>CM060919.1:763942159-766342159 GCA_030737875.1 Allium sativum
TAAGTTGAGAGAGAGAAAAATACTATCAACTGGCTAAAAATTGTAAACTTATTTTGCTGTATCAATTGAAAATGAGTCGTATTTTAAAAAAAATTATGGTATGTTACTACAATCTAAAATGTATGATGGTCCTATTTAAATGGCTGAAAATAAAAAGAAATAAAAACAAAGAAAAATGAAAATGGATGAAATGCAGACTCCCCCCCACACTTGATTGAGACAGTGTCCCAACTGTCTAAAGTAGAAAAATAAAAAAAATGAAAAATAAAAATAAAAGAAAAAGAACGTGTACCACCTGATTTCATGGTGGATGATCATGCAGATCGATGGAGTCATCTTCGTCATATTGCTCGAATTCCAAAAATGGTTTCAGTCGTTGACCGTTTACTTTGAAGACTTTTCCATCCCTAGGATTTTCAATTTCAACCGCTCCATGAGGGTATACTGTTTTCACGACATAAGTTCCAGTCCATCGAGATCTGAGTTTTCCTGGAAACAAGTGAAGTCTAGAGTCGTATAAAAGAACTTTTTGACCTACGTTGAATTCCTTACGAAGTATGTTTTTGTCGTGTTGGGCTTTGGTTCTTTCTTTGTAGATTTTCGCATTTTCATACGCCTCATTTCTTAATTCCTCTAATTCAGAAATTTGTAACTTCCTGTGTAAGCCGGCTTTTTCTAAGTCAAAGTTCAAAAATTTTATGGCCCAAAGAGCACGATGCTCTAATTCAAGAGGTAAGTGACATGCCTTTCCAAAGACTAATCGATATGGTGACATCCCTAGATTGGTTTTATAAGCAGTGCGAAAAGCCCACAGTGCATCAATCAGTTTTACAGACCAATCTTTTCTATTGGAATTCACGGTTTTCTCAAGAATTTGTTTGATTTGTCTATTGGAAACTTCTACTTGCCCACTCGTTTGTGGATGGTAGGGGGTCGACAGCTTGTGTGTGATTGAGTATTTCTTGAGCAAGGACTTAAAAGCACGATTACAGAAGTGAGTGCCATTATCACTAATGATAGCTCGAGGTGTGCCAAAGCGTGAAAAGATGTTTTCTTTGAGGAATTTGACAACAACCTTGTTGTCGTTGGTTTTGGTCGGAATGGCTTCAACCCATTTTGAGACATAATCTACCGCAAGTAAGATGTAAAGATTCCCAAATGAATTAGGGAATGGTCCCATGAAATCGATTCCCCAAACATCGAATAACTCAATCACTAGAATGGGGTTGAGAGGCATCATGTTTCGCTTAGAGATTCGATCCGTTCTTTGACATCGCTCACATTTAGAGCAAAATTCGAAAGCATCACGGAAGAGTGTGGGCCAATAAAAACCGCTTTGCAAAACCTTTGCAGCAGTTTTTCTTGCACTAAAATGACCGCCACAAGCATGGTCATGTGAGAAGGAGAGAATACTTTGGTGTTCATGATCGGGCACACACCTTCGAATGATTTGGTCTGGACAGTATTTGAAAAGATATGGGTCGTCCCAATAGAAGTTTCGAACTTTCGAGAGAAATTTTTGTTTATCTTGTTTCGACCATTCAGCGGGCATTTGTTGTGTGACAAGATAATTCACAATGTCAGCGTACCAAGGGGTGTTAGAGATCGAAAGGAGTTGTTCGTCAGGAAAATAGTCATCGATTTGGGTGTCGTTATCATTTTCGTGCACAATTCGAGAGAGATGATCAGCTACGACATTTTCAGAACCCTTTTTATCTCGTATTTCTATATCGAATTCTTGAAGAAGAAGGATCCAACGGATCAAGCGGGCCTTGGCATCCTTCTTAGAAAGCAAATATCGTAAGGCAGCATGGTCAGTGTAAACTATGACTTTGGATCCTATGAGATATGGTCTGAATTTCTCAAGAGCGAAGACAACTGCCAAGAATTCCTTTTCAGTAGTTGAGTAATTCAGTTGGGCCTCGTTTAAAGTTTTGCTAGCGTAATAAATGACTCGAGGGAGTTTATCGATACGCTGACCCAAGATGGCTCCAATAGCAAAATCAGAAGCGTCACACATAAGTTCGAAGGGTTGAGTCCAATCAGGAGGTTGAATGATGGGAGTTGTGGTCAAGAGTGATTTAAGAGTTTCGAAAGATGTTTTGCAATCATTGGAAAATTCAAACTTTACGTCTTTAGCAAGTAAATTCGAGAGAGGTTTTGAAATTTTTGAGAAATCCTTAATGAATCTTCTATAGAATCCTGCATGGCCAAGAAATGAACGAACATCTTTGACAGACTTGGGAGGAGGTAAGTTAGCAATCAAATCGATTTTGGATTTATCGACTTCTAGGCCATCCTTGGAGACGACATGACCTAGAACTATCCCCCTTTTCACCATAAAGTGACATTTTTCCCAATTAAGCACGAGTGATTTCTCCTTACAACGCTTAAAGACGAGTTCTAAATGAGTGAGACATTGGGAAAAAGATGATCCATATATTGAAAAATCGTCCATGAATATTTCCAAGAATTCTTCCACCATATCAGAGAAAATACTCATCATACACCTTTGGAAACTCGCGGGGGCATTACAAAGACCAAAAGGCATGCGACGATAAGCAAAGGTTCCAAAGGGACAAGTGAAGGTGGTCTTATGTTGATCTTCTAAGGCAACAGGAATTTGATTATAGCCAGAGTATCCATCGAGAAAACAGTAGTACTCATGTCCCGCTAAGCGTTCGAGCATTTGGTCAATAAAAGGCAAGGGAAAATGGTCTTTTCGTGTGGCTGAGTTAAGCTTTCGATAGTCGATGCACACACGCCATTTGGTTTTGATTTTTGTTGGGACGAGTTCATTACTGTCGTTTTTGATCACTGTGACTCCCGACTTCTTTGGTACAACTTGTACAGGACTCACCCAAGTACTGTCAGAGATGGGATAGATGATGTTATTGTCTAGACATTTGATTATCTCCTCCTTGACCACTTCTCTCATGTTTGGGTTTAATCGCCTTTGAGCCTCACGGGTGGGTTTAGCCTCATCAACTAAATGTATGCGATGTTCCACAACTGATGGGCTAATTCCTTTTATATCGCTAATTTCCCACCCCAAGGCGTCCTTATTTTCCCGTAAAGTTTCCAAAACTTTTTCTTCTTGGTCTTCGGTAAGATCAGAGGCCAAGATTACGGGGAAAGTTTTTGAGGAGTCTAGGTAGGCATACTTAAGGTCTGGTGGCAAGGGTTTGAGGTCAAACTTAGGAAGTTCTTGTGTATCAACATTGGTCAACATTCCTTGGTTAGATTTAGATGACGAAGTGTCGGAGTCAAGAATTTTGTTTAGTTCAGAAATGTATTTGAGTTCGTCGAAATCGGGGTCGAAATGGTCAAGACACATTTTCAAGGCTTCAGAAGTATCACTAGAGGTTTCATCAACTGTGGTTTGGATCATGTCAATTTCATCGATCTCAAAATCCCTAGGTTGCTTGTTGAGATTAAAGATGTTTAGCTCAATGGTTAGGTGCCCGAAGGAAAGTCGAAGCTGACCATTCCTACAATTAATGACAGCATTAGAGGTTGCTAAGAAAGGGCGTCCTAAGATCAATGGTATTTGAACGTTGGGATTTGAGACAGGCTCTGTTTCTAGAACTATAAAATCGACAGGGAAGTAAAACTGTTCGATCTGTATCAAGACGTCTTCGATAACTCCCAATGGCTTTTTGACAGATCGATCGGCTAGTTGAAGTGTGATGTTTGTTGGTTTAATCTCCCCTAGTCCAAGTTGACGATAGACAGTATAGGGAAGAAGATTTACACTGGCACCAAGGTCAAGTAGAGCACGAGAGATGTGAGTGTTTCCTATTTTACAATCAATCGTCGGGCAGCCAGGGTCTTTGTACTTGACTGGGGCAAGATTCGAAAGAACAGAGCTTGTATTTGCAGTTAGAAAAGCGGTTTTTGGGACATTGGTTGCACGTTTTTGTGTGCACAATTCCTTAAGACATTTAGCATATTGAGGAATTTGTTCAATGGTGTCTAAAAGAGGAATGTTCACACGGACTTGTTTGAAAATTTCCAGAATTTTATCGAAATTTGCCGCTTTCTTCTTATTATTGAGTCTATGAGGAAAAGGAGCTACTGGTTCTTTGACTCTGTGATGAGTTTCATCATTCGAAGAAGAAGGTTTATCCAAGGAAAGAGAAGGTGTTAAGGTTGTAGAAGAAGGAATGTTGGTATTGCCAACAATATTTTTCGAAGGTGGGTCGGGTTTGCCGACACTGGGGGAAGAACTGTTGGGATTGCCAACACTTGAGGGAACTGGAGGTTTGGAAGAATTGGCATTCGAAGCCAATGGGTGATCATCAAGATTAGGGATTGGGGTCGAGTTAGAAGGTTCGTCAGGGTCGTCCACGTTATTATCAATCCTCTTTCCAGATCGAAGGGTTGTAATAGCGTTGACTGGATTATGGTTTTCGTCCTCACAAGAATTTACAGCACGAGGGTTATACTTTGGATTCACTTCGGGTTGACTAGGCAATTTTCCTTTCTCATTATTTTTCTCCATTTCCTTTATCATATGCATTAGTTGGTCGATTTTAGCGTCTTGATTGTTTATTTGTTTTTCTAATCGAACAATATCTTGTGATGGTTGAGAAGATTGAGAGGATTGGTTCGATGATTGAAAATTGGGGTGCCTATAAGGCTGTTTGGATTGAGGTGCAGCTTGAGAGGTTTGAGAATTGGGAGGTGGTGCTTGGTAATTCGGATTGGGGATAAAGGGTTGCATGTGTGATGGGTTAGCCGAATTATTGGGGTTTGACCAAGAAAAGTTTGGGTGGTTCCTCCAACCAGGATTGTACGTGACCGAGTAAGGGTTGTTTTGAGCTATAGCATTGGCTTGGTCCTGAGAGTAGTAGTGGGGTAACCCTTCTCCTACTTGAGGAGTTTGATTTTCTAAAGGAATTTGACTTGGGTCCACGACATGCACTCCTCTAGTAGAAGTACGATTGGGAACGCGAATTGATTCCCATTGCATGTCCTTCTCAGAATAATCTTCTAAGAACCGCCAAGCTTCATCGGCTGTTTTAGACATAAAATCTCCTCCACACATTGATTCTAGTTGAGTTTTAGATTGATAGTTAAGCCCTTCATATACAATTTGACACAAGTTGTCTTTTAGAATTCCATGATGAGGACAACTATACAGTAGTTGGTTGAATCTCTCAAAATATTTTGAAAAAGTTTCCCCCTCATTTTGACAAAATTGATTTATCTCAGTTCGGATTTTGAGCGTTTTATGGAAAGGGAAAAACTTTTTCAAAAATGCAGTGACAAATTCATCCCAACTTCTTATGGAATGTTTTGGAAGAGAATTCAGCCATCTTTTAGCGCTTTCAAGTAGTGCAAATTGGATTAGCCTTAGCTTGATCGATTCGTTAGACAATTGTTGCATTTTTGTTGTGGACGCATACAATTCAAATTCACTCAGAAATTCATAAGCATTTTCAGATCCAGTAAATTTTGGTACCCCTTGGATAAAAGAATGTTTTAGCTCAAAATTATTTCCTTCAGCTGGTGGGAACACGATAACAGATGGTTGAACGGTCCTAGTTGGATAACATCGTTCACGAAGAGATAAGGGTCTATCCATCTGAATATTGAGATTTTGAAAATTTTGATTCATTTGATTGTGATCTATCTCGTTTTGAAAGTTTGGGTTTATTGGATAATGGTTCATCTCGTTTTGAAAATTTTGGTTTATTTGCGAACCCCTGGGAGAGTTGTGAACACTTTTTTCACTCATTATCGTTAGATGCAAGCACAGAAATCAGCTACAATGAAATTTTCTGTCCTTAATAGCTCCTAACCCAAAATTATATAGTGACACGTTTGATTACTTAGATCAAAAGATTTCTTAGCCAGTTAACGGGCAGGAGTTATCGGTGCACCAGGAATCACCCTAGCAATGCAGCCGAAGGTTTAAGTACCTTCAGAGTAACAACCGATATAATATTTACGAATCACCGTAATATTTATAAATGGTTATTTCTCTGCCATAGTCTAGACACCAAGAAATAATTCGTTCTAAATGAATCAACTGTCAAAATACAATTAAGCCCTAGATGAGCCCGTGACTCCCTTAAGTCCAACGTCTAACCGTTATTATTAGTCAGATTCTACGATGAAATGCAATTTGTGGGCTAAGGAAAGGGTGATGAAATCCCTCACCTTATGTGAATTGGGGTATTGCCCTTAACAGAATGACTAAAAGATGCAGAAATAACAGCAATCACACAAAATAATTGCAGAAATTAAAAATTGTACATTCAAAGCCGCTGCCCCTGCAGAATTTTTTTACAACAATTGTCTATATTTTTTTTCTTCGCAGCAGAGCACCTGTAGTGTTTTAAAAAAATTCACCTTGATCGGCAGTCCTCCAGTGAATTTGGGAAGCGCTAGCGCGTTCACACCCCACTTGGTGTGCAACCGCTCCAACCCATCTGAATCGTCCGCTGCTTTCTGTTGTTGTCCCCTTCTATTAATTGCTTGACTGCGCTGCTTTCTGTTGTTGTCCGCTCCAACCCTATTAATTTTTTTTAAGACCCCTTTTTTTTTTAAATTTCAAGTGTACCCGTTTTTGAAAAATTCTCCTTTTTTTTTTCTTCTTTTTTTGAAAGCAAATTGAAAAGAAGAAAAAAAATAACTGAAAACAACTGAGATTTAAACTAACCTACCCTACACAAGAGAAACCATTGAAACAAATAAATGGTTGCAAATCCAAAACGAAACTCGAACAAAGGGGAAAAATGACAAAATAATAGACTAGAGACCCTAAGTGAACAAAGCCAAGAAAAAAAAAAGGAGTAAATAAATCAGGTAAGTACCACGCACTAATTCAAATTCAGACAGAAATATCCACGCCCCTTATTTCCTTTATTTTTCCAAACACAGTAAAAAAAATTCAAGAAAATTTCCCCTTTTCCTTGTTCTCCAAACACACATCAACTATTACAAAAAAAAAAAAATGAAATCGAGCCCCCTCTTCTATTACACGCAACCCCTCTCTACGAAAACCAAATCCAAGCAAAAGCAGAAACAACGTGTTTAGTTGATCCAAGATGTGGCCTTTGAATCGGTGACAGTCGTGCGTGAAGATTGATGACAGTTTTTGGATCCGATTTGGTGGGATGACTGCGGTTTGGCAAGGAGAACCTGTTAGTGTTTGTGATTAGAGATGGGGGTGTTGTAGGAAGCAGCCGAGATGATGAAGGGCGGAAGAAATTTTGTTGCGATTTCGAATTGGTTTTTGCGATGGTGAAGGTGGATCTTCGATTTGGATAAGGGTTTTGAGGGTGTGGTTCGATGATTTCACGGATTTTGATTTTGAACTTGATGCGAATTTGTTGTTCGAAGGGGGTAAGGGAACGGATGACCAGGGATGTGATGATGTTGGTCTGTGATGCGGTATGACAGATGATCTACTGTAGGGGGATGACGAGGTTGTGAATGATATTTGGATAAAGGGTGGTTGATGAAGACGGATGTGGATCTGTGTTCAGGTGTTGGGGAAGGTGGAACTTGCGGCAGCTAGGGTGAATGCCTGGTTGTCGATTGAGGTCACGATGGTTGGGTATGGTGGTAAATGTATGGCGGCAGATAGGAGATGACTGAAATATGTAGACAACGGTGTCGTTTGAAAAATGAGTGGAGGACTTGGGGTTTTTGAGTGGGTAAGGTGCGATATGAAGAATAACTAAGTGGTGAAGGTGATAGACGAGTTTGTATGCTGAAGTGATGGGGATGGTAACGCAGGTTTGGTAGAGGTCTGCAAGAGTTTCGGTGAGACTGGTTTGAACGTTGAACTTTGGTATGGTGATTTGTGGTTAATGAATTCGACAGTGGAATTGTAAAAAACAGAGAGTTGGTTTTGGCAAGGATTACGTGATGGTGGAAGGGAATGAGTCCGTGGAGGTTGATGAGTATGGTTTTGCGTTGGCACTTGGTTTGAGATGGGTTTGAGGGAAGAATGTGATGATGGTTGTGGAGTTGGGTATTCACGCTGGTTTGGTTGTGGACTGGCGTTTTGAAGTTGTGTGGAGCTTGTTAAGGAGGGAGATCTGTTATGAGCAGCTAGGGGTAATGAAAGGGGTTCGACAATGAAGATTGGTATATAAGGAATTAATCAAGAAATTTGTTTTTTTTTTGTAAGAGGAAAGGAAAGATTCTGGAAAAGAAAAAAAAATAATCAAGGAGAAGATTGGGAAAGAAAATTAAGAAAAAATGGAAGAGAATTAAGGCACCAGCGAGAATTAAGGCAGAGTAGAGAAAATAGTAAACAAAATTGGCGGAAGGAGATTTATTGTTTTTTTTTTTAATTTAATTTTGTAAAAGGAAAGCACTGAAAGAAAATAGCAAGCAAATTAAAGATGTAAAACCAGAAAAGTGATTGCAAAATGGAAAGAAATTTGAGAGAAATTGGTAAAAAAAAAAAAAAAAAAAAAATTCTCTTGCTTAGTTCATGACAGCACCAATGTAATTGGTACACGACATCACTAATCAAGATTTTTTTCTATATATATAAGAAATCAAAAGGAAAAGAAAAAAAAAATTTAAAATAAAACTAACACGAATCAGAAATTAAATAAATGATAAAATTTAATCGTTACCTCCCCGGCAACGGCGCCAAAAACTTGATCGACGCTAATCTATGAAGTAGAAAAGCGCGACATTTGTAATAAATTCCGCAAGCATACAGGTGTGTAGCATACAGGTCGAACACAGGGAGGAAAGTTAAATTTTATTATTTATATGTTTCGTGGGCGTGTTAGACAGAACTTTGGGGGTTGTTTTCAATGTTGTTGAAATAATGTTATTGAAACTGCTACAAATCTGAATCTAATCAGACGTATATCAAATTCAACAACAGGAAAGAAAATAACAAGTACTAGCAAAAACAACAAAAGTAAATAATAACTGGAACAATAACAGAGAATTAAAAGTAGAGTTGCTTTTGAAACTAATCAAACAGTCAACACTAGTATGCAGTAACAAAGACAATAACAATATGTGTTCTACCGAATCTAATCGTGTAGATACACAAATTGTTTTAAAAGAAAAGTAAATAACTAGAACAAGAAAATTTTATTAAACTAATGGCAGTACAGAATTATGAGATGATTTTTACAATGGTTACAATCACATATTTATAGATGAGAAGGGGAAAACCCTAACTAGGTCTATGAATAAATGGGCCTCCTCATTCATGAATATCTCTTGCCTTCCTTGACTAAGTTTGATTGGAGAAAATCTGGCATATCATGGTAAATATTTTCCATATCTTTCAATTCTCCAATGTGGCTAATTGATTGATAAAAGATTGCAAATTGCATGTGATTTATTCTTCCAATCAGCAATTAATCTTCCAATCAGCAATAAATCTTCCAATCAGCAATAAATCTTCCAATCAGCAATAAATCCTCCATCAATGACGTTTATTAGATTCCAAATTCAACATAGGAAAAAGAATATATTAAAATTGATCTTTCTTCTTGGCAACAATTCAATTGAAATTGAATGATTTGAATTTAATTCCATGATAAGAATATGGCTATTGCTGAAATGTTAATTGGTGCATATCATACATACATACACATGAATATGTGTATATATATATACAATATAACACTAATTCAAATATTCCTTAGAGCAAAGGGGCCAGTGTGAACGCGCTCCGTTTCTTTGGCAAAAAGTGAGCTTGACGGGGTTAGAACTCAGGTCTCTCAGCACCAATTCCTATGCCTTTACCAGTGAGCTACTACTTCTTTTGCAATTGAAATGAATTTGATGTGAGGAAGTAGCTTTTTCTTGTAGTTGGCCTTTGATTTGAATTGAGGGAGGCATTTCTTGACATCCTGTAAAAACATACAAAAGTAACCAAAGTATCATTTATTTATTTACAAAAGATAAAGCATAAGAGTAATAAAATAAACACTTTTCAGTGTCAATCAGCAAACAATAGGATCCAATGTGAGTAGTTGGTCATACCGCACGTAAAACCCGAGGTTAGACGATGTTGTGGTGTAAATCTGCCCGGAACCGCCCGGAAAATCCAGTGACCACAATAATTAGTCTAATGTGAGAGGTTGAGGTGCATTAATGAATTAATGCCACATGATAGGGTTAAGTCATGGACCACTTGAATATACTTAACCAACTTGACACGATGATTTGATAGGGTTAAGTCATGAACCGCTTGAACACACTTAACCAACTTGATACATGATTTTGATAGGGTTAAGTCATGAATTTGAATGACAACACTTAACCCATTAGAAACCCTAGTTACGTGGTCCTTTTCAACAGTAACCCACTTTGATGTATCACGATACCCTGGGACTAGGCAGGGTGGGGCACGATTACTGGGCTGATTGTAAGCGACCAGAACGATGGCTGAGTAGGTGCTCCATTGTAGGTTCAGGCGGACTATGGTCTTGCACGTAGTCCGGAGTGGAAAAAGAAGGCATTGGGCACTCGTAGGTTTACACTGTGCGTGCTTGATTCGTGTCGATGGTTGGCACCATAGGGCTTGATACACCCTATGGTGGACCTAGCACAAGTAACTACATTTCAGGATAGGGCCGTATGGCACAGACACATGACGAGCTAGAACTTGTAGGGAGTCGATCGATTAGTAGATCGTACCGTAGGACCCCGTAATGGGTCACTTCATGATATTGGGCCAAGGGATCATTTCATGATTAATACTTGACATGGGTTAGAACACTAGTACAGTTGGTGCAGCGAATCTCGAATATACGATGCTAGACTTGACTTATCCTGTTATCTTAATTATCCTACCAGTTCTGTTGTCATGCTTATGTTTAATTCCAGTTTTCACATATCATGTTACCTTTACTAGTTTTCATACTGAAAGTCACTAGAGCTTACCAGTCTTTATGACTGACCCTTTTTCTTTCGCCTCTTTTTCTTTCGTCCTCCCCCCCAGGTTCTCAAGGAGGAAACACTAGCTCTTAGCTTGGGTTTAGCTTGCTTTCTGACAGCTTATGTACGGTTTGGTCTTGAGCTATGCTATGGCTGCTTCTGCTATTTATGGGGAATAATTTACTTTTGTTATCTGAAGTTTATGCTTCTTTATTTGGAACTTGATGTAATGGAATAATTTGTACCTTGGATATATGGGGTTTTGACTCTTTTCTTGAAAGTAATAAATTTGGTTTTTAATTTCTACCGCTGCTTTATTTATGTTCTGCCTTGTGATATCTCTGTTTATGTTTACCTAGATAATACTCCACCAAAACTAGTGCATTCCCTTTGAGAGTGACCCTAGCGGAGGTGGGGTGTTACCCTTGGTATCAGAGCAGAAGGTTACTAGGCTGGGCAAAAGTTTTAAAAACCTTCTGAAATTATTTTCAAAACCATTTATAAAGAAGCATTTTTCAAGAAAAGTTTTATGTTAAAGGCTATTCCCCAAGAAGCCATTAGCACTTTCCTTCGTTTCCTCGTTTGAATCTTTTTCTTTTCGTTTTTCAGCATGGCTGATCGTAACCTGCCTGAAGGAATACCCGTGCCTGGATGGTTCCGAAGGTACTTAGAAGCCAGGGCCAATGGCGCGGGCCCGACAGACATCCCTCCTCCTCCTCCCCCAGTGGTCGCGGTTCCTCCTCCTGGTACCGCCTTTGCCAAAATATGCAAAGACTTTAAAGCAATGGGCGGAAAGAACTTCGTTGGAACTAAACCTTTGTTGAGGCACGGAACTGGATAAAGGAGACTGAAGACTTGTTTATTATCTTTGATGTGGAGGACCACAAGAAAGTTCAGTTAGCAGCATGGTTGTTGAAAGAGGAAGCTGCATTTTGGTGGGAAGTCACCAATGCTACCAAGCCAGTTGAGACTTGGGAAGACTTTAGAGAGAGGTTTGGGCTTAAATTCTTACCGTCAGCAGAAGAGAACCTTCAGATGGAGAGGTTCCTAGCACTCAAGCAAGGGGACATGTCTGTTAGGGAGTACGTGAATAAGTTTAATCAGCTTGCTTGGTTCGGTTTGGATTTGGTCAACACAGTCCAGAAAAAAGTTGTACGCTTTGCTCAAGGATTGAACGAGCCACTACACAGTTTGGCCATAACTCATGTACCCATGGGGGCGACCTTTGAAAGCTTGGTGGATATGGCTCTACTTCATGAGGAAGACAAGAATAGCAAGAAGGAGGTTAAGCCTAATGAGACTTAGAATAAGCAAGCCGACTTCAAGAAGGGGGGCAACAAGAATAACAAGAGCAACAACAAACCACGTGAGACGAGGAAGTGCAACTTCTGTGGTATTACTGGACATCTAGCTAAAGACTGTAGAAAGAAGAAGAGGAAGTTGGGTGAATGCTTTCATTATGGAGATACTGGACACATCAGCAAGGATTGCCCTAAGAAGCAAGGACAGGGGCAAGGGCAGACCCAGCGAGCAGGACCTTCCGGAGGGCAGTTGCAAGCTCTCAACACCTGTAACACCCCACCTCCGTTAAGGTCACTCACAAAGGGAATGCCTTAACTTTGGTGGAGCATTTTAGTAAACAGAACAGAAACTTACAAGACAGATAAAACAGTACTTGAAAAATTTTAACTTTATTACAGCGGAAACAGAAATTAATATGGTTACATCCTTTCAATTTCAGAATTCAAGTACAAAATATCAGTCTTGTACAAAAGCCTTCAAAATGCATAGTTTAAAATCATAATCCCCATGGAACGGAAGCTATACAGAGCCAAGCCATACTTTAAGCACTTCAAGCAAAGAGAAATCCGGATCAAGCTAAAGTATTTCCCTCCTTGGATAACCTGGGGGGAAACGGAAGAAAGGAGGCGAAACAACAAGGGTCAGACAAAAAGTCTGGCAAGTCCAGTGACTTTCAGCATATGAACAGATAATAATAATATGATATGAACATAAAACTGGATGTGAGATAACTATAACAGGTGTAGCAGATATAACAGAAAAACAGAATGATATAAACTATTGTTTTACACTTCTCTGCACTAATACTAGTATAGTAAAATTAGGTGTCACCCTAATGTCTAAATTGAAGCAGGAACGGGTACAGAATACTTTAACAGAAACAGAATGCTAATAATGGGCCTTTACTACCCGATCAGAAACAGACAGAAGAAGAAACAGATTTATCCCTATGGAGACAGAATGTGGAATTAGGTGTACACTAGTAATGGGCCTTTACCACCCGAACAGACGGTACCACACAGAAACAGACAGGTGTTACCACCCAACAGAAACAGACGGTACCAACAGAAACAGACAGAACTAAGCGTACCCTAAAACCCTACCCCAAGCGATCGGCTCCCTAATACATAAATATCCTGTGTCGGCCCCACAGTAGGGTGTATCACTCCCTAAAGTGACAACCAATTGGCACAGACCTATTTACAGATGTCACGGCGTCTTACATCCTCAGAGGCAGACCGGGGTCCATGCACGCACATGACCCGGTTGGAACGCACCATCAACACCCCTCGCCATTATCAGAGTGAACCACTTATAATTTGTTCAGTAAGCGTGCCCGGACCCTACCTACTGTTGGGTCAAAGTTTTGATACCAGAAAGGGTTACTGACTAATATGGGTCCCAAACAACAGATGACACAAGTAATTCCCCTCCTAACCTTGTGTCCCCAGACTAACAGATTTCAGATTGACTTGTTTATAAGTTCAGACATACAGAATTCAGATTTACTAATTCACAAATTAAGTTAACAAGTTTTCAGACTAACAGGTCAGATGTACAGATTTTTCAGATTTGTCTAACTTTGTATTGGGCCTACAGATTCATGGACGGGTTTTACTACATCTATTAATCCCTTTGGTTTAACCCTATTTTCCCCAATACGTTTTAGACGTCATTCTTATCTTAGATTTTGCATTAATTAATTATTAATGCACAGACCTCTCACATTAGGTCGGTAGCTTGTGGCCGCTGGATATGCCGGGCGGTTCCGGGCAGACTTCTGCCACAAGCCAGACCTAACCTCGTGTCTTACGCATGTTATGACTAACTTCTCACATTAGAACCTATTGTTTGCGGCCACTGGATGTGCCGGGCGGTTCCGGGCAGATTTACGCCGCAAACTCATTCTAACCTCGAGTTAGCCATGTTTATCTTTGCGGCCAATTAATTAATAATTTACCGTTTATGCGCACGCCCAATATATATGCCAATTCAGATTATATCAATAACAGGATGATTATATCAACATAGCAGATAACAGATTTTATATGACTTAACGGATTTAACAGATTTAGCAACTTAGCAGATTTTGGTATATAACAGGTTAGGCATTTCAACCGACAAATTTAACAGATTAGGCATTTCAACCTAATTAGCAGTCTAGGCAATATAACAAAACTAGTAGTTTAGGCAACTTGACAAATTAGCAGATTTAGCAAATTTAATATTTTTAAAAGTTCTATTTGCATGCCTTGCCCAATCATAAATTGGCCTAAATTCATATGCCTACATAATTGTCATGATTCACAACATATACTCCATGTTTGCATAAGCGCAGAATATGGACATAATTTGCCATATAACATATGTTCCAATTTTTGTTAAAATAGCATCTTACAGCAGATTCATATATAAATTATACCAAATATAACCATTAATTTCAATACATGCCATATATCCAAAAATCCCTATTTAGGTGTAATCACAATAATAGGTATCCTAATTAATGTAAATCTTTACACCTAAGTTTCCATATCTTCTTCTTTTTGAGTCATGAATCATTATGCAAACTATACCCAACAATATAAATCTTTAAATCATATCTTCTAAAAATCAGATCTTGACTTTTATATGCATTTTGTCCAAAGTCTCAAATCATATGTAATCTTACAATGGTTCCTCTTTTCTTCTATCATAGAATATGCATAGATACAAATTTAGTTTACAACATATGCTCATTAATTACAGTTCTAAATTACAACATAACTATGCATACAACATGCATAAATTATATGTTCATAGTCAAATTTATGCATATGTCCAATATATTTTATGCCTCAGACCCAAAGTCATACATTCAATTTGTCAAATTTCGCATCATTCCTTATTTATCCCAAAATTTGCGTTCATACGTTCATCTCTTATGAGATTAGGCACAGGCTCGTGGTAGCCTGGCTATAAAAACAGAAAAGAAGAAAAGGGATACAGAACAGTCACAGAAAAACAAATCTGACAGAAGAGAATATATATAAAATCTCAGATTCAGAATTAAAAACATATCAAAATTATAATTAACGTTTATAGCGGAAAATAACTGTACTTGCCTTGATTGGATTAAAGAAAGAACTTTAACTTGTTGTAGAATCTTTGCAGAAACTTTAATCTCTAGTTTGAATTGAGTTGCTTAGGCTGATGTTGATTATCTTCTAGTTTTAATTCCAACAGAGCAGCGACGCCATTTTTATTTTTTTATTAGAAGAAGAGAGCAATGGAGGCTAGAAAATTGTGTAAGAAACCTAGGTAGAGTCTAGGGTCATTTTTATAGAGTTTATGAACTGATTAGGACCATCGATGTTGCTTGGATTGATCGTAGCCATTCATCTTAAGGAGAGACCAATTAGAGCCTGCCACCTAGCCCTAATGACAAAGCAGAGTGCAGAAAATCGACCAACATAGAATAGGCCAGCCAGGTTGGGCTGGGTTCGACCTGGCTCTGGACCAGGTCGACAGCCCTGTCGACAGCCCTGTCGACAGCCCTGTCGACCTGGCTAGACCAGGTCGACAGCCCAGTCGACCTGGGTGCCTTAGGCGGGTGTTCTTCCGCCCTGGCCCATTGGGCCCCATTTCGGAATTTAAACTTGATTTTCTGAGCTATTTTATTCTGTTTGAATTTAAAACTTAATTCAGAAACTTCCGAAGGCCATATCTTCTTCATACGGACTCCGTTTTTCGAAAACTCGGACTCTATTTCGCGTATTTTTCCGAGACGAACGCAATGGCGTATCCCGTTTCCCTTAGTTCTTTGATTTCAAATTAATTATACTTTAATTTGTTAATTCCACAGTTATAGAATACACGGGGTGTTACAACACCACTCCAGCTCTTGACCGAGGTTGTAATATTTCCGTTGAAAGCCTTGTTTACATTTCTCACTTTCCTGTTCGAACCTTATTTGACTCTGGCGCATCGCATACTTTTATTTCTTCTGATATTGTTGAAAATCTGCACCTAAGTACTAGTCTGGTTGAGGATCCCGTTATAGTTTCAAATCCAATTGGGGGCTCCGCCCATTTATCTATGATGTGTATGGATTTGAGGATCTATATCTTAAGTGTAGAATTCACGTGTAATGCTTATGTTCTCGGATTTATGGGATACAGTTTGATCCTAGGTATGGTTTGGCTGTCCAATTATGGAGCCATTCTTGATTGTGAACGAAGGGTAGTGAGGCTCATGACTCACCTTGGTAATACCCTTGAAATTTCTTGTAACCCTAAAGGTCCGGTCATGTTGTGTTATCTTGAATCCCTTGACTCGTCCGACGATAATTTGCAATCTGTAAGAGTGGCCCAAGAATATCCAGATGTCTTTGATGAGGTGAGGGAGTTACCTCCTAAACGCGAGATAGACTTCCGTATTTATCTTGTTGATAATGCCAAGCCAGTTTCATTGCCCGTTAGGCATATGGCCCCGCGAGAAAGAAGAGAGCTCAATAAACAAGTTAATGAGTTGCTTGATAAAAATTTCATAAGACGAAGCATTTCTGAATGGGGTGCTCCGGTGGTATTCGCTACTAAGGCGGATGGATCGCTTCGTCTGTGCGTAGAATATCGTGAATTAAACAAGCTGACAAAGAAGAATAGGCACCCACTACCAAGAATCGACGATTTGTTTGACCAGCTTGTGGGAGCATTTATTTTCTCTCAACTCGATCTAGCCACATGATTCCATCAGCTTAGAGTGGCTGAGGATAGCATTGACAAAACTGCGTTTAGGACTCCAGATGGGTTCTTCGAATGGCTCGTCATGCCGTTTGGGTTAATGAATGCACCCGCGTACTTTGTAGATTTGATGAGTAGGGTGTTTCGGGAGTTCCTTAACAAGTTTGTGGTAGTTTTCATGGATGATATTTTGATCTTCTCAAAAGTTGAAGAAGAGCGTGCTAGACATCTCAAGGAAGTCATGGAAACGCTTAGAGCACACCAGTTAATGGCTAAGTTCTCCAAATGCCATTTTTGGAGGAAGGAAGTTCGGTTCCTTGGACATGTAGTTTCTAAGCAAGGCATAGCCGTGGACCCCGCAAAGGTAGTTGCGGTACCGGACTGGAAAATTCCTAAGAATGCAACAGAGGTGAGGAGCTTTCCCGGTTTGGCGGGCTACTATAGGAAGTTCATTAAGGACTTCACTAAGATTTCAGCCCCTCTTACTAAGTTAACAAAGAAGAACCTAGCTTTTGCATGGGACATAGAGTGTGACGCTGCTTTTCAGAGACTCAAGAGAGCCCTCACCACAGCTCCAGTTTTGGCATTACCTGACGGAGGCAAGGTGTTTACGGTGTACACAGATGCGTGCGGCACGGGATTAGGCGCCGTCCTAATGCAAGAAGGAAGAGTAATATGCTACAGGGGCAGACAACTTAAAGTTCATGAGAAAAACTATCCCACGCATGACTTGGAGTTGGCCGCGATTGTTTTTGTACTTAAAGCTTGGTGCCATTATCTTCTAGGGGAGAGGTTTGAGCTGTATACCGACCACAAATCGCTTAAGTACCTCTTCTCATAGAAAGATTTGAATCTGAGACAACAACGGTGGATGGAGTTCTTGGCATCATATGACTTCGATATAGCTTATACCCCTGGCAAGGGTAATGTGGTGGCAGACGCGCTAAGTAGAAAAAGGTTGACTTTGAGCCCCTTGTTTGTTGAAAGGAAAAGCCTTGAGTTTATAGCAACCTTTGATTTTACACCTGTTGTCGAGTCATTGACTGCTACATTAGCATCTCCTGAGTTAAGACCTGCACTTCTAGATCAAGTAGGGACTTCACAGAGGGAAGACCCACAGATAGTCGAAATCATGGACAAGCTGATTAGTGGTGAGACGTCAAGTCACCTCGGTAGGTATGCCATAGATGAAAAGGGATGGCTAAGGCGAGATGGAAGGCCATGCATCCCACAAGTGGGAGACTTAGTAAGGAAAGTCCTCGAAAAGGCGCACCACTCGAAGATGACTATACATCCCCGAGGGGATAAGATGTACAGGGATATGAAACGCATTTTCTTTTGGGCTGGAATGAAAAAGGACATGGCAGAGTTCGTTTCGAAGTGCATGGTGTGCCAACAAGTAAAGGTTGAGTCAAAGAAGCCTGGTGGGCTATTACATCCTTTGGAGGTTCCACAATGGAAATGGGAGAGTATCTCGATAGATTTCGAGGATGGACTGCCTAGGTCAAGGAAGGGAAATACTAGCATATGGGTCATAGTTGATAGACTCATGAAAAGTGCTCACTTCATTCCAGTGAAAAGCAAGAGGACCGCATCATGGCTGGCGTCTATTTACCTTCGAGAGATAGTACGGTTGCATGGAGTTCCTTCTAGTATAGTTAGTGATCGTGACCCGATTTTTACTAGCCAGTTTTGGAATAGTCTACAAGAAGCAATGGGTACACGACTGAACTTGAGCACGGCCTATCGGCCGCAGACGGATGGACAAACCGAAAGGGTAAATAGGGTGCTAGAGGATCTTTTGAGACTATGCATTCTTGACTTTGGTGGTACTTGGGAAGACCATCTTCCTCTCGTGGAGTTTGCATATAACAATAGTTACCAAGCTAACATCAGAATGGCACTGTTCGAAGCCCTGTATGGAAGACCGTGCAGATCGCCAACTTGTTGGTGGGAGACGACAGACAGACTTATACCTGGGCCCGACAAGATAAGGGACACTTCTGAGAAGATTGATTTGATACGAAGACGGATGAAAACGGCCCAAGATAGATAGAAATTCTTATGCGGACCAAAGAAGGACAGACCTAGAGTTCGAAATCGGAGATATGGTCTTTATAAAAGTTTCTCCATTAAGCAATGTAGTTCGTTTTGGAGCAGTTGAAAAGCTAGCACCAAGGTTCGTAGGACCGTTCCCTATCACCGAGAGGATTGGACGGATGGCCTATATTGTAGACTTACCCGAGAAGCTGGTTGGGGTGCACAATGTATTTCACGTCTCGCATCTCCGGAAGTGCTTGCATGATATGGTCTTTATAAAAGTTTCTCCGTTACGCAATGTAGTTCGTTTTGGAGCAGTTGAAAAGCTAGCACCAACGTTCGTAGGACCGTTCCCTATCACTGAGAGGATTGGACGGATGACCTATAAGGTAGACTTACCCGAGAAGCTGGCTGGGGTGCACAATGTCTTTCACGTCTCGCATCTCCGGAAGTGCTTGCATGAGTCTGCTGAAGTGGTTAGACTTACCCGAGAAGCTGGCTGGGGTGCACAATGTCTTTCACGTCTCGCATCTCCGGAATTGCTTGCATGAGTCAGCTGAAGTGGTTGAGCCAAGCATCCTTGAAGACGTAGAAGTGGAAAAAGAAGAAACATTGAGGCGAGTTCCGATTCGTATCTTAGGAACGGAGATTAAGAAGCTAAGGAATCGAGAAGTCAAGCTAGTTAAAGTGCAGTGGAGTGAAGCCCAAGAAGACGCAACTTGGGAAACCGAAGAGAAGATACGCGCGCTTTACCCATTTCTTTTTGAGGGTACATTCTCGATCTCTTTTTCCTATAAACTTGAAAACCTTTTAGTATCATGCTTCTACTATCTACGTTTATCTTGTTATCTTCTCGATCTTATCTTGAGAACCTTAGGTAGAACCATATGGATGTAAACATGTGATTGAAACATGTTATGGTTGATGTTTGCAAATGGTTGCGAGTGGTTGCAAGTGGTTGCTAGTGGATGCATAACACACATTAGGCACTAGATTGGCTCAGTCACGTTTTCATGTTGCATATGCATGAGTGCTTATACTTGTACATGGATGGAACTTGTTATGCTATCAATTGGATATTGCATATGAATGAATGTTTGTGCACTCATGTAGAGATTATAAACTATGTTAGGAATTTGCATACATGTTGGATTCATTACACTAACATATTTTGCATTAAGGAGGTTTACTGAATCAGTAACCGCCTGATCTTTTGCATTAGATAAGTACATATACACACACTTTCTGCATATGTTCATTCAGCACTAGAAATCTTTTAAGGACAATGGTTGCCTGTGGATGATGCTTTGAGTAGATGGATGATTGGATGGTAGGATATATTCTTTCTAACTTAGAGATTTCGGGGACGAAATCCTTTAAGGAGGGGAGAATGTAACAACCCGTATTTTTATAACGTGTAATAACCATAAATCAAGGCAGAATTAATTTTTAAAGTAAGAATCAAGGGAAACGGGTTACGCCATTGCGTTCGTGTCGAAATTCTGCTTGGAAACAAGTCCGAGTTTTCGAGAATTGGAGTCCGTACGACCAAGTTATGACCTTTCAAAGTTTTCAGAAGTTTTCAAGTTCAAAACAGCTCAGAATTCGAATTCAAATTTCGAATTTCAAACCTCATAATGGACTAGGCGGGAAATTTCCCGCCTAGGACCAGGTTGTCCTGGGGGTCAACTATAGTCGACCTGCCCAGGACCAGGTCGACCATAGTGTCGATCTGGGGGTCGACCTGGTGGCCGAGCCAAGTTTTGAAGCTGGATTCACTTTGATGTTTCTGGCCTCGAATCTGTCTACATTCGTTGACCTGACCCTGCATATACAGCCCCTAACACTAGTCTCTCTACACAAAATTCTTTCTGACCTTATGCTGCTCCAATTCTGGTTGAAAAGTTAGAGAAAGGGACTACTTCTTCTACGACGAAACAACGTTGCTGATTTGGGGATTTCTGTTAGGACTTAACTAAGCATATAAAGATTCAACATCGACTCTCTTTTTCTAATTCTCGAACCACGATCTGTAAGCCCCAGTTATTTTTAGATTTAAACTGTAAATGTAATATGAATATGTTTTAAATTGAAATTGGACCTATGTATGATGACTGTTTTACATCCATTCTTGTTCATCTTGGATCTTGACTTTTGGATATATTACTATGACATTGATTTGGGGCCTATTCATGTTGTGAATCAAAAAGAAAAACCCCTCATATTATCTTGTTGAATCTGCTATTAGTCACAAGTTTATGGCTATCACCTTATGTCAATCGTTACCATGACTATACTATCACCTTATGACAATTGTTATCTTGAATAGTACCTTATTTTGCTAGATTTGGAATCTTTATGTTTGAGGCCAATATTCCATATGCCACTAATGTTATAATCATTTATCTCAAGTCATACCATGCTATGCTAGTAATCACTTTTTCCACCTTATACCCGTCCCTTTTTATGTTATTCCCTAATTAGATTTATTTGTATCGATTCGAGCTTATGTGCGATGGGAATACGATTTGGGTAGATTAGGTAAAACATGAATTGGCTTTAAACATGAACGTTATTGTAACTTGAACCTGGATATGGACATGAACTCGACACGATTTGACATGAAACATGACATGAAAAATCGACATGAATTTTGACATGAAAACTTGAACGTGGGCATGACAATTAGATAAACTTGAAAATGGCCAACTCGAGGTTGGGTTGAGTTTGCAGTGTAAATCTGCCCGAAACCGCCCGGCAAATCTAATGACTGCAAAAAATAGGATCCAACGTGAGTAGTTGGTCATACCGCACGTAAAACCCGAGGTTAGATGATGTTGTGGTGTAAATCTGCTCGGAACCGCCCGGCAAATCCAGTGACCACAATAATTAGTCTAACGTGAGAGGTTGAGGTGCATTAATGAATTAATGCCACATGATAGGGTTAAGTCATGGACCACTTGAATATACTTAACCAACTTGACACGATGATTTGATAGGTTTAAGTCATGAACCGCTTGAACACATTTAACCAACTTGATACATGATTTGGATAGGGTTAATGTTGTATATAACGGTGTTGTATACACAATTATATGATTTTTGTTTGATGATAACAACCAAATATATTTCTATTATAAATGTGTTTGGTACTGTACTGTTATATATATACATCACAGACATGAATATAATATATATATTTAAATAAAATACGACTGTACAGAAATTCAAATATTCACAGTATTTTATTTAAATAGAATATTTTATTTCAATATCAAACAGTACAAATTTTATACTCCACTATTTGTACATCTCTGTAATACATTTCAGTACACATCAAGTCTTCACTCAACACTCATCGCTTTATCGTACATTTTCATATATACATTCTTTTTACACACGCTGCTTCATCTTCTGTCTTGTATCTTCAGTCTTCTGTCAATCTTCACTGCTCACAGTCAGTCCTGTCATCACCTCCTTACCTGTCACATTAAACAGAAACACAAAGTACACTGCAACAAGAATAAGTTTCTAAATTCTAGCGAATATATTTTTTTAAAAATTATTTGCCTCAGAATTTCGGTGTGTTTCTCATCATTTTTCTGACTCGACCTGATTTTCATATCCAACCGACTGTGTCTAGACAGCTTGTGATATTCACAGTGAAACACTGTAAATACCACAAGGCAGACAACATATATATATCAATGCAAGGGCAAGGAAACTCGTCTGGATGGCTGCATATACACGTGTGCACTGCCTCGCCAATCCAGTGTGCAACTGAGGAGGAGCCACGAGGACCATCTCGACTCAGTGCAACAATAATCAATATGGTCGAGGCAACCCAAAAACATCAATGAATTCAAATCAACATCAATGGCCGAGCTAAAACAAAGCGCAACAAAAAGCAGTAACGCAAATGTGCCATGAAAGGAGCAATGAAACTTGGCAGCATGGTTCAGTTGTTATTTGCAAAGAAGTGAAATCAGCAAGTATTTAATTCATGAATGGTGCAGGTTCAAAAGCAAGTGCCACAACAAGTCAAGGTGACAAAATGATTCAACTTATTGCTGTAGCAACCAACATGATGTGTACATAAGTGAAACAGCTCAGAAATGTTGTAGCATGTTCAATGACAAGTGGTGCAGCTTTTTAAAGCAAAAGGTGCAACAAGGTTCTAAACAGAGGGTGCACCATTCAAATTCAAATTAAAATTCAAGCAAGTGACAAAACTCAGTAGGGTGTAACATGACACAGTTGCAATGCAACAGCAAATACATGGTGTATACAGTCAGCAAGGTGACTGGTGCAAACATATACATGGTAAAACTATGAAGCAACATGCAGGAACATAGAGGACAAGGCAGAAAAGATTAAAGCATTTTCTTTTTCTTTTTGGAAAGTCAACATGTACACAGTGGAGTATCAGTGGTGCAAATACAATCACATTTACATATACACTGTTTAGTATGTGTACTAATATGAACAAAGGTCAAATGAAGTGTCGAGCTCAATATTATCATACAAAACAAGTCAGCATGCACAATGGTGGTTCAGTTCATACACAAGCTTGAATTCAAAGCATACATGTTAAAAGACATAGTTACAACAGCAGTTGTGTACATGATACATGCAGAATACATCAAAACATGTGAATGCAAGAGAGAGACAAGAAGTCGGTGCATTTCATTTTTTGGCAACAGGTTCAAAACACTATGTCACTGTTTGGCAGTGTTCAACAAATTCAGCATGTTCAAAAATCAGTGGAACACCTGTGGAAATCATACAATCAATATTTGACAAGGAGTAACAGCAGGAAACAAACATTTTGGCAATCAGCCTTTAAGGCAACAAATCAGTGAGAATTTAAAGCAATCTGTTTTATGGAAAGTATAAATTTCTTTCCAGAAAATCACTATTTTGGATTTCAGAAATGAAATGGGACAAATCATGCAAAGGGCTCGCAAATCTACTTTTGTTTGGCAAATGCAAACCAGAATGAATGAAAAGCATAAATTTCATAAAGCTTATTGTTGGACAGAAATCAAGCAAGCTCACAAAGATTTTTTTAAGGAAATCAGCATTTAATCTCTGCAATTTATTTTCAAGCAAATTTGTTTCAAATCGAATTGAAAAAGGAGCAATTAAATTGTCCAGAATTTATCAAGGAATGGAGCCATTATTTCAAGCTAAATTCGAAGCAATTAATCTGCCAAAATCAAAAGAGGAAAACCAAGTAAAACGGGCAATTTTGATTTTCCAGAAATGACAAATCAGTTCAAATTATTTCCTATTTTGAACAACACGTCTCTCTGCATTTTTATCAATCAATGAATTCACGCAAGGGGCCACAAGAATATCCATTCTAGATTTAATCAATTCAAGGCAAAAGAGGAAACCGCAATCAAATCAAGGTCGAGCCATTCATACGAAATCAGAGTGAATTAGGGATCGAATTACCCTATTTATTCACACCTATCATCACTGGCAATATAGTGAGATCGGAAAACCACAAATCAAATTAAAAAAAAACCACAATTTCAAAGAGCAGTAATCGATTAAAATCAGAAGCTACTCACAGGTTTTCGATCTAAATCTCCAAGTCGTGAAGAGAGGGGCACCAGAAATCGATCAACAACTTCAACGAGATTTCAAGCATCAGAGAGCTATTTTTTCCAGAGCATACAATCGCGATTTTGGGATTAAATAAAACCCTAGCTACCGCCATTTTTTATTCCAGAGCAAAAGAAAGAACGGGCCAAAGTTTTGAAGTGGATGCAACGCAATTGGAAAATGGGTCAGCCAATGTTTTGATAGAAAAGGGGATGACCCTTCTACTTTAAATCCTAAGGGTTTTTATTCTTTTGTTTTTTTTAATTGTATTGTTTTCATTTGTCTTGTAAACCGTTCAAAACAGTTTCTAGAATTCTGTAAAAATCTAGGGGAATCAGTCAGGGTGTTGACTGTCAGTTTCAGAGTCTGTAAAATCTGGGTTACGGATCACGGAGTTGTAATTCGGGAAAATCTGATCGAGGGGATATCGATGAGTCTATGGTTTTGAGCGTAGGGTTAGTACAGGAGCAGGGAGTGCAAGTTTACAGTGTCTGTAAGCGGGATCTGTTATTAACACCTAGTAGAAACCTTAGGGAATGCAGCAGTAGGCAGAGTCTGCCAAAGCTGGGTACATCTGTGTGTTATCTTCTTACTGCACTTACTACTCTGCTTTATCTGTGCTGGAATTAATTTTTAATTATTCAATAAACTGTGATAAACCCTATTCACCCCCCCTCTAGGGTTAATCTAGATCCAACAAGTGGTATCAGAGCAGGTATTTTCTTTTAACTCTAGAGTCATGGTTAATCCTAGTCGTCAGTCTAGTGAGAGTCGGTCCAGTTCGTCTCCAACTATTTTCACTGGAACAGATTTTTCAAACTGGAAATCCAACATGGAATTTTATTTAAAATCTGTTAATATTAAATGTTGGGATGTTGTTATCAATGGGTTTAATAGTGTAGATATAGCTTTCAATGCTCGTGCTATGAAAATTATAATTGATTATCTTAGTACTGAACAGTTTAATCTTATATGTCATTGTTTATCTGCACAGGAAGTCTGGAGAACTCTCAACAAGCTGTATGGAAAACCTGACAACAGCTCAAAACCCCAGGATGACAACTCAGATTCAAATTTATGCTTAACAGGTCTTACAGATGATAACTCAGATGGATCAGCTGATGGAGAATCAACAGACAATGAAATAGAAAATTTCTCATATGAAGATCTAGTTTACATGTGTCTTGATTTAACGAAATCTGTTGATAAACTCCAACTGAAAAATAAGTCTCTGAAATCTAAGAATTCTGAGTTGACCAGCAAAGTTGATAATTTGGAATCACAACTTGAATTTTTTAAAAACCCTTCAAATTCAGTTTGCAAAAATTGTTTGAAATTGGAAACCAATCTTGTTCATCTCAATAAAATTATTCAAAAGTTTGAAAATGAAATTCTGATCTTAAAAAACAACAAGATTGAGTTATCAAGTTTGAAAAATCATCTGCAAAAGGAATTTGAAATTTTTAAAACTAATATACATTCCAAACTTGAAATTGCTGAAAAGGAAAATTTGTTGAAATCGAATTCGATTTTGAAAAAACTTGAAAACGAGATTGAAAATTTCAAGAAATTTTAGTATGAAAGTCGAAAACATTTTGAGTTTGAAATTGCTGAATCCCAAACCAAAATTACATCACTTGAATATGAAAATTTGGTTTTGAAACAATATGATGCTGAAAGGAAGATCATTGATAACCGCTGTTTAGATTTAATAAAAGAGAACGGTGATCTTAAATTCTAAGTTCAACGACTAGAGTCAACTTTGACTAAATTTTATAATAGTGAAAAGTCGTTGAATTGTTGTTGCAAAACCAAAATTCTATTGGAAATAAACATGGTCTTGGTTTTGGAAAATCAGATGCTTTTGTAAATTCGAATTCAAATGATTTGAAAAATCCCTCAAACTGCTTTGGTAAAAATCGTTTTGAAAATTTAAACTCTGAAAATTTCAAAGGATTTTTGAATCATAATCAAAGTGAAAATTCGTTTGATAATAAACCATTTAAACAATCTTGGATCCCAAATAAAAGTAAAATGACTCCGACTAAATTCAAACAGATTTGGATCCCGAAGGGTACAAAGGTAAATTCGAATGGTTTGTTATATAAACAGGTTTGGGTACCAAAACGAACAAATACAACTGTGAGTGGTTTTACTGCTTTTGTTAGACCACTCAATCCTCTAAACAGTTAGCTACCAAAGGAGGCTGAGGAACAACTGTGCTGAAAAGAGAAACTGATTCAAACTGCTTCACATCATTGAATCATCTACTGTTCCTTAGCCAAGTCTGATGAGTTAGAGATCCACAACGTCTTCTGTGAATCAGGTATGATTTCTAACCTCATCCTTGTAAATATTTTTTTCATTGTTTATTTCTGCTTCTTCTACCCCTTTCTATTTTATTTTCTTCTATTTGTTTTTATTTGATTTGTCATATCTCTTTGTTTATTCTGTGCTTCTTAAACTTCCAATTGCAGTTCTCATGATTTTCTGGAAATTCATTTTATTTGAATAAAACTCTCTTGTTTATAATCATTTCCGGATTCTGAATTTAATCTTGTAATTATCTGCAATTGTTTAGAAGTTTATTTTATTCTTGAATTCATAACAGTGCTGAAGCATTCATGTCATATCTTGAACACTGTTAATTTGAATTCTAAATTTTTTGAAGATCTGAATATTTAATGAAATTTCACACATCTTTGCTGTTCTGAGTTTATTCTAATTCATTTTAGAAAAGCTGGAAATATTATACTCATTACAGCACTCTATTATTTATCAGTTGTGATAATTTCATTGATTTTCGGATTGGCTTGAATCAGTGATACATCCTGAATTCCATCTTTATTCATGATCATTATGGTTAGAATATGTCTGTTTGAAATTGTGACGGCAAGGAATTTCGCTCGGTCCGAACCAGTCGCTAAACCGATCCAGGCCATTCGAAACGCCCTATCGTTTGAGAACACGACAAAACAGAACGCATACAGAAGAACATTTCATTGTATATTACAACAATGCATCAGATTACAAGAATATACAGAGTATGAAAGAATATTACACAGAATTATCAGAGATTAAATTACATTTAAAAACATCGCAGCGGAAAATAAAACAATACACAACTAGAAGGGATATACGGATACAAAGCTTTCCGGATATCATTCCAGCTGTAAACCAGGATCCTGTGAATATAAATCTGCAAAACCAAAACTACTAGCTGCCCGTGTCGAAAATAGGGGCACCCAGAGTTTAGGTTAAAACAATAAACTCCAGGTCAGTCATGTGACTGGTGTGAGAACTAAAACAGTTATTAATCTTTATTTTAAATCATTAGGTAAATCAAGGGACCACGCCGTATAACACGGAACGGGTTTCCTCCCAAGAATACCAGTGCATAAAACAAACAGCGCAATGCTAAATAAAGAAAAATGAGGCTGTTATAAGACCCAGGTCCTATCACACAATGCAACGCAAGCCGGGGGATAGGGTTTTCCCTTATAACAGCCAAAGAATGCTTGATACGTTTAAAACAAATCATTTGATACTATAATAAGTGCATAGTGTATAAAACAACTTCAAATCATAAGTATCAATCATAGGCGGCATGGGTACCATATATCATGTCGCCATATATAGGTTTACAAATAAAACCGCAATTGTCACGTATTTGGAAATTGGGTTTCCAACTATGAACCGAGGCTAGGGGCAAGATCCTCTACCGATTCGAGACTGTCTAGCCCGAGTCTCAGGCACAGCCGCAACCATACCTTGGATCGTCAGGGCCGGTCCACACGAAGTGGATTATAATGCCTGAACAATACGTTTCTCCGCCCTTTGGGGCGTAAGCGAGCCAACTAAATGACTCCATCGGTTCGAGAACGACCGATCAATCCGAGGCGCCTCGCAACAGCAACAACCACATAAGTCAAACTCGTCAGGGCGTGTAAAACCACTGACGCCACTTCTAGCTAGAAAGAAAACGCATGTCCCCCCTGACGTCCGTCTCCCGTTTTTGGTTCATACCGGGTGTGAAACTCGCGAAGTAAACGTTACACAAAGCTACGCCACAAAGGCCGTGCTTCGATCATCACCACAAGACTTTGCTTTTCAACAGAAGCCTTGATCATTTGCATCTTAGCATGCCACACAGGCAAGCCATCCTATGCAACCGATATCAGTCACACAGAATGAAATCCGATGTCAGACACACAGTCCATTTACAAGTCCGTTCTGGGTCTGAACGAAACCGGAGGCACCTAGTACCCCGCATATCCATCGATCTCCAAGTACATCTGGACGATCACTAACTGTTTCCATCTTCTTGGGTGTACAGCCCAATCAAGATCATCAGTTATCACCCAAACGACGTGAAGACCTCCGGTCTTCGACCATCATCTTCATCTTCGACTTATCGTCGCATCAGTTATTCAGAATGGGATAAACCCGGTCTTTCCGAATAACTCGCGTATATTTTAAATAAGTGTTACACAAACACAACATACGCCTCATTCCAACTCATTAGTCATTAACCGTAAATTAATCAAGAGAATAATTCCCCAAATATTAACCCCGAAGGCCGAAACCAACATCAGATCAATATCCAGAAAACCATTCTACTTAGCTAACCGACAGTTAGTTTCTAAATTTCACGTTCAAATCTAATTAAAGATTTAACTATCGCCTGGAGCAAAACTGGTGATACTCCATTCTCGATCTTTTCAATCTAATTAAAGATTCATTAAAACTCCACTTAGTTTTAATCTGTGACTGGGTTAAAGAATCAGTGTCATTTTAAAACACGGTTCACGATAAACCCAAAGTCACATCCCATTAATTATCGGGTTAAAGAACAAGTGTTATTTAAAACACTGTTCACGATAAACCCAAAAATCAATATCCATTCAATTCCAATTAAATATTATTTAATTGGTATACTTCATTAAATCTAAATCAAAAGATTTAATCTTTTCTCAGCTGGGTTCAAGAACAGTGTTAGTGAAGACACCATTCACGACAAACCCAAATCACATTTGATATTCAATATAAGGCTCTGAATAGAAAATATATCGGCTTATATTCAATATCAAATTCTACGATTAACAAATGTCGTATTGGAAATAACGATACAAATATATCTTTCAAATTTCCATAACAACACCTGTATAATCACGAATTCCAACATCGAAATATTCCGAAGACAATTTCGATTCAAATCCACTCCAATGCAATCATTGGATATTCTGGTTATTTTTAAAACCCTTTTCTAATTCAATTTATTTATTTAGAAATAAATAGAATATTAATTCTAGTTCAAAACTAGTTCATTTCGATAAAAATCTATTTTTATCTTTTCAAATAGGGAGTTTTTCATCCCAATTCTTTCTAAATCATTTCTTATGATTTTACACAAATTATTACTATTTTTAATAATTTTATCAAGGCCCGTACAGTCGATTTCCAACAATGGCCATCGAACTGCACTTACAACGACCTTTTTCGAATTTGATTTGGACGTATCTCCAAATCCAACCGTTAGATTTCAAATTTCTAATATTCGTTAGAAAGCTTTTTTCGATACGAACCCAACGGTTCCGGTTTTAGGAGAATCCGACGGTCGGATCTCCCGTAATGTCCGTTTGAAATAAATGGTCGAAATTCGCGAACTGCCGCGGCGCGGCGCGTTCTATTCAGGCCATTATATTATATATAATATATATATATATATAATATATTTCGTCGATTTCTATTTAAAACGAATTATATAAATAGTTTTAAAATCGTTTCAAAAGCTATTTCAACTTTCTTTCCAATTCAAATCAAAATTGAATTCTTCTTTATAAATTCGTTTTAAAATTCATTTCTATTCAATTCGAATTTCAATTCAATTTGAATTCATTTCAATTCCATTCATTTCGAATCGTTTTCAATTCAATTCATTTCGAAATCGTTTTCAATTCAATTCATTTCGAAATCGTTTTCAATTCAATTCATTTCGAAATCGTTTTCAATTCAATTCATTTCGAAATCGTTTTCAATTCAATTCATTTCGAAATCGTTTTCAATTCAATTCATTTCGAAATCGTTTTCAATTCAATTCATTTCGAAATCGTTTTCAATTCAATTCATTTCGAAATCGTTTTCAATTCAATTCATTTCGAAATCGTTTTCAATTCAATTCATTTCGAAATCGTTTTCAATTCAATTCATTTCGAAATCGTTATAAATATCGTTCACGTCAAAATGGCGTCAATCTAATCAACACGGCTTCATATATTGATATTTTCAAATATTCCATTTCGAATATTTCTATTTCAAATATTTCTTATTATAAAAATATTCTTTATTTTCACGATTGGAATGAGGCCCAATCAATTACCATATAAAGTTAATTATATGGATTTTCATACAACACATGTATATAATAACATTGAAAATAATCAACCATCAACCAAAGTGCACTACACTGTAAAGGCATCAAATATAGATATTCAACGCCTATAACAGCCTGTCAATCAATCGATCGACATATTTAATCAATCAGGATGAGTGAACTTCAAATTTCATCCCAACACCCGTGTAGGGTTTCAAACAATCAAACACATATTTTATTTGTGCAGTTGGGCGATGTGTAAAATTTATCGTCCCAATCAATGTCATTCAAATAGGTGTACATAAACAAACCGTTCGGTTTATAAATGAATATTTTATTTTATTCACTTCACGTTAAAAATTATATTTTTAACGATAAAACATTTTATTTCAACCTATGAATTTCTATTCAATTCATTTCCACAATAAAATGATATTTTTATTTTTCTAACATATTTTAGAAAATTTCGGCGGCATAACGGCACGATACTAGAAACGGGACGAGGCCTAGCCTTATCCCCGGACTAGTGAAGGCCCACGCCATTCACTCATCAATCAAATCAATTTCATTTTGCAAACCACAAAATTTGGAGTAAGGGTCTAACCTAGCCTTACTCCTACGCCTTATAACGGCGCACGTCTAATCCTAACCAATTTATCGATTCGATTTTTCACACCACAAACCACATTCAAACCAATATCGCAATCAATCACCAAACAGTCAAACAAACAAGTCCATGGTCTGTGGACGGTTGTGTCGGGTGCTACTAAGCACCGTCTGCATCCTAGTATAAATATATAACTAGAAAAGAAATAGAAAGGTGAGAAATTCTCACTTATAGCTATCCTAGCTCCACGGCACTTCATTGATAGAAATCTTCATTGCTATCGCATCTTCGTCATCTTCGTTGCCCGTAGTCACTATATATATAAAAATCGAATTTTTACTTCAAAGTTCAATATATAAAAATCGAATTTTTATTTCAAAGTTCCATATATAAAAATCGAATTTTTATTTCAAAGTTCAATATATAAAAATCGAATTTTTATTTCAAAGTTCAATATATAAAAATCGAATTTTTATTTCAAAGTTCCATATATAAAAATCGAATTTTTATTTCAAAGTTCAATATATAAAAATCGAATTTTTATTTCAAAGTTCAATATATAAAAATCGAATTTTTTATCTCGACTTTCAATATATAAAAATGTGATTTTTACCTTTGCTTTCAACATATAAAAATATGATTTTTACCTTTGCTTTCAACATATAAAAATATGATTTTTACCTTTGCTTTCAACATATAAAAATATGATTTTTACCTTTGCTTTCAACATATAAAAATATGATTTTTACCTTTGCTTTCAACATATAAAAATATGATTTTTACCTTTGCTTTCAACATATAAAAATATGATTTTTACCTTTGCTTATCACTAACCTTTTTATTTTTAAAATTCAGATCTTTTCTATTTAAAATCTTAAAATAAAATCAGTTTATAAATTCCTAAAAATCCGCTTATAAACTCATAAAAATCAGTTTATAAATTCATAATAAAATCAGTTTATATTTCATTTTCAAATCAGTTTTTCTTTTCTTTCAAAAACAGTTTTTAAAACTCTTTTATAAAAATGCAGTTTTTTCTTTCTCTTTTAAAAATAAATCAGTTTATACTTTTTAAAAACAAAATCAGTTTATACTTTTAAAAATATCAGTTTTATACTTTTAAAAATATCAGTTTTATACTTTTAAAAATATCAGTTTTCTTTTTATTAAAAACAAAAATCAGTTTTCATTTTTCTCAAAGACAAAATCAGTTTTAAATTCTTAAAAAAAAAACAGGTTTAAATCAGTTTCAATTTTATTTATAAATCAGTTTTAAAATCATGTTCAAATCAGATTTTGTTTATATATAAAACAACCTATCGCAAAATAAAATAAATAAAAAAAAACTTACAGTCTACTCGCAGGGGGTGCTCGCTGTCGGGGGAAGGTGCTGGCGCGGTCGGAGGTGGTGCAGTCGACTGGGATGGCGGGGGTGGGCTTACAGTGGGGGCGGCGCTAGGGTTCTGATGGAGGGGGGGGCTGCGTCGTGGGGGCTTCGGGTGCTTGGCTGCGGAGGAGGGAGAAGCGAGAGGGGGAAGGAAAGGAGGGGGATCGGAGAACAGGAGGTGGGGGCGGTGAATGACGGCGGCGCCAGGAGGGTGGTTCCCCGTCCGTCGATTTCCCTCTTTCTTTTTTTTTTTTTTTTTTATTTTATTTTTCTGAACGGGGAAGAGAAGGGGGGGGGTTATTATAAAAGTTTTATTTTTTTTATTTATTTTTATTTTTAATTGCAAAAAGGTTGACTTTCACAAACGACCTCTAAACGAGGTCCACCGCCTGTCGTCCATAGCGTTTTACCCCCATTCCAAACACAATGGGATATGTATCGCAGGCTGATTCGGCTGTTACAATCAGTTTCCGTTGAATTTACAATTTAAATCCTTATATTGAATTTTAAACGTACATTTCAAATTACCGGGGTCACATACTAACTCTATAAATCCCACAAAAATATTTTCTAGCTTCGTATTGACGATACGGTCCTAACAAAACTAGTTTCGTCGAATTCTGAGACCGTTAGAAAAATGGCCAATTTCCAGTCGATTAAAATCAACTGAAACTGGTCAAACGCGTTTTCCTTTGCCACACTCACATATTGATTCGAAAAATTATGAAATTTGGAATCTAGCAATAACTTTACATCCCGGACCCAACAAAACTGGTTTCGTCGAAATCCGAGGTCGTTTGCAAAATGTCCATTTTTAAGGGCCTGAATTCCATAGCGACTATTCAGAATTTTCAACTGGACATTTCTTTTGATTCCTGATATGAAATCTTGATCATTCGGATTCGTTGGAAAGATATTATCAAATAGATTCTATGATTTTTGGTTTCTCTAAAATACGGATTGTTTTGCACCCGGTACATTCAATTGAAGTTTGAAATCGAATTATCGAACTACCGCGCCATTTTCAATTCTATTTATAATTATATATAATTATTTATATTCTAACGACGACGCGTATAATATATACGTTCTAAATATATTCTAAATAAATTTCTCGTCGATATTATTTAAAATAATTCATTTTAAATAATCAAAATTCGCTAAAATTGCCAAAATAAAAATTTTAAACTGGCCCAGATTTTCCGGGTTGTTACAATCTCCCCCACTTAAAACTTTTCGTCCCCGAAAAGGAACAAAGTCGAAAGTGGTTTGATTATTCAGCTCTATGCTCGATCTGGCTTCCATTCTCCAACTCTTTAGTTTCTGAGAATTTTCAAAATTTCAAAAATTTGGCTAACACCCTAAATTTTCGAAAAATTTCGCCATAACCTCCCCTGCACCGGGAGCATCGGGGAATTTCAAATAGCTTCCCCGGTCCTTCAGATCTCAAAAAGAAAAAGAAAAAGCCAAGCGGCTAGCCAATAGGCTCACAAAATCATCATCACCCAAACAAAACAGGAAATTATGTAGTAAACATGTACCTATTTGTCGGGCAAACAAATTTTATTCTCTGGCTCTAGCCTCCTTGCTATGACCTGTTCAATGATATATATGTATATGCAAGCAAATGCGACCAATTTTCAATATCGTTCAATATTTGATATAATTAGGCTAAATGGTTAAAAATTAGCAAACAACTAAACAAACAACACAAACATCAATCAATTAGTGAATTAGAGCTTCAAATTCATAACTTTGATATATATACAAAAATCAGATTTTTGATGCCAAATCATAACCATAGGCCCTATCTAATTTTGGTTCTCACACCAGTCAATAGGAAATATATAGAAAATCACACCTTCGAAACTCGAACATAAATGTTGATGATGCGATCGCTATCATCAATATCATCTTCGGGCCACTAGAGTATGATTCTATATCTATCCAATATATTAAAACTTCGAATACACGCGGATCAGACGTATACGCAAAATCTTTATATACTGGACTGTCCAACTCAATATAAATAGATAATCAGATACGAATAATTGATTTAAATTTTCAAAACAAAAATTGTTTTCATTTGAAAAATATACTCTTCACACTCGTTCTAGGATACTACTGATCCCATCTCTAACGAGTCATTCCCGTTGGATATTACTAATCCAATATCTGATGAATTCTTTCGTACGGTTCTAATGTGCCTTGTTCTCTGCTTTGTAAACCAAAGCTCTGATACCAACTGTGACGGCAAGGAATTTCGCTCGGTCCGAACCAGTCGCTAAACCGATCCAGGCCGTTCGAAACGCCCTATCGTTTGAGAACACGACAAAACAGAACGCATACAGAAGAACATTTCATTGTATATTACAACAATGCATCAGATTACAAGAATATACAGAGTATGAAAGAATATTACACAGAATTATCAGAGATTAAATTACATTTAAAAACATCGCAGCGGAAAATAAAACAATACACAACTAGAAGGGATATACGGATACAAAGCTTTCCGGATATCATTCCAGCTGTAAACCAGGATCCTGTGAATATAAATCTGCAAAACCAAAACTACTAGCTGCCCGTGTCGAAAATAGGGGCACCCAGAGTTTAGGTTAAAACAATAAACTCCAGGTCAGTCATGTGACTGGTGTGAGAACTAAAACAGTTATTAATCTTTATTTTAAATCATTAGGTAAATCAAGGGACCACGCCGTATAACACGGAACGGGTTTCCTCCCAAGAATACCAGTGCATAAAACAAACAGCGCAATGCTAAATAAAGAAAAATGAGGCTGTTATAAGACCCAGGTCCTATCACACAATGCAACGCAAGCCGGGGGATAGGGTTTTCCCTTATAACAGCCAAAGAATGCTTGATACGTTTAAAACAAATCATTTGATACTATAATAAGTGCATAGTGTATAAAACAACTTCAAATCATAAGTATCAATCATAGGCGGCATGGGTACCATATATCATGTCGCCATATATAGGTTTACAAATAAAACCGCAATTGTCACGTATTTGGAAATTGGGTTTCCAACTATGAACCGAGGCTAGGGGCAAGATCCTCTACCGATTCGAGACTGTCTAGCCCGAGTCTCAGGCACAGCCGCAACCATACCTTGGATCGTCAGGGCCGGTCCACACGAAGTGGATTATAATGCCTGAACAATACGTTTCTCCGCCCTTTGGGGCGTAAGCGAGCCAACTAAATGACTCCATCGGTTCGAGAACGACCGATCAATCCGAGGCGCCTCGCAACAGCAACAACCACATAAGTCAAACTCGTCAGGGCGTGTAAAACCACTGACGCCACTTCTAGCTAGAAAGAAAACGCATGTCCCCCCTGACGTCCGTCTCCCGTTTTTGGTTCATACCGGGTGTGAAACTCGCGAAGTAAACGTTACACAAAGCTACGCCACAAAGGCCGTGCTTCGATCATCACCACAAGACTTTGCTTTTCAACAGAAGCCTTGATCATTTGCATCTTAGCATGCCACACAGGCAAGCCATCCTATGCAACCGATATCAGTCACACAGAATGAAATCCGATGTCAGACACACAGTCCATTTACAAGTCCGTTCTGGGTCTGAACGAAACCGGAGGCACCTAGTACCCCGCATATCCATCGATCTCCAAGTACGTCTGGACGATCACTAACTGTTTCCATCTTCTTGGGTGTACAGCCCAATCAAGATCATCAGTTATCACCCAAACGACGTGAAGACCTCCGGTCTTCGACCATCGTCTTCATCTTCGACTTATCGTCGCATCAGTTATTCAGAATGGGATAAACCCGGTCTTTCCGAATAACTCGCGTATATTTTAAATAAGTGTTACACAAACACAACATACGCCTCATTCCAACTCATTAGTCATTAACCGTAAATTAATCAAGAGAATAATTCCCCAAATATTAACCCCGAAGGCCGAAACCAACATCAGATCAATATCCAGAAAACCATTCTACTTAGCTAACCGACAGTTAGTTTCTAAATTTCACGTTCAAATCTAATTAAAGATTTAACTATCGCCTGGAGCAAAACTGGTGATACTCCATTCTCGATCTTTTCAATCTAATTAAAGATTCATTAAAACTCCACTTAGTTTTAATCTGTGACTGGGTTAAAGAATCAGTGTCATTTTAAAACACGGTTCACGATAAACCCAAAGTCACATCCCATTAATTATCGGGTTAAAGAACAAGTGTTATTTAAAACACTGTTCACGATAAACCCAAAAATCAATATCCATTCAATTCCAATTAAATATTATTTAATTGGTACACTTCATTAAATCTAAATCAAAAGATTTAATCTTTTCTCAGCTGGGTTCAAGAACAGTGTTAGTGAAGACACCATTCACGACAAACCCAAATCACATTTGATATTCAATATAAGGCTCTGAATAGAAAATATATCGGCTTATATTCAATATCAAATTCTACGATTAACAAATGTCGTATTGGAAATAACGATACAAATATATCTTTCAAATTTCCATAACAACACCTGTATAATCACGAATTCCAACATCGAAATATTCCGAAGACAATTTCGATTCAAATCCACTCCAATGCAATCATTGGATATTCTGGTTATTTTTAAAACCCTTTTCTAATTCAATTTATTTATTTAGAAATAAATAGAATTTTAATTCTAGTTCAAAACTAGTTCATTTCGATAAAAATCTATTTTTATCTTTTCAAATAGGGAGTTTTTCATCCCAATTCTTTCTAAATCATTTCTTATGATTTTACACAAATTATTACTATTTTTAATAATTTTATCAAGGCCCGTACAGTCGATTTCCAACAATGGCCATCGAACTGCACTTACAGCGACCTTTTTCGAATTTGATTTGGACGTATCTCCAAATCCAACCGTTAGATTTCAAATTTCTAATATTCGTTAGAAAGCTTTTTTCGATACGAACCCAACGGTTCCGGTTTTAGGAGAATCCGACGGTCGGATCTCCCGTAATGTCCGTTTGAAATAAATGGTCGAAATTCGCGAACTGCCGCGGCGCGGCGCGTTCTATTCAGGCCATTATATTATATATAATATATATATATATAATATATTTCGTCGATTTCTATTTAAAACGAATTATATAAATAGTTTTAAAATCGTTTCAAAAGCTATTTCAACTTTCTTTCCAATTCAAATCAAAATTGAATTCTTCTTTATAAATTCGTTTTAAAATTCATTTCTATTCAATTCGAATTTCAATTCAATTTGAATTCATTTCAATTCCATTCATTTCGAATCGTTTTCAATTCAATTCATTTCGAAATCGTTTTCAATTCAATTCATTTCGAAATCGTTTTCAATTCAATTCATTTCGAAATCGTTTTCAATTCAATTCATTTCGAAATCGTTTTCAATTCAATTCATTTCGAAATCGTTTTCAATTCAATTCATTTCGAAATCGTTTTCAATTCAATTCATTTCGAAATCGTTTTCAATTCAATTCATTTCGAAATCGTTTTCAATTCAATTCATTTCGAAATCGTTATAAATATCGTTCACGTCAAAATGGCGTCAATCTAATCAACACGGCTTCATATATTGATATTTTCAAATATTCCATTTCGAATATTTCTATTTCAAATATTTCTTATTATAAAAATATTCTTTATTTTCACGATTGGAATGAGGCCCAATCAATTACCATATAAAGTTAATTATATGGATTTTCATACAACACATGTATATAATAACATTGAAAATAATCAACCATCAACCAAAGTGCACTACACTGTAAAGGCATCAAATATAGATATTCAACGCCTATAACAGCCTGTCAATCAATCGATCGACATATTTAATCAATCAGGATGAGTGAACTTCAAATTTCATCCCAACACCCGTGTAGGGTTTCAAACAATCAAACACATATTTTATTTGTGCAGTTGGGCGATGTGTAAAATTTATCGTCCCAATCAATGTCATTCAAATAGGTGTACATAAACAAACCGTTCGGTTTATAAATGAATATTTTATTTTATTCACTTCACGTTAAAAATTATATTTTTAACGATAAAACATTTTATTTCAACCTATGAATTTCTATTCAATTCATTTCCACAATAAAATGATATTTTTATTTTTCTAACATATTTTAGAAAATTTCGGCGGCATAACGGCACGATACTAGAAACGGGACGAGGCCTAGCCTTATCCCCGGACTAGTGAAGGCCCACGCCATTCACTCATCAATCAAATCAATTTCATTTTGCAAACCACAAAATTTGGAGTAAGGGTCTAACCTAGCCTTACTCCTACGCCTTATAACGGCGCACGTCTAATCCTAACCAATTTATCGATTCGATTTTTCACACCACAAACCACATTCAAACCAATATCGCAATCAATCACCAAACAGTCAAACAAACAAGTCCATGGTCTGTGGACGGTTGTGTCGGGTGCTACTAAGCACCGTCTGCATCCTAGTATAAATATATAACTAGAAAAGAAATAGAAAGGTGAGAAATTCTCACTTATAGCTATCCTAGCTCCACGGCACTTCATTGATAGAAATCTTCATTGCTATCGCATCTTCGTCATCTTCGTTGCCCGTAGTCACTATATATATAAAAATCGAATTTTTACTTCAAAGTTCAATATATAAAAATCGAATTTTTATTTCAAAGTTCCATATATAAAAATCGAATTTTTATTTCAAAGTTCAATATATAAAAATCGAATTTTTATTTCAAAGTTCAATATATAAAAATCGAATTTTTATTTCAAAGTTCCATATATAAAAATCGAATTTTTATTTCAAAGTTCAATATATAAAAATCGAATTTTTATTTCAAAGTTCAATATATAAAAATCGAATTTTTTATCTCGACTTTCAATATATAAAAATGTGATTTTTACCTTTGCTTTCAACATATAAAAATATGATTTTTACCTTTGCTTTCAACATATAAAAATATGATTTTTACCTTTGCTTTCAACATATAAAAATATGATTTTTACCTTTGCTTTCAACATATAAAAATATGATTTTTACCTTTGCTTTCAACATATAAAAATATGATTTTTACCTTTGCTTTCAACATATAAAAATATGATTTTTACCTTTGCTTATCACTAACCTTTTTATTTTTAAAATTCAGATCTTTTCTATTTAAAATCTTAAAATAAAATCAGTTTATAAATTCCTAAAAATCCGCTTATAAACTCATAAAAATCAGTTTATAAATTCATAATAAAATCAGTTTATATTTCATTTTCAAATCAGTTTTTCTTTTCTTTCAAAAACAGTTTTTAAAACTCTTTTATAAAAATGCAGTTTTTTCTTTCTCTTTTAAAAATAAATCAGTTTATACTTTTTAAAAACAAAATCAGTTTATACTTTTAAAAATATCAGTTTTATACTTTTAAAAATATCAGTTTTCTTTTTATTAAAAACAAAAATCAGTTTTCATTTTTCTCAAAGACAAAATCAGTTTTAAATTCTTAAAAAAAAAACAGGTTTAAATCAGTTTCAATTTTATTTATAAATCAGTTTTAAAATCATGTTCAAATCAGATTTTGTTTATATATAAAACAACCTATCGCAAAATAAAATAAATAAAAAAAAACTTACAGTCTACTCGCAGGGGGTGCTCGCTGTCGGGGGAAGGTGCTGGCGCGGTCGGAGGTGGTGCAGTCGACTGGGATGGCGGGGGTGGGCTTACAGTGGGGGCGGCGCTAGGGTTCTGATGGAGGGGGGGGCTGCGTCGTGGGGGCTTCGGGTGCTTGGCTGCGGAGGAGGGAGAAGCGAGAGGGGGAAGGAAAGGAGGGGGATCGGAGAACAGGAGGTGGGGGCGGTGAATGACGGCGGCGCCAGGAGGGTGGTTCCCCGTCCGTCGATTTCCCTCTTTCTTTTTTTTTTTTTTATTTTATTTTATTTTTATGAACGGGGAAGAGAAGGGGGGGGTTATTATAAAAGTTTTATTTTTTTTATTTATTTTTATTTTTAATTGCAAAAAGGTTGACTTTCACAAACGACCTCTAAACGAGGTCCACCGCCTGTCGTCCATAGCGTTTTACCTCCATTCCAAACACAATGGGATATGTATCGCAGGCTGATTCGGCTGTTACAATCAGTTTCCGTTGAATTTACAATTTAAATCCTTATATTGAATTTTAAACGTACATTTCAAATTACCGGGGTCACATACTAACTCTATAAATCCCACAAAAATATTTTCTAGCTTCGTATTGACGATACGGTCCTAACAAAACTAGTTTCGTCGAATTCTGAGACCGTTAGAAAAATGGCCAATTTCCAGTCGATTAAAATCAACTGAAACTGGTCAAACGCGTTTTCTTTTGCCACACTCACATATTGATTCGAAAAATTATGAAATTTGGAATCTAGCAATAACTTTACATCCCGGACCCAACAAAACTGGTTTCGTCGAAATCCGAGGTCGTTTGCAAAATGTCCATTTTTAAGGGCCTGAATTCCATAGCGACTATTCAGAATTTTCAACTGGACATTTCTTTTGATTCCTGATATGAAATCTTGATCATTCGGATTCGTTGGAAAGATATTATCAAATAGATTCTATGATTTTTGGTTTCTCTAAAATCCGGATTGTTTTGCACCCGGTACATTCAATTGAAGTTTGAAATCGAATTATCGAACTACCGCGCCATTTTCAATTCTATTTATAATTATATATAATTATTTATATTCTAACGACGACGCGTATAATATATACGTTCTAAATATATTCTAAATAAATTTCTCGTCGATATTATTTAAAATAATTCATTTTAAATAATCAAAATTCGCTAAAATTGCCAAAATAAAAATTTTAAACTGGCCCAGATTTTCCGGGTTGTTACAGAAATCATCTGAAATTCCTGATATTTTGAATATCACACACCTCTTGAATTTGAAATAATCAATCCTGTGTGAATAATTCATTATATCTCAAACTTGACATTGATCCAAGTGATTTCAAATAAATTATTTATTTATGGATCATGAATATCTCTTAATTATTTGATGTAAATGATCTGAAATCATTCTTAGAAATTTTGTGAAAAATTCCTTTGAAAATCTGGTCTTGAAATTCACTCTTATTTCATGATTATTTGATCTAATTATTTGTTTGTTTAAAATCATTTGAAATTATTGATTTATTGAATCTCACAAATATCTCAAATCAAAAATTTATAATCTGGTGTGATTGATTCATTAAATTCTGATATTTTCATATTCCTCAAATGATTTGAAGTAAACAGTATTTTAATCATTAGATCATGAATCATCATATGTGGCCATCATCTTGACAAGTATGATTTGAAACTATGTTCTGTGTTGCTCTGATACTGTTTTGAAAAATGTTTGTTCTGGAATCACATGCTTGCTGCTCTGATACATGTGCATAATCTATTATCTGTCTGTTTGGGCTTGGTACTTAATAATTTTTTTGTCTATGACATTCTTGTTCAGTATCATGTTAAAATTCCTCGTAAATAGAGACACCAAGTGGTATCAGAAGCGCCTTATATTTGTTTCACCCATCTGTACTGAGATTCAAAATTTTCACCTTGTATAGATCCATAATTTTTTTGCCTTATACAAATAAATGTGCTAAATTTGTCTGGCTGGGTTTGTGTTTAATTTTCTTTAGTCTGAGATGTCCATGATAGTTCATCAGGGTGTAATTAAATTCCTCGATAAGTGAGAACATTTGGTAATAGCCTTTTTCACTCATCTGTTTTTTGAATTATCACCCTGTATAGATTCATTTTTTTTAAATCTGTTTAATTTCTTCTTGTAATTGTTTCTCAATTTTAAAATTATTAATTTTTATTCATTCAGAAATTGAAATCAATATCCAATTTGTGTTGTGTTTATAATTCATCAAAATTATTATCAGTTTTTGAAATTGTGATGAATTGTGACTGCAGTGTATTTCACAACAAGAGGAGATTTTATTTGGATTTTCATGATGGTTGAATATTAATTATAATATCTTTGAACTGGCAAATATTTCACAACCATCTCCTTTGTCTATCACCCGTCTGCCATCCATCATGATTTTATATTAATGTGGAGAGTTTATTTTTAAAAAGAAAAAACATCTTGTTTTAAAACAGTGAAAATTATTTGTGATAGAAATGGGACTATATTATTTTTTTTGGTGATAATTGAAATTTTTCAATAATCCCGGTACAGTCGAGCTTATTTCATAATATAATTAATTTAGAAATTTATTTTCACAGTCCATCCCTGTACCTACCCCATTTTCTATCATTCATATATTGGTTTTACATACTGAGGAGTTTTTTTTTCTTTAAATGCTGAAAATAATAAATATAATTAATATATAGGTGTGTCTCTAACCTCATTTAAAAATCCAAGCTCTGGTCATGCATGGTTAAGAGACAACTTATAATTTAAGCTGCGACTGACCTCATTTAAAAATCCAAGCTCTGGTTATGCGTGGTCAGTGTGCTCTTAAATAAAAAATAAATAAAAAGGAAATAAAGTGCTAAAAATAGAAATAAATTTGAAATTCTCCTCAGTGTATAAAAACTAGCCTATCAATCCATCCTTCTAATCTGTGAAATGTGTTGAAATATTATGACATATTATGATTTGTTGATTGATAGATATTGGGATTTGAGATTATTCGATCTTGTCACTTAAATTGAATTGTTTATTATAGTCCAAATCCATCACTGTTTTTGTGCGTTATTTTTATAAAAATTCTTTGAAAATAATTAGAAATGAATTGTTTTTAAAACTCTCTCCATTTTATGTAAAATTCATCGTATATACGTCATTTTCTACAATGTGAAATATGCTACCTGTTCTTAGAATATTATGATTTTTGTTTGACTGATTGAAATTTATGATGACCGTTCTTCCTCTTAAGCTGAGATTACATTTTTAGTCAATTTTCATCCATATTTTAAAATTCTGTATCCTTTTGATGATAACAAAAGGGGGAGAATGGGTTGAGATTTTGATTTATGAGTGAATATTTTATAAATATTTTTAATTTTGAAAATTTATTATTATTCATACATTTCACTCATGCACAGTTATAGGGGGAGTTGTCCGTTGTAGGGGGAGCTGATAAATAGGGGGAGTTCAATATTCACTGTCAAACACATTTATTATATTCAAAATCTTCATGTTTGTTTGTCATCATCAAAAGGGGGAGATTGTTGTATATAACGGTGTTGTATACACAATTATATGATTTTTGTTTGATGATAACAACCAAATATATTTCTATTATAAATGTGTTTGGTACTGTACTGTTATATATATACATCACAGACATGAATATAATATTTATATTTAAATAAAATACGACTGTACAGAAATTCAAATATTTACAGTATTTTATTTAAATAGAATATTTTATTTCAATATCAAACAGTACAAATTTTATACTCCACTATTTGTACATCTCTGTAATACATTTCAGTACACATCAAGTCTTCACTCAACACTCATCGCTTTATCGTACATTTTCATATATACATTCTTTTTACACACGCTGCTTCATCTTCTATCTTGTATCTTCAGTCTTCTGTCAATCTTCACTGCTCACAGTCAGTCCTGTCATCACCTCCTTACCTGTCACATTAAACAGAAACACACAGTACACTGCAACAAGAATAAGTTTCTAAATTCTAGCGAATATATTTTTTAAAAAATTATTTGCCTCAGAATTTCGGTGTGTTTCTCATCATTTTTCTGACTCGACCTGATTTTCATATCCAACCGACTGTGTCTAGACAGCTTGTGATATTCACAGTGAAACACTGTAAATACCACAAGGCAGACAACATATATATATATATATCAATGCAGGGACAAGGAAACTCGTCTGGATGGCTGCATATACACGTGTGCACTGCCTCGCCAATCCAGTGTGCAACTGAGGAGGAGCCACGAGGACCATCTCGACTCAGTGCAACAATAATCAATATGGTCGAGGCAACCCAAAAACATCAATGAATTCAAATCAACATCAATGGCCGAGCTAAAACAAAGCTCAACAAAAAGCAGTAACGCAAATGTGCCATGAAAGGAGCAATGAAACTTGGCAGCATGGTTCAGTTGTTATTTGCAAAGAAGTGAAATCAGCAAGTATTTGATTCATGAATGGTGCAGGTTCAAAAGCAAGTGCCACAACAAGTCAAGGTGACAAAAGGATTCAACTTATTGCTGTAGCAACCAACATGATGTGTACATAAGTGAAACAGCTCAGAAATGTTGTAGCATGTTCAATGACAAGTGGTGCAGCTTTTTAAAGCAAAAGGTGCAACAAGGTTCTAAACAGAGGGTGCACCATTCAAATTAAAATTAAAATTCAAGCAAGTGACAAAACTCAGTAGGGTGTAACATGACACAGTTGCAATGCAACAGCAAATACATGGTGTATACAGTCAGCAAGGTGACTGGTGCAAACATATACATGGTAAAACTATGAAGCAACATGCAGGAACATAGGGGACAAGGCAGAAAAGATTAAAGCATTTTCTTTTTCTTTTTAGCAAGTCTACATGTACACAGTGGAGTATCAATGGTGCAAATACAATCACATTTACATATACACTGTTTAGTATGTGTACTAATATGAACAAAGGTCAAATGAAGTGTCGAGCTCAATATTATCATACAAAACAAGTCAGCATGCACAATGGTGGTTCAGTTCATACACAAGCTTGAATTCAAAGCATACATGTTCAAAGACATAGTTACAACAGCAGTTGTGTACATGATACATGCAGAATACATCAAAACATGTGCATGCAAGAGAGAGACAAGAAGTCAGTGCATTTCATTTTTTGGCAACAGGTTCAAAACACTATGTCACTGTTTGGCAGTGTTCAACAAATTCAGCATGTTCAAAAATCAGTGGAACACCTGTGGAAATCATACAATCAATATTTGACAAGGAGTAACAGCAGGAAACAAACATTTTGGCAATCAGCCTTTAAGGCAACAAATCAGTGAGAATTCAAAGCAATCTGTTTTATGGCAAGTATAAATTTGTTTCCAGAAAATCACTATTTTGGATTTCAGAAATGAAATGGGACAAATCATGCAAAGGGCTCGCAAATCTACTTTTGTTTGGCAAGTGCAAACCAGAATGAATGAAAAGCATAAATTTCATAAAGCTTATTGTTGGACAGAAATCAAGCAAGCTCACAAAGATTTTTTTTAAGGAAATCAGCATTTAATCTCTGCAATTTATTTTCAAGCAAATTTGTTTCAAATCGAATTGAAAAAGGAGCAATTAAATTGTCCAGAATTTATCAAGGAATGGAGCCATTATTTCAAGCTAAATTCGAAGCAATTAATCTGCCAAAATCAAAAGAGGAAAACCAAGTAAAACAGGCAATATTGATTTTCCAGAAATGACAAATCAGTTCAAATTATTTCCTATTTTGAACAACCCGTCTCTCTGCATTTTTATCAATCAATGAATTCATGCAAGGGGCCACAAGAATATCCATTCTAGATTTAATCAATTCAAGGCAAAAGAGGAAACCGCAATCAAATCAAGGTCGAGCCATTCATACGAAATCAGAGTGAATTAGGGATCGAATTACCCTATTTATTCACACCTATCATCACTGGCAATATAGTGAGATCGGAAAACCACAAATCAAATTAAAAAAAACCCACAATTTCAAAGAGCAGTAATCGATTAAAATCAAAAGCTTCTCACAGGTTTTCGATCTAAATCTCCAAGTCGTGAAGAGAGGAGCACCAGAAATCGATCAACAACTTCAACGAGATTTCAAGCATCAGAGAGCTATTTTTTCCAGAGCATACAATCGCAATTTTGGGATTAAATAAAACCCTAGCTGCCGCCATTTTTTATTCCAGAGCAAAAGAAAGAACGGGCCAAAGTTTTGAAGTGGATGCAACGCAATTGGAAAATGGGCCGGCCAATGTTTTGATAGAAAAGGGGATGACCCTTCTACTTTAAATCCTAAGGGTTTTTATTCTTTTTTTTAATTGTATTGTTTTCATTTGTCTTGTAAACCGTTCAAAACAGTTTCTAGAATTCTGTAAAAATCTAGGGGAATCAGTCAGGGTGTTGACTGTCAGTTTCAGAGTCTGTAAAATCTGGGTTACGGATCACGGAGTTGTAATTCGGGAAAATCTGATCGAGAGGATATCGATCAGTCTATGGTTTTGAGCGTAGGGTTAGTACAGGAGCAGGGAGTGCGAGTTTACAGTGTCTGTAAGCGGGATCTGTTATTAACACCTAGTAGAAACCTTTGTGAATGCAGCAGTAGGCAGAGTCTGCCGAAGCTGGGTACATCTGTGTGTTATCTTCTTACTGCACTTACTACTCTGCTTTATCTGTGCTGGAATTAATTTTTAATTATTCAATAAACTGTGATAAACCCTATTCACCCCCCCTCTAGGGTTAATCTAGATCTAACAGTTAAGTCACGAATTTGAATGACAACACTTAACCCATTAGAAACCCTAGTTACGCGGTCCTTTTCAGCAGTAACCCACTTAGATGTATCACGATACCCTGGGACTAGGCAGGGTGGGGCACGATTACTGGGTTGATTGTAAGCGACCAGAACGACAGCTGAGTAGGTGCGCCATTGTAGGTTCAGGCGGACTATGGTCGTGCACGTAGTCCGGAGTTGAAAAACAGGCATTGGGCACCCGTAGGTTTACACTGTGCGTGCTTGATTCGTGTCGATGGTTGACACCATAGGGCTTGATATACCCTATGGTGGACCTAGCACAGGTAACTACATTTCAGGATAGGGCCGTATGACACAGACACATGACGAGCTAGAACTTGTAGGGAGCCGATCGATTAGTAGATCGTACCGTAGGACCCCGTAATGGGTCACTTCATGATATTGGGCCAAGGGATCATTTCATGATTAATACTTGACATGTGTTCGAACACTAGTGCAGTTGGTGCAGCGAATCTCGAATATACGATGCTAGACTTGACTTATCCTTTTATCTTAATTATCCTACCAGTTCTGTTATCATCCTTATGTTTAGTTCCAGTTTTCACCTATCATGTTACCTTTACTAGTTTCATACTGAAAGTCACTAGGGCTTACCAGTCTTTATGACTGACCCTTTTTCTTTTGCCTCTTTTTCTTTCGTTTCCCCCCCAGGTTCTCAAGGAGGAAACACTAGCTCTTAGCCTGGATTTAGCTTGCTTTCTGACAGCTCATGTACGGTTTGGTCTTGAGCTATGCTATGGCTGCTTCTGCTATTTATGGGGAATAATTTACTTTTGTTATCTGAAGTTTATGCTTCTTTATTTGGAACTTGATGTAATGGAATAATTTGTACCTTGGATATATGGGGTTTTGACTCTTTTCTTGAAAGTAATAAATTTGGTTTTTAATTTCTACCGCTGCTTCATTTATGTTCTGCCTTGTGATATCTCTGTGTATATTCACCTAGATAATACTCCACCAAAACTAGTGCATTCCCTTTAAGAGTGACCCTAGCGGAGGTGGGGTGTTACACAAATCGAATAAGTTATTCAAATAAGAGTTAATCCACTAAGAGTTATTAGGTTGGAGTTATTCAAATAAGAGTTATAGATTAGAGTTAACCGAATAGGAGTAAATAAATTAGTTGTCGTTATATTATTCGAGTTAGTAAATAAAAGTCATATTAAAGATAATATATTTCGGTTGTAGGAGATTTTAACACCATTGTTATAATCACGTAAACTTGTAAAAGAAGGGGGTTCGTAAATAGAATCTGAGGGTTCGTAAGGAAGTGTTAAAGGGTTAAAAGATGAACTTACCCTATTTCAAGATTGGAAATGTTGTTCAGTTAAGGTCTGAGAGGTAGTTATACCCCAGCTTGATTGACTTCGTTTTTAATTTAGAAATGGTTAAGGTTCGAGAGTGAAAGTGGTTGAGTGATTTTAGTAAATAAGTATAGTGGTTTGAGTTGTCGTCGCGATGTTGATTTAAACATCTGTTTAAATCCAAGTAAAGAAGATATGGAAATGTTTTCCAGAGTTAACGTATATTTTCTAAACATAGAAAATAAGGATATATATATATGATTGATGATTGATTGATAGAATATCCATCTGGAAATAATATCGTTGTTTGCACACCTGTTTTTCTTTTATAGTTAACTCATCGACCATCGAAGTTTCTGACCATTTTAACGTTGTTAATATGGAGAGACTGGTTGGATTATTATCCAAAGAACCACTCTGTATTGGCATATGCGTTGCGAATCATATATGCCAAAGATAATTGAAGACGGAGTAAAGTGCAAGGGCTATTGTATAAGTCTTAGATAACAGTGCCTAAGATGGATGTACTGAATAGTACCTTCGGTTCATCCTGTTCCTGGATGACTTGTATGGACGGATGTCTGACTGAGTATTTCCAGACGATCACGTATATTGATTACCAAGAGTGGAAGTGGAGAAGGAAACTTCTTTTAGCTAACACATATTGTATTGTTGAGGACGTCAATCGGTGATTTGATGGATTTGATGATGTGGCATTCAAATTGAATCTGGTGCGATGATAAAGCGTAGCTTCTAGCCTCACTTCCGGTAAAATGACAGAAATCGGGAAGGCAGCATGGCTATGTAGGATGCACCTATTAGGGTGTATAATCACCTGATCTAGAGTTTCATTTATTTCCAAAAATCTATTGTCGATACTGTCCCATTCGGGGAACGATTGTTGATCCCAACCGTTGGTGATATACATTCGATACACTCAAGCGAAATGAGTGGTCGGTCATGTGTGGCCGGGTTGCAAGATGTTCTTGTTGAACCCAGTGTATTCCTCTCTAGAGGTACACTAGCAGAAGGTGGTTCCATACCTTTTCATAGTTGGAAATCCATTACCCAATACGTGCTTGCGGTTTTGATTGTATACTATATATGTAGAACGTGAGATGAAAGCGTTTCTGCTAGATGATTACTATATTGTGGTTGATAGACATTATTATAATATCAAAAGGTTTTTGATATAAAGATATTTTGGATTCTCGTAAGGAAAAAACCCGTTCCGTTATACGGCGTGGTCTTATGAGATATCGTTTACTTGTTCGAACTGTTTTAAACTGTTTTACTCACACCAGTCCCATGAATGACCCGGAGTTTATTTTGTTTGGTTTTCCCTAAACTCTTAGGTGCCCAATTTTGTAGGGGCAGTCAAGTAGTCAGGAATTTACGGATACTTGAAGAGCTGGAGAAGGAGGCTTCAGGATCATATAGCTATAGTTTATTCCCGCTGTGTTGTAAGTGTTGTACTCTGATAATGTTATTGTATACATATACTGATTTTATTTCAAGGATATGTTATCTATTATATGTTATTCGTTCCGCTGTGAGGTTCATGTTACTCTGATGTTGTGTTCTTCTTCTTCTATTCTAAGTTTCTATCTTATCTATCCTCACCCTCTAATTTCTTTCATTAACCATCTGGTATTTTCGACTCTTGATGTTCGATATGTGTTGTATATCGGATAATCAAGGTCGCATTTTTCTGGGTCGTTACATCGACAAAACCACTTTTGTTGGATCCGGAGTGTCAAATTATTGTTAGGTTTCAATTTTCATAATTTTTGAAATTAATATGTTAGCGTGGCAAATTTAAAGACACCTACAGTTTCAGTCGTAAATTTAATCGGCTGGAAAAAGGGCCATTTTGCAAACAGCCTCGGAATTTGATGAAACTAGTTCCTATGGGACCCTATCGTCAAAACATAGCGAGATTCCAAAAATCGTAATTTTTGAAATCAGTATATGGCCCCGGTATATTAAAATGTACATTGAATTCAATATTGAACGTTATATTAATTTATATTTATATTTTGATAAAAGTTGTTATAAATGGCCGAATTGGCTTGCGAAACATATCTCGTTGTTTCCGGAATGGGGGTATTTTGCTAGGCGCGATAGTCGTTGAGTTTGATTTGGAGATCGGATGAAAAATAACCTCTTTGTAAATTAAAATAATTTAATATATATTCCGACCAATCAAAATAATCCATTCATTATTTTAATTTTCCAATTCAACCCGTAACCCTCCAGACCAACAACGGAAATGCATTCAAAACTTCCTGCTCCAATAACTCTTCAACCACTCAATGAAATTCAGTGATTCTTTAGACAATTTTCTAATATTCAATGAGATCTTCAAATCCATACCTGATTCGCCCCCCACCGTTGCGCCGTTCTCGATATTCGCACCGGAGAAGACGACCCGCATTGTGTTAGATTCCTCCTCCACTGCCTCTTTGAATTGGCCTCCGTCAGAGCTGCTGGTGTGCCTTTCGAAGCACTTCCTTGTAGCAGCGGTTGATCGTCACCTAGCTACACGATTTGAGCGCAAATTGCAACCTTAGGAGTTAAGCTAGGTCGACGTCGACTAGAGATAACGAGAAGGGAGGGTAATGCTTTTAAACCGTTGTAAAATTTAATTAATTCCGTATTTAATTATCCAATGTATAAAATAGCATATCTTTTTCTTAAGAGATCGAAAAATTACAAACCTAGTCACATTGGGATCGTGGCGACGTACTTTACATTTCAAAACTGACTGGGAGGAATTTGGAGCTAGTTAGAAGTAAAGGCAGATCCAAATCTGAACCATCCAATTAAAGATGACGGAGTGGAAACGAAAGCGAGAACTCTCTCAATCAAATCATTTTAATTATGTTATTCATTTTTAGAGTTTCACTCATGAATTATACACAAGTCATTTGCATAGAAGCATTGTATGGATATTACGGACACTAGGATTTCGTACAACGTGGATGGACACTTATGCCGCCTTATATGGCATTGTTGATTATTTGGATGATTTGGTGATTGATGGATTTATTTGGATGTGCATTTGGTATGAGATAGTTATGTATGGCGAGCCAATATTAGGAGAGGGATAATGCTAGACATTATTCTGGTTCTAGTACCGTGCCATCATACTGCCGAAATTTTCTAAAATATGTTAGAAAAAATATTAGATAGTTAAAAATTAGATTACATATCCATTGACAAGTCGGACGACATGTTTATGATTCGCCTATTTTTGAGATATCGATTGGGACGATAATTTTTACACATCGCCCAAGTGCACAAATATTTATTATTGTTTGTTGGTTGAAACCCCACATGGGTCTGGGGATGATCTGATCACACGTCTCCCTGGTGACTAGTTGTATGTCGATCGATAGATTGACAGGCTGTTGTAAGCATTATTTATTTATGTATTTTATGCTTATACAGTTGTAGAATGCACTCTGGTTGCTATTTGGATGTTTAATGACTTATTTTCATTATTATTGAATACATGTGATGTATGAAATCCATATAACTAAAATTATATGGTAATTGATTGGGTCTCATTCCAATTTGGAAATAATGAATGTTTTTAAAACAATTAACAGTGAAGTTATATATGATTTTGATGTCCGATTTTGGATGGACATGAAAATATATAAATATATGAAGCCGAGTAAGTAGTTATACGCTATTTTGACTCAAACGGATTTTTAAATCGATTTCATTCATTTTATAATGAATATGAAAAGGAGATAGATTCCAAAATCTAATATTTTGAAAAGATTATTATTGTGATATAATAATGATATGAAAAAATCAATTTTGGTTTTTAAAATTGGAAAGCAAGTTGGAATCGTTTTGAAATGAATTTATTTACGTTTTTATAAAATACGTTATGAATGGAAATTGACGATATATATATATGTATAATATATTATATATATATATTATAATGGCTTGAATAGAACACGCCGCGCCGCGACCGTTCGCGAATTTCGACCATTAACTTCGATTGGACATAGCGGAAGATCCGACCGTCGGATTCTTCTGAAACCAGAACCTACGAGTTCGTATCGAAAAGAGCTTTCAAACGTGTATATGAGATTTGAATTCCAACGGTAAGATTTTGAGATGTTTAATTCAAATTTGAATAAAAATAGCGCCTGTGTAGTTAAATGACCTGAAATGTTATTTAACTAAAAGAGCTTATTTTTAAATGGTTGAAAATATAGAAAATTTGTGTTAAATCATAATAAATGATTTGAAATGATTTTGGATAAAATATTCCAAGCTAAGAGGATAAAAGATATTTTTAGCAGAATAAGCTGTTTTGCAACTTAAGCCAAGAACTGAAAGGAACTGAAATGGTTTTAAAATAACTAGGGTTTCCAATATATATATATATATATATATATATATATATTGGAATGGATTTGAATGGAAATGATACTCAGAATATTCCGATATTGAATTCCATGATTATACGAATATTGTTATGGGAATTTGGAAGATATCAAAATCGTTATTCCCGATATGATATCTGTTGATTTCAGAATTTGATATTGAATATAAGCCAATATAATTTCTATTTAGAGCCTTGTATTCGATATCAAATTGGATTTTGGATTTGTCGTGAATGGTGTCTTCACTAACACTATTCTTAAACCCCGTGTGAAAAGAATGAATCTTTAAATTAAGATTATTATAATTTCCAGTTATATCTAGTAATTGGAATAATAAATCGAATATGATTTTGGATTTGTCATGGACAGTGTTTTAAAGGACATTCGTTCTTTAGTACAATTAAAGGCAGGATTAATTTCCAGAAATTTGAATAATCATTAAGTAATGATTTTGAAGTTTAAAACTGAGAGTTTTAATGAATCTTATGTTAGATTGATATGTGAATAAGGTAAGTAAACTTACCGAATTCAGGAAATGAATCGAGAATGGAGTATCATCAGTTTGCTCCATGCGATAGTTAAATCTTTAATTAGATTTGAACGTGAATGGTAATTGAATTTACCAATAGCACTTTGGGTGTTAGATATGGAGTACCACCAGTTTTGTTCCATGGGATGATTAGGTTGGGATTGGATTAATAAAATAAGTGATTACCTCGATAAGGCGATAATCCCGACTAGTTTGATAAACCGTGATTTGGTTTAAGACTGTTGAAAGATAATACAGAATCTTTTGCAATGGTTTTCAAAGAAAAATTTAAACAAGAGCTTTTAATGAACCTTTAATTAGATTGAAATGAGAATGTGATAATTTAAGTTATCAAATTTGTGAAATGATCGAGAATGGAGTATTACCAGTTTTGCTCCATGCGATAGTTAAATCTTTAATTAGATTTGAGGCGTGGAATGGTAATTGAATTTACCAATAGAACCGTGGGTGTTAGATATGGAGTACCACCAGTATTGCTCCATGGGATGAATAGGTTCAGATTGGATTAATTAAATAAATGATTACTTTGGTAAGGCGTTAATCCCGACTAGTTTGGATAAACCTTAATTTGGTTTAGAATGAGAAAAGATAAAATAAAATCTTTTGAAATGATTTCGAGGAAGATTAAAGAATAAATTTAAAAGAATTTATCTTTGATAAAATTAATGGGAACCTACCCAAAGGATATGAATATTTGAATAAAAGAATTTTCTGGATTGGAATGAGGCGTATGTTGTGTTTTATAACACTAGTTTATGAGATACGCGAATTATTCGGAAAGACCGGGTTTATCCCATTCTGAATAATTGATACGACGATAAGTCGACGATGAAGACGGTGGTTGAAGACCAGAGATATTCACATCGAATGGATGATTACTGATGTCTTGATTGGGTTGTACACCCGAGACAAGGTAATAAGTGGTGATCGTCCAGACGTACTTGGAGATCGATGGATATGCGAGGACCTCTCTCCTGTATTGGACATATGGGACGGGGAATAAGGTGCCTCCGGTTTCGTTCAGACCAAGAATGGACTTGCAAATGGATTGTGTGTCTGACATTTTATTCTTTTTTTGCATTCGCTGATATCTGCTAAATATACATCTGCTTGGTGATGGAGAATTTATTCTCTTCTTAACACCCCTCTCTGAGAAGTACAAGCTTAGAGATTATATGTTGGTAGATGATCAATGATATGGATTGACAATATGGCATGTTGAGTTGCATGGATCAAGGCTTTTGTTGAAAAGCAGGGACTTGTGGTTGATGATCAAAGCACAACTTTTATCTAGCGTCGCTTTATGTATAGTGTTAATTCGCGAGCTTCACTCCCCGGTGTGAACCAGAAATGGGAGAAGGATGGCAGGGAGGACATGCGTTTCTTTCTAGCTAGGAGTGATGTCATGGTATGGAGCCCATACATTTTACTTATGTGGATGATGTAAAGGGAGGTACCTCGGATGGGAGTCCCTAGTGACTCTTGATTTATGCCCCCATAGGGCAGAGAAACGTGTGGTTCTGGCATAACAATCCACTTAAGTATGAACTGGCCTTGCTGCTCCAAGGTGCAGTTGCGGCTGTATCCTGAGACACGGGATAGAGTGTCTTGAATTTGGTAAGGACGATTCCTTGCCTTGGTTCACAGATGGAATCCAATTTCCAATAAGCGACTTTCAGTTTTAGTTAAATGGCCTAGTATGGCGACATGATATATGGTACTCATACCGTCTATTATTGATACAGTTATATTTGAAGTTGATTTTGACACTATACACTTACCGTAACTATAAAAGATGAATTTCGTGTACCAATCATATTTGGCCATTATAAAGTAAAATTCTATCCTCCGGCTTGTGTTACATTGTGTGATGGGACCTGAGTCTTATAATGGCTTCATTGTTTTTTATTTAGCATGACGCTATTTGTTTTATGCACTGGTATTCTTGGGAGGAAACCCATTCCGTGTAATACGGTGTGGCCTCTTGAATTATAACTTCAAAAATAAAGATTAATAACTGTTCTAGTTCTCACACCAGTCACATGACAGACTTGGAGTTTATTGTTTTAACCTAAACTCTGGGTGCCTTTATTTTCCACACGGGCAGCTAGTAGTTTTGGTTTTCGCATATATCTTTATACAGGATCCTCACCTACAGGTGGAACTAGGGAAGCTTTGTACCCGTATATTTATTCCATTTGTGTTATTCATTATTTTCCGCTGCCAAGTAATTGACTCTCTGATATTTTTCTGATGTATAATATTTATTCATATTCTGTATATTCTTGTACTCTGATGTAAATTATTGTAATAGAAATGAAATTTTCTTCTGTTTGTGTTCCGATGCATCTTGTTCTCATTACATTCTGGGTTTCGAACGGTCTTGATTAGTTTAGCGATTGATTCGGATTGAGCGAAATCCCTATTGTTACAGTTGGTATCAGAGCTTTGGTTTTACAAAGCTCGAGAACAAGACACGTCAGAACTGAATGAAAGAATTCATCATAGATAGGATTAATAACATCCTATAAGAGTGACTCGTTAGAGATAGGGTTAGTAATACCCTAGGATGAGTTGAAAGAGTGCTTTTTATTAAAAATCGAATCTAGTTTTAAAATTTATATCAATTATTCGTATTTGGATATTTTATTTTAAATTGAATTTGGTCTATCGAGTATATGAAGATTTTGAATATACTTGTAATTAACGTGTATTCGAAGTCTCAAATATACTGGGTAGATATAGAATCACACTCTAACTAATTGATTGTTGGCTGTGTTGTTTGATTATTAGTTTAACTAATAAAATTAGTGGAATGATAAAATCCATAATGGAACCATTATGAAAATGAAACGTAAAGTGAACCAAATCGAATCAAATATTAAACTAAAATGAAAATTGACTGCGTTTACATACATGTATATGTATATACATTGAACAGGTCATAGCAAGGAGGCTAGAGAAGAGGAATAAAATTGTATGCCCGACAAATAGGTGCATATTTACTGTTTTGATGGGTTTTGATGATTTTGTGAGCAGATTGGCTAGCCGCTTGGCTGTTTCTTTTTCTTTTTGATTGGAGTGGGCCTGTGCGGCGGTTTGGGGGATTTTCCCGATGCTTCCCGTACAAAGGAGGTTATGGCGAAATTTTTCGAAAATTTAGGGTGTTAGCCAAAATTTTGAAAAATTTGAAAAGTTCTTAGAAACTGAAAAGCGGAAGAACTTAAGCCATAACGGATAGGATGAAAGTTGAGTTGGTTAGTTAAACAACTTTCAGCATCATTCCTTTTCGAGGACGAAAAGATTTTAAGTGGGGGAGATTGTAACAACCTGGGGTTTTAGAACCAATTTAAAATTTTTATTTTAGCTATTTTAATGGATTTTGAATATTTAAAATGATTTATTTTAAATAATAACGACTAAAAATTTATTTTTAAACGAAGTTAGAACTTATAAATTTTTAAAATTTATATAACGAGCCTGAAATGGCGTGGTAGTTTTAAAATTCGATTTTAAACTTTGATTGAATATAAAGAATTCAATATAAATCAGAATTGGATAAAACTAGAAACGTTGAAATATTTTAGACTGTAGTTTTCTAACGAATGTAAGAAATTTGGATTTCACTTTATATAATGTAAGTTGTGACTAAATTAAAATTTCAAATAGTCGCTATGGATTTTATTAATAATTTTAATTAATATGTAAGCCCTTAAAAATAGAGATTTTGCAAACGGCCTCCGAATTCGACGAAACCACTTTTGTTGGATCCGGAATGCCAAATTATTATTAGGTTTTAATTTTCATAATTTTTGGAATTAATATGTGAGCGTGGAAAATTTAAAGGCACATACAGTTTCAGTTGTAAATTTAATCGACTGGAAAAAGGGCCATTTTGCAAACAACCTTGGAATTTGACGAAACCAGTTCCTATGGGACCGTATCGTTAAAACATAGCGAGATTCCAAAAATCGTAATTTTTGGAATCAGTATGTGGCCCGATAATTAAAATGTACATTGAATTCAATATTGAACGTTATATTAATTTATATTTTTAGTTTGATAAAAGTTATTAAAAAGGGCTGAATTGGCTTACGAAACTATCCCATTGTGTCCGGAATGGGCGTATTAGCTAGGGGCGACAGTCGTTGGGTTTGATTTCGAGTCCGGATGAAAAAACACCTTTTTGGAAATTAAAATAATTTAATATATATTCCGGCCAATCAAAGTAACCCATTCATTATTTTAATTTTCCAATTCAACCCATAACCTTCCAGACCGACGGCGGAAATGCATTCAAAACTTCAAGCTCCAATAACTCTTCAACCACTCAATGAAATTCAGTGATTCTTTAGACAATTTTGAAGTATTCAACACGGTCTTCAAATCCATACCTGATTCGCCCCTCATCGTTGCGCCATTCTCGATATTCGCACTGGAGAAGACGACTCGGGTCGTGCCAAATTCCGCCTCCACCGCCACTTCGAATTGGCCACCGTAAGAGCTGCTGGTGCGCCTTTCAAAGCTCTTCCATGTGGTAGTGGTCGATCGTCACCTAGCTACATGATTTGAGAGCAAACTACAACCCTAGGAGTTGAGCGAGGTCGACGTCGGCTGGGGATAACGAGAAGGTAGGGTAACGCTTTTAAACCGTTGTAAAATTCAATTAATTCCATATTTAGTTATCCAATGTATAAAATAGCATATCTTTTTCATACGAGATCAAAAAATTGCAAACCTAGTCACGTTGGGATCGTGGCGACGCACTCTACATTTGAAAACTGACTGGGAGGAATTTGGAGCTAGTTAGAATCAAAGGCAGTCCAAAGCTGAACTGTCCAATTAAAGATGATGGAGTGGAAACGAAAGTGAGAACTCTCTCACTCAAATCATTTTAATTATGTTATTCATTTTAGAGTTTCACTCATGAATTATACACAAGTCATTTGCATTAGAAGCGTTGTATGGATATTACATACACTAGGATTTCGTACAACGTGGATGGACACTTATGCCGCCTTATATGGCATTGTTGATTATTTGGATGATTTGGTGATTGATGGATTTATTTGGATGTGCATTTGGTATGATATAGTTAAGTATGGCAAGCCAGTATTAGGAGAGGGATAATGCTAGACATTATTTAGGTTCTAATACCGAGCCGTCATACTGCCGAAATTTTCTAAAATATGTTAGGAAAATTATTGGATAGTTAAAAATAAGATTACACGTCCATTGACAAGTCGGATGACTTGTTTATGATTCACCTATTTTTGTGATATCGATTGGGACAATAATTTTTACACATCGCCCAAGTGCACAAATAATTATTATTGTTTGTTGGTTGAAACCCCACACTGGTCTGGGGATGATATGCTGATCACACGTCTCCCTGGTGATTAGTTGTATGTCGATCGATAGATTGACAGGCTGTTGTAAGCCTTATTTATTTATTTAATGCTTATACGGTTGTAGAATGCACTCTGGTTGCTATTTGGATGTTTAATGACTATTATCATTATTATTGAATACATGCGATGTATGAAATCCATATAACTAAAATTGTATGGTAATTGATTGGGTCTCATTCCAATTTGGAAATAATGAATGTTTTTAAAACGATTAACAGTGAAGTTATGATTTTGATGTCCGATTTTGGATGGACACGAAAATATATAAATATATGAAGCCGAGTAAGTAGTTATACACTATTTTGACTCAAACGGATTTTTAAATCGATTTTATTCATTTTATAATGAATATGAAAAGGAGATAGATTTCAAACTCAAATATTTTGAAAAGATTATTATTGTGATATAATAATGATATGAAAAATTCAATTTTGGTTTTAAAAATTGAAAAGCAAGTTGGAATCGTTTTGGAACGAATTTATTTACATTTTTATAAAATACGTTATGAATGGAAATCGAAGATATATATATATAATATTATATATATATATATATTATAATGGCTTGAATAGAACGCGCCGCGCCGCGACCATTCGCGAATTTCGACCATTAACTTCGATTGGACATAGCGGAAGATCCGATCGTCGGATTCTTCTAAAACCGGAACCTACGGGTTCGTATCGAAAAGAGCTTTCAAATGAGTATAAGAGATTTGAAATCCAACGGTAAGATTTTGAGAAATGTTTAATTCAAATTTGAATAAAAATAGCGCAAGTGCAGTTAAATGACTTGAAATGTTATTTAACTAAAAGGGCCTATTTTTAAATGGTTAAAAATACAAAAAATTTGTGTTAAATCATAATAAATGATTTGAAATGATTTTGGATGAAATATTCCAAGCTAAGAAGATAAAAGATATTTTTACCAGGATAAGTTGTTTTGTAACTTAAGTAAAGAACTGAAAGGAACTGAAATGGTTTTAAAATAACTAGAATTTCCAATATATATATATTGGAATGGATTTGAATGGAAATGATATTCAGAATATTCCGATATTGGATTACGTGATTATATGAATATTGTTATGGGAATTTGGAAGATATCAATATCGTTATTCCCGATATGATATTTGTTGATTTCAGAATTTGATATTTAATATAAGCCGATATAATTTCTATTTAGAGCCTTGTATTTGATATCAAATTGGATTTTGGATTTGTCGTGAATGGTGTCTTCATTAACACTATTCTTAAACCCCGTGTGAAAATAATGAATCTTTTAATTAAGATTATTAGAATTTCCAGTTATATCTAGTAACTGGAATAATAAATGGAATATGATTTTGGATTTGTCGTGGACGGTGTTTTAAAAGACATTCGTTCTTTAATCCAATTAAAAGCATGATTAATTTCCAGAAATTTGAATAATCATTAAGTAATGATTTTGAAGATTAAAAGTGAGAGTTTTAATTAATCTTATGTTAGATTGGAATGTGAATAATGCAAGTAAACTTACCGAATTCAGGAAATGAATCGAGAATGGAGTATCATAAGTTTTGCTCCATGCGATAGTTAAATCTTTAATTAGATTTGAATGTGAATGGTAATTGAATTTACCAATAGCATTGTGGGTGTTAGATATGGAGTACCACCAGTTTTGCTCCATGGGATGATAAGTTTGGGATGGATTAATAAAATAAATGATTACTTCGATAAGGCATTAATCCCGACTAGTTTGATAAACCGTGATTTGGTTAAAGATTTTTAAAAGATAATACATAATCCTTTGTAATGGTTTTCAAAGAAAAATTTAAACAAGTTCTTTTAATGAATCTTTAATTAGATTGAAATGAGAATTTGATAACTTAAATTATCGAATTTGTCACATGATCGAGAATCGAGTATAAACGGTTTTTCTCCATGCGATAGTTAATTCTTTAATTAGATTTGAGGCGTTGAATGGTAATTGAATTCACCAATAGCACGTAGGTGTTAGATATGGAGTACCACCAGTTTTGCTCCATGGGATGAATAAGTTGGGATTGGATTAATAAAATAAATGATTACTTCAGTAAGGCGTTAATCCCGACTAGTTTGGATAAACCTTAATTTGGTTTAGAATGAGAAAAGATAAAATAAAATCTTTTGAAATGATTTCGAGGAAGATTAAAGAATAAATTTAAAAGAACTTATCTTTGATAAGTTTAATGGGAACCTTCCTAAAGATATGAATATTTGAATAAAAGAATATTCTGGATTGGAATGAGGCGTATGTTGTGTTTTATAGCACTAGTTTATAAGATACGCGAATTATTCGGAAAGATCGCGTTTATCCCATTCTGAATAATTGATATAACAATAAGTCGACAATGAAGATGGTGGTTGAAGACCGGAGATCTTCTCATCGAATGGATGATTACTGATGTCTTGATTGGGTTGCTCATCAGAGACAAGGTAATAAGTGGTGATCGTTCAGACGTACTTGGAGATCGATGGATATGCGAGGACCTCTCTCCTGTATTGGACGTATGGGACAAGGAATAAGGTGCCTCCGGTTTCTTTCAGACCCAGAACGGACATGCAAATGGATTGTGTGTCTGACATTGTATTCTTTTTCTATATTCGCTGATCTCTGCTAAATATACATTTGCTTGGTGGTGGAGAATTTATTCTCTCCTTAACACCCTTCTCTGAGACGAATGAGCTTACAGGTTATATATTGGAATATGATCAATGATATGGTATGGATTGACAATGTGGCATGCTGAGTTGCATGGATCAAGGCTTTTGTTGGAAAGCAGGGCCTTGCGGTTGACGATCAAAGCACAACTTTTATCTAGCGCCGCTTTGTGTATAGCGTTAATTCGTGAGCTTCACTCCCCGGTGTGAACTAGAAACGGGAGAAGGATGGCGTGGAGGACATGCGTTTCTTTCTAGCTAGGAGTGGTGTCACGGTATGGAGCCCATACATTTTACTTATGTAAATGATGGAAAGTGAGGTACCTTAGATGGGAGTCCCTAGTGACTCATGATTTATGCCCCATAAGGCCGGGAAACGTGTGGTTCAGGCATAAAAATCCACTTAAGTGTGGACCGGCCTTGCTTCTCCATGGTGCAGTTGTGGCTGTATCCAGAGACACGGGCAAGAGCGTCTCGAATTCGGTATGGGTGATCCCTTGCCTTGGTTCATAGATGGAATCCAATTTCCAATACACGACTTTCGGTTTTAGTTGTATAGCCTAGTTTGGCGACATGATATATGATACCCATGCCGTCTATAATTGATTCATTTATATTTGAAGTTGATTTTGACACAATATGCTTATAGTAATAATAAAAGATGCGTACCAATCATATTTGGCCATTATAAGGCAAAACTCTATCCTCCGGCTTGCGTTGCATTGTGTGATGGGACCTAAGTCTTATAATGGCTTCACTGTTCTTTATTTAGCATGGCGCTGTTTGTTTTATGCACTGATATTCTTGGGAGGAAACCCGTTCCATGTAATACGGCGTGGTCCCTTGAATTACTTAACTTTAAAAATAAAGATTAATAACTGTTTTAGTTCTCACACTAGTCACATGACTGACCTGGAGTTTATTGTTTTAACCTAAACTCTGGGTGCCCTTATTTTCCACATGGGCAGCTAGTAGTTTTGGTTTTCGCAGATATCTTTATACAGGATCCTAACCTACAGATGGAGCTATATTCGGGAAGCTTTGTACTCATATATTTATTCCATTTGTGTTATTCGTTATTTTCCGCTGCCAAGTAATTGGCTCTCTGATATATTTTTTTACGAATAATATTTATTCATACTCTATATATTCTTGTACTCTAATGTAAATTATTGTAATAGCAATGAAATGTTCTTCTGTTTGTGTTCCGATGCATCTTGTCCTCATTAAAATCCGGGTTTCGAGCGGTCTTGATCGGTTTAGCGATTGATTCGGACTGAGCGAAATCCCTAATGTTACATTTCAACATTATCACTTTAATTCAAATTGCAGTATTTTCAAGAACTCAAGATGTTACTTGGTGAAAAGATGCTTTCATAAGGAAATATACCGGAGAAACAGGTCTGAGTGTATTTGACATGGAAGCTGAAACCCAATTTGCAGCCAAATAATATTCTTTTATATTTAATGAACTAAATGGCCTGATTTTAATTTCTAGACCAGCTTCATTTTGGAGAATTATCAATGGTGTATGTAAAAATATTGCACTTTTTTTTATACTTAAAAGCATATGATTTACTGTTAGCAGCTATTAACTAATATTATGTTTTTTTTGAGGTACGCCTACGGAAATATTCAGATTTGCAAATTAGCTCGAAAAGCATAAAATCCATCTATTAAGGGTAATATCTTCTGTCTTATTATTAGATTTCCTCATTAATTCCTACTTTTCATTTTCAATTTTTTTAAGTAATTAATTTTAAATAATATCTCTGCTCTATTGCGATCCAAAATGTTAGATAAGTAATAAATTTATCTTAATAATGTATTTCCATTTTGAATTTTTTTAAGTAATAAATTTTAAATTTGATTATTTCAAGATAACCTAAATATTTTGTGACATTCTGATTAAATTCCACAATTAAATCCATTTTAAATGTGGATACAATTATAATGTTATATGCAATGTGTATTTGTTGTGTCCATCAACTTATATTTCGTCTTCAAGTTTCTAAGTCCATTAAGTTATATAGTTATGATATTAAGTCATGAACCTTACACTGTACCCTTTTTTTAATATTAATTTAGGATGCCAAACCAACGACACCTTATGGACCTGCTGCTAATACATGGTGTCCTGGATGCATAGCGCTAGAAATGTCAACTTAACGGCTATCGTTTTCGGAGATTGAGTGGGTTAGTGATCCAATATATCTTCTTAATTTGTCCTTGTTGTTGGCAAACAACTTAAAGTTATAAGGAGTGCTTTTTCAAATAATGTGAGTATGCATTGTATGGCTTAATTTCTGTACTTTGAAATATATGCATAACTTATATATTCATAAGTATAAAATTTTAACGATTGTTCAGAATTTTATGCAGACTTATATTTATAATGATAATTTTGCAATAATTGATTAGAACTACTTGAAATAAAGTAAGGAAAAAAACGTCAAAAATAAAGTTAAAAAGAAATGAATGAAACTATAAAAGATTTAAGCAAATACACATAAGTAGGGTAATAGAAAAACCATTTTGTGTAACGACCTGGTAGGAATTTGACGCCCGAATTCCGGCAATAATACATAATTTCTGTGTTACTTGTCAAAACTCAAGTATCGAACAACACCACATGGTTAATGTAATGAATTTAGAGGGTGAGATAAGAAAGAAAATTAGAATAGAAGAAGTACTAGGAGAACCAACACATAATCAGAGTCTCAAATCACAACGGAATAAAATATAATTTAGAAATAAATCTTAATTGAGAGCCTGAAAAATACTTACAATCATGAGAGTACGTCAACACATCTGGACAATTATAATATTATGTCCTCGTATACAACACACAGCGGAATACATACTAAATAATAACATACGTCTGGACTCTTCCAGCTCGTCTCTTCACAACATCTGATAACCTGAACCTGTACAACACAGTCTAACCCGAGCATTACAAATGCACGGATCAGTCTGGTGAACTAGAGTGAGAAAGTACACTAAGTTTATGGGTAACATCCAACTTGATTTTAAAGTTAAAATCTTTTCAAAACAAAGGATAATCGTAAGACAAAATCAACACAAAAATACAGACGGTTTTTACCTAATGATAACCCAAATCGTTTTTGAAATCAATACTTCTCTGATATTGTGATAGTGATGTAAATCAAGTACATATCAATCTAGCTGAACGCTTGCATCTCACGCTCCGCATACATAGTATGCAATCAAAACCGCGGGCTCTTATTGGAGAATGGATTTCCAACTATGACAAGTTATGGGACCACCTTCCGACAAAGAGAGGAATATACCAGGATTCAACAAGAACATCTTGCAACCTAGGCTAAACATGACCGACCACTCTTTTCGCTTGAGAGTTCCGAATGTATTGTCACCTATGGTTGCTAGCAACATAGCCGTTCCCGGGAGACCCAGAAGCGAAAGAAGACAAATAGGAATTTCTTTAGATCGGTGGCAATACACCCTTTTGTTTGGTGCGACCCACATAGCCATGCAACCTACCTGATTTTATACAGTTTCTCAATTGAAGAGGCTTGAGGTCATAATTTATTTAATCTTAATTTTTCTTTAGAACTTCTGGCTTATCCTTCAGAATAGCACATCTCCAGCCACTTTGAATGCCATATCATCATATCTACTGGATATCACTAATTGACGTCCACAAAAATATTCAAGTTGAGCTAAGAGAAGCGCCCCTCTCCGCCAACAACAAAAATACGTTTGAAGAAGTAAAAGTACGTGATCCCTTTGGAATACTCTTTCAGACACTCATCCATAAAAGTTGTCCTAGGACTGGACAAACCGAAGGCACTCCCCTACCACATCCTATATAAGTATCACCCCAAGGATCAGTAGCAAGTAGTCCTTGCAATCCGCAAAATCTCAACCACAATCGAACCACGTCAGGATACATCTAGTAGATATTTCAGAGAATATTCGACAAGTAATCCTTCCGCTTATGAAGATCCATGATCTTCAATTGCTCCATCTTCAATCTTCACGTATATGCTGGTTCGGAATAGTTTTCGAACATAAAATTCGATCCTGGTCTTTCTGTACCAAGATTTGATAGTCGGTTATTTAACTGTCAAATAAACAAAACCAAATAAATAAAATGAGTTACAAGTTCAATCCTTGGCATTACTTAGCCTTTTTAATCAAAATGATCAACGCATGGTTAATTAAACTTCTAAATATCTCAATAGTTTTAACACATTATTTACTTCTTATTTTGTTTAAGAGTATTTGCAAAAACTGTTTTTACTTTAATACTTAGGAAATATCTTATAATCATATCCAATTATCGTTTCAAATTTGCTACATCTTTTTTCATTATTTATAATTGGGAACTTAATTCAACTTAACATTCATAAAATACATTACAAAATCTCGCCTTTGTTTCATTACTTGAAAACAATACCCAACCCGTATTCATTTAGAATAAATTAATTTCAAAACTCCACTTTTTATTTCCTTTTACTTTTGGAAATTTCATTATATATTCACACAATCTCCATTTATTACCTTTACTTCGGGAAATTCATTATATATATATACATATATTCTCGAATCTTCCTATTTCCGTTACTTTGGAAATCTCATTGTATATATTATCAGACCTTGTCATTTCCGTTACTTTGAAATTTTCATTTAAAATACTCAAATCTCGTAATTTATGTTGCTTTATTATTTCTCGTATGGAAACAATAAATTATTCTTAATCCCTTTCCTATTACAAACAAATATCATCTTCAGATAATTCTGAAGTCATTCAAGTTGGGGGTATTTGTTACCTCTCAGACATTGATCAACAACATTCTCATCTTAAGATATATATGAGTTGTAACGCAAAATCCCATATTCATTCTAATATCAAAACCAAATCCCATTTAACTATTCTACTTGAAACAAGGTTTTATAATCCATTTCTTATTTATGAAAATATACTTTTCAAATACAATTATTTATTACTTAATTCATTAATTAAGTAAATGCTTAAGATACGTCCCCTTTTACTGCTCCATTCAACACTTTCCTTCTTTGAAAATCTTATTTCAATTTCCCCCATTTTACTTAAACCCATTATTTAGTAATGTCACTTTAAAATTAACATTTTAACATCTCATCTCTTTTATAAACCTTGTTTATAAACTCAGGTTTAAATATAAAACCTTTTTAACTTGATTTCATTTCTGTTAACTTTAAACATTAAGTGAACGTTTACTTTAAGCTATCATACTCGACTAAATTTCCTTTTATAACTTCGTTATAAAACTCGGGTTTTTAATATAAAAACCGTTCATAGCTCCTTTCAAAACTCAACTTGATTTCATTTCAACTTCGGTTACTTACTTAAATGTATTTCATTTCAACTTCGGTTACTTACTTAAATGTATTTCATTTAAGAAGTAATTACTTAAATTATTATTAATTAAATTAATAATTTTACTTCATCGTTAACTATTGCATAAGCCTGATGACCCCGCAGACTGGGTTAGGTGCACTAGGGGGAGTTTTAGGGCAGTATCGGTTTCTCCCTTGAAAAAATTCGAAAGAACTATTGCATAAGCAGTTAACTTCTTTGTTAACTAAAAAATTTAGTAAATTTCTTCTTGAAATCTTATTAATATTAAAACAAATATTCATTAAGTTATTTCAATATACTAATGTAACAAATTTAATTAATCAATCCTAGTTAAAATGGTCAATTTAGTTAGCCAAAACACGGATATTTCGTTAACCATTCCAGCGAGTTCTTCCTTAAATTAATTAATAATCTGATTAATTTAAATAATTCCATTTAATTGTTTCTTAAAAACAATTGTCCAATTCTTAATCGTTAGGTTAATTCCTGCTTATATGCTTATAATTCTTCTTATCATAAGAATTTACCTTAATAAATAATTTAATTGTTACTTATAAACTTAAATAATAAATAATCATTTTCTTTTAATAATCTTTCTTACAATTAACAGGTTTAAAAATCTATTTTCAGTTGTAAAATAAGTTTTATAACTTCATTTATGTCAATTTACTTCACGATAAATCGATATTTACAAAACGATTGATTTTTGGGCCAACTTCTGCCAGCTACTCAACCAAAACTGTCCATTGGTTAAAACAAAACTAAACGTCGAATTATGATTCAAAAATCAATAAACAAATTAATCATCTAATCAGGTTGGTTTGAACAGCTCATATAATAATAATAATAATAATAATAATAATAGTAATAGTAATATGAAAGTAAATAACACCTAACATATTTGAGGAATCCTGTTGGATCCCTCCAACCTGTTCTTCCCTGCATCCAAATGGATTACTTCATATAATATCATTCAATTCAATATAAATGATTATTTCTATTACAGTAAATAAAGATTATTTAACATCAACCAATTTATTTAACATTAACAAACAATTCAAAAAATTCATTAAATTAAACACGTTTATGTTATAAACGTGACCAACAAGGTAAGTTACCTCATTTGGGGGTAATCATTAAAAATAATGATTTGATTACATTTAAATTAATTAACATGTAATTCAACCAATTCATACAACATATATGTAAACATTCAGCACACAACAAGCAATCAACAATTATAACACACAAATTACAAAAACCCAACTTATATAAAATATAAGTGGGAAGAACTGAGTGAGTAAACTCACTATGATTTAATTTGGTTTGGTTACAGTGAAATTAAATGGTCATTCAACTTAATTGTAATTTTCTAGGTGTCTCTATTCCTGTCCAAATTAGTTCCATGATGTAGAGTTCGTTGAGACGAGTCCAACGACTCTTGAATCGTCTGATTCTGATGGAGTTATTAACATTTTAAGTTTAGTATAATCTAATTATATAATTAATTCTTAATTAATAATTAAAATACTAATTATGTATAGTCTAATCTAATTAAAATTTTAAGTAGAGTTCGGCTGAACCGTTTTCTCTCAGGCCCGACTTCCTCAATTCCATCAACGACACAACCTTCATCTATATCCAGAGACCACCGTTCTTTGGCTCAACCTCGCCTCGACTTCATCGTCTCTGACAGCACCTGAATCGGCCTCCAGTATAAACCTAGCTCGGGAACTTCTGCCAAACTGCATAGCTCGAAATCTTCTTGTCGATGATCCACCATCAGTTATCGGAATCCGATCCTATTACGTCAGCCTGGGCGCTTCCGCTTCACCTTCCTTCCCCCAAAATATAGCTAAACTCGAGCTCACCATTGACCTTAAAACTGCTTCGATAGCCGGCGGCTTCCAGCTTCCACCCCGGCGACGATGAGCCACCAGACAAGATCACCACCGGTAGAAACGCCGACCCATCAAGCTCGACAACTTTCCAGTTACAGGTTTAGCATGAAGAGGGATGGATGAAAGTTAGAAGAGGAAGAAGGTGGGATGTTTTCTGTCGTTGATTCAAGTTAGTGGCGGCTCAGAAGTTGTTTGACCATAAACAAGAAAAACTAGGGTTAACGTAATAATGATATACATATAGGGTATAATATATTAATATTATATTATTACCGAAACTTCATGATGAATTATCGTGCTGGAACACTCACGTATGATCTCCAATTGCGACGAAACTCTGAATCCTAGAATAGAAAAATATTCCAGACACAATGAGACAAGTTTCGTCAAATTCCAAGGTTGTTTGTAAAAATCTCTTTGTTTTTCATAGGTGAAAAATCAAGCGTTTGAATTTCCCATGATCACAAAATAAATCCAAATAACTTGAAACTTGAAACACTACTACACCTCACCATTACGGATTTATTAAAATTAGTTTCATTGAAAACCGACAACGTTTGATAATCGATTATGATGTTTTACATGCAAAACGATGCTATTTTGGACACCGGAAATTTCCGGTCTCCAAAAATAACAAATCATATATCTGTTCTGACTCTAAACGTCAATATGAATTCAATGGAATTTGTTTCGCAGCTTAGATCGACTGTTTGTTCAAGTTACGTATAAATATCCATTTACTTAATTTAAATTTATTAAATAAACATTATCATTTATTAATGATTTCCATAGCCACTATTTGAAAATTTGAATTTGACATAACTAACAATTCATAATATGAAATCTAAAATTTTCTCTTTTATATGAAAATTATAATCAATTAGATTCACACACTTCTGGTTTCATAGAGTTCCGACTTAAAAAGAATCCTGTACACTCAATTGAATTTCAAATTGTAAATTACGAACTACCGCGACCTTTCGAGTTAGTTTTATAATTATATAGAAATTTAACGTTTAAACTTTGTTTTATAAATGAATTCAATATTAAAATCGATTAATATTCCAAATATGATATTTAAAATAATAACATATATTAAATATATGATCACCAAAAATACAGGACATTACATTTAGCCTCTAATGTAAAACATTTAGCTGCTTGTACGCAGCAGTTATGGCTTCGATCAAAATATGGTACTTTATTTATTGGAGATTTATTGGTGTTTCTACCAAAATTTAAAACCGAGATAGGCTATCGGTGAAGGGGTATCAGACCGCCGCCAGTGTAGAAGAACAATCTGAAAGCACAGAACCGACACCATCATTAAAGAAAGAAGCTTAGATCCGATGTGAAGGAAGAATACTGGCAAAGTAGTTCCGACACGAAAGGTAGCTGACATAAGTGCAAGTTCAAAGATAAGCTACCTGAAATCAAAAGCAGATAGAAAGGAAGGACGAAAGCTTATAGCCCGAAACTAAAGGAAGATGAAAGAGCAATCGATATTAACTTGCTTAATACTGATACAAAAGAAGACGAAGGCGTCAAAGGAACAGGAAACCAAAACATAAGGGGAACCCTCCAAAGGTCAGCTATCGAGGCCAAAGCTTGATAGTCACCGAGAGGCAACTTCAGAAATCAGCAAGTAAAGCATTGAGGGAATCATTTTGGAAAATAAAAACCCACTCCAAAGATCTACTAAAAGCAAACTAGAGCTTCAAGGAAAAAGAGCTATCTACACTAATTTGCTTTGTGTCGATACCCAAAAGGGTGCACATAAGTAATTGAAACACTAGAACAAACACTATGATGACCTTAAAGAAAAAACTAGAAGCTTATAACCGAAAGAGAAAGCCTTTCCTAAAGTTATCCATACCAACAGACTTGATATTGATACAGGAGGAAAAAGTAACATCAAAGAGAATCCCCAAAGACCGAGACCAGCCTGCTAAGATCGACACACCGTAAGCTCTGTTATATCTATTAACAATGCCAAAGGAACAACCGAGAGCTAAGGAAACCGAAACCGAAACCGAAAGGTAAAGGGTGGCTGACACCTAGCTACTGCACCAGAAAGTGGCTCGTACTGACGCAATGACAAAACCGATCCAGATTTGTCTGTAAATAAGACCATAGGGGTCACATTTTCGAGGCTGATTTCTCATTCCTCAATCTTGTACTCTTTTCTTACAGAGTAAGCCCTAATTTCTAAATCAATTTGGAGATTTTCTTTATAAACACTTATGTACCCAAATCAATGAGCAATAAATAGTGAATCGACACTTAGCATAATTCTTATGAGTTATTTAGCTACTTCTTTTACACACTACCTTATACTTGCTACACGACTAAGGTTTCCAACACAAGCCTAAACCCTTCCTCAGCATTATTATGAAACCCCGTTCTACAAACCGTTTGGCTTTTTATCTTGTGTTATGCTTAGGGAACCCTTTTCCTAAGGTTAATGTTGGTTGATAAGTCTCGTAAGCGTGATACTCACCCCTTGAGAGAAGAGTAACTAATCTTTTGGCTTAAGACCTTGATATCTAGGAAACAGTGAACTAACTCAAGCTTGTAGGAACTAAGTAATCTCATTTTCAGTAACGACCCGGTTTTTATCGACTTTGGTTATCGACATAAACTCAATGACGACTAACCAAACATTGAAAAATACCGGCAGTTAATGAAAGAAATTAGAGGGTGAGAATAAATAAGATAGAAACTTAGAATATAAGAAGAAGAAAACAACATCAGAGTAACACGAACCTCACAGCGGAACGAATAACATATATTATATATCAAATTTTGAAATATAAATCTGTACTTGAATATACATATCATTTCCAAAGTACATCACTTACAACACAGCAGAAATAAACAATAGCTATATGATCCTGAAGCCTCCTTCTCTAGCTCTTCAAGTATCTGTAAATCTCGACTACTTGACTACCCGTACAAAATTGGGCACCCAAGAGTTTAAGGTAAACAAAACAAAATAAACTCTGGGTCAGTCATGGGACTGGTGTGAGTAAAACAATTTAAAATGGTTTGAGCAACAAAACGATATCTCATAAGACCACGCCGTATAATGGAACGGGTTTTCCCTTATGAGAATCCAAAATAATCTTTATATCAAAACTCATTGATATTATAATAATGTCTATCAGCCATAATATAATGATCATCTAGCAGAACGCTTTCATCTCATGTTCTACATATATAGTATACAATCAAAACCGCGGGCACTTATGGGATAATGGATTTCCAACTATGACAAGGTATGGAACCACCTTTCGCTAGTGTACCTCTGGAGAGGAATACACTGGGTTCAACCAGAACATCTTGCAACCCGACCACACATGACCGAACACTCATTTCGCTTGAGTGTATCAAATGTATATCACCAACGGTTGGGATCAGCAACCGTTTCCCGAATGGGACAGCGTTGAACAAGTTAAAGAATGAAATGAATATATCTAGATAGGTGATTATACAACCTAATGGGAGCACCCCATATAACCATGCTGCCTGCCCGATTTTTGTCATTTACCGGATGTGAGGCTAGAAGCTACGCTAATCTTTTACATGCCACATCTTTATTCACTTAGAATGTCACATTGTCATACCTGCCAAATCACAAATTGATTTATCCAAAAATAACACGGGTATACAGCTAAGAGAAACGAATTCCTCTGCCACCAAACGTGAATACGTTTGAAGAGATCAACTTACACGATCTATTAGATATACTCTGTCAGACCTTCTTCCATACAAGTTGTCCTGTGACTGGACAAACCGAAGGCACTATTCAGTACATCCATCCTAGGCAATCTTTATGTAAGATTTAAACAACAGCCCTTGCACTTTACTCCGCCTTCAATTATCTTTGGCATATATGATTCGCAGCACTTATGCCAATACAGAGTGGTTCTTCGGATAAAAATCCAACCGGTTTCTCCATATTAACGACGTTAAAATCGTCAAAACTTTGATAGTCTGTGATTTAACTATCAAAGAAAAACACGTGTGCAAACAACGATATTATATCCAGATGGAAATTATATCGATCAATCATCATTTAACATTTATCTCTTTAGTTCATTAATTTTCTTGTCCCATGTTTCCATATATTTTAAATTCTTATTTTCTATTATCAGAAAACATTTCTGATTCTTATTTGGAAAACATTTCCAAAACTCCTTCACGATCAAACCTTACCATTCCTTAGTTAAGAAGGAAGTCAATCAAGTTAAGGTATAATTACCTCTTAGACCTTAACTGAACAACGTTTTAACTTCCAAATGGTCAAAGTTTATCTTTTAAACCTTTAACAAACTTCCTTACGTAACTCTCAGATTCTATTTACGAATCCACTTCTTTATTGGAAACATTGATTATAACGATAACGTTATAATCCCTACTTTCGAAATATCTAACTTCAAATATAACTTTTATTCTTACTTTGAATAATTAACCTACTCTAATTTATTTATAAATAATTATATCTTGATTTAAAAACTGGAAAGTAAATAATACTTTCCCGAATTCGATATAATCGAATTCTACGTATAACTCTCTTTCGAGTAATCTCTATTTGATAACTCTTCTTCGAATAACCTATATTCGATTAACTCCCTTCGAATAACTTTTATTTGATTATCGCACTTCGAATAACTATATTCGATAACTCCTTTCTTCGAATAACTATATTCGATTACCCTTCTCGAATGAAATATATTCGATTTAACTCCTTTCGAATAAACTATATTCGATAACTTTTCTCAAATAAGCTATATTCAATAACTCTACTTCGAATAAGTGATATTTGATAACTCTACTTCGAATAAGTGATATTCGATAACTCTACTTCGAATAAGCTATAACTCGATTATCTTAACTCGATAACTTAACCCTATTACTTAACTTGAAAATCTTGACTTGATTATCTTAACTTGATTATCTTAACTCGATAACTTAACTCGATAGTCTTAGCTCGATAACTTAACTCGATAACTTAACTCGATACTCTAAGCTCGATTATTTAACTCGATAATCTTAGCTCGATAACTTAATTCGATAACTTAACTCGATAACTTAACTCGATAACGTAGCTCGATAAATTTAATCGATAATCTTAACTCGATAACTTAACTTGATAATCTTAACTCGAGTATAAAATATTCTGATAAACAGAATCAATATTCGATTAACGATTTATATATATCGTTATCTATACTTTCAACCAACTGACTAACAGTTCGTCCAAACAGTCAAACACAGCAATCAACCAATATTTATCAGTTCTAAAAATACGTTATAAAAATATAAACTGTTCAGAGTTGGTGAGTTTTACTGGGCTCGGATAAATAACTCGATAAATAACGATTTGCGTCTGTTGATTCAGACGGACAATTTATTTCGACATAAATTCTAATGGGCTCGGATTCACTCCCAGTCAGTTCCATTGTGTTTCTCCCATCCATACGATCCCAACGGATCCGATTTTTCTCAATTCCTTAGTAAATCATTCCTCAAACCAGGCCAATTATATGTTGTTTGAACTGGTTCCTCCCACCTTGTTCAATCTTCATTAATAGCCTTTCCATCATAATGACCGAACAAAACCACCTCCAGAACTCGACACCAGTCCAACTGCCACCACGTCGAACTCCACAATCATATTGAACAACCATTACTGCTCCTTGCCAAGACCCATATTCCTCCGCTTACTTCACATACTGGATTTCTTCTCCTCCCTTGTATTGAAAAACTGTGCACCAACCTGTCATCAACCAAACCTTTCCAAGCCTCCCTTAAACACGTCATCGCCTCTTAATACCCACGCTCCTCCTTTTCTTCTTCACTATCAATTCACACTCGTTCAAAACGAGTCATGGCCGATTAAATAACTTCGTTTTTCCCCTTCCACAATTCAAAATTAAACACACCGTAAACCACTAATGTAACACCCCACCTCCGTTAAGGTCACTCACAAAGGGAATGCCTTAACTTTAGTGAAGCATTGTAAGTAAATAGAACAGAAAACTTACAAGATAGATACGTAAAGTAGTACTTGAAAATTTTATAACTTTATTACAGCAGAAATCGAAATAATTTTTGGTTACAATCTGTCAAAGTCACAATACCAAAACCCAAGTGCACAAGTATCAGTCTTATAAAACCCTTCAGAGTACAAAACTTTAAAATCATAATCCCCACAGAAGATGCCATAAAAAGACAAGCCATACTTTAAGCACTTCAAGCAGAAGAAATCCGAATCAAGCTAGATTATTCCCTCCTTGAAAACCTGGGGGGTAAACGGAAGAAAAGAGGCGGAACAACAAGGGTCAGACAAAAAGTCTGTCAAGTCCAGTGATTTTCAGCTATGAACAGATAATAATGTCATGGCATGCAAATAAAACTGGATGAGAGATAACAGTAACAGGAGTAGCAGATATACTTAGGTTAAACAGAAGAAACAGAATGATATAAGCTATTATTTTTCACTTCTCTGCACTAATACTAGTATAATAGGATTATGTGTTACCCTAATGTCTAAACAGAAACGGAAACAAAAATATCTTTATAGAAACAGAATGCTAGAAATGGGCCTTTACCACCCCAACAGAGACAGAAGGTACAGAAACAGGATACTAATAATGGCCTTTACCACCCCAACTAATGGGCCTTTACCACTCCAACAGAAACAGACGGTACAGAAACAGAATGCTAAAAATGGGCCTTTATATCCCGAATAGGCCTTTACCACCCCAACAGAAACAGACGGAACTAGGTGTACCCCTAATTCTACCCCAAGCGATCGGCTCCCTAATACATAAATACCCTGTGCCGGCCTCATAGAAGGACGTATCATTCCCTAATTTGGCAACCTATAGACACAGACCTATTTACAGATGTCACGGTGTCTTACATCCCCAGAGAAGACCGAATACATGCATGCACATGACCCGGTTGGAATGCGCCATCAACACCCCTCGCCATTATCAGAATGAACCTCCTATAATTAGTTCAGTAAGCGTGCCCGGACCCTACCAAGTGTTGGGTCATAGTTTTGATACCAGAGAGGGTTACTGACTAATATAGGTCCCACACAACAGTTGACACAATTAATTACCCCTCCTAACCTTGTGTCTCCAGACTAACAGATTTCAGATTTCAAATTAACAGGTTCTTAGATCAGACATACTGATTTTACAAATTAACAGATGTACCAAGTTCAGATTAACTGGTCCTCAGATCAGACATACATGTTTACAAGTTTTCAGACTAACGGATCAGATGTACGGATTACAGACTTACAGATCGTTTCACCTAACATTGTATTGGGCCTACAGGTTCACGAAATGGGTTTATTAGATTCATCAGTCCAGTTGTTTTAACCCTATCGACCCAACACGTTTTTAGGCATCATATTTATCTTAGTTTTGCATTAATTAATTATTAATGCACAGACCCCTCACGTTAATTTAGTAGCTTGTGGCCGCTGGATGTGCCGGGCGGTTCCGGGCAGACTTCTGCCACAAGCCAGGCCTGACCTCGTGTCTAGGCATCTTTTAGTTATGCCTACGACCTCTCACATTAGACTGATAGTTTGCGGCTACTGGTTAGGCCGGTTGGCTCTGGGCAGGTTTCTACCGCAAACTGAGTCTAATCTCGTGTCTCGGCATTCTTATTATAGCTACAATATTTATTCACAGATTATGTCAACAACAGACTAATTGTAATAACCCGGAAATTCTGAGCCAGCTTAAAATTTTTATTTTGGCAATTTTAGCGAATTTTGAAGATTTAAAATGGATTATTTTAAATAATATCGACGAGAAATTTATTTTGAATATATTTAGAACATATATATTATATACGTCATCGTTAGAATATAAATAATTATTTATAATTATAAATAGAATTGAAAATGGCGCGGTAGTTCGATAATTCGATTTCAAACTTCAAGTGAATGTACCGGGTGCAAAACAAACCGGATTTTAGTGAAACCAAAAACATTAGGATCTAATTGGGAATATCTTTCCAACGAATCCGAAAAATCGAAATTTCATAGCGGGGATCAAAAGATATGTCCAGTTGAAAATTCTGAATAGTCGCTATGGAATTCAGGCCCTTTAAAATGGGAATTTTGCAAACGACCTCGGATTACGACGAAACCACTTTTGTTGGATCCGTGATGTCAAATTATTGCTAGATTCCAAATTTCATAATTTCTCGAATCAATATGTGAGCGTGGCAAGGGAAAACGTGTTTGACCAGTTTCAGTTGATTTTAATCGACTGGAAAATGGCCATTTTTCAAATGGTCTCAGAATTCAACGAAACTTGTTTTGTTAGGACCGTATCGTCAATACGAAGCTAGAAAATATTTTTCTGGGATTTTTCGAGTTAGTATGTGACCCCAGTAAATTAAAATGCGCGTTCAAATTCAATATATAGAGTTATATGTTGATTTTAACGGAAACTGATCGAAACGGTCGAATCAGCCTACGATACATATCCCATTGTGTTCGAAATGGGGGTAATTAGCTATGGACGATAGGCGGTGGGCCTCGTTTCGAGGTCGAATAAAAAAGTCAACTTTTTGAATTTAAAATTAATTGAATATTAATTTCCTCTCTCCTCTCCTTATTTTCTCTCTGCCCCCTCCCCCTGACGTGAAGACCGAGGCCAGTGCCTCCTCAAAAGCCCCAACCTCCGATGAACGGCCACCGCAAACCCCCCCTTCCATAAATCGAACACTGTAAGTTTTCATTTCATTGAAACTGATTTTATTTACTTACAAAAAGATTTGATTTTTAGTAGATGGAGAAACGATGTTTATTTATAGTTATAGATAATAAAAATATAATTTTTATTATATAGACAGTTTGAAAATATAATTTTTATTATGTAGAAAGATTAAAAGTATAATTTTTATAGAAGTAGAAAGATAAAGATATAATCTTTATATAAGGAGGATAATAAAAATATGATTTTTATTGGATGTGAAGAATAAAAATATAATTTTTATATAATGTAGAGAATTAAAATATAATTTTTATATTAGAGAGAGAATAAAAATACGATCTTTATATAAGAAGTAGAAATAAAAATATGATTTTTATTTATTGAAATGAAGCAATAAAAATATAATTTTTATTTGAACAGCATGAAAAGACTGTATTGGAATTTCAACTGGATTCAAACGGTTCAGCGGTTCAACAGCAAAGCACGGCGGAGTGAAACCCTCGGTGAGAACTTCTCACCTTTTAATTTCTTTTTCTAGTTATATATATATATACTAGGATGCAGACAGTGTTTAGTAGCACCCGACACCCGTCATCCACAGACCATGGATGGCTTATTTGATGGATGTGTTGTGAAAATTGTTTGTGATGTTGATGTGAAATAGATAATAAAATATATTCATAGGTTGAATAAAATATTTTATCGTTAAAAATATAATTTTTAACGTGAATATGAATCAATAAATATTTATAAACAAATCAGCCGATTTGTTTATATACACTGATTTGACTGATATTGATTGGGTCGATAAATTTTACACATCGCCAAACTGCACAAATAAAATCTGTGTTTGATTGTTTGAAACCCCACACGGGTATTGGGACGAAATACGACATACACTAATCCCAATAATTAGTTGTATGTCGATCGATTGATTGACAGGCTGTTATAAGCGTTAGATATCTATATTTGATGCTTATACAGTGTAGTGCACTTTGGATGATGGTTGATTGTTTATCGTTGCTATTATATACATGTGTTGTATGGAATCCATATAGTTAACGCTATATGGTAATTGATTGAGCCTCATTCCAATTTAGAAAATAAAGAATATTATAAAATAAAGGTTCATGTGTTGACAGTACTCATCCGTTGAGATTAGTCATGTGTTGAACGAAATATTTTAACAATAAAATTTACATCTTTATTTTATAAAATAAAGGTTCATGTGTTGACAGTACTCATCCGTTGAGATTAGTCATGTGTTGAACGAAATATTTTAATAATAAAATCTATATAAAATTAGAAACTAACTGGAAAATAGATAAGATGAGTGGTCTCCTGGATGTTGGTTTCGGCCTTCGGGGTTAGTATTCAGGGAATCGTTCTCTTACTAATTTACGGTTGGAGTCTGATTTGAAATCAAACGATAGATACCATAATTTTTATAAAATATATTAAATAACAAAAATAGTCACACGTGGACAGTACTCATTCGTTGAGATTAGTCATGTGTTGACAAAAATATAGATTCATTTGTTGAATAGAATAATGGAATTATTGAAAAATATAAAGCCGTATTGATTAGAGATGCGCTATTTTGACGCGAACGATATTTATATCGATTATATTCGTTTTTATAATTTGAATTGAATCGAATAGAAAACCAATTTGAATTGAATCGAATAGAAAACCAATTTGAATTGAATCGAATAAAAAAACAATTTGAATTGAATCGAATAGAAAACCAATTTGAATTGAATTGAATAGAAAACCAATTTGAATTGAATCGAATAGAAAACCAATTTGAATTGAATCGAACAGAAAACCAATTTGAATTGAATCGAACAGAAAACCAATTTAAATTGAATCGAATTGAAAACCAATTTGAATTGAATCGAATAGAAAACCAATTTGAATTGAATCGAATAGAAAACCAATTTGAATTGAATATAAAACTAATTCGAATTGAATTGAAAACGAATACGAATTGAATTGAAAACGAATTGAAGTGAATTCAAATTGAATTGAAATTTGAATTGAATAGAAATGAATTTTTAAAACGAATTTATAAGGAAAAAAATTCAATTTTGATTCGAATTGAAATGGAAGTTGAAATTGTTTTTGAAACGAATTTAAAACTATTTATAAAATTCGTTTCAAATAGGAATCGACGAAATATATATTATATATATAATATAATGGCCTGAATAGAACGCGCCGCGCCGCGACAGTTCGCGAATTTCGACCATTTATTTCGAACGGACATTACGGGAGATCTGACCGTCGGATTCTCCTAAAACCGGAACCGTTGGGTTCGTATCGAAAAGAGCTTTCTAACGAATATTAGAAATTTGAAATCTAACGGTTGGATTCGGAGATCAGTCCAAATCAAATTTGAAAAAGGTCGTTGTAAGTGCAGTTCGATGGCCGTTGATGGAAATCGACTGTACGGGCCTTGATAAAATTATTAAAAATAGTAATAATTTGTGTAAAATCATAAGAAATGATTTGGGAAAAATGGGGATGAAAAACTCCATATTTGAAAAGATAAAAATAGATTTTTATCGAAATGAACTAGTTTTGAATTAAAATTAAACCCGTTTATTTTTAAATGAATAAATTGGATTTGAAATGGGTTTTAAATGGAATTGATTTGTGGGTTTATCGTGAACGGTGTTTTAAATAACACTGGTTCTTTAACCCGATAAGAAATAGAATGTGATTTGGGTTTATCGTGAACTGTGTTTTAAATGACATTAGTTCTTTAACCCAGAAAAGGGGGTTTTGATGAATCTGCAATTAGAATGAAATGTGAATTGATAATTTAAATTATCAAATTTGGAAAGTGAGCGAGGATGGAGTATTACCAGTTTTGCTCCAAAACGATAGTTAAATCTTTAATTAGATTTGAACGTGAAATGGTAATTAATTTTACCGATAACACCGTGGGGCTAGGTATGGAGTATTACCAGTTTTGCTTCATGGGATGAAGAGGTTGGGATTGGGAAATAAAATAAATAATTACTTCGGTGTGGTTCGCTAATCCCGACTAGTTTGGAAAACCATAATTTGGTTTGAAATGACATCCAAAGGAAGATTAAAGAGTAAATTTTAAAGAATTTATCTTGGATAAAATTAATGGGAACCTTTCCCTAAGAATATGAAATTTTGAAACTAGTTGTAGGTTAGTTAAGAAGAATGGTTTCCTGGGTATTGATCTGATGTTGGTTTCGGCCTTCGGGGTTAATATTTGGGGAATTGCCCCCTTACTGATTTACGGTTAGTGACTAATGAATTGGAATGAGGCGTATGTTGTGTTTGTGTAACATTTGTTTTTAATATACGCGGGTTGTTCGGAAAGGCCGGGTTTATACCCATTCTGAATAACCGATTCGACGATATGTCGAAGATGAAGACGGTGGTTGAAGTCTGGAAGTCTTCACATCGTTTGGGTGATTACTGATGATCTTGATTGGGCTGTACACCCAAGATGAGGGAATCAGTTGGTGGTCGTCCAGACGTACTTGGAGATCGATGGATATGCGAGGAAAGTGCCTCCGGTTTCGTTCAGACCCAGAACGAACTTGCAAATGGACTGTGTGTCTGACATTGGATTTTATTCTATGTTGATTGATCTCCATTAAATATACATCTGTTTGGCGGCGGAGAATTTATTCTCTTGCTTAACGCCCTTCTCTGAGACGTACGAGCTCAGAGGTTGTATATCGATGGACATCAGTCGCATGGCATGAATTGCCTGTGTGGCACGCCTAAGTGGCAATTGATCAAGGCTTCTGTTGAAAACAAAAGTCTTGTGGTTGATGATCAAAGCACGGCCTACGTGGCATAGCTTTGTGTATAGCGTGGATTCGCGATCCTCACACCTTGTTATGAGTCAAAAACAGGATACAGACCGTTGGGAGAACACGACGTTTCTTTCTAGCTTTGGTGGTGTCAGTGACTTACCAGCCCTGACATTTATATACTTTTCACCTATGTGGTTGTTGGAATGAGGCGCCTCGAAATTAGGTCTGTAAGGACCGGGAAACGTGTGTTTAGGAATTGCCAATCCTCAAACGTAAGAGAGGACCGGCCCAGCCGATCCAAGGGTTACCCAGTGTGCGTAGTCCTGAGCATTTGCTAGAGTGTCTCGAAGCGGAGAGCAGCTTGCCCCTTGCCTCGACTCATGACGGAAATCCAAATTCCAATACGAGATACTTCGGTTTTATTTGTAAAGCCAAGTATGGTGACATGATAGATGATACCCATGCCGCCTAGGATTGATATTTATGATTGAAATTATTTTGACACTATACACTTATAATAGTATCAAATGATTTGTTTTTTAACGTACCAAGCATGTTTGGCTATTATAAGGGAAAACCCTATCCTCCGGCTTGCGTTGCATTATGTGATGGGACCTGGGTCTTATAATAGCTTCGTTTTTCAAAAAAGCATTGCATTGTTTATTGATATGCACTGGTATTCTTGGGAGGAAACCCATTCCGTGTTATACGGCGTGGTCCCTTGAATTACTCTCTTTTAAAGTAAAGTTTTTAAATAACTGTTTTAGTTCTCACACCAGTCACATGACTGACCTGGAGTTTATTGTTTTAACCTAAACTCTGGGTGCCCTTATTTTCGACACGGGCAGCTAGTAGTTTTGGTTTTGCAGATTTATATTCACAGGATCCTGGTTAACAGCTGGAACGATACTCGGAAAGCTCTGTATCCGTGTATTACTTTCAGTTGTGTGTTGTATTATTTTTCCGCTGCTATGTAATTTATTGTAATCTCTGATATTTATCGAATGTATATTTATTCATACTCTATATATTCTTGTATTCTGATGGAATTGTTGTAATAAGCAATGAAATGTTCTTCCGTCTGTGTTCTGATGTGTGTTGTTCTCAAAGTATCCGCTCTTTCCTTAACGGGGAAGTAACGGGTCACTACAGTTGGTATCAGAGCTTTGGTTTACAGAGCTCGAGAACAAGACACATTAGAACCTTACGAAAGAATTCATCAAATATTGGATTAGTAATATCCAATTAGAATGACTCGTTAGAGATGGGATCAGTAGTATCCTAGAACGAGTGTGAAGAGTATATATATTTCAAATGTAAACAATTTTGTTTTGAAATTTAAATCGTTTTATACGTATTTGAATAATTTATTTATATTGATTTGGACAGTCTAGTATATAAAGGTTTTGCATATACGCGTCATGAACGCATATTCGAAGTTTTAATATACTAGAAAGATATAGAATCAGACTTTAGTGGCCCGAAGATGATTCTGATGGTTGAGTACTCGTCGTCCGAATTTATATTCGAGTGACGAAGGTGTGATTTATATATATTTCCATTAGACTGGTGTGAGAACCAAAACTTATATAGATAGATTTATTTGTTGTGATTTGGCATCAAAAACATGACTTTTTGTATATATATCAAAATTATGAATTTGAAACGTTAATCCACTAATTGATTGATGTTTGTGTTGTTGGTTTATTTGTTTGATAATTTTGAACCATTATGCCTAATTGCATCGAATATTGAATTGTATTGAAAATTGGTCACATTTGCTTGCATATACATGTACTTACATTGAACAGGTCATAACAAGGAGGCTAGAGCAGAGAATAAAATTTGTTTGCCCGACAAATAGGTACATGTTTACCATAATTTTCTATTTTGTTTGGGTGATGATGATTTTATGAGCCGATTGGCTAGCCGCTTGGCTTTTTCTTTTTGAGATCAGAAGGCCTATATGGCGATTTCGGGATTTTCCCGTGCTCCCGGTGCAGGGGAGGTTATGGCGAAATTTTTCGAAAATTTAGGGTGTTAGCCAAATTTTTGAAAAATTTGAAAAGTTTTTAGAAACTGAAAAGTCGAAGAACTTAAGCCGTAAAGAAAATATGGAAAGTTGAGTTGATTAGTAAACAACTTTCGACTTCATTCCTTTTCGGGGACGAAAAGTTTTAAGTGGGGGAGATTGTAATAACCTGGAAATTCTGAGCCAGTTTAAAATTTTTATTTTGGCTATTTTAGCGAATTTTGAAGATTTAAAATGGATTATTTTAAATAATATCGACGAGAAATTTATTTTGAATATATTTAGAACGTATATATTATATACGTCATCGTTAGAATATAAATAATTATTTATAATTATAAATAGAATTGAAAATGGCGTGGTAATTCGATAATTCGATTTCAAACTTCAAGTGAATGTACCGGGTGCAAAACAAACCGGATTTTAGTGAAACCAAAAACATTAGGATCTAATTGGGAATATCTTTCCAAAGAATCCGAAAAATCGAAATTTCATAGCGGGGATCAAAAGTTATGTCCAGTTGAAAATTCTGAATAGTCGCTATGGAATTCAGGCCCTTAAAAATGGGAATTTTGCAAACGACCTCGGATTACGACGAAACCACTTTTGTTGGATCCGTGATGTCAAATTATTGCTAGATTCCAAATTTCAAAAAATTTCGAATCAATATGTGAGCGTGGCAAGGGAAAATGTGTTTGACCAGTTTCAGTTGATTTTAATCGACTGGAAAATGGCCATTTTTCAAACGGTCTCAGAATTCGACGAAACTAGTTTTGTTAGGACCGTATCGTCAATACGAAGCTAGAAAATATTTTTCTGGGATTTTTCGAGTTTGTATGTGACCCTAGTAAATTAAAATGCGTGTTCAAATTCAATATATAGAGTTATATGTTGATTTTAACGGAAACTGATCGAAACGGTCGAATCAGCCTACGATACATATCCCATTGTGTTCGGAATGGGGGTAATTAGCTATGGACGATAGGCGGTGGGCCTCGTTTCGAGGTCGAATAAAAAAATCAACTTTTTGAATTTAAAATTAATTGAAAATTAATTTCCTCTCTCCTCTCCTTATCTTCTCTCTGCCCCCCTGACGTGAAGACCGAGGCCAGCGCCTCCTCAAAAGCCCCAACCTCCGATGAACGGCCACCGCAAACCCCCCCCCCCCCTTCCATAAATCGAACACTGTAAGTTTTCATTTCATTGAAACTGATTTTATTTACTTACAAAAAGATTTGATTTTAGTAGATTGTAACACCCCACACCCGCTAAGGCCACTCACTATGGGAATGCCTTAACTTCGGTGGAGTATTTTAAGTGAATATAGAACAGAAAAATTACAACAAGACAGATATAAACTAAAACATCATTTCATTGTAGCAGAAGGTAAACATGTTTGGTTACAAAACCATAAAACAAGAGTCAAGTACTAAATATCCATCCTGATAAAACATAAGTACATAATCCCACTACATAACTAATAGCCATAATAGAAAAGATAAGCTGGGCTTTACATCACGGTCCAAGCTCCAAAAGATAGATAAAGCAATCTGATCAAAGCCCACTAGTGCTAGGCCCACTCTGAGAACCTGAGGGTTGGGAAAAAGATAAAAACAACGGGGTCAGACATAAGTCTGAGTGAGCCCTATAACTTTAACAATACAATCATTAAAGTAATTAGGGTATGATATAAACTTGGTACGGTGATGACTGGGGATAAATGACTTCACTAAGCAGCCAACTAGACATAGGATGAACTAAGATAACGGTAAAGACGCATCTACCCACCCAAGGGTAATTACTACACTGCACCACACCAGTCATTCCTACTCAAAGGTTGATCCCACCCATGGACTTAGAAAATATAACTAGTAGTTTCGTGTACCCCTAGCTGACCACATAGGTGCCGTCTGCCCCTATCTCCACTAGGTGTACCCACTACTCCCCAAGCGATCGGCTCCCTACCGTAGATACCCGTGCTGGCCCCACAGTGGGGTGTATCACTCCCCAAAGTGGCAACCCAATACAATCAACGGTGCACGGCTTATACCTACACGATGCAACAACGTCTTACCTACCAGCCCGGGTCCACACACGCATATGAAACCCGTTGGACTTGCGTTGCCACCGTTAACCCGTTTTGGCCTCTTATAGTCAAGCCCAGTACGCGTGTCCCGTCCTCGACATGGGTCGAGCCCAATAAGATACATATGGGTTACTGGTTGAAATGGGCCCCCACAAGCTACCCACCTAAGCTTGTCCCTTTTTCTAGTGCATCCCACTTAACCCTTTAATCATGTTTAATTACATGTTTCCACTTGGTTAAGTATTCTAATCGTATTTTCTATTGCCACCCAAGGCAACCCACTAGATTTCCACATGCCACCCAAGGCAATTACTTGATTTCCACATGCCACCCAAGGCACCCACTTAACCCCTCATGCCCCACTACATGCTTATCTGGTTAAGTGTTTCTTAATTGATTAAGAACGTAACCTTTGTAAAGACCTCTCACATTAGACTGTCTTTTATGGCAGCTGGATTTGCCGGTCGGTTCCGGGCAGCCTTACGCCATAACAGAGTCTAACCTCGTGTCTTTACACTTGTCACGTATTTAGTTTATGCCTAAGACCTCTCACATTGGGCCAATCATTTGTAGCCGCTTGATTTGCCGGTCGGTTCCGGGCAGTCTTATGCTACAAAAGGGTCCAACCTCGTGTCCTAGTCGATTAATTACACCTAATTAATCACCCCCATAATTTGTATTAATTATCCCTAATTAATTACAAATTTAACGATGTACATAATTGACTCAATTATGTCCATCCACTTTATGGTATGCATAATCATACCAACTTCACACCATTTCATTAACATGAATATTAACCCCCATCGTTCCCCATGTAATACGTTGACATGACATACTTAAAAGGGAAGATTCATCACAAACACAATGGGTTCAACTTGCATAACATTAGCATCAACATGGGTTTTAAAGGTGTCAACATGCATATATGACCATGGCATCAAACCCAACTAGCATAAATAATCAACCCAAACTTGCATGAATCACATATGTCATAAAGAGGGTAACTTGCATAAGTTACTTATGTCATACAAAGGGGTAAACTTGCAAATGTATGTATGACATATAAAGGGGTTAACTTGCATATGTATGCATATCATACAAAGGTGTAAACTTGCACATGTTACTTGCATATAAACAAACACCAAACTTGCATAACATGTCATATATGAACTTGCATATAATCAAACACCAAACTTGCATAACATGGTGTCATAATGGATCAATGTTTATCATAGTGATTTGCATAACTAGCATCATGAGCACATAGCATAAAATTTGCACAACTAGCATCATGAACTCATAGCATATGACTTGCATAACTTGCATAACATCATGAACACATAGCATATGACTTGCATAACTTGCATAACATCATGAACACATAGCATATGACTTGCATAACTTGCATAACATCATGAACACATAGCATATGACTTGCATAACTTGCATAACATCGTGAACACATAGCATATGATAACATAACTTGCATTGATCCACATACATAACCATAACTTCATTATAACCTATCATAATTAGTTTAGCAATTGCTCGCTAAAGGCATAGAAACTCACAACTTGTTGATTAGCACTCCTATGAAGAAGATTAAGTTGCTAAAGTTGATTAGAAGTTGATTTGAGAAGCTATCTTCTTCTACAATTTGATGGAGGCTCCTTCAAGTTGCATTTTGACGGCATAACGACGTTGTATCTATTTTTAGTATGAATTAGGGTAGTCTTAGGGTGTATTTATAGAATTAGGATGTAGTTTAGGCCCTTAGATTAACCCTAATTTAGTTTAGAGCCGTCAGATTTCGTCACAAGCCACCAAAACATAGCCCAAAGCTCAAAACAGTGCACCCAGGCCAAACTGACCGACAGGGGGGGTCGACCCCTGGGTCGACACATGGGTCGACCCCTTGGGGGGTCGACACCCATGTCGACCCTAGTGTCGACACCCTCTGTCTGGCGGGAATTTTCCCGCCTCTTCCGAAATTTGAAATTTGAATATTTTAAATCTGTTTTGCATTTTCTGAAACTTCGGATGGCCATAACTTCTTCATACGAAGTCCAAATCACGCAAACTCGGACTCTATCTCAACCAGAATTCCGAGACGAACACAATGGCGCAACCCGTTTCCCTTAATTCTCATGTCTGAGATTAATTATTCTTTAATTACTAAACATTAATATTAAGTGAAATTCGGGGTGTTACATTCTCCCATACTTAAAGGATTTCGTCCCCGAAATCTCCAAGTCAAGAAGAATGTATCCTACCAACCAAACAACCATCTACTCAAACCATCAAACACTGGCATCCATTGTCCTTAAAGTTTCTAATGCTATATGAACATATGCAAAAAGTGTGTGTATATGTCCGTATACTAATGCAAAATTAGGCGGTCTACTGATTCAGTCGACCTCCTTAATGCAAACCATGATAGTGCCATGCATCCAATATGTATGCGAAAGAATCCTATCGACACATACTATTACTATATGTGTGCACAACCATACACCAAAATGCATCATCCATATGATAACACAACCATTATACATCCGTTAATATAGCTACCTACACACAATTATATGCAATATGCAATATGAAGTGACTGAGCCGATCTAGTGTCTAAAGTGTGTGTATATGCATCCACGAGCAACCACTAGCAAACACTTGCATCCACACGCATCCATCAATCATAACATGTCTCAAACACATGTTTCAACCATAGGTTTACCCTATCTAAAGGTCAAAGGTACTAATGAGAGGACATACTAAAGATAAGATAAGTACTAGACAAACGATAAAGGAGAAGTTAAAAGACATACCCTCAAAAAGGAATGGGTACAATGAACGCATCTTCGCTTCTGTCTCCCAAGTAGCATTGCTCTTATCCTCTCCCCATTGCACTTTGACTAGTCGAACCTCTCTGTTTCTCAACTTCCTAATCTCTGACCCAAGGATGCGGGTAGGAGCTCGTCGAATAGTCGCATCACGCTCTACCTCCACTTCTCTAAGCAAGCTCGGCTCTACCACCTCTGCGGTCTCATGTAGGCACTTCCTCAAATGTGACACATGGAATACGTCATGTACCCCACTAAGTCTCTCGGGCAACTCTACTCTATATGCCATCTGTCCAATCCTTTCCTTAATAGGAAACGGTCCTACAAACCTTGGTGCTAACTTCCCAACGGACCCAAAGCGAACAACATTCCGTAATGGAGATACTTTAATAAAGACCATGTCCCCAACATCAAACTCAAGATCCGTCCTCCTCGTATCCGCGTAAGATTTATGCCTATCTTGCGCCGCTTTCACCCTTCTTCGAATCAAATCAATCTTTTCCGAAGTCTCTCTAACCATATCAGGCCCAAGCAAGATCTTATCCGTAGATTCCCACCAACATGTAGGTGGTCGACAAGGCCTTCTATAAAGAGCTTCGAAAGGAGCCATACCAATACTAGACTGAAAGCTGTTGTTATACGCGAACTCCACCAATGGAAGATGCTCTTCCCATGTACCTCCAAAATCTAAGATACATAGTCTCAAAAGGTCTTCTAGAACACGATTCACCCTCTTGGTCTGGTCGTCCGTCTGAGGATGATATGCGGTGCTCAAACACAACTGAGTCCCTACCGCCTCTTGCAAACTTTTCCAAAACTCGCTAGTGAAGATAGGATCTCGATCGCTCACTATGCTAGAAGGTACACCATGCAATCGAACTATCTCTCGAAGGTAAACTGAAGCTAGCCATGGAGCAGTCCTCTTACTCTTCACGGGTATGAAATGGGCGCTCTTAGTAAGTCTGTCTACCACAACCCAAATTCCCGTATTACCCTTCCTCGATCTCGGTAACCCATCAATAAAATCCATCGAGACGCTATCCCACTTCCATTGCGGAACTTCCAATGGGTGAAGCAACCCACCAGGTTTCTTTTACTCCGCTTTCACTTGTTGGCACACCAAGCATCTAGCGACATACTCGGCCACATCTTTCTTCATACCGGCCCAAAAGAAAACTCGCTTCATGTCTTGGTACATCTTGTCCCCACCGGGATGAATGGTCATCTTTGAACGATGCGCATCATCAAGAATAGCCTTCCTCAAACCCTCGTCTTGCGGTACACAAAGTCTACCATCTCTACGCAAGCACCCCCTATCGTCTAGGGTGTACCTACTCAAATGGCTGGACGACTCCCCCCTTATGAGCCTCTCTACCAACTCAACCAACTGTGGGTCGTCCCGCTGTGCCTCGCCAATCCATCCCAAAAGAGTAGTTCTGACCTCTAAAGATACTAGCAAACCGGGTACAAAGTCAACGGAAGTCCTGAAGTCAAACATCGAGATAAATTCCAAGCTTCGTCGTTCCACGAACAATGGACTCAAGGACAACCTTTTTCTGCTCAAGGCGTCTGCCACCACGTTACCCTTGCTACGGGTATACGCTATCTCGAAATCATAGGATGCTAAGAACTCCATCCACCTTTGTTGTCTTAAGTTCAAATCCTTCTGAGAAAACAAGTACTTCAATGATTTGTGGTCAGTGAACAATTTGAACCTCTCGCCAAGAAGATAATGGCGCCAAGTCTTAAGCGCAAAAACAATAGCGGCCAACTCCAGATCATGTGTAGGGTAATTTTTCTCATGCGCCCTCAACTGCCTTCCACCGTAGGCTATTACCCTTCCCTCTTGCATTAAGACTGCACCCAGTCCTGTCCCACAAGCATCGGTATAAACAACAAATGGCTTACTCCCATCTGGCAACACTAAGACTGGAGCTGTGGTTAAAGCTCTCTTTAACCGTTGGAACGCGTCATCACAATCTACGTCCCATACGAAGACTAGATTCTTCTTCGTCAAGCGAGTTAATGGGGCTGATATCTTCGCGAAGTCCTTGATAAACTTCCTATAGTAGCCAGCCAACCCCAAGAAACTCCTCACCTCGGTAGCATTCTTCGGAACCTTCCAATCTTGGATGGACACTACCTTCGCGGGATCCACAGCTATCCCTTCCTTGGAGACCACGTGCCCCAAGAACCGCACTTCCTTCCTCCAAAAGTGACATTTAGAGAATTTAGCCTTAAGGCTATGCGCTCGAAGAGTCTCTAACACTTCCCTAAGATGTAGGGCATGCTTTTCTTCACTCTTAGAAAAGACTAAGATGTCATCCACAAAGACCACCACGAACTTATTAAGGTACTCCCTGAACACCCTACTCATCAAATCAACAAAGTATGCAGGGGCGTTCGTCAAACCAAATGGCATCACAAGCCACTCATAGAAACCATCCGGAGTCCTAAAGGCAGTCTTGTCTATGCTATCCTCAGCCACTCTCAACTGATGAAACCCCGTGGCCAAGTCCAACTGCGAGAACACTGAGGCGCCAACCAACTGATCAAAGAGATCATCAATCCTCGGCAATGGGTGTCTATTCTTCTTTGTGAGCTTGTTGAGTTCTCTATAGTCTACACAAAGTCTGAGGGACCCATCCGCCTTCGTGGCAAAAACTACTGGAGCACCCCACTCTGATATACTTCGTCTTATGAACCCCTTCTCAAGCAACTCCCCTACTTGCTTATGGAGTTCCCTCCTCTCACGAGGAGCCATGTGGCGCACTGGCAAAGATACTGGTTTAGCATTGTCCACCAGATATATTCGGAAGTCTATCTCCCGCTTCGGAGGTAAGCCCTTCACCTCCTCAAACACATCCGAGTATTCCCGGACCACTCTAACAGATCGCAAACTCTCGACCGAAGTGTCAAGCGATTCAAGATAACTTAGCATAACAGAATCCATGGGATTACAAGAGATCTCGAGAGTGTTACCCAAGCAGGTCATGAGCCTAACAACTCTCCTTTCACAATCAAGAACGGCACCATTACTGGATAACCAGTCCATGCCCAAAATCAACCCATAGCCCGTGAAGCCCAAAACAAAAGCATCACATCTAAACTCAACGCTAAGTATAGAAATCCTCAAACCCAAACATACCATGGACAAATAAGTGGAGCCCCCAATTGGGTTTGAGACAACCAAGGGATCATCTACTAGACTGGTGTCTAAGTGCAGTGACTCAACTAATGATGATGAGATAAACGAATGCGATGCGCCAGAGTCAAACAAAGTACGGACAGGATGATAGAACAGAAAAACTAGACTTTCAACAGAAATAGTTCTACCTCTTTCCTGAATCGGTGGAACCGCGAGAGCCTGAACTTGCCCCCTTGCCTGACCTGGTGCCATAAGAGCTTGCACCTGTCCCCCTGAGGTAGATCTCGTCCTCTGCCCCTTCTTAGGGCAGTCCTTCACTAGATGCCCTGCTTCGCCACAGTGGAAGCAGCCAGTCTTCTTCTTCTTCCGACAATCTTTGCTTAGGTGGCCTGGTGTCCCACAATTGAAGCACTTCTTCTTTCCCTTGCCACCGTTGCCTTTCCCTCCCTTGTTTTGCTGTTGCGGTTGAGGTCTCTTCTGATCTCCTTTCTTCTCGGGTGCCTTATTAGCATTGGGACCCTTCTCTTCCTCATGCATGAGTGCCATGTCTACTAGCTTCTCAAAGGTGGCCCCCCATAGGGATGTGAGTCGTAGCCAATCCATGCATCGGTTCATTCAAGCCTTTAACGAACCTCAAAGCCTTCTTCTCCGGTGTATTCACCATGTCTATGCCAAACCTTGCCAATTGATTAAACTTGTTGACATATTCCTTCACTGATAGGTTTCCTTGCTTTAGAGTCAAGAACCTTTCCGTATACAGATTTTCTTCTGCCCTTGAAAGAAACTTTGCCACAAACCTTTGTCTAAAATCCGCCCAAGAGTCAACTAGGTGTTCTCCATTAGTGACCTCCCACCAGAACGAGGCCTCTCCCTTCATTAACCAAGCAGCTAACTTGACTTTCTTTCCTTCTTCCATCTCAAAGATGTCTATCAACTCTTCCACCTCCTTAAGCCAATCCCTAGCTTCCACAAAAGTTTCTGATCCTTGAAAAGGTTTCCCTCCCATAGCCTTAAATTCCTTGCAAGTCTTAGCAAAAGTATCCGTGCGAGGAGGAGGAGGAGGACGATCGGGTGCTACTGTTGGTGGAGGAACATTTGCTGGACCCGCAGTGGCGGCCCTAGCCTCCATCAACCTCCTATACCATACTGGTATCGCTACACCCTCCGGAAAGTTAAGATCTTCAGCCATGCTGAAACGAAAGAGGAAAGATTCAAAACGGAGAATTCGAAAGATAAAGATATGGCTATTGGGGATTATGCTTTTCTTTCAAAAACTTTTCTCTTAAAAGACATGTTTTTGAAAATACTCCTTCAAAAATATTCTTAGAAAAATAGTTTTTCTAAAAGTTTTATCTGTTCTGGAAACCTTCAGCTCTGATACCACGTGTAACACCCCACACCCGCTAAGGCCACTCACTATGGGAATGCCTTAACTTCGGTGGAGTATATTAAGTGAATATAGAACAGAAAAATTACAACAAGACAGATATAAATAATACTTGTTAACTAAAACATCATTTCATTGCAGCAGAAGGTAAACATGTTTGGTTACAAAACCATAAAACAAGAGTCAAGTACTAAATATCCATCCTGATAAAACATAAGTACATAATCCCACTACATAACTAATAGCCATAATAGAAAAGATAAGCTGGGCTTTACATCACGGTCCAAGCTCCAAAAGATAGATAAAGCAATCTGATCAAAGCCCACTAGTGCTAGGCCCACTCTGAGAACCTGAGGGTTGGGAAAAAGATAAAAACAACGGGGTCAGACATAAGTCTGAGTGAGCCCTATAACTTTAACAATACAATCATTAAAGTAATTAGGGTATGATATAAACTTGGTACGGTGATGACTGGGGATAAATGACTTCACTAAGCAGCCAACTAGACATAGGATGAACTAAGATAACGGTAAAGACGCATCTACCCACCCAAGGGTAATTACTACACTGCACCACACCAGTCATTCCTACTCAAAGGTTGATCCCACCCATGGACTTAGAAAATATAACTAGTAGTTTCGTGTACCCCTGGCTGACCACATAGGTGCCGTCTGCCCCTATCTCCACTAGGTGTACCCACTACTCCCCAAGCGATCGGCTCCCTACCGTAGATACCCGTGCTGGCCCCACAGTGGGGTGTATCACTCCCCAAAGTGGCAACCCGATACAATCAACGGTGCACGGCTTATACCTACACGATGCAACAACGTCTTACCTACCAGCCCGGGTCCACACACGCATATGAAACCCGTTGGAATTGCGTTGCCACCGCTAACCCGTTTTGGCCTCTTATAGTCAAGCCCAGTACGCGTGTCCCGTCCTCGACATGGGTCGAGCCCAATAAGATACATATGGATTACTGGTTGAAATGGGTCCCCACAAGCTACCCACCTAAGCTTGTCCCTTTTTCTAGTGCATCCCACTTAACCCTTTAATCATGTTTAATTACATGTTTCCACTTGGTTAAGTATTCTAATCGTATTTTCTATTGCCACCCAAGGCAACCCACTAGATTTCCACATGCCACCCAAGGCACTTACTTGATTTCCACATGCCACCCAAGGCACCCACTTAACCCCTCATGCCCCACTACATGCTTATCTGGTTAAGTGATTCTTAATTGATTAAGAACGTAACCTTTGTAAAGACCTCTCACATTAGACTGTCTTTTATGGCAGCTGGATTTGCCGGTCGGTTCCGGGCAGCCTTACGCCATAACAGAGTCTAACCTCGTGTCTTTACACTTGTCACGTATTTAGTTTATGCCTAAGACCTCTCACATTGGGCCAATCATTTGTAGCCGCTTGATTTGCCGGTCGGTTCCGGGCAGTCTTATGATACAAAAGGGTCCAACCTCGTGTCCTAGTCGATTAATTACACCTAATTAATCACCCCCATAATTTGTATTAATTATCCCTAATTAATTACAAATTTAACGATGTACATAATTGACTCAATTATGTCCATCCACTTTATGGTATGCATAATCATACCAACTTCACACCATTTCATTAACATGAATATTAACCCCATCGTTCCCCACGTAATACGTTGACATGACATACTTAAAAGGGAAGATTCATCACAAACACAATGGGTTCAACTTGCATAACATTAGCATCAACATGGGTTTTAAAGGTGTCAACATGCATATATGACCATGGCATCAAACCCAAATAGCATAAATAATCAACCCAAACTTGCATGAATCACATATGTCATAAAGAGGGTAACTTGCATAAGTTACTTATGTCATACAAAGGGGTAAACTTGCAAATGTATGTATGACATATAAAGGGGTTAACTTGCATATGTATGCATATCATACAAAGGTGTCAACTTGCACATGTTACTTGCATATAATCAAACACCAAACTTGCATAACATGTCATATATGAACTTGCATATAATCAAACACCAAACTTGCATAACATGGTGTCATAATGGATCAATGTTTATCATAGTGATTTGCATAACTAGCATCATGAGCACATAGCATAAAATTTGCACAACTAGCATCATGAAATCATAGCATATGACTTGCATAACTTGCATAACATCATGAACACATAGCATATGACTTGCATAACTTGCATAACATCATGAACACATAGCATATGACTTGCATAACTTGCATAACACATAGCATATGACTTGCATAACTTGCATAACATCATGAACACATAGCATATGATAACATAACTTGCATTGATCCACATACATAACCATAACCTCATTATATCCTATCATAATTAGTTTAGCAATTGCTCGCTAAAGGCATCGAAACTCACAACTTGTTGATTAGCACTCCTATGAAGAAGATTAAGTTGCTAAAGTTGATTAGAAGTTGATTTGAGAAGCTATCTTCTTCTACAATTTGATGGAGGCTCCTTCAAGTTGCATTTTGACGGCATAACGACGTTGTATCTATTTTTAGTATGAATTAGGGTAGTCTTAGGGTGTATTTATAGAATTAGGATGTAGTTTAGGCCCTTAGATTAACCCTAATTTAGTTTAGAGCCGTCAGATTTCGTCACAAGCCACCAAAACACAGCCCAAAGCTCAAAACAGTGCACCCAGGCCAAACTGACCGACAGGGGGGGTCGACCCCTGGGTCGACACATGGGTCGACCCCTTGGGGGGGGTCGACACCCATGTCGACCCTAGTGCCGACACCCTCTGTCTGGCGGGAATTTTCCCGCCTCTTCCGAAATTTGAAATTTGAATATTTTAAATCTACTTTGCATTTTCTGAAACTTCGGACGGCCATAACTTCTTCATACGAAGTCCAAATCACGCAAACTCGGACTCTATCTTAACCAGAATTCCGAGACGAACACAATGGCGCAACCCGTTTCCCTTAATTCTCACGTCTGAGATTAATTATTCTTTAATTACTAAACATTAATATTAAGTGAAATTCGGGGTGTTACATAGATGGAGAAACGATGTTTATTTATAGTTATAGATAATAAAAATATAATTTTTATTATATAGACAGGTTGAAAATATAATTTTTATTATGTAGAAAGATTAAAAATATAATTTTTATAGAAGTAGAAAGATAAAGATATAATTTTTATATAAGGAGGATAATAAAAATATGATTTTTATTGGATGTGAAGAATAAAAATATAATTTTTATATAATGTAGAGAATAAAAATATAATTTTTATATTAGAGAGAGAATAAAAATACGATCTTTATATAAGAAGTAGAAATAAAAATATGATTTTTATTTATTGAAATGAAGCAATAAAAATATAATTTTTATTTGAACAGCATGAAAAGACTGTATTGGAATTTCAAGTGGATTCAAACGGTTCAGCGGTTCAACAGCAAAGCACGGCGGAGTGAAACCCTCGGTGAGAACTTCTCACCTTTTAATTTCTTTTTCTAGTTATATATATATACTAGGATGCAAACGGTGTTTAGTAGCACCCAACACCCGTCATCCACAGACCATGGATGGCTTGTTTGTTTGATGGATGTGTTGTGAAAATTGTTTGTGATGTTGATGTGAAATAGATAATAAAATATATTCATAGATTGAATAAAATATTTTATCGTTAAAAATATAATTTTTAACGTGAATATGAATCAATAAATATTTGTAAACAAATCCGCCGATTTGTTTGTATACACTGATTTGACTGATATTGATTGGGTCGATAAATTTTACACATCGCCCAACTGCACAAATAAAATCTGTGTTTGATTGTTTGAAACCCCACACGGGTATTGGGACGAAATACGACATACACTAATCCCAATAATTAGTTGTATGTCGATCGATTGATTGACAGGCTGTTATAAGCGTTAGATATCTATATTTGATGCTTATACAGTGTAGTGCACTTTGGATGATGGTTGATTGTTTATCGTTGCTATTATATACATGTGTTGTATGGAATCCATATAGTTAACGCTATATGGTAATTGATTGGGCCTCATTCCAATTTAGAAAATAAAGAATATTATAAAATAAAGGTTCATGTGTTGACAGTACTCATCCGTTGAGATTAGTCATGTGTTGAACGAAATATTTTAACAATAAAATTTACATCTTTATTTTATAAAATAAAGGTTCATGTGTTGACAGTACTCATCCGTTGAGATTAGTCATGTGTTGAACGAAATATTTTAATAATAAAATCTATATAAAATTAGAAACTAACTGGAAAATAGATAAGATGAGTGGTCTCCTGGATGTTGGTTTCGGCCTTCGGGGTTAGTATTCAGGGAATCGTTCTCTTACTAATTTACGGTTGGAGTCTGATTTGAAATCAAACGATAGATACCATAATTTTTATAAAATATATTAAATAACAAAAATAGTCACACGTGGACAGTACTCATTCGTTGAGATTAGTCATGTGTTGACAAAAATATAGATTCATTTGTTTAATATAATAATGGAAATATTGAAAAATATAAAGCCGTATTGATTAGAGGTGCGCTATTTTGATGCGAACGATATTTATATCGATTATATTCGTTTTTATAATTTGAATTGAATCGAATAGAAAACCAATTTGAATTGAATCGAATAGAAAACCAATTTGAATTGAATCGAATAGAAAACCAATTTGAATTGAATCGAATAGAAAACCAATTTGAATTGAATCGAATAGAAAACCAATTTGAATTGAATAGAATAGAAAACCAATTTGAATTGACTCGAATAGAAAACCAATTTGAATTGAATATAAAACGAATTCGAATTGAATTGAAAACGAATTCGAATTGAATTGAAAACGAATTGAAGTGAATTCAAATTGAATTGAAATTTGAATTGAATAGAAATGAATTTTTAAAACGAATTTATAAGGAAAAAAAATTCAATTTTGATTTGAATTGAAATGGAAGTTGAAATTGTTTTTGAAACGAATTTAAAACTATTTATAAAATTCGTTTCAAATAGGAATCGACGAAATATATATTATATAAATTATATATATAATATAATGGCTTGAATAGAACGCGCCGCGCCGCGGCAGTTCGCGAATTTGGACCATTTATTTCGAACGGACATTACGGGAGATCTGACCGTCGGATTCTCCTAAAACCGGAACCGTTGGGTTCGTATCAAAAAGAGCTTTCTAACGAATATTAGAAATTTTAAATCTAACGGTTGGATTTGGAGATACGTCCAAATCAAATTTGAAAAAGGTCGTTGTAAGTGCAGTTCGATGGCCGTTGATGGAAATCGGCTGTACGGGCCTTGATAAAATTATTAAAAATAGTAATAATTTGTGTAAAATCATAAGAAATGATTTGGGAAAAATGGGGATGAAAAACTCCATATTTGAAAAGATTAAAATAGATTTTTATCGAAATGAACTAGTTTTGAATTAAAATTAAACCCGTTTATTTTTAAATGAATAAATTGGATTTGAAATGGGTTTTAAATGGAATTGATTTGTGGGTTTATCGTGAACGGTGTTTTAAATAACACTGGTTCTTTAACCCGATAAGATATAGAATGTGATTTGGGTTTATCGTGAACTGTGTTTTAAATGACATTAGTTCTTTAACCCAAAAAGGGGGTTTTGATGAATCTGCAATTAGAATGAAATGTGAATTGATAATTTAAATTATCAAATTTGGATAGTGAGCGAGGATTGAGTATTACCAGTTTTGCTCCAAAACGATAGTTAAATCTTTAATTAGATTTGAACGTGAAATGGTAATTAATTTTACCGATAACACCGTGGTGCTAGGTATGGAGTATTACCAGTTTTGCTTCATGGGATGAATAGGTTGGGATTGGGAAATAAAATAAATAATTACTTCGGTGTGGTTCGCTAATCCCGACTAGTTTGGAAAACCATAATTTGGTTTGAAATGACATCCAAAGGAAGATTAAAGAGTAAATTTTAAAGAATTTATCTTGGATAAAATTAATGGGAACCTTTCCCTAAGAATATGAAATTTTGAAACTAGTTGTAGGTTAGTTAAGAAGAATGGTTTCCTGGGTATTGATCTGATGTTGGTTTCGGCCTTCGGGGTTAATATTTGGGGAATTGCCCTCTTACTGATTTACGGTTAGCGACTAATGAATTGGAATGAGGCGTATGTTGTGTTTGTGTAACATTTGTTTTTAATATACGCAGGTTGTTCGGAAAGGCCGGGTTTATAACCATTCTGAATAACCGATTCGACGATATGTCGAAGATGAAGACGGTGGTTGAAGACCGGAAGTCTTCACATCGTTTGGGTGATTACTGATGATCTTGATTGGGCTGTACACCCAAGATGAGGGAATCAGTTGGTGGTCGTCCAGACGTACTTGGAGATCGATGGATATGCGAGGAAAGTGCCTCCGGTTTCGTTCAGACCCAGAACGAACTTGTAAATGGACTGTGTGTCTGACATTGGATTTTATTCTATGTTGATTGATCTCCATTAAATATACATCTGTTTGGTAGCGGAGAATTTATTCTCTTGCTTAACGCCCTTCTCTGAGATGTACGAGCTCAGAGGTTGTATATCGATGGACATCAGTCGCATGGCATGAATTGCCTGTGTGGCACACCTAAGTGGCAATTGATCAAGGCTTCTGTTGAAAAGCAAAGTCTTGTGGTTGATGATCAAAGCACGGCCTACGTGGCATAGCTTTGTGTATAGCGTGGATTCGCGAGCCTCACACCTCGGTATGAGTCAAAAACGGGATACGGACCGTTGGGAGAACACGACGTTTCTTTCTTGCTTTGGTGGTGTCAGTGACTTACCAGCCCTGACATTTATATACTTTTCACCTATGTGGTTGTTGGAATGAGGCACCTCGATATTAGGTCTGTAAGGACCGGGAAACGTGTGTTTAGGAATTGCCAATCCTCAAACGTAAGAGAGGACTGGCCCAGCCGATACAAGGGTTAACCAGTGTGCGTAGTCCTGAGCATTTGCTAGAGTGTCTCGAAGCGGAGAGGAGCTTTCCCCTTGCCTCGACTCATGACGGAAATCCAATTTCCAATACGAGATACTTCGGTTTTATTTTTAAAGCCTAGTATGGCGACATGATAGATGGTACCCATGCCGCCTAGGATTGATATTTATGATTGAAATTGTTTTGACACTATACACTTATAATAGTATCAAATGATTTGTTTTTAAACGTACCAAGCATGTTTGGCTATTATAAGGGAAAACCCTATCCTCCGGCTTGCGTTGCATTGTGTGATGGTACCTGGGTCTTATAATAGCTTCATTTTTCGAAAAAGCATTGCGTTGTTTATTGATATGCACTGGTATTCTTGGGAGGAAACCCGTTCCGTGTTATACGGCGTGGTCCCTTGAATTACTCTCTTTTAAAGTAAAGTTTTTAAATAACTGTTTTAGTTCTCACACCAGTCACATGACTGACCTGGAGTTTATTGTTTTAACCTAAACTCTGGGTGCCCTTATTTTCGACACGGGCAGCAAGTAGTTTTGGTTTTGCAGATTTATATTCACAGGATCCTGGTTAACAGCTGGAACGATACTCGGAAAGCTCTGTATCCGTGTATTACTTTCAGTTGTGTGTTGTACTATTTTTCCGCTGCTATGTAATTTATTGTAATCTCTGATATTTATCGAATGTATATTTATTCATACTCTGTATATTCTTGTATTCTGATGGAATTGTTGTAATAAGCAATGAAATGTTCTTCCGTCTGTGTTCCGATGTGTGTTGTTCTCAAAGTATCCTCTCTTTCCTTAACGGGGAAGTAAAGGGTCACTACACTAATTATGCCAATATCATACTAATTGTGCCAATATCAGACTAATTGTACCAATTCAACAAATTACAGTATTCAGTTTCAACAGATTTAGCAGATTAGGCAGTTAAAACATCTCTCTAAAGTTCCATTAACATATCTTGCTTAATTATAAATTAAGCCTATAAATCTACATGCCCAAATTATGGTCATAATTCACAATATACATATGCCAACATATTTTAGTTAAATTTGCATAGTACAGAATATTCCCCAAAAACCCCAAAATCATGGTGCACAATATAAACTATGCCAAATTATATCCTTTTATTACCCCATATGTCAAATATCCAAAAATCCAAATTAGGCATATTTACATTAATAGTTGTCTCTATTTTTAATATAGGTTTTCAGGCCTAAGTCACAAATCCTTTTTCTTCCAAGTCATAAATTGTCATATAAAATATGCCCTAAATCTAGATCTTAAAGTTAACATGTATTATGTCCTCAAAATCGGATCTTGTATTATAACATGCATCTTTCAATATTTTCCCCAAATTTAGCGTTTGTGCGTTCATCTCTTATGAGATTTGGCTCAGGCTCGTGGTAGCCTGGCTATAAAAACAGAAAGGAAGAAAAGAGGGGAAAGATACAGAATAGTCACAATAAATAAGATAAATTCACTAAAAACAGATCTGATAAACAAAAATAGACATCATCTCAGATTCAGATTCATTATCATGCTAGGATCATAATTAAATTTCATATCGGAAAATAATTGTACTTGCCTTGATTGGATTCTAAAAGAAACAGGTGTTGTAGCTGTTCTCTTTTAATCCTATTCAGAATTGGAAGAAGAAGAAGCACAAGTCCTAGCTTAGGTTTCAGCAGAGTAGCGATGTCATTGATTTATTTTAATTAGGATATAGGTAGAGTGTAGATGCCATGAAGTTGTGTGTAAAGAAAAGAGGGTTTAGGGGGGTGTTAAATAGGTTAGAGCTCACGAATCCGGTTAGAAAGGAGTCTAGGTGCAGAAAAACGAATCTGTCCTCGAATCTGGAAAACAGGGGGGAGGTCGACCCCCAAGAACCTTAGTGTCGACCTGTGTACATAGGTCGACCCCGAGGTCGACCTTAGTGTCGACTTGGGTCCTGGGCGGGAAATTTCCCGCCCAGCCCGGGTGTCTGTTTTTAATTCGAATTTGAATCTGTTTTGAATTTCGGGCTGGTTTTTATTGAAACTTCTGAAGGCTATATCTTCTTCATACGGAGTCCGATTTACGCAAACTTGGACTCTATTCCAAGAAGAATTTCGAGACGAACACAATTGCGTAACCCGTTTCCCTTAATTATTCTATTACAATTTAATTATTCTATGATTTGTCACTCTTATGTTCACAGAAAATACAGGGTGTTACATTCTCTCCTCCTTAAAGGATTTCATCCCCGAAATCTTCAAGTTAAGAAGAATGTGTCCTACCATCCAATCACCCATCTATTCAACCATCATCCACAAGCATCCGTTGTCCTTAGAAACTTCTAATGTTGTATGAACATATGCAAATGTGTGTTTATATGTTCCTTATCTAATGCAAAGATCAGGCGGTCCACTAATCCAGTTGACCTCCTTAATGTGAATTATGTCAGTGCCATGAGTCCAACATGTATGCAATTTTCCTATTTGATACATATCATTTCTATATGAGTGCACAACCATTCATTCATATGCAACATCCATGTGCTGAGTCAACCATTTTGCATCCATAAAAATTTGAAAAAAAAATGCACACACACATCCATATGCAGTATGAGAGTATTTTTGAGCCGATCTAGTGCCTAGTGTGTGTATATGCATCCGCGAGCAACCACTTGCAACCATCAAACATAACATGTCTCAAACACATGTTTACACCCATTTGTTTCTACCTAAAGGTCGAAGACTCGATCGATAGGAGCAAGGTATAATTAAAACAAAAGTTCTGTTCCCATTTGACATTGTTTAAGAGAATATTTCCCTAAGTACCAACCCCGGAGACGGAAATCAACATCAGATTGATACTCAGAGAATTACTCCCATTAAACAATGCCAAAACTGGAAATCCACTTCACGCTTCGAGTAAAAACCTCTATCCTTTTCAGAAATATTCAGATACTTGCAGACTACTGGTACAGATCAGATTATCAAATGATTTTTGGAAAACTAAGCATTGATAAAACCCAGAATATATGCATCATAGTCACTTAACGCCTAATATAGATACCCTAACTTATCACAAACAGATGAGTCGTAACCATTACGGGGTTTGAGACTATAGCAGGATCAGAAACAAGACTAGTATTAAAGTGCAGAGTCTCAATTACAGAATCAAAATACTAGAATCACAAGAGTTTTAACTCAAAAATCAGACAAGAAAATTAAACCTTCTATGGAAATTTACCCTATTACTATCCTATCCACTAGCCTCGAGAGCATTCGCCTGTCCTCTAGAAGTAGGTCCTGTCCTCTGCCCATGCCCTCGTTTCTTCGGGCAGTCCCTAGCGAAGTGTCCCATTTCGCTATAGTTGAAACAAGCGCCCTTCCTCTTTCTGCAATCCTTGTTCAGATGGGTTGTAATGCCCCGCAGTGATTAGAGAATTTAATGGTCATTTAATTAAATAACTTTGAATATTTAATTAATATAATAATATAATAATATATTTAATTTCTGAAATAGTCAGAAATAGTGGAATTCACAATATGGTGTGAACGGGATCATCTGTAATATTTAATTCAGTTTAGAATTAATTTAAAATAACGAATATATTATTCGAACGAAGTTTGAACGAAGTTTGAACGAAGTTTGAACGTAGAATTTATAATATAATCAAAATCGAGCTCGAAATGGCGCTGTAGTTCGTAAATTGGCGATTCGAACTTCAACTGAATGTACATGGTTCGTTTTAAATCGGATTTCTGTGAAACAAGAAACGTGTGGAGCTGGTGGAGTATATCTTTCTAGTGGAAGAGAAAAATCAGGATTTCGTCGTGTAGATTTTGAGATATGTCCAAATCAAATTTTAGAATAGTCGCTATAGAATCGTTTATCGACCGTGACGGTTTATTCGATATAACTAGAGATCGGGTTTGAATTTAGACAAGGTTCTTTTGGGAAGTAGTGATAATTTAATTTTTAGAATTTTATGAAAATTTTTAATTAATTAAATAAGCAACTTTTTTATTAGGAGTAGTGGGCACCCTGTAACGACATTTTGGGGTTTCACAGAATGAGCTAACCTACCGGTATTATTATATTTTTGGGGTCGTGACACCTCGTTGGACAAAACCGAAATTTGTTTTCTGTCCGTAGCAGTTCATACACGAACGGAGTTTTATATAAGGGGTACTCTAAACTAAATAAAATCTGTAAGATGTCCAAAGAAAGGAAACAAGCATTTTTCGACTACATGGTGATTACTACATTAAGAGATATGGGCTTTTTGAATAACATCAAAAACATGACCATACTAATAAGCATATCTGCGAATTTATATGTCGAGAAAGGAACAAACACTCATCAACTTAAGCACATGTTGTAAGGAAAAAACGTTAATATAAGCTTGTTACATGTAAACACAAAATGGAATTTAGCAGGATGTAAAAGTTTGACTAGTAGCGTGTAATAGTAAAAATAAAACAAATGATGTAAATTCGGTTTCCTTCACCCTTAAGTTTACTTCCTGTCTACGTCCATCATAGCTATTCACACATCACTGTATTTTCACGTACTCTCTGCTACACTAGTTTTCGCACATGCCTACGCCATTCGTTACTTATGCCTGAAGTCTCTAAACCCCTTTATAAATACCCCTTCTCAACTTCATTAAGACCTAATTTACTTCTCTGCTCAATCAAAGTGAGCCGCCACCAACAATTTGCACAGCGAAAAGCAAATGCTCTTTCACCTCTAAAATCAAAACAAATCAATAAAATTTCCTAAAATCCTTAAACCGATATTTCTGCGATCGATGGAGCTTATACTTCCTTCTGTTGAAAACTAGAGGGGTGTTTTGGTTTGCTGACCTATACAGGGATGGCCGAGGTCGACTTCTGAGGGGGTAGCACCGGAGTTAGAATGGTGGTGGCCCTCTGGTGCGGCAGTTCTGTGAGCTGAAGTGTGAAGAACGGATGGGTAAGGAAGGAAATGGTGACGAGACTAAGAAGTAAGGGCAGTGACAGTTGGGTCTTGGTTTTCACGAAGTAAAAATGAGAGAGGAGAGAACGGTGAGCGGTTTCTTCTATGAACTTGCGTTGAAGAGAATAACGTGGAGCAGGAGCTTTGTTTTAAGGAGGAGAAGGACCTGGACGTGGGTATTTATGTTGCAGTGGGCCGCATTTTTAGTGAGAAGCCCAACAAAAAGAATAGAAAAGGAAGTGAAGAACCTGTTGATTTTAAAACACGTGAGGAGATGAAGCTTTGGAAAACCGTTTAGGCTTGGCTTCCAGCAACAGGATGGGGGTTTGGACGCCTTACATAGTGGATGAAAAGATAACGAAACGATGGGGTGATGAAGGAGAAAATGGATGGGATGAGAAATGAATGTGTATGGAGTGAGCATCGAACTGATGAGTGACGGGTTTAAGAGATTACGACTTGTTGTGTGCTAATTGTATGGTAATTAAAATCTAATGAGGTGATTGGAGTTAATATTAGTGGATTTGTTTCAAATGGAAAATCAAAGGAGAGGAGCTTGTCGTTTATCAGGAGAGGGGGAAGAAGAACCATCGGGTCTGGGAATATGCAAGTGGGCTGAGATAAATGGAATCACGAAAAATCACACCCGACAGGATCGTATGAACGAGAACAACATTCTGGAATTTAGTTTGGAATGGATTGGAGCTCATCACAATTTATAGCGAAATAAATTGCCTGATCCGAAACAACGACCGTAACGCGTTATTTAACGGTTAACGGACAATGTGAGTAAAACTCACCAACTCTGAACAGTTATATTTTTATAACGTACTTTTAGAACTGTTAGATATTGATTGATTGACTGACTGTTGTGTGTAGATTGGTTGATTGAACTGCTAGTCAGTTAGTTGAAATTATATATATATATATATATACACCATTGAATATTGATGTTGCTTATCAGAACATTTCATACTGAAATGAAGTTGATGTTAATTTTATGGTTTAACATCTGTGATGCAGGGAAACAGGTTGGAGGAATCCGACTGGATTCCTCAACATTTATTTTACTGTTTATCATATATTGTGATATATGCTGTGATATAAAATCGGTTATTGATTTTATATGTGTGGATGATTTTAATCATGGTTATACGGTATTTTAAATACCAAAATGAATACTGGAAAGTAAAAAGGGAAATTTCAAACTGTGTATTGAAATAGAAGTGTCAAACGATTATTTACTTGGCAAGTAAATAAAAGTATAAAGAAAGATGTTTACTTAGGAAGTGAATAGGATTTATAAAGGAATATTTATTCAGAAAATAGAATAAATGTAAAAGGGGAAATATTTAGGAAATAAATATGATATTATAAAAGGAAATTTATTTAGGAAATCATTATAAGTGATTAAACGCTGTTATAGGAAATCATTATAAGTGATTAAACGCTGTTATAAGGAAACATTATAAATGATTAAACGCTGTTAAAAAGGAAATCTTTATAAGTGGAGAAACGATATAAAAAGGACATTTTTTTAAAAGTGAAGAACCGTTACTAAAAGTAAATCTTTATAAATGGATAAACGTTATTTAAAGGAGTAAATCGAATATAAGTTATTCGAATTTGAGTTAATCAGTTAGAGTTAATCGAGTAGAGTTAAAGGAATAGAGTTAAGCAAGATTAGAAACTGACTAGAGATTAGTAAGTTGAATCGTTTTCTGAGTGTGGATCTGATGTTGGTTTCGGCCTTCGGGGTTTATATTTAGAGAATTGTTCTCTTACTAGTTTACAGTTAGGGACTGATGGTTGTGAAAGAATAGTGATACGTGAATAAGCTTTGGAAATGTTTTCCAGTGTTAATAACATATATTTTCTAAGCATAGAAAATAAGGAATGTGGATATATATATATATATATATATATATATATATGTTTTGATGATTGGATCGATAATTCCATTTGGAATTTAGATCGTTGTTTGTACACCGACATGTTTTTCTTTGATAGTTAAACCACAGACTATCAAAGTTTGACGGCCATTTTAACGTTGTTAATATGGAGAGACCGGTTGGATTCTTATCCAAAGAGCCACTCTGTATTGGCATAAGCGTTGCGAATATGCCAAAGAAAATTGAAGACGGAGTAAAGTACAAGGGCTGTTGTATAAATGTTAGATAACAATGGACTAAGATGGATGTACTGAATAGTGCCTTCGGTTTCGTTCAATCCCAGAATGAACGTAAATGGACGAATGTCTGACAAAGTATTTCCAATGATCGAATGGATTGGTCTGTATAAATATATATGGTTGCAACGGATTTATTCCCTTAGCATAACATCCAGAATATTTGTGTAAACCAATTAATGATTAACGGATTTGATAATGTGGCATTAAAAGTGATCGTGTTATCAATGAATGGAAAGTAATCGTAACCTCTGGCCTCAACAACCAGGAAATGACAAAAATCGGGCAGGCAACATGGCTAAGTCGGTCGCACCGAAGTAGGGTTTATAATCACCTATCTAGAGAATATTTATTTGCTTCTTTAATCTATCAATGCTGTCCCATATATATACGGGAAACGGTTGCTGATCCCAACCGTTGGTGATGTACATTCGATACACTCAAGCGAAATGAGTGGTCGGTCATGTGTGGCTGAGTTGCAAGATGTTCTTGTTGAACTCCAGTGTATCGTTCCTAGAGTACACTGATCGGAAGGTGGTTCCATACCTTGTCATAGTTGGAAATCCATAACCCAATACGTGCTTGCGGTTTTGATTGTATACTATATATGTAGAACGTGAGATGAAAGCGTTTCTGCTAGATGATTATTATAGTTGTGGTTGATAGACATTATTATAATATCAAAAGGTTTTTGATATAAAGATATTTTGGATTTTCATAAGAGAAAAACCCGTTCTGTTATACGGCGTGGTCTTATGAGATATCGTTTACTAGTTCAAATAGTTTTAAATTGTTTTACTCATACCAGTCCCATGACTGACCCAGAGTTACTTTGTTTTGTTCTACCTAAACTCTTGGGTGCCTAAATTTGTACGGGCAGTCAAGTAGTTCAGGATTTTACAGATACACTTGGAGAGCTTGGAGCAGGAGGCTTCAAGATTCTATAGCTATTATTTTCGCTGTTGTTGTAAGTGTTGTACTCTGAAATGTTATTGTATACATATATTGTTTGTATTTCAAAAGTTATGTTATATTTTATTCGTTCCGCTGTGAGATTCGTGGTTACTCTGATGATGATGTTCTTCTTCTTCTATTCTAATAGTTCTATCTTATCTATCCTCACCCTCTATCTTCTTTCTATTAATTTCTTGAATTTCCAGTGCAATTTGGGGTTGGACTTGTGTTATTTGGTCAGCTCAAATTGGACCGGATTTTCGGGTCATTACATGGGTCAAGCTTCCACAAGTAAAGCACTTTTTCTCCTTCTTGTCTTCAGAATTTTTATCCTTCTTGTTTTGTTGTTGCTGTTGTGGTTTCTTTTGATCCACTTTCTTCTCCGGTGCCTTATTAGCATTGGCGCTTTTCTCCTCTTCATGCATAAGCACCATGTCAACCAATTTCTCGAAGGTAGCCCCCATAGGAATGTGGGTCATAACCAACCTATGTAGCGGCTCATTCAAACCTTTAGCGAATCTCAGGGCCTTTTTCTCAGGTGTGTTCACCAAGTCTAAGCCAAATCTTGCCAATTGATTGAATTTGTTGACGTACTCCTTCAATGTCAGATTCCCTTGCTTTAACGCCAAGAACCTTTCCATGTATAAGTTCTCTTCTGCTCGTGAGAGAAATTTCGCCTCGAACCTACGCCTGAAATCCACCCAAGTCTCCACCGCTCGTTCTCCATTCGTGACCTCCCACCAGAATGAGGCTTCGTCCTTAAGTAGCCACACAGCCAACTGTATCTTCTGCCTATCGTCCAATTCGAAGATAACGAACAAATCTTCTGTTTCCTTAAGCCAGTTTCTTGCTTCCACGAATGGTTCTGTTCCATTAAAGTTCATTCCACCCATGGCTCGGAAGTCTCTACATATCTTCGGGAAAGTATTCACACGCGGAGGTGGAGGAGGAGGAGGAACCGCTGCAGCTTGGGGAGGAGGGACGTTTGCTAGGCCTACATCGTTAGCCCTAGCTTCTAGGTACCTTCTGAGCCACCTAGGTACCGGTACGCCCTCTGGAAGGTTAAGATCCCCAGACATGCTGAAACGAAAGAAAAAGGGGTTCAAAAACGGAGAAAAGATAGATCTATGGCTTTTGGGGATTATGTTTTTCAAAATAAACTCTACTTTTTGAAAATACTTCCTTTAAAAATCTTTTTGAAAATAATTTGCAAAAACTTTTTATCAAATCTGGTAACCTTCAACTATGATACCAAGTGTAACACCCCACCTCCGTTAAGGTCACTCACAAAGGGAATGCCTTAACTTTGGTTAAGCATTATAAGTAAACAGAACAAAAAACTTACAAGACAGATATGTAAAGTAGTACCTGAAAAATTTATAACTTTATTACAGTAGAAACCGAAATAATTTTTGGTTACTTTCTTTCAAAGTCACAATACCAAAACCCAAGTACACAAGTATCAGTCTTATAAAACCCTTCAGAGTACAAAACTTTAAAATCATAATCCCCACAGAAGATGCCATAAAAAGACAAGCCATACTTTAAGCACTTCAAAGAGAAGAAATCCGGATCATGCTAGAGTATTCCCTCCTTGAAAACCTGGGGGAAACGGAAGAAAAGAGGCGGAACAACAAGGGTCAGACAAAAAGTCTGGCAAGTCCAGTGATTTTCAGCTATGAACAGATAATAATGTCATGGCATGCAAATAAAACTGGATGAGAGATAACAGTAACAAGAGTAGCAGATATACTTAGGTTAAACAGAAGAAACAGAATGATATAAGCTATTATTTTTCACTTCTCTGCACTAATACTAGTATAACAGGATTAGGTGTTACCCTAATGTCTAAATAGAAACAGAAATATCTTTACAGAAACAGAATGCTAGAAACGAGCCTTTACCACCCCAACAGAGACAGAAGGTACAGAAACATGATACTTATTATCGGCCTTTACCACCCCAATTAATGGGCCTTTACCACCCCAACAGAAACAGACGGTACAGAAACAGAATGCTAGAAATGGGCCTTTACCACCCGAATGGGCCTTTACCACCCCAACAGAAACAGACGGAACTAGGTGTACCTCTAATTCTACCGCAATCGATCGACTCCCTAATACATAAATACCCTGTGCCGGCCCCACAGAAGGACGTGTCATTCCCTAATGTGGCAACCTATAGACACAGACCTATTTACAGATGTCACAGTGTCTTACATCCCCAGAACAGATCGAATCCATGAACGCATTTGACTCGGTTGGAATGCGCCATCAACACCCCTCGCCATTATCAGAATGAACCTCTTATAATTAGTTCAATAAGTGCGCCCGGATCCTACCCAGTGTTGGGTCATAGTTTTGATACCAGAGAGGGTTACTGACTAATATGGGTCCTATACAACAGATGACACAAGTAATTACCCTTCCTAACCTTGTGTCCCTAGACTAAAAGATTTCAGATTTCAGATTAACAGGTTCTCAAATCAGACATACAGATTTTGTAGATTAACAGATGTACCAAGTTCAGATTAACTGGTCCTCATATCAGACACACAGGTTAACAAGTTTTCAGAGTAACAGATCAGATGTACGGATTACAAACTTACAGATTGTTTCACCTAACATTGTATTGGGCCTACAGATTCACGAAATGGGTTTATTAGATTCTTCAGTCCAGTTGTTTTATCCCTATCCACCCAACACGTTTTCAGGCAACATATTTATCTTAGTTTTGCATTAATTAATTATTAATCCACAGTCACCTCACGTTAGGTCAGTTGCTTGTGGCCGGTGGATGTGCCGGGCGGTTACGGGCAGACTTCTGCCACAAGCCAGACCTGACCTCGAGTCTAGGCATCTTTTAGTTATGCCTACGATCTCTCATATTAGACTGACAGTTTGTGGCTACTAGTTAGGCCGGTTGGTTCCGGGCAGGTTTCTGCCGCAAACTGAGTCTAACCTCGTGTCTCAGCATTCTTATTATAGCTACAATATTTATTAACATATTATGTCAACAACAGACTAATTATGCCAATATCAGACTAATTGTGCCAATATCAGACTAATTGTACTAATTCAACAAATTACAGTATTCAGTTTCAACAGATTTAGCAGATTAGGCAGTTAAAACATCTCTCTAAAGTTCCATTAACATATCTTGCTTAATTATAAATTAAGCCTATAAATCTAAATGCCCAAATTATGGTCATAATTCACAACATACATATGCCCCCATATTTTAGTTAAATTTGCATAGTACAGAATATTCCCCAAAAACCCCAAAATCATGGTGCACAATATAAACTATGCCAAATTATATCCTTTTATTACCCCATATGTCAAATATCTAAAAATCCAAATTAGGCATATTCACATTAATAGTTGTCTCTATTTTTAATATAGGTTTTCAGGCCTAAGTCACAAATCCTTTTTCTTCCAAGTCATAAATTTTCATATAAAATATGCCCCAAATCTAGATCTTAAATTTAACATGTATTATGTCCTCAAAATCGGATCTTGTATTATAACATGCATCTTTCAATATTTTCCCCAAATTTAGCGTTTGTGCGTTCATCTCTTATGAGATTTGGCTCAGGCTCGTGGTAGCTTGGCTATAAAAACAGAAAGGAAGAAAAGAGGGGAAAGATACAGAATAGTCACAATAAATAAGATAAATTCACTAAAAACAGATCTGATAAACGAAAATAGACATCATCTCAGATTCAGATTCATTATCATGCTAGGATCATAATTAAATTTCATATCGGAAAATAACTGTGCTTGCCTTGATTGGATTATAAAAGAAAAAGGTGTTGTAGCTGTTCTCTTTTAATCCTATTCAGAATTGGAAGAAGAAGAAGCACAAGTCCTAGCTTAGGTTTCAACAGAGTAGCGACGCCATTTATTTATTTTAATTAGCATAGAGGCAGAGTGTAGACGCCATGAAGTTGTGTGTATAGAAAAGAGGGTATAGGGGGTGTTTAAATAGGTTAGAGCTCACAAATCCGGTCAGAAAGGCGTCTAGGTGCAGAAAAATGAATCTGTCATCGGATCTGGAAAACAGAGGGGAGGTCGACCTTAGTGTCGACCTCGGTCCTGGGCGGGAAATTTCCCGCCCAGCCCGGGTGTCTGTTTTGAATTCGAATTAGAATTTGTTTTGAATTTCGGGCTGGTTTTTATTGAAACTTCTGAAGGCCATATCTTCTTCATACGGAGTCCGATTTACGCAAACTTGGACTCTATTCCAAGCAAAATTTCGAGACAAACGCAACGGCGTAACCCATTTCCCTTAATTATTCTGTTACAATTTAATTATTCTCAGATTTGTTACTCTTATGTTCACAGAAAATACGGGGTGTTGCAACTAATCCAATTTCCCTTAATTTCCCCTTACAGTAATCGTTCTTCCTCCTTTATACTTCCAGCGTGACATCGAACCCACCTACACCATTTTAGCCGACTGCTGTGTCATTACCGAACCGAAAATAGAACCGATCCTTACAAAAAAAATCACAAGCGAACCCAAATCCTACAACAACCCAACTACAATAACCAAAAATCAAATCGAAGCTCGAAAACCCCAAATTCCGGAACCCTGACTTCTACCGAGTAACCTTGGAGTCCCATAAATCACGTCGAGTTATAAACGAAGGATATGGGCTTGAATCTCTGGTCTTAACCATCTCAGAAACACAAATCTTGGAATTTATAGATTAACTTTTGATTTTCTATTTATTTTTGAAGAAGAGATTTCCTACGTTTGGCATTTGAGAACCAATGGTGGAATATCTGTTGACTTTGAGGAATGAATTAGGTTAGAAGGTGTTAAGGATATTTTATAGGGTAGATTTTATTAATTTTATATTGATTATTTTATTTGTTTTTAAGCAAACATTATATATATTTGTCCTTTAAAATTTCTATGATCACGTGTGATACTTAAAAATCACGAAACTGGACGTACTGCTAGAGTTCGATATTAGGTCCCAACGAAACTAGTTTCGTCGAATTCCGACTCCGTTTGCTCACACAGCGTATTTTTTACCGTCAGAATACTAACTGTATTTCACATTAAAATACCGTACGGCCACATACAGACTTCAAAAATCACGAAAACTGAAATCTAGCAATAATTTAATATTGCGGATCCAACAAAATTAGTTTCGTCGAATTCCGAGGTCGTTTGCAAAAATGGCTATTTTTAAAGCTCTAAATAAACCCTTTTAAATATTAAATATATTTAAAAACAATTAAATAAAATATTTATAAATAAATATTATCTTATATATTCACAATGGAATACCATACAGCTCTCAATGGATTAGAACTCGATATTCAAATCCCGATATAAATCGATATTCGATTCATAATAAAATTCCTTTTTAAAAATATAAATAAATCATTGTAAATTATAAAGGAATTCCACAGCGACTTTTCTAAAATTTGATTTGGACATAAATCAAAATCTACACAACTAAATCTCGATTTTTCTCTTCCACTAGGAAAATATACTTCACCAGCTCTGAACTTTCTTGTTTCACAGAAATCCGACTTAAAACGGCTTCTGTATATTCGTTTAAAGTTCGAATCGCCAAATCGCGAACTGCCGCGCCATTTCGAGCTTGATTATTTTATAATATAATTTATACATTCAACCATCGTTAATTATATATATTCGTTATAGTAATTTAATTTTAAACTGAAATATATATTTTGAATTTGCCCAATTCACACCATATTGCCATTTCAGCTAATTCTGATTATTTCATAATTAAATATATTATTTAATTATTATTTTAATTAAATATTCAAAGTTATTTAATTAAACGACCATTTAATTCTCTAAATCTCTATTTTAATAATTAAGTAAATTAATTATTATATTGCTGAAAAATGCAGGTCGTTACATTCTTCCCCACATAAAATAATTTCGTCCTTGAAATTGCTAAGGTAGGAAACATCTCTATTGACTGGTTAAAATTTATTCGTTCACTTCTTAACTTCAATTTTCAACTGAACCAATTTGAATTCAATTAAAATATTAATTAATTCTTATGAACGAAAATTTTCAAAAATCCTGAAAATTTTCTAACGCCTTAACTTTTTGAAAAATTTCGCCAGCACCTCCTTTGTATGGCTCAATCGGTTAAACCATAAGTCGCCTCTCTGGGCCATCTCCAACCCAAAAGAAAATCAAACAGCCAAGCGGCTTGCCAATTCGGCTCATAAATCTCATGCTTATATCAAATATAAACTTGTACCTTTTTGTCGGGTATATCAACTCTATTACTTCCATACGCTATCAACTCAGCATATAAGAATGTTATCCCCATCAAATTCTGATCAATTTATCCTTACCACAGTTATTGATTTTATACCCAAACAAAATCCCATTTCAAGCTCAAGTCTCATTCTTGATTTTCAAATTCTTAACTCATCAACCCAATATCATTTCAATTTCCTATGTCACCAATCCAATTTTCTCGATATCATTCTGATCCAATTCAATTTCAACTTATCTGAATTCAATTTCGAATTTGCTTTTTCAAATTTCTATTTAATTTGTTTTCATTTCAAACAATCTTTACCTGGGAGTTTCAAATAAATTAGCTTTCCCAAAAATCAAATATCCTTTTCTGGAATTTCAATACAACTTGTTTTTCTTAAAACAATTCAAAACAAAATCTTTGGTAGTAATCCGTCACTTACCACTCGAAAATGAACACCGATGATGGTAGACTTCATCATCAGACTATATTTTCCAACGATCGAAGCGAATTCAATACTATATCACTTTTCAAAACTCATTCTTTAAACACTTTCATTTTGAAATATATTTCAAAATATCCTTCTCAATGTTTGTAAACAATTTAAAATCTCCCAGGATTTTAAAATTCTCTTATACTTAATCCAAGTCCATTACAAACACTTTTTACAAATTTCCAGAGTTTTAATTTCAATTCTGATTTTAGTTTCAGATTCAAGTCATTTCGTAATACTTATACGAATTTTGATTGGTTATTTACATAACCATTTCAATTATAATCTTATTCGATTATAATAATGACCAATATGTCCAATATATTATAAATCCAATATATATTTTCTCTATATCAAAATATACTTTGGGTAAAATTATTTCATTTACCCTCCTTTCAAAACATACCATGACGGTTCATCGTATTCGAGTCTTTATAAACTCATACCGATACAGTGCATCAAACTGATCAACCAGAACACATAAACACCTCAACCAATAAATCTCCACAATATAAAACCATTTTTATATTAAATAACAAATACGTTCACTCGTATATACACACTCAACTCAATCTAGGGTATTGCTAACCCCATCTCTACCGAGTCACGCCACAGAGGCAAGGTAATTACTTAACCTTAAGCTCTGATACCAACTGTAACGACCCGGTTTTTAGCGACTTTGGTTATCGACATAAACTCAGTGACGACTAACCAAACATCGAAAAATACCAGTAGTTAATGAAAGAAATTAGAGGGTGAGAATAGATAAGATAGAAACTTAGAATAGAAGAAGAAGAAGAACACAACATCAGAGTAACACGAACCTCACAGCGGAACGAATAACATGTAAAATATATCAAATTTTGAAATATAAATATGTACTTGAATATACATATCATTTCCAAAGTATAGCACTTACAACACAGCGGAAATAAACAATAGCTATATGATCCTAAAGCCTCCTGCTCCAGCTCTTCAAGTATCTGTAAATCCCGACTACTTGACTACCCGTACAAAATTGGGCACCCAAGAGTTTAGGGAAAACAAAACAAAATAAACTCCGGGTCAGTCATGGGACTGGTGTGAGTAAAACCATTTAAAACAGTTTGAGCAACAAAATGATAACTCATAAGACCACGCCATATAACGGAACGGGTTTTTCCCTTATGATAATCCAAAATAATCTTTATATCAAAACTCATTGATATTATAATAATGTCTATCAGCCACAATATAATAATCATCTAGCAGAATGCTTTCATCTCACGTTCTACATATATAGTATACAATCAAAACTGCGGGCACTTATTAGATAATGAATTTCCAACTATGACAACGTATGGAACCACCTTTCACTAGTGTACCTCTAGAGAGGAATACACTGGGTTCAACAAGAACATCTTGCAACCCGACCACACATGACCGACCACTAATTTCGCTTGAGTGTATCGAATGTATATCACCAACGGTTGGAATCAGCAACCGTTTCCCGAATGGGACAGCATCAAACATACTAAAGAATGAAATGAATATCTCTAGATAGGTGATTATACACCCTAGTGGGAGCTACCACATAGCCATGCTGCCTGCCCGATTTTTGTCATTTACCGGATGTGAGGCTAGAAGCTACGCTTATCTTTTACATGCCACATCTTCATTCACTTAGAATGTCACATCTTCATACCCGCCAAATCACAAATTGATTTATCCAAAAATAACACGGGTATACAGCTAAGAGAAAAGAATTCCTCCGCCACCAAACCTGAATATGTTTGAAGAGATCAACTTACGCGATCTATTAGATATACTCTGTCAGACCTTCTTCCATACAAGTTGTCCTGGGACTGGACAAACCGAAGGCACTATTCAGTACATCCATCTTAGGTATTCTTTACCTAAAATTTATACAACAGCCCTTGCACTTTACTCCGCCTTCAATTATCTCTGGCATATATGATTCGCAACGCTTATGCCAATACAGAGTGGTTCTTCGGATAAAAATCCAACCGGTCTCTCCATATTAACAACGTTAAAATGGTCAAAAATTTGATAGTCTATGATTTAACTATCAAAGAAAAACACGTGTGCAAACAACGATATTATTTCCAGATGGAAATTATATCGATCAATCATTATTTAACATTTATCACTTTAGTTCATTAATTTTCTTATCCCATGTTTCCATATATTTTAAATTCTTATTTTCTATTATCAGAAAACATTTCTGATTCTTATTTGGAAAACATTTCCAAAACTCCTTCACGATCAAACCTTACCATTCCATAGTTAAGAAGGAAGTCAATCAAGTTGGGGTATAATTACCTCTCAGACCTTAACTGAACAACGTTTTAACTTCCAAATGGTCAAAGTTTATCTTTTAAACCTTTAACAAACTTCCTTACGCAAATCTCGGATTCTATTTACGAATCCACTTCTTTATTGGAAACACTGATTATAATGACGTTATAATCCCTACTTTGGAAATATCTAACTTCAAATATAACTGTTATTCTTACTTTGAATAATTAACATACACTAATTTATTTATAAATAATTATATCTTGATTTAAAAACTGGAAAGTAAATAATACTTTCCCGAATACGATATAATCGAATTCGACGTATAACTCTCTTTCGAGTAATCTCTATTTGATTAACTCTTCTTCGAATAACCTATATTAGATTAACTCCCTTCGAATAACTTACATTCGATTATCGCACTTCGAATAACTATATTCGATAACTCCTTTCTTCGAATAACTATATTTGATTACCCTTCTCGAATGAACTATATTCGATTTAACTCCTTTCGAATAAACTATATTCGATAACTTTTCTCGAATAAGCTATATTCGATAACTCTACTTCAAATAAGTGATATTTGATAACTCTACTTCGAGTAAGTGATATTCGATAACTCTACTTTGAATAAGCTATAACTCGACTATCCTAACTTGATAACTTAACCCTATTACTTAACACGAAAATCTTGACTTAATTATCTTAACCCGATTGTCTTAACTCGATAACTTAAGTCGATAGTCTTAGCTCGATAACTTAACTCAATAACTTAACTTGATAACTTAACTCGATAATCTTAGCTCGATAACTTAACTAGATAATCTTAGCTTGATAACTTAACTCGATAACTTAGCTCAATAACTTAACTCGATAATCTTAACTCGAAAATCTTAACTCGATGACTTAACTCGATAATCTTAGCTCAATAGCTTAACTCGATAATCTTAGCTCAATAACTTAACTTGATAATCTTAACTCGATAACTTAACTCGATAATCTTAGCTCGATAACTTAACTCGATAATCTTAGCTCGATAACTTAACTCGTTAACTTAACTCGATAATCTTAGCTCGATAACTTAACTCGATAACTTAACTCGATAACTTAGCTCGATAACTTAACTCGATAACTTAACTCGATAACTTAGCTCGATAACTTACCTCGATAATCTTAACTCGATAATCTTAACTTGGTTAACTCTAATGATTAACCCTAACTGGTTAACTCTAACTCTAATCGATTAACTCTGATTTGATTAACACATTTTGATTACTCCTTTGATTTACTCCTTTGATTAACTCTACGTCCATGTTCAGTTTCAAATATCGATGTTGAAATCGATTCTTACTCCATTATATAAGCCCTGACTTATATATATTTTATTTATCCACTGATAAATATTTTACTTAATTTATAAAATATTGTTTATAAATGAATCTTCCCAATTTATCTATTAAAACAGATTTCTATTTAATTCCACTTTAAATAAATCTTTTCCCTTTATCTATTAAAACAGATTTCCATCTTCGATTCATTTTCTAAAAATTTCTTTGATTTAATTCTATTTATTTTTCCAAATAAATATCCCTTTGATTTAATCCTATTTATTTAATAAATAAACATTCCTTTCAATTCTATTTATTTAACCAATAAATATTTCATTTTTATCTATCTATTTATTTTCTAAATAAATATCGCATTTATAACATTCTATTTATTTCCTATAAATAAATATTTCCATTTAATCTATTTGTAAATGTTTTACAAATAATTTCTCTTTCTATTTCCATTTGTAAATGTTTTACAAATATTTTCTCTTTACGTTTGTTTGACAAATATTTTCCTTTACATTTGTTTGACAAATATTTTTCACTTATATTTGTTTGACAAATATTTTCCTTTACATTTGTTTGACAAATACTTTTCCCTTATATTTGTTTTACCAAACATTTTCTTTATATTTGTTTTACAAATACATTCTTTTTAACTCTTTTGATTTTATAATATATTTCCTTTTCTAAAATCCATTTTCCTTTTATATATAAAATCCATTGATTTTATATAAATAAATTATTTTCAAAATATACTTTGAAAATCCCCTTTTATCATTCTGGTATTTCTTATGGTATTTAACATACCATATAACAATGATCGGTATCATTCAAACATATAAAATCATCAACATATTTCATATCACATCATATAACTCTATATATGAAGAAAAACAGTATATTTATATATTGAGGAACCCAGTTGTGTCCCTCCAACCTGTTTTCTTGCATCACAGATGTTAAACAACACGAATATAAAATATTCTGACAAACAGAATCAATATTTGATTAACGATTTATATAGATCGTTATCTATACTTTCAACCAACTAACTAGCAGTTCATCCAAGCAGTCAAACACAACAATCAACCAATATTTATCGGTTCTAAAAATACGTTATAAAAATATAAATTGCTCAGAGTTGGTGAGTTTTACTCACATTTCGCATTAACCGTCAAATAACGTTTTGCGTCTGTTGATTCAGACGGACAATTTATTTCGAAATGAATGGTAATGGGCTCGGATTCACTCCCAGTCAGTTCCATTGTGTTGCTTCCGTCCATACGATCCCAACGGATCTGATTTTGCTCAATTCCTTAGTAAATCGTTCCTCAAACCAGGCCAATTATATGCTGTTTGAACTGGTTCCTTCCACCATGTTCAATCTTCATTAATAGCCTTTCCATCATAATGATCGAACAAAACCACCTCCAGAACTAGACACCAGTCAAACTGCCACCACGTTGAACTCCACAATCATATTGAACAACCATTACTGCTCCTTGGCAAGACTAATATTCCTCCGCATACTTCACATACTGGATTTCTTCTCCTCCCTTGTGTTGAAAAACTGTGCACCAATCTGTCATCAACCAAACCTTTCCAAGCCTCCCTTAAACATGTCATCACCTCTTAATACCCACGCTCCTCCTTTTCTTCTTCACTATCAGTTCGCACTCGTTCAAAACAAGTCTTGGCCGATTAAATAACTGCGTTTTCCACTTCCACAATTCAAAATCAAACACACCGTACACCACTAATCCAATTTCCCTTAATTCCCCCTTATAGAAATTGTTCTTCCTCCTTTATACTTCCAGCGAGACATCGAACTCACCTCCACCATTTTAGCCGTCTACTATGACATCACCGAATCAAAAATAGAACCGATCCTTACAAAAAAAATCACAAGCGAACCCAAATCCTACTACAACCTAACTACAATAACCAAAAATCAAATCGAAGCTCGAAAACCCCAAATTCCGGAACCCTAACTTCTACCGAGAAACCTCGGAGTCCCATAAACCACGTCGAGTTGTAAACGAAGGATATGGGCTTGAAGCCCTGGTGTTAACGATCTCAGAAAAACAAATCTTGGAATTTATAGATTAACTTTTGATTTTCCATTTATTTTGAAGAAGAGATTTCCTACGTTTGGCATTTGAGAACCAACGGCGGAATATCTATTGACTTTGAGGAATGAATTAGGTTAGAAGGTGTTAAGGATATTTTATAGGGTAGTTTTTATTAGTTTTATATTGATTATTTTATTTGTTTTTAAGAAAACATTATATATATTTGTCGTTTAAAATTTCTATGACCCCATGTGATACTTAAAAATCACGAATCTGGACATACTGCTAGAGTTCGACATTACGGTCCCAACGAAACATGTTTCGTCTAATTCCGACTCCGTTTGCTCACACAACGTATTTTTAACCATCAGAATACTGACTGTATTTCACATTAAAATCCCGTACGGCCACATACTGACTTCAAAAATCACAAAAACTGAAATCTAGCAATAATTTAATATTGCGGATCTAACAAAATTAGTTTCGTCGAATTCTGAGGTCGTTTGCAAAACTAGTTATTTTTAAAGCTCTAAATAAACCATTTTAAATATTAAATATATTTAAAAACAATTAAATTAAATATTTATAATTAAATATTATCGTATATATTCACAGTGGAATACCATATAGCTCTCAATGGATTTATAACTCGATATTCAAATCCCGATATAAATCGATATTCGATTTATAATGAAATTCCTTTTTAAAAATATAAATAAATCGTTATAAATTATAAAGGAATTCCACAGCGACTTTTCTAAAATTTGATTTGGACATAAATCAAAATCTACACGACGAAATCTCGATTTTTCTCTTCCACTAGGAAAATATACTTCACTAGCTCTGAATGTTTCTTGTTTCATAGAAATCCGACTTAAAACAGCTTCTGTATATTCGTTTAAAGTTCGGATCGCCAAATCGCGAATTGCCGCGCCATTTCGAGCTCGATTATATTTATAATATAATTTATATGTTCAACCATCGTTAATTAAATATATTCGTTATCGTAATTCAATTTTAAACTGAAATATGTATTTTGAATTTGCCCAATTCACACCATATTTCCATTTCAGCTAATTCTGATTATTTCAGAATTAAATATATTATTTAATTATTATTTTAATTAAATATTCAAAGTTGTTTAATTAAACGACCATTTAATTCTGTAAATCACTATTTAAATAATTAAATTAATTAATTATTATATTGCTGAAAAATGCGGGTCGTTACATTTTCCCCTTAGGTCCATTTCCTTAGACCTATATCTTTAGTTGATGAAAAATATCATTAATATTTTGGCGCTAGAAGGAGGGCCTAAACCCCCGACTTGGTGTTCAACAGCCACATATCTTTACTCTGTTGTTTCGTCCTAGATTGGACTTGGCTTTGAAGAAGCATAATCCATGAATAGAAATTATCTACGAGTAACTACCGATTTTCCCATGGTTACATCAAGTATTAATGAATCATGGACTATCGAAAGGAAAAGGATTAAGCTTGAAACCTTGCACATCCAAAATAAGGAAAATGAAGTAGAGCCTTATGATCTTGATCATTGAAGCATTAACCATTTGCATTTAGGACCAACCCCAATCTTTTCCATAAACAATTCTATGTCAAGGGAATAAGACTCATTCCTTCATATTAAGGAAGTCGTTCAAGAACAGGCTAAGGGAACGATATTCGGGAAAAGGGTTGAGAAAGGTTTCAATCATCTCTCCCCGGGAGGGTTTAAGAAGGTTACACCTCTGTCTCAAGACATAGCTAGAAGGAAATTTAAAGACAAAGAAAAGACAACAGAATTGAGTAATAAAAAAGCTAAATTCCAACGTCGAAAGAAAGCCTTCGAGTTAAGATTGCCAAAAGGATGTGAGCATTACCACATCAATTGAGAGTATCTACTTCCTTACTAAGCATGAGTTAGACTTTTGGCCATCATTAAAGCAGAAACCCAAAAAGGAAGTCAAGCTAGGAGAGCCTTGTTGCTACTATCACATGACGAATGTGCATGAAACCAATCATTGCAGAGTCCTAGAAGGGATGATCATAAAATTCTCCGGTTAAGGAAAACTACATGGATATGTAAAGAAAACATAGTCAACTAGAGAAATGAAATCTTTGAGGAAAGAATGCCGACATAATTAAGGTATGAAAACCCTTTGGAAAAACAACCCGAGAAGGGTAAAATTACAAATGGATAAAAACCCTAGTCATTTCTAAGTTGGCTGGAGCAAGGTATCCCTAGGAGGAGGGTGGTGTGCAAGCCTTTAACATCGTCCAAATCAGAAAGGACCGGGTTAAAGAATCACAAGCATAAGCCTACGATCCACGCCAGAAATGGTCGGGATGGAGCATCTAATTAGCCCGTTCTGCCTCTGCTCGTAGAAGAGTATGACATGCCTCTGTTATGAACTAAGCACATCCTACCTCTGTTCATAGAAGAGCATGTCGTACCTCTGCTTATGTTCCTTGTTACCCGCAGAAGGGAACAAAAACACCTATCACCACCTAAGATGGCCAGGGTAAAGCACCCCATGGAGAGGGTGGAGTGTAAGCCTCTATCATTTCCTATGATGGCCGGGATATATCATCAAAAGATAAGCTTTAATTCCGCATCTACGATGGCCCAGTTTAAGCATCTAATTCCTTGTCATCGCCTATAATGGCCGGGGTAAGGCGCCTTTTAGGGGGAAGTCAGGTAGGTCCTTGGGCCCTACTTGAGAATAAGCTAGCCAAGTGAACTGGACGCACAGACCCAGAGGGTGGACAACAAAGCACATACATCCTTTGCTTTAACAATAAAAAGCCCAGAGAGTGGCTCAAGAAGCACATACATCCTCTACTTCATAAATCAAACCCAAGGGGGTAACAAAACTACTTGACAAAAATGGATTTCTAGTCTTCTATCTTAATACCCAAATCTGGGTTGGTCCGGGAGTTCTCTTAACTGTCAGAAGTGGATTTCTGGTCCTCTACCTAAACGTCCGAATAGGTCAGTTTGGGCTTCTATTAATTATCAGAAATGGAATTCTGGTCCTTCATCAAATAGCTAAATCTAAAGCATGGATTGAGGCTTATCCTAATAGCCAGAAGTGGAATTCTGGTCTGATAATGAATATCTAAATCTAAGTTGATGGAAGACTGCTGATTATCCAATAGAGGGAAGATTCTGGACTTCTCTTATTAATACCCTAATATGGGTCACAAAATTCTAATTCTTATCCCTAAAGAAAGGATCGACTATCCACACTCAAGGCGGTGATTTAAATCTAGGGGCGAGCATTCTTTGGTTCAAACCGAATTAGCCAGCCGATCCAAATTAATTTGGTCGGTTCGGTTTGGTTGTCTTTGTTGATTAGTTCGATTTGGTTTTTATTTTTGATTGACTTTGGTTTTTTTGTTGGATTTGGATTCAAACTATCAAGATTCAGTTCAACCGATATAACTGAAGATATCCCAACAATAACAGAGACCTTTCGTATTTTGTGTCTAATTACTATTATGACTAATTTTTTTACATTTTCCAATTCCCATTATTACTAAAGAATATGAGGCATTCACCATTTCACCTCATGTATACAAACGAAGCAACATCCAACTAGGTCTTTCATTTACTGTATATTTTCCTTTCTTCCCAAATTTAATAGCACTCTCTGTCCCTATCCAGAAATCAATTCACTTCTACTATTCCAAATTGTTCAATCTTCGCATCTGTTGAATCCTAACCTCATTTACGGCTACAACTGCGAGTTGGTGCTGCTTTGCACTTCGAATCCAGAATTCTAGATCTCTTAATGTTGTGAAAACTGCGCCTTTGTGGAAGTGACTAGGATCTTATTCACCCAATTACTTAAAGATGATTTCTATGGAAAAATAACACAGATGTGAAATTACACGTACAAACACAAGATATTCCACCCAACCACCCTTTTTATTGATTCAACAAAACAAATTTTGTTTACATACAATGGATCAACAACCAAACATAAACAAAATACAAGGAATCAATAACTTTATTGAGAAAAGGAAAGAATATCTAGATGACTACAACTCTTTTTGTAGAAGGAGAACAATACAGAATAATGGAAAACTCTAAGATTAATTATCTCGGTCTCAATTCCACACCCCCACTCTTTAATCCATCCCTAGATGCTGCTTTTATAGGAGAATAGAAGGCCTAGGCAAAATATCTAGTTTGCCCCTCAGAATATATTTTAGAAATATATTCCTAAAATAACAGGTCAAAACAGGAAACTTGCCTTTTTCTCAATATTCCTAAAATAACCGGTCAAAACAGGAAACCTTCCTCTTTCTCAATATTCCTAAAATAACCGGTCAAAACAGGAAACCAACCACTGTCTCGATATTCCAAAAATAACCGATCAAAACATGAAACCTACCTCTTCGTCCGAACTTCGGTTCACACACCGTCTTTTTCATCACAAAGCACTCATCATCGTCTTCAACAAACATGTGATAGAATATCACAAATCACGACACTCCACCATGATATGAAATCACATCATCAAGCGAACTTCCAACACACAAGTCATCTAGCTCTTTCAACAATACCTACTCTCAATTAAACCATTACAAACACAACCCACCGCCTGCCAAAAAATGCATCTTCCCCTTGAGTGCACCGCGCAATACTAATGGTCTAAAAGTGCTTGTAATACCACAAGGATATCCACCTTGTGGGTTTTCCAAATCGACACACGTCTACCACTTTACCTGAGCTCCTTCTTTGATCACCCTGGATCCCTTGAGCATCATCAACATGAAAATCCCTATCTATATCACGATCCTCCACCTTAGGACCCTCACCAGTGACCAAATTAACTTCTCCACCTTGTTGCGGAATAGCTTCTTCAACCGTCATTCGCCTTGCACAGTCGACCACAAAACCAACCAATCTATATAAGTTTCCCACCTCCATGACACCTCTCATCATAACATGACCATCCTTCTTCACTCTCAAAACTCCACCTCGAGTATCATAAGTGCAACCATGACGATCCAACTGACCAAGAGAAATGAGGTTATGCGAACTAGCGGGTACATGTCTAACTCCAGAGACTTCCCTCACCACGCCATCATGCATACGAAACCAGATAGATCCAGTACCACAAACCGGTAGTTCTACTCCATTGGTTGTTCTAATCATGTCAACATTCTTCTTGTGTGAAGAAAAACACTTCACATCCTTACAAATGTGAAAACTGGCTCCTGAAACCATCTTCCAAGAATTAGCTTCGCTAAATAGGACATCACAAGAAGTATCACTAATGGAACCTACATCAAGACCTGCCCGTGTCTCATCACTACTATCACCATCCACAAACTTCTTCTTATCCCTTTGATAAGCATAACTGTTCTTGTGTTTGTGACCTTCCTTATTGCAGTAATGATAAGTGATTACACCTTTACTGTTAGGCCCCTTCTTCTTCTTTCTAGTATCTTTCTTCGAGTCCCTTGCTACCATAGCCTCACCTTGAACCGATTTCACACCCGACTTGAAATGTCCCGTATTTTTACGGTGTATTAATTAATTTATTTAATTATTTAAATAGTGATTTAGAGAATTAAATGGTCGTTTAATAAAATTATGTTGAATATTTAATTTATATAAATAAAAGAATAATATATTTAATCCTGAAATAATCAGAAATATTGGAATTCACAATATTCTGTGAATTGGATTATTTATAATATATAATTCAGTTTAGAATCGAATTATAACGATGAATATATTATTTAAACGAAGTTTGAACGTATATTATATTATAATTATAACCGAGCTCAAAATGGCGCGGTAGTTCGTAATTTGGTGATTTGAACTTTAAACGAATATACAAAATCCGTTTTAAGTTGGATTTCTGTGAAATAAGAAAATGTTCAGAGCTGGTGAAGTATATTTTTCTAATGGAAGATAAAAATCGAGATTTCGTCATGTAGATTTTGATTTATGTCCAAATCAAACTTTCGAAAGGTCGCTATGGAATTCCTTTATAATTTATAACGATTTTGTAGCAACCCGGAAAATCAGAACAAATTTAAAAATTTTATTTTAGCAATTTTAATGGATTTTGATTATTTAAAATGATATATTTTAAATAATAACGACGATAAATTTATTTTCGATGAAGTTAAAACGAATAAATTTATTTCAATTATATAACGAGCCTGAAATGGCGTGGCAATTCGAAAATTCAATTTTGAATTTCAAATGAATATATAGAATTCAATACAAGTCAGAATTGAACGAAATAAGAAATATTTGAACCTGTTTAATCATATCTTTCTAACAAAGTTAAGGAACTGAGATTTCACTTTATAGAGTGTAAGTTATGTTCAGTTTAAAATTTACGAAAGTCGTTATGGAATTTATATATATTATATATATTTATAATATATATAAAGCCCTTAAAAAAAGCCATTTTGCAAACAACCTCCATTTTCGACGAGACTACTTTTGTTGGATCCGGGATGTCAAATTATTGCTAGATTCCAAAATTCATAATTTTTAGTATTGGCGAAGGAAAACGTGTTTTGACAGTTTCAGTAAATTTGGATCGACCAGAAAATGGCCATTTTTCAAACGGTCTTCAAATTGGGAGAAATTAGTTTTGTTAAGACCGTATCGTCAATACGAAGCTAAAAATATTTTTTTGGAAATTTTAGAGTTAGTATGTGGCCCTGGTAAATTAAAATGTGCGTTAAAATCAAGTTTGACTATTATATTAATTTATATTTTAATTTTGATGAAAACTGAATAAAACGGTCAAATTGGCTTACCGAACATATCCCATTGTGTTCGGAATGGGGGTAATTAGCTTGGAACGATAGTCATTGGGACTGAATTGGAGATCGAACGGGATACTAACTTTTAGATAATAAAATAAATAAATAATTAAATATATATTATAAAACCTTTTTCCCTCCTCTCTCTCTCTCTCTCCTCACACTGTCAAAACACGATGAATAAATAAAAAAGGGGGAAACGAGAAAACCGCCGTCGCCCTCCCTTCCCTTAACCCTAGCGCTGCCGCAGGTACCTCCGCACCCCCTCCGCCATCGTGCGCCACCTCAGATCGGCCCCCCGAGATCCTCCCTCCTCTCCTGTTTCTTCCGTCGTTCGTGAAGCCAAACCCTCCCAAACTCCTTAAACACGCAGCCGCCTCCACCTCCTAAGGCCCACCACCGCCGGCCAGAGCACCGCCCCACTACCTGCGAGCCTCCCTTGCTCCACCACCGACGCTATTCTCCCTCCCCCATGTTGCATTCCAACGATGAGTGCTTCCTTTTAGTTTTTTTTATATAGATAAAAATAGGGTTTTTTGATAAGATAAAAATATGGTTTTTAATCATGTAAAAATATGATTTTTATTAAAACCAAGTTATGATTTTTATTAAAACAAAGTTATGATTTTGGTTAAAATAAAGTTATGATTTATATTGAATTAAAGATATGAAAATATGGTTTCTTTGTTTAGAAAAATATGAATACTTTGACTTGAAAAATATGATTTTGATATATATAAAGATCGAATTTTTCATGGCATAAAGGTATGATTTTTATTTATACCATAGCGTAATAAAAATATGATTTGTATTATGAAAAGAGCGATATAAAAATATAATTTTTATACATGAAGTGATATTATAAAAATTTGATTTTTATTTGAGTGGCAGTATAAAAATATGATTTTGATATAATAGAGAATATAAAAATGTGATTTTTATAGCGTTGAAATAAAAATATGATTTTTTACATAAAAAACTGTGTGAAAACAGATTACGTTGAAAACACGGTGAAGATTTTATACATATGAAGAGTCGCGGTGTTTGGTTAAGCTTATGGGTGAGAACTTCTAAGAAAAATTATTATATTTATACAGTTATTTGTTTATAACTGCATATATGAACTGTTTCCCCGTCGTCCACAGACCATGGACGACTTGTTTGATTGTTTGGTTTGGATGATTAGATTATTTGGTTGTTTGGTTGAACGAATGGGTTAGAATTTGCTTTGTGTATGACGTGCGCCATTATTAGGCGAGAGATAAGGCTAGACTTTATCCCGTTTCTACTATCGCGCCGTTATGCCGCCAAAATTTTATGAAATATGTTAGAACAATAAAGATATCATTTTTGTTGTGCAAATGAGATGAATAAATATTTTATCGTTAAAAATATAATTTTTAATGTGTGTATGAATAAAATAAATATTCATTTACAAATCGAACGATTTGTTTATGTACATTCATTTGACTGATATAGATTGGGATGATAAATTTTACACGTCGCCCAACTGCACAAATAATATTCAATATTTGTTGATTGAAACCCAACACGGGTGTTGGAATTATATTTGACGTACACTAATCCCAACTGTTTAGTTGTATGTCGAACGATGGTTTGACAGGCTGTTTTAAGCGTTAAATATTTATATTTAATGCTTATACAGTGTAGAACGCACTCTGGTTGATGGTTGATTATTTATTTGCTTGTTATACAAATGTGTGTATGAAACCCCCTTATATGGTAACTGATTGGGTCTGATTCCAGTTCAAAAATAACAAATATTTTAAATAAGGAATATTTTGAAATAATATTCAGTAAAGGATTAAAATATTGAAATACGTGAAGCCGTATTGATTAGAGTTGCGCCATTTTAATGCGAATGATATTTATATCAATTTTGTTCATTTTATAACGAATATCGAAAAGGAAAAGATTTCAAATTTAAATATTTTGAAAATATTATCATTTATATATTAATGATATATAATATTGAATTTTGATTCAAAATTGAAATGAAAGTGAGAATCATTTTAAAACGAATTTATAAAATACGTTTGAACGAAATATTATATATATATATATATATATATATTAATGATTTGAATAGAACGCGCTGCTCCGCGGCCGTTCGCGAATTTCGACCATTGACTACGAGTTGATGTTACGGGAGATCCGACCGTTGGATTCTCCTAAAACCAGAACCGTTGGGTTCGTATCGAAAAGAACTTTCTAACGAATATAAGAAATTTGAAATCTAACGGTTGGATTTGGAATTATGTCCAAATCAAATCTGGAAAAGGTTGCTGTTAGTGCAGTTCGACGACCCTTTATGGAAATCGACTGTAAGGGCCTTAATAAAATTATTAAAAAATTTAATAATTTGTGTAAAATCATAATAAATGATTTGGGGAGAATTGGGATGAAAAACTCAATATTTGAAAAGATAAAAATAGATTTTTGGTCGAATTGAACTAGTTATTAACTAGAATTATAATCCAATTATTTTTAGATAAATAAAGGGGATTGAGAATGGGTTTTAAAATAACCAGAATTTCCAATATATGAATTGGAATGGATTTGAAAGGAAATCATCTTCGGAATATTTCGATATTGGATTTCTTGATTATACGGGTATTGTTATGGAAATTTGGAAGATATATTTTATATCGTGTTTTCCAATACGATATTTGTTGGTTTCAGAATTCGATATTGAATATAAGCCGTAATAATTTCTATTCAGAGCCTTATATTTAATATTGAATTGGATTTTGGGTTTGTCGTGAACGATGTCTTCACTTACACTGTTCTTAAACCCAATAGAGATAAGAAAATTAGAAACTGGCTGGAGATTAGTTGAGTCGAATGGTTTTCTGGGTATTGATCTGATGTTGGTTTCGGCCTTCGGGATTAATACTTAGGGAATTGTTCTCTTACTAATTTACAGTTAGAGATTAATGGAATGGGATTTTGGGTTTATCGTGAGCTTTGTTTTAAATGACATTAGTTCTTTAAACCCGGGTAAAGACAAGATTAATTTCCTAACTTTGAAAAGTCATTAAGCAATGATTTTTTAGATTAAAACTGAATTAGAGTTTTAATGAATCTTTAATTGGATTAAAAAGTGAATATGATAATTTAAATTATCAAATTCGGAAAATGATCGAGAATGGAGTACTACCAATTTTTCTCCAGGGCGATAGTTAAATCTTCAATTAGATTTGAACGTGAAATGATAATTCACTTTACTGATAATACCGTGGTGTTAGATATGAGCATTACCAGTTTTGCTTCATGGGATGAATAAGTTGGGATTGGGAAATTTAGTAAATGATTACTTCGGTAAGGTGCGCTAATCCCGACCAGTTTGAAAAACCATAATGTGGTTTGAAATGATATCCAAAGGAAGATTAAAGAATAAATTTAAAAGAATTTATCTTTGACAAAATTAATGGGAACCTTTTCCTAAGAATGTGAATATTTGAATAAAAGAATATTCTGAATTGGAATGAGGCATATGTTTTGTTTTATAACGCTTGTTTATTATATAGGCGAGTTATTCGGAAAGGCCAGGTTTATACCCATTCTGAATAACTGATTCGACGATAAGTCGAAGATGAAGACGGTGGTTGAAGACCGGAGGTCTTCACATCATTTGGAAAATTACTGATGATCTTGATTGGGCTGTACACCCAAGAGGAGGGAATCAGTTGGTGATCGTCCAGACGTACTTGGATATCGATGGATATGTAAGGAATAAGGTTCCTTTGGTTTCGTTCAGATCTGGAACGAATTTGTAAATGGACAGTGTGTCTGACATTGGATTTCATTCTGTGTGATTGACAGATATCCGTTGCATAGCATGAATTAACTTTGTGGCATTCTGAGATGCAAATGATAAAGGCTTTTGTTGAAAAGCAGAGTCTTGCGGTTGATGATCAAAGCACGGCTTTAATATAGCATAGCTTTGTGTATGGCGTTAATTCGCGAGCCTCACACCCCGGTGTGAATCAGAAATGGGAGAGGACTTCAGGGAGGACATGCGTTTCCTTCTAGCTAGGAGTGGTGTCAGTGGTTTATCACGCCTTGGCATTTTACTTATGTGGATGATGAATAGGAGGCGCCTCGGTTATATTGGACGATCCGGGTTCGATGGTGTCATTTGGCTCATTTACGCCCCCATAGGGCGGGGAAACGCAGTGTTCAGGAATTTCAATCCACATCGTATGGACCGGCCCTGACGATCCAAGGGTCACTCGAGCTCTGATCCTGAGGCTCGGGCTAGACAGTCTCGAAGTGGTTAGGACGATCCCATGCCTAGGTTCGCAGACGGAAATCCAACTTCCAATACGTGACTTTGCGGTTTTGATTGTAGAGCCTAGTATGGCGACATAGTGGGATGGGGCACTCATGCCGTCTATGATTGATACATTTATATTTGAAGTTGATTTCTTCACTTATAGTAATAATAAAATATGAAATTCCACGTACCAAGCATTCGTTGGCTATTATAAGGTAAAAATCATATCCTCCGGCTTGCGTTGCATTGTGTGATGGGACCTAGGTCTTATAATAGCTTCATTTTCTTTATTTTACCATTGCGCTGTTGATTATATGCACTGGTATTCTTGGGAGGAAACTCGTTCCGTGTTATACGGCTTGGTCCCTTGATTTACCTAACTTTAAAATAAAGATTAATAACTGTTTTAGTTCTCACACTAGTCACATGACTGACTTGGAGTTTATTGTTTTAACCTAAACTCTGAGTACCCTTATTTTCCGCACGGGCAGCTAGTAGTTGGGTTTTGCAGATATTATATTCACATGATCCTGATTTATAGCTGAAGCGATATTCGGAAAGCTCAGTATTCGTGTATTATTTTCAGTTGTGTTTTGTATTATTTTTCCGCTGTAGTAATGTATTTAAATCTCTGATATTTCTCAAATATAAATTATTTGGTCATACTCTGTATATTCTTATACTCTGATGTAAATTGTTGTAATAAGAAATGAAATGTTCTTCTGTTTGTGTTCTGATTCGTCTTGTCCTCATAACAATACAGGTTTTGAACGGTCTTGGTCGGTTTAGCGATCGAATAGGTCCGGGCGAAATCCGTATCGTTACAATTTGTTATCAGAGCTTTGGTTTACAAAGCTCGAGAACAAGACATATTGTAACGACCGGCGGTTTTCGACCCAGAAAATCAACATAAAAAAACACACTGTTGATTACTCGAGCATCGAAAATACCGGGACATTAATAGAAGAATTCAGAGGGTGAGAAAGAAAAGATAAAACTAATAGAATAGAAGAAGAAGAAGAACACTGAACATAATCAGAGTAAACACGAAACTCACAGCGGAATGAACAAAACTGTATTATAACATAACTTTGAAATACAATTTTCTGAAACTGTACTTACATATCATATCAGAGTATAACTCATATACATCACAGCGGAAATAATCTCTAAATCACTAATAGTGGAGCCTCCTGCTTTTTAGCTCCTCCAAGTGGATCTGCAAAGCCTGAAACACTTGACTGCCCGTACAAATTTGGGCACCCAAGAGTTTAGGGAAAACAAACAAAATAAACTCTAGGTCAGTCATGGGACTGGTGTGAGTAAATTCCAACCATACGGTTTAACTTTGAAAACCTTATGATAACTCAAAATTTCTTTGATATCAAAACCAGTGATATTATGATAATGTCTAAACAAATAATTATACAAGTAGCAGAACGCTTGCATCTCACGTTCCACATATATATAGTATAAAATCGTAAATAGCGGGGCGCTTATCGGAGAATGGATTCCAACAGACAAGGTATGGGAGCACCTTCTTAATAGTGTACTCTAGAGAGGATACACTCAGGGTTCAACAAGAACGTCTTGCAACCCGGCCACACATGACCGCTCACTCATTTAGCTTGAGTGTCGCGAATATATTATCACCACGGTTGTAGGCCATCCAACCGTCATCCGAAGATACAGAATCGAAAAGAAGTATAAATATGAATTTTCTCTAGATCGGTGACAATACACCCTGCTTGGGGATGACCCAACTAGCCATGCTGCCTAGCCCAACTTTTGTTACTTCCTGGTTGTGAGGCTAGAGGCTACGTCTATCTTCAAAACATCTGATCACCATTCACTTTGAATGCCACATCGTCAAATCCGTAATCACATATTGATTACACAAATGCACACTGGGTGTAGAATAAAAAGAAGTTACCTTCTTCCCACCAACTTGGTATATTCATAAAATCAACGGCATGACCGTTGGAAATACTCTGTCAGACACTCGTCCATACAAGTTGTCCTGGGACTGGACAAACAAAAACATCATTCTGGAACTGGACGATCCTTGCATTTAACTCCGTCTCTAATTATCTTCAGCATATCTAATTCGCAGTGCTTATGTCTATACGGAGTGGTTTTCAGATAACATATCCAACCGGTCTCTCCGTATTAACAACAACGGTCAAACACTTCGATAGTCGGTTATTTAACTATCAAAGTAAAAATAACATTCATTCCATGTACACTAACATCACACAATCACGGGCACTTTTTATTTAATGTTCGACTTTATTATTCGAATTCCCATATCTTACCATATATTTCTCAAATCCCGTTTTAGCCTTTTCATACTTCTTAGAAAACATTTCCAGTCATTATAAACTCTTATTCTTTCATGTTCCAGAAACATACGTTATTAACGTTCGAAGCATTTTCATTCTTTTCACATTCCTTGGTTTCTACACTTGGATCGTATACCCTATCTCCATTGGAAAATATTTCCAATTTCATTATAAATATTTTAATCGGCCAACCGTTTACTTTTAAAACATAATTCACTTAAAAATGTGAATACCATTCCTGTTATAGAAATCTGAATACCTTTATCAATTAACTCTTTATTCAAGTAATACTTATCTCGTTTACCGAAACCTCTTTCATACTTTATATTTCCAATCCACTTTATGAACTCTGTTTTCTAAGACAACTTCTTATCAAATCGATATCAAGTTTATAACTAAATACAGACTCCTATCCTATTAACAATTATTTGTTTAAACTAAACGTTAATTATTCTATCAGATTATAATCCCTAAAAATAGTTTACTTTTAATACATTCGACATCGTCGAATTCTAGTTTCAATCCTAACGGTTTAATTCTAATCACATTTCGAACATCGAAATGCTGTCATCGTTTTCTAGCACGATTCTCCAATTTCTCTTTCTAAAACTGATTCTTATATTTTCTTATGACATCGTTATTTATCACTTTCGAATAGGTGGATTTCAACTAAGCTGCTTCATTCCCTAGGAAGTGCTGCCATATATAAAAATCATGCTTAAGTTTGGTTAACAACGTTAATTTCTCGCTATAGTTCTAAACTTGTCATACGCTGTAATATTCTCCTTATACTAATTACAGTCACACTTACCTTATCAACAGCGTTATTTTATTTCTATAGTTCAACTTGTCATACGCTGTAATATTCTTTGTTATAACAAATCTTGACATAACAGTCACACTTATCTTATCCACAGCATTATTTTATCGCTATAATTCTAAGACTTGCATACGCTGCCATATTCCTTTTATACAAAAATCTTGACATCTCTTTCCGTTACAAAAATCTTGACATCTCTTTCTGTTACCAAAAATCTTGACCTCTCTTTCCGTTACAAACTGATATCGTTCCTCGGTAATAGCGAAGCCGTTCAAGTTGGGGTATTTTATTTACCTCTCAGACCTTGATCGACAACGTTCTTACCTTAGAACCGATACAAGTCTGTATTCAAATTCCTTATTACTTAATATATTTATTAAATCGTATTTCCTTGTTTTATTTTGGAATATGGTTTTACAACACCATATTCTTACTTTGGAATCTCTGTGGTTTATGAATATTAAATTTAAACATTAACTCTTTGCTTTCTCCATTTCCCATTTCTTATCTATAACTTCTTAAATGGTAATTAACTCTCATTAATTTCGATAAACTTATTTCTAACATGTTTTCATTAGATTAATTAAAGACCAATTAATCTAATAATCATGTTCCCAAATAACAGTTGATTAAATCAACTTATTTCCATCAGTAAATTCATTAACTGATTTTAATTACTTCTTAACATTAGATTAATCTAATTAATCTAATGATATCTCTAAATTATTTATCTTAAATATAATTATCCAAATATTTAATCGTCGGATAGTTTCTGCTTTTATAAACTTAGTTAAATGTCAACAATCGTTTTATTTATTTTATAAAGACGAACTCAAAAATACTGGTTTATAATAGAACTTCTATTATAAATTTAAAACTTTACTTTAATTATAAAAATATAATTTTTATAATTAACTTCGTTGATTTGCCTGACGGCCAATCAACTTCAAAACGACGGGTTTACAGTCGACTGATGTCACCTTCTAAATTGATACCATTTATTCATTTAATCTAAACAAATGTTGAATTTCCGTTCAACATCAATATTCACACCGGGGTTTAAATGGAATTCGGGTTCAAACAGTGCATACAAACAATCAGTACATATAAATATCGAGGAATCCGGTCGGATTCCTCCAACCGGTTTCCGCCTCCACAGATGTCAGTCAACACCATTTACACTAACTCTATACTAGGGGATATTCTAATCTATGGAATCAGTGTCCAACCGATGATGTGTACATATGTAACGGTATATAATATTCAACCAATTTACTGTAATCTACCTAATCGACCATCACACATCATTCAAACAACATTAAAATATATTAAAATATTTTAAATAGATCAGAGTTAGTGATTTTACTCACTTCGCGCGAAACCGTTAAACAACGATTTGCGTCAGTCGATTTGATCCGGAAATTTATTCTGCCAAAATTTAACGGTTCCCAACTTTGAACAACGTGCACTAATGTGTATGCGAACGCCATCTTCTCCAGTCCCCTTTTTTCTTTTCGTTTTACGTGTATACAGACCTCTGCTCCCCTCCAGTTTCTTCATACCGCCACATACACGTGTTACATGCTTGTAACACATCTGCTTTTAATTTGCTAGCAGTCCTGAATGCCCTCGAAATATCGCCTGCTCCAGTAAACTGTTTTTCACCATTTCCGAAGTTCTAAACTCCCATCACTGTCCATTTTCTCCATCGTTCTCCAAACCTTATGTCGACAATCACTTCACCTTGTTACGGCAACTAACAGTATTTACACTCGCCAACCTATTGAAAATCACCGAGCTCCTTTTTGCCTGCGTTCTCCACCAATGGACACCCCTCCTCTACCGTAACGCATCAGCCAAACTCCACACGTCCAACTCAAGTACAAAGAATCCCACCATCTTCTCTTCATGCTGCAGTTCCCTTTTTGGGCGACATAGTTTGTTGAACTCAACCAGAAGCCCCAAACTAAATTCTCATCTCTTTCTATTCGAATATATATACAACCCGTGAGAGCTACTGTGTTTGCATGTCCATACCACTTACATTCCTGCTCGCGTCCACCTTGATGAATGGTTCCCCCTGCTATCAAAATACCAAACCCCTTCCTTAAACTCCCATGTTGAAAACAATACATGATACTCAATGACACCCACTTTCTCTTCATTTACGTGAAACCCACCACAACAGTCATGATCACTTGCGCCACCCTCTGCCTACGAACCCGAAAGAGCGCACCTCCTGAGTAAATCCGATACTGCCGAGCCTTCAAAACTCCAACACCGACGCCATCGTCAACCCCTAACCACTGCTGCCTTTTGTTTGAAATTTTAGCTAGCTGTCTATAGTTTGGAAATGGACGAAATGGTTTCCATTTTAAAAACTTAGATCTCATTTTTGTTTAGTGAGGAAAAACAAATCGGGGCATGAATATAAATGAGGAGATTGAAGATAAACCCAACGTCTTTTCCAGAGTAGGTGTATATTTTTCTTACATAGGGCATGGTTTATTTAATGAGGGTATGGCCTATTAACGAGGGTAGCGTAGCGTGTGAATCAGTGTGTTAAGTGTGTACATTAATGAGGGTATGGTGTTATTAAATTTTGCCATACCTATTATTAAATGCAGCGTGAACGTGAAGCCATCATAGCGTGGTAGGATACGAGGGTACGAGGGATTTTAGTATATAGGATATGGTGAGATTTTTAACTTGTTTGATTTTAAAGTTTTGTTTTATATAGTTAGATATTTTAAGGTATCGGCTATACGAAATTTTATCATCTAAGGACCTCTATCGACAGAAACAAAAATATCGCTGTATTGGCCAACGCCCTACGATCCTAAAGATATAATAATACCGGTAGATTAACTCATTTTGTGAAACCCCGAAATACCGATACCGGGTGCACAATACTCCAAATAAAAAGTTGCATATTTAATTAATTAAAAATTACAGTAAAATTCTAAAAATTAATTTATTACTATGTCCCAAAAGATCCTTGTTCAAATTCGAATCCGATATCTAGTTATCTCAAATAAACCGTTACGGTCGACATACTATTTCATAGCGACTTTTTCGAATATTTGATTTGAACATATCTTGCAATCTATACGACGAAATCTCTATTTTCCACTTCCGTTGGAAAGATATAGTTCAACAGATTCCAACGTTTTTTGTTTCGAAGAAATCCGATTTATAACGAGTCATGTATACTCAGTTGAAGTTCATAACGTTAAATTACGAACTGTAGGGTCGTTATGGGCTCGATTATAATTAATATATATCTTTATACGTTCAACTTCGTTTTAATTAATATATAAATCCACTTATATTACAAATTCAATATTTAAACTGATTTAAATATTTAAATACAAACCGACAAAAATGCGCGACGTTACAGACCTTCCCCCTTAAAATAATTTCGTCCTCGAAATTGCTAAGATAGGGAAAATGCTACAATCTTTGTTATAACATGGTTAAAAATCTTTTTGGTTTACTTCATAATTCCAGTTTCCACTGAACTGCTTAATTCCAATTAAAATATTAATTTCTTCTTATTTCGAATATTTTCAAGATTTTGAAAATTTCCTAACAGCTTAAATTTTCAGAGAATCTCGCCAGCATCTCCTCTGCACGGCTCACTCGATACTACAACAACTTGCCACTCCGAGCCTTCTCCAATCCAAAAGAAAATCAAACAGCCAAACGGCTTGCCCAAACTGACTCATAAAAATCTCATACTCATATATAAACGTGTACCTTCTCTGTTGGGCATTCAACTCTATCTCTGCGATCTACTATCAAACCAGCATATCCAAGCATCCTTGGTTGATCTCCCATCAATCCGTTCTCAAACCAGTCTTTCGCTTTTACTAAGCCAAATTTCTATTTCAACTCTGATTCCACTCTCAGTTCTTAACCTTATTAAGTTTTATTACGACATTCCATTTACTGATTTATTTCTCAAATCAGTTATCTCTATCTCTAATTCAAAATTCGATTCTTATTCTCCAAGAATCAATTCATTTTTAATAACTCGAATCTCCAATATTTTTCTTTTATAAATTTCATTCTGGATCTTTCCAAATTCAGTCCATTTTTGTTATCTTTGTTTAAATTCCACTTTTACCATTTTAACTCCATAAGTTAAATTTTTATTTCAAAATTTAAATTCCTGGGATTTATTTCAAATCAGTTTGAAATCATATATAATTCAAAACATTTGAATTTCTGACAACTTGTTTCTCAAACAATACAAAACAAAATCTTTGGTAGTAATCTATCACTTACCAGCTCGAAAATGAACACCGACAATGTCGCGATCATCATCGGAATTTATTTTCCAACCATCGAAGTGAGTTCAATGCTATATTGCTTTAAAAACTCATTTATAATCACTCTATTTTTGAAATTACTTCAAAATATCTTTCATAGAACTTGGAAAACAAATTTTCAAATCTCCCAGGATTTTAAAATTCCCTTATATTTAATTCAAATTCAATTTCTATTCTTTTCCAAGTTTCTAGAGTTTTATTTCAATTCTGGTTTTTAATTCAGATTCAGCTCATCTGATTTTGCATATCATAATTATATAATATTTCAATTGGTAGTTTATATAACCAACTCAATTATAGATCTCATTTGATCATAATAACGATCAACACTATAACAATCTCAAGATATATACTCCTTTAATATCAAAATATAATTTGGGGTAAAATTATTTCATTTACCCTCTTTTCAAAACATATTATGTCGAATTACTCTGTTCAAGAGTTTAGAAACACCTATCGACCCAGTTTGCATTACTGTTTCGACCAGAATTCATAAACTACTCGACTGACCAGTCAACACAATATAAAACGATTTTATACTAATTCACAAATACGCGCTCATACATATACACTCAACTCAATCTAGAGTATTTCTAACTCCATCTTTATTGAGTTACGCCACAGAGCCAAGGTAATCACTTAACCTTCAGCTCTGATACCAACTGTAACGACCGGCGGTTTTCGACCCAGAAAATCAACATAAAAAAACACACTGTTGATTACTCGAGCATCGAAAATACCGGGACATTAATAGAAGAATTCAGAGGGTGAGAAAGAAAAGATAAAACTAATAGAATAGAAGAAGAAGAAGAACACTGAACATAATCAGAGTAAACACGAAACTCACAGCGGAATGAACAAAACTGTATTATAACATAACTTTGAAATACAATTTTCTGAAACTGTACTTACATATCATATCAGAGTATAACTCATATACATCACAGCGGAAATAATCTCTAAATCACTAATAGTGGAGCCTCCTGCTTTTTAGCTCCTCCAAGTGGATCTGCAAAGCCTGAAACACTTGACTGCCCGTACAAATTTGGGCACCCAAGAGTTTAGGGAAAACAAACAAAATAAACTCTAGGTCAGTCATGGGACTGGTGTGAGTAAATTCCAACCATACGGTTTAACTTTGAAAACCTTATGATAACTCAAAATTTCTTTGATATCAAAACCAGTGATATTATGATAATGTCTAAACAAATAATTATACAAGTAGCAGAACGCTTGCATCTCACGTTCCACATATATATAGTATAAAATCGTAAATAGCGGGGCGCTTATCGGAGAATGGATTCCAACAGACAAGGTATGGGAGCACCTTCTTAATAGTGTACTCTAGAGAGGATACACTCAGGGTTCAACAAGAACGTCTTGCAACCCGGCCACACATGACCGCTCACTCATTTAGCTTGAGTGTCGCGAATATATTATCACCACGGTTGTAGGCCATCCAACCGTCATCCGAAGATACAGAATCGAAAAGAAGTATAAATATGAATTTTCTCTAGATCGGTGACAATACACCCTGCTTGGGGATGACCCAACTAGCCATGCTGCCTAGCCCAACTTTTGTTACTTCCTGGTTGTGAGGCTAGAGGCTACGTCTATCTTCAGAACATCTGATCACCATTCACTTTGAATGCCACATCGTCAAATCCGTAATCACATATTGATTACACAAATGCACACTGGGTGTAGAATAAAAAGAAGTTACCTTCTTCCCACCAACTTGGTATATTCATAAAATCAACGGCATGACCGTTGGAAATACTCTGTCAGACACTCGTCCATACAAGTTGTCCTGGGACTGGACAAACAAAAACATCATTCTGGAACTGGACGATCCTTGCATTTAACTCCGTCTTTAATTATCTTCAGCATATCTAATTCGCAGTGCTTATGTCTATACGGAGTGGTTTTCAGGTAACATATCCAACCGGTCTCTCCGTATTAACAACAACGGTCAAACACTTCGATAGTCGGTTATTTAACTATCGAAGTAAAAATAACATTCATTCCATGTACACTAACATCACACAATCACGGGCACTTTTTATTTAATGTTCGACTTTATTATTCGAATTCCCATATCTTACCAGATATTTCTCAAATCCCGTTTTTAGCCTTTTCATACTTCTTAGAAAACATTTCCAGTCATTATAAACTCTTATTCTTTCATGTTCCAGAAACATACGTTATTAACGTTCGAAGCATTTTCATTCTTTTCACATTCCTTGGTTTCTACACTTGGATCGTATACCCTATCTCCATTGGAAAATATTTCCAATTTCATTATAAATATTTTAATCGGCCAACCGTTTACTTTTAAAACATAATTCACTTAAAAATGTGAATACCATTCCTGTTATAGAAATCTGAATACCTTTATCAATTAACTCTTTATTCAAGTAATACTTATCTCGTTTACCGAAACCTCTTTCATACTTTATATTTCCAATCCACTTTATGAACTCTGTTTTCTAAGACAACTTCTTATCAAATCGATATCAAGTTTATAACTAAATACAGACTCCTATCCTATTAACAATTATTTGTTTAAACTAAACGTTAATTATTCTATCAGATTATAATCCCTAAAAATAGTTTACTTTTAATACATTCGACATCGTCGAATTCTAGTTTCAATCCTAACGGTTTAATTCTAATCACATTTCGAACATCGAAATGCTGTCATCGTTTTCTAGCACGATTCTCCAATTTCTCTTTCTAAAACTGATTCTTATATTTTCTTATGACATCGTTATTTATCACTTTCGAATAGGTGGATTTCAACTAAGCTGCTTCATTCCCTAGGAAGTGCTGCCATATATAAAAATCATGCTTAAGTTTGGTTAACAACGTTAATTTCTCGCTATAGTTCTAAACTTGTCATACGCTGTAATATTCTCCTTATACTAATTACAGTCACACTTACCTTATCAACAGCGTTATTTTATTTCTATAGTTCAACTTGTCATACGCTGTAATATTCTTTGTTATAACAAATCTTGACATAACAGTCACACTTATCTTATCCACAGCATTATTTTATCGCTATAATTCTAAGACTTGCATACGCTGCCATATTCCTTTTATACAAAAATCTTGACATCTCTTTCCGTTACAAAAATCTTGACATCTCTTTCTGTTACCAAAAATCTTGACCTCTCTTTCCGTTACAAACTGATATCGTTCCTCGGTAATAGCGAAGCCGTTCAAGTTGGGGTATTTTATTTACCTCTCAGACCTTGATCGACAACGTTCTTACCTTAGAACCGATACAAGTCTGTATTCAAATTCCTTATTACTTAATATATTTATTAAATCGTATTTCCTTGTTTTATTTTGGAATATGGTTTTACAACACCATATTCTTACTTTGGAATCTCTGTGGTTTATGAATATTAAATTTAAACATTAACTCTTTGCTTTCTCCATTTCCCATTTCTTATCTATAACTTCTTAAATGGTAATTAACTCTCATTAATTTCGATAAACTTATTTCTAACATGTTTTCATTAGATTAATTAAAGACCAATTAATCTAATAATCATGTTCCCAAATAACAGTTGATTAAATCAACTTATTTCCATCAGTAAATTCATTAACTGATTTTAATTACTTCTTAACATTAGATTAATCTAATTAATCTAATGATATCTCTAAATTATTTATCTTAAATATAATTATCCAAATATTTAATCGTCGGATAGTTTCTGCTTTTATAAACTTAGTTAAATGTCAACAATCGTTTTATTTATTTTATAAAGACAAACTCAAAAATACTGGTTTATAATAGAACTTCTATTATAAATTTAAAACTTTACTTTAATTATAAAAATATAATTTTTCTAATTAACTTCGTTGATTTGCCTGACAGCCAATCAACTTCAAAACGACGGGTTTACAGTCGACTGATGTCACCTTCTAAATTGATACCATTTATTCATTTAATCTAAACAAATGTTGAATTTCCGTTCAACATCAATATTCACACCGGGGTTTAAATGGAATTCGGGTTCAAACAGTGCATACAAACAATCAGTACATATAAATATCGAGGAATCCGGTCGGATTCCTCCAACCGGTTTCCGCCTCCACAGATGTCAGTCAACACCATTTACACTAACTCTATACTAGGGGATATTCTAATCTATGGAATCAGTGTCCAACCGATGATGTGTACATATGTAACGGTATATAATATTCAACCAATTTACTGTAATCTACCTAATCGACCATCACACATCATTCAAACAACATTAAAATATATTAAAATATTTTAAATAGATCAGAGTTAGTGATTTTACTCACTTCGCGCGAAACCGTTAAACAACGATTTGCGTCAGTCGATTTGATCCGGAAATTTATTCTGCCAAAATTTAACGGTTCCCAACTTTGAACAACGTGCACTAATGTGTATGCGAACGCCATCTTCTCCAGTCCCCTTTTTTCTTTTCGTTTTACGTGTATACAGACCTCTGCTCCCCTCCAGTTTCTTCATACCGCCACATACACGTGTTACATGCTTGTAACACATCTGCTTTTAATTTGCTAGCAGTCCTGAATGCCCTCGAAATATCGCCTGCTCCAGTAAACTGTTTTTCACCATTTCCGAAGTTCTAAACTCCCATCACTGTCCATTTTCTCCATCGTTCTCCAAACCTTATGTCGACAATCACTTCACCTTGTTACGGCAACTAACAGTATTTACACTCGCCAACCTACTGAAAATCACCGAGCTCCTTTTTGCCTGCGTTCTCCACCAATGGACACCCCTCCTCTACCGTAACGCATCAGCCAAACTCCACACGTCCAACTCAAGTACAAAGAATCCCACCATCTTCTCTTCATGCTGCAGTTCCCTTTTTGGGCGACATAGTTTGTTGAACTCAACCAGAAGCCCCAAACTAAATTCTCATCTCTTTCTATTCGAATATATATACAACCCGTGAGAGCTACTGTGTTTGCATGTCCATACCACTTACATTCCTGCTCGCGTCCACCTTGATGAATGGTTCCCCCTGCTATCAAAATACCAAACCCCTTCCTTAAACTCCCATGTTGAAAACAATACATGATACTCAATGACACCCACTTTCTCTTCATTTACGTGAAACCCACCACAACAGTCATGATCACTTGCGCCACCCTCTGCCTACGAACCCGAAAGAGCGCACCTCCTGAGTAAATCCGATACTGCCGAGCCTTCAAAACTCCAACACCGACGCCATCGTCAACCCCTAACCACTGCTGCCTTTTGTTTGAAATTTTAGCTAGCTGTCTATAGTTTGGAAATGGACGAAATGGTTTCCATTTTAAAAACTTAGATCTCATTTTTGTTTAGTGAGGAAAAACAAATCGGGGCATGAATATAAATGAGGAGATTGAAGATAAACCCAACGTCTTTTCCAGAGTAGGTGTATATTTTTCTTACATAGGGCATGGTTTATTTAATGAGGGTATGGCCTATTAACGAGGGTAGCGTAGCGTGTGAATCAGTGTGTTAAGTGTGTACATTAATGAGGGTATGGTGTTATTAAATTTTGCCATACCTATTATTAAATGCAGCGTGAACATGAAGCCATCATAGCGTGGTAGGATACGAGGGTACGAGGGATTTTAGTATATAGGATATGGTGAGATTTTTAACTTGTTTGATTTTAAAGTTTTGTTTTATATAGTTAGATATTTTAAGGTATCGGCTATACGAAATTTTATCATCTAAGGACCTCTATCGACAGAAACAAAAATATCGCTGTATTGGCCAACGCCCTACGATCCTAAAGATATAATAATACCGGTAGATTAACTCATTTTGTGAAACCCCGAAATACCGATACCGGGTGCACAATACTCCAAATAAAAAGTTGCATATTTAATTAATTAAAAATTACAGTAAAATTCTAAAATTAATTTATTACTATGTCCCAAAAGATCCTTGTTCAAATTCGAATCTGATATCTAGTTATCTCAAATAAACCGTTACGGTCGACATACTATTTCATAGCGACTTTTTCGAATATTTGATTTGAACATATCTTGCAATCTATACGACGAAATCTCTATTTTCCACTTCCGTTGGAAAGATATAGTTCAACAGATTCCAACGTTTTTTGTTTCGAAGAAATCCGATTTATAACGAGTCATGTATACTCAGTTGAAGTTCATAACGTTAAATTACGAACTGTAGGGTCGTTATGGGCTCGATTATAATTAATATATATCTTTATACGTTCAACTTCGTTTTAATTAATATATAAATCCACTTATATTACAAATTCAATATTTAAACTGATTTAAATATTTAAATACAAACCGACAAAAATGCGCGACGTTACACATATTAGAACCGAACGAAAGAATTCATCAAATATTGGATTAGTAATATCCAACAAGAATGACTCGTTAGAGATAGGATCAGTATTATCCTAGAACGAGTGTGAAGAGTATTATTTATTAAAAACTAATTTTGTATTGAAAATTTAATCTAACCATACGAATATGAGTATATTTATTTTATATTGATTTGGACAATCAAGTATATAAAGATTTTGCGTATATGTCTGATCCACGTGTATTCGAAGTTTTAATATGCTGGATAGATATAGAATCACTTCTAGTCGCCCGGGCATGGTTCTGATGATAGCGATCGCATCATCAACATTTATTTTCGAGTCTCGAAAGTGGGATTTCTATATATTTCCAATAGACTGGTGTGAGAACCAAAATATAGTTAGAATATATTATTGTGAATTGGCATCAAAAACATGATTTTCTGTATATATATCAAAATTATGAGTTTGAAACGTTTATTCACTAATTGATTGATGGTTGTGTTGTGTGATTATTTGTTAACCAGTAAAACCATTATGTGAATGAATGGTAAATATAACCAAATTGTGTCGAATATTGAACTGAATTGAAATTTATTGAAATTTGCATATATGTACACGTATATACATTGAACAGGTCGTAGCAGGAGGCTAAGAGAGGAATAAAATTGTATGCCCTATAAATAGGTACATGTTTATTATATTTCTTGGGGGTTTTGATGATTTTATGAGCCGATTGGCTGTTTCTTTTTCTTTTTGGATTGGAGAGGCCTGTATGGCGATTTCAGGATGTTCCCAGTGCTCCCGTACAAGGGAGGTTATGGCAAAAAAATTCGAAAATTTAGGGTGTTAGCCAAATTTTTGAAAAATTTGAAAAGTTTTTAGAAACTGAAAAATTGGAAAACTTAAGCCATAATTAAAATAGTGAAAGTTGAGTTGATTAGTAAAATAGCTTTCAGCTTCGTTCCTTTTAGAGGACAAAAAGATTTTAAGTGGGGGAGATTGTAACAACCCGGAAAATCAGAACCAATTTAAAAATTTTATTTTAGCAATTTTAATGGATTTTGATTGTTTAAAATGATATATTTTAAATAATAACAACGATAAATTTATTTTCGATGAAGTTAAAAAGAATAAATTTATTTTAATTATATAACGAGCCAGAAATGGCGTGGCAGTTCGAAAATTCAATTTCGAATTTCAAATGAATATACAGAATTCAATATAAGTCAGAATTGAACGAAACAAGAAATATTTGAATCTATTTAATCATATCTTTCTAACGAAGTTAAGAAACTGATATTTCACTTTATAGAGTGTAAGTTATGTTCAGTTTAAAATTTAGAAAAGTCGCTATGGAATTTATATATATTATATATATTGATAATATATATAAGGCCCTTAAAAATAGCCATTTTGGAAACGATATCCGTTTTCGATGAGACCACTTTTGTTGGATCCGGGAAGTCAAGTTATTGCTGGATTCCAAAATTCATAATTTTTGGGATTAATCTGTGAGCGTGGCGAAGGAAAACGTGTTTTGACAGTTTCAGTCAATTTGGATCGACCAGAAAATGGCCAGTTTTCAAACGGTCTTCAAATTGGACGAAATTAGTTTTGTTAAGACCGAATCGTCAATACGAAGCTAGAAATAATTTTTTTGGAATTTTTAGAGTTAGTATGTGGCCCCGGTAAATTAAAATGTACGTTAAAATCAAGTTTAACTGTTATATTAATTTATATTTTAATTTTGATGAAAACTAAACAAAACGGTCGAATTGGCTTATCGAACATATCCCATTGTGTTCAGAATGGGGGTAATTAGCTAGGGACGACAGTTGTTGGGACTGAATTAATGGAATACTAACTTTTAGATAATAAAATAAATAAATATTATAAAACCCTTTTCCCTCCTTTCTCTCCTCACACAGTCAAAACATGATGAATAAATAAAAAAAGGGGGAAACGAGAAAACCGCCGTCGCCCTCCCTTCCCTTAACTCTAGCGCCGCCGCAGGTACCTCCGCACCCCCTCTGCCAGCGTGCGCCACCTCAGATTGGCCCCCTAGTTCCTCCCTCCTCTCATGTTTCTTCCGTCGTTCGTGAAGCCAATCCCTCCCAAACTCCTTAAAAGCGCAGCCGCCTCCACCTCCTAAGGCCCACCATCGCCGGCCAGAGCACTGCCCCACCACCTGTGGGCCTCCCTTGCTCGACCACCGACGCCATTCTCCCTCCCACACGCTGCATTCCAATAGTGAGTGCTTCCTTTCATTTTTTTTATATAGATAAAAATAGGGTTTTTTGATAAGATAAAAATAGGGTTTTTAATCATGTAAAAATATGATTTTTTTTAAAACCAAGTTATGATTTTTATTAAAACAAAGTTATGATTTTGGTTAAAATAAAGTTATGATATTTATTGAATTAAAGATAAGAAAATATGGTTTCTTTGTTTAGAAAAATATGAATACTTTTGACTTGAAAAATATGATTTTGATTTATATAAAGATCGGATTTTTCATGGCATAAAGGTATGATTTTTATTTATACCATTGCATAATAAAAATATGATTTTTATTTATACCATTGCATAATAAAAATATGATTTTTATTATGAAAAGAGTGATATAAAAATATAATTTTTATACATGAAGTGATATTATAAAAATGTGATTTTTATATGAGTGGCGGTATAAAAATATGATTTTTATATAATAGAGAATTTAAAAATGTGATTTTTATAGCATTGAAATAAAAATGTGATTTTTTACATAAAAAACTGTGTGAAAACTGATCACGTTGAAAACACGGTGAAGATTTTCAACATATGAAGAGTCGCGGTGTTTGGTTAAGCTTATGGGTGAGAACTTCTCACAAAAATTATTATTTTTTATACAGTTATTTGTTTATAACTGCATATATGAACTGTTTCCCCGTTGTCCATAGACCATGGACGACTTGTTTGATTGTTTGGTTTGGATGATTAGATTATTTGGTTGTTTGGTTGAATGAATGGATTAGAATTTGCTTTATGTATGACGTGCACCATTTTTAGGCGAGGGATAAGGCTGGACCTTATCCCGTTTCTACTATCTCGTCGTTATGCCGCCAAAATTTTCTGAAATATGTTAGAACAATAAAGATACCATTTTTGTTGTGTAAATGAACCGAATAAATATTTTATCGTTAAAAATATAATTTTTAACGTCCATATGAATAAAATAAATTTTCATTTACAAATCGAAGGATTTGTTTATGTACACCCATTTGACTGATAGAGATTGGGACGATAAATTTTGCACAAATAATATTCAGTATTTGTTGATTGAAACCCCACACGGTTGTTGGGATGATATTTGACGTACACTAATCCCAATTGTTTAGTTGTATGTCGATCGATGGGTTGACAGGCTGTTATAAGCGTTAAATATTTATATTTAATGCTTATACAGTGTAGAACGCACTCTTGTTAATGGTTGACTATTTATTTGCTTGTTATATACATGTGTGTATGAAATCCATATAACTAACCTTATATGGTAACTGATTGGGTCTGATTCCATTTCAAAAATAACAAATATTTTAAATAAGGAATATTTTGAAATAATATTCAATAAAGGATTAAAATATTGAAATACATGAAGCCGTATTGATTAGAGTTGCGCCATTTTGACGTGAACGATATTTATGTCGATTTTACTCGTTTTATAACGAATATCGAAAAGGAAAAGATTTCTAAATGAAACATTTTGAAAATATTATCATTTATATATTAATGATATAGAATATTCAATTTTGATTTAAAATTGAACTGAAAGTGAGAATCGTTTTAAAACGAATTTATAAAAAACATTTGAATGAAATATATATTATATATAATATATATATATGTATATATATATTTATATATATTAATGGTTTGAATAGAACGCACCGCGCCACGGCCATTCGCGAATTTGGACCATTGACTACGAATTGATATTACGGGAGATCCGACCGTTGGATTCTCCTAAAACCGGAACCATTGGGTTTGTATCGAAAAGAGCTTTCCAAGAATATAAGATATTTGAAATCTAACGGTTGGATTTGGAATAACGTCCAAATCAAATCTGGAAAAGGTCGTTGTAAGTGCAGTTCGACGACCGTTTATGGAAATCGACTGTAAGGGCATTAATAAAATTATTAAAAATATTAATAATTTGTGTAAAATCATAATAAATGATTTGGGGAGAATTGGGATGAAAAACTCAATATTTGAAAAGATAAAAATAGATTTTTGGTCGAATTGAACTAGTTTTTAACTAGAATTATAATCCAATTATTTTTAAATAAATAAAGGGGATTGAAAATGGGTTTTAAAATAACCAGAATTTCCAATATATGAATTGGAATGGATTTGAAAGGAAATCATCTTCGGAATATTTCGATATTGAATTTCGTGATTATACGGGTATTGTTATGGAAATTTGGAAGATATATTTTATATCGTTATTTCCAATACGATATTTGTTGGTTTCAGAATTCGATATTGAATATAAGCCGATATAATTTCTATTCAGAGCCTTATATTTAATATCGAATTGGATTTCGGGTTTGTCGTGAACGATGTCTTCACTAACACTATTCTTAAACCCAATAGAGATAAGAAAATTAGAAACTGACTTGAGATTAGTTAAGTCGAATGGTTTCCTGGGTATTGATCTGATGTTGGTTTTGGCCTTCAGGATTAATACTTAGGGAATTGTTCTCTTACTAATTTACGGTTAGAGATTAATGCAATGGGATTTTGGGTCTATCATGAGCTGTGTTTTAAATGACATTAGTTCTTTAAACCCGGGTAAAGATAAGATTAATTTCTAAACTTTGAAAAGTCATTAAGCAATGATTTTTTAGATTAAAACTGAATTAGAGTTTTAATGAATCTTTGACTAGATTGAAAAGTGAATATGATAATTTAAATTATCAAATTCGGAAAATGATCGAGAATGGAGTACCATAAGTTTTGCTCCAGGGCGATAGTTAAATTTTAATTAGATTTGAACGTGAAATGGTAATTCACTTTACCGATAACACCGTGGTGTTAGATATGAAGTATTACCAGTTTTGCTTCATGGGATGAATAAGTTGGGATTGGGAAATTTAGTAAACGATTACTTCGGTAAGGTGTGCTAATCCCAACTAGTTTGGAAAACCATAATGTGGTTTGAAATGATATCCAAAGGAAGATTAAAGAATAAATTTAAAAGAATTTATCTTCGATAAAATTAATGGGAACCTTTCCCTAAGAAAGTGAATATTTGAATAAAAGAATATTCTGAATTGGAATGAGGCGTATGTTCTGTTTTATAACACTTGTTTATTATATACGCGAGTTATTTGGAAAGGCAGGGTTTATACCCATTCTGAATAATTGATTCGACGATAAGATAAAAATGAAGATAGTGGTTGAAGACCGGAGGTCTTCACATCATTTGGATAATTACTGAAGATCTTGATTGGGCTGTACATCCAAGAGGAGGGAATCAGTTGGTGATCGCCCAGACGTACTTGAAGATCGATGGATATGCGAGGAATAAGGTTCCTCTGGTTTCGTTCAGACCTAGAACGAACTTGTAAATGGACTTTGTGTCTGACATTGGATTTCATTCTGTGTGATTGACAGATATCCGTCGCATAGCATGAATTAACTTTGTGGCACGCTAAGATGCAAATGATAAAGGCTTTTGTTGAAAAGCAGAGTCTTGCGGTTGATGATCAAAGCACGGATTTAATATAGCATAGCTTTGTGTATGGCGTTAATTCGCGAGCCTCACACCCCGGTGTAAATCAGAAACGGGAGAGGACTTCAGGGAGGACATGCGTTTCCTTCTAGCTAGGAGTGGTGTCAGTAGTTTATCACGCCCTGGCAATTTACTTATGTGGATGATGGATAGGAGGCGCCTTGGTTATATCGGACAATCCAATGGAGTCATTTGGCTCATTTACGCCCCCATAGGGCGGGGAAACGCAGTGTTCAGGAATTTCAATCCACATCGAGTGGACCGGCCCTGATGATCCAAGGGTCACTCGAGCTCTTATCCTGAGGCTCGGGCTAGACAGTCTCGATTTCTTCACATGGGATGGGGCACTCATGTCGTCTATGATTGATACATCTATATTTGAAGTTGATTTCTTCACTTATAGTAATAATAAAATATGAAATTCCACGTACCAAGCATTTTTTGGCTATTATAAGGTTAAAAACCCTATCCTTCGGCTTGCATTTCATTGTATGATGGGGCCTGGGTCTTATAATAGCTTCATTTTCTTTATTTTAGCATTGCGTTGTTGATTATATGCACTGGTACTCTTAGAAGGAAACCCGTTCTGTGTTATACGGCGTGGTCCCTTGATTTACCTAACTTTAAAATAAATATTAATAACTGTTTTAGTTCTTACACCAGTCACATGACCGACTTGGAGTTTATTGTTTTAACCTAAACACTGGGTGCACTTATTTTCCGCACGGGCAGCTAGTAATTGGGTTTTGCAGATATTATATTCACAGGATCCTGATTTATAGCTGAAGCGATACTCGGAAAGCTCTGTATCCGTGTATTACTTTCAATTGTGTTTTGTATTATTTTTCCGCTGCAGTAATGTATTTAAATCTATGATATTTGTCAAATGTAAAGTATTTGGTCGTACTCTGTATATTCTTGTGCTCTGATGTAAATTGTTGTAATTAGCAATGAAATGTTCTTCTATTTGTGTTCTGATTCATCTTGTCCTCATAACAATACGAGTTTTGAACAGTCTTGGTCGGTTTAGCAAACGAATAGGTCCGGGCAAAATCCGTATCGTTATAGATTTATTTATATTATAAAAGGATTTTTAATATAAATGGAATATCGATTTAACTTGGATTTGAGAATACTGAGTTATGAATCCTAGTGTGGTTATTTTAAAGCTATATGATGGCGTAGGTGAATATATACGATAATATTAATTATTAATATTAAATTAAAATGTTTTTACATATATTTATATATTTAAAAGGGTTTATTTAGAGCTTTAAAAATAGCCAGTTTTGCAAACGACCTCCGTTTTCGATGAAACTAATTTTATTGGATCCGCAATATTAAATTTTTGCTAGATTTCAATTTTCGTGATTGTTAGAGTCAGTATGCGGCCGTACGGGATTTTAATGTGAAAAATAGTCGATAATTTGACCATCAAAAATATGTTGTGTGATCAAACGGAGTCGGAATTCGACAAAACCAGTTTCGTTGGGTCTGTAATGTCGAAATACAGCTATATGTCCATTTTCATCAATTTTGGATATCGTATGTGATGGTACGAATTTTTAGAAGACAAATGCATGGAACGACAAGAATATAAGTTTGTATAAAATTGACTGAAGCTTCTGGGAGAAGACAAAAACTACACTATAAATAATCCTTACCTTTTTTAACCTAGGTCTAATTCATTTCCACGATCAAAAACGGGCCGCCAGCAACAATTCCTCTTTCTCAAAGAAAAAACTCATGGCCTTCAAAATTACCAAACAAATCAAAGAAATTCCCTTAAATCCAAATCTTTGATTCCTTTTAACCCGTGTTTCACGAGTTCCAATCCTAGGTATAAAGCGTCGAACTCGATGCAGATCCTTGAGCTCGCGAAAGCTAGAAGTGAAGTTAGGGTCAGATAATTGGAAAATTCGTAGTTCGATGCAGGAAATTAATGTTAGTTTTGGGATGAAGGGACAAAACTGCACCAGTTTGCAAATTTTGGGATTTTCTGGAATGTAAAAATGTCGATGCCATGGTGTTCATCTCGGTGACTGACCATGAGGCGTGAGTTATGAGGTGGCGGCGAATTAAACGTGAAGGGTAGGGGAAAGAGGAGTGTTCGATGGGAAGTTAATGATGACAAAGGTTTGGGTTTTTCAAGCAGGGATGGAAGGAGATTAAGGTGATTGAGGGTCAGCTATGGCATGGCGAAGCTTTAGCGTGCTCGGCCATATTAAAACGGGGATGGAGGAAACTGATTTGGAGTTGGGGCATACGTGGATTTTAGGAAGGGTATTGGGCCGACGGTTTTTAACTGAAGCCCATTTATGGAAAGGAGGAGCTGGCTTTCAAATTGTTGCATGTATGAGACTGTCGAGAGAAGAAATGGACGGGTTCGGTTACGCGATGGTATGCTGGCATTATAGGTTGAGGGAGAGGAAGCTTTGGCAGTTAGAGTTTGTGAAGCCATATGTTAAAGGAGATGGTGTGGTTCTTCCTTTTCCATCATGACTGGGAAAGTAATGTAGTGAAGATGATGTTTTTCTTTGGAGTAGTTTGAATAGCATAAGCAAAAGTTCAGCAGCAGGCGTCGGTCTGAAATTGAGAAGGAGGAATACTGTTGATGGCGGGTATGGGTTTTGAGAAGGTAAAGTGGGCTGGCATATTTCGCTAAAGCCCAAATTGGTTTATATTAAAGTTAAGTTCAAAATTTAATAAGTCATAACTTGTAAATTAAATATCTCAACCATATTGTATCAGAATTTCGAATGGTCAATCACGTTGGGACCGTGTGGACGAGAGCTACACAATGGTATTGATTGTGAGTGAATAGGTGATCGTCACAATTTATGTTGAAATAAATTGTCTGATCAGAATCAACTGACGCAAATCGTTATTTAACGGTTAACGAGAAAATGTGAGTAAATCTCACTGACTCTACACAGTTATATTTTTATAACGTATTTTTAGAACTGATAAATATTGGTTGAATGTTGTGTGATGATTTGTTTGGTTGAATTGCTTAGGTATTGGTTGAAATCATAGATAACGATATATATATAGAAATCGTTAATCAAATATTGATTCTGTTTATCAGAATATTTCATATCAAAATGAAATCGATGTTATTCTATTGTTTAACGTCTGTGATGCAGGGAAACAGGTTGGAGGGATCCAACTGGATTCCTCAATATTTAATACTGTTTGATTTCATATACTGTGATATGACGTGATATATAATCTGTGATTGATTGTGATGACACTGGTATTGTTATTTGATTTGTTAAAATGCCATAAGCAATACCGGAATGTAAAAAGGGAATTTTCAAAGTGTATATTGAAAATAATATATTTATAAAATCAAAGGATTTTATAAAACAAATTATTTATAAAATCAAAAATGGTTTTATAAAAGGAATTATTTATAAAATCAAAAGATTTTAAAAAAGGAAATATTTATAAAATCATAGAATTTGATAAAAGGAATATTTATTTAGAAAATAAATAAGATATTATAAGGGATATTTATTTGGAAAATAAATAGAATATAAAAGGGGAATATTTGTAAAACAAATATAAAAGGAAATATTCGTGAAACAAATAGAAGAGGAAATATTTATAAAATGAATAGAATTTTGTAAAAAGAAAATTTTACATTAGGAAGGTTTAGACCCGTGCTTCGCACACGGTTATAACATGGTAAGGACTTAAAGTAAATATTTAATAGAAATATGTTTTAACAGATAAACGGTGAAGATTAATTAATAAATAATGTTTTATAAATTAAATAAAACATTTATCATGTTAAATGGAATATATAAGTCAGAACTTATATAGAGAAGAAGAATCGGTTTCAACACCGATATTTGAAATGGAATGTGAACTCAGCATTTATAAAGGGAATTATAAATGCGATTTAAGTGTTAGAAAAAAAGGAGATTTCATATGAATAATTCTATAATTAGAAGTATAATAGAATTTGGAAATGGATAATATTTTAAAGTACGAAATCAAACTTAATTGGGTTATATAAAGGAAATATTATTCACATTCAATGTGAATAATGAATTTAAGTAAATATTTTGTAAATAAAAACATTTATAAAGGAAACTCGGTTTTGAAATATGAATTTCAATAAGAGTTACCGAATTAGAGTTAATCGATTAGAGTTAAATCGAAATAAGTTATTTGAAAATTTTAATCTATTAGAGTTAGATCGAATTGGAGTTATCGAATATTAGTTAATCGAATAAGAGCTAATCAAGTTAGAGTTAGTCAAGTGTTAGTGTAACGCCCCGTACTTTTAACTGCTTAAGATTTGAATATTTAAATTAGTTTATATATTGAAATGGTAATATAATTGGATTTTTATATTAATTAGAAACGAAGTTTGAAACATAAATATGTATTAGTTAAAACGAGTTCGAAATGGTGCGGTAGTTCGTAATTTACGATTTGAACTTCAACTAAGTGTACAGGATCCATTATAAGTCGGAATTCGCTGAAACAAGAAATATTCGAATTTGTTAAACTATAATTTTGTAGTTAAAGAGAAAAATCAGAATTTCGTATTTTATATTGAGAGTTATGGCCAAATCAAATATTGAAATAGTCGTTGGGAAATTCTTTGTAAACAATAACGATTTTATTTAATAAAATAAATCGATTTCAAATCAATAGAATATTAATTTGACTTGAAAATGTAATATCGTGTTTAGAATTCATATTGGTTATTCTGGAAATTTCATGAATTCAATTTGTATATGTTTATATAATAATAATATTTTATTTGTTATTAAGTCAATTTATATTAAATTAAATTTAATGTTAAACCGTCATTTAATATCTTTTGTATATGGTCGAATTGGACCGTGGAAACTGTTCCAATGTGTTCAGAATTGGGGTAGAACCCTAGGAACGTCTTTTGTTGCGTTCAAATAGGGGTTCGAAACTGTAGTATCCTTTAATTTGTATCACACCAGTTAAGTTAGTTAATAAAAATAAAACTTGAAATGAAATATAATTAAAAATAAATAGGAGACGACCTAATATGCAACTCTGTAATGCTACCCTCTCGTATTTTCTTTTCACTTTCTTGTCAAAACTTTTCCTTCTCCATGAAGCCTCTTCTGAAACCTACGCTACTTTAATAGCTGCCATCATCTTTCATTTTCATTTGATTCCTTTCCAAATCTTCGTACACTGCAAACCTCCCTCTCTTCATGTCAACACCTAAAAACCTACCTGTACCATTGTCAGGCTTACGTCGTGCCTGTCCTCCCACAGCTCTCTTATATAAGGACCCTTGCGTTCGATTACCTTCCCATCCCCAAACCAATACACTTCAATTCCTTCGATTCCTCTTTCTTTTATTATTCACGGAAATCTTTCCTCAAAATAAAAAAAACTAAAACAGGAAATTGCTATTTACGAATTCAAGATTCCCTGAAGCGCGATATCCGAAACTCAAATTTAAAGACAACGGAAATGGGTATCTCAATTGGAAGGCCAAACTATGAAGCTCGATTCATCGCCAATTGGGTACGACAGTGGTCTCGAAGGAGATATGGTGATTGGGTGGTTCGATTTTCTGGTGGTAAACTGAGCGTGGCAGTGAGGATGTGGAGGAGTGCTGTGATTTGGAAATTCGAAATGGAAGAAGACGGTCTTTGTTGTAGAAGGTTGGTTCGAAACTGGGAAGTTGGCAGTTGCGGTGTTAATTGAACGATGAGGACTGGGAAAATTTGGGGTTCGGTTGTTTACTGTGGAAGAGTTGATTTTGGGGAATACCAAATACATGCAAATGGACTTTTCTTGGAGGAGGTCGTTGTTGATTTTTGGGGTTGAGGTTGTCGTGAGTGCAATTTCGGGAGGAGCAGATTAATGTGTTGAGTGGAGTTCAAAGCCATTGAGGATGGAAATATGGGATCGACTTTGTAGTGAAGATGGAGAAATTAAAGTCTATGAATTTGGGAGGTGGTCTGTGTTTTTGGAGCAAGACAAGTACATGCATGTGGATGAAAAATAAGGTTGTCTACTGGAGGAGCTTGTCCAGTCAGACAGTGTAGTGTTTTGTCGAAGATAGCGAGGTATGTATTTATGAAATTTAAATTTACTTAGCATAAATTATTTAATTAAGTTAGTAATTAATTTTAATTAACAATAGATTGATCGGTTAATAAATTTTAATAATCATAGAACAAGTTAATTCAAGATGATTCAAAGTTGAGAGAATACGGAAATTAAACCGGATTTTCAGTACGAAAAATCGAGGTTAGTTAAACTCACTCAGTTAATTATTGGGAACTATTTATAATAGTTCAAAATTTATTTTATTGCTTGACGGTTGATAATTGATTGATATAAAGTGATAATAATATATATTATATAAAAATAATATTGGTGTTTGGTGTTGGATAATGCCCGCAGTACCATTAGCGGATGCCCGCAGTACCACTAGCGGATGATTTCCCTATGCGCCCCACAATATATATAGTGGATGACCTTCTATACCGCGATTTCTTGTCTCGAAGCAGAATGGGTATTATTATTGTTGACTAACATCTGTGGATGCAGGAAAAACAGGTTGGAGGGATCCAACTGGATCCCTTTACATTTATTTATTTGTTTTTCATATACATGCTCATATATGATGTGTTTATAACCTGTGACAGTTATAGTATACTTGGAAGTGCTAATAACACTGATTGTTGATTTTGGATAATTTAAATATCCTAAATAACGATATATGGATTTTAAAATAGAAATTGAAATGAAACAAGGATTTTAAAAAGAAAAATTTCTTTCCAAATAGACATGGTTATTTAAAATCTAAATTAAAAAGAATTTAAAAATAAATATTTGTTTAAAACAAATATTTTGAAAAGTCGATTTTATAAGGGCCGTTGATAAAAAGAGTTTAAAGGAAATATCTATTTTTAAATAGAAATGTTCACCTGAAATCCAAATTATAATAGAACTTAAAAATCAAGATTTGTTCAAATGAATGCGTTAATGAGGCGATTTTATAAACAACAGTTATAAAGAAATGAAACGATTACCATTTGAAAACTTGGAAAATATGGATTTCAAAATAGAATTGGAATATAAAAAGAACTTAAAGGAAAATATTTATTTTCAATTAGAAATGTTTATTTAGAAACCAAGTTAAATACAATTGAGAAGTAAATGTTTGTTTTAACAAATAGGATGAGAACTCGACTTTATAAGTGACTTTTTCTAAAAAAGCGAAAACCCTTATTTTGGAGTATTTGAGAAGGATATAGTTTGAGCGTGGATTGGAAAAGAAAGTGGGAATGTGGTTTGAAACTAAGATTTTAAATGGGTCGGGATTTTCAAAATGCATAAAGGGAAAATATAAAGAAGACTTTATAACGAAATGGAAGTTATAAATAAAAGTGAAACCCGAAATTTCAAGTATGAATCCAAGTTTACTAACTAAGTCAAGAATATACTTGTATTATCACAGTTGGGAATGAATAAAGGGTAAAAGCAAATCTGTGAAAATAGAAATTTGTTTGTAGGAAAATTAGAAAAGAGTTTTAAATTTATAATTTCTAACTGAATTTAGGTCAGACTAATTTGTATAATATAGTTAATATTATACTAAAGAATTTTATATAATAAATATTAATAGTGAGGAATTTACAAATGATATCATATACATATATTTTATACGTAGAATGTAGTTGAGATGAATAAAGATTATTGGTATAAAACTTGGTTTCACAAAAGTTAAACCACAATTTGAGTTGATTAATGATAGGATGTCGTTATAAGAAATATTGTTCCAGTTTTTGAAATAGATAAATTTTTAGCAAAATCATTTTGCAAAATAATATGTTTAAATGGAATATAGGATACTGGTAGTTGTAAACGGTTTGAAATCATATTGTAAGTAAAATATCTGAAATGGTTATAAGTTGAGATAAATATCTCGTTTGACATGAAAATTTATAATTGAAATTTTTATTCGTCAAGAAATGAAATTTAGGAAATTATTCTCTAACTAGTTTAAGGTTAGTGGCTAATGGCCAGGATGATGAATACGTTTTTAAAAGTATATGTTTTTTCATATAAAAGTTTTTGAATATTCTTATATATTAATATAAGAAGAGAAATGAGAATTCCATTTATTGGAAAATATAGAAGTTTTGAATTAACGAATAGTTGATCAAAAAGAGGATAAAGTGATGGAGAATATGAAATCAGTGAATTCAATTTTCTTTTATGGATGAATGGTTGTTTTATTTGATAGTTAAATAACCGACTATCAAATTTGGCCTATCCGATAATTAGTACGGAAAGACCGGGATCGAACTTATTCGAAAACCATTCCAAACTAACTAATACGAAACGTAGAATATACGGATTGAAGATGGAGCAGTAAAGACTGTGGATCTTCATAAAAGAAAGGACTACTTGTCGGAGTCTCTGGAGTCGCGCTCGGAGATATTCTAATAGTGATCCTGTCGTGATTGAAATCGACGGATTGCAAGGACTAGTCGCTACTGATCCATAGGGTGATTCCTATGATGCAGTAGGAGAGTGCCTTCGGTTTGTCCAGTCCCAGGACAACTTGTATGGACGAATGTCTGACAGAGTATTTCCAAAGGGATTACGTACGTTGACTTCTCCAAACGTACGAAGTTGGTGACAAAGAAGGGAAACTTCTTTAGCCTAACAATTTGAGTATTTTTGGGGAAATCAATTAGTGATTTTCCGATGGATCTGACGATGTGGCATTCAAAGTGAATGGTGGCCAGATGATCTAGAAATATAATTTTAAACCTCAAGCCTCACAACTGGGAAATGACAAAAATCGGGCAGGCAGCATGGCTATGTGGGTCGCACCCATTAGGGTGTATTGTCACCATCTAGAGAATATTCATATTTGTTACATCTTTTCGCTTCTATATCTCCCTGGGACGGTTATGCTACTAGCAACCGTAGGTGATAATATATTCGATACACTCTAGAGAAATGAGTGGTCGGTCATGTGTCGGCCGGGTTGCAAGACGTTCTTGTTGAACCCAATATATTCCCCTCCTGAGATACACTATCGGAAGGTGGTCCCATACCTTGTCATAGTCGGAAATCCAATCTCCAATAAGCACTCGCGGTTTTGATTGTATACTATATATGTAGAGCGACTGTAACATCCCGCCTTTTTGACCGCTTCAAATTGGTGGTTAAACCAGCTTAAAACGTTCAAATCGACGGATCATTATTTAGCTTATAGAGTTTAAAGACCGAATCAACACGAATAACACAAAATAAATAAGACGGTATTGAACAGCAAACTAAAACTTCTATATATAATCAGAAATTTTTTATACAATATTTTTCTATACAACGGAATTTAAAAGAAGCAATTTGAATACAAGAAAAATCTTTACTGGTATAAAACTTCAGAGTGCGCATCTTCGATATCCCGAGCTCTGCCAATCTTCGAATCTTAAGCTGTGATCTTTAAAATCTGTACTGCTCGGGTCTGACCCGAGCGTTCCATGCAAAAACATAAAACACTCGAGTCAGGATTAAATCAGAGTTCAAGTAAATTAACTTCAATAAAAACTGAAATATACTAGTTAATTTTAACACAATAGCTCTCGAATATTCCATCAGACGTATGTTACTCACCGTCTAAATGTTTTAACCGAAATCCAATGTATACGCAGCAAGCAATATCTATTAAGCTCAAATTCGTCAGCAGGTCACATAAGCAGTTCATCATTCATATATATAAGGATACATATATGCAGTTCCAAACAGGGGTATCCAACAACACTTTATATGATTCAAGTTTTAGAAACAAGGCATGTAGCAAATTTTGCCTTGTCGTCAACACGTATGTATATAGGTCATCGCACAAATGCAACAAGAGTGGATGTCCCGGGTTTACAAAACGACCACATCATGTTTTAATTACCACGTTATGCAGATATTACTAGGATCAAGAGATCAAAAATCAAAGATATGATGGCAGTTCTTATTTCAGCAACAGGAAATGATATATAAGGCAAAAATTCTAGGTGTTAACTCAAAACAAGGCAGCAAGTCTCATTTTGATATTAAAACACATGTACTCCTAGTTCTGTAATCAAAACAGGGTAAATCAATATGCATTCTATGGCAACATATACATGCGGTATAGAAAACCACCAATGTACCCATATTTAAAAATTAACATGTAGTTTTATGGGCAGGTGATTAACATAGAAATGTGTTTATTTTATGCTCTTATACTTTATCTTTTGTAAATAAATAAATGATACTTTGGGTACTTTTGTGTGTTTTTACAGGTTGTCAAGAAATGCCTCCTTCGTTTCAAATTAAAGGCCAACCACAAATAAAAAGCTACTTCCCCATATTAAAGCCATCTCAATTACAAAAGACGTTGTAGCTCACTGGTAAATGCATAGAGATTTGTACGGAGAGACCTGTGTTCGATCCCCGTCAAGCTCACTTTTTGCCAAAGAACAGAACATTCACACTGCTCCTTTGCTTTGAAGAATTTATGGATTAGTGTTATATTATATATATATATATATTCATACGTATGTATGTATGATATACACTAATAAGAGGAATAGCCAAATTCCTATCATGGAAATCATCTCAAATCTATCAATTTGTCTACTGAAGAATATTTTATTGCCAAGAAGAAGATCAATTTTGAAGATTTTATCCTATGTTGCCTTTAGAGACTAGTAAGCGTCCGTGTTTGGAATAATTAATCACATGCAATCTAATTACCAATCAACTAGCTATACGGAGGATTTGGAAGATATTCACCAAGATACGCATCAGATATTCTTTAAAGAATTATTTCCAAACAAGCCTAGTCAAGGAAGGCAAGAGATATGATATTACTTCTTGGGAAAAGAGACCAATTTATTCATAGACTTAATTAGGATTTTTCCTATCTCACCTATAAATATACGTTGTAACCATTGTAAGAGGATCCATTTTTTTTACTGTACTCTCTTTTAGTTTTAACAAAGCTCTTCTTCGTTTAGTTTATTTGCTTTACTTTCATAACAATTTGTGTTCTACTCAATTAGTTTTGGTAGACAGAAATTGTTATTGTTATTTCTATTGCTTATTAGTGATTAGTCGTTTGATTAGTTTCAACGACAATCCTAATTTACTTTTTGTTGTTCTTTTTTATGCCATTTTACTTCCTGCATTTTATTTCTGTTTTGCATTTTAATTTCCAATTGATAGTTGTGATTTGATCGTCGGTTCAATTAGATTTGTTCTGAATCGGATCGCAGTTTCAATTTTCATTGTATTCAAAACCAACCTCGAAAATCGTCTAACTCGCCCCAGAATAAATAAATAATTTGATTTTAATCTACCTCCTTGTGTTCGACCTGTATGCTACACACCTATATGCTTGCAGAATTTAATTTAAAATTCATTCTTTTCTAATTCATAGGAAAGCGACGATCAAGTTTTTGGCGCCGTTTTCGGGGAGGTAACGATTAAATTTTATTATTTATTTAATTTCTGATTCGTGCTAGTTTTTTTATTTTATTTTCTTTTTGTGTTATTGTATATATATAATAAAACAAAAAAAATAAAAAAAAAATTGGTTAGTTGTGGTATCATTCAATGATATTGTAATCTTTCTAAACAAAAAAAATCTTGACTGATTGATTTGGTATTATAAGTTGGTACCATAATCTTCTAAATCAAGGAGAAAAAAAATCTTGCCAATTTTTGTTTGATTTGTTTCCCATTCTTCCATCTATTTCTTTCCTTTCTTTGTACAATTTTCTTTTTCCTCTTCGTCTAAAAAAAAAAAAACAAATATCTTTCTATAAATTCTCTCTTCTCTATTACTCTGCCCCTTCCATCTATACCACCAGCCTACAATTATCCTTGCATCACCACTACAAATTGTTTCCACCATCCTTCACAGAACCTCCTCTGTTCACCTCGTTCATCAACCCAGCAATTCACCTCTCCCACAGTACAAGCTACAACCATAACACCGTTACTTAATCCACCGTTTACAGCCGCACCTCCTTACCACATACCATCACCACAGTCCACTTCACAACAGATTCAACCGCATACTAAATCCCCTGTTCCATCAACAATACGTCCCAAACCACCTACAATACCCAAACGCCAGTGAACAGGTCCTCCTTGCCAAAACACACCAACTTCAAACCGCAAATCCCCCTCAGCCGTGACCCCATATAACCGTTCTCCACATTCAGGCATCAACTGAACTACCTTTTCTCCACAAAGAACATCACAGTCAACCAAAAATCCCAATTCCAACAAAAATCGCAACCCTCCTTGTACCGAGATCAAAGCAACCAGACACGTTCATACCCATCACAGCATCGTCACTGGTTCAACCTCTGCCACAACAACATAACGCTGTAAACCCCATCCGACATCAACACAGAACACCAAAACCCCCAGCATATTCCAGTCTTCATCACCAGACCTCACTTACTAGCGTTCACCATCCCACTTCCAGTTCACATCCACACAACCGCAACTTCAACACAAAAAAAAAGAACACTACGCAAATTCCGTTCATCACCAAATCGCACCCATCAAGTCGAATCGCAGCGAACCCAGAAGCCAGTTCGATCTCGAAAGTCCTAAATTGCCAAGATCTGATTTTGAAAACCCTAAACCAAGACTCGGAAACCCAAGCGTCCAACTCGAGAATTCAAAGCCGATTGAAAGCAGGACAGCAACCGTCAATTTGATTGCGATTCACGAACCAAAAGGGAGATTTTTTTTCTTTTATCTTTTGCGAGGTTGTTTTTTCTAAAAGAAAAAAAATATAAAAAAACGAGAGCAAGAAATCGGTATTTCCTGAATTGGTTGATTGAGTATTTCAAGGGGAAGATAGTCCCGTGATTTTTGGCAGTCGTTTTACTTAGGAAAAAAAATAGAACCCTTATTGACTTTTCCTTGGTGCGTGAGTCCATTTGGCATTCTTCCTAATGCGTGCCTAAGTCCTTAGTTTTAAATTATTATTATTTTTCTTCTTCTTCTTATTTTCTTATTTTAGTTGAGCTAGTCTTTTTTTATTTTATTTTACTTTTTTTCCCTTTTCAAGCTTAGTTTAGCTCTTATAGAGTTTTGATTTTCGTTGAGTCAATTGTTAGTTTTCTCTTTAGCTAAGTTAGTTTGTTTATTTTATACTTTTTTTTTCTTCAGTCGAGTCAATTGTTAGTTTTATTTTTATTTTATTTTTCATTGTTGTTTTTCTTTTCAGAGATCAAAAAAAGAATTAAAGATCAAAGTCGAGGAACAAATTCAAGAAAACAGATTCAAGCAATTCAGAGATCAGTCAAACGGTTGCAAACAGTTGAAGTTGACTTGTTGGAGCGGTTGCACACCAAGTGGGGTGTAAACGCGCTAGCGCTACCCAAATTCACTGGACGGACTGCCGATCAAGGTGAGAAATTTTTAAAACTCTACAGGTGCTCTGCTGCAAAGGAAAAAAATATATCGACAATTGTTGTAAAAATTTTCTGCAGGGGCAGTGGCTTAAATGTACAATTTTAATTTCTGCAATTATTTTGTGTGATTGTTGTTATTTCTGCATTTTTTTATTCATTTTGTTAAGGGCAATACCCCAATTCACATAAGGTGAGGGATTTCATCACCCTTTCCTTAGCCTACAAATTGCATTTCATCGTAGAACCTGAATAATAATAACGGTTAGACATTGGACTTAAGGGAGTCACAGGCTCATCTAGGGCTTAATTGTATTGTGATAGTTGATTCATTTGGACCGAATTATTTCTTGGTGTCTAGACTACGACAGAGAAATATCCGTTTATAAATATTACAGTGATTCGTAAATATTATATCGGTTGTTACTCTGAAGGTACTTAAACCTTCGGCTGCATTGCTAGGGTGATTCCTGGTGCACCGATAACTCCTGTCCGTTAACTGGCTGAGAAATCTTTTGATCTAAGTAATCAAACGCGTCACTTTATAATTTTGGGTTAGGAGCCAATAAGGACAGAAAATTTCATTGTAGCAGATTTCTGTGCTTGCATTTAACAACAATGAGTGAAAAAAGTGTTAGCCAAAATAATTCTCCCAGGGGTTCTCGAATCAACCAAAATTTTCCAACCGAGTTAGATCAAAATCGAGTGAATCACAACTTTCCAAACTTTTGGGAGCAGAATCAAGTAAATCAAAATTTTCAAAATCTCAATATCCAAATGGATAGACCCTTGTCTCTTTGTGATCGATGTTATCCAACTAGGACCGTTCAACCCTCTGTCATCGTGTTCCCACCAGCTGAAGGAAACAATTTTGAGCTAAAACATTCTTTTATCCAAGGGGTACCAAAATTTACTGGATCTGAAAATGCTTATGAATTTCTGAGTGAATTTGAATTGTATGCTTCCACAACAAAAATGCAACAACTATCTAACGAATCAATCAAGCTAAGGCTAATCCCATTTGCACTACTTGAAAGTGCTAAAAGATTGCTAAATTCTCTTCCAAGACATTCCATAAGAAGTTGGGATGAATTTGTCACTGCATTCTTGAAAAAGTTTTTCCCTTTCCATAAAACTCTAAAAATCCGAACCGAGATAAATCAATTTTGTCAAAACGAGGGGGAAACTTTTTCAAAATACTTTGAAAGATTCAACCAACTATTATATAGTTGTCCTCATCATGGAATTCTAAAAGATCACTTATGTCAAATTGCATATGAAGGTCTAAACTATCAGACTAGAACTCAATTAGAATCAATGTGTGGAGGAGACTTTATGTCTAAAACAGCCGATGAAGCTTGGCGGTTCTTAGAAGATTATGCTGAAAAAGACATGTAATGGGAATCGATTCGTGTTCCCATTCGTACTTCTACTAGAGGAGTGCATGTCGTGGACCCAAATCAAATTCCCTTAGAAAGTCAAACTCCTCAAGTCGGAGAAGGGCTACCCCACTATTACTCTCAGGACCAAGCTAATGCTATAGCTCAAAATAATCCTTACTCATCCACATACAATCCTGGTTGGAGGAACCACCCAAATTTTTCTTGGTCAAACCCCAATAATTCAGCTAACCCATCTCATATGCAACCCTTCATTCCAAATCCGAATTATCACCTCCACCCTCCAATTCTCAAACCTCTCAAACTGCACCTCAATCAAAACAACCTTATAGGCACCCCAATTTTCAATCATCAAACCAATCCTCTCAATCTTCTCAATCATCACCAGAAATTGTGCGTTTAGAAAAACAAATGGAGCAAATGATGAATATGATAAAGGAACTAGCGAAAAATAACGAGAAAGGAAAATTGCCGAGTCAACCTGAGGTGAATCCAAAATATAACTCTCGTGCTGTGAATTCTTGTGAGGACGAAAACCATAATCCAGTCAACGCTATTACGACCCTTCGATCTGGAAAGAGGATTGATAATAACATGGGCGACCCTGACGAACTTTCTAACTCAACCCCAATGCCAAATCTTGCTGATCACCCATTGGCTTCGAATGCCAATTACTCTAAACCTCAAGTTCCCTTAAACGTTGGCAATCCCAACAATTCTTCTTCCAGTGTCGACAAACCCGACCCACCTTCGAAAATTAATGTTGGTAATACCAACATTCCATTTTCTACGACCTCACCACCTTCTATTTCCTTCGATAAATCTTCTTCCTCGAATGATGAAACTCATCACAGAATCGAAAAACCAATAGCTCCATTTCCCCATAGACTCAATAATAAGAAGAAAGCGGCAAATTTCGATAAATTTTTGGAAATTTTCAAACAAGTCCGTGTGAACATTCCTCTTTTAGACACAATTGAACAAATTCCTCAATATGCCAAATGTCTTAAGGAATTGTGCACACAAAAACGTGTGACTAGTGCCCCAAAAACCGCCTTTCTAACTGCGAATACAAGCTCTGTTCTTTCAAATCTTGCCCCAGTCAAGTACAAAGATCCTGGCTGCCCTACGATTGATTGCAAAATAGGAATCACGCATATCTCTCGTGCCCTACTCGACCTTGGTGCCAGTGTCAATCTTCTTCCTTATGCTGTTTATTGTCAACTTGGGTTAGGGGAAATTAAACCAACAAACATCACTCTTCAGTTAGCCGATTGATCTGTCAAAAAGCCATTGGGAATTATCGAAGACGTCTTGATACAGATCGAATGGTTTTACTTCCCTGTCGATTTCATAGTTTTAGACACAGAGCCTGTCTCAAATCCCAAAGTTCAAATACCGTTGATTTTAGGACGGCCCTTCTTAGCAACCTCAAATGCTGTCATTAATTGTAGGAACGGTCAACTTTGACTTTCCTTCGGGCACCTAACCATTGAGCTAAACATCTTCAATCTCAACAAACAACCTAGGGATTTTGAGACTGATGAAATCGACATGATTCAAACCATAGTTGACGAAACCTCTAAAGACACTTCTGAAGCCTTGAAAATGTGTCTAGAACATTTCGACTCGATTTCGACGAACTTGAATACATTTCTGAACTGAATGAATTTCTTGACTTAAATCCTTCGTCTTTTGAATCTAACCAAGGAATGTTAACCAATGTTAACACTCAAGAACATCCTAAGTTAGATCTCAAACCCTTGCCACAAGACCTTAAGTACGCATACTTAGACTCCTCAGAAACTCTTCCCGTAATCTTGGCCTCTGATCTTACCGAGGACCAAGAAGAAAAACTCTTAGAAATTTTGTGGGAAAATAAAGAAGCCTTGGGGTAGGAACTGAGCGATATAAAAGGAATTAGCCCATCAATTGTGGAACATCGCATACACTTATTTGATGAGGCTAAACCCATCCGTGAGGCTCAAAGGCGATTAAACCCAAACATGAGAGAAGTGGCCAAGGAGGAGACAATCAAATGTCTAGACAATAACATCATCTATCCCATCTCTGATAGTACCTGGGTGAGTCCGGTACAAGTCGTACCAAATAAATCGGGAGTCACAGTGATCAAAAATGAAAGTAATGAGCTTGTCCCAACAAAAATCAAAACAAAATGGCGTGTGTGTATCGACTATCGAAAGCTCAACGCAGCCACACGAAAAGACCATTTTCCCTTACCTTTTATTGACCAAATGCTCGAACACTTAGCGGGTCATGAGTACTATTGTTTTCTCGATGGATACTCTGGTTATAACCAAATCCCTGTTGCTTTAGAGGATCAACACAAGACCACCTTTACTTGTCCCTTTGGAACCTTTGCGTATCGTCGCATGCCTTTTGGTCTTTGTAATGCCCCCGCGACTTTCCAAAGGTGTATGATGAGTATTTTCTCTGATATGGTGGACAAATTCTTGGAAATATTCATGGATGATTTTTCAATCTATGGAACATCTTTTTCCCAATGCCTCACTCATTTAGAACTCGTCCTAAAATGTTGTAAGGAAAAATCACTCGTGCTTAATTGGGAAAAATGCCACTTTATGGTAAAAAGGGGGATAGTTCTAGGTCATGTCGTCTCCAAAGATGGCCTTGAAGTCGATAAATCTAAAATCGATTTGATTGCTAATCTGCCTCCTCCTAAGTCTGTTAAAGATGTTTGTTCATTTCTTGGCCACGTAGGATTCTATAGAAGATTCATTAAGGACTTCTCGAAAATTTCAAAACCTCTCTCAAATTTACTTGCCAAAGACGTTAAGTTCGAATTCTCCAATGACTGCAAAACATCTTTTGAAACTCTTAAGTCAATCTTGACCACACCTCCCATCATTCAACCTCCTGATTGGACTCAGCCCTTCGAACTTATGTGCGACGCTTCTGACTTTGCAATTGGAGTCATCTTAGGTCAGCGTGTCGATAAACTTCTCGAGTCATTTATTACGCTAGCAAAACCTTAAACGAGGCCCAATTGAATTACTCAACTACTGAAAAGGAATTTTTGGCAGTTGTCTTCGCTCTTGAGAAATTCAGACCATATCTCATAGGATCCAAAGTCATAGTTTACACTGATCATGCTGCCCTACGATATTTGCTTTCTAAGAAGGATGCTAAGGCCCGCTTGATTCGTTGGATCCTTCTTCTTCAAGAATTCGATATAGAAATACGAGATAAAAAGGGTTCTGAAAATGTTGTAGCCGATCATCTCTCTCGAATTGTGCACGAAAATGTTGAAGACACCCAAATCGATGACTATTTTCCTGACGAACAACTCCTTTCGATCTCTAACACCCCTTGGTACGCTGACATTGTGAATTATCTTGTCACACAACAAATGCCCGCTGAATGGTCGAAACAAGATAAACAAAAATTTCTCTCGAAAGTTCGAAACTTCTATTGGGACGACCCATATCTTTTCAAATACTGTCCAGACCAAATCATTCGAAGGTGTGTGCCCGATCATGAACACCAAAGTATTCTCTCTTTCTCACATGACCATGCTTATGGCGGTCATTTTGGAGCAAGAAAAACTGCTGCAAAAGTTTTGCAAAGCGGTTTCTATTGGCCCACACTCTTCCGTGACGCTTTCGAATTTTGCTCTAAATGTGATCGATGTCAAAGAACGGGTCGAATTACTAAGCGAAACATGATGCCTCTCAACCCCATTTTAGTGATTGATTTATTCTATGTTTGGGGCATCGATTTCATGGGACCATTCCCTAATTCATTTGGGAATCTTTACATCTTGCTTGCGGTAGATTATGTCTCAAAATGGGTTGAAGCCATTCCGACCAAAACCAACGACAACAAGGTTGTTGTCAAATTCCTCAAAGAAAACATGTTTTCGCGCTTTGGCACACCTCGAGCTATCATTAGCGATAATGGCACTCACTTCTGTAATCGTGCTTTTGAGTCCTTGCTCAAGAAATACTCAATCACACACAAGCTATCGACCCCTTACCATCCACAAACTTGTGGACAAGTAGAAGTTTCCAATAGACAAATCAAGCAAATTCTTGAGAAAACCGTGAATTCCAATAGAAAAGATTAGTCCGTAAAACTGATTGATGCACTTTGGGCTTTTTGCACTGCTTATAAAACCAATCTAGGGATGTCACCATACCGATTAGTCTTTGGAAAGGCCTGTCACTTTCCTCTTGAACTAGAGCATCGTGCTCTTTGGCCATAAAATTTTTGAACTTTGACTTAGAGAAAGCCTGCTCACATAGGAAATTACAAATTTCTGAATTAGAGGAATCAAGAAATGAGGCATATGAAAATGCGAAAATCTACAAAGAAAGAACCAAAGCCCAACACGACAAAAACATACTTCGTAAGGAATTCAACGTAGGACAAAAAGTTCTTTTATATGACTCTAGACTTCACTTGTTTCCAGGAAAACTCAGATCTCGATGGACTGGACCTTATGTTGTGAAAACAACATATCATCATGGAGCAGTTGATATTGAAAATCCTAGGGATGGAAAAGTCTTCAAAGTAAATGGTCAACGACTGAAACCATTTTTAGAATTCGAACAATATGACGAAGATGACCTTATCAATCTTCACGAGCCTGACCATCCACCGTGAAATCAGGTGGTACACGTTCTTTCTCTTTTTCAATTTTTTTTCTTATTTTTGTTTTTCTGCCATTTTTGTCTACATACCTTATACAGTTGGGACACTGTCTCAATCTAGTGTGGGGGGAGTCTACATTTCATTCATTTTTCATTTTTTTTTATTTTTTTTTTATTTTTTTATTTTTCTTTCTTTTCATTTTCAGCCATTTAAATAGGACCATCATGCAATTTAAATTGTAGTGACATACCATTTTTTTTTACGACTCATTTTCAATTGATACAACAAAATAAGTTTACAATTTTTAGCCAGTTGATAGTATTTTCTATCAACTTAGATCGAATAAGAAATATAATGAAAAGTTTAATTTTGAGGGATAATAGTGTAACCGGCACATAGGGAGATTCTTAGGTGATGGCCATGAAATCTATTCTATATTGTAGACTTTGTTTAAATAAGTGGAGGACTTAAAATACTTATATTGGCTTGTCAAATCTTTAAAACTAAGTTGTGTTAAGTTGAATTCACGTAACTCTCTTTCTTGCTTATAATTTCAATAATAATAATAGTAATCCAAGGGTATCCAACATTGCTTGTATATCAAGCGTTGGTGTGCAAACCCGCCAAGCTCTATCCGACACGTTGTTGACAAAGTCAGCGTTGGAATATTTTGGTATCATTTTATGAGATTGGACACCTAAGGATTACCGACACGTTGTTGACAAATTCAAAGTCGGCTTACACAATCCGCCAAGCTCTTTACCCACTCTCCGTTAGTCCGCGAGGCAGTGCATGGGTGGTAAACCTTGGTCTTTTTAGTTAGGTGTATGTACTTAATCATAAATTTTAAAATTTTATAGAATAAAAAAAATAAGCGATGATGCCCAAACACTTCTTGACCTTATTGATTTGACTAGCCATACATGAGAAAATAATAATACCACTTTGCAAACTGTGCCAAGCAAACTAAGAATTTATTTCATGGCTGCACTATGTTATCGACTGAACTAACTGGCCAAACTGGAATTTAACATTTGAAAACTTGATTTATATTAAAAATTTGTGACAAGTTGAGGTATCTAAAATAAAATCAACTGACTAGAAATTATTAACTTAATTTGTTGTACCACTTTCCTGAAACAAGTCGTGTTGTCATTCTTATTTTCTTTGTTTTTTGTGTATAACCATTGCATTCATTAAATCCACACATACTGCATTTGGATTTTGTGGGTAGTATCCGCTGAAAACCCTCACGAGACACCACTCGTCCTACTAGGGACACCTAGAGGTTTAACGGCTTGTTGCATACGCTCAATGCAATCGTGTTTCCTACGAAAGTGTGACCTATCTAATTAGTTTTTCATTTTCTTTTTACTCGAGGACGAGTAAAAGATAAGTGTGGGGGTATTTGATTAACATAGAAATGTGTTTATTTTATGCTCTTATACTTTATCTTTTGTAAATAAATAAATGATACTTTGGGTATTTTGTGTGTTTTTACAGGTTGTCAAGAAATGCCTCCTTCATTTCAAATTAAAGGCCAACCACAAATAAAAAGCTACTTCCCCGTATTAAAGCCATCTCAATTACAAAAGACGTTGTAGCTCACTGGTAAATTCATAGAGATTTGTACAGAGAGACCTGAGTTCGATCCCCGTCAAGCTCACTTTTTGCCAAAGAACGGAACATTCACACTGCTCCTTTGCCTTGAAGAATTTATGGATTAGTGTTATATTATATATATATATATATATATATATTCATACGTATGTATGTATGATATACACTAATAAGAGGAATAGCCAAATTCCTTTCATGGAAATCATCTCAAATCTATCAATTTGTCTACTGAAGAATATTTTATTGCCAAGAAGAAGATCAATTTTGAAGATTTTATCCTATGTTGCCTTTGGAGACTAGTAAGCGTCCGTGTTTGGAATAATTAATCACATGCAATCTAATTACCAATCAACTAGCTATACGGAGGATTTGGAAGATATTCACCAAGATACGCATCAGATATTCTTAAAAGAATTATTTCCAAACAAGCCTAGTCAAGGAAGGCAAGAGATATGATATTACTTCTTGGGAAAAGAGACCCATTTATTAATAGACTTAAATAGGAATTTTCCTATCTCATTTATAAATATACGTTGTAACCATTGTAAGAGGATCCATTTTTTTTTCTGTACTCTCTTTTAGTTTTAACAAAGCTCTTCTTCGTTTAGTTTATTTGCTTTACTTTTATAACAATTTGTGTTCTACTCAATTAGTTTTGGTAGACAGAAATTGTTATTGTTATTTCTATTGCTTATTAGTGATTAGTCGTTTGATTAGTTTCAACGACAATCCTAATTTACTTTTTGCTGTTCTTTTTTTTCTGCCATTTTACTTCCTGCATTTTATTTCTGTTTTACATTTTAATTTCCAATTGATAGTTGTGATTTGATCGTCGGTTCAATTAGATTTGTTCTGAATCGGATCGCAGTTTCAATTTTCATTGTATTCAAAACCAACCTCGAAAATCGTCTAACTCGCCCCAGAATAAATAAATAATTTGATTTTAATCTACCTCCCTGTGTTCGACCTGTATGCTACACACCTGTATGCTTGCAGAATTTAATTCAAAATTCGCGTTTTTCTAATTCATAGGAAAGCGACGATCAAGTTTTGATATTAAAACACATGTACTCCTAGTTCTGTAATCAAAACAGGGTAAATCAATATGCATTCTATGGTAACATATACATGCGGTATAGAAAACCACCAATGTACCCATATTTAAAAATTAACACGTAGTTTTATGGGCAGAGGTTTAAACCCGAAGTTTTAGCTAACCCAACGTGTTTACTCATTTCATAAAACCACATTGGAAATGGCCTTCAAAAGTTCCTTTGAATACACAAACAGTTGGTTCCAAAATACATGGATATATGTATATTGTAACGACCCGGGGAAAAGCTCGACGCTCGAATTTTCGACAACAATACACAAACCCGTATTACTTGCCAAAAACCTAAGTATCGAACCCCCAGATTGTCAATAGAAAGAATTTAGAGGGTGAGGATAGAAAGAAAGAAATATTAGAATAGAAGAAAGAAGAACACACATCAGAATCTCACAGCGGAACGAATAAATTATAATATCAAATCTCTTTTTACAGAAAGAACTGTATATATACATACCAATCATCAAAGTACAACATTCATCAATCACAACGGAATAATAACTTTGAATAACTAGCGGTGTAGCCGCCTGCTTCTAGATCCTGAATTCCAAGCGAAACCTAACTTGGAACATACTCGGTCTGACCTGAGCACATTTGAGGAAAGCAAAATACACCGGGTCAGTCTGGAATACTATCTGTGATAAATTCATAGAACACACAACTTGTTTAACTTTGGAAAATCCTTTCTGAAATCAAAGGATAATAGTAAGACCAGTCCACACATAAACACGGACGGTTTTTACCTTACTATAACCCAAAACGTTTTGAAATCATAACTTGCTCTGATATTATCATAATGTCTAAATACAAATAAATATCAATCTAGAGGAACGCTTGCATCTCACGCTCCCCATATATAGTATACAAACCAAAACCGCGGGCTCTTATTGGATATTGGATTCCAACTTGACAAGGTATGGGACCACCTTCCGCACGTGTATCTCTAGAGGCGAATACACTGGGTTCAACAAGAACGTCTAGCAACCCGGCCCACACATGACCGACCACTCATTTCGCTGGAGTGTATCGAATGTATATCACCGACGGTTGGGATCAGCAACCGCCTGTCCGAAAAGGGACAGCATCGAATATAGATTAAAGAAGAAAATGGAATTTCTCTAGATAGGTGATCATACATCCTAATGGGAGCGACCCACATAACCATGCTGCCTGCCCGATTTTTGCCATTTCCCGGTTGATGAGGATTGAGGCTAGAATTTATCTTTATGATATTTGGTCGTCATTCACTTTGAATGCCACATCGTCCGATCCGCCAGATATCACTAATTGACGTCCACAAAAATACTCTGCGGTTAGCTAAGAGAAGGTGTACGGCCTTCTCCGCCATCAACAGAAATACGTTTGAAGAAATCAACGTACGTGACCCCTTTGGAAATACTCTGTCAGACACTCATCCATACAAGTAATCCAGGAACAGGATGAACTGGAGGCACCCTCCTAGTGCATCTCATATAGGAATCACCCCATGGATCAGTAGCGAGAATTCCTTGCAACCCATAGATTCCAACCACGACAGAACCATAGTACATCTCTGGCTGCAGACCAGAGATTAATAGCAGTTCTTCCGCTTAGGAAGATCCACGGTCTTCTATGCTCCATCTCGACCGTCTTCTGATATCTTCACGTATTTGTTGGTCGAATGGTTTTCGAATATAAATTCGATCCTGGTCTTTCCATACCAACAATCGTATTGGTCAGGTTTGATAGTCGGTGTTTTAACTATCAAATAACAATAGTGTTAATAAACTAAGTTTACTGATTCAGTACTTGGCATGACTTGGCCTCTTTAAAATATATTTCAAAATCTCGCATTTATATTTAACACTTACCACATGGGACATCACACTAATCACAACACATTTCACTCGTTTCAAACTAATACCATTCCTTGATAATAGTGAAGCCGTTCAAGTTGGGGTATTTTATTTACCTCTCAGACCTTGATCGACAACGTTCTTATCTCAGAATAGTATTAGTTTGTCACTTAACCACCGATTATCAAAATCTTATTTACTCCTTTTCAAATCTAGTTTTATAAACCATTTCTTACGTTTGAAGTCTTCGTTCAATATAATCTCTTTACTTAAGTTGATATTCACTAAGAATATAACTTTTTAACTTAAACCACCATTTTACTTATAACCTTTGGATTTTTAATAAAATCCCTCGTACAATAATTCCCTTTTATTTATTCGGGAATTCGTATAACAACTTTATATTGGATTCCTATAACTGAAATCCTCTTATCATTTTCTTTACAATAAACCCCTTTTTGTCTTGGATTTTATTTTATTTTCCAAAATCTATTTACTCATTTTCAACCAAAATCACTATGTGTATTTTCCCTTGCTTTTGAAACCTTTATTTCAATTAAAGTGTTTTGTTTAAACAACTCTTTAACTTTTTCAAAGTTATCGTTTTGGTTTTTAAAACCCTTTTCTATCCCTTACTTGGATTCGCTCCTAAATACTTATAATAATTCCCTTTACCATTTTTCCCACAACTTGTTAGATGTTGTTCTAAAACTCTTACCATATTTCCATTTACCAAATCTCGCTTGAAAACTTGGGTTTATAAATCCCTGAAATTCTTATTTGATTAAATCGAACTTGGCGACGCTTAAACACTTCTTAATTGAATACCAATAAAAAAAATCATCGCTTAAACTATCATTTGTTAAAATAATAATTTACTTTAATATTATCTATATTACTGATTTTTCTTGTTATTTCCCCTTTCTAAACTAATTAAATGGCTTAATTAATTTAAAACACCATTTAATTGTATTAAAATATATTTATTCCACTTTACCGACACGTAGGTAAAATCTCTGATTTTCTAGCTTTCAGCTCATGTACAAACCATACGGTGTCACTACATACAACCATTTAGATAATTTCTTATATAAACTTGATTAAAATATTTATTTATAAATCTCTTGTTTAATTACTAATATAGAATAACTTAAAAAGATCAATTCAGTTATAAAATATTTAATAACTTTAAAACTGCGTCGATTCACTAAACGGTAGAACTGTTGGATCTAGTTTAACCCTAGAGGGGGGTGAATAGGGTTTATCACAGTTTTTAACTGAATTAAAATTCTAACGAGATATATAATAATAAACAGATCACAGAATATAGCAGAAACAGAAATGCAGAAAATAAATCACACACAGATATACCCAGCTTCGGCAAAACCCTGCATACTACTGCATTTCTTAGGTTTCTACTAGGTGATAAAACAGTTCCCGCATACAAGACCATGTACACTCGCAAATCCTGCTCTTATTCTAACCATACACTCAAAATAGTAGACTGATCTAAACCCTAGATCAGATTTCCCCTGATTACAACCCCATAACCAGTAACCTAGATTTTACAGACTCTGTCAACTGTCAGTCAACACCCTGACTGAATTCCTAGTATTTTACAGACACTAGAAACTGGTTGAGCGTTTACAGAAGAAATTGAAAAACAAAACAATACAAAAATAAAGATTAAAACTTAAAACCCTTAGGAGTTAAAACAAGGGGTCATCCCTTTAGAAAATTATGGCCGGCCCATTTTATTATCTCTTGCCCGATCTCCTTTGTCTCTGAAAAATGGTGGCTAGGGTTCTGAAACTTCCCCCCAAATCGAATCGAGATATTTGGAATTTGCTGAGATAATTCTCTGATGATCGGATCAACCTATGCTTGGCTTTGGTACTTCGATTTGGAATTGTTGCGATCAAAACACTCGTGGAAATAATTGTGAGTTCTCTGTATTATCTTTCTTCTAACTTCTCTTGAATTATTTATGGTTTTTCGATAATTTCTCTTTGAATTGTTGTCTGGTATTTCGATTTGCTTTGCCAATGATGTAACGTGTGTACATATAGGGTTAAAAACGAAACCCTAACACTCTAATTTCAATATGATTTGGTCTGATTGCGTGGTTTCCTCTTTTTGGTTTTTCGGCCAAAATTGATTTTCTGAAATCATTTGTTGCCTGATTCAACATTGAATGGAATGAAGCAATTTTTGGAAAATAATTTCCTGGCCCTTATTTGCTCGGCATGAATTTCTGAATTTATTGATAAATCAGGGAATCGATTTCCTCAAAAAAATTTCTTAGCTAGTCTGATTCCTTTCCATTGTAGCTTGATTTCTGGACACATGATTGATGAAATTTTTGAAGAAATCTACCGAGTATAGTGTGATGGTTTTCTGTAAAACACTTGTAGTGCCCCCATCTAAAACAGATTTTAGAACTTGCCAAACATGAGTTCCGTGCTGTAAATCTGGAATTTAAACACTTGAATACTTGCCAAAATCAGTTTTCACATTTCTGGAAAGAAAAGATTTATTACTTGCCAAACATATGAGCACTGATTTGCATGATTAATTCTGCATCTTTAATGTGATTTAGATCTTTAGACAAACATGCCATAAAATAAATGCTTGTTATTCCGCTCATGAAATATGTAAAACTTGAAGCCATCCTGAGCTGTGTATTCATGCTGCATCATAAAATGCTTTGACATGTTGTATTCGCTTTACCTTGCCATCACTGTACCACTGAACCATGAATTTGTATCTCTACATGTCGCCTCTTGGTTCATGTACCTTGATGTTGCATGTGTCCAGTTGTCTTTACCAAGATCCACTTGATCTCCTTCATGTATATGCAGCTTCCCTGTTTAGAACCATGTTGTTTGTAACTCCATGCATGAACATATGTATTAGCACCATTGTAAAAATGCTGATTTGCCAAGTATGCTAAACAGATTTGTGTTCATGCATTACTCTGTATACATCCGTGAGTATTTGCACTTGCACCATGTTGCACTGACTTCTTCATCACAACACTGTAGTTCCATATATCACTTGTTAACAGAATGCTTATTACTGCTTGCATGTATTCATGCTTGAGCTTGACCGCTTTGAATGTCTTAACTTTCCTTGCTTCTATATGAGCTTGCTCTTGCTGTTTCATACTGAGCTGTTTCTTGTGCATGTCAACATACCCCTGAGTTTTGTATATTGTCCATGTAGCTGCACCATAATGCATGAAAAAGCTTGTTGTGCTTTATCCATTTATGATGGATGCCATATCGAGATCCATATATACAAGTATATACTGCATATGTCATTGAAAAAATGTACACTTGTAGCTGAGTTGATTTTCCATGTTTATTTGTTATGTTGAAATATTGTGCACCCTAAAATGCTGTTGCATCATGTTGTGTACACACAAGTGTATATGCTGCAATGAAAACTTCATGTACAAATGCTTTTGCTTTGCTCATTATAAAACTGCTGCTATGAGTTGTGATCTGCCACACTTGATCTTGCTTGATTTTTATGTTTGACTTGATATGTTGGTTGATCATTCCTTTTTTGCTTGCTCGACCACGCCATGTTTACATGTGACACTAGCTTGACATTTGGGCTATTTGAAAACTTGTTTGACTTCACTTGTCTTGAAATGTGTTGAGTTGTGCACTTTGTCGAGCTTGGTCCATGTGACTGCTCCACAGCTGTATACACTGACTGGCGAGGCAGTGCACACGTGTATTTATACACGTGTGTATTTGCAGCCATCAGAAAGATTTTTTCTGTCCCTGTTCATATACAAACTGTCTGCCTAGACACAGATGAATCAGATCAAGTCATGAAAAATGATGAGAAACACACCAGAAAACTAAGGTAAATAAAATTTCAAAAATAAAATTCAAATCTGCATGTGTTCAGTTTTTATTTCCATTGCAGTGTACTGTGTGTGTGTTTCTTTATATGACAGGTATGAAGATTGGACTGACTGAACTGTGAAGACAAAAGATTGAAGATGAAGACAATATGAAGACGTGTCAATGTATCAGTGTCAATGTGTCTGTAAATTGAAATGTAAACCGAGTGATTGCATAAAGGTGAGATGTATAAACAGAGTGTTATAGTTAGGAGCTGTGTAACAACAGAATTGTACTGATGTTTGTATTAAACAAATTTGTTTGAAATAAAATATTATTTTTGTTGTGTTCAAACAAATTTGTCTAACGTATTCAGTTTATATACAAGTACAATATCATGTGTAATATCTGTGAATGTGTACAAATAGTGGAGTTGTACACTTTGTACTGCTTAGATATTGAAATAAAATATTCTATTTAAAAAAATACTGTTGAATATTTGAATTCGTGTATTGTCGTATTTAATTTAAATATAAGTATTATATTCTTGTCCGTGATGTACATATTAAAACAGTACAGTAACAAACACATATATAATAATATATATTTGGTTGTTATCATCAAACAAAAATCATATAATTGTGTATACAACACCGTTATATACAACAATCTCGCCCTTTTGATGATGACAAACAAATATAAGATTTTGAGCATAAATGTGTTTGAAAAAAAATATTACTCCTCCTATTTGAATGCTCCCCCTACAACAGAAACTCCCTCTAGAAGTGTGCATGAGTGAAAGAATTGAAAATTGAATGAATTTTCAAAATTGAAAATATTTATAAAATATTCACTCATAAATCAGAATCTTTGAAAATATTTATAAAATATTCACTCATAAATCAAAATCTGAACGCATTCTCCCCCTTTTGTTATCATCAAAAGGATCCAGAATTTAAAATATAGATAAATAATGACTAAACAATATAATTTCAGCTTAAGAGGAAGAACAGTCATCATAAATCTCAATCAGTCAAATAAAAATCATAATAAACTAAGAAAAGGTGGCATATTTCACATTGTAGAACGATAGATTTATGACTAATTTTATAAAAATGAGGAGAGTTATATAGATATGAATTTCAATTATTTTCAAAAGATTAAAAAAAATTAGCACTAAAACAGTGATGGATTTGGATTATAATTAATAATTCAATTTAAGTGACAAAAACGAATAATCTCAAATCCCAATACCCATCAATCAACAAATCATAGTACGTCATAAGATTTCAACACATTTCACAGATTAGAAAGATGGATTGATAGGCTGGTTTTTAAACACCATGGAGTATTTCAAAATAATTTTTATTTATGGCGTATTTTTCCTTTTTCTTTTTTTTAAGAGCACACTGACCACGCATAACCAAAGCTTGGATTTTTAAATGAGGTCAGTCGCAGCTTAAATTATAAGTTGTCTCTTAACCATGCATGACCAGAGCTTGGATTTTTAAATGAGGTTAGAGACACACTTATATATTAATTATATTTATTATTTTCAGCTTCGAAATAGAAAAAACTCCTCAGTATATAAAACCAGTATGAAGGATAGAAATGCGGTAGGTACAGAAATGGACTGTGAAATAAATTTCTAAATTAATAATATTATGAAATATGATCAACTGTACCGAGATCATTGATTTTTTTTTCAATTTTCACTAATTCTGAATAATAACATAACCACAATTCCATCACAAATATTTTCACTGTTTATTCACAAAGATTTTTAAAAAATATTAACTCTCCATATTTATATAAAATCATAATGGATGGTAGAAGGATGATAGATAATGAAAATGGTCATGAAATAATTTCCAGTTCAAAGATATTATAATAAATATTCAACCATCATGAAAAAAAAATCTCCTCTTGTTGTGAAATATACTGAAGTCACAATCCATCACAATTTCAGATTCTCATAATAATTTTGATGAATTATAAATACAATTCAGTTTGGTAATTGATCTCAATTTCTGAATGAATAATCAATAAATAATATTAAAATTGAAAAACAATAATAAGAGGAATTATGTAGATCTTTATAAGACAAGAGGGGAAATTTGTACAAGGCAAAAAAGCTTGTGTGGATCTATACAAGGTGAAGATTAGAATCGAAGTACAGATGGGAGAAAAAAAATATAAGGCACTTCTGATACCACTTGGTGTCTCTATTAACTAATTTTAATCACAAAGTCCAAACAGATAGAATTAACAAATTTGCACATTTTTCAAAGCTACAGACAAGAACAAGCAATTATTTGGATCAGTATCAGAGTAGCACAGAAAAAAATATCCCAGCAGACTTGTCAGAAGATGTTTCTGATGGTCACTAAAATATATTCCATGATCCAAGATTACATAATTCAGTTTATTTTAAATCACTTGAAGACATGTGAAAATATCAGGATTTAATGAATCAATCACACCAGATTATATATTTCAGATTCAAAATATGTGTGTGATTCAATAAATCAATAATTTCAAATGATTTTAAACAAACAAATATTTAAATCAAATAACCATGAAATAATAGAAAGATTTAAGTCCAATTTTTTTTTAAAAATTCCACAGGAATTTCTGACAAGCTCAAAGAATTTTTCAGAATATTTACATCAAGTTTGAGTAATAATTCATGATTAAAAATAATTTATTTGAGATCACTTGAATCAATATCAAGTTTGAGATATAATGAATTATTCACACAAGATTGATAATTTCAAATTTAGGTGGTGTGTGATATTCAAAATATCTAGAATTCCAGATGATTTCAAACAAAAACTAATTTCAACCATGATGATCATGAATAAAGATGAATTTCAATATGTATCACTGATTCAAGAAAATTTAAAATATTCAAGCCAATCTGAAAATTTCTGAAATTATCACAACTGATGAATTACAGAGTGCTGTAAAGAGTATAAATTTTCAAGCCCTCCCAAACTGAATTAGAGGAAACCCAAAATAGCATAAATGTGTGAAATTTCATTAATTATTCAGATCTTCAAAAATTTAGAATTCAAAATAACAGTTTTCAAGATATGCCATTAATGCTTCAGCACTATTAAGAATTCAGATAATCAGAAAACTAAACTTCAAAACAATTGCAGATATATACAAGTTCAAATTCAGGATATGGAAATGATTAACACACGATGATTTTATACAAATAAAGCAAATTTCCAGAAAATCGTGAATTCTGCAACTGGAAGTTTAAAAAGTACAGACTAAGAAGAATATGGCAGTGTAAAATAAATAAAAAAGAAGGGGATAGAGGAAGGAAAAAAACACAGAAAATAAAAAAACAAAGAGAATATACAAAGGTGAGTTTAGATATCATACTAGAATCCAATGTAAAGCAGAACCTCTAACTCAACAGACTTGGCTAAGGAACTCTAAATAAATCAAAGATGTGGAATAGCTTGAAATCAAATTTTCTTTTCCAAAGCAGTTCCTCAGCCATCACTGGTACCTAGCAGTTGAGAGGGTTAAGTGGTCTAACAAAGATTGTTTTACCACTCATAGCTGTGTATCGAACTTTCGGTACCCAAACCTGTCTATATAACAAACCATCTGAATTTATCTTTGTACCCTTGGGAACCCAAATCCGTTTGAATTTAACAAAGCCCGTATTAGTTTCTTTTGAGATCCAAGATTGTTTAAATGGTTTGTTATAAAACACATACTCATTTCGTTCATGATTTAAAAACCTTTTGGAATTATCAGATTTAAAATTTCCAAAGCTATTCTTTTCAAAGGAGTTTGAAGGATTTTTAAAATCACTTGAATTTCGTTTTTCAAAACCATTTATTCTCCCAAAACCAAGACCACATTTATTTCCAATAGAAAATTGGTTTTTCAACAACATATTCAAAGATTTTTCACCGTTTGAAAATTTAGCCAAAATTGTTTCAAGTTGTTGAATTTCAGTTTTAAGATCACCGTTTTCTTTCAATAAGTCTGAACAACGATTTTTAGTGATCTTACATCTTTCAAAATCAGATTTTAAAACCAAATTTTCATTTTTAAGCAAATTAATTTTGGTTTGGGACTCAGCAATCTCAGATTCAAAAAGTTTTTGTTTTTCCAACTCAAATTTCTTGGATTTTTCAATCTCATTTTCAAGTTCTTCTAAAATCAAATTTGATTTCAACAAGTTCTCCTTTTCAGCAATTTCAAATTTGGAATTTATATATGTTTTAAAATTTTCAAATTCCTTTTGCAAAAGGTTATTCAAATTTGATAACTCAGTCTTGTTCCCATTTAAGATCAAAATTTCATTTTCAAACTTTTGTATATTTTTATTGAGATGAACAAGATTGGATTTCAATTTCAAACAATTTTTGCAAACTGAATTTGAAGAATTTTTAACATGTTCAAGTTGTGATTCCAAATCATCAATTTTGCTGGCCAACTCAAAATTCTTAGATTTCAGAGACTTATTTTTTAGTTGGAGTTTATCAACAGATTTTGTTAAATCAAGACACATGTAAAACAGATCTTCATATGAGAAATTTTCTGTTTCAGCATTTTTTGATTCTCCATCATCTGATCCATCTGAAGTTTCATTTGTAAATCCTGTTAAACAGAATTCTGAATCTGAGTTAACTTTCTTGGGTTTTGAGCTACCATTGTCAAATCTTCCATACATTGTATTAAGAGTATCCCAAATTTCCTGTGCAGATAAACAATGGCAGATAAGATTAAACTGTTCAGTACTAAGAAAATCAAATATAATTTTCATAGCATGGGTATTGAAAGTAATATCTACACTGTCAAATCCATTGATAACAACATCCCAATATTTAATATTAACAGATTTTAAATAAGATTCCATTTTGGATTTCCAGTTTAAAAAATCTGTTCCATTGAAAATAGTTTGAGATAAACTGGACTGACTCTCTATCGACTGACAACTAGGGATACCCATGACTCTAGAGTTAATGAAATAACCTGCTCTGATACCACTTGGTGTCTCTATTTACGAGGAATTTTAAATCACCCCGGTGGCCACCAAAGATACCTCAGACACTGGTTTCACGTCCTGCCTCTCGACACAGACAACCACCCATGGGCATGTAGGGGTAAGAGTCAATACTTCGCCACATGATCATACAGCGAGAACCCCCTATCATGTTGTTACCTTAAACCAGCTCCGATACCACTTGTTGGATCTAGTTTAACCCTAAAGGGGGGTGAATAGGGTTTATCACAGTTTTTAACTGAATTAAAATTCTAACGAGATATATAATAATAAACAGATCACAGAATATAGTAGAAATAGAAATGCAGAAAATAAATCACACACAGATATATCCAACTTCGGCAAAACCCTGCCTACTCCTACATTTCTAAGGTTTCTACTAAATGATAGAACAGTTCCCGCATACAAGACCATGTACACTCACAAATCCTGCTCCTATTCTAACCCTACACTCAAAACCATAGACTGATCTAAACACTAGATCAGATTTCCCCTGATTACAACCCCATAACCAGTAACCTAGATTTTACAGACTCTGTCAACTGTCAGTCAACACCCTGACTGAATTCCTAGTATTTTACAGACACTAGAAACTGGTTGAGCGTTTACAGAAGAAATTGAAAAACAAAACAATACAAAAATAAAGATTAAAACTTAAAACCCTTAGGAGTTAAAACAAGGGGTCATCCCTTTAGAAAATTATGGCCGACCCATTTTATTATCTCTTACCCGATCTCCTTTGTCTCTGAAAAATGGCGGCTAGGGTTCTGAAACTTCCCCCCAAATCGAATCGAGATATTTGGAATTTGCTGAGATAATTCTCTGGTGATCGGATCAACCTATGCTTGGCTTTAGTACTTCGATTTGGGATCATTGCGATCGAAACACTCGTAGAAAAAATTGTGAGTTCTCTGTATTATCTTTCTTCTAACTGCTCTTGAATTGTTTATGGTTTTTCGACAATTTCTCTTTGAATTGTTGTCTGGTATTTCGATTTGCTTTGCCAATGATGTAACGCATGTACATACAGGGTTAAAAACGAAACCCTAACACTCTGATTTCAATCTGATTTGGTCTGATTGTGTGGTTTCCTCTTTTTGGTTTTTCGGCCAAAATTGATTTTCTGAAATCATTTGTTGCCTGATTTGAGTAATTCGACATTGAATGGAATGAAGAAATTTTTGGAAAATAATTTCCTAGCCCTTATTTGCTCGGCATGAATTTCTGAATTTATTGATAAATCAGGGAATGGATTTCCTCGAAATTTTTCTTAGCTAGTCTGATTCCTTTCCATTGTAGCTTGATTTCTGGACACATGATTGATGAAATTTTTGAAGAAATCTACCGAGTATATTGTGATGGTTTTTTATAAAACACTTGTAGTTCCCCCATCTAAAACAGATTTTAAAACTTGCCAAACATGAGTTCCAAGCTGTAAATCTGGAATTTAAACACATGAATACTTGCCAAAATCAATTTTCACATTTCTGGAAAGAAAAGATTTATTACTTGCCAAACATATGAGCACTGATTTGCATGATTAATTCTGCATCTTAAATGTGATTTAGATCTTTAGAAAAACATGCCATAAAATAAATGCTTGTTATTCCACTCATAAAATATGTAAAACTTGAAGCCATCCTGAGCTGTGTATTCATGCTGCATCATAAAATGCTTTGACATGTTGTATTCGCTTTACCTTGCCATCACTGTACTGCTGAACCATGAATTTGTATCTCTACATGTTGCCTCTTGGTTCATGTACCATGCTGTTGCATGTGTCCAGTTGTCTTTACCAAGATCCACTTGATCTCCTTCATGTATATGCAGCTTCCCTGTTTAGAACCATGTTGTTTGTAACTCCATGCACGAACATATGTATTAGCACCATTGTAAAACTGCTGATTTGCCAAGTATGCTAAACAGATTTGTGTTCATGCATTACTGTGTATACATCCGTGAGTATTTGCACTTGCACCATGTTGCACTGACTTCTTCATCACAACACTGTAGTTCCATATATCACTTGCTAAGAGAATGCTTAATACTGCTTGCATGTATTCATGCTTGAGCTCGACCACTTTGAATGTCTTAACTGTCCTTGCTTGTATATGAGCTTGCTCTTGCTGTTTCATACTGAGTTGTTTCTTGTGCATGTCAACATACCCCTGAGTTTTGTATATTGTCCATGTAGCTGCACCATAATGCATGAAAAAGCTTGTTGTGCTTTATCCATTTATGATGGATGCAATGTCGAGCTCCATATATACAAGTATATACTGCATATGTTATTGAAAAAATGTACACTTGTAGCAGAGTTGATTTTCCATGTTTATTTGTTATGTTGAAACATTGTGCACCCTAAAATGCTGCTGCATCATGTTGTGTACACACAAGTTTATATGCTGCAATGAAAACTTCATGTACACATGCTTTTGCTTTGCTCATTGTAAAACTGCTGCTATGAGTTGTGATCTGCCACACTTGATCTTGCTTGATCTTGTATGTTTGACTTGATATGTTGGTTGATCATTCCTTTTTTGCTTGCTCGACCACGCCATGTTTACATGTGACACTAGCTTGACACTTGGGCTATTTGAAAACTTGTTTGACTTCACTTGTCTTGAAATGTGTTGAGTTGTGCACTGTGTCGAGCTTGGTCCATGTGACTGCTCCACAGTTGTATACGCTGATTGGCGAGGCAGTGCAAACGTGTATTTATACACGTGTGTATTTGCAACCATCGGAAAGATGTTTTTCTCTCCCTGTTCATTTACAAACTGTCTGCCTAGACACAGATGAATCAGATCAAGTCATGAAAAATGATGAGAAACACAACAGAAAACTGAGGCAAATAAAATTTCAAAAATAAAATTCAAATCTGCATGTGTTCAGTTTTTATTTCCATTGCAGTGTACTGTATGTGTGTTTCTTTATATGATAGGTATGAAGACTGGACTGACTGAATTGTGAAGACAGAAGATTGAAGATGAAGACAATATGAAGACGTGTCAATGTATCAGTGTCAATGTGTCTGTAAATTGAAATGTAAATTGAGTGATTGCATAAATGTGAGATGTACAGACAGAGTGTTATAGTGAGGAGCTATGTATCAACAGAATTGTACTGATGTTTGTATTAAACAAATTTGTTTGAAATAAAATATTATTTTTATTGTGTTCAAACAAATTTGTCTAATGTATTCAGTTTATATACAAGTACAATATCATGTGTAATATCTGTGAATGTGTGCAAATAGTGGAGTTGTAAACTTTGTACTGCTTAGATATTGAAATAAAAAATTCTATTTAAATAAAATACTATTGAATACTTGAATTCGTGTATTGTCGTATTTTATTTAAATATAAATATTATATTCTTGTCCGTGATGTACATATTAAAACAGTACAGTAACGAACACATATATAATAATATATATTTGGTTGTTATCATCAAACAAAAATCATATAATTGTGTATACAACACCGTTATATACAACAAGAACAACGTCTAAAACTATACATTTTAGGCCATTCGCCGCCATTACCAATCAACACTGTCGGTTGATTTTAAACGCAACACAGGTGAATATTTATTCAACCATTACACTCAAACAGGTTTTTCTACCATATGGTGTTCAATAAGTTCGAATATCAATAATATAAAACAAAAAAACAACATATATAATATTTGAGGAATCCGGTTGGACCCCTCCAACCTGTTCTTCCCTACACCACAGCTCGTTATAACGTTCCATGATAATATATGAAATAAATTTCATATGATCGATTAAATCTAATTAACCGCATCCAATCAACCATAACAGTCAACAGCAACCAATCAACCAATTTATATTTTTAAAGGTAAATTATATTTTAATATGAATTTACCACATCACAGAATCCCAGAAGGTGTGAGAATTAACTCACCAGATTTATTCTGTCGACGATTGATGCGTTTGTTCCTTTTAATCTGAGTTGAGCATTCAAAATTTACTGAAAATTCAACTGCATCAGATCAGAGCCTAGTCAGTGCCATCGTCTAGGTCTCGTCCCTGCGATCCCAACGGATCCAGCTTCGTTAGATTTCGTTAATGTATGAGAAAGTTATCGCATTTCAAAGTTTTGTATATTTATACGATTTATAATTAACTAATTAATATATTAATTAAATAAATAAAATCATTACCTTAATCCTTTTAATCATTGCTGACACGTCATCGTCATTAGAACAAAAAAAACGCGTCTTTCTTCCTGGTAACACACCGAAACCTGATCCCTTTTGTTTGCCAGAACCCCACTACTTCCATCGCCACCCGCCAACGCTAGGCGCCCCCAGAGATAGCCTCGACCCCTTCATCTGAACCGCCGTCTACCCTTACCCCTTCGCCAGAACCCTCGGCCAACATAGCGCCTCCGTCCGCCCTGGAAACGAGTTCGACGGTAATGGATTTGGGTTCCAAATTCCATCGCCACCGACCACTTCAGCCACGGCCGCCACCATGGTTGTCACCGCCAGACTTCCCCCTACAACCCACTTCAGACACTTTCCTCCAACTCTGATCGATGCTGCCGGAAATTTGAAGAATCTGATTTCAGCTTCTTGAAAACAACCCAAAACTCACGCCTCCGTTCATCTCGACCCCCACGCCACCATGGGCCACCAGAGACCTCGAGACCACAGCCAAACGAAAGCTCTTTCTCCCTTCTTCATTTCCCCCAAGGTCCGAGCATTTAAAATTGGACCATTTACTCGAATTTCAGAGAAAACGGAAGGCAGTTTTCCTCGGTTTTTGTCCGATTCCGGCCACCTCCGACCACGAAATCTGCCCAACTTTTCTCAGTAGCTAGGTATTGACCAGATCTACAACTTTTGTTCAGGTTTCCCTAACAAATTCCTCTCGGATTGGAAGATATAATTGATTTTGTGTATAGGGGCTTTTTTGCAAAAAGTATGAATGGGAGTTGAATTGGGAATTAGGGTTTCAGCCATAGGTTCCTTATATAGTGTGGGAAAATATTTAGTTATGTTAATTTGACGAACGACAATGACTAATGATATTTTATTTCGTGTCTATCGCGTTTTCGAATGTCTTTTATTCGCTGCTGCGCTCACATACGAACCCCGTTCGAGATGCGAATGGACGATATAGCATAATTTGACGATACGGTCCTAACGAAACTTGTTTCGTCGAATTCCGAGTTCATTTGCTCGAATGGCCCTCGTTTACGTTCAAACGATCGTTTTTATTTGCGTTTTATTTTGCCACGCTCACAAATTAACCTCGGTTGACGCGCCACTTGAAATCTAGCAATAATTTACTGTTGCGGTCCCAATAAAATTTATTTCGTCGAAAACTGAGGTCGTTTGAATAAATGACCTTTTATAACTGACCAATTCAAATAAAATAAACCAATTTTAAAATACCTCAATATAATAATATTAAAACATTGAAATTGGCCATATACGACTAGAATATCGTATACTATCATCATAAAATAGCTCGGGTTGAGTTTGAGGCCAAATCGATATTATAAAAATTTAAAAACCCCTTTATTTAATATAAATAACGTTATAATATATAACGAAATTCCACAGCGACCTTTTCAAAATTTGATTTGGACATAAAATAAAATCTACAACACGAAAACTCGATTTTTCTCTTCCATTAGAAAGATATTACCCAACAGATTAGAACGTTTCTTGTTTCGAGAAAATCCGACTCAATTTGGGCCCTGTACGGCCGTTTAAAGTTCAAAACGCCAATTTACGAACTGTCGCGCCGCTGCAGCTCGTTTTATAATTAAATTATAAATTAAACGTTATGATGTCGTTTTCTAACCGAAATCGCCACGATAATTTCAATATAAACCATATTTAACCATTTTAAGTTGCCCATTCACGTTATACAGTAAATTCGAAATTTTCCAAATATGTCGAAAATAAAATATTATCATATTATTAATATAATTCAAATATTCAAATTAAAATGGTTAAATCGATTATATAACCTCAAATCAATATTTTAAATAAATAAAATATTCCAAATAAATGGTCAGAAAATACGGGACGTTACATTCCTTTCCCCTTAAAATAATTTCATCCTCGAAACTGCTAAGGTTAAAAGAACGCTACCACCCATTATCTTTATAATAATATTATTTAATTAAAACTCGATTTTTAATTCCAAACTAATCTTATTGGCTGTAAAACTAAACTTAATTCAAATAAAAGAATTTCCCAAAAATCTTCAAAAATTTTCTAACACCTTAAATTTTAGAAAATTTTTGGCAGAGTCTCCCCGGTACGGAGGACATCTGCAAAATCGCAGGTTCAAGAAATATATATACAACTCAAAACCCAACCAAAACCAAAAATTTCATATTTGCGTAGGCGTACCTTTTTGCGAGCGTTATTATGCGATATGCGATATATCATATTCGAGCTTGCTTAATCATAACGCAGCTCTATGCTCAACTGGATTCAATTAACTCCAGAATTTTCTCTGGCTGGGTTTTAAAGCTGAATTGGTTCATCTGCACCTGTTCTCAATTCAATTGAATTTCATTAGTCATCAAACAAATGTCAGTTATGTTCAAAACATCCATACCATACACACAATTCAAACCACACGAGATTATAACTATTTATAATCACTTCATTTACGTCTTTAATTATCCATTCAAATTTATTTATCTGGATTGATTTTCCAACTTATTTGTTTCATACTGGTTTTAACCAAATCGAATCATGTACAGGTTCATATCCAAGCAACCAACAACACAATCCAAACATATCATATAAACAAATAAATCGATTGCCCATATTATAAAAAAAATCTTTTATTTTATTATAAAATAAATTGGGCAAAAATAGTTTCAAAAACAATTTTATATCAAATTACAAATACGCGCTCTCATATATATACTCAAACTCAATCTAGGGCATTACTAAACCCATCTCTATTGAGTCACACCACGGATCCAAGGTTATCTCTAAACCAATAGCTCTGATACCACTGTAACGACCCAGGGAAAAGCTTGACGCTCGAATTTTCGACAACGATACACAAACCTGTATTACTTTCCAAAAACCCAAGTATTGAACCCCCAGATTGTCAATAGAAAGAATTTAGAGGGTGAGGATAGAAAGAAAGAAATATTAGAATAGAAGAAAGAAGAAGAACACACATCAGAATCTCACAGCGGAAGGAATAAATTATAATATCAAATCTCTTTATACATAAAGAATTGTATATATACATACCAATCATCAGAGTACAACATTCATCAATCACAGCGGAATAATAAATTTGAATAACTAGTGGTGAAGCCGCCTGCTTCTAGCTCCTGAATTCCAAGCGAAACCTAACCTGGAACATACTCGGTCTGACCCGAGCACATTTGAGGAAAGCAAAATACACCGGGTCAGTCTGGAATACTATGAGTGATAAATTCACAGAACACACAACTTGTTTAACTTTGGAAAATCCTTTCTGAAATCAAAGGATAATAGTAAGACCAGTCCACACATGAAAACAGACGGTTTTTACCTCACTACAACCCAAAACGTTTTGAAATCATAACTTGCTCTGATATTATCAAAATGTCTAAATACAAATAAATATCAATCTAGAGTAACGCTTGCATCTCACGCTCCCCATATATAGTATACAAACCAAAACCGCGGGCTCTTATTAAATATTGGATTCCAACTTGACAAGGTATGGGACCACCTTCCGCACGTGTATCTCTAGAGGTGAATACACTGGGTTCAACAAGAACGTCTAGCAACCCGGCCCACCCATGACCGACCACTCATTTCGCTTGAGTGTATCGAATGTATATCACCGACGGTTGGGATCAGCAACTGCCTGTCCGAAAAGGGACAGCATCGAATATAGATTAAAGAAGCAAATGGAATTTCTCTAGATAGGTGATCATACATCCTAATGGGAGCGACCCACATAACCATGCTGCCTGCCCGATTTTTGCCATTTCCCGGTTGATGAGGATTGAGGCTAGAATTTATCTTTATGATATCTGGTCGTCATTCACTTTGAATGCCACATCGTCCGATCCGCCAGATATCACTAATTGACGTCCACAAAAATAATCTGCGGTTAGCTAAGAGAAGGTGTACGGCCTTCTCCGCCATCAACAGAAATACGTTTGAAGAAATCAACGTACGTGGCCCCTTTGGAAATACTTTGTCAGACACTCATCCATACAAGTAATCCAGGAACAGGATGAACTGAAGGCACCCTCCTAGTGCATCTCATATAGGAATCACCCCATGGATCAGTAGCGAGAAGTCCTTGCAACCCGTAGATTCCAACCACGACAGAACCACAGTATATCTCTGGCAGCAGACCAGAGATTATTAGCAGTTCTTCCACTTAGAAAGATCCACGGTCTTCAATGCTCCATCTCGACCGTCTTCTGATATCTTAACGTATTTGTTGGTCGGAATGGTTTTCGAATATAAATTCGATCCCGGTCTTTCCATACCAACAATCGTATTGGTCAGGTTTGATAGTCGGTGTTTTAACTATCAAATAACAATAGTGTGAATAAACTGAGTTTACTGATTCAGTACTTGGCATGACTTGGCCTCTTTAAAATATATTTCAAAATCTCGCATTTATATTCAATACTTCCCGTATGGGACATCACACTAATCACAACACATTTCACTCGTTTCAAACTAATACCATTCCTTGATAATAGTGAAGCCATTCAAGTTAGGGTATTTTATTTACCTCTCAGACCTTGATCGACAACGTTCTTATCTCAGAATAGTATTAGCTTGTCACTTAACCACTGATTATCAAAATCTTATTTACTCCTTGATTTCAAATCTAGTTTTATAAACCATTTCTTACGTTTAAAATCTTCGTTCAATATAATCTCTTTACTTAAGTAGATATTCACTAAGAATATAACTTTTTAACTTAAACCACAATTTTACTTATAACCTTCGGATTTTTAGTAAAATCCCTCGTCTAATAATCCCCTTTTATTTATTCAGGAATTCCTATAACAACTTTATATTGGATTCCTATAACTGAAATCCTCTTATCATTTTCTTTACAATAAACCCCTTTTTGTCTTGGATTTTATTTTTTTTCCAAAAATTTTCAACCAAAATCACTATGTGTATTTTCCTTTGCTTTTGAAACCTTTATTTCAATTAAAGTGTTTTGTTTAAACAACTCTTTAACTTTTTCAAAGTTATCGTTTTGGTTTTTAAAACCCTTTTCTATCCCTTACTTGGATTCCCTCCAAAATACATATAATAATTCCCTTTACCATTTTTCCCACAACGTGTTAGATCTTGTTCTAAAACTCTTACCATATTTCCATTTACCAAATCTCGCTTGAAAACTTAGGTTTATAAATCCCTGAAATTCTTATTTGATTAAATCGAACTTGGCGACGCTTAAACACTTCTTAATTGAATACCAATAAAAAATCATCGCTTAAACTATCATTTGTTAAAATAATAATTTACTTTAATATTAACTATATTACTGATTTTTCTTGTTATTTCCCCTTTTTAAATTAATTAAATAGCTTATTTAATTTAAAACAACATTTAATTGTATTAAAATATATTTATTCCACTTTACCGACACGTAGGTAAAATCTCTGATTTTCTAGCTTTCAGCTCATGTACAAACCAAACGGTGTCACTACATACAACCGTTTAGATAATTTCTTATGTAAACCCGATTAAAATATTTATTTAAAAATCTCTTGTTTAATTACTAATATAGAATAACTTAAAAAGCTCAATTCAGTTATAAAATATTTTATAACTTTAAAACTGCGTCGTTTCACCGAACGGTAGAACGACGTCTAAAACTATACATTTGAGGCCATTCACTGCCAATCACCAATCAACACTGTCGGTTGATTTTAAACGCAACACAGGTGAATATTTATTCAAACATTACGCTCAAACAGGTTTTTCTACTATATGGTGTTCAATCAGTTCAAATATCAATAATATAAAACAAACAAACAACATATATAATATTTGAGGAATCCGGTTGGACCCCTCCAACCTGTTCTTCCCTACACCACAGCTCGTTATAATGTTCCATGATAATATAAGAAATAAATCACATCCGATCAACCATAACAGTCAAAAGCAACCAATCAACCAATTTATACTTTTAAAGGTAAATTATATTTTAATATGAATTTACCATATCACAGAATCCCAGAAGGTGTGAGAATTAACTCACCAGATTTATTCTGTCGACGGTTGACGCGTTTGTTCTTTTTAATCTGAGTCGAGCATTCAAAATTTACTGAAAATTCAACTGCGTCAGATCAGAGCCTAGTCAATGCCATCGTCTAGGACTCGTCCGTGCGATCCCAACGGATCCAGTTTTGTTAGATTTCGTTAATGTATGAGAAAGTTATCGCATTTCAAAGTTTTGTATATTTATACGATTTATAATTAACTAATTAATATATTAATTAAATAAATAAAATCATTACCTTAATCCTTTTAATCATTGCTGACACATCATCGTCATTAGAACAAAAAAACGCATCTTTCTTCATGGTAACACATCGAAACCCGTTCCCTTTTGTTTGCCAGAACTCCACTACTTCCATCGCCACCCGCCAACGCTAGGTGCCACCGGAGATAGCCTCGACCCCTTCATCTGAACCGCCGTCCACCCTTTCCCCTTCGCCAGAACCCTCGGCCAACATAGCGCCTCCTTCCGTCTTGGAGACAAGTTCGACGGTAATGGCTTTAGGTGCCAAATTCCATTGCCACCGACCACTTCATCCACTGGCGCCACCACGGTTGTCACCGCTAGACTTCCCCCTACAACCCCCTTCAGACACTTTCCTCCAACTCTGATCGATGCTGCCGGAAATTTGAAGAATCCGATTTCGGCTTCTTGAAAACAACCCAAAACACACGCCTCCGTTCATCTCGACCCCCACGCCACCACAGACCACTAGAGACCTCGAGACCACAGCCAAACGAAAGCTCTTTCTCCCTTCTTCATTTCCCCCAAGGTCCGAGCATTTAAAATTGGACCATTTGCCCGAATTTCAGATAAAACCGAAGGCAGTTTTCCCCAGTTTTTGGCCAATTCCAGCCACCTCCGACCACGAAATCTCCCCAACTTTTCTCCGTAGCTAGGTATTGACCAGATCTACAACTTTTGTTCAGGTTTCCCTAGCAAATTCCACTCGGGTTGGAAGATATAATTGATTTTGTGTATAGGGGCTTTTTTTCAAAAAGTATGAATGGGGGCTGAATTGGGAATTAGGGTTTCAGCCATAGGTTCCTTATATAGTGTGGGAAAATATTTATTTAAGTTGATTTGACGAACGACAGTGACTAACGATATTTTATTTCGTGTCTATCGTGTTTTTGAACATCGTTTATTCGCTGCTGCGCTCACATACGAACCCCGTTCGAGTTGCGAATGGACGGCATAACATAATTTGATGATACAGTCCTAACGAAACTTGTTTCGTCGAATTCCGAGTTCGTTTGCTCGAATGGCCCTTGTTTATGTTCAAACGATCGTTTTTACTTGCGTTTTATTTTGCCACGTTCACAAATTAACCCCGATTGACGCACCACTTGAAATCTAGCAATAATTTACTGTTACGGACCCAATAAAATTTGTTTCGTCGAAAACTGAGGTCGTTTGAATAAAGGCCCTTTTATAACTGACCAATTCAAATAAAATAAACCAATTTTAAAATACCTCAATATAATAATATTAAAATATTGAAATTGGCCATATACGACTAGAATATCGTATACTATCATGATAAAATAGCTCGGGTTGAGTTTGAGGCCAAATCGATATTATAAAAATTAAAAACCCCTTTATTTAATATAAATAACATTATAATATATAACAAAATTCCACAGCGACCTTTTCAAAATTTGATTTGGACATATAATAAAATCTACAATACGAAAACTCGATTTTTCTCTTCCGTTAGAAAGATATTACCCAACAGATTCAGACGTTTCTTGTTTCGAGAAAATCCGACTCAGTTTGGGCCCTGTACGGCCGTTTAAAGTTCAAAACGCCAATTTACGAACTGCTGTGCCGCTGCAGCTCGTTTTATAATTAAATTATAAATTAAACGTTATAACGTCGTTTTCTAACCGAAATCGCCACGATAATTTCAATATAAACCATATTTAACCATTTTAAGTTGCCCGTTCACGTTATACTGTAAATTCGACATTTTCCCAAATATGCCGAAAATAAAATATTATCATATTATTAATATAATTCAAATATTCAAATTAAAATGGTTAAATCGATTATATAACCTCAAATCAATATTTTAAATAAATAAAATATTCCAAATAAATGGTCAGAAAATACGGGACGTTACATTCCTTTCCCCTTAAAATAATTTCATCCTCGAAACTGCTAAGGTTAAAAGAACGCTACCACCCATTATCTTTATAATAATATTATTTAATTAAAACTCGATTTTTAATTCCAAACTAATCTTATTGGCTGTAAAACTAAACTTAATTCAAATAAAAGAATTTCCCAAAAATCTTCAAAAATTTTCTAACACCTTAAATTTTAGAAAATTTTTGGCAGAGTCTCCCCGGTACGGAGGACATCTGCAAAATCGCAGGTTCAAGAAATATATATACAACTCAAAACCCAACCAAAACCAAAAATTTCATATTTGCGTAGGCGTACCTTTTTGCGAGCGTTATTATGCGATATGCGATATATCATATTCGAGCTTGCTTAATCATAACGCAGCTCTATGCTCAACTGGATTCAATTAACTCCAGAATTTTCTCTGGCTGGGTTTTAAAGCTGAATTGGTTCATCTGCACCTGTTCTCAATTCAATTGAATTTCATCAGTCATCAAACAAATGTCAGTTATGTTCAAAACATCCATACCATACATACAATTCAAACCACACGAGATTATAACTATTTATAATCACTTCATTTACGTCTTTAATTATCCATTCAAATTTATTTATCTGGATTGATTTTCCAACTTATTTGTTTCATATTGGTTTTAACAAAATCGATTCATGTTCAGGTTCATATCCAAGCAACCAACAACACAATCCAAACATATCATACAAACAAATAAATCGATTGCCCATATTATAAAAAAATCTTTTATTTTATTATAAAATAAATTAGGTAAAAATAGTTTCAAAAACAATTTTATATCAAATTACAAATACGCGCTCTCATATATATACTGAAACTCAATCTAGGGCATTACTAAACCCATCTCTATTGAGTCACACCATGGAGCCATGGTTTTCTCTAAACCAATAGCTCTGATACCACTGTAACAACCCGGGGAAAAGCTCGACGCTCGAATTTTCGACAACAATACACAAACCCGTATTACTTGCCAAAAACCCTAGTATCGAACCCCCAGATTGTCAATAGAAAGAATTTAGAGGGTGAGGATAGAAAGAAAGAAATATTAGAATAGAAGAAAGAAGAAGAACACGCATCAGAATCTCACGGCGGAACGAATAAATTATAATATCAAATCTGTTTATACAGAAAGAACTGTATATATACATACCAATCATCAGAGTACAACATTCATCAATCACAGCGGAATAATAAATTTGAATAACTAGTTGTGAAGCCGCCTGCTTCTAGCTCCTGAATTCCAAGCGAAACCTAACCTGGAACATACTCGGTCTGACCCGAGCACATTTGAGAAAAGTAAAATACACCGGGTCAGTCTGGAATACTATGAGTGATAAATTCACAGAACACACAACTTGTTTAACTTTGGAAAATCCTTTCTGAAATCAAAGGATAAGAGTAAGACCAGTCCACACATAAACACGGACGGTTTTTACCTTACTATAACCCAAAACGTTTCGAAATCATAACTTGCTCTGATATTATCATAATGTCTAAATACAAATAAATATCAATCTAGAGGAACGCTTGCATCTCACGCTCCCCATATATAGTATACAAACCAAAACCGTGGGCTCTTATTGGATATTGGATTCCAACTTGACAAGGTATGGGACCACCTTCCGCACGTGTATCTCTAGAGGCGAATACACTGGGTTCAACAAGAACGTCTTGCAACCCGGCCCACACATGGCCGACCACTCATTTCGCTTGAGTGTATCGAATGTATATCACCGACGGTTGGGATCAGCAACCGCCTGTCCGAAAAGGGACAACATTGAATATAGATTAAAGAAGCAAATGGAATTTCTCTAGATAGGTGATCATACATCCTAATGGGAGCGACCCACATAGCCATGCTGCCTGCCCGATTTTTTCCATTTCCCGGTTGATGAGGCTTGAGGCTAGAATTTATCTTTATGATATCTGGTCATCATTAACTTGAATGCCTCATCGTCAGATCCGCCAGATATCACTAATTGACGTCCACAAAAATAATCTGCGGTTAGCTAAGAGAAGGTGTATGGCCTTCTCCGCCAGCAACAGAAATACGTTCGAAGAAATCAACGTACGTGACCCCTTTGGAAATAATCTGTCAGACACTCATCCATACAAGTCATCCAGGAACAGGATGAACCGAAGGCACCCTCCTACTGCATCTCATATAGGAATCACCTCATGGATCAGTTGCAAGAAGTCCTTGCAACCCGTAGATTCCAACCACGACAGAACCACAGTACATCTCTTGTAACGACCCGGATTTTGAGCGACTTTGGTTATCGACGTAAGCACGACGTCGATAACCAAACCGTCGAAAAATCCTGGTAATTAGTGAAAGAAATTAGAGGGTGAGGAAAGATAAGATAGAAAATTAGAATAGAAGAAGAAGAAGAACACAACATCAGAGTAACACGAATCTCACAGCGGAACGAATAAATATATTTCATAACATAACTTTGAAATACAAACTTGGTACTTGAATATACATATCATTATCAAAGTACAACACTTACAACACAGCGGAAATAAACAATAGCTATATGATCCTGAAGCCTCCTGCTCCAAGCTCTTCCAGTATATCTGTAAATCCCGACTACTTGACTGCCCGTACAAATTTAGGCACCCAAGAGTTTAGGGAAAACAACAAAGTAAACTCCGGGTCAGTCATGGGACTGGTGTGAGTAAAACAGTTTAAAACAGTTATACAGGTATGATATCTCATAAGACCACGCCGCATAACGGAACGGGTTTTTCCCTTATGAGAATCCAAAATATCTTTATATCAAAAACCTTTTGATATTATAATAATGTCTATCAACCACAGTATATATATAATCATCTAGCAGAAACGCTTTCATCTCACGTTCTACATATATAGTATACAATCAAAACCGCAAGCACGTATTGGGTAATGGATTTCCAACTATGACAAGGTATGGATCCACCTTTCGCTCGTGTACCTCTAGAGAGGAATACACTGGGTTCAACAAGAACATCTTGCAACCCGGCCACACATGACCGACCACTCATTTCGCTTGAGTGTATCGAATGTATATCACCAACAGTTGGGATCAGCAACCGTTTCCCGAATGGGACAGCATCAACAATAGATTTTTAGAAGTAAATGAAACTCTAGATCAGGTGATTATACACCCTACTTCGGTGCGACCGACTTAGCCATGCTGCCTGCCCGATTTCTGTCATTTACCGGATGATGAGGCTAGAAGCTACGCTTTAACATCACATCAGATTCACTTTGAATGTCACATCGTCAAATCCATCAAATCACCGATTTGACGTCTACAACAATACATTATGTGTTAGCTAAAAGAAGTTTCCTCCTCCGCTTCCACTCTTGGTACAGTTGGAGAAATCAATATATGTGATTGTCTGGAAATACTCTGTCAGACATCCGTCCATACAAGTCACCCAGAAACAGGATGAACCGAAGGTACTATTCTGTAAACAGGATAGCCCTTGCATAACTCCGTCTTCAATTTCTTTTAGCATATATGATTCGCAACGCTTATGCCAATACAGAGTGGTTCTTTGGATAATAATCCAACCGGTCTCTCCATATTAACAACGTTAAAATGGTCAAAACTTCGATAGTCTGTGATTTAACTATCGAATAAAAATAGGTGTGCAAACAATGATATTATTTCCAAATGGAAATTTATATCGATCAAACATCATTCAACATTCATCTCCTTAATTCATTAATTTACTTATTCCTGTTTCCCTATATTCAATATTTCTTATTTTCTAAAATTGGAAAATATACGTTATTAACAATGGAAAACATTTCCATTTCTTGCTTTCTTTATTAGAAAACATTTCTGGTTTCTTATTTGGAGAACATTTCCAAAGCTTCTTCATTGGACTTAGACAGATGTTTAAACGAACCATCGGGATGCCAAATCAAACCATTTCCTTTACTACCGAATCTTAACTATTCCTTAGTTAAAAACGAAGCCAATCAAGTTGGGGTAGAACTACCTCTCAGACCTTAACTGAACAACATTTCTAACTTTGAAATTAGCAAAGTTCACTTTATATTCCATTTACTAACTTCCTTACTTAACCCTCCTTCGAATAGCTATATTCGATTTACACTTTTCACTTAACTCTATTCGATTAACCTTTATCAATTAACTCTATTGGCTTAACACCATTTGACTAACGCTATTTATTTACTCATTTCACTTAACTCCCTTTGAATAAACTATATTCGATAACTCCTTTTACTTTCTATTCGAATAACTATATTCGATTTACTTATTTGCTTCTATTCTAATCTATATTCGATTTAACTCATTTGCTTCTATTCTAATCGATTAAACTAACATCAATTATCTCCTTTCAACTTCATTCTCTAATCGATTAACTAACATCGATTAACTCCTTTCAACTTCATTCTCTAATCGATTAACTAACATCGATTAACTCCTTTCAACTTCATTCTCTAATCGATTAACTAACATCGATTAACTCCTTTCAACTTTAACTTCTAATCGATTAACTAACATCGATTAACTCCTTTCAACTTCATTCTCTAATCGATTAACTAACATCGATTAACTCCTTTCAACTTCATTCTCTAATCGATTAACTAACATCGATTAACTTCTTTCAACTTTAACTTCTAATCGATTAACTAACATCGATTAACTCCTTTCAACTTTAACTTCTAATCGATTAACTAACATCGATTAACTCCTTTCAACTTTAACTTCTAATCGATTAACTAACATCGATTAACTCCTTTTTAACTTTAACACTAATCGATTAACTAACATCGATTAACTTCTTTTTATAAACTACGTTTTCCATTACAACTATTTCCTTTTTATAACGTTTACTTACCGTTACAAATATATCCTATTTATAACTTCTATTTACCGTTACAAATATTTCCTATTTATAACTTCTATTTACCGTTACAAATATTTCCTATTTATAACTTCTATTTACCGTTACAAATATTTCCTATTTATAACTTCTATTTATTTTCTAAATAAATATCCCTTTTCTATTTCTATTTATTTTCTAAATAAATATCCCTTTTATAAAACCGTGTTCGTTTTATAAATATTTCCTTTTATAAAATCCTGTGATTTTATAAAATTCCTTTATTTCAATATACATTGAAATAAATTCTTTTTACATCCCAGGGTCTTTTATGATATTTACAATATCGAATAACAATGATCAACATCATTCCAACACCCATAATCCATAACAGATTATATAACACATCATATATCACAATATATGAAAACAGTAAAATAAATGTTGAGGAATCCAGTCGGATTCCTCCAACCTGTTTCCCTGCATCACAGATGTTAAACAATATAATATAACATCACTTTTCAGTTCTATATGATATATTCTGTTAAACAGAATCAATATAGAAAATTAACTAACTGACTAACAGTTCAATCAAACAGTCAACATACAGTAAATCAGCCAATATCTAACAGTTCTAAAAATATAACATGAATTTATAAACTGTTCAAAGTTAGTGAGATTTACTCACATTGGCGGGTTAATCGTTAAATAACGGTTTGCGTTCATTGATTCAGTCGAACAATTTATTTCGCCATAAATTGTAACGAGCACCGATCCACTCCCAGTCAGCTTCATTGTGAAGCTCTCGTCCATACGGTCCCAACGCAACTTACGGTTCGTAAATCTGATTAGGTATGACCAAGTTATTCTACTCCGAAGTTTTCACATTTTTAAATAAAAATAAAACTTTGGATTTAAACATTGATGGGCCTTACCCCTCTTTACTTCGGCCCAACATCCTCCATAAGCCCAACCCGCATCATTTACCCATTCTAATCCACGTCAGCATCTTCTCATTTCCAACACCGAACTTGAGGAAATCCAGAACTCCTCATAACCGCATACATCCTTCACGTCAGTACACACCAAAGCAACTCCACCTAATTAACCCCACTAACCACATCATTTCTTTATTCCCATTGCATAATCACATTCCAGCATAGTAACAGGCTGACACTCCCTTTCCACGAGCTCATGCGAAACTCGTCACTCCTTCCCAACCACGTTGAACTCTCTCTCATGATTTCAAGTACAAGTTCCATAGTTCACCCCTCTTTTCCAGCTGAACACCGTCGGCATTGACTTCTAAGACTCGCGCTCACTTCACCATTCTCCCCCTCATTATTCTATAAATTGAACTATCGTCGAACTCTTTGCTACGAGCTCCTGGACTTCCTCACCGTAAGTTGATGCTCGGCTTGCTCTAACTGTTTGAGTCGAGACCATCTTCCCGTCTCGAGCACATCTCCTCCTTCACTACTGGGCAAGTTCACACTCTCCATTCTACTTACAGCTTGTCCAAGTCTTCTATAGCAGACTTCGGGTATAATAATAATTATTATTATTATTTTGTATTATAACGTGAAGCACAGAATCAAAACGAGGAGAGAAAGATTTAAAAAGGCCAAAGTACTCTTCATTCGTTTACACATATATATATAAAGGAGACGACAGCTTAGTTGCTGAGTAAAGCTGGTACACCAACGTCCGTTACACCAATGTCCACGTCAGATGAAGGGATCGGGTTTTTAGGCTTGTAGAATCGTATGTGGTCGGTTTTGGTTCCACGGTGGTTTAGAAAGGAAAGGACGTAAAGAACTTGGTAGTTGATGTGAACACGTCATCACAATTAAACTTGGCATCAAAAGAAACACGTCTGCAACGATGTGTTTGTTTTAAGTTATAAAGTTTAACATATCTCGCTCGGTAGAATTTTATCCATATATGAGTGCTACAGACTGAAATGAAAATGCCGTTGTGATAAGCAACGTGCCGCGATCTCAAAAATGTAATAATACCGGTAGGTGGACTCATATTTTGAAACTTCAAAATGTTGATTTCAGGGTGCGAAATACTTCAAATAAAAAGTCGCATATTTAATTAATTAAAAATTATAGAAAAATTCTAAAAATTAAATTATCACTACTTCCCAAAAGAACCTTGTCTAAATTCAAACCCGATATCTAGTTATATCAAATAAACTGTTATGGTCGATAAACGATTCTATAGCGACTATTTTAAAATTTGATTTAGCCGTAAATCAAAATCTACACAATGAAATCCCGATTTTTCTCTTCCACTAGAAAGATATACTCCACCATCTCCACACGTTTCTTGTTTCACAGAAATCCGATTTAAAACGAACTCTGTACATTCAGTTGAAGTTCAAATCGCCAAATAGCGAACTGCCGCACCATTTCGTGCTCTATTTTAATTATATTATAATTATACGTTCAAACTGACGTCAACTGAATATATTCGTTATTCAAATTCAATTCCAAGCTGAATTAAATATCACAGATGATCCGGTTCACACCATATCGTCATTTCAGCCAAATTCTGATTATTTCAGAATTAAATATATTATTTAATTATTATTTTAAATAAATATTCACTATTATTTAATTCCACGATCATTAAATCCTCTAACCCACGATTGATATAATTAAATAAATTAATCATAATACCCCTGCCAATGCGGGTCATTACATTCTTCCCCACTTAAAATAATTTCGTCCTCGAAATTGCTAAAAAGTAGAGGACGACCCTATCGACTGGTTAGAACATATTTGTTCACTTCTTTCTTCAGTTTCAACTGAATCAATTTAATTTCAATTAAATTATTAATTAATTCTTATCAAAGAAAATTTTCAAAAAAAATCTGGAAAATTTTCTAACTCCTTATTCTTCGAAAATTTTCGCCAGCACCTCCTTTGTACTGGTCAATACGTCAACCTCCAACTCGCCTCTCTGGGCATCTCCAACCCAAAAGAAAATCAAACAGCCAAGCGGCTTGCCAATTCGGCTTATCAACATCTCAAACCCATATGTAATATAAACTGGTACCTTTTTGTCGGGCATATCAACCCCATCACTTCCATATGTTATCAACTCAGCATATACAAGAGTTACCCCAATCACATCCAATCTGCTTTTCTCCACGACCCAACCATTCACTTATATCCGAGCCAAATATCATTTCAACTCAAGTTTCTTCTCGATTCCCAACTCTTAACTTGATTATCACATCACACTTCAAATTTGAATCTCACAATCCAATTTGTCTTGATATCATTCCAATTCAATCTCAGTTAACACTTTACTGGCTTTACTTTAATTCAAATTTTCTTTCACAAATTTCTGTTAAATTTGTTTTTAATTCAAACAGTCTTTCCCTGGGAGTTTTTAAATAGTTTACTCTTTTCAACAATTAAAATTTCCTTTTGAACATGTCACTGAGCCCTTAATTAATATTCCATTAGTTAAATCACTTCTCTATTTCTTTATCAGTATTTGTTAACCAAATATTTTCAATAACCCTATTGGCCTTTTATGTTATTTGGAAAACATTTCCGAATATCGCCTTCCTTTATTTTCTAAATCAATAACCTTTATAATCCTATTTATAATTGGAAAATACCCCAATTACTTATCTCTTTTCCGATCTCGTTTATTTCTATATTTAGGAAATATTCTTTATTGTATTCCAAGCTTACACTTATTTGGGTTAAAACGGATGTTGTGTAAAACATCGTTACGATAATCCAAATACTATATTCAACTAACTCTTATGCAACATTGATCTTCGAGCTTGAAATCTTACTATTTATTTGTTAATAATGAAATCAATCAAGTTGGGGTATAACTACCTCTCAAACCTTGACTGAATAACATTTATAACGTCAAAACAGATATGACTACTTGTTCGAATAATCAATACCATACAACTACTTCTTCACTTTTAAACACGTACACGCTTTCTCTTTCTATCCTGACTAGATTTTATTCTAGACTTCCTTTTTGATTATACTATTCCATTTCTAAGTTCGTTTCCTTATCGACTTCCATTATATCGATACGTTGATTTCTAACTATCGAATTATCTTAAAAATATTCTAACTTCTTAAATTTCCGGAAAAATTCGCCATAACCTCCTTTGTACCGGGAGCATCGGGAAAATCCCCAAACTGCCACACAGGCCTTCTCCAATCAAAAAAGAAAAAGAACAGCCAAGCGGCTAGCCGATACGGCGCATAAAATCTCATATGGAATTAAATACATACCTTTTGTCGAGCAATCTATTTATATACCTTCATACCTTATCCATACATATCTCATGTATATTTATACATTTCTAATCCATTTCAACTTAATCCAATCATTTTAACTTATTTCATTAAGTGATTTTCAAATTACTGGTTTGCCCATTTCACCTTCATATTTGAGTATAACATATTCAAATATATTTTAACTTGTTTATCAACTAATTGAATTCCATTTCAATTAGATTTGAATTTCCCATATTCAAATTCCATTTCAATTCTCTTATTCACATTCTATACTTGAATTTCATTTCAAATCCCTTATTCAAATTCTATATTTGAATTTCATTTGAATTTCTATATTCAAATCTATTTGAATTCTCTTTATTTCATTTCAATTCCCTTTGAATTTTCTATATTCAAATTTCAATTTCAATTCTATTTGAATCTTCTTTATTCAAATTTCATTTCACTTTCGATATTCAAATCCTATATTTGAAATCCTTTATATTTTCTATATTCAAATTCTATATTTGAATTCCATTTGAATTTCTATATTCAAATTCTATTTCAAACTTTCTTTATTCAAATCCTATATTCAAACTCCATTGAATTATATATTCCAATTTCCATTTCAACTCTATTTGAATTCTATATTCAAATTCCATTTAAGCTATTTGAATTCTATATTCAAATTTCATTATTACTCTATATGAATTCTATATTCAATTTTCCATTATATAAATCTTCTTTATTCAAATCTCATTTGAATTTCTATATTCAAATCCCCTTTGAATTTTCTATATTCAAATTCTATGTTTGAATTTCCTTTATTCAAATTCTTTTAAATAAGTCTCGGTTTCAATTCCTTTTGAAATCGATATCTCTACCTTTGGAAAATAGATTTCCCTTTCAATTTCACACTTGTATTTTTATTTCTAAATTATCCAATGATAATTCTTTTCACTTCATTTATAAACTTCGTTTATAAAGGAATTTCTCGTTTTATTTCAAATCTATTTAAAAGTTCAAATTCTATTTTATAAACCCCATTTTGAAATTCAACACACTTGTCTTTCCCAAAACAATTTCAAAACAGTATCTCTGGTAGTAATTCGTCACTTATAACTCGAAAATGAATACTGATGATGCAGCTGTCATCATCAGAATCTATTTTCCAGCGATCGAAGTGAGTTCAATACTATAAAACCATTTCTAAACATTTCCACTTTGAAATTCATTTCAAACTATAATTCACACTGCTTGTAAAACAATTTAAAATCTCCCAGGATCTTAAATTTTCCTTATTTTTAATCCAAATCCATTTACAAACACTTATCCAATTCTCCAGAGTCTTAACTTCAATTCTGGTTTAAATTTCAGATTTAACTCATCTGATTTCACGTATTTCACTTATATGAATTCTGATTGGCTATTTACATAACCATTTAATTTATAATCTTACTCGATTATAATAACAACCAATATATCCAATATATATCAAAATATACTTTGGGTAAACTTATTTTAATTTACCCTCTTTTCAAAACATACCATGACGGTTCATCGTATTCAAGTGTTTACCAATTCCTACCGATACAGTGGATCAAACTGATCGACCAGAATTTACAAACAACTCAACCAATGGATCTCCACAATATAAAACAAATTTTTATATCAATAACAAATACGTTCACTCGTATATATACACTCAATCTCAGTCTAGGGTATTACTAACCCTATCTCTACCGAGTCACGCCACAGAGCCAAGTAATTCTTAACTTAAGCTCTGATACCAACTGTAACGACCCGGATTTTGAGCGACTTTGGTTATCGACGTAAGCACGACGTCGATAACCAAACCGTCGAAAAATCCTGGTAATTAGTGAAAGAAATTAGAGGGTGAGGAAAGATAAGATAGAAAATTAGAATAGAAGAAGAAGAAGAACACAACATCAGAGTAACACGAATCTCACAGCGGAACGAATAAATATATTTCATAACATAACTTTGAAATACAAACTTGGTACTTGAATATACATATCATTATCAAAGTACAGCACTTACAACACAGCGGAAATAAACAATAGCTATATGATCCTGAAGCCTCCTGCTCCAAGCTCTTCCAGTATATCTGTAAATCCCGACTACTTGACTGCCCGTACAAATTTAGGCACCCAAGAGTTTAGGGAAAACAACAAAGTAAACTCCGGGTCAGTCATGGGACTGGTGTGAGTAAAACAGTTTAAAACAGTTATACAGGTATGATATCTCATAAGACCACGCCGCATAACGGAACGGGTTTTTCCCTTATGAGAATCCAAAATATCTTTATATCAAAAACCTTTTGATATTATAATAATGTCTATCAACCACAGTATATATATAATCATCTAGCAGAAACGCTTTCATCTCACGTTCTACATATATAGTATACAATCAAAACCGCAAGCACGAATTGGGTAATGGATTTCCAACTATGACAAGGTATGGATCCACCTTTCGCTCGTGTACCTCTAGAGAGGAATACACTGGGTTCAACAAGAACATCTTGCAACCCGGCCACACATGACCGACCACTCATTTCGCTTGAGTGTATCGAATGTATATCACCAACAGTTGGGATCAGCAACCGTTTCCCGAATGGGACAGCATCAACAATAGATTTTTAGAAGTAAATGAAACTCTAGATCAGGTGATTATACACCCTACTTCGGTGCGACCGACTTAGCCATGCTGCCTGCCCGATTTCTGTCATTTACCGGATGATGAGGCTAGAAGCTACGCTTTAACATCACATCAGATTCACTTTGAATGTCACATCGTCAAATCCATCAAATCACCGATTTGACGTCTACAACAATACATTATGTGTTAGCTAAAAGAAGTTTCCTCCTCCGCTTCCACTCTTGGTACAGTTGGAGAAATCAATATATGTGATTGTCTGGAAATACTCTGTCAGACATCCGTCCATACAAGTCACCCAGGAACAGGATGAACCGAAGGTACTATTCTGTAAACAGGATAGCCCTTGCATAACTCCGTCTTCAATTTCTTTTAGCATATATGATTCGCAACGCTTATGCCAATACAGAGTGGTTCTTTGGATAATAATCCAACCGGTCTCTCCATATTAACAACGTTAAAATGGTCAAAACTTCGATAGTCTGTGATTTAACTATCGAATAAAAATAGGTGTGCAAACAATGATATTATTTCCAAATGGAAATTTATATCGATCAAACATCATTCAACATTCATCTCCTTAATTCATTAATTTACTTATTCCTGTTTCCCTATATTCAATATTTCTTATTTTCTAAAATTGGAAAATATACGTTATTAACAATGGAAAACATTTCCATTTCTTGCTTTCTTTATTAGAAAACATTTCTGGTTTCTTATTTGGAGAACATTTCCAAAGCTTCTTCATTGGACTTAGACAGATGTTTAAACGAACCATCGGGATGCCAAATCAAACCATTTCCTTTACTACCGAATCTTAACTATTCCTTAGTTAAAAACGAAGCCAATCAAGTTGGGGTAGAACTACCTCTCAGACCTTAACTGAACAACATTTCTAACTTTGAAATTAGCAAAGTTCACTTTATATTCCATTTACTAACTTCCTTACTTAACCCTCCTTCGAATAGCTATATTCGATTTACTCTTTTCACTTAACTCTATTCGATTAACCTTTATCAATTAACTCTATTGGCTTAACACCATTTGACTAACGCTATTTATTTACTCATTTCACTTAACTCCCTTTGAATAAACTATATTCGATAACTCCTTTTACTTTCTATTCGAATAACTATATTCGATTTACTTATTTGCTTCTATTCTAATCTATATTCGATTTAACTCATTTGCTTCTATTCTAATCGATTAAACTAACATCAATTATCTCCTTTCAACTTCATTCTCTAATCGATTAACTAACATCGATTAACTCCTTTCAACTTCATTCTCTAATCGATTAACTAACATCGATTAACTCCTTTCAACTTTAACTTCTAATCGATTAACTAACATCGATTAACTCCTTTCAACTTCATTCTCTAATCGATTAACTAACATCGATTAACTCCTTTCAACTTCATTCTCTAATCGATTAACTAACATCGATTAACTTCTTTCAACTTTAACTTCTAATCGATTAACTAACATCGATTAACTCCTTTCAACTTTAACTTCTAATCGATTAACTAACATCGATTAACTCCTTTCAACTTTAACTTCTAATCGATTAACTAACATCGATTAACTCCTTTTTAACTTTAACACTAATCGATTAACTAACATCGATTAACTTCTTTTTATAAACTACGTTTTCCATTACAACTATTTCCTTTTTATAACGTTTACTTACCGTTACAAATATATCCTATTTATAACTTCTATTTACCGTTACAAATATTTCCTATTTATAACTTCTATTTACCGTTACAAATATTTCCTATTTATAACTTCTATTTACCGTTACAAATATTTCCTATTTATAACTTCTATTTATTTTCTAAATAAATATCCCTTTTCTATTTCTATTTATTTTCTAAATAAATATCCCTTTTATAAAACCGTGTTCGTTTTATAAATATTTCCTTTTATAAAATCCTGTGATTTTATAAAATTCCTTAATTTCAATATACATTGAAATAAATTCTTTTTACATCCCAGGGTCTTTTATGATATTTACAATATCGAATAACAATGATCAACATCATTCCAACACCCATAATCCATAACAGATTATATAACACATCATATATCACAATATATGAAAACAGTAAAATAAATGTTGAGGAATCCAGTCGGATTCCTCCAACCTGTTTCCCTGCATCACAGATGTTAAACAATATAATATAACATCACTTTTCAGTTCTATATGATATATTCTGTTAAACAGAATCAATATAGAAAATTAACTAACTGACTAGCAGTTCAATCAAACAGTCAACATACAGTAAATCAGCCAATATCTAACAGTTCTAAAAATATAACATGAATTTATAAACTGTTCAAAGTTAGTGAGATTTACTCACATTGGCGCGTTAATCGTTAAATAACGGTTTGCGTTCATTGATTCAGTCGAACAATTTATTTCGCCATAAATTGTAACGAGCACCGATCCACTCCCAGTCAGCTTCATTGTGAAGCTCTCGTCCATACGGTCCCAACGCAACTTACGGTTCGTAAATCTGATTAGGTATGACCAAGTTATTCTACTCCGAAGTTTTCACATTTTTAAATAAAAATAAAACTTTGGATTTAAACATTGATGGGCCTTACCCCTCTTTACTTCGGCCCAACATCCTCCATAAGCCCAACCCGCATCATTTACCCATTCTAATCCACGTCAGCATCTTCTCATTTCCAACACCGAACTTGAGGAAATCCAGAACTCCTCATAACCGCATACATCCTTCACGTCAGTACACACCAAAGCAACTCCACCTAATTAACCCCACTAACCACATCATTTCTTTATTCCCATTGCATAATCACATTCCAGCATAGTAACAGGCTGACACTCCCTTTCCACGAGCTCATGTGAAACTCGTCACTCCTTCCCAACCACGTTGAACTCTCTCTCATGATTTCAAGTACAAGTTCCATAGTTCACCCCTCTTTTCCAGCTGAACACCGTCGGCATCGACTTCTAAGACTCGCGCTCACTTCACCATTCTCCCCCTCATTATTCTATAAATTGAACTATCGTCGAACTCTTTGCTACGAGCTCCTGGACTTCCTCACCGTAAGTTGATGCTCGGCTTGCTCTAACTGTTTGAGTCGAGACCATCTTCCCGTCTCGAGCACATCTCCTCCTTCACTACTGGGCAAGTTCACACTCTCCATTCTACTTACAGCTTGTCCAAGTCTTCTATAGCAGACTTCGGGTATAATAATAATAATTATTATTATTTTGTATTATAACGTGAAGCACAGAATCAAAACGAGGAGAGAAAGATTTAAAAAGGCCAAAGTACTCTTCATTCGTTTACACATATATATAAAGGAGACGACAGCTTAGTTGCTGAGTAAAGCTGGTACACCAACGTCCGTTACACCAATGTCCACGTCAGATGAAGGGATCGGGTTTTTAGGCTTGTAGAATCGTATGTGGTCGGTTTTGGTTCCACGGTGGTTTAGAAAGGAAAGGACGTAAAGAACTTGGTAGTTGATGTGAACACGTCATCACAATTAAACTTGGCATCAAAAGAAACACGTCTGCAACGATGTGTTTGTTTTAAGTTATAAAGTTTAACATATCTCGCTCGGTAGAATTTTATCCATATATGAGTGCTACAGACTGAAATGAAAATGCCGTTGTGATAAGCAACGTGCCGCGATCTCAAAAATGTAATAATACCGGTAGGTGGACTCATATTTTGAAACTTCAAAATGTTGATTTCAGGGTGCGAAATACTTCAAATAAAAAGTCGCATATTTAATTAATTAAAAATTATAGAAAAATTCTAAAAATTAAATTATCACTACTTCCCAAAAGAACCTTGTCTAAATTCAAACCCGATATCTAGTTATATCGAATAAACTGTTATGGTCGATAAACGATTCTATAGCGACTATTTTAAAATTTGATTTAGCCGTAAATCAAAATCTACACAATGAAACCCCGATTTTTCTCTTCCACTAGAAAGATATACTCCACCATCTCCACACGTTTCTTGTTTCACAGAAATCCGATTTAAAACGAACTCTGTACATTCAGTTGAAGTTCAAATCGCCAAATAGCGAACTGCCGCGCCATTTCGTGCTCTATTTTAATTATATTATAATTATACGTTCAAACTGACGTCGACTGAATATATTCGTTATTCAAATTCAATTCCAAGCTGAATTAAATATCACAGATGATCTGGTTCACACCATATCGTCATTTCATCCAAATTCTGATTATTTCAGAATTAAATATATTATTTAATTATTATTTTAAATAAATATTCACTATTATTTAATTCCACGATCATTAAATCCTCTAACCCACGATTGATATAATTAAATAAATTAATCATAATACCCCTGCCAATGCGGGTCATTACATCTCTGGCTGTAGACCAGAGATTATTAGCAGTTCTCCCACTTAGGAAGATCCACGGTCTTCAATGCTCCATCTCGACCGTCTTCTGATATCTTCACGTATTTGTTGGTCGGAATGGTTTTCGAATATAAATTCGATCCCGGTCTTTCCATACCAACAATCGTATTGGTCAGGTTTGATAGTCGGTGTTTTAACTATCAAATAACAATAGTGTGAATAAACTGAGTTTACTGATTCAGTACTTGGCATGACTTGGCCTCTTTAAAATATATTTCAAAATCTTGCATTTATATTCAATACTTCCCGTATGGGACATCACACTAATCACAACACATTTCACTCGTTTCAAACTAATACCATTCCTTGATAATAGTGAAGCCATTCAAGTTAGGGTATTTTATTTACGTCTCAGACCTTGATCGACAACGTTCTTATCTCAGAATAGTATTAGCTTGTCACTTAACCACTGATTATCAAAATCTTATTTACTCCTTGATTTCAAATCTAGTTTTATAAACCATTTATTACGTTTGAAATCTTCGTTCAATATAATCTCTTTACTTAAGTAGATATTCACTAAGAATATAACTTTTTAACTTAAACCACAATTTTACTTATAACCTTTGGATTTTTAATAAAATCCCTCGTCCAATAATCCCCTTTTATTTATTCGGGAATTCCTATAACAACTTTATATTGGATTCCTATAACTGAAATCCTCTTATCATTTTCTTTACAATAAACCCCTTTTTGTCTTGGATTTTATTATTTTTCCAAAATCTATTTACTCATTTTCAACCAAAATCACTATGTTATTTTCCTTTGCTTTTGAAACCTTTATTTCAATTAAAGTGTTTTGTTTAAACAACTCTTTAACTTTTTCAAAGTTATCGTTTTGGTTTTTAAAACCCTTTTCTATCCCTTACTTGGATTCCCTCCAAAATACATATAATAATTCCCTTTACCATTTTTCCCACAACCTGTTAGATCTTGTTCTAAAACTCTTACCATAATTCCATTTACCAAATCTCGCTTGAAAACTTGGGTTTATAAATCCCTGAAATTCTTATTTGATTAAATCGAACTTGGCGACGCTTAAACACTTCTTAATTGAATACCAATAAAAAAATCATCGCTTAAACTATCATTTGTTAAAATTATAATTTACTTTAATATTAACTATATTACTGATTTTTCTTGTTATTTCCCCTTTTTAAATTAATTAAATAGCTTATTTAATTTAAAACACCATTTAATTGTATTAAAATATATTTATTCCACTTGACCGACACGTAGGTAAAATCTCTGTTTTTCTAGCTTTCAGCTCATGTACAAACCATACGGTGTCACTACATACAACTGTTTAGATAATTTCTTATGTAAACTCGATTAAAATATTTATTTATAAATCACTTGTTTAATTACTAATATAGAATAACTTAAAAAGCTCAATTCAGTTATAAAATATTTTATAACTTTAAAACTGCGTCGATTCACCGAACGGTAGAACGACGTCTAAAACTATTCATTTTAGGCCATTCACTGCCAATTACCAATCAACACTGTCGGTTGATTTTAAACGCAACACAGGTGAATATTTATTCAACCATTACGCTCAAACAGATTTTTCTACTATATGGTGTTCAATCAGTTCAAATATCAATAATATAAAACAAACAAACAACATATATAATATTTGAGGAATCCGGTTGGACCCCTCCAACCTGTTCTTCCCTACACCACAGCTCGTTATAACGTTCCATGATAATATATGAAATAAATTTCATATGATCGATTAAATCTAATTAACCGCATCCAATCAACCATAACAATCAACAGCAACCAATCAACCAATTTATATTTTTAAAGGTAAATTATATTTTAATATGAATTTACCACATCACAGAATTCCAAAAGGTGTGAGAGTTAACTCACCAGATTTATTCTGTCGACGGTTGACACGTTTGTTCTTTTTAATCTGAGTCGAGCATTCAAAATTTACTGAAAATTCAACTGCGTCAGATCAGAGCCTAGTTAGTGTCATCGTCTAGGTCTCGTCCGTGCGATCCCAACGGATCCAGTTTCGTTAGATTTCGTTAATGTATGAGAAAGTTATCGCATTTCAAAGTTTTGTATATTTATACGATCTATAATTAACTAATTAATATGTTAATTAAATAAATAAAATCATTCCCTTAATCCTTTTAATCATTGCTGACATGTCATCGTCATTAAAGCAAAAAAAAATGCATCTTTCTTCCTGGTAACTCACCGAAACCCGATCCCTTTTGTTTGCCAAAACTCCACTACTTCCATCGCCACCCGCCAACGCTAGGCGCCACCGGAGATAGCCTCGACCCCTTCATCTGAACCGCCGTCCACCCTTACTGTAACGACCTGGATTTTTCAACCATTTGAATTGAATATTTAAATTGGTTTTAAATATTATATTAAGAGATTTGATATTCGTTTCTAAAACGATGATTTAACATTTTAATTTATATTTATATTAAAACGAACTTGAAACGACGCGGTAGTTCGTAAAATCGAGTTTGAACTTCAATTGATTATACCGAATCCATTTTAAGTCGGATTTCAGTGAAACAAGAAGCGTCTGAATCTATTTGATAATAATTTTCTAGTGGAAGAGAAAAATCGAATTTTTCATGTTGTAGATTTTATTTTACGTCCAAATCAAATTCTAAAATAGTCGCTATAGAATCGTTCATCGACCGTAACAGTTTATTTGAAATAACTGCATAATGGATTCGAATTTAGACAAGGTTCTTTAGAGACGTAGTGTTAATTTAATTTTTAGAATTTTACTGTAATTTTTATTTCGTAAAATAGGCAACTTTTTATTTGGAGTATTTTGCACCCTGTGTCAGCATTTTGGAGTTTCAAAATATGAGTCAAACTACCGGTATTATTATATTTTTGGGATCGCGACACCTCACTGAACACGACTGTATTTTTATTTCAGTCTGCAATGCTCATACATGAATATATAGTGGTGTAGGTAACTTTATTTGAATGGTTAACTGGTCAAACGAACTCGAAATTCAACGAAACAAGTTTCATACGAAACCTTAGGAAGAGGACTAGTGAAATGTCAAGGCCTCATATTTTTAGGATTTTTTCTGGAATTGTTAGGAATTATTGCTCGGTGTTTTTCATCGATATTTTCTAAAGGATTTTCACAAACGGTCTCGGAATTCGACGAAACCTGTCCCATTGGGTCCAGAATATTTTTTTTATGCTAGGATTACATATTTGTTGGTCAAAAACAGGAAATTTATGTAGATAGTTTGACACATTTCTCCAATGCTAAGCTTTACACAATAAAATATTATTAAAACATCCCACTTTTCACACTTTTCACTCTTTGCCTTTCCTTTCCTTTGCGTTTGCTTTTGTTTCTTGCACCAAACATACTTGCGCCCAAACCTTTTATTTCTTGTCTGTCAAACTACCTACCCTTGCCGACCACGCTTCTGCAACCACGGTGTTATACAGCTACCCTAAACCGTGCCTGCATGCCTACGCTCTTTATATAAAAAAAAAAAACTTAGACAAATAAGTAAATAAATATGCGCCACCCTAAGCTTGTACGTAACCCAGACATTATAGTTCAAAAATATATATACAAATAAAAATAAAAATAAACCGTACATGTTATTGCGTTGGAAACACAAGCCTTGCCGACCAAGTCTGATACTTCATCTATATTACTTGTTTCCCAAACCATTTACTCCTATAAATATCTCTGCTCTCGTTCCATTTCTCAGAAAAACAAAAAGGAAGTAAAATCCAACTGTTTCTCTAAAAAAAAAAAAAAAAAAAAAAGAAGAAGAAGAAGAAGAGAGAAGAACGCATCTTCATGGCGAAAGAGAAAATGGGGTGGAGCGGAAGCAAGAAAGGTTGGGAAAGAGTAATGTTTGCAACATGGTGTGTAACGTTGGGGAAGACTAATATTAGCTGCATGGTAAAAAGAAGTGGTATGGGGAAATATGGTGCGTCGGGAAGTTGTGGCAACAGATGGGGAAAGCTGGACGCTGCAAGGAGCATACAGGCTGGACAAGGGGGAAATAGAAGAGTGGGACTGGCGAAAGAAGAAAAAAAAAAAAAAAAAACGAAAGGCCTCCGGAGGCATTGGGATATAGGAGCAACGCATGGTGCATATATTACATGCATGCGGTATTAAGGGTAATGCGTACTGTAGCATTTGAAGTGGGAAAGGATTTTGGAGCAAAGAAAGGGGGTGCGGACATAAAAAAAAAAAAAAAAAAAAAAGAGAGAGAGCGAGAAGAAGACTGATGGCGTGGAGCAGAAGGGACTTCTTCCTTCTATGATGAAGGGGGACGTGTGCTATAACCTGGTGGCCTTTGGGCCCTTGCGCAATTATTTAAAAAAAAAAAAAAAAAAAAAAAACAGAACGGAAGAAAATAGAGTATGGGGGGACATCAGGTGGCAAAGTAGCGGTGCATGGAGAGGGACGTCCGATAGAAAGAGGGATTTATGGGAAGTATTGAAGAATGGGATGAAGGTAATAATACCTGGGACGCATGCATGGTATATCATGATAACTAAGGTAACCAACATCCGTTATTTATTAATTTGGTAATGATTAAAGTAATTGAGAAATGATTAAATGTTAACTAATTTATGTAAAATGGGTTGTAATGTTGATAACTCATGATTGTGTTATCAGAATTCAACAAACCAAAGAGCAATGGGATCGCCTTGACGGACGCTACATGCTGGGACAGACTGAACGGAAATGAAAGCACTAGGATTTTTAATTAGATTAAACACATGTTTGATTTAATTAAAAACAAGCGTTCAACGACGGACAAAAAACCAAGGTGAGTTAAACTCACTCAGTTACCCCATTTATTTATTTTTAAATCGGGTTTATTGCTTGTGTGCTATGTTTGCTAGTTGATTTGGCTGATTTAATAATTGTTTGGTTATCCGCTACACTGTTTAAATTAAACGGTTGTTTAATTTAAAATGAAATGAAATCGTTATTTTTAACGATTATTTCCAACGAAGGTAACTTACCTTGTTGGTTACGTTTATAATAATATAAACGTATTTGGATGCTTGAATGGTTGATATTGGTTGACCACTATCAGTTGAATTGATTATTTATTTGCATATGATCATTATATGAACTGTTTGACCGACGTGATTAAATTATTGACTTGGTGGCTGTTTGTTGAATCTAAATTCAACATTTGTTTGGTTATTAACCAATGAGTGATATTGGTTGAGAAATTTATAGCAGATGGCCAAAATACAAACTGTGTTTAAAAAGGTTGATTCACCGTCAAGAAAAATCGATAGCAATAAAGTTATGAAATTTATTTATAAGTGAATATAGATTTCAAGTATATTATTTTGATTAGAATTTATGGAAAGAAATAAACTTAGCAAAAGTATGTTGATTGTTTTAATCACTATTTTGGCACCAAAAATGACCGTGTGCGAAGCACGTGCTTTATCTTTTGTAAAGCCAATCCTTGTGTTAATGATACTGTTAAGCAACTATGGAATGATTAATAATGATGATTACTTGTTTTTAAGAGAAAAAATTTTAATAAGATTATTTGAAAAGGATTATTTAAATTAATAATATTATTTATTAATTTAACTGAGAAGACGAGTTACGGTTGATCAATAAGTTAATTATGTTTAAATGGACCAAGCCAATTGTTATAACGACAGTTGATTATTAAGTTAAATAAATTTGAGCAGATTTATCTAATAAAATGACTTTAGCAAAGGGTGTTTGACTTAATAAGAAAAGGAAATTTGATATTTATCCAAGTTAACGATTAAGTTAATTGTTTATTTAAGTAATCATAGTTATAATGAATTATGATTAGATTTCAAAAGAAGTGTGAACGGCTTTATATTCTAAACCAGATTTGGTAAATTAAGTTATAAAGGAGATTTCTAAGCAAAGGCGATAAGCCTAAGATAACTGTTTGAATTAAGAAAGGAAATCGAGGCGAAAGGGGTTTGTATTAAACCAAAGTTGTGCAAACAAGTATATAAAAAGGGATCGGAAGTTAAAACGTTAATTTTAGATTAACGCTGCTTTATAATAACATTAAGTGAAATGAGCAAGTTTGAAATAAGATTTCCCAGAAGGAATAAATGGATTCTTGTAATTGAATTGAGAAAAGGATCGAGTAATGGGATTTATAATGATTTAAAGAAGTTAAAGTTTAAATATGGACATTTTATTTATCATTTACTAAATCAATATATTAGTGATATATTTGAAAGGAAGATTTCCAAGATGAGAAGATTTATAAAAACCATATGTTAAATGAAATAGTGAAACGGAAATTGCTGATATCGAAATGAATATGAGATTCTGAATTACAATTCATTTTTACCTTAAGATAAGAGTGTTGTTAATCAAGGTCTGAGAGGTAATTAAAATACCCCAACTTGAACGACTTCAGGATTATCGAAGGATGGTATTAATTGTAATAAGGAAGACGTAAGAAGTAATTGATTTTGAGAAAATAGTAGTGAAACATTATTTGAAGTGTTTAGAAATATACATAATGAGATGCCTTAAAAAAAGGGAATAAAATGATTTGAGAATATTATGTTATCTTATTGGCCAAGTGATGCTGTGTTCTGAACCAATGAATCTATTTTATTTATGTTTGTTTATTTTGATAGTTAAATAACCGACTATCAAAAATCGGGCCCTACGTTATTGGTATGGAAAGACCGGGATCGAATTTATATTCGAAAACCATTCCGACCAATAAATACGAATACGTTGAAGATGCTGATCGAGATGGAGCAAATTGAAGACCGTTGATCTTCATAAACGGAAGGATTACTTATAATCTCTGGTTGATCCCCAGAGATATACTGCGATTCTGTCGTGGCTGAAATCTACGGGTTGCAAGGACTACTCGCTACTGATCTATAGGGTGATTCCTAGGATGTGGTAGGAGAGTGCCTTCGGTTCATCCTGTTCCTGGATGACGTGTATGGATGGATGTCTGACAGAGTATTTCCAGAAAGGTCACGTACATTGATTTCTTCAACCGTACCAAGAGTGGACGCGGAGAGGGAAACTTCTTTTAGCTGACACATAAAGTATTGTTGTGGACGTCAATTAGTGATTTCGGTGGATCTGACAATGTGGCATTCGAAGTGAATGTGATGTGCTGATTATAAAGGTAAAGCGTGGCCTCAAGCCTCATCAACCGGGAAATGACAAAAATCGGGCAGGCAGCATGGCTATGTGGGTCGCTCCCATTAGGGTGTATAATCACCTATCTAGAGAAATTCCTTTTGTTCTTTAATCTATCGATTCTGCCCATTCGGGAACGGTGGTTTGAGTCCAACCGTTGGTGATATACATTCGATACACTCAAGCGAAATGAGTGGTCGGTCATGTGAGGGCCGGGTTGCAAGACGTTCTTGTTGAACCCTGTGTATTCGCCTCTAGAGATACACGTGCGGAAGGTGGTCCCATACCTTGTCAAGGTCGGAATCCAATCTCCAATAAGCGCCTGCGGTTTTGATTGTATAATATATATGTGGAGCGTGAGATGCAAGCGTTCTACTAGATTCTATTTACTTGTATTTAGACATTATGATAATACCAGACAAGATATTGATTTCAAAACTGTTTTGGGTTATCGTAAGGTAAAAACCGTCCGTATTTATGTGTGGATTCGGTCTTACGATTATCCTTTTCTTTCGAAAAGATTTTTACTTTAAAATCAAGTTGTGTGATACCTTAATACTGTGCGAGTTTATCTCACTCTGGTTCACCAGACTGACCCGGTGTTTTGTAAATGCTCGGGTTAGGCCGGGGTGTACAGGTACAGGTTACCGGATGCTGCGAAGTCCAGAGACAAGCTGGAAGAGTTCAAACGTATGGTTATATATATAGCTACTGTTCCGCTGTGTGATTGTATATGAGGACATGTTATATAACTGTCCAGATATGTTGATGTACTCTGATACTGTAAGTAATTTTGAAAGCTCTCAATAAAGATTTATTTCTGTATTATATTTTGTTCCGATGCGATGTGAGACTCTGTGTTGTGTTGGTTCTTCTTATTCTAACTTTCTTTCTTTCTTTTCTCACCCTCTAACTTCTTTCTTCTAGCTTTCTGGGTTTTCGGTACTTGAGTTTTGGACACGGTTGGTATAAATGTCAGGATTCAAGTGTCGAATTTCCCGGGTCGCTACAGTTGGTATCAGAGCAATGGTTTAGGAATAACCTAGGCTCTGTGGCGTAACTCGATAGAGATGGAGTTAGTAATACTCTAGATCGAGATTGAGTGTATATATGAGAGCGCGTATTTGTAAATTTCTATAAGAAGGATTTTGTATTTTGTTATCTTGATCGGTTCAAGTTGAACTGTCAAATCGATACAATATTGTTTTGAAAAAAAAGGGGTAGATGAAATAATTTTGCCCAAAGTTTACTTTTGTATAGAGGTAAATAATTTTATCCAATGATTGATATTGGTTTGTTGACTGATTTGAATGGGAATTCAAGCTTGATTTTGAATTTGAACGAGTAATAAAGCAAAAGAATTTGAAAATGTGGAATTGAATTTATGGAGATAAATAGATCAAAATTTAACCTAAGAATAAATTAAATATGGATGAATTAGTTACGACTGATTGTGTTTGATTGTTTGTTGGATAATAAACTAGTTGGATAACAAAAGTCACCAACAATTGAATGAATTGTAAACTGAGAGATAAAATTCCATATAATGAATTTGAGTAGAATTAATATGAAATAAATGGAAATGGTTTGACCTTATATCTGATATTGGCGTTGGATATCGAGTTAAGTACAGGATTGAAGGAGAGAAAGAGCTGTTAATGCTTTGGTTTGGAATTGGAGTATCGGTTGCCCGACAAATAGGTAAACCTTGATTATATTGATTTAGATGGTTGATTTTAAACTCCTGAGTTGGGTTGCCGCCTGGCTTTGTTTTCTTTTGATTAATATGAGACCTGAAGTGGCGAGTTGTAGTTGTTTGATCGTACAGTACAGAGGAGGTGCTGGCGAATTTTTCGAGAAATATTTTTTTTTGATAATATTTTTGAAATAATTATTTTGAAAATAAAGTGGTTTAAAGCATTCTTCTTACTTAGCAATTTCGAGGACGAAATTATTTTAAGGGGGGAAGAATGTAACGACCTGGATTTTTCAACCATTTGAATTGAATATTTAAATTGGTTTTAAATATTATATTAAGAGATTTGATATTCGTTTCTAAAACGATGATTTAACATTTTAATTTATATTTATATTAAAACGAACTTGAAACGACGCGGTAGTTCGTAAAATCGAGTTTGAACTTCAATTGATTATACCGAATCCATTTTAAGTCGGATTTCAGTGAAACAAGAAGCGTCTGAATCTATTTGATAATAATTTTCTAGTGGAAGAGAAAAATCGAATTTTTCATGTTGTAGATTTTATTTTACGTCCAAATCAAATTCTAAAATAGTCGCTATAGAATCGTTCATCGACCGTAACAGTTTATTTGAAATAACTGCATAATGGATTCGAATTTAGACAAGGTTCTTTAGAGACGTAGTGTTAATTTAATTTTTAGAATTTTACTGTAATTTTTATTTCGTAAAATAGGCAACTTTTTATTTGGAGTATTTTGCACCCTGTGTCAGCATTTTGGAGTTTCAAAATATGAGTCAAACTACCGGTATTATTATATTTTTGGGATCGCGACACCTCACTGAACACGACTGTATTTTTATTTCAGTCTGCAATGCTCATACATGAATATATAGTGGTGTAGGTAACTTTATTTGAATGGTTAACTGGTCAAACGAACTCGAAATTCAACGAAACAAGTTTCATACGAAACCTTAGGAAGAGGACTAGTGAAATGTCAAGGCCTCATATTTTTAGGATTTTTTCTGGAATTGTTAGGAATTATTGCTCGGTGTTTTTCATCGATATTTTCTAAAGGATTTTCACAAACGGTCTCGGAATTCGACGAAACCTGTCCCATTGGGTCCAAAATATTTTTTTTATGCTAGGATTACATATTTGTTGGTCAAAAACAGGAAATTTATGTAGATAGTTTGACACATTTCTCCAATGCTAAGCTTTACACAATAAAATATTATTAAAACATCCCACTTTTCACACTTTTCACTCTTTGCCTTTCCTTTCCTTTGCGTTTGCTTTTGTTTCTTGCACCAAACATACTTGCGCCCAAACCTTTTATTTCTTGTCTGTCAAACTACCTACCCTTGCCGACCACGCTTCTGCAACCACGGTGTTATACAGCTACCCTAAACCGTGCCTGCATGCCTACGCTCTTTATATAAAAAAAAAACTTAGACAAATAAGTAAATAAATATGCGCCACCCTAAGCTTGTACGTAACCCAGACATTATAGTTCAAAAATATATATACAAATAAAAATAAAAATAAAACCGTACATGTTATTGCGTTGGAAACACAAGCCTTGCCGACCAAGTCTGATACTTCATCTATATTACTTGTTCCCCAAACCATTTACTCCTATAAATATCTCTGCTCTCGTTCCATTTCTCAGAAAAACAAAAAGGAAGTAAAATCCAACTGTTTCTCTAAAAAAAAAAAAAAAAAAAAAAAAGAAGAAGAAGAAGAAGAGAGAAGAACGCATCTGCATGGCGAAAGAGAAAATGGGGTGGAGCGGAAGCAAGAAAGGTTGGGAAAGAGTAATGTTTGCAACATGGTGTGTAACGTTGGGGAAGACTAATATTAGCTGCATGGTAAAAAGAAGTGGTATGGGGAAATATGGTGCGTCGGGAAGTTGTGGCAACAGATGGGGAAAGCTGGACGCTGCAAGGAGCATACAGGCTGGACAAGGGGGAAATAGAAGAGTGGGACTGGCGAAAGAAGAAAAAAAAAAAAAACGAAAGGCCTCAGGAGGCATTGGGATATAGGAGCAACGCATGGTGCATATATTACATGCATGCGGTATTAAGGGTAATGCGTACTGTAGCATTTGAAGTGGGAAAGGATTTTGGAGCAAAGAAAGGGGGTGCGGACATAAAAAAAAAAAAAAAAAAAAAAAAAAAAAAAGAGAGAGAGCGAGAAGAAGACTGATGGCGTGGAGCAGAAGGGACTTCTTCCTTCTATGATGAAGGGGGACGTGTGCTATAACCTGGTGGCCTTTGGGCCCTTGCGCAATTATTTAAAAAAAAAAAAAAAAAAAAAAAAAAAAAAAAACAGAACGGAAGAAAATAGAGTATGGGGGGGACATCAGGTGGCAAAGTAGCGGTGCATGGAGAGGGACGTCCGATAGAAAGAGGGATTTATGGGAAGTATTGAAGAATGGGATGAAGGTAATAATACCTGGGACGCATGCATGGTATATCATGATAACTAAGGTAACCAACATCCGTTATTTATTAATTTGGTAATGATTAAAGTAATTGAGAAATGATTAAATGTTAACTAATTTATGTAAAATGGGTTGTAATGTTGATAACTCATGATTGTGTTATCAGAATTCAACAAACCAAAGAGCAATGGGATCGCCTTGACGGAGGCTACATGCTGGGACAGACTGAACGGAAATGAAAGCACTAGGATTTTTAATTAGATTAAACACATGTTTGATTTAATTAAAAACAAGCGTTCAACGACGGACAAAAAACCAAGGTGAGTTAAACTCACTCAGTTACCCCATTTATTTATTTTTAAATCGGGTTTATTGCTTGTGTGCTATGTTTGCTAGTTGATTTGGCTGATTTAATAATTGTTTGGTTATCCGCTACACTGTTTAAATTAAACGGTTGTTTAATTTAAAATGAAATCGTTATTTTTAACGATTATTTCCAACGAAGGTAACTTACCTTGTTGGTTACGTTTATAATAATATAAACGTATTTGGATGCTTGAATGGTTGATATTGGTTGACCACTATCAGTTGAATTGATTATTTATTTGCATATGATCATTATATGAACTGTTTGACCGACGTGATTAAATTATTGACTTGGTGGCTGTTTGTTGAATCTAAATTCAACATTTGTTTGGTTATTAACCAATGAGTGATATTGGTTGAGAAATTTATAGCAGATGGCCAAAATACAAACTGTGTTTAAAAAGGTTGATTCACCGTCAAGAAAAATCGATAGCAATAAAGTTATGAAATTTATTTATAAGTGAATATAGATTTCAAGTATATTATTTTGATTAGAATTTATGGAAAGAAATAAACTTAGCAAAAGTATGTTGATTGTTTTAATCACTATTTTGGCACCAAAAATGACCGTGTGCGAAGCACGTGCTTTATCTTTTGTAAAGCCAATCCTTGTGTTAATGATACTGTTAAGCAACTGTGGAATGATTAATAATGATGATTACTTGTTTTTAAGAGAAAAAATTTTAATAAGATTATTTGAAAAGGATTATTTAAATTAATAATATTATTTATTAATTTAACTGAGAAGACGAGTTACGGTTGATCAATAAGTTAATTATGTTTAAATGGACCAAGCCAATTGTTATAACGACAGTTGATTATTAAGTTAAATAAATTTGAGCAGATTTATCTAATAAAATGACTTTAGCAAAGGGTGTTTGACTTAATAAGAAAAGGAAATTTGATATTTATCCAAGTTAACGATTAAGTTAATTGTTTATTTAAGTAATCATAGTTATAATGAATTATGATTAGATTTCAAAAGAAGTGTGAACGGCTTTATATTCTAAACCAGATTTGGTAAATTAAGTTATAAAGGAGATTTCTAAGCAAAGGCGATAAGCCTAAGATAACTGTTTGAATTAAGAAAGGAAATCGAGGCGAAAGGGGTTTGTATTAAACCAAAGTTGTGCAAACAAGTATATAAAAAGGGATCGGAAGTTAAAACGTTAATTTTAGATTAACGCTGCTTTATAATAACATTAAGTGAAATGAGCAAGTTTGAAATAAGATTTCCCAGAAGGAATAAATGGATTCTTGTAATTGAATTGAGAAAAGGATCGAGTAATGGGATTTATAATGATTTAAAGAAGTTAAAGTTTAAATATGGACATTTTATTTATCATTTACTAAATCAATATATTAGTGATATATTTGAAAGGAAGATTTCCAAGATGAGAAGATTTATAAAAACCATATGTTAAATGAAATAGTGAAACGGAAATTGCTGATATCGAAATGAATATGAGATTCTGAATTACAATTCATTTTTACCTTAAGATAAGAGTGTTGTTAATCAAGGTCTGAGAGGTAATTAAAATACCCCAACTTGAACGACTTCAGGATTATCGAAGGGTGGTATTAATTGTAATAAGGAAGACGTAAGAAGTAATTGATTTTGAGAAAATAGTAGTGAAACATTATTTGAAGTGTTTAGAAATATACATAATGAGATGCCTTAAAAAAAGGGAATAAAATGATTTGAGAATATTATGTTATCTTATTGGCCAAGTGATGCTGTGTTATGAACCAATGAATCTATTTTATTTATGTTTGTTTATTTTGATAGTTAAATAACCGACTATCAAAAATCGGGCCCTACGTTATTGGTATGGAAAGACCGGGATCGAATTTATATTCGAAAACCATTCCGACCAATAAATACGAATACGTTGAAGATGCTGATCGAGATGGAGCAAATTGAAGACCGTTGATCTTCATAAACGGAAGGATTACTTATAATCTCTGGTTGATCCCCAGAGATATACTGCGATTCTGTCGTGGCTGAAATCTACGGGTTGCAAGGACTACTCGCTACTGATCTATAGGGTGATTCCTAGGATGTGGTAGGAGAGTGCCTTCGGTTCATCCTGTTCCTGGATGACGTGTATGGATGGATGTCTGACAGAGTATTTCCAGAAAGGTCACGTACATTGATTTCTTCAACCGTACCAAGAGTGGACGCGGAGAGGGAAACTTCTTTTAGCTGACACATAAAGTATTGTTGTGGACGTCAATTAGTGATTTCGGTGGATCTGACAATGTGGCATTCGAAGTGAATGTGATGTGCTGATTATAAAGGTAAAGCGTGGCCTCAAGCCTCATCAACCGGGAAATGACAAAAATCGGGCAGGCAGCATGGCTATGTGGGTCGCTCCCATTAGGGTGTATAATCACCTATCTAGAGAAATTCCTTTTGTTCTTTAATCTATCGATTCTGCCCATTCGGGAACGGTGGTTTGAGTCCAACCGTTGGTGATATACATTCGATACACTCAAGCGAAATGAGTGGTCGGTCATGTGAGGGCCGGGTTGCAAGACGTTCTTGTTGAACCCTGTGTATTCGCCTCTAGAGATACACGTGCGGAAGGTGGTCCCATACCTTGTCAAGGTCAGAATCCAATCTCCAATAAGCGCCTGCGGTTTTGATTGTATAATATATATGTGGAGCGTGAGATGCAAGCGTTCTACTAGATTCTATTTACTTGTATTTAGACATTATGATAATACCAGACAAGATATTGATTTCAAAACTGTTTTGGGTTATCGTAAGGTAAAAACCGTCCGTATTTATGTGTGGATTCGGTCTTACGATTATCCTTTTCTTTCGAAAAGATTTTTACTTTAAAATCAAGTTGTGTGATACCTTAATACTGTGCGAGTTTATCTCACTCTGGTTCACCAGACTGACCCGGTGTTTTGTAAATGCTCGGGTTAGGCCGGGGTGTACAGGTACAGGTTACCGGATGCTGCGAAGTCCAGAGACAAGCTGGAAGAGTTCAAACGTATGGTTATATATATAGCTACTGTTCCGCTGTGTGATTGTATATGAGGACATGTTATATAACTGTCCAGATATGTTGATGTACTCTGATACTGTAAGTAATTTTGAAAGCTCTCAATAAAGATTTATTTCTGTATTATATTTTGTTCCGATGCGATGTGAGACTCTGTGTTGTGTTGGTTCTTCTTATTCTTCTATTCTAACTTTCTTTCTTTCTTTTCTCACCCTCTAACTTCTTTCTTCTAGCTTTCTGGGTTTTCGGTACTTGAGTTTTGGACACGGTTGGTATAAATGTCAGGATTCAAGTGTCGAATTTCCCGGGTCGCTACACTTACCCCTTCGCTAGAACCCTCGGCCAACATAGCGCCTCCATCCGTCTTGGAGACGAGTTCGACGGTAACGGCTTTGGGTGCCAAATTCCATCGCCACCGACCACTTCAGCCACTGCCGCCACCACGGTTGTCACCGCCAGACTTCCCCCTACAACCCTCTTCAGACACTTTCCTCCAACTCCGATCGATGCTGCCGGAAATTTAAAGAATCCGATTTCAGCTTCTTGAAAACAACCCAAAACACACGCCTCCGTTCATCTCGACCCCCCCGCCACCACGGACCACCAGAGACCTCGAGACCACAGCCAAACAGAAGCTCTTTCCCCCTTCTTCGTTTCCCCCAAGGTCCGAGCATTTAAAATTGGACCATTTGCTCGAATTTCAGAGAAAACCGAAGGCAATTTTCCCCGGTTTTTGGCTGATTCCAGTCACCTCTGACCACGAAATCTCCCCAACTTTTCACAGTAGCTAGGTATTGACTAGATCTACAACTTTTGTTTAGGTTTCCCTAACAGATTCCTCTCGGATTGGAAGATATAATTGATTTTGTGTATATGGGCTTTTTTGCAAAAAGTATGAATGGGGGCTGAATTGGGAATTAGGGTTTCAGCGATAGGTTCCTTATATAGTGTGGGAAAATATTTATTTAAGTTGATTTGACGAACGATAGTGACTAATGCTATTTTATTTCGTGTCTATCGCGTTTTCGAACGTCGTTTATTTGCTGCTGCTCTCACATACGAACCCTGTTCGCGATGCGAATGGATGGCATAGCATAATTTGACGATACAGTCTTAACGAAACTTGTTTCGTCAAATTCCGAGTTCGTTTGCTCGAATGGCCCTCGTTTACGTTCAAACGATCGTTTTTATTTGCGTTTTATTTTGCCACGCTCACAAATTAACCCCGATTGACGCGCCACTTGAAATATAGCAATAATTTTCTATTACGGTCCCAATAAAATTTGTTTCGTCTTGAATAAAGGCCCTTTTATAACTAACCAATTCAAATAAAATAAACCAATTTTAAAATACCTCAATATAATAATATTAAAATATTGAAATTGGCCATATACGACTAGAATATCGTATACTATCATGATAAAATAGCTCGGGTTGAGTTTGAGGCCAAATCGATATTATAAAAATTTAAAAACCCCTTTATTTAATATAAATAACGTTATAATATATAACGAAATTCCACAGCGACCTTTTCAAAATTTGATTTGGACATAAAATAAAATCTACAACACGAAAACTCGATTTTTCTCTTCCATTAGAAAGTTATTACCCAACAGATTCGGACGTTTCTTGTTTCGAGAAAATCCGACTCAATTTGGGCCCTGTACGGCCGTTTAAAGTTCAAAACGCCAATTTACGAACTACCGCGCCGCTGCAGCTCGTTCTATAATTAAATTATAAATTAAACGTTATAACGTTGTTTTCTAACCAAAATCGCCACGATAATTTCAATTTAAACCATATTTAACCATTTTAAGTTGCCCGTTCACGTTATGTTGTAAATTCGACATTTTCCCACATATGCCGGAAAAAAAATATTATCATATTATTAATATAATTCCAATATTCAAATTAAAATGGTTAAATCGATTATATAACCTCAAATAAATATTTTAAATAAATAAAATATTCAAAATAAATGGTCAGAAAATATGGGACGTTACATATGTATTCATATACCTACTCGTTGTGCAATACTGAGTATCCTATCATTTATAGCATAAACATGTCATATGCCAACTCTACTAACTTAAACAGTTTAACAAGTGAAATAAGTTAGGAACTGTATGACTGGTAGTATCACATACACCCCCACACACTTGAATACATATCCAACCACACCCCCTAGGAAATATACATATACTCACACATAGACACAGCTCATGCATATATATATATATATATATATATATATATATTATTTTAGCAGGAGTTACCTGCCTAAATGACACGTCCCGAACTTCCCCGTGTAAGGAAAGCCCGGATTGCTTTGAGGACAAGACGAATCAAAACACAAACAGAAGAACATTTAATTACTTATTACAACAATTTACATCAGAGCACAAGAATATACAGAGTTCGAACAAATATTACACATTTGACAAATATCAGAGATTTAAATACATTACTACAGTGGAAAATAATACAAAAACACAACTGAAAGGAATATGCGGATACAAAACTTTCCGAATATTGCTTCAGCTGTAGATCAGGATCCTGTGAATATAATATCTGCAAAACCCAACTACTAGCTGCCCGTGTGGAAAATAAGGGCACCCAGAGTTCAGGTTAAAACAATAAACTCCAGGTCATTCATGTGACTGGTGTGAGAACTAAAACAGTTATTAATCTTTATTTTAAAGTTAGGTAAATCAAGGGACCACGCCGTATAACACGGAATGGGTTTCCTCCCAAGAATACCAGTGCATATAACAAACAACACAATGCTAAAAAAATTAAACTGAAGCCATTATAAGACCCAGGTCCCATCACACAATGCAACGTAAGCCGGAGGATAGGGTTTTTAGCATATAATAGCCAAAGAATGCTTGGTACGTGGAATTTCATATTCTATTACTACTATAATTGAAGAAATCAACTTCAAATATAAATGTATCAATCATAGATGACATGAATGTCCCATACCACTATGCCGCCATACTAGGCTCTATAAATAAAACCGCAAAAATGTCATTTGGAAGTTGGATTTCCATCTGTGAACCGAGACAAAATATAGTCCTCACCGCTTCGAGACGCCATAGCCCGTGTCTCAGGACCCAGACTCAGTTGGGCCCTTGGATCATCAGGGATGGCCTATTAAAGAGCAATGTGGATTAAAAAACCTTGAACATGCGTTTCCCCGCCCTATGGGGCGTAAATGAACCAAATGACTCCATCGGACCCGGATTGTCCGATCTAACCGAGGCGCCTTCTATCAATCGTCCACATAAGTAAATGCTAGGCCGTGTAAAAACACTGACACCACTTTTAGCTAGAAGAAAACGCATGCCCTCCCTGAAGCCCTCTCCCGTTTCTGATTCACACCGGGGTGTGAGGCTCGTAAATTAACGCCATACACAAAGCTACGCTGTATTAAAGTCGTGCTTTGATCATCAACCACAAGACTCTGCTTTCCAACAGAAGCCTTGATCACAACATCTTTGCATGCCACTTTGTCAATCTACAACGTCAGACACACATCCATTTACAAGTCTGTTCTGGGTCTGAACGAAACCGGAGGAACCTTATTCCTCGCATATCCATCGATCTCCAAGTACGTCTGGACGATCACCAACTGATTCCCTCCACTTCGGTGTACAGCCCTGTGATGACCCCAAACCACCGTGACACGGTGGCAAGGGTAATCTTTGGAATATAACACATAAACAAATAACAGCAGAACATAAATAAATCATTACACAGATAATGAACATCAACATACACTGGATAAATATAATCATCAGAGTTATACAACATAATAGGATCATACTTAGCACAAAATACAGTTTCAGCTTATATAAAATGTCTGCAGCGGAATCAAACATAATATACATAATGTTGACTGAAACAGTAAAAAAAATGATAAGGTCCAGCTCCAGCTCCATATCTATCCAAAATGAGTCTGCCAAAATCTGAATACAAGGCTGCCCGTGTAGAAAATAGGGGCACCCGAGTTTGCAAGTGAAACAAACTACGAGTCAGTCATGGGACTGGTATGAGAAATCAACTTAACTGCTTAAACAACAATAACAAGGCAAATCATAGGACCACGCCGCTTTCGCAGAACGGGTTTACTCCAGTGATCGCCAGTGCATAAAACAAGTAAATTCTTTAAACAACGAGATGCTTTTTAGAAAAATGAAGCCAATATAAGACTCAAGTCCCATCACACAATGCAACGCAAACCGGAGGATAGAGTTTTACCTTATATTGGCCAAAACATGTTAGATACGTATAAATCAAGAACTTTTGATATTATTACTAGTGTTTATATGTTTAAAAAACAATATCAATCATAATATCAATCCTAGGCGGCTTGGGTACCATCTATCATGTCGCCATATATAGGTTTACAATCAAAACCGCACATGTCGTATTGGAAATTGGATTTCCGTCATGAACCGAGGCAATGGATCATCCTCACCGCTTCGAGACTCTCTAACCCGAGCCTCAGGGCAAGTACTCTGTCAAGCCTTAGGATCATCAGGGTCGGTCCACACGATGTGGATTAAATAAAATCATGAACAATACGTCTCCCCGCTCTATGGGGTGTAAATGAGGTCTATGACTCCAAATCCGAGGCCTCGCATTCCAACAACCATATAGGTGAAAAATATATATAAATGTCGGCCAGTTTAAGCACCGATACCACCTCTAACTAGAAAGAGACGCATGTCCTCCCTGAGTCCTTCTCCCGTTTCTGGTTCATACCGAGGTGTGAGGCTCACGAATTTAACGTTATACACCAAGCTATGCCACACAGGCCGTGCTTTGATCATCAACCACAAGACTTTGCTTTTCAACAGAAGCCTTGATCACTGCATCTTAGCATGCCACACAGGCAATTCACTCCATGCGACTGATTTCTATCGATATATAACCTCTGAGCTCGTACTTCTCAGAGAAGGGCGTGAAGCAAGAGAATAAATTCTCCGCCGCCAAACAGATATATATTTAATAGAGATCAATCAGCACAGAACAAAATCCAGTGTCAGACACACAGTCCATTTACAAGTCCGTTCTGGGTCTGAACGAAACCGGAGGAACCTTATTCCTCGTATATCCGTACCATCAACAAGTACGTCCGGACGGCTACTACGGTCGCCCCTTCAAGGTAGCTACTCCAATCCTGAGCGACAGTAGCACCCCTCCATTCGACGTGAAGATCGTCGTTCTTGCACCGTCTTCATATCTTCGACTTTGAATTGTCGATCAATTATTTGAAATGAGATTTAACTCGGCCTTTTCAAATAATTCACGTATACTAGAATTTAAATCAATTCTTTTCTTGATTAAATTATTCGACACTCACATTTCAGTTCTTTAATATAATTTTCATGTCAAACGCGTTCAACCATCATAATATCAAGCAAACCAAGTAAAATTGGTTTATTTCCATTCCATATCGCCTATAATATTTTATAACAATATATCGCTATTTTTATTTATTTAAAAATAGCCTAATTTAATTAACCGACGATTCAGGCCATAACGCGGTCGTGGCGTTGTTTTTCTTCAGATTTGATTTACACATATCTGAAAATCTAACCATTGGATCCTAACAAATTTTATACCATTGGAAAGATCTTTCAAAGGCAGATCCAATGGGTCCAGTTTCGAGCAAAATCCGACGGTCAGATCTCTCGGTATAATCGTTTAAAGTTACGATTTCAAAACGCGAACTACAACGTCGTTATTAGTTTTATTTTAATTTATATTTATACATATATATAAATATAATTCGTTCGTCGATTTCTAAACCATTCTCAATTCACAAGGGTCAAAAATAATATTTTTAACTCACAAATATTTATTTCAACACATGAATATTTTTAACACTTCATATATTTGATAAAAATGTGATTTTTATCTTTCTAGTCCTTTACTCAATATATGAATATTTCCTAACTTCACTAACATAATAAAAAGGTGATTTTTATCGTTCCAACTTTTTATTCAAAACGTGAATATTTTATATACTTCGTTCAAGCGATAAAAATGTGATTTTTATCATTTCAAATATTTTCTCATCATTCTAGTATTTTATAACTTCATATTTATAATAAAAATGTGATTTTTATTCTTAAAATATTTTATTTCAAACATATCTATTTTTAGCAATTCATACAGGTAACAAAAACGTGATTTTTATTCTCAAAATATTTTATTTCAAACATATCTATTTTTAGCGAATCATACATATAATAAAAATGTGATTTTTATTCTCAAAATATTTTATTTCAAACATATCTATTTTTAGCAATTCATACATGTAATAAAAATGTGATTTTTATTCTCAAAATATTTTATTTCAAACATATCTATTTTTAGCCATTCATACATATAATAAAAATGTGATTTTTATTATCTAAGCAATTCATTTCAGTCATGGATAAATTATCAACACATAAATATATTTCAATACAGGAATAAAATTCAAACACATGAATATTTCAAGAATTTTCGGCAGCATAACGGCATGGTAGTTAACCTCGCAGCTTTTGACAATGGGGATTCATGCATCTAGTTCGCACGCCGGCGGCATGTGTTTCATTTATTTCCTCACTCTAATCCTATTCAGTTTTTGACCACACTCAATTATTCTCTCAACCACAAAGGTATTTTTCAACCACAAAGGTATTTTTCAACCACAAACAACCAAATTTCACATCACAACTCAAGCAAGTCGTCCATGGTTTGTGGACGACAGGTGTCGGGAGTTTCTAAAACTCCATCAGCAACCTAATAATTTTATTTCCATTCAAGTGAGTTTAGAAATCTCACATTGGTTTCCGCGTTGCTAAAAATCGTAGCAAGCTCAGAAAAATATCCGGTCTCTTCTAGAATGTAGAGGACGTCCTCACGGTCCCGGTGTCTCTTGTTTCACTGAATTTCGTCCACATAGCAAAAAGATATGATTTTTGTAAGTTAATCATAATTTGCGACACCTTTAGAGTGTTGAAATCAGTTTTAGTTAACAAGGTCGTTCCTTTTCTGAAATGGTTCCAAACTTGGTTTGGATTTTTTGATCAATCCGTGTAACGGTTCCACGATCGGGTTGCGCAAGGTCGAAGGGGGAGGAGAGGCGCGTCCGCGCCGGGGGAAGTTGATCAGCTCGAGCTGACGTGGCGGTGGCGGCGGGTCTTCAAAGTCCGCGACTTCCTGACGTTGGATCTCGAAAAATACACCACTATAGAAGCTCCAACTGGTATGGATTTGAAGAGGAGGCCCGACTCTACGAAAAATTGCAAAGAAGGGGGTGCTTTCGGTGATCGTGGCGGCCGGATTTGAGGAGAGATGGCCAGAAGCCTTTTCCGCCTTCGATCGGCTGTTACGGGGAGAGAGATCGGCTTTTATTTATTTATTTATTTATTTTTATGAAAGAAAAAATCCTATTGGTCAACTTTTTATTTAATTTAAAAATAGGGTTTTCTTAAACGAACTCCTTTTCAGACCCAACGACTATCGCCCCTAGCTAATTACCCCCATTCCGAACACAATGAGATGTGTTTCGTAACCCATTTCGGCTGTTACGATCAGTTATTCTTCAAATTAAAATATAAAACATTCAATTTCTGATTTGAATGTACATTTTAATTTGCTGCGCCCACATACTGATTCTAAAAATTCCAGAAAAATTATTTCTAGCTTCGTATCGACAATACGGTCCTAACAAAACTGATTTTATCGAATTCTGAGACCGTTTGAAAAATGGCCATTTTCTAGTCGATCAGATTTAACTGAAACTGTCAAAACACGTTTTCTTCTCCGACGCTCACATATTAATTCAGAAAATTATGAACTTTGGAACCTAGCAATAATTCGACGTTCCGGATCCAACAAAATTGGTTTCGTCGAATTTTGAGGTCGTTTGCAAAATGGCTATTTTTAAGGCCTTTATATATATTAAAATATATATAAATTCCACAGCGACTTTTCTGAAATTTAAACTGGACATATCTTTCAACTTTTAAAGTGACATCTCAGTCCCTTAGCTTCTTTAGAAAGATGTGATCAAACAGATTCGAATATTTCATGTTTCGTTCAATTCTGACTTATATTGAATTTTGTATATTCATTTGAAATTCAAAATTGAATTTTCGAACTGCCGCGCCCTTTCAGGCTCGTTTTATAATTAAAATATATTTATTCGTTTTAACTTTGATTTAAATAAATTTTTCGTCGTTATTATTTAAAATATTCATTTTAAATAATCAAAATTCATTGAAATCGCCAAAATAAAATTTTTAAATTGGCTCAGTTTTTCTGGGTTGTTACAATCTCCCCCACTTAAAATCTTTTATTCCTCGAAAAGGAACGAAGTCGGAAGTTGTTTAACTAACCAACTCAACTTTCATTATTTTAATTATGGCTTAAGTTTTTCTACTTTTTAGTTTCTAAAAACTTTTCAAACTTTTCAAAAATTTGGCTAACACCCTAAATTTTCGAAAAATTTCGCCATAACCTCCTTTGTACCGGGAGCATCGGGATATTTCATATAGCCTCCCATGGCCCTCACCAATCCAAAAGAAAAAGAAAAGGCCGAGCGGCTAGCCATTCAGCTCATAAAATCATCAAAACCCCAAGAAATACAATAAACATGTACCTATTTGTCGGGCAAACAATTTTATTCCTTTTCTTTGCGTACTACCTATGACCTGTTCAATTATACATACAAATATATGTGTACATGTATGCATGCAATTCAATCAATTTTAACTCAATTCACTATTTGATTTAACTTGGATTAATTTACCTCTTGTTCTCATGTTGGTTTGATTCATTATCATTTCAATGTTTGATTAGTCAAATTAATAGTCACACTACACAAACAACAATCAATGAATTGATTAACTTTTCAAATATAATTTCTAATTTATATAATTAAAAATCATGTTTGTGTTAAAATCAGGTTTTATATCTTTTAAACTTTTCATCCATGCAGAGGAAACAATAGCAAAGTAGAAAACAATGGTAAAGTAGAAAACAAAACAGAAATGCAAAGTATTGTAAATGTACCTTGCACCAGAGTTAATCAGAGATATCCATTCTGCAATTGGGATAAGCCTTCTTAATGCTCTCTTTAGTTTCCCAAGTACAGTCTCTAGGATCTCCACTCCACTTCACTTTAACTAAATGAACCTTCTTGTTCCTCAGCTCTTTAGTTTCTTTGATAACAATACTTATCGGCTCTCTTCTCATAGCTAATTCGAGAGTAATTTCCAACTCTTATTGTGCGGCTTCTTCCAAAATAGAGTCCGGATCATGTACTCTGCTTTCTGAGTTGAGAGACATGAAACACATCATGAACACTAGGCAACCAATCAGGTAATTGTACTCTATAAGTAAGAGTTCCAATCCGTTCAAGTATAGGGAATGGACCAGTAAATCTAGGTGCCAACTTCCCAGTTTTGCTAAACCGGACTTCTCCTCTCATCGGAGAAACCCTTAAGTATACAAAATCACCAATAGAAAAAGCCAAATCTCTTCTTCTCGAATCATCATAGCTCTTCTGTCGACTTTGAGCTGTTTGTAATCGTTTCTTAATGGACTCGACTTGGTCTGAAGTGTCGCGAATCATATCTGGTCCCAATACAAGTCTATTGCCAGGTTCAACCCAACAAGCAGGAGATCTGCACGGTCTACCATATACAAGGCTTCAAATGGTGACATTTTCAAGCTGGCTTGATAACTTTTGTTGTATGAGAACTCAGCTAAATGCAAGTGGTCTTCCCATGATCCGCCAAAATCAATAATACAAGCCCGCAATAAATCTTCAAGAATACGATTCACCCTCTCAGTTTGGCCATCTGTTTGAGGATGATATGCGGTGCTCAGATTTAGTTTTGTCCCCAATTCTGCTTGAATGTTTCCCAGAATTTACTAGCAAATATCGGGTCACGATCACTAACGATACTCATGGGAACTCCGTGGAGTTTAACAATTTCCTTGAAATAAATCTATGCCGGACTTTGAGCCGTTCTATTGGATCTAACAGGTATGAAATGGGCGGTCTTCGTGAGACGATCTACGATCACCCAAATACAGTCATTTCCTTTCTTGGTTCAGGGAAAACCATCGATAAAGTCCATGGAAATTTGCTCCTACTCCCATTTCAGAATTTCTAACGGTTGCAATAATCCAGCCAGTTTCTGTTGATTGCTTTTAACTTGTTGACAAGTAGAACACCTGCGAACGTATATAGAGATGTCTCTTTTGATTGCCCTCCACCAGAATGTTCGTTTGAGATCATTATACATCTTGCTCACTCTCGGATGGATATTAAGTTTGGACTTATGGCATTCGTCCATTACTTCCCTTCGGAGCTCAGCAATATTCGGGATGCAAATTCGACCGTTTAACCTCAGAACTCCCTCGTTATCAATCTGAAAACTCGAGGGTTCACCTTCTTTGATTTTCTTGCTAATCCTCTGTATAAATTCATCATCTTTTTGAAGGACTGAGATTTTGTCTATCAATGAAGTCGTAAGAACAAAACTGGCGATGATTTCATTCTTTCTGCTGAGCGCATCTGCCACAACATTGGCTTTGCCTGGCGTATACAAAATATCAAGGTCATATGCTGCAAGAAATTCTAGCCAACGCTGTTGTCTCAGATTTAAGTCTTTCTAGGTGAATAAATATTTCAATGATTGATGATCGGTATATAGCTCGAACTTCTCACCCAGAAGATATTGTCTCCAGATTTTCAAGGCAAACACGATAGCCAATAACTCAAGATCATGAGTTTTATAATTCTTCTCATGTGGTTTCAACTGACGGATCGCATAAGCTACTACTCGGCCTCTTTGCATTAGTACCGCACCAAGACCTCTAATAGAAGCATCTGTCTAGACTTGCAAGTCTTAGTTGCCATCGATAATCGTTAATACTGGAGCAGTGGTCAATTTTAATTTCAGCTCCTGGAAAGTTGTCTCACATTCTGGAGTCCACTTAAACCTTGAATGTTTCTTAGTAAGTTGTGTTAATGGACCAGATGTCTTCGAAAAATCCTTAACGAATTTCCAATAATAACTAGCCAATCCAAGGAAACTCCTGACTTCTGTAGGTGTTCTAGGCTATTTCCAATCTTGAATCGCCGTGATTTTACTTGGATCCACAGAAATTCCTTCCTTTGACACGACGTGACCAAGGAACTTTACCTCGTCTTGCTAGAATATACACTTGGAGAATTTAGCTTTCAAGATGTTCTTTCTCAGAATCTCTAGAACTTGTTCCAAGTGTTTTCATGTTCAGCCTTTGACTTAGAGAAGATTAGAATGTCATCAATGAATACCAATACGAATTTATTCAAGACACCACGGAACACTCTGTTCATTAAATCGACAAAGTAAGCAGGAGCGTTACATAAGCCGAACGGCATTACTAACCACTCATAGAATAGATCGGGACCTCTGAATGCTGTTAAAGGAACACACTCTTCGGCAATGCGAAGCTGATGGAAGCCTGTAGCTAAGTCCATCCTTGAGAACACTTGTGCTCCATTCAGACGATCCAACAAATCATCGATTCGCGGCAATGGATATTTGTTCTTTAATGTCTGCTTATTCAAATCACGATAATCCACAAATAATCATAGAGTACCATCGGACTTTGGAACAAATACCATAGTTGCTCCCCAATCAGAGAAACTAGGCCTGATCAGACCCTTCCATACAAGCTGTCAAGTCTGATTATCTAATTCTTCTTTCTCCTTTAAAGTCATTCTCCGAATGGCGTGCACCATTGGCCTTGCGTTCAGAACCAAATCTATCCTGAAATCAATTTCTCTTTGCGGAGGTAAGCTAACAACTTCTTCGAGCACATCCGCATAATTCTTGACGTTAGGAATATCTTTTATAGCGACTTGAATATCCTCTGTGACGACAAGAATAGGTTCTATTTGAGCAGGAGAAACATCGAGAGCTGACCAGAAGTCTTTTCTATTAGAATTCGGACCTTCACATGGTATGGTTATATAGTTCCCTGATTTAGTCCTTGCCTTAACGAATCTCTCGGCGCATTTAACTTCTGCTTCGTATTTGGTTAACCAATCCAATCCCAAAATAAGATCAAATTCAGTAAAATTCATAACGATCGAGATGGTAGGGAACCGATGAAGGGAAAAAGAGACGGGCACTCCACAAACCCAACTAAGATTGATGGAACCCAAACCGGATTTTGGACAGTGATGGGTGCTTTGAGCTTTTCAGGTTTAGATCCAATTTCTTAACCGCATTACTTGCAATAAAGCTTTTTGACGCGCCTGTATGAAACAGTACTTTAACTGGAATATCTTTGACAGTAAGCGTGCCTTCTAAAACATCAGGCCTTTTCTGACTAGTTGAGGGTCCTGGAGTTTGTGCCATTTCATTTACATGTATTGTTCTAGACTTCTTTGATGGCTGGCACTCCCTTGCAATATGACCAACTCGGTGGCACTTGTGGCATTTCCTCTCATCATGCGATTTCCTTTGCTTCTTTAGAGATCTGCAACTTATCGACAAATGTCCTGGCTTATTGCAGTTAGAACAGATGGCAGTCGTTACTGGTTCTTTCTCAGATTTAACCTTTTTCCGATTAACTTTAGCATTCTTACTAACCCCAGACTTTGTACTCGTCTCTGGGCTATCAGTTTCAAACTTTCTTTTGTTACTAGAGATAATTTCTTCCTCGGAGCGCAACATACCTTTCTTATCGAGATCTTCATACTGATAAGCCATGTATATCATTTCAGAAAAAGGAAGCTTCACATGTCCCATTATACTATTCTGATACTTTCTTTGGAGCCCGTTAATAAACCTCAGATTCTTCCTCTTTGGATTTTCAATTAGCTCCGGGGCAAAACGAGAATGCTCATTGAATTTCTTCTCATATTCAGGAATAGTCATATCTCCTTGTATCAGATAGTAGAATTCATCATATAACCGCTCAGTTGCTTCTGGAGGAATAAATCTTTCTTTGAAAATTTCTTTAAATCTATCCCAGGTAATATTACCTTCTGAATTTTCCTTAATAACAGTTTCCCACTAGATTAAAGCTTCGTCTCTGAGTGCCCTAGATGCCAGTAATCTTTTCTGATCACCTCTCAGCTTTAAACCTTCAAAAAATTTCTCCGCAGAGCGCATCCATGATTGAGTTTCAATAATAGATTCTTTGCCCAAGTATAGTACTCCACGCAGATTTCGATATCTCTAGAATAGAACTTCAATATCTGGTTCTGACTTACTTCTTCTGCTTCTGCCACTCATTTTTCAATGTCTACAAATGGCAGACAAAGTGTCAGGTCAACAGAAAAGACATTTTAAAACATAGAGACATATACTTGAATGTAAATGTTTCTATTGGGGTGTATTTTATTTTGCTATACTCATACTAGGACCTTACTGATCCTATCTATAATGAGTTATTCGTCTCAGAACACTACTGGTTCTATTTATGACGAGTTCGTTAATATGTTATATTCCTGAGCTAAGATTAACCAAAGATATGATACCACGTGTGATGACCCCAAACCCCCGTGACACGGTGGAAAGGGTAATCTTTGGAATATAACACATAAACAAATAACAGCAGAAAAGGAATAAATCATTACACAGATAATGAACATCAACATACACTGGACAAATATAATCATCAGAGTTATACAACATAATAGGATCATACTTAGCACAAAATACAGTTTCAGCTTATATAAAATGTCTGCAGCGGAATCAAACATAATATACATAATGGTGACTGAAACAGTAAAACAGAAATGATAAGGTCCAGCTCCATATCTATCCAAAATGAGTCTGCCAAAACCTAAATACAAGGCTGCCCGTGTAGAAAATAGGGGCACCCGAGTTTGCAAGTGAAACAAACTACGAGTCAGTCATGGGACTGGTATGAGAAATCAACTTAACTGCTTAAACAACAATAACAAGGCGAATCATAGGACCACGCCGCTTTCGCGGAACTGGTTTACTCCAGTGATCGTCAGTGCATAAAACAAGTAAATTCTTTAAACAACGAGACGCTTTTTAGAAAAATGAAGCCAATATAAGACTCAAGTCCCATCACACAATGCAACGCAAACCGGAGGATAGAGTTTTACCTTATATTGGCCAAAACATGTTAGATACGTATAAATAAAGAACTTTTGATATTATTACCAGTGTTTATATGTTTCAAAAACAATATCAATCATAATATCAATCCTAGGCGGCTTGCGTACCATCTATCATGTCGCCATATATAGGTTTACAATCAAAATCGCACATGTCGTATTGGAAATTGGATTTCCGTCATGAACTGAGGCAAAGGATCTTCCTCACCGCTTCGAGACTCTCTAGCCCGAGCCTCAGGGAAAGTACTCTGTCAAGCCCTAGGATCATCAGGGTCGGTCCACACGGTGTGGATTAAATAAAACCCTGAACAATACGTCTCCCCGCCCTATGGGGTGTAAATGAGCTCTATGACTCCAAATCCGAGGCCTCGCATTCCAACAACCACATAGGTGAAAAATATATATAAATGTCGGCCAGTTTATGCACCGACACCACCTCTAACTAGAAAGAGACGCATGTCCTCCCTGAGTCCTTCTCTCGTTTCTGGTTCATACCGGGGTGTGAGGCTCGCGAATTTAACGTTATATACAAAGCTATGCCACACAGGCCGTGCTTTGATCATCAACCACAAGACTTTGCTTTTCAACAGAAGCCTTGATCACTGCATCTTAGCATGCCACACAGGCAATTCACTCCATGCGACTGATTTCTATCGATATATAACCTCTGAGCTCGTATGTCTCAGAGAATGGCGTTAAGCAAGAGAATAAATTCTCCGCTGCCATACAGATATATATTTAATAGAGATCAATCAGCACAGAACAAAATCCAATGTTAAACACACAGTCCATTTACAAGTCCGTTCTGGGTCTGAACGAAACTGGAGGAACCTTATTCCTCGTATATCCGTACCATCAACAAGTACGTCCGGACGGCTACTACGGTCGCCCCTTCAAGGTAGCTACTCCAATCCTGAGCGACAGTAGCACCCCTCCATTCGACGTGAAGATCGTCGGTCTTGCACCGTCTTCATATGTAACGTCCCAGAATTTTCGGCCATTTAAATTCGAATATTTAAATCTGTTTATTTAAAATATAATGGATTTTTATCGAATTTATTTAATTTAGATTAGAGTTCGAATATATATATTTATATATTTAGAATAGAGTTGGAATATTATTTAAAAACCTAGAGTTTTAATGTCAAGTTGAATACTAAATGTAATTGAAGTTGTTGTAAATACAATGACCTTTATGTATTTATTCTCGTTGAATTTAGTTTGTTTGAATTTAGTATATATGTATATATTCATTAACATTCCCATTTGTTCGGGCACAATGAATAAAACCCAAACATAGATTATACCCGTACAAGAAGAAACCGCTAACGAGATAAAACAAATATATATACATAATTATGTGCGGCGAATCTAGATACATATTAGTACATCAAGTCTTTGCATACAAAATTGTATTTGTGACAGCCAAGAATAATGTACATAATCAATGAACAGAAGGGAAAATATATATACACATAAGGTTGTTTGTACCAATGCAGAAAAAGAAGAAATTTTTTCATATATATTTATATATATAAACTCCCGATTTACAACAACAACAGAAAAGTACAAAAGAATATACAAAACCTAAAAGGGAGAAAGAAACATTGGCAAACAAATTTCTGCCTTGTCTCGTCCTTTCCAGTACTAAGCCTCGATCTGCGAGAAAGAAGGAAACCCATTAAAAAGGGAAACTTCATGACATCATTTGAGCAGGAAAGTAAATAAAAAGATCAGTGTTAAAAAAGAATATAAAAATATAGGAACTAGTATCATAGGTTCAACAGGAAATTGAGATCAGCAAATCCAAGATCATTAACAGTAAAAAGAAACAAGACAATACATAAGTTAAGAAATCTAGGTAGGAAAACAACTATAAATTATATAGCTGAGCACATTTCATGAACAGCTAAAGAATATAAAATATATAAGGGGATAATCGAACCACATGTATGTACACAGCTATAAACAGCTAGCAATGTACAACGCAAGATAGATGTACATTTTGGGCCGATTGAACAATTCAATGAACATGAAAACTCGACTGACAACTCCCATCACAAAGTAAACACAGTACAGCTAATAAATTGTACATAGAAATCCGAATGGATGCACAACTATAGAAGAAAGAATAGAGTACCACAGCTAAATGGTATAGACAATACACAGTTGAGTAAACAGTAAAAAGATTCATACATCAAATTTATAGGCTGAACTAACAAGACAAAGAACTAATATATATAGATGCAGAGTGGGAAAACAGCTAAAATGAAGTAGTTGCATAGTTCAGTCCCATGTGAAAATTCAGACAAGGACGGTTGCCTTGTGCTTGAAAATAAAAAAATACAATACAAAATCTATCACAATGTCGAACAGCTGATATGGATATCTACCTACAGATTCAATGTCTGTATTGACTAAACCATACATAGCTGTAAGCTATATTTGCAGTATGAACACCCCTAGGCAAATTGATGAACAAAACATGTGTATCTTCATATGCATACGGACTGATTGAACAAGACAGCAAAGTGAACAACTGTAAAATGTACAAGAACAACTTATGCACAACTAAGAAGGACTGATATAGATATTCTATATCAAATCTTTATCAAGCAGTAAAGGCACATGGATTAATAGCGTTCCTTATATATATTTAAATCCGAACACAAAATCCAAGAACATATTCAAATCTTGGTTAAAATAACAATACATGACCTCACTATCACGATCAAAATCCATTTCGAACAGGGCAACAAATCTGAAAATCCTATATCTAAAATCCGAACCAAAAATCCAACTACAGGTTCGAATCTGAGTGAAATAACAACTCATGACAGTGTACTCATCTAAAGCAAACCGCAACTATAAATATGTGTACAAGCAGTATGTTTCATCACCCAAATGCAAACCGAACCAACACAGTAAACAAATTCAAACCCCATTCGAAACCATACGCAATATCAAAGCAAAATAGTGCAACAAATAAAGAAATCAAGTATAGGAAAACTTAGCTTTCGAAGCCGCCGCAGTTGAAGAACCAGACCTCGACTGGGTTCGCTCGTGGGGTTCTGAAAGGTCTCGGTGGCTCGACAGTGGATGGAGGATCATTGGAGGAGGGTTGAGGAGGCAGTAGGGGGTTGCGACGCCGTGTAGCTCGGAGTTGCCAAGAGGATCGAAGGGGATTAGGGTTTTTCTCGTTCGTTCTGGAGTATTTTTTTTTTTTTGTGGCGGCCGATTGAAATGAAAAGGGGACGAGGTGTTAGGGTTTTAAATGTGGAACCGGGTAGAGGGCCTATGGGCCGAATGATTATAAGGTAAGACCCATCAAATTTCAAAAGAAAATCCAAGGTTTAAATTTAAATTTCTTTTATAAACTTGTTTTGATGACTTCTCTCTCGTACGTTGTCGGATTTACATACGGTCAGTTGCGTTGGGACCATGGAGACGCATACTTCGAGATGGAGCAGGCCTGGTATGGATTTGAAGTGACTGGGATTTTTTAGTTGAATTAAACGTCAGTTGAATCTGGTCAAAACAAACTATTCGTCGACAGATTCCAACCGAGGTGAGTTAAACTCACTCAGCCTCCTCGTTTATATTTTATATAAACTGGGTAATTTATTTTGCGTGTTCTGATTGTTAATGGTTGACTGTTAGGTATATATACTGTTGATCATCGATTGTTTAAATTTAGAAAATACCTACTGTTGGGGATGACCCATAACAAAGTAACTCCTTGGATTGATCACGTTTATAAACGTGTTTGGAAATTATTGGAATTGTTTGAATTGGATGTTAGTTGATTTGATAATTGGCAGTAACAGGCCAAATGTGAGATTTTAACGTCATTCGACCCGTCAAAGGAATTGATGTATTTTTAAAAGTTATAAATTCATTTATAACTGAATTAAAGTTTTCAAATTATTTTGTATGGGGTTTAAATTGAGAATTCACAAATAAATATTTTAAATCGAGTTAGTAAGAGAATTTAATTAAATGATTTAGATCAGTTAGGAAACAGAAAGCAAGAGTTTTCCATGGGTTAGTAAAAAGGAAATAATTGTTTTCAAACAATTAAAAAGTGACTTTAATTAATTAAGTTAATTAATTTATTTAAGAAAGGGGAAATGACAATTGGAATTCAGTTAATAGAGAACTGATGTGTATGATTGGTAAAATTCACCATTTCGAGTAAAATGGACGAAGGAGATAAATATCGGTTTAGGTATTCGTTAAAGTTTAACGAATAGTGTTGGATATTAGTTAATCTTTGATTAACTATAATCTAAAGGAATAAGTGAATTGGTCATTGTGAATAACCTGGATTATTATTGAGTAAGCGTGTAAACATGATGACAATGCTATTTTTGGTTAAGGTTAAAAATTAACTATATTTTAATGTAGTAGTGGCCAAAGCAAATTTATTCTTTAATTTAAAATGATTTGAAGTAGTGAAGTCAATTTAATGCCAAGTAAGAATTTTAATAAGGAGATTGTAAAATCCAAGTTTCAAACAAGATTTGATAAATGGGAATCAAATTAACAAGTGATTATCTGACGATGAGTTTTAGCCAAAGAGGCGATAATGGCTTATTATAGAATGTCTTCGTAGATGGAATAAAATCATTTGGCGAGGGTTTGACATGATAAGTCAAGGGTTTATAAATGAAAGAATATCCGAAGATTAAATGGTGTTTTAAAAGGATGTTTACTTAAATAAAGAATTAAGTAAAAGATCTTGAACGAAGTTTCAAATATAAGGGATGGGTTTAAAAACCAAATTAAAACCCAAAGGGAAAAGGGGCTTTTTGAGGTTAGTGGACGAACTAATGTTATTCTGAGGTAAGAACGGGTCAATCAAGGTCTGAGAGGTAACTAAAATACCCCAACTTGATGGCTTCACTATTATCAAGGAATAGTATTAGTTTAGATCGCGTGAAGTATTGAGATTGGTCTTATCCTATACGAGAATATCAAACTCTGACGCAAGGTTTTGGAAATTAAATAATATTACGATATGAGTTCAAAGGAGATGAAAATGTTGTTTTCAAACTACAGCAACCATTTGTTAGTCAATTAGAATTGATCGAAATAGTTAGAGATAAACAAATTAAGTTATCTAGGGAAATTTCCATTGCGTACGACTGCTAGCGTAATTCGCAGGGCTGCAGATAGCCTATGGCGGTCGGATGTTTCCTGAGGGAATCGGGCGTAACCATTGTGATCGCTGCGATCTAGAGTTGAGCAAATGGAGTTAAGTCAAATATAGGTGAATCGATTAAGAGTAATCATGTCAAGTTAATCGAGTTAAATAAGTCGAGTGAGTTAAGTAAAGTTAACCAATCAAAGTAATTCAAGCAGAATTAATCAGAGAAAAATTGTTTTATATCGTTGAGTATATTTTAAAGGTGGTCGAGTTGTGCCAAGTGTTGTGTTCACACTATTGTTATTCGATAGTTAAATCACCGACTATCGAAGTTTGACCAATACGATTGTTGGTATAGAAAGACCGAGATCGAATTAATATTCGAAAACTATTCCGGCCAACAAGACGTGAAGAGATCGAAAGATGATCGAGATGGAGCATTGAAGACCATAGATCTTCATTAAGCGGAAGGACAACTTACAATCTCTGATTCGCGCCAGAGATACACTGGGGTTCTGTCGTGGTTGGGATCTGTGGATTGCAAGGGTTATCGCTACTGATCCATGGGGTGATTCCTATTTTGGATGCGGTAGGAGAGTACCTTCGGTTCATCCTGTTCCTGGATGACTTGTATGGACGGATGTCTGACAGAGTATTTCCGAAAGGATTTACATGCGTTGATTTCTCCAAACGTACCATAGTTGATGGCGGAGAAATGGTTATTCTCTAGCCAGATAGCTAGAGTATGTTTGTGGACGTCAATCAAGTGTGATCTGGCGGATCTGACGATGTGGCATTCAAAGTGTATAATGATCAGATGTGCTCTGACTTCAAGCCTCATCAACCGGGAAATGACAAAAATCGGGCAGGCAGCATGGCTATGTGGGTCGCTCCCATTAGGGTGTATAATCACCTATCTAGAGAAATTCCTTTTGTTTCTAAATCTATCGATTCTGCCCATTCAGGAGACGGTGGTTTGAGTCCAACCGTCGGTGATATACATTCGATACACTCAAGCGAAATGAGTGGTCGGTCATGTGAGGGCCGGGTTGCAAGACGTTCTTGTTGAACCCTGTGTATTCGCCTCTAGAGATACACGTGCAGAAGGTGGTCCCATACCTTGTCAAGTTGAAATCCAATCTCCAATAAGTGCCCTGCGGTTTTTTGTATACTATATATGTAGAGCGTGAGATGCAAGCGTTCTACTAGATTGATATGTACTTGTACTTAGACATTATCATAATATCAGACAAGATATTGGTTTCAAAAATGTTTGGGTTATCGTAAGGTAAAAACCGTCCGTGTTTATGTGTGGATTGGTCTTACGATTATCTTTTTCTTTCGAAAGGATTTTAACTTTAAAATCAAGTGGTGTGATACCTTAATGCTGTGCGAGTTTATCTCACTCTGGTCCACCAGACTGACCCGGTGTTTTGTAAATTCTCGGGTTAGACCGAGGTGTACAGGTTCGGGTTATCAGATACTGAGAAGTCCGGAGACGAGCTGAAGATGTTCAAATGAATGATATTCCGCTGTGTGATTATATATATGAGGACAGATTTTCAAAACTGTCCAGATGTGTGTTGTACTCTGATATTGTAAGTATTTTCAAAAGCTCTCAATAAATGTGGTTTCTATATTATATTTTGTTCCGCTGCGATGTGAGACTCTGTGTTGTGGTGTTTTTTCTTCTTCTTCTATTCTAATATTTCTTTCTTTCTTATCTCATCCTCTAAATTCTTTCTAATAACGTCCAGTGTTTCGGTGTTTGGAGGATCGGTATAAGATACGGTAAAGGTATTTATATCGATTTTCGAGGCCGAAAACTGCTGGGTCGTTACAGTGGTATCAGAGCTATTGGTTGAGTAGTAACCTTGGCTCTGTGGTGTGACTCAATAGAGATGGGGTTAGCAATACCCTAGATTTAGTGTGAGTATATATATATACGAGTGAACGTATTTGTAGATTTTATAAAAAAAAAAATTGTTTTATATTGTGGAGATTTATTGGTTGGGTTGTTTATGAGTCCTGGTCGATCAGTTGGATCCACTGTATCGATAGGGGTTTCTAAACGCTCAAGTATGATAAACCGACGCAGTACGGTTTGAAAAAAAAAAAAGATAAATAGAATAATTTTACCCAAATATATTTTGGTATATGAAAAGAAATAGTTTTTTCTCAATTTTTGAAATATTGGTTGAGGATTTATTTGAATTTAATTCAAATTGGATTTAAAATAAAAAGGGTCTATGTAACCAGTGGGATTTGTAAATAAGAATTTAAAATAAGAAATCAAATAAATCAGAAGTTAATATATAAGTTAATATGGAATGATTGGATTGTGTTGATTATTGATTGTTTGTATAATCAAATTCATCGACAATTGGATGAATTAAAATTAGAAAATAAATTTAAAATATTATTAATCTGAATAAAATCGAATATGGAAGAAAAACGTAACTTGGTTAAGTAAAACCAATTTAAGAATGAATTCAAATTGAATGAATTCAAATGGGTATTTGAAAGGATATAATGGATAAATTTGGAATTCAAATAAAGTGGATTGCCGATTGGATTTGGAAGTTTCAAAGAGGGTGGGGCCCAGAATAGCAGTTGCCTATGTCGATCGAGCCTTGGTGAGAAGGTGTTGAAAAAAAAAATTATAGAAAATTTTTAGAGTTCGGAATTTATTTTGAGTTTAAGGCGAGTGTAATAATTTGGTTCGGGATATTCTTCCTACTTTGCAATTTCGAGGACGAAATTATTTTAAGGGGGGAAGAATGTAACGTCCCAGAATTTTCGGCCATTTAAATTCGAATATTTAAATTTGTTTATTTAAAATATAATGGATTTTTATCGAATTTATTTAATTTAGATTAGAGTTCGAATATATATATTTAGAATAGAGTTGGAATATTATTTAAAAACCTAGAGTTTTAATGTCAAGTTGAATACTAAATGTAATTGAAGTTGTTGTAAATACAATGACCTTTATGTATTTATTCTCGTTGAATTTAGTTTGTTTGAATTTAGTATATATGTATATATTCATTAACATTCCCATTTGTTCGGGCACAATGAATAAAACCCAAACATAGATTATACCCGTACAAGAAGAAACCGCTAACGAGATAAAACAAATATATATACATAATTATGTGCGGCGAATCTAGATACATATTAGTACATCAAGTCTTTGCATACAAAATTGTATTTGTGACAGCCAAGAATAATGTACATAATCAATGAACAGAAGGGAAAATATATATATACATAAGGTTGTTTGTACCAATGCAGAAAAAGAAGAAATTTTTTCATATATATTTATATATATAAACTCCCGATTTACAACAACAACAGAAAAGTACAAAAGAATATACAAAACCTAAAAGGGAGAAAGAAACATTGGCAAACAAATTTCTGCCTTGTCTCGTCCTTTCCAGTACTAAGCCTCGATCTGCGAGAAAGAAGGAAACCCATTAAAAAGGGAAACTTCATGACATCATTTGAGCAGGAAAGTAAATAAAAAGATCAGTGTTAAAAAAGAATATAAAAATATAGGAACTAGTATCATAGGTTCAACAGGAAATTGAGATCAGCAAATCCAAGATCATTAACAGTAAAAAGAAACAAGACAATACATAAGTTAAGAAATCTAGGTAGGAAAACAACTATAAATTATATAGCTGAGCACATTTCATGAACAGCTAAAGAATATAAAATATATAAGGGGATAATCGAACCACATGTATGTACACAGCTATAAACAGCTAGCAATGTACAACGCAAGATAGATGTACATTTTGGGCCGATTGAACAATTCAATGAACATGAAAACTCGACTGACAACTCCCATCACAAAGTAAGCACAGTACAGCTAATAAATTGTACATAGAAATCCGAATGGATGCACAACTATAGAAGAAAGAATAGAGTACCACAACTAAATGGTATAGACAATACACAGTTGAGTAAACAGTAAAAAGATTCATACATCAAATTTATAGGCTGAACTAACAAGACAAAGAACTAATATATATAGATGTAGAGTGGGAAAACAGCTAAAATGAAGTAGTTGCATAGTTCAGTCCCATGTGAAAATTCAGACAAGGACGGTTGCCTTGTGCTTGAAAATAAAAAAATACAATACAAAATCTATCACAATGTCGAACAGCTGATATGGATATCTACCTACAGATTCAATGTCTGTATTGACTAAACCATACATAGCTGTAAGCTATATTTGCAGTATGAACACCCCTAGGCAAATTGATGAACAAAACATGTGTATCTTCATATGCATACGGACTGATTGAACAAGACAGCAAAGTGAACAACTGTAAAATGTACAAGAACAACTTATGCACAACTAAGAAGGACTGATATAGATATTCTATATCAAATCTTTATCAAGCAGTAAAGGCACATGGATTAATAGCGTTCCTTATATATATTTAAATCCGAACACAAAATCCAAGAACATATTCAAATCTTGGTTAAAATAACAATACATGACCTCACTATCACGATCAAAATCCATTTCGAACAGGGCAACAAATCTGAAAATCCTATATCTAAAATCCGAACCAAAAATCCAACTACAGGTTCGAATCTGAGTGAAATAACAACTCATGACAGTGTACTCATCTAAAGCAAACCGCAACTATAAATATGTGTACAAGCAGTATGTTTCATCACCCAAATGCAAACCGAACCAACACAGTAAACAAATTCAAACCCCATTCGAAACCATACGCAATATCAAAGCAAAATAGTGCAACAAATAAAGAAATCAAGTATAGGAAAACTTAGCTTTCGAAGCCGCCGCAGTTGAAGAACCAGACCTCGACTGGGTTCGCTCGTGGGGTTCTGAAAGGTCTCGGTGGCTCGACAGTGGATGGAGGATCATTGGAGGAGGGTTGAGGAGGCAGTAGGGGGTTGCGACGCCGTGTAGCTCGGAGTTGCCAAGAGGATCGAAGGGGATTAGGGTTTTTCTCGTTCGTTCTGGAGTATTTTTTTTTTTTGTGGCGGCCGATTGAAATGAAAAGGGGACGAGGTGTTAGGGTTTTAAATGTGGAACCGGGTAGAGGGCCTATGGGCCGAATGATTATAAGGTAAGACCCATCAAATTTCAAAAGAAAATCCAAGGTTTAAATTTAAATTTCTTTTATAAACTTGTTTTGATGACTTCTCTCTCGTACGTTGTCGGATTTACATACGGTCAGTTGCGTTGGGACCGTGGAGACGCATACTTCGAGATGGAGCAGGCCTGGTATGGATTTGAAGTGACTGGGATTTTTTAGTTGAATTAAACGTCAGTTGAATCTGGTCAAAACAAACTATTCGTCGACAGATTCCAACCGAGGTGAGTTAAACTCACTCAGCCTCCTCGTTTATATTTTATATAAACTGGGTAATTTATTTTGCGTGTTCTGATTGTTAATGGTTGACTGTTAGGTATATATACTGTTGATCATCGATTGTTTAAATTTAGAAAATACCTACTGTTGGGGATGACCCATAACAAAGTAACTCCTTGGATTGATCACGTTTATAAACGTGTTTGGAAATTATTGGAATTGTTTGAATTGGATGTTAGTTGATTTGATAATTGGCAGTAACAGGCCAAATGTGAGATTTTAACGTCATTCGACCCGTCAAAGGAATTGATGTATTTTTAAAAGTTATAAATTCATTTATAACTGAATTAAAGTTTTCAAATTATTTTGTATGGGGTTTAAATTGAGAATTCACAAATAAATATTTTAAATCGAGTTAGTAAGAGAATTTAATTAAATGATTTAGATCAGTTGGGAAACAGAAAGCAAGAGTTTTCCATGGGTTAGTAAAAAGGAAATAATTGTTTTCAAACAATTAAAAAGTGACTTTAATTAATTAAGTTAATTAATTTATTTAAGAAAGGGGAAATGACAATTGGAATTCAGTTAATAGAGAACTGATGTGTATGATTGGTAAAATTCACCATTTCGAGTAAAATGGACGAAGGAGATAAATATCGGTTTAGGTATTCGTTAAAGTTTAACGAATAGTGTTGGATATTAGTTAATCTTTGATTAACTATAATCTAAAGGAATAAGTGAATTGGTCATTGTGAATAACCTGGATTATTATTGAGTAAGCGTGTAAACATGATGACAATGCTATTTTTGGTTAAGGTTAAAAATTAACTATATTTTAATGTAGTAGTGGCCAAAGCAAATTTATTCTTTAATTTAAAATGATTTGAAGTAGTGAAGTCAATTTAATGCCAAGTAAGAATTTTAATAAGGAGATTGTAAAATCCAAGTTTCAAACAAGATTTGATAAATGGGAATCAAATTAACAAGTGATTATCTGACGATGAGTTTTAGCCAAAGAGGCGATAATGGCTTATTATAGAATGTCTTCGTAGATGGAATAAAATCATTTGGCGAGGGTTTGACATGATAAGTCAAGGGTTTATAAATGAAAGAATATCCGAAGATTAAATGGTGTTTTAAAAGGATGTTTACTTAAATAAAGAATTAAGTAAAAGATCTTGAACGAAGTTTCAAATATAAGGGATGGGTTTAAAAACCAAATTAAAACCCAAAGGGAAAAGGGGCTTTTTGAGGTTAGTGGACGAACTAATGTTATTCTGAGGTAAGAACGGGTCAATCAAGGTCTGAGAGGTAACTAAAATACCCCAACTTGATGGCTTCACTATTATCAAGGAATAGTATTAGTTTAGATCGCGTGAAGTATTGAGATTGGTCTTATCCTATACGAGAATATCAAACTCTGACGCAAGGTTTTGGAAATTAAATAATATTACGATATGAGTTCAAAGGAGATGAAAATGTTGTTTTCAAACTACAGCAACCATTTGTTAGTCAATTAGAATTGATCGAAATAGTTAGAGATAAACAAATTAAGTTATCTAGGGAAATTTCCATTGCGTACGACTGCTAGCGTAATTCGCAGGGCTGCAGATAGCCTATGGCGGTCGGATGTTTCCTGAGGGAATCGGGCGTAACCATTGTGATCGCTGCGATCTAGAGTTGAGCAAATGGAGTTAAGTCAAATATAGGTGAATCGATTAAGAGTAATCATGTCAAGTTAATCGAGTTAAATAAGTCGAGTGAGTTAAGTAAAGTTAACCAATCAAAGTAATTCAAGCAGAATTAATCAGAGAAAAATTGTTTTATATCGTTGAGTATATTTTAAAGGTGGTCGAGTTGTGCCAAGTGTTGTGTTCACACTATTGTTTTTCGATAGTTAAATCACCGACTATCGAAGTTTGACCAATACGATTGTTGGTATAGAAAGACCGAGATCGAATTAATATTCGAAAACTATTCCGGCCAACAAGACGTGAAGAGATCGAAAGATGATCGAGATGGAGCATTGAAGACCATAGATCTTCATTAAGCGGAAGGACAACTTACAATCTCTGATTCGCGCCAGAGATACACTGGGGTTCTGTCGTGGTTGGGATCTGTGGATTGCAAGGGTTATCGCTACTGATCCATGGGGTGATTCCTATTTTGGATGCGGTAGGAGAGTACCTTCGGTTCATCCTGTTCCTGGATGACTTGTATGGACGGATGTCTGACAGAGTATTTCCGAAAGGATTTACATGCGTTGATTTCTCCAAACGTACCATAGTTGATGGCGGAGAAATGGTTATTCTCTAGCCAGATAGCTAGAGTATGTTTGTGGACGTCAATCAAGTGTGATCTGGCGGATCTGACGATGTGGCATTCAAAGTGTATAATGATCAGATGTGCTCTGACTTCAAGCCTCATCAACCGGGAAATGACAAAAATCGGGCAGGCAGCATGGCTATGTGGGTCGCTCCCATTAGGGTGTATAATCACCTATCTAGAGAAATTCCTTTTGTTTCTAAATCTATCGATTCTGCCCATTCGGGAGACAGTGGTTTGAGTCCAACCGTCGGTGATATACATTCGATACACTCAAGCGAAATGAGTGGTCGGTCATGTGAGGGCCGGGTTGCAAGACGTTCTTGTTGAACCCTGTGTATTCGCCTCTAGAGATACACGTGCGGAAGGTGGTCCCATACCTTGTCAAGTTGGAATCCAATCTCCAATAAGTGCCCTGCGGTTTTTTGTATACTATATATGTAGAGCGTGAGATGCAAGCGTTCTACTAGATTGATATGTACTTGTACTTAGACATTATCATAATATCAGACAAGATATTGGTTTCAAAAATGTTTGGGTTATCGTAAGGTAAAAACCGTCCGTGTTTATGTGTGGATTGGTCTTACGATTATCTTTTTCTTTTGAAAGGATTTTAACTTTAAAATCAAGTGGTGTGATACCTTAATGCTGTGCGAGTTTATCTCACTCTGGTCCACCAGACTGACCCGGTGTTTTGTAAATGCTCGGGTTAGACCGAGGTGTACAGGTTCGGGTTATCAGATACTGAGAAGTCCGGAGACGAGCTGAAGATGTTCAAATGAATGATATTCCGCTGTGTGATTATATATATGAGGACAGATTTTCAAAACTGTCCAGATGTGTGTTGTACTCTGATATTGTAAGTATTTTCAAAAGCTCTCAATAAATGTGGTTTCTATATTATATTTTGTTCCGCTGCGATGTGAGACTCTGTGTTGTGGTGTTTTTTCTTCTTCTTCTATTCTAATATTTCTTTCTTTCTTATCTCATCCTCTAAATTCTTTCTAATAACGTCCAGTGTTTCGGTGTTTGGAGGATCGGTATAAGATACGGTAAAGGTATTTATATCGATTTTCGAGGCCGAAAACCGCTGGGTCGTTACATCATATCTTCGACTTTGAATTGTCGATCAATTATTTGAAATGAGATATAACTTGGCCTTTTCAAATAATTCACGTATACTAGAATTTAAATCAATTCTTTTCATGGTTAAATTATTTGACACTCACATTTCAGTTCTTTAATATAATTTTCATGTCAAATGCGTTCAACCATCAGAATATCAAGCAAACCAAGTAAAATTGGTTTATTTCCATTCCATATCGCCTATAAAATTTTATAATGATATATCCCTATTTTTATTTATTTAAAAATAGCCTAATTTAATTAACTGACGATTCAGGCCATAACGCGGCCGTGGCGCTGTTTTTCTTCAGATTTGATTTACAAATATCTGAAAATCTAACCATTGGATCCTAACAAATTTTACACCATTGGAAAGATCTTTCCAATGTGGATCCAACGGGTCCAGTTTCGAGAAAATCCGACTGTCGGATCTCTCGGTATAATTGTTTAAAGTTACGATTTCAAAACGCGAACTACAGCGTCGTTATTCATTTTATTTTAATTTATATTTATACATATATATAAATATAATTCATTCGTCGATTTCTAAACCATTCTCAATTCATGAGGGTTAAAAATAATATTTTTAACTCACAAATATTTATTTCAACACATGAATATTTTTAACACTTCATATATTTGACAAAAATGTGATTTTTATCTTTCTAGTCCTTTATTCAATATATGAATATTTCCTAACTTCACTAACACGATAAAAGGGTGATTTTTATCGTTTCAACTTTTTATTTAAAACGTGAATATTTTATATACTTCGTTCAAGCGATAAAAATGTGATGTTTATCGCTTCAAATATTTTCTCAACACTCTAGTATTTTATAAATTCTTATTTATAATAAAAATGCGATTTTTATTCTTAAAATATTTTATTTCAAACATATCTATTTTTAGCAATTCATACAGGTAATAAAAATGTGATTTTTATTCTCAAAATATTTTATTTCAAACATATCTATTTTTAGCAATTCATACATATAATAAAAATGTGATTTTTATTCTCAAAATATTTTATTTCAAAAATATCTATTTTTAGCAATTCATACATGTAATAAAAATGTGATTTTTATTCTCAGAATATTTTTTTTCAAACATACCTATTTTTAGCGATTCATACATATAATAAAAATGTGAGTTTTATTATCTAAGCAATTCATTTCAGTCATTCATAAATTGTCAACACGTAAATATATTTCAATACAGGAATAAAATTCAAACACATGAATATTTCAAGAAATTTCGGCAGCATAACGTTATATAGTGAAAATCAAACACATGAATATTTCAATACAGGAATAAAATTCAAACACATCAACTAAAAATATTCCTTACATAGAATAAAAATCACGTTTTTATCTAATCTAAAAATCATATCGTTATATAGTGAAAATCAAATCTTTATATACTTATTAAAAATCAAATCTTTTTATTGTCATTCATATGATGAAAATCAATTCTTTGTTTATAAAAATAAAGTTTTTGCAAATATAAAAATCGAATCTTTCTCAATATAAAAATTCAATCTTTTTTTTATAATAACAAAATCGTATCTTTTATATTGCTAAAAAAATTAATTCTTTCATATTTAAAAATCTAACCATTCTCTATATAAAAATCTCACCTTTATAACTATAAAAGTCCAATCTTTTCTTTGTAAAAATCATAACCTTTTCTTTTCGCTACACATATAAAGAATTCATTTTTATTTATAAAAATCTATTCTTTACTATAAAAACTAATTTTCCTTTTTATTTTTAAAGTTAATCATGTAGAAAAGAAGTAAATAAATTAAATAAAATAAAATAAAAACTTACTATTTTTCAGCAAAGAAGGGGGTTGTTGCGCTCGGCGGCGGAGGTGAGCACCTCCAGCATGCGGCGGCGGTCTGCATTGGCAGCTAGGGTTTCGGGGGGGGTCCACATTTCGAAGGGAAGAGGGATCGGAGGAAGAGGGGGGGTCTCTCGTGAGGTGGCGCTGTGCTTGGACGGCTGGCGGCGCGGTCAGGGCAGGCGGCGCGTTCTGGTTCAGGCGGTGGGTTGGGCTGCTCGATTTGGGGGCATTAGGGCTTCTCCGGTTTGGGGCTTCGATCGACGAGGGGGGTTGGCCAGAGAGGGGTGCCCTGGCGGCGGTTGCGGTGGTCTACCTAGGGGTGGGCACGACGGATTCGGTGATGGGTTTTTTTCTTTTATTTTAAAACGATGGGCAAAGATAATGTGAGGAGAGAGAGAGCATAAGGAGTTATATAAAAATATATATATATATTATTTTAATTTGTTTTCAACAAGGGTTGACTTTTAATTTCGAACTCCAAACGAGACCCACCGACTGTCGTGCATAACTAATTACCTCCATTCCGAACACAATGGGATATGTTTCGTAAGCCAATTCGACCGTTACGATCAGTTTCTGTTAAAATTACAATATAAATCAATGTATATTGAATTTGAACGCACGTTTCAATTTACCGGGGCCACATACGGGCTCTAAAAATCCCAAAAAAAATATTTCTAGCTTCGTATTGACGATACGGTCCTAACAAAACTAATTTAGTCAAATTTAAAGACCGTTTGAAAAATGACCATTTTCCAATAGATTAAATTCAACTGAAATTGGTCAAACGCGTTTAAATTCGCCACGCTCACATATTGATCCCAAAAATTATGAATTTTGGAATCTAGCAATAATTTGACATCCCGGATCCAACAAAAGTGGTTTCATTGAAAACGAAGGTCGATTGCAAAATGGCTATTTTTAAGGGCCATATATATATTAAAATATATATAAATTCCACAGCGACTTTTCTGAATTTTTAACTGGACATATCTTTCAACTTCTAAAGTGAAATCTCAGCTTCTTAGCTTCCTTACAAAGATATGATTAAGCAGATTCAAATATTACTTGTTTCGTTCAATTCTGACTTAAATTGAATTATGTATATTCATTTCAAAATTGAAATCGAATTTTCGAACTACCGCGCCATTTCATGCTCGTTATATAATTAAAATAAATTTATTCGTTTTAACTTCGTCGAAAATAAATTTTTCGTCGTTATTATATAAAATATTCATTTTAAATAATCAAAATCCATTAAAATCGCCAAAATAAAAATTTTAAATTGGCTCAGATTTTCCGGGTTGTTACACTAAAGTAGTGGTTGAAAGCCCTTCTGTTTATGTTAAGCAGTATGATAGGAAGGGAGAAGTGAGTAGAGTACATTGTTTCTATGTTCCACAAAGAGGCATACAAGGAGCCATAGTGACTCCAGAGGCAAATAAGGGAACATCAAAGTATGAGGAGTTTCTCCGCATTTCAAAGAAATGTGACAGCTAAATCATATTATCTTTGAAGGCATTAAGGGGCTATCTACTAGCAGATCTAATTTTTCTTCAATTATAGTAAGGCCTGTCAGGCGTTTGCACTATCAGGGTAGCAACTCAAAGACAGTATGTGGACTTGGTGTTTAGCATGGTGAATATTATTATAATTATATACTAGTTTAATGCACTATTTAATACATGTACACATATATTGGAATACGATAGAGTGAACAAAATGGATGGTTTCAGATTTGTCTTTACAGTGAATAATGGCTTCATACAATTTCACTTCAGTGGACATAACGTTCGGCACACATATTCAGTGAACCAAATGGTTCAGCAAACATATTCAATGAACAATGGGTTCAGCACGTTTTTATCAATAAACAATGGTTTCAGTAAATTACTTTTATCAGTAAACAACATTTCATTATCAGTAAACACATTTCAGCATTTCATATACAATAGTTTCAGAAAATTTCTGTTTCACTAAACAATGGTTTCAATAAACAATGGTCCAATGATATATCCCTGAATTTAACTAAATGGATTAATTAACCTGACAATATATACGGATATGCATGTTTACCATTTTTATTTCAGTTTTAAAATATGGTGGAGTGTGTGACATATTATCAACCAATATGGTGACTCAAGTATATGCAAAGGGAAGTGTCCCAAAATAATCAGCAATCAGGACTTACAAATGTCAAATGGTTTTTAACAGCAAAGGAACTTGCACATTTAAACAGTACGGCTTGCATGCAAGATGTGTTCAATATAGTGGGAATAAGAGAATCATATAACTCATATATATCAGCAAATTCAATTATACCCATAATGGTTTAATATGGCAGCAAATATTCATCATACATGTTATGGTTTAACATGGAAGCAAATCCATAATACCTCTCTTTTCATTTACATACAATATATTAAGGTTTTAACCCAACAGCAAGTTTTTCCGATTTTACATGTTATGGTTTACTCATGAATAAACATTTACAGACATAAGTTTCCAGTTTTTAGATAGATGTTTAGCAACTATAAAAAGTGAACAAATGTTTGGCTAGAAAAAAATTCGATTGTTTTTTTCAAAAAAGATTTTGGCAGGAGATCATTGAGGATATTCCGTGTAAGAAACATTTCACAAATCGATTCACAAATCAAGCAAATTTTCCAGAAATTCATTGATTAATTCACAACAGCAGTTCAAGCTAGTAATGCACGCAATTGTTTTCAGAAAATCACAATGTACATATTGGCAAGATAAACAAGTAAATCAACTTACAGAAGTCATACCAACACAGTCAAAGCCAATTCAATCCAAATCAAGGTAATAAATCAGACAAGTAAATCACGCAACTAATAACAAGGCAAAACAGTCCAATTAACTATTTAATCTCACTATTTATCGAAGTTTAAATTACTTGAAAAACAAGCTAATCGCGAGTGAGTTAACACTCACCTAACAGTCGTGCTAGGCAGAGGAATGCGATGGCTATCGCGAAGGCATAGGGCTTGATCTCAAGTGACGGAGCTAGTCTTCGGCGCTGCTAACAAAGATCGCTGCTTTGAGGTGCAGGCACTTCGATTTTTGAAAGTGACGGACTGGAAGTGACGCGCGCCTCGACTAGAAGTGAGGATTTGATTGGGAAGGAGGAGGCGACTAATTTAGGGTAGAATAATTTGGGGCTTCGGCCATTAATTTGAAAAGGAGGAAAACAATTCTTTGCTGAAGAAGATTTTGGCTTGCGTTGATTTTATAGGAAAATTTTTAAGGGATTAGTACAACGTATTGTCTATAGGTTAAAGGTAGCTGTGGTAAACAGAAGATAGGTCAGCTAGGTTTTGTATAAGGTAGGTATCATTTGATTTTAATTAAATATTAATTTCTACTGTAAACCAACGCTGAACGCTACTTATTTGAACAGTCAACACAAACATTAAACACGACAAAAATTATATGTACCTTTTCGTCTTCGCGTTCCGATTCCAATAAAATTATTCTAGTTGTAAATCGACTTTGTCTGTTTACAGCGTTATCTCAAAAATTATTTGTCGGTTTATAGATTTAATTCCATTTTCTCCAAAACAACTCCGTTCGATTCCAATTTGAACGTTAAATTTCCAATTTCTCTGTATATATACAGATACACACATTATCAAGTCAATCTCCATATATATATATATATATATATATATATATATGTATATATATTGACAAATAAAATTTCTAATTTATTTAATGTTAATAACGTTTACTATTATTATTTTTAATTCTACCATATTTATTTTTCAATTGAGTTTCTAATCAAATATCCAACCAGATTCGATTCAAATAAATATTTGATTTTCACCATCCATTCTGAATTAAATTCAATTCATACACAGACAATATATTTGATTTTTAAATTTCTAACTCCAGTATTAATAATTAAATATTTAATTAATTCCAATTCTAGTTATCGAAATTTCTAGGTCGTTACAATCTTCCCCCCTTCAAAACTTTTCATCCTCGAAAAGGATTAGAGTTAAATCAACGTATATTCCAGATTTCATATTTGTATGAAATTCTTCCACAACTACTTTAAATATCGATATTTAAGCTATCGATCCCCATTGTTTTCCATCGTATTCAATCAACTCGAAAAAACAAATTTCATTTCTTATAGTTGGAGATCAATTTTGATCAAACACAACTTTCTGAGTCAGGATTTATTTGTTTTCCAGTTTTTTTTCTCAACTTCCTCAGACCAATTTCTATCTTTATTTATTTTGAGAAATACTCAATTCTCATTTTATCTGATCTCTTAACAAAATCGAAATCATGTAATTTCTTTACAACACCAATCTCGTTTTAAATTCCAATTTCTGCATAAGTTGGATTTATACATCTCAAACTATTCCAGATTTCATTATAAACATCATCTGTCAACGTTACTAACCATGGTTGTGATTGTAATGGGTCTAGGCTTAACAACCCTCAACCTGATCTCCTTACATTCAATCCATTTAATCTTTTCCAATGCCCACTGAAGAGTGTAAACAACATCTCCTTTCCCATTACAAATTGTTGACTTAAAAATTTTCCGAAATCTTTGATAATAATTTTTTCAAACTTCATGCAGAAAACATTTGTGCTAATACTCCAAGGTTGAAAATACTTAGAAATCCTTTAACTTATTTTAATTTCGAATTATTGATTTGAAAATATTTGATAACTCGAAGTTTGACAAGTCTATTGTCGTTCTCACAGACGTTAGGCATACGCTGGCCAGGCACACTACTAAAATCTCCAAGTACTAAATATCCTTGCTTCAACTCACAAGTGAAAATATTTCAAAAATTATTTTTTTTAAAAATAAATAAAAAGATACAGAAAGTACCAATGTGATGTTGATTGTTCATGAATCACAGATACACAATGGTTTCGTCTAGATCCCCCAGAAAACATCTGTATCCGTAGGAATTCACTTCCCTGTGAATTTCGTCATGGACAGATCAATAGAAGATATTTTAGAATCAAAAGAAAATCTGAGGTCACTGAGCGTTGACTGCTCTATCTCAGAGTCACGAAAAAAAAATCATGGAAATTATGAGGATAAATCAAGTCACGAGGACCAATCAGGTCCTGAAGACGAATCACGTCACGAAGACGAATCAAGTCGCGAAGACACAATGCTGCATCAAACAGGTGGCTCCACATTACTAGGATATCTCAAACATTGCATGGCTCCATTCTACCTTTAGTAACTCTAGTGGTTATATCTTTTTCACTTGTAGATATGCCATGGGGACCGCAGGTACACAATGGTTACGCCTGATTCCCTCAGGAAACATCCATACCCGTAGGCTTTCACAGCTCTGCGGATTAAGACCTTATCACGACTGTAGATCGCAGCAGACACAATGGTTACGCTTGATTCCCTCAAGAAACATCCGCCTCCTTAGGCCATCTCAGCCCTGCGAATTACGCTACACGGCCGTGTTGTCCAAGGAACAATGACAACTCGATTTTTATGTCCGGACAACCTACTACCACCAGCAGCACATCTCACTAAGCTCGAAAATTAAGGAAAAGGAAGGTACTTTCCTTATTTTACTTTGAAAACATATAATATTATATATGTATAGTACTTCATTTCATATTCTTCATAAATCATACTTATGTCAACTTACATAAGATTTTCTTTTCAAATCATATTTTCAAACATCTCATTTTTATTTAAATTCTTTGTATATGATTTTATCTCAGATCGATTATTTTCCAAACCACTAGTTTTCTAATCCACTGCACTCTTATATATTTTTCCATAAAAATTTCGGAAACTTCTGTATCCAATATTCAAACTCGAATATTCTCAAATTTCAGTTTTGATTTCTTTAATCAATTCGGCTATTTGATAACTTTTAGAACTCAAAATTTTTGAATCTACTGGCCATAAAACAAACTTTCTTCTGAATTTCCCATTTTTAAGTTCATCAATTAATTCCAATCTTTATGCTCCTAAAATTCCGTAATTTTTCTTCTGATCGCGAATTTCTCCTTCATGCATTATCACTCCTTAATTCACATCCTTTGACCGTAAATTAGTAAGCGAATAACTACCTAAGTATCAACCCCGAAGGCCGAAACCAACATCAGATCAACACTAAGAAAGTCATTCAACTCAACTAATCTCCAGTCAGTTTCCAAATTTCTTAACTGCATTCTTAATTTCTTATCAATCATTACTTCCGAAATTCTCGGATTTAATTTACATATCTACTTCTCTTTATGTTCTGTCGCTCTTCGTTATCATCATACAGCTCTTTGTTTTTCAGTTATTGCCATTCTGATTTATCGAACCCCGTTAGCTACTCACGATCTTTTTGAAAACATTTCCAATTATCATTTTTTATTTTTTATAATTCTAGAAATCTCTTACCGCCATTGGAAAATATTTCCAAATATTCACAAATTTTTACTTTTTATAGAAAATACACTTCATTCTCAGGAGGGAAACATTTCTAAATTCATTATTTAATTTAAAATAAAACACCGCTATTTTCACTTTAACCGCTGACACCCATTTCCTTACTTTACTTAACTATTTCTTGCTATCGAACCATAATCATCTTTAGTCAACAATGAAGTCAATCAAGTTGGGGTATAACTAACTCTCAGACCTTAACTGAACAACATATTAGCTTCGAAATAGATCAAGTTCACGGCTTCAAATACCAACAAAACATCCATTCTCGTAACTTTCACTATGAATCAAAAATTTACTTCTTTAACGAAAATCGTTGATTGTAACAATAATTCATGCTTTCGAAATATTCAACTTTAAAATATTCTTTATTCATTTATCTAGATACATAAACATTTAGTTAATAATATATTAAATTTTAATTAAAAACGGAAAGTAAATGGTACTTTCCGGAAATTCGACATAATTGTCTCCCCAAAATAACTCCCTTTTGAATAATCTATTTTTCGATACCATATTCCGAACTACGAAAAATCTCATTTGACTTATATTCTGAACTCCTGAATATTCTTACCGTACGGGTTAACTCCATTTCGTTTATCCCAATTCTGCTTGCACAGTTTGCTATAATACGTTATTTACTTCTAAAAAATGAATATTATTCCTTTTTCGAAATTTGAACTCGTCACATCAAATTAATTTTGATTTCATACGGGTCCAAATCTCTTTAACATCTTCATTCACATTTAACTTTATCTCATTTACTATTTTCTTCATTTATAATTCCATTTTCAAGCTTATAACTTACCATCAATTTCATATATTCGATTGTGCATTATTGGTTTGGAACCAATTATAAATTATCTTGCCATTTTCTGAATAACCTAAGTTAATAACACAATTTGACACAATCGATTTCCAATTATACTCTTCCATTTCATTCATCTATATTTCGATTATCAAAATAAAATTTATCGTTTTCACCTTTAAAATGATTTTCAAATTTCCTCTTTTCATCCAAATTCTCATTTGAATTCTTATTCCAATAAATTTTAGTTATCCCTGATTTCTAAAATACACAATTTATTCTCCTATACTTATCTTACTCTAATGTCGTTTGATGACATATTCGAGATTCAAATCTTAGAGGACCTTACCGAAGATTAGCTCTTGCAAGCCTGGATCCGAAGACTGGGGATTTCAAAAAAAAAATTCAAAATAAATTTCCCGCTGTATTGGTTCAATATATTAATCTTCAAAATATATATATAATATTTTTTTTCAAAATTATTTTCCTTTCCAAAATTATTTTCAAAACCCTTTTATTTTCAAAATCCGCTTTTTATTTTAGTGTTGATCCTATTCATTTAAACCCGATAAGCTAGGCTTTGAATAAACCAAAGCTCTGATACCAACTGTAACGTCCCGCCTTTTTGACCGCTTCAAATTGGTGGTTAAACCAGCTTAAAACGTTCAAATCAATGGTTAAACCAGCTTAAACCAGTTTAAAGACAGAATCAACACGGAAAACACAAAATAAATAACACGGTATTGAATAGCAAACATAAACTTTTATATATAATCAGAATTTTTTTTATATACAATATGTTTCTATACAGAGAAATTTAAAAGAAGCAATTTGAATACAAGAAAAATCTTTACTGGTATAAAACTTCATAGTGCGCATCTTCGAAATCCCGAGCTCTGCCAATCTTAAACTATGATCTTTAAAATCTGTACTGCTCGAGTCTGACCCGAGCGTTCCATGCAAAAACATAAAACACTCGAGTCAGGATTAAATCATAGTTCAAGTAAATTAATTTCAATAAAAACTGAAAATACTAGCTAATCTTAACACAATAGCTCTCGAATATTCCATCAGACGTATGCTACTCACGGTCTAAATGTTTTAAACGAAATCCAATATACACAGCAAGCAATATCTATTAAGCTCAAATTCGACAACAGGTCACATAAGCAGTTCATCATTCATATATATAAATAAGGATACATATATGAAGTTAAAAATAGGGGTATCCAACAACACTTTATATGATTCAAGTTTAGAAACAAGGAAAGTAGCAAATTTTGCCTTGTCGTCAACATGTATTGTAGCGACCCGGGAATTTCGATACTTGAATCTTGACACTGATACAACCCGTGTCCAAAACTCAAGTACCAAAAACCCCATAATGCTATAAGAAAGATTTTAGAGGGTGAGATAAGAAAGAAAGAATGTTAGAATAGAAGAATAAGGAGAACTAACACATCACAGGGTCTCACATCGTAGTGGAACAAAATATAATATATAAATAAACTTTATTGAGAGCTTTGAAATAAAAACTTACAATCATCAGAGTACATCAATAGCCGGGACAGTTATAATGACCTGTCCTCATATACATCACACAGCGGAATAATACTAGATGATATTATACGTCTGAACACCTTCAGCTCGTCTTTGGACTTCACAGCACATCGGATAACCTGAACCTGTACACCCCGGTCTAACCCGAGCATTACAAACACCGGGTCAGTCTGGTGAACCAAAGTGAGAAAAACTCGCAAAGTTTATAATATCATCCAACTTGATTTTAAAGTTCAAAATCCTTTTGAAAGAAAAGGATAATCGTAAGACCAAATCCACACATAAATACGGACGGTTTTTACCTTACGATAACCCAAAACATTTTTTAAATCAATATCTTTCCTGATTTTATAATAATGTCTAAATACAAGTAAATATCAATCTAGTGGAACGCTTGCATCTCACGCTCCACATATATAGTATACAATCAAAACCGCGGGCGCTTATTGGAAATTGGATTCCCACTCTGACAAGGTATGGGACAACCTGCCGATAGTGTATCTCTAGAGGCGAATACATTGGGTTCAACAAGAACGTCTTGCAACCCGTCCCTCACATGACCGACCACTCATTTCGCTTGAGTGTATCGAGTGTATATCACCAACGGTGGTAGCTAGCCACCGTCTACCGAAAAGGGACAGCATCGATAGATTAAAGAAGAAAACGGATTTTCTCTAGATAGGTGATTATACACCCTAATGGGAGCGACCCACATAGCCATGCTGCTTGCCCGATTTTTGTCATTTCTCGGTTGATGAGGCTTGAGGTTATAATCGACTTTTGGAACATCTGACCACCGTTCACATCGTCCATACACGTCATCCAGGAACAGGATGAACCGAAGGCACCCTCCTACCACATCCTAGGAATCACCCTTAAGATCAGTAGCGAGTAGTCCTTGCAATCCGTAGATTTCAATCACGATAGAATCATCGTCAAATATATATCTCTAGGGATCAGCTAGAGAAATTCAACAATAGTTCTTCCGCTTATGAAGATTTACGGTCTTCGATTGCTCCATCTCGACCAGCATTATATATCGTCTTCGTTTACGTATTTTGTTGGTCGGAATGGTTTTCGAACATAAATTCGATCCCAGTCTTTCTATACCAACAACGCATTGGGTATGATTTTGATAGTCGGCTATTTAACTATCAAAATAAACAAAAATAAAAATAAAATAAATCCATTAGCTTATCATACAGCGTCACTTGGCCATTAAAATAAAATATCAGTTTTTATATAATATTCTCAAATCATTTTAATATGTAAATATTCTCAAATCATTTCATTTATATACTCGGGTAAAATATCTTAAAATCATATCCAGTTTCCCTTTTCATCATTTCAAAACATTTCTATAATGTTACTTATTTTCCAATATACTTGGGAAACCATTTAACTTATCATTTTGAACGATCGTTACGATATCTTATATGTTTCGCTATTTGAAACTATAACCGCCACTTTCCTTTCCAGGATAAACCCATTTCAAATCCCATTTCCTTTCTTTGAAAATATCGTTATATTTTCCAAAACTCCTTTTATTTCTTTTATATCACTTCGTATTCTCAAGACCCTTTTAATTCCTTTATTTTAGAATCCCATTTATATATTTTTGAACTCTTCAAATAACGTTACACTATTACCTTTCAAAATAAGTTACACTAACATATTTACCATCACAACTAACATCATCCTCCGATAATCCTAAAGTCGTTCAAGTTGGGGTATTTAATTACCTCTCAGACCTTGATCAACAACGTTCTTATCTTAAGATAATATTATTCGTAATACCAGAAATCGGTATTTCATTTCCAATACCAAACCAAATCTCATTTTAGTTATAACTCGATGAAATCTCATCTCTCATTACGGCGAATCTATATCGCATATAATTAACTTAACTCGTCTGGCCACTATAATTCAAACTTGGGTTTTAGTTTGATTTCCTTTCCAAAACTTCATTAGTTCATAACCATAAATCGGTAAGGAAATTAATTCTCTACTTTCATTATTAAATAAAATGATAATTTAATATCAACATTTAAAAATGTTTTACTTAACCATTTATCATTTCCACTAAATAAATAAATTTAATAATTCCATTTTAGTTAAAATAGTTGGCTTAGTCGACTCTAAAATGATTAACTTTGTTAATCAAGTCTTAATCCATCTTTCCACTTAATTTAAATAATTCCACTTGATTATTATTTAAATAATAATCAATTCAATATAATCTCATTTTAATTGTTTATTAAAATAATTAATTGTTACGTTAACTTTTGTTCACTTGCTTATCAAAATATGAGAACTGGTTTCCAAAATCATCATCAAGATGAGCCACGTGCTTCGCACATGACAGATTTTGATATAAAAATAATGATTAAAACAACCATATGTGGTTGGTTTAATTTCCCTTTTTGTAAACCCAATAAAAATAATATATTTAAAATCTATATTCAGTTATAAAATAAATTTCATAATGAAAGTTGAGTTGATTAGAAAACAACTTTCACCTTCGTTCCTTTTCGAGGACGAAAAGATTTTAAGTGGGGAAGAATGTAACAACCCGGAAATTCTGAGCCAATTTAAAAATTTTATTTTGGCTATTTTAATGAATTTTGGTTATTTAAAATGGATTATTTTAAATAATAACGACGAAAAATTTATTTTCGACGAAGTGAAAACGAATAATTCTATTTTAATTATATAACGAGCCTGAAATGGCGCGGCAGTTCAAAAATTCGATTTCAAATTTCAAATGAATGTACAAAATTCAATATAAGTCAGAATTGAACGAAACAAGAAATATTTGAATCTGTTTAATCATATCTTTCTAACGGATGTAAGAAACTGAGATTTCATTTTAGAAGTTGAAAGATACGACCAGTTTAAAATTCAAAAAAGTCGCTGTGGAATTTATATATATTTTAATATATATAAAGGCCTTAAAAATAGCCATTTTGCAAACGACCTCAGAATTCGATGAAACCACTTTTGTTGGATCCGGGATGTCGAATTATTGCTAGGTTCCAAAGTTCATAATTTTCTAAATCAATATGTGAGCGTGGCACAGTAAAACGTGTTTTGTCAGTTTCAGTTGAATTTAGTCGACTGGAAAATGACCATTTTTCAAACGGTCTCAGAATTCGACGAAATCAGTTTTGTTAGGACCGTATCATCAATACGAAGCTAAAAGTAAATTTTCGGGAATTTTTAGAGACTGTATATGGCCACGGTAAACTGAAATGTGCATTTAAATTGAATATATAAAGATTTATATTGAAATTTAAAGGAAAACTGATCGTAACAGCCGAATTGGCTTACGAAACATATCCCATTGTGTTTGGAATATGGGTAATTAGCTAGGGGCGACAGTCGTTGGGCCTCGTTTGGGGTTCGAAATAAAAAGTCGACCTTTTTGAAAACAAATAGAAAATAAATAAAAATTATATATATAAATTATCATAAGGCCCCTCCCTTCCCTCTTTCTAAGTCAACCCCCTCCACGTTCAAAACAAAATCGAATAGAAAATAAAAAAAAAAAAAAAAACAACTGCCGATTCCTCCATTCGTCGACGGCGCCCCATCGCAATCCACTAACGCTCCTCCCCCTCCATCCGTCGGACCACCTCAGCCCCTCCTCTTCTCTCTCTGATCTCCAATCCCAAATAGCCCACCCACAAAACAGTCGCCGCCCCAGCCAAAGAAGACCGCCCAGCTTCACAAGATGGTGACCATGGATGGGCGAGGTCGAGACCGTGGGCGGGGTGACTGGTGATGGTCTTCCGGTCATCGGAAGAGGCTGCAGTTTCGTGCCTTAGGGAGGAGCCGTGGGTTGAAGATCGGTTCTGAACGGAAGAAGAAAGAAATACAATAAGCATATTTTCAGCTTAGACTCAGCTTTTAATTTATAGAATACATTACTTTCAAATCAGTTTTTAAATTATATACACTAGTTTTTTTTATAAAAGTATAAATAAGCATTGTTTCAAAAATATAATCTTTTCATGATTCAAGAATATAGTCTTCTCATGAGATAAAAAAAATATAATCTTTAGTTAGGAAGGAAACATATATATATAACTTTTAGTTAAGTAGCGAAGTAAAGAAATTATTTTTTGATAGGAAAATATGATTTTTATTTGAGAAAGTTTTATTTTTAATATGAGAAAGTTTATATTTATATAAAAAGAAAAGAGTTAATTTTTGTTTAAAGAAAGACTAGATTTTTAGAATATAAAATAAAAATACGATCTTTGTATAGTAAGAGAATTAATAAAAATACGATCTTTGTATAGTAAGAGAATTTATAAAAATACGATCTTTGTATAGTAAGAGAATTTATAAAAATACGATCTTTATACATAAAAATGTGATTTTTATATAGAGAATGGCGAGAGGAAAATATGATTTTTATAAATATAAAGTTAAGATTTTTATAAATATATAAAGATGAGATCTTTATACCGGAAGCAATAACATAAAAATGTGATTTTTATATAAATGGTTTGAAAATAAAAATATGATTTTTATTTAGAAAATTTCGCTTTAAAAATGAGATTTTTAATAGAAAAATCGTGTGAAACAGATGGCGATGGAAATGGTCGAGAATGGAGTATCACCAGTTTTGCTCCAAGCGATAGTTAAATCTTTAACTAGATTTGAACGTGAAATGGTAACTAATTTTACCGATAACACCGTGGTGTTAGATATGGAGTATTACCAGTTTTGCTCCATGGGATAAATAGGCTGGGATTGGGAAATAAAATAAATGATTACTTCGGTGTGGTTCGCTAATCCCGACTAGCTTGGATAAACTTTAATATGTTTTGATTCGATATCCAAAGGAAGATTAAAGAATAAATTTTAAAGAATTTATCTTTGATAAAATTAATGGGAACCTATCCCAAAAGATAAGAATATTGGAATAAAAGAATATTCTGGATTGGAATGAGGCGTATGTTGTGTTTGTGTAACACTTGTTTATTATATACGCGAGTTATTCGGAAAGACCAGGTTTATCCCATTCTGAATAACTGAATCGACAACAAGTCGATGATGAAGACGGTGGTAGAAGACTAGAGGTCTTCACATCGTTTGGGTGATTACTGATTATCTTGATTGGGTTGTACACCCAAGAGGAGGGAATCAGTTGGTGATCGTCCATACGTACTTGAAGATCGACGGATACGCGAGGAAAGTCCTCCGGTTTCGTTCAGACCCAGAACGAACTTGTGTGGACTGTGTGTCTGACATTGGATTTTATTCTGTGTGATTGATTTCTAGTAAATATATATCTTTTTGGCAGCGGAGAATTTATTCTCTTGCTTAACGCCCTTCTCTGAGACGTACGAGCTCAGAGGTTATATATTGATGGATATCAATCGCATGGAGTGAATTGCCTGTCTGGCATGCCTAAGTGGCAATTGATCAAGGCTTTTGTTGAAAAGCAAAGTCTTGTGGTTGATGATCAAAGCACGGCCTGTGTGGCGTAGCTTTATGTAGCGTTTAATTCGCGAGTTTCACACCTGGTATGAACCAAAAACGGGAGAAAGGACTCAGGGAGAACATGCATCTCTTTCTAGCTAGAGGTGGTGTCGGTGCTTAAACTGGCTGACATTTATATTATTTTCACCTGTGGTTGTTGGAATGTGAGGCGCCTCGGATATGGAGTCATTTGGCTCATTTGTGCCCCATAGGGCGGGGAGACGTATTGTTCAGGTTTTTATTTAATCCACTACGTGTGGATCGACCCTGATGATCCAAAGGTCACTCGAGCTCTGACCTGAGACATGGTAGGCTAGATTGTCTCGAATCGGTGAGGATCTTGCTCCTAGCCTCGGTTCATACCATAAATGATAACCCAATTTCCAATACGACATTTTGCGATTATGATTGTAGAGATTAGTATTGGCGACATGATATATGGTACCCATGTCGCCTATGATTGATACATTTATATTTGAAGTTGTTTTCTTCACCTATAGTAATAATAAAAGATTAAATTTCGCGTATCAAGCATTCTTTGGCTATTATAAGGTAAAACCCTATCCTCCAACTGCGTTCATTGTGTGATGGGACCTGGGTCTTATAATAGCTTCGTTTGTCTTTATTTAGCATTGCGCTGTTTGTTATATGCACTGGTATTCTTGGGAGGAAACCCGTTCCGTGTTATACGGCGTGGTCCCTTGAATTACCTAACTTAAAAATAAAGATTAATAACTTTTTTAGTTCTCACACCAGTCACATGACTGACCTGGAGTTTATTGTTTTAACCTAAACTCTAGGTGCCCTTATTTTCCGCACGGGCAGCTAGTAGTTTTGGTTTTGCAGATTTATATTCACAAGATCCTGATTTGCAGCTGGAATGATATTCGGAAAGCTCTATATCCGTATATTTTATTCAGTTGTGTTTTGTATTATTTTCCGCTGCAGTAATGTATTTAAATCTCTGATATTTTTGTGATGTATAATATTTGTTCACACTTTGTATATTTTGTACTCTGATGTAAATTGTTGTAATAAGCAATGAAATGTTCTTCTGTTTGCGTTCTTATTTGTCGTGTTCTCAGGTAATCCGTTCTTTTCCTTACCGGGGAAGTTACGGGTTATTTCAGTGGTATCAGAGCTTTGGTTTACAAAGCTCGAGAACAAGACATGTTAGAACCAAACGAAAGAATTCATCAGAGATTAGATTAGTAATATCCAATAAGAATAACTCATTAGAGATGAGATCAGTAGTATTCTAGAACGAGTGTAAAGAGTATTAAAAATGAAAACAAATTTAGTTTTGGAAATTAAAATGTTATACGTATTTGATTATAAATTTATATTGGATTTGGACAATCGAGTATATTAATATTTTGAATATAGGCGTAATTAACGTGTATTCGAAGCCTCAAATATACTGGATAGATATAGAATCACAATCTAGTCGCCCGGAGATGATACTGACGATAGTGTACACATCATCAGTGTTTTATGTTCGAGTTTCGAAAGTAGGATATCTATATATTTCCATTAGACTAGTGTGAGAACCAAACCTAGATAGGGCTTATTGTGTGACTTGGCATCAAAAATTGGATTTTTGACTATATAAAATTATGAATTTGAAAAACAAATCAACTAATTTATTGATGGTTGTGTTGTTTGATTATTTGTTTGATTTATTTAAAATTTTGAACCATTATGCCAAATTGAACCGAATATTGAACTAAATTGAAAATTATTGCATTTGCATATATGTACATGTGTATACATTGAACAGGTCATAGTAGGAGGCTAAAAGCAGAGGAATAAAATTGTTTGCCCGACAAATAGGTACATGTTTATTGTATTTCTTGGGGTTTGGATGATTTTAGGAGCCGTATCGGCTAGCCGCTTGGCTTTTTCTTTTTCTTTTTGAGATCAGTGGGCCATGGGAGGCTATATGAAATATCCCGATGCTCCCGGTGCAGGGGAGGTTATGGCGAAAATTTTCGAAAATTTAGGGTGTTAGCCAAATTTTTGAAAATTTGAAAAGTTCTTAGAAACTGAAAAGTTGAAGAACTTAAGCCACAAAGGAAATAATGAAAGTTGAGTTGATTAGAAAACAACTTTCACCTTCGTTCCTTTTCGAGGACGAAAAGATTTTAAGTGGGGAAGAATGTAACAACCCGGAAATTCTGAGTCAATTTAAATTTTTTATTTTGGCTATTTTAATGAATTTTGGTTATTTAAAATGGATTATTTTAAATAATAACGACAAAAAATTTATTTTCGATGAAGTGAAAACGAATAATTTTATTTTAATTATATAACGAGCCTGAAATGGCGCGGTAGTTCGAAAATTCGATTTCGAATTTCAAATGAATATACATAATTCAATATAAGTCAGAATTGAACGAAACAAGAAATATTTGAATCTGTTTAATCATATCTTTCTAACAGATATAAGAAACTGAGATTTCATTTTAGAAGTTGAAAGATACGACCAATTTAAAATTCAGAAAAGTCGCTGTGGAATTTATATATATTTTAATATATATATATATATAAAGGCCTTAAAAATAGCCATTTTGCAAACGACCTCAGAATTCGACGAAACCACTTTTGTTGGATCTGGGATGTCGAATTATTGCTAGGTTCCAAAGTTCATAATTTTCTAAATCAATATGTGAGTGTGGCGCTGTAAAACGTGTTTTGTCAGTTTGAGTTGAATTTAATCGACTCGAAAATGGCCATTTTTCAAACGGTCTCAGAATTCGACGAAATCAGTTTTGTTTGGACCGTATCGTAAATATGAAGCTAGAAGTAATTTTTCGGGAATTTTTAGAGACTGTATATGGCCCCAGTAAACTGAAATGTGCATTTAAATTGAATATATAAAGATTTCTATTGTAATTTAAAGGAAAACTGATCATAACAACCAAATTGGCTTACGAAACATATCCCATTGTGTTTGGAATATGGGTAATTAGCTAGGGGCGATAATAGTTGGGCCTCATTTGGGGTTCGAAATAAAAAGACAGCGTTTTTGAAAACAAATAGAAAATAAATAAAAATTATATAGATAAATTATCATAAGGCCTCTCCCTTCCCTCTTTCTAAGTCAACCCCCTCCACGTTCAAAACAAAATCGAACAAAAAAGAAAAAAAGGAAAAAAAAAGGCTGCCGATTCCTCCATTCGTCGACGTCTCCCCACCGCAATCCACCAACGCTCCTCCCCCTCCATCCGTCGGACCGCCTCAGCCCCTCCTCTTCTCTCTCTCTGCTCTCCGATCCAAAATCGCCCACCCACAAAACAGTCGCCGCCCCAGCCAAAGAAGACCGCCGAGCTTCACGAGATGGTGACCATGGATGGGCGAGGTCAAGACCGTGGGCAGGGTGACTGGTGATGGCCTTTCGGTCATCGGAAGAGGCTGCAGTTTCGTGCCCTAGGGAGGAGCCGTGGGTTGAAGTTCGGTTCTGAACGGAAGAAGAAAAAAATACAGTAAGCATATTTTCAGCTTAAACTCAGCTTTTAATTTATAGAATACTTTACTTTCAAATCAGTTTTTAAATTATATACACTAGTTTTTTTAATAAAAGTATAAATAATCATTGTTTCAAAAATATAATCTTTTCATGATTCAAGAATATAGTCTTCTCATGAGACAAAAAAAATATAATCTTTAGTTAGGAAGGAAATATATATATATATAACTTTTAGTTAAGTAGCGAAGTAAAGAAATTATTTTTTTGATAGGAAAATATGATTTTTATTTGAGAAAGTTTTTATTTTTAATATGAGAAAGTTTATATTTATATAAAAAGAAAAGAGTTGATTTTTGTTTAAAGAAAGACTAGATTTTTAGAATATAAAATAAAAATACGATCTTTGTATAGTAAGAGAATTAATAAAAATACGATCTTTGTATAGTAAGAGAATTTATAAAAATACGATCTTTGTATAGTAAGAGAATTTATAAAAATGCGATCTTTATATACAAAAATGTGATTTTTATATAGAGAATGGCGAGAGAAAAATATGATTTTTATAAATATAAAGTTAAGATTTTTATAAATATATAAAGATGAGATCTTTATACCGGAAGCGATAACATAAAAATGTGATTTTTATATAAATGGTTTGAAAATAAAAATATGATTTTTATTTAGAAAATTTCTCTTTAAAATGAGATTTTTTATAGAAAAATCGTGTGAAACAGATGGCGATGGAAATCGACAGAAACCAAATCCAAATCCGATCCGTTCAGAAATAAAGATTTTCTACATAAGAAGAGTCGCGGCGTTTGGTTAAGCTTATGGGTGAGAACTTCTCACTCAAATTTCTTTTACAGTTATTTAGTATATAACAGCTTATATGAATTGCTCCCCGTCGTCCACAGACCATGGATGACTTGTTTGCTTGTTTGGTTTGGGTGATATATTTGTTTGAATTGGTTTGTGTGGTTGTTTGTGTGAATTTGGTTTGGGAAAAGAGATGGAATTGATTAGAAATGAGTATGTGTATGGCGTGGGCCATGAGTAAATTGGGGATAAGGCTAGACCTTATCCCGGACCTAGTATCGTGCCGTTATGCCACCGAAATTTTCTAAAAAGTGTTAGAAAATTTAGTTAAGTAAAATTTTTATTTTTATCTTATAATGGCGATAAATAAAATAAATATTCATTTACAAACCGGACGGTTTGTTTATGTACACTTATTTATCTGATAATTATTAGGACGATAAATTTTACACGTCGCCCAACTGCACGAATAAAATAAGTGTTTGTTGATTGAAACCTCACACGGGTGTTGGGATGATATTGACGTGCACTAATCCCAACTATTTAATGGTATGTTGATCGATTGGTTGACAGGGTGCATAAGCGTTATTAATTTATTTTAATGCTTACACAGTGGTAGAAAGCACTTTGGATGATGGTTGATTGTTTATCGTTGTGATTATATACATGTGTTGTTATGTTGTATGGAATCCATATGAGTAACATTATATGGTAATTGATTGGGCCTCATTCCAATCTGGAAAATAAAGAATATTTTAAAATAATATTCAGAAAAGGATTAAGAAAATTCATGTGTTTAATAGAAATATATATATTCATGTGTTGAATAAAATATAAATTCATGTGTTGAATAAAGGAATATATTCATGTGTTGAATAAAATATTTAAACAATATTCATGAGTTGAATAAAAGCCGTGTTGATTAGAGTTGCGCCATTTTGACGCGAACAATATTTATATCGATTTTTTTCGTTCTTATAACGAATATCGAAAAGGAAATGATTTCAAAATAAAATATTTTGAAATATTATCATTTATACACTAATGATAAAGAATATTCAATTTTGATTTAAAATTGAACGAAAAGTGAGAATCTTTTTAAAACGAATTTGTAAATTGCGTTTTGAACGAAATATATATTCTATATATAATATATATATAAATGGTTTGAATAGAACGCGCCGCGGCCGTTCGCGAATTTCGACCATTGATTGCAAATGGATATTACGGGAGATCCGACCGTCGGATTCTCCTAAAACCGGAACCATTGGGTTCGTATCGAAAAGAGCTTTCCAACGAATATAAGGAATTTGAAATGTAACGGTTGGATTTGGAATTATGTCCAAATCAAATTTGGAAAAGGTTGCTGTAAGTGCAGTTCGATGACCGTTGATGGAAATCGACTGTACAGGCCTTGATAAAATTATTAAAAATATTAATAATTTGTGTAAAATCATAATAAATGATTTGGGAAAATAGGGATGAAAAACTCAATATTTGAAAAGATAAGAATAGATTTTTAATGAATTGAACTAGTTATTAACTAGAATTAAAATCCAATTATTTTTAAAGAAATAAATGGGATTGAGAATGGGTTTTAAAATAACCAGAATTTCCAATATATGAATTAGAATGGATTTGAATCGAAATCATCTCCGAGATATTTCGATGTTGGATTTCGTGATTATACAAGTATTGTTATGGAAATTTGAAAGATATATTTTATATCGTTATTTCCAATACGATATTTGTTGGTTTCAAAATTCGATATTGAATATAAGCCAATATATTTTCTATTCAGAGCCTTATACTTAATATCGAATTGGATTTTGGGTTTGTCGTGAACGGTGTCTTTACTAACACTGTTCTTGAACTCAGTTTAGAAAACAATAAATCTTTTAATTAAGATTTAGTGAAATTGTCCAGTTAATTAGTATTTAATTGGAATTGAATTGAAATTGATTTTTGGGTTTATCATGAACGGTGTTTTTAAATAACACTTGTTCTTTAACCCGATTAACAATGGGATGTGATTTTGGGTTTATCGTGAACTGCGTTTTACATGACATCGGTTCTTTAACCCAGTTAAAGATTAAAACAAAGTGGTGTTTTAATGAATCTTTAATTAGATCGAAATGGTCGAGAATGGAGTATCACCAGTTTTGCTCCAAGCGATAGTTAAATCTTTAACTATATTTGAACGTGAAATGGTAATTAATTTTACCGATAACACCGTGGTGTTAGATATGGAGTATAACCCGTTATGCTCCATGGGATAAATAGGCTGGGATTGGGAAATAAAATAAATGATTACTTCGGTGTGGTTCGCTAATCCCGACTAGCTTGGATAAACGTTAATATGTTTTGATTCGATGTCCAAAGGAAGATTAAAGAATAAATTTTAAAGAATTTATCTTTGATAAAATTAATGGGAACCTATCCCAATAGATAAGAATATTGGAATAAAAGAATATTCTGGATTGGAATGAGGCGTATGTTGTGTTTGTGTAACACTTGTTTACTATATACGCGAGTTATTCGGAAAGACGGGGTTTATCCCATTCTGAATAACTGAATCGACAACAAGTCGAAGATGAAGACGGTGGTAGATGACCGAAGGTCTTCACATCGTTTGGGTGATTACTGATTATCTTGATTGGGCTGTACACCCAAGAGAGGGAATCAGTTGGTGATCGTCCAGACGTACTTGGAGATCGACGGATATGCGAGGAAAGTGCCTCCGGTTTCGTTCAGACCCAGAACGAACTTGTAAGGACTGTGTGTCTGACATTGGATTTTATTATGTGTGATTGATTTCTATTAAATATATATCTGTTTGGCGGCGGAGAATTTATTCTCTTGCTTAACGCCCTTCTCTGAGACGTACGAGCTCAAAGGTTATATATTGATAGATATCAATCTCCTGGAGTGAATTGCCTGTGTGGCATGCCTAAGTGGCAATCAATCAAGGCTTTTGTTGAAAAGCAAAGTCTTGTGGTTGATGATCAAAGCACGGCCTATGTGGCGTAGCTTTGTGTAGCGTTTAATTCGCGAGTTTCACACCCGGTATGAACCAAAAACCGGAGAAAGGACTCAAGGAGAACATGCATCTCTTTCTAGCCAGAGGTGGAGTCGGCGCTTAAAATGGCTGGCATTTATATTATTTTCACCTGTGTGGTTGTTGGAATGCGAGGTGCCTCGGATATGGAGACATTTGGCTCATTTGCGCCCCATAGGGTGGGGAGACATATTGTTCAGGGTTTTATTTAATCCGCTACGTGTGGACCGACCCTGATGATCCAAAGGTCACTCGAGCTCTGACCTGAGACATGGTAGGCTAGATTGTCTCGAATCGGTGAGGATCTTGCCCCTAGCCTCAGTTCATACCATAAATGATAACCCAATTTCCAATACGACATTTTGCGATTATGATTGTAGAGCCTGGTATTGGCGACATGATATATGGTACCCATGCCGCCTATGATTGATACATTTATATTTGAAGTTGTTTTCTTCACTTATAGTAATAATAAAAGATTAAATTTCGCGTATCAAGCATTCTATGGCTATTATAAGGTAAAACCCTATCCTTCAACTGCGTTCATTGTGTGATGGAACCTGGGTCTTATAATAGCTTCATTTGTCTTTATTTAGCATTGCGTTGTTTGTTATATGCACTGGTATTCTTGGAAGGAAACCCGTTCCGTGTTAAACGGCGTGGTCCCTTGATTTAGCTAACTTAAAAATAAAGATTAATAACTATTTTAGTTCTCACACTAGTCACATGACTGACCTGGAGTTTATTGTTTTAACCTAAACTCTGGGTGCCCTTATTTTCCGCACTGGCAGCTAGTAGTTTTGGTTTTGCAGATTTATATTCGCAGGATCCTGATTTACAGCTGGAATGATATTAGGAAAGCTCTGTATCCGTATATTTTATTCAGTTGTGTTTTGTATTATTTTCCGCTGCAGTAATGTATTTAAATCTCTGATATTTTTGTGATGTATAATATTTGTTCATACTCTATATATTCTGTACTCTGATGTAAATTGTTGTAATAAGCAATGAAATATTCTTCTGTTTGCATTCTTATTCGTCGTGTTCTTAGGTAATCCGTTCTTTTCCTTACCGGGGAAGTTACGGGTTATTTCACTGATGGTAAATAAATCTTTATAAAACAGTTCGTATTATGGCCATCTGCTTTAAATTTCTCAACCAATATCATTCATTGGTTGAAAATCAAAGAAATGTTGAATTTTGGGTTCAACAATCAATAACCAATTCAATAATCCAATCATATTGGTTCAACAATTCACATGATGATGATAAACAATAAATTTAACTGATAACGGTCAACTAATAACATCAGTTCAAGCATACAATTCAATCAAATACGTTTATGTTATAAACGTAACCAACACGGTAAGTTACCTTGTTTGGAGACCATCGTTAAAAAAAACGATGTCGTTTCATTTAAATTAAAAAATGGTTTAATTTAAATAATCGATATAACCATGTTTAACAGCATCACAACAATCAAGTTAACCAACAATTAGCAAACATGGCATATAAATAAATAAACCCGACTTATAAAAATTTTAAGTAGGGGAACTGAGTGAGTTTAACTCACCTTGGTTTCATTCGCCGATCAAACGAGTTGTTTTGAATAAAATTAAACACTCGTTTAATTTTACCGAAAATCCCGGTAGCTTCAAGTGCTGACCAAACAAGTTTCTGATTATAGCATCCAATGATATGGTTCCGACGTTTTCCATTGGGTCCAATTCTGACGCTGTAAACTAAGTTAACGGTAAAGTTTAAATTTGTTAATCCTAGATAAAAATTTATTAAACAAATTAATCAATGATTGTTACTAATTACTTGTTGTTACCTCTGCTCAAGCCCAAATAAGACTTCGGTGTGCTTCGTCCAAATACCATCAGACCTCGTCCAAGTACCATCAGACTGGATCACCGTAACGACCCAGAAAAATGCGATCTTGGTTATCCGATTTACAACACATATCGAACATCCAAGGATCGAAAATAATCGAATAGTAAATGAAAGAAATTAGAGGGTGAGGAAAGATAAGATAGAAACTTAGAATAGAAGAAGAAGAAGAACACAATATCAGAGTAACACGAACCTCACAGTGGATCGAATAAAATATAATATATATAACATAACTTGAAATATATATCTGTACTTGAATATACATCATTATCAAAGTACAGCACTTACAACACAGCGGAAATAACTATAGCTATATGATCATGAAGCCTCCTACTCTAGTTCTTCAAGTATCTGTAAATACCGACTACTTGACTGCCCGTACAAAATTGGGCACCCAAGAGTTTAGGGAAAATAAAACAAAATAAACACCGGGTCAGTCATGGGACTAGTATGAGTAAAACAGTTTAAAACAGTTCGAACAACTAAACGATATCTCACAAGACCACGCCGCATAACGGAACGGATTTTTCCCATATGAGAATCCAAAATATCTTTATATCAAAAACCTTTTGATATTATAATAATGTCTATCAACCATAATATAATAATCATCTAGCAGAAATGCTTTCATCTCACGTTCTACATATATAGTATACAATCAAAACCGCAAGCACGTATTGGGTAGTGGATTTCCAACTATGATAAGGTATGGAACCACCTTTCGCTAGTGTACCTCTAGAGAGAAATACACTGGGTTCAACAAGAACATCTTGCAACCCGGCCACACATCACCGACCACTCATTTCGCTTGAGTGTATCGAATGTATATCACCAACGGTTGGGATCAGCAACCGTTTCCCGAATGGGACAGCATCAACAATAGTTTTTTAGTAGTAAATGAAACTCTTGATCAGGTGATTATACGCCATAATAGGTGCGACCTACATAGCCATGCTACCTACCCGATTTCTGTCATTTACCGGTTGATGAGACTTGACGTTACGCTTTATCATCACATCAGATTCACTTCGAATGCCACATTGTCAGATCCATCAAAAATCAATAATTTGACGTCTACAACCATACATCACGTGTCAGCTAAAAGAAGTTTCCTTCCCCGCTTCCACTCTTGGTACGGTTGAAGAAATCAATGTATGTGACCTTTCTGGAAATACTCTGTTAGACATTCATCCATACAAGTCATCCAGGAACAGGATGAACCGAAGGCACTATTCAGTACATCCATCTTAGGCACTGTTATCTAAGACTTATACAATAGCCCTTGCACTTTACTCCGTCTTCAATTATTTTTGGCATATATGATTCGCAACGCTTATGCTAATACAAAGTGGTTCTTTGGATAATAATCCAACCGATCTCTCCATATTAACAACGTTAAAATGGTCAAAACTTTGATAGTCTGTGATTTAACTATCAAAGAAAACACGTGTGCAAACAACGATATTATTTCCAAATGGAAATTCTAACAATCAATCATCAATCATATACATATATATATATATATATATATATATATATATATATATATATATATTTCCTTATTTTCTACGTTTAGAAAATATACGTTAACGCTGGAAAACATTTCCATAACTTATTTACGTATCACTATTCTTCTACAACTATCAGTCTCTGATTGTAAACTAATATAAGAACAAACCCCTTTTCTAATTCATATTTCCAATTTCAATATTTGATTACGTTTTATGATTCTATTTGGAAAAACATTTCCAAATCTTCTTTACTTGGATTTAAACATATGTTTAAATCAACATCGCGACGACATCAAAACCACTATACTTATTTACTAAAATCACTCAACCACTTTCACTCTCGAACCTTAACCATTTCTAAATTAAAAACGAAGTCAATCAAGTTGGGGTATAATTACCTCTCAGACCTTAACTGAACCACATTTCAAATCTCGAAATAGGGTAAGTTCATCTTTTAACCTTTAAACACTTCCTTACGAACCCTCGGATTCTATTTACGAACCCCCTTCTTTTACAAGTTTACGTGATTATAACAATGGAGTTAAAATCTCCTGCATCCGAAATATATTATCTTTAATATGACTTTTATTTCCTAACTCGAATAATATAACGACAACTAATTTATTTACTCCTATTCGGTTAACTCTAATCTATAACTCTTATTACTTATACTGAATGATTAAGCTAACAACTAATTTCTTTATAAATAGATAAATCTTGATTATAAAATTGGAAAGTAAATAATACTTTCCCGAATTCGATATAATCGAATTCGACGTATAACTCCCTTTCGAGTAATCTCTATTTGATTAACTCTCCTTCGAATAACCTAATTGATAACTCTTTTTTTTCGAATACACTATATTCGATTACTCCTTTCGATTAAACTAACATCGATCAACTCCTTTCGAATAACTAAATTCGATTAACTCCTTTCGATTAAACTAATCGATAACTCCTTTTTACTCGATTCGAATAACTAATATTCGATAACTCCTTTAACTTGATTCGAATAACTAATATTCGATAACTCCTTATTCGACTATCTCTAAACGATTTATTCTAATTCGATTAACTCTATTTAATTACTCTATTGGATTAACTCGCTTTGATTTAACTCTAATTGATCAACTATATTTGATTAACTCTATTCACTTAACTCCTTTCGAATAAACTATATTCGATAACTCCTTTAACTCTATTCGAATATACCATATTCGATTTACTCCTTTAATTCTATTCGAATATACCATATTCGATTAACTCATATTTCGACTAACGTTTATTCATTTATAAAGATTTACCTTTAGTAACGGTTCTTCACTTTATAAATGTTCTCTTTAGTAATGTTACTTCACTTATACAAGTGTTGTGTACCCAATCTATTTAAAATTATCGATGTTAAAACCAATATCTCTTCTCTATATAAGTTCAGACTTATATATTCCATTTATCGAATGATAAATATTCAATTTAATTTATAAACTGTTATTTATAAATTAAAATCTTTCCCTTTTATCTGTTAAAACAGATTTCCATTTTCTATTCATTTTCTAAATATTCCTTTCGTTCAATTTTATTTATTTATCAAATAAATATTCCTTTGATTAAATCCTATTTATTTAACAAATAAATATTTCCTTTTATCTTTCTATTTATTTTCTAAATAAATATCTCATTTATAACATTTTATTTATTTCCTATAAATAAATATCTCCGTTTACTCTATTTGTAAATGGTTTACAAATATTCCCCTTTTAAATTTTTATTTGTAAATGTTTTACAGATATTCCCTTTCTATTTGTTTTACAAATATATTTCCTCATATTTGTTTTACAAATATATTTCCTCTATATTTGTTGTACAGATATATTCCCTTTTTATTACTTTGATTTTATAATTATTCCTTTTATAAAACCCTTTTCCTTTTTATATATAAAATCCAGTGATTTTATATAAATAAATTATTTTCGAAATATACTTTGAAAAATCTTCTTTTCTCATTCTGGTATTCATTATGGTATTTAACATACCATATAACAATGATAAATATCGTTCAAACACGCAAAATCAACCATAGATTATATATCACATCATATATCACAATATATGAATAACAGTAAATTAAATGTTGAGGAATCCAGTTGGATTCCTCCGACCTGTTTCCCTGCACCACAGATGTTAAACGATAAAGATAACATCACTTTCATTTCAAGAAGAAATATTATGATCGACAGAATCCATATATATATAATTTCCACTAACTGACTAGCATTTCAATCAAACAGTCAACACACAGTCAATCAGACAATTTTTAACTGTTCTAAAAATACAACATGAAAATGTAAACTGTTCAGAGTTAGTGAGATTTACTCACATTGGATGATCATCGTCAATAACGATAACCATCGCTTGATTTGATTCGGACGGACAATTTATTTTGCTATAAATTGTAACGAGATCCGTTGGACTTCCAATCAGTCTCATTGTGTTGCTTCCGTCCATACGATCCTAAGGGATCTTGTTTCGCTGAATTTCGATCACGTATGGTAAAGATATTAACATTACAAGCATATACAGTAAATTAAATTAAATAACTTAAATCTTATTTATAAATGGGCTTCTCACTTTAAATACCTCAGCCCAATTCCATGTTAAAACCCATACCATAGTCTCCTTCTTCCCCAATTCAACCGTGACTTCCTGTAACCCATACACGCCCTTCATACTTGCTTCTCTCCTCCTAAACACACTCATCCTTCCATTAATCCACAAACTAAAATTACCAATAACCTTCTCGTCAACTCCTCTTCATCACGGTAACCCTGAAAATCCATCCGATGCCATAAAGAAAATCGCGACATCGAAATCGGCTACAGGGACATCGACATTTATTATCACTGAAGCACACCGGATTTCCATACAGGTTTCGAAATTACACCAGGATCTCGAAACCTACCTTAAAAACTCGAATTGATCTTAGAACAGATCGAATTCCTGAACCCTAGATTTTACTGGAAAATGACATCGACGCAAAACAACATCGAACACTGGAAAACTTAGGTGCGAAGGCGGAGAAACACCCTTGGATCTCGAATGTATACGCCATTGAATTTATAAGATTTAATTCAAATTGTTTTTGATTTTATTTGCTCATGAATTTTGGTTGAGGAAAAATAAAATGTGGCGGCTGAGAGGATGATTTATAAGGGAACGGGTTTGTTTTGTGTGGCTCAAAAAAATGGGGATGTGGCTCCTTTAGGTTCACAATACTTATATATTTTAGTTTTATATTTTTATTTCGCCTTCTAAAAATCCGTGTGATCACACACGACACCCAAAAATCACGAAAATGAACATACTAGTAGAGTTCGACATTACGGTCCCAACGAAACTGGTTTCATCGAATTCCGACTCCGTTTGCTCACACAGTGTATTTTTAACCATCAAAATATCGACTGTTTTTCACTCTAAAAATCCGTACGGCCACACAGTGACTCTAAAAATCATGAAAATGGACATCTAATAATAATTTGACATTGAGGATCCAACAAAATTAGTTTCGTCGAATTCTGAGGTCGTTTGCAGAAATGGCTATTTTTAAAGCTCTAAATGACCCATTTAAATATATAAATATATTTAAATAAAATGAAATTAAATATAAATAAATTTATATTATCGTATATATTCACAGTGGAATACCATACAGCTCCCGAATAATCCTGTATGAATTTCTAACTCGATATTTCAATCTGGGTCGACCCGATATTCGATTTATATTGAAATTCCCTTTTAAAATATAAATAATTCCTTTATAAATTATAAAGGAATTCCACAACGACTTTTCTAAAATTTGATTTGGACATTAATCAAAATGTACACAATGAAATCTCGATTTTTCTCTTCCACTAGAAAAATATACTCCACCAGGTCCTAACGTTTATTGTTTCACAGAAATCAGATTTAAGATGGCTTCTGTATATTCGTTTAAAGTTCGAATCGCCAAATCGTGAACTGCGGCGCCATTTCGAGCTCGATTATAATTATATTATAATTTATACGTTCAACCATCGTTAATTAAATATATTCGTTATCTTAATTAAATTCTAAACTGAATTATAGCTTATATATGATCCAGTTCACATCGTATTGTGAATTCTACTATTTTCGACTATTCTGGAATTTAAATATATTCTTTAATTATTATTTTAATTAAATATTTACTCTTGTCTAATTTAACGACCATTTAAATTCTCTAATCCACTATTTATATAATTAAATAAATTAATTATATATCGCAGAAAAATACGGGTCATTACATTCTTCCCCACTTAAAATAATTTCGTCCTCGAAATTGCTAAGGTAGGAAACAAACTCTATTAACCGGTTAGAAATTATTTGTTCACTTCTTACATTCGGTTTCAACTGAACCAATTTAATTTCAACTAAATATTAATTAATTCTTATCATCGAAGATTTTCAAAAATCCCGAAAATTTTCTAATGCCTTAACTTTTCGAAAAATTTCGCCATAACCTCCTTTGTACAGCCCTATCGGTAAAACCACAACTCGCCTCCCTAGGCCTTCTCCAACCTAAAAGAAAATCAAACAGCCAAGCGGCTTGCCAATTCAGCACATAAATTTTATATCCAATAGAAATATAAACTTGTACCTTTTGTCGGCATATCATTATATCCTTTCCACCTGTTATCAACTCAGCGGATACAAGGGTCGTCCCAATCAAATTCCAATCTGTTTTTATCCACAAATCCAACCATTCGCTTATACCTAAGTCGAATTCAATTTCAAATCAAAGTCACATTCAAAATTTTAAATTCTTAACTCATCAATCCAACTTACTTGATACCATTCTAATCCAACTCAGTTACCCATTAACTGGCTTTATATTTTAATTCCAATTTGCTCTCACAAATTTCTGTTAAATTTGTTTTTAATTTAAACTGTCTCTTCCTGGGAGTTTTTAAACAGTTTACTCTTTTCAAAAATCAAATTTTCCTTTTTGAAATTCAACACAACTTGTCTTTCCCAAAACAAATTCAAAACAGTATCTCTGGTAGTAATTCGTCACTTACAACTTGAAAATGAATACTGATGATGCAACTGTCATGTAACACCCCGTATTTTCTATGAACGTATAAGTAACAAATTAAAGTATACTTAATTTTTAGGAGAAGAATTAAGGGAAACGGGTTGCGCCATTGCATTCGTCTCGAAATTCTACTTGAGATAGAGTCCGAGTTTGCGTAAAACGGATACCGTATGAAGAAGATATGGATGAACGAAGTTAGGCAGAAAAACCGGAAACAGGCCAGAATACACTGGCGCACTTGTGAAGTGCGCCAGTACAAAAATACACTGGCGCACCTGCCAAGTGCGCCCATACCGATCCAGAATAGAATTCTGGAATGTTCTGTGATGACGTGTCTTCTTCTGAGTGGCTGGATGACCTGTCTTCGAGCTGGTGGTTCTGATGACTTATGGACTGATCTGAAGGCTCCAAATTACCCTATTCTCCTATTTAATACCCCTAAACCTAGCTTTCTCTCCACACCAAACCATTGCAATGTTTTGCTGCCTCCACCTTAATTAAAATAAATTAATGGTGTCTCTGCTCTGCTGAAACCCAAGCTAAGACTTGTGCTTCTTCTTCTTCTTCCAATTCTGATTTAGATTAAAAGAGGACAACTGCAACTCTTCTTCTAGAATCCAACCAAGGCAAGTACAGTTATTTTCCGATATGAAATTTAATCATGATCTTGACATAATTATAAATCTGAATCTAAGATTATGCCCTTTTTCTATTTATCAAATCTGTTCCTCTGTTGTATTGTTATTATTCTGTTTGTTATGTATTTCTTCCTCCGTTCTTTCTTTTTGTTTGATAGCTAAGCTACCACGAGCCTGAGCCAAATCTCATAAGAGATGAACGCATAAACGCTAAATTTGGGAAGAATATTGAATAAGGCATATTTAGGCATAATTAATTTGTAACTGATTTGAGGACACAACGCATGTTGTATTTCAGGACATAAGTTTGAGGCATATTGCATAAGATGATTTATGACTTGGAAGAAGAGGATTATTGCGCGACTTAGAACATAAAGAACATATGTTGTAAATTTAAGATCTAGACCTAGGCATATTAAATCTGATAGTCTGTCATTTGGAAGTAGGAGAATTAATTTGCACATGACGTAGGTGTAAAAATCTATATTAAGATTTGATGACTATTAAGTGTGAATACACCTAAATGGGGATTTTTGGATATGTAACATGCATTGAAATCAATGGCTATATTTGGCATAACTTATATGTGAACCATGATTGGGATTTTTGGGGAATATTATGTACCATGCTAAAAATTGGGCATATGTTATATTATGAATCATGACCATGATTTAGGCATGTGAATTTAGACATAATTTACAATTGGCAAGATATGTCAATGAAACTTTAAGGAATGTTTAAAATCTGTTATATTGCCTAATCTGCTAGATCTGTTATATTGCCTAATCTGCTAGATATGTTATATTGCCTAATCTGCTAGATCTGTTATATTGCCTAATCTGCTAGATCTGTTATCTGCTAAATCTGTTGAATTGCTTAATCTGTTGAAAGCTGAATAATTGTAATTTGGAGGCTCGATCTAAAATTGAGCAAAACATGTTAATAGAACTTTGGATAATCCGTCGTAACTTGTAAAGAAGTTAAATCTGCTAAATGGACATAATTAGTCTGATATTTTTTGTAATGGAATAAAGTGGCTATGACACGAGGTTAGACTCCGTTTGCGGTAGAAGCCTGCCCGGAACCTACCGGCTTAACCAGCGACCGCAAACTGTCAGTCTAATGTGAGAGGTTGTAGGCATAACTAAAATATGCTTAGACACGAGGTTAGGTCTGGCTTGTGGCAGAAGTCTGCCCGGAACTGCCCGGCATATCCAACGGCCACAAGCTACCGACCTAATGTGAGAGGTCTGTGCATTAATATTTAATTAATGCAAATCTGAGATAAATATGATGTCTAAAACGTGTTGGGTGGATAGGGTTAAACCAACTGGACTGATGAATTTAACAAACCCATTTCGTGAATCTGTAGGCCCAATACAAAGTTAGACAATCTGTAAGTCTATTAAATTTGTACATCTGATCCGTTAGTCTGAAAACTTGTTAACTTGAATGTCTGATCTGTGAAGTAGTAAATCTGAACTCTGTATGTCTGAAACTTGTAAACAAGTTAATCTGAAATCTGTTAGTCTGGGGACACAAGGTTAGGATGGGTAATTACTGGTGTCATCTGTTTTGTGGGACCCATATTAGTCAGTAACCCTTTCTGGTATCAAAACTATGACCCAACAGTAGGTAGGATCCGGGCACGCTTACTGAACTAATTATAAGCGGTTCATTCTGATAATGGCGAGGAGTGTTGATAGTGCGTTCCAACCGGGTCATATGCATGCATGGATCCCGTTGTGCCTTTGAGGATGTAAGACGCCGTGACATCTATAAATAGGTCTGTGTCATTCAAAGGTTGCCACTTTAGGGAATGATACACCCTTTTGTGGGGCTGGCACAGGGTATTTATGTATTAAAGAGCCGATCGCATGGGGTAGGATTTAGGGTACACTTAGTTCTGTCTGTTCTATGGGGTACCGTCTGTTTCTGTTGGGTGGTAACACCTGTCTGTTTCTGCGTGGTACCGTCTGTTACGGTGGTAAAGGCCCATTTACTAGGTACACCTAATTCTAACATTCTGTTTCCGTTGGGATTATTCTGTTTCCGTTTCTGTCTCTGTTCGGGTGGTAAAGGCCATTACTAGCATTCTGTTTCTGTACTTTCTGTTCGGGTGGTAAAGGCCCATTATGTTTCTGTACCTTCTGTTAGGGTGGTAAAGGCCCATTATTCTGTTTCTGTTTCTGTTTCTGTTTAGACATTAGGGTAACACCTAATCCTGTTATACTAGTATTAGTGCAGAGAATTGAAAAGTAATATCATCATGTTTCTTCTGTTAAACCTAAGTATATCTGTTATTCCTGTTTCCTGTTATCTCTTATCCAGTTTTATTTGCATGCCATGACAATATTATCTGTTCATAACTGAAAGTCACTGGACTTGCCAGACTTTATGCCTGACCCTTGTTGTTTCACCTCTTTTCTTCCGTTCCCCCCCCCCCCCCAGGTTTTCAAGGAGGGAATACTCTATCTTGATCCGGATCTTTCTTCCTGCTTGGAGTTCTTGAAGTGCTTAAAGTATGGCTTGTCTTTTTCTGGTATCTTCGGTGGGGATTATGATTTTAAAGTTTTGTACTTTGATGGCTTTGAACAAGGTTGATATATATGTACTTGAGTTTTGGTAAAGTTGTAACCAAACTAATTTCTGTCCACTGCAATAAAGTTATAAATTTTTTCAAGTACTATTTTTATATCTGTCTTGTAATATTTTGTTTTGTTTACTAAAATGCTCCATCAAAGTTAAGGCATTCCCTTTGTGAGTGACCTTAACGGACGTGGGGTGTTACACTTGGTATCAGAGCTGAAGGTTACCGGATTAGATAGAAGTTTTTGAAAACTATTTTCAAAAAGGTTTTAAAAGGAAATATTTTCAAAAGTAAAGTTTATTTTGAAAAACATAATCCCCAAAAAGCCAGATATCTTTCTTCCGATTCCTTGTTTCAAATCCCTTCCTCTTTCCCTTTTTAATCTCTTCTTCCGCGTATAGATGCTTTTTTCTAAGATACGTAAGAACTTCCATACGGTGGGCGGAAAATCGCTTCATGGGACTGAGACGGCTATCCAAACTAGAAGGAAGGGAAGGACTTGTTGGTACCTTTGAGGTAGGAAAATTTCTGAGAAGGTTTAACTTCCTTATCTGATTAATAAAAATAACTCTTTCTGATTCTAGCATTTTTATTCTGTAGTTAAGTCTCTGCACTTTAATACTAGTCTTGTTTCTGATCCCGTTATAGTCTCAAACCCCATAAGGGTTACGACTCATCTGTTTGTGATAGGTTGGGTTTTGAGGGCATCTGTGTTAGGCATTAAGATGACTGTAACGCATACATTTCTGGTTTTTTTTGGGATATGGTTAGGCTTTCTAATGCTTAGTTTCCTAAAAATCATTTGATAATCTGATCTGTACCAGTAGTCTGTAAGTATCTGGATATTTCTGAAAATGTTAGGGGTTTTTACTCGAAGCGTGAAGTAGATTTCCAGTTTGGCATTGTTTAATGGGAGCAATTCATTGGGTGTCAATCTGATGTTGATTTCGGTCTACGGGGTTGATACTTAGGGAATTATTTTCTTAACCGATATCTAATAGGAACAGAGCTCTTGTTTTAATCGCACTTGCTTCTATCACTCAGCTGTATCCTATCGATCGAGTCTTCGACCTTTAGGTAGAAACTAATAGGTGTAAACATGTGTTTGAGACATGTTATGTTTGATGGTTGCAAGTGGATGCAAGTGGTTGCTAGTGGTTGCTCGTGGATGCATATACACACACTAGGCACTAGATCGGCTCAAAAACACTCTCATACTGCATATGGATGTGTGCGCATTTTTCAATTTTTGTGGATGCAAAATGATTGACTCATCACATGGATGTTGCATTTGGATGATTAGTTATGCACACATATAGAAATGATGTATATCAAATAGGATTTCTTGCATACATAATTGGACTCATGGCACCAACATGGTTCGCATTGAGGAGGTCAACTGAATCAGTAAACCGCCGGATCTTTGCATTAGATAAGAGACATATACACACACTTTTGCATACGTTCATACAACATTAGAAGTTTTCTAAGGACAATGGATGCTTGTGGATGATGGTTGAGTAGATGGATGATTGGATGGTAGGACACATTCTTCTTAACTTGAAGATTTCGGGGACGAAATCCTTTAAGGAGGGGAGAATGTAACACCCCGTATTTTCTATGAACGTATAAGTAACAAATTAAAATATACTTAATTTTTAGGAGAAGAATTAAGGGAAACGGGTTCCTCCATTGCGTTCATCTCGAAATTCTGCTTGAGATAGAGTCTGAGTTTGCGTAAAACGGATACCGTATGAAGAAGATATGGATGAACGAAGTTAGGCAGAAAAACCGGAAACAAGCCAGAATACACTGGCGCACTTGTGAAGTGCGCCAGTACAAAAATACACTGGCGCACCTGCCAAGCGCGCCCATACCGATCCAGAATAGAATTCTGGAGTGTTCTGTGATGACGTGTCTTCTTCTGAGTGGCTGGATGACCTGTCTTCGAGCTGGTGGTTCTGATGACTTCTGGACTGATCTGAAGGCTCCAAATTACCCTATTCTCCCATTTAAACACCCCTAAACCTAGCTTTCTCTCCACACCAAACCATTGCAATGTTATGCTGCCTCCACCTTAATTAAAATAAATTAATGGCGTCTCTGCTCTGCTGAAACCCAAGCTAAGACTTGTGCTTCTTCTTCTTCCAATTCTGATTTAGATTAAAAGAGAACAACTGCAACTCTTCTTCTAGAATCCAACCAAGGCAAGTACAGTTATTTTTCGATTTGAAATTTAATCATGATCTTGACATAATTATAAATCTGAATCTAAGATTATGCCCTTTTTCTATTTATCAGATCTGTTCCTCTGTTGTATTGTTATTATTCTGTTTGTTCTGTATTTCTTCCTCCTTTCTTTCTTTTTGTTTGATAGCCAGGCTACCACGAGCCTGAGCCAAATCTCATAAGAGATGAATGCATAAATGCTAAATTTGGGAAGAATATTGAATGAGGCATATTTAGGCTTAACTGATTTGTAACTGATTTGAGGACATAACACATGTTGTATTTCAGGACATAAGTTTGAGGCATATTGCATAAGATGATTTATGACTTGGAAGAAGAGGATTATTGCGACTTAGAACATAAAGAACATATGTTGTAAATTTAAGATCTAGACCTGGGCATATTAAATCTGATAGTCTGTCCTTTGGAAGTAGGAGAATTAATTAGCACATGACTTAGGTGTAAAAATCTATATTAAGATTTGATGACTATTAAGTGTGAATACACCTAAATGGGGATTTTTGGATATGTGACATGCATTGAAATCAATGGCTATATTTGGCATAACTTATATGTGAACCATGATTGGGATTTTTGGGGAATATTTTGTACCATGCTAAATTTGGGCATATGTTATATTATGAATCATGACCATGATTTAGGCATGTGAATTTAGACATAATTTATAATTGGTAAGATATGTCAATGAAACTTTAAGGAATGTTTAAAATCTGTTATATTGCCTAATCTGCTAGATCTGTTTTATTGCCTAATCTGCTAAATCTGTTATATTGCCTAATCTGCTAGATCTTTTATATTGCCTAATCTGCTAGATCTGTTATCTGCTAAATCTGTTGAATTGCTAAATCTGTTGAAAGCTGAATAATTATAATTTGGAGGCACGATCTAAAATTGAGCAAAACATGTTAATAGAACTTTGGATAATCTGCCGTAACTTGTAAAGAAGTTAAATCTGCTAAATGGACATAATTAGTCTGATATTTTTTGTAATGGAATAAAGTGGCTATGACACGAGGTTAGACTCCGTTTGCGGTAGAAGCCTTCCCGGAACCAACCGGCTTAACCAGCGACCGCAAACAGTCAGTCTAATGTTAGAGGTCGTAGGCATAACAAAAATATGCTTAGACACAAGGTTAGGTCTGGCTTGTGGCAGAAGTCTGCCCGGAACCGCCCGGCATATCCAGCGGCCACAAGCTACCGACCTAATGTGAGAGGTCTATACATTAATATTTAATTAATGCAAATCTGAGATAAATATGATGTCTAAAACGTGTTGGGTGGATAGGGTTAAACCAACTGGACTGATGAATTTAACAAACCCGTTTCGTGAATCTGTAGGCCCAATACGAAGTTAGACAATCTGTAAGTCTGTTAAATCTGTACATCTGATCCGTTAGTCTGAAAACTTGTTAACTTGATTGTCTGATCTGCGAACTTGTAAATCTGAACTCTGTATGTCTGAAACTTGTAAACAAGGTAATCTGAAATCTGAAATCTGTTAGTTTGGGGACACAAGGTTAGGATGGGTAATTACTAGTGTCATCTATTGTGCGGGACCCATATTAGTCAGTAACCCTTTCTGGTATCAAAACTATGACCCAACAGTAGGTAGGGTCCGGGCACGCTTACTGAACTAATTATAAGCGGTTCATTCTGATAATGGCGAGGGGTGTTGATGGTGCGTTCCAACCGGGTCATATGCGTGCATGGATCCCGGTCTGCCTTTGAGGATGTAAGACGTTGTGACATCTATAAATAGGTCTGTGTTATTCAAAGGTTACCACTTTAGGTAATGATACACCCTTTTGTGGGGCTGGCACAGGGTATTTATGTATTAGGGAGCCGATTGCGTGGGGTAGAATTTAGGGTACACTTAGTTCTGTCTATTTTGTGGGGTACCGTCTGTTTCTGTTGGGTGGTAACACCTGTCTGTTTCTGCGTGGTACCGTCTGTTGGGGTGGTAAAGGCCCATTTACTAGTGTACACCTAATTCTAACATTCTATTTCCGTAGGGATTATTCTGTTTCCGTTTCTGTCTCTATTCGGGTGGTAAAGGCCCATTACTAGCATTCTGTTTCTGTACTTTCTGTTCGGGTGGTAAAGGCCCATTATTAGCATTATGTTTATGTACCTTCTATTAGGGTGGTAAAGGCCCATTATTCTGTTTCTGTTTCTGTTTAGATATTAGGGTAACACCTAATCCTGTTATACTAGTATTAGTGCAGAGAATTGAAAAGTAATATCATCATGTTTCTTCTGTTAAACCTAAGTATATATGTTATTCATGTTTCCTGTTATCTCTCATCCAGTTTTATTTGCATGCCATGACATTATTATCTGTTCATAACTGAAAGTCACTAGACTTGCCAGACTTTATGTCTGACCCTTGTTGTTTCGCCTCTTTTCTTCCGTTCCCCCCCTCCCCCAGGTTTTCAAGGAGGGAATACTCTAGCTTGATCCGGATCTTTCTTCCTGCTTGGAGTGCTTGAAGTGCTTAAAGTATGGCTTTTCTTTTTCTGGTATCTTCGGTGGGGATTATGATTTTAAAGTTTTGTACTCTGAGGCTTTTGAACAAGGCTGATATATATGTACTTGAGTTTTTGGTAAAGTTGTAACCAAACTGATTTCTGTCCGCTGCAATAAAGTTATAAAGTTTTTCATGTACTATTTTTATATTTGTCTTGTAATATTCTGTTCTGTTTACTAAAATGCTCAATCAAAGTTAAGGCATTCTCTTTGTGAGTGACCTTAACGGACGTGGGGTGTTACATGTCATCATCAGAATCTATTTTCCAGTGATCGAAGTGAGTTCAATACTATAAAACCATTTCTAAACATTTCCACTTTGAAATTCATTTCAAAATATAATTCACCCTGCTTGTAAAACAATTTAAAATCTCCTAGGATCTTAAATTTTCCTTATTTTTTTCCAAGTCTTATTTACAAACTCTGTTCCAAATTTCCAGGGTTTCAATTTCAATTCGGATTTAAATTTCATATTTAATTCGATTCATTATACTTATCTGAATTCTGATTGGTTATTTACCTAACCAATTCACATTTTTATAATCTTATTCGATTATAATAACAACCAATATATCCAATATATTATAAATCCAATATATATTTTCTCTATATCAAAATATACTTTGGGTAAAATTACTTCATTTACCCTCTTTTTCAAAACATACCTTGACGGTTCATCGTATTCGAGTATTTAGTAACTCCTATCGATACAGTGGATCAAACTGATCGACCAGAAATTCATAAGCCACTCAATCAATAAATCTCCACAATATAAAACAATTTTATATTGAATAACAAATACGCTCACTCCTATATATACACTCAAACTCAATCTAGGGTATTACTAACCCCATCTCTATCGAGTTACGCCACAGAGCCAAGGTAATTCACTTAACTTTATTTATGATACCAACTGTAACGACCCGGAAAAATGCGATCTTGGTTATCCGATATACAACTAATATCGAACATCCAAGGATCGAAAATAACCGAATAGTAAATGAAAGAAATTAGAGGGTGAGGAAAGATAAGATAGAAACTTAGAATAGAAGAAGAAGAAGAACACAATATCAGAGTAACACGAACCTCACACGGATCAAACAACATATAATATATACAACATGACTTGAAATATATATCTGTACTTAAATATACATCATTATCAAAGTACAACACTTACAACACAGCGGAAATAACTATAGCTATATGATCATGAAGCCTCCTACTCCAGTTCTTCAAGTATCTGTAAATCCCGACTACTTGACTGCCCGTACAAAATTGGGCACCCAAGAGTTTAGGGAAAACAAAACAAAATAAACTCCGGGTCAGTCATAGGACTGGTATGAGTAGAACAGTTTAAAACAGTTCGAACAACTAAACGATAGCTCATAAGACCACGCCGTATAACGGAACGGGTTTTTCCCTTATGAGAATCCAAAATATCTTTATATCAAAAACCTTTTGGTATTATAATAATGTCTATCAACCACAATATAATAATCATCTAGCGGAAACGCTTTCATCTCACGTTCTACATATATAGTATACAATTAAAACCGCAAGCACGTATTGGGTAACGGATTTCCAACTATGACAAGGTATGGAACCACCTTTCGCTAGTGTACCTCTAGAGAGGAATACACTGGGTTCAACAAGAACATCTTGCAACCGGGCCACACATGACCGACCACTCATTTCGCTTGAGTGTATCGAATGTATATCACCAACGGTTGGGATCAGCAACCGTTTCCCGAATGGGACAGCATCAACAATAGATTTTTAGTAGTAAATGAAACTCTAGATCAGTTGATTATACGCCCTAATAGGTGCGACCTACATAGCCATGCTACCTGCCCGATTTCTATCATTTACCGGTTGATGAGGCTTGAGGTTACGCTGTATCATCACATCAGATTCACTTCGAATGCCACATTGTCAGATCCATCAAAAATCACTAATTTGACGTCTACAACCTTACTTTATGTGTCAGCTAAAAGAAGTTTCCTTCCCTGCTTCCACTCTTGGTACGGTTGAAGAAATCAATGTACGTGACCTTTCTGGAAATACTCTGTCAGACATTCATCCATACAAGTCATCCAGGAACAGGATGAACCGAAGGCACTATTCAGTCATCCATCTTAGGCACTGTTATCTAAGACTTATACAATAGCCCTTGCACTTTACTCCATCTTCAATTATCTTTGGCATATATTATTTGCAATGCCTATGCCAATACAGAGTGGTTCTTTGGACAATAATCCAACCGGTCTCTCCATATTAACAACGTTAAAATGGTCAAAACTTTGATAGTCTGTGATTTAACTATCAAAGAAAACACGTGTGCAAACAACGATATTATTTCCAAATGGAAATTCTATCAATCAATCATCAATCAAATACATATATCTATATATATATTTCCTTATTTTCTAAGTTTAGAAAATATACGTTAACGCTGGAAAACATTTCCATAACTTATTTACGTATCACTATTCTTCTACAACTGTCAGTCTCTGATTGTAAACTAGTATAAGAACAATCCCCTTTTCTAATTCATATTTCCAATTTCAATATTTGATTACGTTTTCTGATTCTATTTGGAAAAACATTTCCAAATCTTCTTTACTTGGATTTAAACAGATGTTTAAATCAACATCGCGACGACACTCAAACCACTATACTTATTTACTAAAATCACTCAACCACTTTCACTCTCGAACCATAACCATTTCTAAATTAAAAACGAAGTCAATCAAGTTGGGGTATAATTACCTCTCCGACCTTAACTAAACAATATTTCAAATCTCGAAATAGGGTAAGTTCATCTTTTAACCTTTAAACACTTCCTTACGAACCCTCGGATTCTATTTGCGAACCCCCTTCTTTCACAAGTTTACGTGATTATAACAATGGTGTTAAAATCTCCTGCATCCGAAATATATTATCTTTAATATGACTTTTATTTCCTAACTCGAATAATATAACGACAACTAATTTATTTACTCCTATTCGGTTAACTCTAATCTATAACTCTTATTACTTATACTGAATGATTAACCTAACAACTAATTTATTTATAAATAAATCTTGATTTAAAAACTGGAAAGTAAATAATACTTTCCCGAATTCGATATAATCGAATTCGACGTATAACTCCCTTTCGAGTAATCTCTATTTGATTAACTCTCCTTCGAATAACCTAATCGATAACTCTTTTTTTCCGAATACACTATATTTGGTTACTCCTTTCAATTAAACTAACATCGATCAACTCCTTTCGAATAACTAAATTCGATTAACTCCTTTCAATTAAACTAATCGATAACTCCTTTTTACTCGATTCGAATAACTAATATTCGATAACTCCTTTAACTTGATTCGAATAACTAATATTCGATAACTCCTTATTTGGCTAACTCTAAACGATTTATTCTAATTCGATTAACTCTATTTAATTACTCTATTGAATTTATTCTATTGGATTAACTCGCTTTGATTTAACTCTAATCGATCAACTCTATTTGATTAACTCTATTCACTTAACTCCTTTCGAATAAACTATATTCGATAACTCCTTTAACTCTATTCGAATATACCATATTCGATTTACTCCTTTAATTCTATTCGTATATACCATATTCGATTAACTCCTATTTCGACTAACGTTTATTCATTTATAAAGATTTACTTTTAGTAACAGTTCTTCACTTTATAAATGTTCTCTTTAGTAACGTTACTTCACTTATACAAGTGTTGTGTACCCATTCTATTTAAAACTATCGGTGTTAAAACCAATATCTCTTCTCTATATAAGTTCATACTTATATATTCCATTTATCGAATGATAAATATTTAATTTAATTTATAAACTGTTATTTATAAATTAAAATCTTTCCCTTTTATCTGTTAAAACAGATTTCCATTTTCTATTCATTTTCTAAATATTCCTTTGGTATAATTTTATTTATTTATCAAATAAATATTCCTTTGATTAAATCCTATTTATTTAATAAATAAATATTTCCTTTTATCTTTCTATTTATTTTCTAAATAAATATCTCATTTATAACATTTTATTTATTTCCTATAAATAAATATCTCCATTTAATCTATTTCTAAATGGTTTACAAATATTCCCCTTTTAAATTCTTATTTGTAAATGTTTTATAGATATTCCCTTTCTATTTGTTTTACAAATATATTTCCTCATATTTGTTTTACAAATATATTTCCTCTATATTTGTTGTACAAATATATTCCCTTTTTATTTCTTTGATTTTATAATTATTCCTTTTATAAAACCCTTTTCCTTTTTATATATAAAATCCAGTGATTTTATATAAATAAATTATTTTCAAAATATACATTGAAAAATCTCCTTTTCTCTTTCTAGTATTTATTATGGTATTTAACATACCATATAACAATGATAAATATCGTTCAAACACGCAAAATCAACCACAGATTATATATCACAATATATGAATAATAATAAATTAAATGTTGAGGAATCCAGTTGGATTCCTCCAACCTATTTCCCTGCACCACAGATGTTAAACGATATAGATAACATCACTTTCATTTCGAGAAGAAATATTATGATCGACAGAATCAATTTATATATATATATATATATAATTTCCACTAACTGATTAGCAGTTCAATCAAATTGTCAACACACAGTCAATCAGACAATTTTTAACAGTTCCAAAAATACAACATGAAAATGTAAACTGTTCAGAGTTAGTGAGATTACTCACATTGGACGATCATCGTCAATAACGATAACCATCGCGTGATTTGATTCGGACGGACAATTTATTTTGCTATAAATTGTAACGAGCTCCGATGGACTTCCAATCAGTCTCATTGTGTTGCTCCCGTCCATACGATCCTAAGGGATCTTGTTTCGCTGAATTTCGATCACGTATGGTAAAGATATTAACATTACAAGCATATACACTAAATTAAATAACTTAAATCTAATTTATAAATGGGCTTCTCACTTTAAATACCCTGGCCCAATTCCATGTTAAAACCCATATCGTAGTCTCCTTCTTCCCCGATTCAACCGTGACTTCCTGTAACCCATACACGCCCTTCATACTTGCTTCTCTCCTCCCAAACACACTCATCCTTCCATGAATCCACAAACTAAAATTACCAATAACCTTTTCGTCAACTCATCTTCATCACCATAACCCTGAAAATCCATCCGACGCCATAAAGGAAATCGCGACATCGAGCTCGGCTACAGGGACATCGACATTTATTGCCACCGAAGCACACCGGATTCCCATACAGGTTTCGGAATTACACCAAGATCTCAAAACCAACCTTAAAAACTCGAATTGATCTTTGAACAGATCGAATTCCCAAACCCTAAATTTTATTGGAAAATGACAGCGACGCAAAACAACATCGAACACTGGAAAACTTAGGTGCGAATGAGGAGAAACACCCCTGGATTTCGAATGTATACGCCATTGAATGTATAAGATTTAATTCAAATTGTTTTTGATTTTCTTTGCTCTTGAATTTTGGTTGAGGAAAAAGAAAATGTGGCAGCTGAGAGGATGATTTATAAGGGAACGGGTTTGTTTTGTGTGGCTCAAAAAAATGGGGATATGGCTCCTTCAGGTTCACAATACTTAGATATTTCAGTTTTATATTTTTATTTCACCTTCTAAAAATCCGTGTGATCACACACGATACCCAAAAATCACGAAAATGAACATACTAGTAGTGTTCGACATTACGGTCCCAACGAAACTAGTTTCGTCGAATTCCGACTCCGTTTGCTCACACAGCGTATTTTTAACTGTCAAAATATCGATTGCTTTTCACTCTAAAAATCCGTACGGCCACACAATGACTCTAAAAATCACGTAACTGGACATCTAACAATAATTTGACATTGCAGATCTAACAAAATTAGTTTCGTTGAATTCTGAGGTTGTTTGCATAACTGGCTATTTTTAAAGCTCTAAATGTCCCATTTAAATATATAAATATATTTAAATAAAATCAAATTAAATATAAATAAATTTATATTATCGTATATATTCACAGTGGAATACCATACAGCTCCCGAATAATCCTGTATGAATTTCTAACTCGATATTTCAATCTGGGTCGACCCGATATTCGATTTATATTGAAATTCCTTTTTAAAATATAAATAATTCCTTTATAAATTATAAAGGAATTCCACAACGACTTTTCTAAAATTTGATTTGGACATAAATCAAAATCTACACGATGAAATCTCGATTTTTCTCTTCCACTAGAAAAATATACACCACCAGCTCCTAACGTTTCTTGTTTCACAGAAAATCCGATTTAAAACGGCTTCTGTATATTCGTTTAAAGTTCGAATCGCCAAATCGCGAACTGCCGCGCCATTTCGAGCTCGATTATAATTATATTATAATTTATACGTTCAACCATCGTTAATTAAATATATTTGTTATCGTAATTAAATTCTAAACTGAATTATAGATTATATATGATCCAGTTCACATCGTATTGTGAATTCTACTAATTTCGACTATTCTGGAATTTAAATATATTCTTTAATTATTATTTTAATTAAATATTCACTCTTGTTTAATTTAACGACCATTTAAATTCTCTAATCCACTATTTATGTAATTAAATAAATTAATTATATATCGCAGAAAAATACGGGTCATTACAATCACGCTGCTTTGTTAAGTCCTACTTGACTGGTTTCTTTTATCTAACTTTTTTTTTTCTATGGCCCAAGCAAAGCCCAACAGAAACCATTACTTGCAATTTCCAAAACCAACTTCCCTTCAATTGCCTGGCTTCCTGTCCACCCTACATTTTTGTTCCTTCACGTTAAACAACTTAACAACCCATTCACCCCATCCCTGCTTTTGAGCGTGACTTTCCATTCTTTTGTATATATTTTTCTCAAATCCTTCACGCTGCTGTTAACTGGTCGACCAACGCCCTCCCATGCTTCCTTTTCATACGCACTCTAGCATGTTCATCAGTTAAGCCTCCACCACCAACTGTCTTTGCCTATCATTCGACTTCCCCCTTCCCCTTAAATGCTTCCCTACACGCTGCTCTTGTACATGCCACAGTCCAGACCCACTTTCCTCCCCACTTTGATCCTTTCCCATGCGGTATCTCATCCATGCGTTTTTTTCCTTTTCATGACCTTTTAAAAAAAACGCTAGTGCCAAAACAATACCTCATAAACCATCCGCATAGATCCCACCTGCCGATCTTGCTTGTTACATGAGTCATTCCAGGCGATTTCCTTTTTTTTTTTAAAACACGGCCGTCACCCAACATGTTAGCCCACGCCACCCTATCCTACCCGCCTCCAGTAAATGTCCCATCGCCTGTAAGCCACAGGAAGCATCTCCTTCCCCACGATTTTCCTCTCTAGTTTTGTTCTTCAATTAATTCTTTTCTTTCTCCATTTCAACGTGTTGTTCTCCTATCATTTAAACCCACTTTGGTCTTATTTTGTTTATCACGAGCCTCTTTCCTTTCCTTCCCCAACTTATGAGATGCATCCCTCATGTTAACACCGTTATAAAACGTGGTTCAGAGAAATATTTTGAGATCATCCAAGTCGTTCAGGCGTGACTTGGTTCATTTTCATTCATCTCGACATGGTCCATGGCGTTAGCACATCGAGTCTCAAGTTACCAAGTTGTTAAATATGCATTTAAAGCATGCCGTGCTGACGACATTAGCATGGAATCATGTCGTACAAATTCTGTGTCTTATGGTTCTCATGTCGTTAAGCATTCATGCCGCCAACCGGTAATGCTCTCGCCGTTCGTAACGTAAGTCAGGTTATTGGCCATGTAAATGATGTTGCACGACATGTTAATAAAGTCGTATTCAGTCCGGTTAAAACTTCAATATCGCTCGAATTCATGTCGTTCTTAAGCATGCCAAGTCGTTCCAACAAAGCATAGCGCTAGCTTCAAGTCGCCTGCTAAATTCATATCATGTACTATAGAACATGCCATATCGTTGGACAAAGTGAAACATGACATTCCCGTTAATGACGTGAGATGACTCCAAACATTATGGAATAAGATTATATAGTGTGTTAATATATAATCATGCCGTTAAGATGCCATGCGCCATCAAGTTCAAGCAAAACCGCAGTGTACTAAAAAAAACATGTCGTTAGGACAGATAATGATGTCATGAGCAATCTTGGTCCATAAAGCAGGTTTGCACCAGGTCGTTAGTCAGTCCATAGTGCAAGGCGGTGCCATGTTAGCAAGTATATGACGACATAACAATCATGTCGCTGGAACAAAGCATATTTAATCTTTGGGATGGTTCCTAATATGATAATCGGTTGTTGCATGTATATGAAACATTAGAGCGTTTTTACTATACATGACATGCGGGTCAGGACGTTATACAATAAAGCCAACTGTCAAACATTGAGTGCCACACCATGTAGTCAGATCGTAAAGTGCAAATCATTCCGCATTTTAGTCCATGTCGCATGCATGGTTCAAATAGCAGTTCATGCCGCAACGAGGCATATCCTTCCAAATTTTCAGTGTGTTGTAACATGTTGACAGTTAAGTCGCATATTTAACCAAGGACCATTCAAGCCGTAAGCCGCATGTAGCTTGCTGAAGGCCACTTGGCACACGGACATGGATGTTCACGACATGAATGAAGGTCATCGGCTTGGTTTCAGCACACCTTTAGTTCTTACGACATGGAAGTAAGTCACTGTGACCACATGAAGTGAGCTCTTCAAGCCGTTATTTGGGTGAGAAGAATTATGTTAAGTCGTTCTAGGCATTTATGTTGTAAAACATACATAATGGGTTAGCTCTAAAGTGTGCATGGTCAGCTATTGTCACGTATATTAAATAATGCCATGTAAACTAGGTACAAAGGAAACGTACATGTGGCGTAGTATAAGAAAAGGCATGTCGTAGGACATGCTTCAGGGCATAACAGACGTATACGGGATGAGATAAATCATGACAAATGGTCTGCATACCAAATGAAAAGCATGTCGTGGATGAACAAATGATTGCCAGCTGTAAAGGGAAACTATTAGCTATCATCACATGACAATATGATATGAAGGCATGTCGTCCAGAACAAGTGAAATCAGTTCAATACCGCACAATGTCTTGACCAAGTCATGTCGCACTGTAGAAGCCACATGTCGCAAAATATGAGACATAAAAGCATGTCGTAGGACCACCTGTACTCAAGCCACAAAGAGAAAACGACATCCAAGCATTTGGTTTAATTCAAGTCGGTCCTGCGATATAAATCATGCCGCGAGTGTTCCATGTCGTATAACATTCCAATTCGCGCCATGAGTCTGCATGCCACATGCCGCAAGTGCCATGTCGTATGGGGTTTTCATGCCGCATGAAGTCATGGCGAGATGAAGCCATGACGGATTGAGTCATGTCGAAATTGAGTCATGGCGTTTTCAGCATAATTACAGAATTGCCACCCGGGCTAAAATCACCTGTAAATACCCCTTATAATTCATTTGAGAAGGGGACCGAAAATTCATCGGTACGAGGAGACACCGCCAAATTGAAAACTCATCTACAACCTCTCTAATGGCTTCTATGGATTCAACAACCCATTTCCAACTTCATGAAAATCAAATTCAAGTCAAGGATCATTAGAATTCTCTCCGATTGAATCTAAGGATCTTCAATCTAATTCGAGCTACATAGAAAATGTCTCAAACGCTATTCAAAGAATCTCCATTCTTCTCTAATCCATCCCGAAGTTGAAATTGAAAGCTAATTCACTATGAAGATCATGGAGAAGGATGAAAGCACCTAAGTGATTGAATATCCATCACGAAACTAAAAGATCCCTTCATTTACTTCGCCAAATTCTTTTGAAATTAAATCATAGAGAGAGTTAAAAGAGAGAGATGATTGTAATGAGGGAAATTTCATATGTTGTAAGCTTGAATATCATAATGAGAATTGGTTAAAAGTGGACATAGATTCATATTGAATCGAACCACTATAAAATTTCCTTTGTGCTCTTACTTGTTTTTATTCGTTTATATTGTGATTACGCGGTTCCATATTCTTACTGAATCGGTGAAGTGTAACCTTTACATCTTTTGTGTTAGATCCCAAATTTGGGGGAAACATTTTGGCGCCCACCGTGGGGCCGCGTTCACACTTCTCTCAATCTTAAGAGCCTTGCCATTAAGGTTCTAAGCCTACTTCTATCGTAGATTTCATAAGTCCTCGATCCAGACTCATCGACCAACTCTCTTTCAAATTCAAAAGCACGAAGTTATGCCTCTGCTGAAAAAGTACGACAATAAGCCCGTCGGATGTTCGGGAAGTATCGATCATGAAGCTATCACCAACCCACGAGTTAATCTTTCAAATGTTGATCGATCCTTGGGATTTGGAGTTGGCATAACTCAAGATCAACTGGATACGGTTGTGGGCGACTTGAATCAACAAATGGCGATTTTACACAAAACCTTAATGGATAAGCTTGATGTGCTTCTAGCCACTCAAACGAATCTCATATCTTTAAAAGTTGACTCGCAAAAATGCGGTAAAGCTGTAAAAAATGTCTCCGTCATTCCACAAACTAATAACCCGACTGTCGCTGAAACTGTGGAAGCTAGAATAACCCATAGCAAGTTTAAAGCTGTAGACATCGATTCCAATAAGAAAGATGAAACTGTGGTGGATAAGATGGAGACTCTTCTTGTTGCTCGAGCGAATCCAGCACCTCGCAAAATTAAAACCGACTTAAATGGAAATGAACACTCATTAGTGTTAGATCATAATCACGATCACGAGGTAAATGAAGTTGATGTTCAGTCGAATATTAGAAATGAAACCAACATTGAAGATTTCAAAACAAATCTCGAAGTGTTCAAACAAGTCCCGTCAAAGAAAAGACATGAGAACGAGTACAGTTCCTAGAAGGTTGCAAATCCTAATGAAGGGGCATTTCTTCAGACCAGGAGTACAGGCCCTCATCTTGTTAGCCGTCATTGCCTGCCCGAACGAATGTCAAAGAAAAAGGCTGATGTCTGCCCCATGGAACAATGCAAAGACAAGGAGCCTATCTCAGGAAATAGCATTAAGCATGTAGGAACCTTTAACAATGCTATTGAGGATACTCCCGTCGATTCCCCAGCCAACAATCTAACCATGAATGAAATTCCAAGGGATTATGTTACTCAAAAAGAATTTGTTCCCGTTATGACCAGTTTGCACCAGAAAATAGATGCTTCAAATGAGATATTGCTGAATCAAATAAGGGCTCTCGAAACCACTCAAGCCAGCCTCAAAAACCATGTAGAACAACTTGGTGTGGAATGGAATATGTACCTTACTGTTTCAGATTTTCGTATAGAGAATTGTGGTCATCATGATAATAAGGAAAGCAAGTCCAAGCAACTTTCCTCCCCTACCTATCCAGTGAGCCTAAAGAAGGATGTCGGTGGGCGAAAAAGAACATATGAGACAAAGGGGAAAAAGTGAACAAGAGATTTCATTTTTTTCAAGTCTAAAGAATTAACTCCATTAAATGATACCTCGGAGAACATCTTCTTTGCCACTAAAAGCGCAGGGTTCTTTCCAGAGCCACCACCAATATTAAAGATCTCAAACAAAGCAACGACATCTGGAAGTTTCTGCCATTATCACAACCAACCTGGTCATGACACTAATGATTGCAGACATCTGAAAAGCTCAATCGAGATGTTGGTTAGGAAGAGCAAGCTGCAAAAATATGTCAGGAAATCGCATACGACAAATCCTCTTTCAACTCCACAAAAGTATAGCATATCCGTCAAACAATCAAGCCCAGGTTGAGAGGCTCCAAAGAGTAACCGTGCAGAGTCAACGTTCAATATTACGGCGAATAGTTCTCGCTCAGACAATAAAAGTTGGAGGAAGATGCAAAGCTATGCAAGTTCTCAAGAGTATAACCCGACGGAGGCAATGATCCCAATGGAATTACAAGCTCATGTTCATCCAATGATCGCCCGACACTTCCATATCGAAATTCAGTAAAAGCCGGTGTTGAAATATTTGAGTCTAACCGGCAAAGGTCATATGTTATCAGCCAAGAGCATCTGAATAGCATCAACAAACTGTCGACCTTTGATGAAGTTTCAATACTGGGAATTCGGAATAACGACCGCTTGTGACAACATTCTACATAAAAACACTACTTAGTTCTTATGAAAAATTATTATGCTTCCCTTTACAAATATTAACCTCCTATGGTAAAATGGGGAATTGTAATTGAGCAATTATTATGTCAATTTTCATATAATAAGAAGTCTGCATTTGTTGTACTTCGATTATTCCATTATATCGAAAGTCACTAAAATCGATTTAATACTGCAGGACGCTTACTGGCTCGCGGTCTGATAAATTCTGGCGACGCTTGCTAACATACCCCATTTGGACAGTCCAAGTGTTGGGTACCGAAAGCATCATATGGAGTAAACCCGGTGATGTGAAGTCCCACCTTGCAAATCAAATGAAAATTTTATCCAGAGTCAGACGATGAAAAGCATAACAAATGGGCACTGTGTCATAGAGCTGCATATTTTATTAAATAGGTACTACTTAAAGTAGGAAGTTGGAAACATCAAATTTCCAACTTCAAGTCACTTACCAAGATAAACTCCATGCGGTTCAAGGAATGTTGACTTCCTTGTGGTTCAACAAGTCTGAGTGATATTTTTAACACGCCTCGACAATGATATTCCAAGCGTCAAGTGCAATGAGCACCATTCCGCATGTAAAGCGAAGATGTAATGCATCATCCGGAAAATCGAAAGGGGAAGTCAAGCAGTGAATTTAACAAGATCACCAAAGCCGAATTTGCTCGGTCTGATTGTGAAAAATGACGCTTGACGAGTGCTTATTTCATTGCAAATCGACGATACTTCGCGACCCCTAAAAAAACACCAGTCCAAATGACAAATATACCTAAGTACAGAGATAGAAAGCACTGCTGTGAAAAGTAGAAGGAAGGGGTTGCGAAGGGTCGAACAATGAGCAAGTGTCACGGTAAATGAAGTAAAGGGTTATAAGTTTCATTCAAAGGACATTTCTCCTAGAAAAGGTCCCATGGCCAACATACTACATTAACAAAAAGCTTACCGAGGCAAAGTTGAACTATCCTAAGTTGGAGAAGCTAGCATATTGTCTGCCCATTTCCTCAAAGAAGGAAATGCCACACTACCAAGCCCATTCTATCAAAGTTCTTACCGATGAGTCGCTAAAGCAAGTTCTCTTCCGCCCATAAGCTTCGGAAGGATAATTAAAGTAGAGTATTGAGCTTAGCCAATATGACATCACTTACCATCCTTGAAGAACCATAAATGGGCCGGCTTTAGCCAGCTTCATCGCTAAGTTCACCGACAAAGGAGAAAGGAAGAAGGGACCAGCTGAAGCAACCGTTTTCCAAAAGAACGTTAACACATCCGTATCATAGCAGAACCTGGTGACCATTAAAACGCATCCCGAGTGGGATAGCTCAAGTGCCCACTGCTCATTACTTGAAGCATTATTCACAATAAACATCAAGATGCGGAGCACAGCCTGGCAAATAAGGGAAACTGGGAGCTAAACAGCCAAATGATGTAACGTTCCGGTTACAAAACAAAATTGTAAGTTTCACCGTAGGGGCACCTTCTTAATTGCAAGGTTCAGGGCCCTAGTTCTAACAAGTCGCGATGAAAATCCGATAAATGAACTAGCGTTCACCCCGTGAAACGACGCAACTTTTAAACCAAAGACCTCCTCGAGGGGAACCTGGTTCATCGTTGATGCAATTAAGATATGGCTGGATAGTGATACAAACACCGGGCTTTTAAACCAAAGACCTCCCCGAGGGGCACCTGGTTCATCGCCGACGCCATTAAGATATGGCTGGATAACGATACAAACACCGAGCTTTTAAGCCAAAGACCTCCCCGAGGGAACCTGGTTCATCGTCAACGCCATTAAGATATGGATGGATAGCGATACAAGCACCGGGCTTTTAAACCAAAGACCTCCCCGAGGGACACCTAGTTCATCGCCGACGCCATTAAGATATGGCCGGATAGTGATACATACACCGGGCTTTTAAACCAAAGACTTCCCCGAGGGGCACCTGGTTCTTCGCTGACGCTATTAAGATATGGCCGGATAGCGACACAAACACCGGGCTTTAAAACCCAAGACCTCCCCGAGGGGCACCCGATTAATCGTCGACGCCATCAACACATGGCCGGATAGCGATATAAACACAGGGTTTTCAAAGACCTCTTCGGAGGCATCCGCTCAGATGCTGGGTCTTCCAAATCCAGCTATTGATTCTGGGTCTTCCAAACCCAGTTACTGACGAATCAAAGACCTCTTCGGAAGCGTCCGACAAGTTCAACAAGAGTCTGAATTATTCAGACTCAATGAACAACGGATCAAAGACCCCTTCGAGGGCATCCGATCATAAGCCGAATCTTCCAAATTCAGATAGTGACGGACCCAAAGACCTTCGCCGAAGGCATCCGACAAATTCTACAAGGGACTGGCTTGTTCAGTTACAACGAATAACGGATTTCCGAAAAAAAATAAAAAAACCAAGACCTCTCCGGGGGCACATGTTCAAATCTTATCTCCGAAAGGCCTGGACTACCAAGTTGACGAGAAATATGGTTGAACATGATGAAATGTAAGACCTCTCCGGGGGCACATGTTTAAATCTAACCTCCAAAGGGCCTGAACTGTCAAGTTAGCGAGAAATATGATTGAACGTATAAAATATAAGACCCCTCACGCAGGGGCACAAAAACAGAAGTCCATCACCATAAAAAGGCATGAGTAGGGTTGTCTGGATTGGAAACCTCTAATCATGATCATGCCAAGAGATTCAACAACGGCAAAAACACATGATCAGAAGATTCCAAATAAAGTCGGTCGCATAATGTCGCACCTAACTTTTAAAGTCTGTGACAAATTTCGGTATGGGAGCATTACCACCGCATTAAAGAAATTCGACAATGCTCACTTCTTAAAACATACCACAAACTCATCACAGCTTTAAAGTTAAAAGTTCGGTATCTGCAAGGATTAGTTTGACCAACAAAGCAGAACTTTGAAATGGCAAAGGCAAAATTGAAAATTTTGATCCTATGAAGAGCACAAAGATGGTTATTCATTAAAACCTCAAAAGTTGCCCTAGTCAAAGTCAGAGAAATCAAGAAAAAACTAGTTAAGTAAATCCACTTGTTCAACACAAACTCTTCGATGGAACTTTTCAATGTAGCATTTCCATTAGAGGTTTGGAACATTCGATGCTTTAGGCACACAATGAAAAACAGAAAAAATTCCTCGAAAGAGAAAGGATTGAGTTGGTGCAAGTAGTCCGAGTTCACGAATAAACCCTTCTATGATAAGGAACCTCTTAATCTTATTTCGCTCACCAAAAAACGTTCAAAGACTCAAGCACAAAGTTGGCCACTAAATTCGGGTTTCTTAGATACATTGTCATGCTCGGAAGCTCTAAATAAGCCGATAAAAGAAAAATTATTTTGCCAGCAAATTAGAAGCTTCTAGTGCGACAATCTAAATCATGGAGATTTGGCAAAACTGATTGCATTTATTCAATTCATGACAACCTATGATAAAATAATAACATGACTATACTAAAGATTGGACAGTGTCCGGAAGACGTATCATGAGTTCACCACAACATCGTAATAAAAACCTGATTTGTGCTCAACAAAAAGGCTAATATACTCAGGAATACATAGACCAAAGTGTGCAAATGATGGGAGATCCATCCTCAGAAGCTCGCTAAAAAGACTTTACCTCCAAAGAAAGGCGTCCAGAAATTGTGACAAAATCAATACGACTTGATACATCAATAAAAGTGACCTCGAAAATCCAACTAGTTAAACATCGACCAGTCCCGAGGAGAAGAAGGGGTAGGTACATTGGTCAAGGTAGGTTAAAAACGATCTCTTGAAGGAATGAATTCCTTGGCTATGAAAATCTAGAGCGCCTCAACGCGAAAGCCTCTTTGATTACAAAGCTCCAATCGAATATAACTCAAAGAACCCGAGGATACTCTGCTTCAAACCCGAAAATAAATGATGCTAAAAGCGGTTACGCTAATATGGCATAATCCCATAAAGCGATTGCACTTCTCTAAAAATTGAAGTTGGTATCCGTCAACGGTACCAACATGAGTTATAAGAAAATTTGGGCAATAACCATGCGCTGGGGCAAACATTTGTGAGGTGAAAATTCAAAGTTTTGTCTAGCTCGGGATGATAAACTCTGTCAAATACGGTTGAAAGAGACAACGATACCGCAAGGTTGCAATATATAACAAAGCTTCTCGGACTGCGGAAAAAGCTAATACGGTCAAATGCAAAAATAATGCAAGATGCAGATTTATTAATAAACAACGTTCAAATTCCGAAAACCTAATTCCGAGGCTCAAGGTCCTCAGGATGGATACCGCAAAAGCATTGTATAAAATGCTAATCTCGCACAACTTATTAAGTGATGCACATAAGCTACTCGGTTTACCAAAAATCCAACGGTCATGACCATCCAAGAAGATTGGCTAAGAACGCGAGTCAAGCGGGCTGGGGCATCACTAATAATTGAACAGGGCAAGCCAAATTCGAAATTCCTTCAGACAAATTGTCAATTGCACGCATTTCGTAAGTATTGAATCTAATACAATGATAATTTGAAAGATGATACTTAGAATTCACAGTCCAAAATCAAGACTGACAAATTTCAAGTATTGTCAAAGGACAAATTAAGTATATTATCAGTGTAAACTATGCCTACTACGTCATAGATTCCTGAATAAAAAGTAGCTTCACATTGATAACACATTCAAATCTACGAGATTTATCTCTTTTTACTGTACTAACACGTTGTCGTCTTGAGCAATCGACAAAGAAATTTCCGCGAAATGCGCACAAAAGTTCTTCATTACCGATTCTTTAAAATGGGACCCATGCTAAGGAAAACCCTCCAATGAGATTGAGCCAGTGTTACACCACTGACCATCGAAATAAGGCAAAAGACACAAAAAAAAAGGATAACATGTATCAATGTCTTGTTCAGAAGTTATGCGTAAATTCAAACAGAGATTTCTATGTCCAACAAAAATACTGTAATAAGATCAAAGGACGAACAATCAAATGACACCCCTCCGACAAGTTGTCAAGAGGATACGGGATTATGAAAATTTGATTCACTCATAATCCAGAAGTTGTAAATGTTCTAACCTTGGAAACTCATGTAAAAAATTTAGTCCAAGCAGAAGTGATTTATCTTCCAGAATGACAACTAGTTTTCTATTTGACGGCACAAAGCATATAAGCTCAACCGTCAAGTCAAAAGCCAGAGTAGCTCAGAATTGACGAGTCCAGTCTCTAAAGAAACTTGGAATTTTGGCACCTTCATCAACTTAAAGCCACAAAATGTCCACTAGGTTGAAGCTCAGGCAACATGTTGACATGGGGGAGTTAGAAGCATATAAAAAGTTATGACTGAATCTCGAAGCAACAAACATATTTTTACTAAATGCGAAGCAACTCAATAACAAAGCACACTGCAAATTCCAAAGTACATATTGGAATGCAAGGCCATTTTGCGAATCTGTCTACAGCATTGAATGGCCAAAGCTGATTCCAAGCTTACTCCAGCGAATTAGTAATTCAATAAGGCTTGCGGGAGTACAAAATCGATCATGATCTCCAATTTGGATTCTGCAAGTTATCAAAATATCACCCAACTACTTCAAATTGGAAGCATGCAGCTTTCAAATACAAACTACAGCGTTCCAAGCCTCAAGCAGAAACCGTGGAGTCGAATCGAACAAAGTTTAGCAATACAGAAAATTCAATGACGTACAAAGACCCTTGCACAGGAAAATCTTCGACTAATGTGCATAATCGAACCAATATATGTTCAAATAATGGGATGAGCATGCTTCAAGCATGACAAAACGATATGGTCAAGCATGAGTGATCATAACAATTCGAATAAACAAAATGGAAGATTGTCAGACCATGTTAGCAGGCTTCCAGATGATCAAGTTTATGAAGGAAGAATATATGGATCTCCTAACTTCCAGACTTCTACATATAATCTGGGAAAAAAGAGACAAATCGCCGAATAGGGGCATCCAATGGAATCTCCGATGTTAGAACTGACCGACGAGGCAGGCAAATATTGAACCATAAAAATCTATCCCATAATGAAGGATAGAAACCTCCCAGACAAGGGCACAAATATCCAAGACCTCTCCCAAAGGAACAGAAAATAAATCACAGATACGTATTTTTCAAATGAGAAATGCCATACATTATCATGTAAGTCATTAAAAGAACGAGGCTTGAAATATGTATTCGATGTACAAATCGATTAAGCAAAATTCAAGAATCGCTGTGAATTGGAATTAGAACATCGTGTGTGTACGGATAATATTCGATGGGTCATAAATCGTTGAATAAAACAGTCTAGTGCACACGCTTTATTCAATTTAAGAGGAAATTCGCTACAATTCATTTTTCAATGATTTAACTAATCCACTATCGATACGGGCGGTCGATGGTGAAGTATAAGTCCAAAATCGTGCAGATACTTGTTTTTATTACAGAACAGGTGGAGTGAAGCAATTTACGCTCCAGTACAACGTCACATGACTACAAACTAAGACGAAACTCTGGTAAATCATCAACAGTGCAAAAATACACTGAAATCCGTGATACTAGATCAAACAAATCCAGATTTTAATTTGTCCTGTAAGATCATCGATTCCTCTCAAAGAGAAGTTCACCAGTGACAATGCTCAGTTCGAAGCCTACATTCCTCGCAAGCGAAAAATACAAGCATCGAGGGGAAAATGTTAACACCGTTATAAAACGTGGTTCAGAGAAATGCTTTGAGATCATCCAAGTCATTCAGGCGTGACTTGGTTCATTTTCGTTCATCTCGACATGGTCCATGGACGTTAGCACATCGAGTCTCAAGTTACCAAGTTGTTAAACATGCATTTAAAGCATGTCCTGCTGACGACATTAGCATGGAATCATGCCGTACAAATTCTATGTCTTATGGTTCTCATGTCGTTAAGCATTCATGCCGCCAGCCGGTAATGCTCTCGCCGTTCGTAACTTAAGTCAGGTCATTGGCCATGTAAATGATGTTGCTCGACATGTTAATAAAGTCATATGCAGTCCGGTTAAAACTTGTGTATCGCTCAAATTCATGTCGTTCTAAAGCATGCCAAGTCGTTCCAACAAAGCATGGTGCTAGCTTCAAGTCGCCTGCTAAATTCATATCATATACTATAGAACATGCCATATCGTTCGACAAATTGAACCATGACATTCCAGTTAATGACGTGAGATGGCTCCAAACATTATGGACTAAGAGTATATACTGTGTGAATATATAATCATGCCGTTAAGATGCCATGCGCCATGAAGTTCAAGCAAAACCGCAGTGTACTTAAAAAAACATGTCGTTAGGACAGGTAATTATGGCATGAGCAATCCTGGTCCATAAAGCAGGTCTGCACCAGGTCGTTAGTCAGTCCATAGCGCAAGTCGGTGCCATGTTAGCAAGTATATGACGACACAACAATCATGTCATTGGAACCAAGCATATTTAATCTTTGGGATGGTTCCTAATATGATAATCGGTTGTTGCATGTATATGAAACATTAGAACGTTATTACTATACATGACATGCGGGTCAGGACGTTATACAATAAAGCCAACTATCAAACATTGAGTGCCACACCATGTAGTCAGATCGTAAAGTGCAAATCATTCCGCATTTTAGTCCATGTCGCATGCATGGCTCAAATAGCAGTTCATGCCGCAACGAGGCATATCCTTCCAAATTTTCAGTGTGTTGTAACATGTTGACAGTTAAGTCGCATATTTAACCAAGGAACATTCAAGCCGTAAGTCGCATGTAGCTAGCTGAAGGCCACTTGGCACATGGACATGGGTGTTCACGACATGAATGAAGGTCATCGGCTTGGTTTCAGCACACCTTTAGTTCTAACGACATGAAAGTAAGTCACTGTGACCACATGAAGCGAGCTCGTCAAGCCGTTATTTGGGTGAGAAGAAATATGTTAAGTCGTTCTAGGTATTTATGTTGTTAAACATACATAATGGGCCAGCTCTAAAGTGTGCATGGTCAACTATCATCACGTATATTAAATAATGCCATGTAAACTGGGTACAAAGGAAATGTACACGTGGCGTAGTATAAGAAAAAGCATGTCGTAGGACATGCTTTAGGGTATAACAGACGTATACGGGATGAGATAAATCATGACAAATGGTCCGCATACCAAATGAAAAGCATGTCGTGGATGAACAAATGATTGCCAGCTGTAAAGGGAACCTATTAGCTGTCTTCACATGGACAATATGATAAGAAGGCATGTCGTCCAGAACAAGTGAAATCAGTTCAATATCGCACAATGTCCTGACCAAGTCATGTCGCACTGTAGAAGCCACATGTCGTAAAATATGAGACATAAAAGCATGTCGTAGGACCACCTGTACTCAAGCCACAAAGAGAAAACGACATCCAAGACATTTAGTTTAATTCAAGTCGGTCCTGCGATATAAATCATGCCGCGAGTGTTCCATGTCGCATAACATTCCAATTCGCGCCATGAGTCTGCATGCCGCATGCCGCAAGTGCCATGTCGTATGGGGTTTTCATGCCGCATGAAGTCATGGCGAGATGAAGCCATGACGGATTGAGTCATGTCGAAATTGAGTCATGGCATTTTCAGCATAATTACAGAATTGCCACCCGGTCAAAAATCACCTATAAATACCCCCTCATAATTCATTTGAGAAGGGGACCGAAAATTCATTGGTACGAGGAGACTCCGCCAAATTGAAAACTCATCTACAACCTCTCTAATGGCTTCTATGGATTCAATAACCCATTTCCAACTTCATGAAGATCAAATTCAAGTCAAGGATCATTAGAATTCTCTCTGATTGAATCTAAGGTTCTTCAATCTAATTCGAGCTACATAGAAAATCTCTCAAACACTATTCAAAGGATCTCCATTCTTCTCTAATCCATCCCAAAGTTGAAATTGAATGCTAATTCACTATGAAGATCATGGAGAAGTATGAAAGCACCTAAGTGATTGAATATCCATCATGAAGCTAAAAGATCCCTTCATTTTCTTCGCCAAATTCTAGTGAAATTAAATCATAGAGAGAGTTAAAAGAGAGAGATGATTGTAATGAGGGAAATTTCATATGTTGTAAGCTTGAATATCATAATGAGGATTGGTTAAAAGTGGACGTAGATTCATATTGAATCGAATCACTATAAAATTTCCTTTGTGCTCTTACTTATTTTTATTCGTTTATATTGTGATTACGTGGTTCCATATTCTTACCGAATCGGTGAATTGTAACCTTTACATCTTTGGTGTTTGATCCCAAATTTGGGGGAAACACCTCCTTACTTCGTTCTCTTGTATTTTATTTTATCTTCATTTGTAAACACGGTTTCATTCTTATATTCGCGTCTTAGTTTGTGCTATGAAAGGTGGAAAAGAAGGCCAGTATTTATAATAATAGGCAGCTTGGTAGGCACGGTGATGAAGACGTGGCCATCACGGTGTATTGTTCGGAGAGCACGGGAATGGTTTGTTTGGCAATCACGTAAATGTATGTGTACGCCTCGGTATGTAGGACAGTGGGATAGGTCTCTGTTCTTTCATTAATTCCAATGGCTAGAATGGGTAGCTGTGTCCGTTTTCATTGTCATAGCTGAGTTTCACATGGGTCTGCTTAGAAAGAAAATCTGATTTGATGATACATGCATTGGTGTGTGATTTCGATTTCACAGTAGCCTAGGGTAGAAGAAAAAAAACAAGTGCAGTGTTATGTCATTGTTTCAATTAATTAGATTAGGACATGCACGTGATTTTGTACATCCCTTGGCATAGGCTGAAGCTCGATAACTAGATAGCTACATGTTGATGGGTTTTGTTTTGATTTGAAAACACTATATGGAAGCAATCAGCATACACAGGACAATGGTAGATTTAGTAGGGTAGCTGAAGATTTGATTAGGTCTGCTGCCACATATATTTATATATTTTACTTATCTATTTTATGCTTTGTTTGCACTAGTTAAAGTCGTGGCGTACCGTGTAACGTAGAATTCCGTTCATGTTCACGCCGCTACGGACAAAAATAAAAACATCGTTGTGTCGAGCATTGCCTCACGACTTCAAAAATATAATAACATCGGTAGGTTAGCTTATATTGTGAAACCCCAAAATGTTGACACAGGGTGCAAAATACTCCCAAAAAAAAGTTGCTTATTTTGCGAATTAAAAATTACAGTAAATTCCTAAAAATTAAATTATGACTACATCTCAAAGGTCTCATCCAAATTCGAATCCAATTTTCAATTATAATTAAATTATCGTTATGGTTTATAAACGAATTCACTACGACTATTTTAAATTTTGATTTGGACATATCTTACAATCTATACGATGAAATCTCGATTTTTCTCTCCCATTAGAAAACTATAATCAAATCGATCCTAACGTTTTCACAGAATTCCGACTTAAAACAGATTCTGTATATTCGATTGAAGTTCAAAACTCAATTATACGAACTACCGCGTAGTTTCGCGTTCGTTTTATATTAAATATAAATTTAAATATTCAATCGTCGTTAAATAACAAATTCAATATTAATAACCCGTTAATATTTCAAATATAATATTTAAAACCAATTTAAATATTCTAATTCAAATAATCGAAAAACCTGGGTCGTTACACGTATATATATATATATATAGATCATGGCACAAATGCAACAATAGTGGATGTCCCGGGTTTACAAAACGACCACATCATGTTTTAATTACCACGTTATGCAGATATTACTAGGATCAAGAGATCAAAAATCAAAGATATGATGGCAGTTATTATTTCAGCAACAGGAAATGATGTATAAGGCAAAAATTCTAGGTGTTAACTCAAAACAAGGCAGCAAGTCTCATTTTGATATTAAAACACATGTACTCCTAGTTCTGTAATCAAAACAGGGTAAATCAATATGTATTCTATGGCAATATACACATGCGGTATAGAAAACCACCAATGTACCCATATTTAAAAATTAACATGTAGTTTTATGGGCAGGGGTTTAAATCAGAAGTTTTAGCTAACCCCACGTGTTTACTCATTTCATAAAACCACATTATAAATGGCCTTCAAAAATTCCTTTGAATACACGAATAGTTGGTTCCAAAATACATGGATATATGTATTAATTCATATACCTACTCGTTGTGCATTACTGAGTATCCTATCATTTATAGCATAAACATGTCATATGCCAACTCTACTAACTTAAACAGTTTAACAAGTGAAATTAGTTAGGAACTGTATGACTGGTAGTATCACATACACGCCACACACTTGAATACACATCCAACCACACCCCCTAGGAAATATACATATACTCACACATAGACATAGCCCATGCATATATATATATAATTTATTTTAGCAGGAGTTACCTGCCTAAAGTAGTGGTTGAAAGCCCTTCTACTCATGTTATGGAGTTTGATAGGAAGGGAGAAGTGAGTAGAGTACATTGTTTCTATGTTCCACAAAGAGGCATACAAGGAGCCATAGTGACTCCAGAGGCAAATAAGGGAACATCAAAGTATGAGAAGTTTCTCCGCATTTCAAAGAAATGTGACAGCTAAATCATATTATCTTTGAAGGCACTAAGGGGGCTATCTATTAGCAGATCTAATTTTTCTTCAATTATAGTAAGGCCTGTCTGGCGTTTGCACTATCAGGGTAGCAACTCAAAGACAGTATGTGGACTTAGTGTTTCGCATGGTGAATATTATTATAATTATATACTAGTTTAATGCACTATTTAATACATGTACACACATATTGGAATACGGTATGCATATATATGACTTATACTGAACAAAATGGATGGTTTCAGATTTGTCTTTACAGTGAATAATGGCTTCATACAATTTCACTTCAGTGGACATAAAGTTCGACACACATATTCAGTGAACCAAATGGTTCAGCAAACATATTCAATGAACAATGGGTTCAGCACGTTTTCATCAATAAACAATGGTTTCAGTAAATTACTTTTATCAGTAAACAACATTTCATTATCAGCAAACACATTTCAGCATTTCATAAACAATAGTTTCAGAAAGTTTCTGTTTCACTAAACAATGGTTTCAATAAACAATGGTCCAATGATATATCCCTGAATTGAACTAAATCGATTGCTTAACCTGACAATATATCCGAATATGCCTGTTTACCATTTTTATTTCTGTTTTAAAATATGGTAGAGTGTGTGACATATTATCAACCAATATGGTGACTCAAGTATATACAAAGGGAAGTGCCCCAAAATAATCAGCAATCAGGACTTACAAATGTTAAATGGTTTTTAACAGCAAAGGAACTTACACATTTAAACAGTACGGCTTGCATGCAAGATGTGTTCAATATAGTGGGAGTAAGAGGATCATATAACTCATATATATCAGCAAATTCAATTATACCCATAACAGTTTAATATGGAAGCAAATTTTCATCATACATGTTATGGTTTAACATGGCATAAAATCCATAATACCTCTCTTTTCATTTACATACAATATATTAAGGTTTTAACCCAACAGCAGGTTTTTCCGATTTTACATGTTATGGTTTACTCATGAATAAACATTTATATACATAAGTTTCCAGTTTTTGGACAGATGTTTAGCAAGTTTGAAAAGTGAACAAATGTTTGGCTAGAAAAAAATTCGAATATTTTTTTCAAAAAAGATTTTGGCAGGAGATCACTGAGTATATTCCGTGTAAGAAACATTTCACAAATCGATTCACAAATCAAGCAAATTTTCCAGAAATTCATTGATTCATTCACAGCAGCAGCTCAAGCTAGTAATGCATGCAATTGTTTTTAGAAAATCGCAGTGTACATATTGGCAAGATAAACAAGTAAATCAGCTTCCAGGAGTCATACCAACACAGCCAATTCAATCCAAATCAAGGTAATAAATCAGACAAGTAAATCATGCAACTAATAACAAGGCAAAACAGTCCAACTAACTATTTGATCTCATTATTTATCGAAGTTTAAATTACTTGAAAAACAAGCTAATCGCGAGTGAGTTAACACTCACCTAACAGTCGTGCTAGGCAGAGGAATGCGATGGCTATCGCGAAGGCATAGGGCTTGATCGCAAGTGATGGAGCTAGTCTTCGGCACTGCTAACAAAGATCGCTGCTTTGAGGTGGAGGCACTTCGATTTTTGAAAGTGACGGACTGGAAGTGACGCGCGCCTCGATTAGAAGTGAGGATTTGATTGGGAAGGAGGAGGCGACTGATTTGGGGAAGAATAATTTGGGGCTTTTGCCATTAATTTGAAAAGGAGGAAAACAATTCTTTGCTGAAGAAGATTTTGGCTTGCGTTGATTTTATAGGAAAATTTTAGGGGATAAGAACAACGTATTGTCTATAGGTTTTGGGTAGCTGCGGTAAACAGAAGATAGGTCGGCTAGGTTTTGTATAAGGTAGGTATCATTTGATTTTAATTAAATATTAATTTCTACTGTATACCAACGTTGAACGCTCCATATTTGAACAGTCAACACAAACATTAAACACAACAAAAATTATATGTACCTTTTCGTCTTCGCGTTCCGATTCCAATAAAATTATTCTAGTTGTAAATCGACTTTGTCTGTTTACAACGTTATCTCAAAAATTATTTGTCAGTTCATAAATTTAATTCCGTTTGCTCCCAAAACAACTCCGTTCGATTCCAATTTGAACGTTAAATTTCCAGTTTCTCTGTATATATACAGATACACACATTATCAAGCAAATCTCCATATATATAAATATATATGTTGACAAATAAAATTTCTAATTTATTTAATGTTAATAACGATTATTATTATTATTAATTCAACCATATTTATTTTTCAATTGAATTTTTAATCAAATATCCAACCAGATTCGATTCAAATAAATATTTGATTTTCACCAACCATTTTGAATTATATTCAATTCATACACAGACAATATATTTGATTTTTAAATTTCTAACTCCAGTATTAATAATTAAATCTTTTATTAATTCCAATTCTAGCTATCGAAATTTCTGGGTCGTTACAGTGAGATGCAAGCGTTCTACTAGATTAACATTTATTTGTATTTAGAAACTATTATAATATCAGAAAAGATATTGATTTCAAAAATGGTTTGGGTTATCGTAAGACAAAAACCATCCATATTAATGTGTGGATTGGTCTTACGATTATCCATTTCTTTAAAAAGGACTTTTAACTTTAAAATCAAGTTGGATGATACCAATAATTTAGTGGGTTTTTCTCACGCTGGTTCACCAGACTGACCTGTGCGTTTGTAATGCTCGGGTCAGACCCAATTGGGTCCGACCGAGTTGTACAGGTTCATGATAAGATGATAAGGATTCCAGGAGATGAGCTGGAGGAGATCAGATGTATGATATATATAGTATTCCACTGTTTGTTTCAAATGGGGACAGACTATTATAGCTGTCTAGATGAATTGAATGTCCGCTGTATTCTGATAAATTGTAAGTATTGTTCTTAAAATTTTCAATAAAGGTTTATTTCTGTACTATATTTTATTCCGCTGCGATGTGAGACTGTGTATTGTGGTTAGTTGTTCTTCTTCTTTTTCTTCTATTCTAATATTTCTTTCTTTCTTATCTCACCCTCTAACTTCTTTCATTAACGTTATGGATTTTCGGTACTTGAGTTTGGACACGGGATGTATTTGTGTCGAAAACTCGAGCATCGAATTTTCCGGCTCGTTACAGTGGTATCATAGCAATGGTTTAGGAATAACCTTGGCTCTGTGGCGTAACTCGATAGAGATAGGGTTGGTAATACCCTAGATTGAGTTTGAGTGTATATATATGAGAGCACATATTTTTATATTTTAGAAAAATGTTTTGTATTGTGTAAGTTGATCGGTTCAATTTTGAACTGGAAACTGGTACAATATTATTTTGTAAAGAGGGTAAATGAAATAATTTTGCCCAAACTACATTTTTATATAGAAAGGAAATAATTATATCAAATTAGTGTTGATATTTGATTGCTTGAATGATTTGAATGAAATTCATGTGGTATTATGGAATTGAACTGGTTAAATATAACCAGAAGATGAGATAAATGATGTTTGAAATAAAAATCAAAATTTGGAAAATAAATTGGAAGCTAAAGAAAACAAATTCCAATAAAAGTGAATTGTATGGATTTAAACTTGGTTTATAGTAAGTTAAAAAGTTTGGATTGAAAATTTGGAACCATATTAAACTAAAATGAACAACAAATCAATATGGAATGAAATTGCTTGGATTTAAGTTGAAACATCAATAAATTGAACATTGATGATATAAATATAGCTCGATGAATATAGGTTGAATGTGTCGATTGAAATAAGAAGTGAATGGCAATAAATCCAATTCAAGTAATAATTGAATATGACTTGAAATTGAGTCTTGAAATAGAAGTAAATGTGTATTTTGAATAGTAAGTATAAATTAGAATTGTATAACTTGAATTGAAATGAATAGTGAATGGAGGATAAATCAAGTTAAGTTTGATTGAGATTGAAATTTGAACTTAAAATTTATATGGACTCGTAAATTAAAAATAAAACTTGGAACTGAAGTGTAAATTTAAAAGAACTTGTGAATTGAAAGATAACCTAGAACTTAAGTTATAAATGAAACTCGATTTGGTTATAGGTAAAAGTATATATGCAAACATGGTTGGTTAGATTGTCACAAGTGAAGCAAGAAAACCAATAAATGGATAAATTGGTAAAGTGGAAGTAAAATGTTGAATTGATTGTGGCTGAATTGGAATGGATATGTATATGATTGAGCAGGTTTATTGGATAGAAGCAAGTGTGAAAAATAAATATGGGATGTCCGACAAAAAGGTACATGTTTAATTTAATATGAGATTTTATGCGCCGAATCGGCAAGCCACTTGGATGTTTGATTTTCTTTTTGAATGGGAAGGGCCTAGAGAGGCGAGTTGAGGTTTGAACTATTGACCCGTACAAGGGAGGTGCTGGCGAAATTTTTCGAAAATTTAGGGAGTTAGAAAAAATTTCAACAGTTTCGAAAATTTTTGTTAACAAAAAGTTAATCGAAGTTAAAGATTTTTGAGTCGAATTGGAAACTAGCAAATTGGTCAAACAGAAAGGATATTGAAGTAAGTGTCGAGTTGCATAAGTAGATTGGAGAAGTTAGTAAGATATAGCTATTTTCCCTACTTAGTAATTTCGGGGATGAAATTCTTTTAAGGTGGAAGGAATGTAATGTCCCGTACTTTTGACCGCTTAAGATTTGAATATTTAAATTAGTTTAAATATCGAAATGGTAATATAATTGGATTTTTATATTAATTAGAAGCGAAGTTTTGAAACGTAAATATATATTAATTAAAACGAGCTCGAAATAGCGTGGTAGTTCGTTATTTACGATTTTAACTTCAACTGAGTGTACAGGATCCGTTATAAGTCAGAATTCGCTGAAACAAGCAATATTCGAATTTGTTAAACTATAATTTTGTAGTGAAAGAGAAAAATCAGAATTTCGTATTTTATATTGAGAGTTATGGCCAAATCAAATATTGAAATAGTCGCTGTGAAATTCTTTGTAAACAATGATGATTTTATTTAATAAAATAAATCGATTTCAAATCAATAGAATATTAATTTGACTTGAAAATGTAATATTGTGTTTAGAATTCATATTGGTTATTCTGGAAATTTCATGAATTTAATTTGTGTATGTTTATATACTAATAATATTTTATTTGTTATTAAGTCAATTTATACTCAATTAAATTTAATGTTAAACCGTCATTTAATATCTTTTGTATATGGTCGAATTGGACCGTTGAAACTATTCCAGTGTGTTGAGAATAGGGGTAGAACCCTAGGAACGTCTTTTGTTGCGTTCAAATAGGGGTTCGGAACTGTAGTATCCTTTAATTTGAATCACACCAGTTAAATTAGTTAATAAAAATAAAACTTGAAATGAAATATAATTAAAAATAAATAGGAGACGACCTAATATGCTACTCTGTAATGCTATCCTCTCGTATTTTATTTTCACTTTCTTGTCAGAACTTTTCCTTCTCCATGAAGCCTTTTCTGAAACCTACGCTACTTCAATAGCTGCCATCATCTTTCATTTTCATTTGATTCCTTTCCAACGCTTCGTACACTGCAAACCTCCCTCTCTTCATGTCAACACCTAAAAAACTACCTGTACCATTGTGAAGCCGATGTCGTGCCTATCCTCCCACAGCTCTCTTATATAAGGACCCTTGCGTTCGATTACCTTCCCATCCCCAAACCAATACACTTCAATTCCTTCGATTCATCTTTCTTCTATTATTCCCGGAAATCATTCCTCAGAATAAAAAAAACTAAAACAGGAAATCGCTATTTACGAATTCAAGATTCCCTGAAGCGCGATATCCGAAACTCAAATCTAAAGACAACGGAAATGGGTATCTCGATCGGAAGGCCAAACTCTGAAGCTCGATTCATCGCCAATTGGGTATGACAGTGGTTTCGAAGGAGATATGGTGATTGGGTGGTTTGATTTTCTGGTGGTAAACTGAGTGTGACGGTGAGGATGTGGAGGAGTGCTATGATTTGGAAATTCGAAATGGAAGAAGACGGTCTCTGTTGTAGAAGGATGGTTCAAAACTGGGAAGTTGGCAGTAGCGGTGTTAATTGAACTATGAGGAATGGGATAATTTGGGGTTCGGTTGTTTATGATGGAAGAGTTGATTCTGGGGAATAACAAATACATGCAAATGGACTTTTCTTGGAGGGGGCCGTTGTTGATTTTTGGGGTTGAGGTTGTCGTGAGTGCAATTTCGGGAGGAGCAGATTAATGTGTTGAGTGGATTTCAAAGCCATTGAGGATGGAAATATGGGATCGGCTTTGCAGTGAAGATGGAGAAATTAAAGTCTGTGAATTTGGGAGGTGGTCTGTGTTTTTGGGGCAAGACAAGTACATGTATGTGGATGAAAAATAAGGTTGTCTACTGGAGGAGCTTGTCCGGTTAGACAGTGTAGTGTTTTGTCGAAGATAGCGAGGTATATATTTATGAAATTTAAGTTTACTTAGCATAAATTATTTAATTAAGTTAGTAATTAATTTTAATTAACAATAGATTAATCGGTTAATAAATTTTAATAATCACAGGAACAGGTTAATTCAAGATGATTCAAAGTTGAGACGATATGGAAATTAAACCGGATATTCAGCACAAAAAATCGAGGTGAGTTAAACTCACTCGGTAAATTATTGGAAAATATTTTTAATAGTTCAAAATTTATTTTATTTCTTTATGGTTGATAATTGATTGATATAAAGTGATAATAATATATATTATATAAAAATAATATTGGTGTTTGGTGTTGGATAATGCCCGCAGTACCATTAGCGGATGCCCGCAGTACCATTAGCGGATGATTTCCCTATGCACCCCACAATATATATAGTGGATGACCTTCTATACCGTGATATCCTGTCTCGAAGCAGGATGGGTATTATTATTGTTTACTAACATCTGTGGATGCAGGAAAAACAGGTTGGAGGGATCCAACAACATTTATTTATTTGTTTTTCATATACATGCTCATATATGTTGTGTTTATAACCTGTGACTGTTATAGTATACTTGGATGTGTTAATAACACTGATTGTTGATTTTGGATAATTTAAATATACTAAATAACGATATATGGATTTTAAAATAGAAATTGAAATGAAACAAGGATTTTCAAAGGAAACATTTATTTCCAAATAGACATGGTTATTTAGAATCTAAATTAAAAAGAATTTAAAAGTAAATATTTATTTAAAACAAATATTTTGAAAAGTCGATTTTATAAGGGCCGTTGATAAAAAGAGTTTAAAGGAAATATCTATTTTTAAATAGAAATGTTCACCTGAAATCCAAATTATAATAGAACTTAAAAATAAAGATTTGTTCAAACGAATGCAATAATGAGGCAATTTTATAAACAACAGTTATAAATAAATGAAACGATTACCATTTGACAACTTGGAAAATATGGATTTCAAAATAGAATTGGAATATAAAAAGAACTTAAAGGAAACTATTTATTTTCAATTAGAAATGTTTATTTAGAAACCAAGTTAAATACAATTGAGAAGTAAATGTTTGTTTTAACAAATAGGATGAGAATTCGACTTTATAAGTGGCTTTTTCTTAAAAAGCGAAAACCCTTATTTTGGAGTATTTGAGAAGGATATGGTTTGAGCGTGGATTGGAAAAGAAAGTGGGAATGTGGTTTGAAACAAAGATTTTAAATGGGTCGGGATTTTCAAAATGCGTAAAGGGAAAATATAAAGAAGAATTTATAAAGAAATGGAAGTTATAAATAAAAGTGAAACCCGAAATTTCAAGTATGAATCCAAGTTGACTAACTAAGTCAAGAATAAACTTGTATTATTCACAGTTGGGAATGAATAAAGGGTAAAAGCAAATCTGTGCAAATAGAAATTTGTTGGAAGGAAAATTATAAAAGGGTTTTAAATTCATAATTTCTAATTGAATTTAAGTCGGACTAATTTGTATAATATAGTTAATATTATACTAAAGAATTTTATATAATAAATATTAATAGTAAGGAATTTACAAATGATATCTATATACATATATTTTATATGTAGAATGCATTTGAGATGAATAAAGATTGTGTAACACCCCACCTCGGCTAGAGTCACTCACAAACGGAATGCACTAGTTTTGGAGGAGCGTTATCGAGGTAAACAAACACAGAAATATTACAAGACAGAACATAAATAAAACAGCGGAAGAATCAAAAGCCAAATTTCATTACTTTCAAAAAGAGTCAAAACCTTTTACATCCAAAGTACCAACTATCATTTTCCATTACAACAAGTTCTGCCTTGAATAAATAAAGAAGCATAAAACTTAAAACAACAAAAGTAGCTTAATTCCCCAAAGGTAGTAGAAATGCAGCCATAGCATAGCTCAAGATCAAATCGTACATAAGCTGAACTGAAAGCAAGTAGAAATCCAAGCTAAGTTCTAGAATTTCCTCCCTGAGAACCTGGGGGGAAACGAAAGAAAAGGAGGCGAAAGAAAATGGGTCAGTCATAAAGACTGGTAAGTCCTAGTGGCTTTTAGCATAAAAACAGGTAAAGGTAACATGACATGTATAAACTGAAAGTAAACATAAGGATGATGACAAGATCGGCATGATAAACTAAGATAACAAGATAAATCAAGTATAGCATCGCATGTTCAAGATTCGCTGCACCAACTGTACTAGTATCCCAACCCGTGTCAAATATTGACCATGAAATGATCCCTTGGCCCAATATCATGAATGACCCATTACTAGATCTAACGGAACGATCCACTAATCGATCGGCTCCCTACAAGTTCTAGATCGTCATGTGTCTATGTCATAGGCCCCTATCACGAATGTAGTTACCTATGCTAGGTCCACCATAGGGTGTATCAAGCCCTAGGGTGCCAACCACCGACACGAATCAAGCACGCACAGGTAAACCTACTGATGCCCAGTGCCTGCTTTTTCAAATTCGGACTACGTGCACGACCATAGTCCGCCTAAACCTACACTGACGCACCAACTCAACGTTCTGATCGCTTACAATCATCCCAGTAATCGTGCCCCACCCTGTCTAGTTCCGGAGTACCATCATATATCTAGTGGGTTGCTGCTGAAATGGACCGCGTAACTAGGGTTTCCGTCCAACAGGTTAAGTGTTGTCATTTAAATTCGTGACTTAACCCCATCAGTCTAGCATGTCATGTTGGTTAAGTGTTGTCTTCCATGTTCATGACTTAACCCTATCATGTGTCATTAATTAATTAATGCACCCTAACCTCTCACATTAGACCTGTTGTTGTGGTCACTGGATATGCCGGGCGGTTCCGGGCAGATTTACACCACAACTTAGTCTAACCTCGGGTTTCAAGCATGATATGACCAACTACTCACATTTGATCCTATTGTTTGCAGTCACTGGATTTGCCGAGCGGATTCCGGGCAGATTTACACTGCAAACTCAACCCTATTCTAGTGTCATGCCCATGTTCAAGTTTTCATGTCAAGTTCGTGTCAAGTTTCATGGCGAGTTTCATGTCAAGTTTCATGTTTCAACTTATGCCTATTATCAAGTTCATGATTCATGTTCATAACTAATTCATGTTTTGCCTAATCTACCCAAATCGTATTCCCATCGTATGTAAACGTGAATCGATCTAAATTACAAGTAAATCCAAATCCAGAAATAAAGGGAATAACATCAAAACTATGATAGGCAAAAAGGACGAGCATAAAGTGATAAAAGGGATTACAAGACTAGCATGATGTAACTTGAGATAATTGGTTACAACATCACTGGCATATAGAAAATAATAGGGTTTCAAATCTAGCATAATAAGGTGATAGTCATGGCATAAGGTGATAGTCCCAAACTTCTAAATAATAGACTGATTCAACATCACATGCATGATAATGTTATGGGCATGAAAGAGTTTGATTTACAACATGAATAGGTCCAAACTAATTTCATAGCAATATTTCCAAAAGTCAAGATCCAAGATAAACGAAGATAGATATGAATCAATTATCATACTCAAGTCCAATTCCAGTTTATAACATGTCCCTATTAAGTTTATAGTTTTAATCTAAAAGTAACTTGGACTTACAGTGCGCGGATCGAGAATTAGAAAGCAGAAGTTGATGTTGAATCTCTATTTGATTAATCGTGTTCTAATTGAAAACCCCCAATTTGCAAATCACTATGTGTAGTCTTGATAGAGAAGAAGTAGTCCTTTTTCTTTTAATTTCAACTAGAATTTGAGCGGCGTAAGGCTAAAGAGAATTGGTGTAAAGAGAATGAGGCTAGGGGGCTGTTTATATAGGTTTAGAGTCATGTATCTAGTCAGAAAATTGGTCCAAATACATCGAAATGCACCAGATTCAAAATCTGGAATTCGGCACCAGGTCGACCCCCAGGTCGACCCTTTGGTCGACCTGGTCCCTGGGAGGTTGACACTATGGTCGACCCCCAGGTCGACCTGGTCCTGGGCGGGAAATTTCCCGCCAGCCTGTTCTGGGGTTGGAATTCAAATTTGAATTCGAATTTTCGAGCTGTTTCTGATTCTGAAAATCTCTGAAACTTCGGAGGGTCATATCTTCCTCATACGGAATCCGTTTTTCGAAAACTCAGACTCGTTTCCAAGCAGAATTTCGAGATGAATGCAATGGCGCAACCCGTTTCCCTTGATTCTTATTTTAAGATTTAATTATACCATGATTTCTTACCTAAAATGTTATTAAAATACGGGTTGTTACATTCTCCCCTCCTTAAAGGATTTCGTCCCCGAAATCTCTAAGTTAGGAAGAATGTATCCGACCATCCAATCATCCATCTACTCAACCATCATTCACAAGCAACCAATGTCCTTAAAAGATTCCTAATGCTGTATGTACATATGAAGTAATTGTGTGTATATGTACTTATCTAATGCATAAGATCAGGCGGTTACTGATTCAGTAAACCTCCTTAATGCAAAGTATGCTAGTGCGATGAGTCCAACATGTATGCAAATTTATATTACATTTCACAATTTCTACATGAGTTCCCAAACATTCATTCATATGCAACATCCAAATGATAATATATCAAGTTTCCATACATGTACAAGTATAAACACTCATGCATATGCAATATGAAAATGTGACTGAGCCAATCTAGTGCCTAATGTGTGTTATGCAACCACGAGCAACCACTTGCAACCACTTGCAACCATTTGCAAACATCAACCATAACATGTTTCAAATACATGTTTACATCCATAGGGTTCTACCTAAGGTTCTAAAGACAGGATCGAAAAGATATACAAGATAAAACAGAGCATCTAGGAAAAGAAGTTAAAGATGTACCCCTAGAAGGTCCTGCTTGCTGGCCTTGCCCTTGCTTCTTAGGGCAGTCCTTGCTGATATGTCTAGTATCACCACACTGAAAGCATGCTCCCATCTTCGTCTTCTTCTTTCTACAATCCTGGACTATATGCCCATCAATACCACAGAAGTTGCATTTTCTTTTCTCACGTGACTTGTTGTCATTAATGTTGTTGTTGTTCTTGCCTCCTTTCTCGGAGTCTACCTTCTTGTTTTGAGACTCATTCGCCTTGACCTCCTTCTTGCCATTCTTGTCTTCTTCATAAAGTAGGGCCATATCCACCAAGCTCTCAAAGGTCGCCCCCATGGGTACATGAGTCATGGCCAAACCGTGCAGTGGCTCGTTCAGTCCTCGAGCAAAGCGTAGAGCCTTTATCTGAGCCGTGTTAACTAATTCCAGTCCAAACATAGCAAGCTGATTAAACTTATTCACGTACTCCCTAACAGTCATGTCCCCTTACGTGAGTGCTAGGAACCTCTCTACCTGAAGACTTGCTTCTGCTTGCGATAAAAACTTAAGCTCAAACCTCCCTCTAAAATCCACCCAAGTCTCAACGGGCCTAGTAGCGTTGGTGACTTCCCACCAATATGAAGCTTCCTCTTTCAACAACCATGCTGCCAACTAAACTTTCCTATGATCCTCTACATCGAAGATAACAAACAAGTCTTCAGTCTCATTTAGCCAATTACGTGCTTCAATGAAGGTTTCAGTTCCGACGAAGTCCTTGCCACCCATTGCTTTAAAGTCTTTGCATATCTTTGCGAAAGCGTCTACTCGTGGAGGTTGAGGAGGAGGAGGAGGAGGAGCAGCGATTGGGGGAATAAAGTTAGCTTGTCCCACGGCGCGTGCCGTGGCCTGTAAATACATACGGAACCAACCCGGTACTTGCACTCCTTCAGGCAAGTTGATTTCCCCAGACATGCTAAAAAACGAAAAGAAAAGGATTCAAACAAGGAAACAAAGGATCGTGCTAATGGCTTTTGGGGAATAGCCTTTGAAAACAAAACTTTTCTTGAAAAATGCTTCTTTGTAAATGGCTTTGAAAATAATTTTAGAAGGTTTTAAAAACTTTTGCCCAGTCTGGTAACCTTCTGCTCTGATACCAAGTGTAACACCCCACCTCCGCTAGGGTCACTCACAAAGGGAATGCACTAGTTTTGGAGGAGCGTTATTGAGGTAAACAAACACAGAAATATTACAAGATAGAACATAAATAAAACAGTGGAAGAATCAAAAGCCAAATTTCATTACTTTCAAAAAGAGTCAAAAACTTTTACATCCAAAGTACCAACTATCATTTTCCATTACAACAAGTTTTGCCTTGAATAAATAAAGAAGCATAAAACTTAAAACAAAAAAAGTAGCTTAATTCCCCAAAGGTAGCAGAAATGCAGCCATAGCATAGCTCAAGGTCAAACCGTATATGAGCTGAACTGAAAGCAAGTAGAAATCCAGGCTAAGTGCTAGAGTTTCCTCCCTGAGAACCTGGGGGGAAACGAAAGAAAAAGAGGCAAAAGAAAATGGGTCAGTCATAAAGACTGGTAAGTCCTAGTGACTTTCAGCATAAAAACAGGTAAAGGTAACATGACATGTATAAACTGAAAGTAAACATAAGGATGATGACAAGATCGGCATGATAAACTAAGATAACAAGATAAATCAAGTATAGCATCGCATGTTCAAGATTCGCTGCACCAACTGTACTAGTATCCCAACCCATGTCAAATATTAACCATGAAATGATCCCTTGGTCCAATATCATGAATGACCCATTACTAGATCTAACGGAACGATCCACTAATCGATCGGCTCCCTACAAGTTCTAGCTCGTCATGTGTCTGTGTCATACGGCCCTATCACAAATGTAGTTACATGTGCTAGGTCCACTATAGGGTGTATCAAGCCTTAGGGTGCCAACTACCGACACGAATCAAGCACGCACAGGTAAACCTACTGATGCCCAGTGCCTACTTTTTCAAATTCGGACTACGTGCACGACCATAGTACGCCTGAACCTACAATGACGCACCAACTCAGCCGACGTTCTCATCGCTTACAATCAGCCCAGTAATCGTGCCCCACCCTGCCTAGTTCCAGGGTACCATGATACATCTAGTGGGTTACTGCTGAAATGGACCGCGTAACTAGGGTTTCCGTCCAACAGGTTAAGTGTTGTCATTTAAATTCGTGACTTAACCCCATCAGTCTAGCATGTCAAGTTGGTTAAGTATTGTCTTCAATGTTCATTACTTAACCCTATCATGTGTCATTAATTAATTAATGCACCCTAACCTCTCACATTAGACCTGTTGTCGTGGTGGTCACTGGATTTGCCAGGCTGTTCCGGGAAGATTTACACAACAACATTGTCAAACCTCGGGTTTCAAGCGCGATATGACCAACTACTCACATTGGATCCTATTGTTTGCAGTCACTGGATTTGCCGAGCGGATTTCGGGTAGATTTACACTGCAAACTCAACCCAACCTCGAGTTGGCCATGTTCAAGTTCATTCTAGTGTCATGCCTATGTTCAAATTTTCATGTCAAGTTCGTGTCGAGTTTCATGGCGAGTTTCATGTCAAGTTTCATGTTTCAACTTATGCCTATTATCAAGTTCATGGTTCATGTTCATAACCAATTCATGTTTTGCCTAATCTACCCAAATCGTATTCCCATCGCATGTAAACGTGAATCGATCTAAATTACAAGTAAATCCAAATCCAGAAATAAAGGGAATAACATCAAAATTATGATAGGCAAAAATGACGAGCATAAAGTGATAAAAGGGATTACAAGACTAGCATGATGTAACTTGAGATAATTGGTTACAACATCACTGGCATATAGAAAATAATAGGGTTTCAAATCTAGCATAATAAGGTGATAGTCATGGCATAAAGTGATAGTCCCAAACTTGTAAATAATAGACTGATTCAACATCACAGGCATGATAATGTTATGGACATGAAAGAGTTTGATTTACAGCTTGAATAGGTCCAAACTGATTTCATGGCAATATTTCCAAAAGTCAAGATCCAAGATGAATGAAGATAGATATGAATCAATTATCATACTCAAGTCCAATTCCAATTTATAACATGTCCCTATTAAGTTTATAGTTTTAATCTAAAAGTAACTTGGACTTACAGTGCGCGGATCGAGAATTAGAAAGCAGAAGTTGATGTTGAATCTCTATTTGATTAATCGTGTTCTAATTGAAAACCCCCAATTTGCAAATCTTTATGCGTAGTCTTGATGGAGAAAAAGTAGTCCTTTTTCTTTTAATTTCAACTAGAATTTGAGCAGCATAAGGCTAAACAGAATTGGTGTAGAGAGAATGAGGCTAGGGGGCTGTTTATATAGGTTTAGAGTCATGAATCTAGTCAGAAAATTGGTCCAAATACATCGATATGCACCAGATTCAAAATCTTGAATTCGGCAACAGGTCGACCCTATGGTCGAGCTGGTCCCTGGGAGGTCAACACTATGGTCGACCCCAAGGTCGACCTGGTCCTGAGCAGGAAATTTCCCGCCTAGCCTGTTCTATGGTTTGAATTCGAATTTGAATTCGAATTTTCGAGCTGTTTCTGATTCTGAAAATCTTTGAAACTTCGGAGGGTCGTATCTTCCTCATAAGAAATCCGTTTTTTGAAAACTCAGACTCGTTTCCAAGCAGAATTTCGAGACGAACGCAGTGGCGCAACCCGTTTCCCTTGATTCTTAATTTAAAATTTAATTATACTATGATTTCTTACCTTAACATGTTATTAAAATACGGGTTGTTATAGATTGTTGGTATAAAACTTGGTTTCACAAAAGTTAAACCACAATTTGAGTTGATTAATGAGAGGATGTCGTTATAAGAAATATTGTTCCAGTTTTAGAAATAGATAAATTTTTGGCAAAATCATTTTGCAAAATCATATCTTTAAATGGGATATAAGATACAGGTAGTAGTAAATGGTTCGAAATCATATTGTAAGTAAAATATCTGAAATGGTTATAAGTTGAGATAAATATCTCGTTTGACGTGATAATTGATAATTGAAATTTTTATTCGTCAAGAAACGAAATTTAGGAAATTATTCTCTAACTAGTTTAAGATTAGTGGCTAATGGCCAGGATGATGAATATGTTCTTAAAAGTATATGTTTTTTCATATAAAAGTTTTTGAATATTCTTATATATTAATATAAGAAGAGAAATGAGAATTCCATTTATTGGAAAATAGAGAAGTTTTGAATTAATAAATAGTTAATCAAAAAGAGGATAAAGTGATGGAGATTATGAAATCAGTGAATTCAATTTTCTTTTATGGATGAATGGTTGTTTTATTTGATAGTTAAATAACCGACTATCAAATCTAGCCTATCCGATGGTTAGTACGGAAAGACCGGGATCGAATTTATTCGAAAACCATTACGAACTAACTAATACGAAACGTAGAATATATGGATTGAAGATGGAGCAGTGAAGACCGTGGATCTTTATAAACGAAAGGACTACTTGTGTAATGGCGGGGATTTTCGACCCAGAAAATCAACATAAAAACACATTGCTGATTATTCAAGCAACGAAAATACCAGGTCATTAATAGAAGAATTTAGAGGGTGAGATAGAAAAGATAGAACTAATAGAATAGAAGAAGAAGATCACAACTGAACAGAATCAGAGTAAACACGAATCTCACAGCGGAATAATAATTTTTATTATATAACAAGTTTGCAATACAAATCAGAGTTTGTATATATATACATACCATATCAGAGTATAATACATGGGATACATCACAGCGGAAATAATCTCTAATAACTAATAGTGGAGCCTCCTGCCTTTAGCTCCTCCAAGTGAATCTGCAAAGCCTGAAACACTTGACTGCCCACACAAATTTGGGCACCCAAGAGTTTAGGGAAAACAAACAAAATAAACTCTGGGTCAGTCATGGGACTGGTGTGAGTAAATTCCAACCATACTGTTTAACTTTGTAAACCTTACTATAACCTAAAATTTCTTTGATATCAAAACCCGTGATATTATGATAATGTCTAAACAAATAATTATACAAGTAACAGAACGCTTGCATCTCACGTTCCACATATATATAGTATAAAATCATAAACCGCAGGGCGCTTATTGGAGATTGGATTTCAACAGACAAGGTATGGGAGCACCTTTTGATTAGTGTACTCTAGAGGGGATACACTCAGGGTTCAACAAGAACGTCTTGCAACCCGGCCACACATGACCGCTCACTCATTTAGCTTGAGTGTCGCGAATATATTGCCACCATGGTTGTAGGCCATCCAACCGTCATTCGAAGATACAGAATCGAAAAGAAGTATAAATATGAATTTTCTCTAGATCGTTGACAATACACCCTGCTTGGGGATGACCCAACTAGCCATGCTGCCTAGCCCAACTTCTGTCACTTCCTGGTTGTGAGGCTAGAGGCTACGTCTATCTTCAGAACATCTGGTCACCATTCACTTTGAATGTCACATCGTCAAATCCGTAATCACACATTGATTACACAAATGCACACTGGGTGTAGAATAAAGAGAAGTCACCTTCTCCCCACCAACTTGGTATATTCATAAAATCAACGGCGTGACCGTTGGAAATACTCTGTCAGACACTCGTCCATACAAGTTGTCCTGGGACTGGACAAACGAAACACACCATTCTATAACTGGACGATCCTTGCATTTAACTCCGTCTTCAATTATCTTCAGCATATCTCATTCGCAACGATTATGCCTATACGGAGTGGTTTTCGAGTAATAACCCAACCGGTCTCTCCGTATTGACAACGATGGTCAAAACACTTCGATAGTCGGTTATTTAACTATCGGAGTTAAAACAACATCCATTCTAATGTATAACTAACGTCACACAACCACAGGCACTTTTTATTCGACATTCATTTTTATTATTCGAATTCCCATATCTTACCGGATATTACTATACTCCCGATTTACCCTTTTACACTTCTTGGAAAACATTTCCAGTTATTATAAACTCTTATTCTTTCATGTTCCAGAAACATACGTTATTAACGTTCGAAACATTTTCATTCTTTTCACATTCCTGGTTTCTACACTTGGATCGTATACCCTATCTTCATTGGAAAATATTTCCAATTTCATTATAAATATTTTAATCGGCCAACCGTTTATTTTTAAAACATAATTCACTTTAAAATGTGAATACCATTCCTGTTATAGAAATCTGAATACCTTTATCAATTAACTCTTTATTCAAGTAATACTTATCTCGTTTACCGAAACCTCTTTCATACTTTATATTCCCAATCCACTTTATAAACTCTATTTTCTAAGACAACTTCTTATCTAATCGATATCAAGTTTATAACTAAATACTGACTCCTATCCTATTAACATTTATTCGTTTAACCTAAATGTTAATTATTCTATCAGATTATAATCCCTAAAAATAATTTGCTTTTAATACATTCGACATCGTCGAATCCCAGTTCCAAATCCTAATGGTTTAATTCTAATCACATTTCGAACATCGAAATGCTGTCATTAGTTTCTAATATGATTTCCCCAATTCTTTTTCTAAACTTTTTCTTATATTTCTTTGAACAAACGTCGTTACTTATTACTCTAGAATAAGTGGATTTCAAACCAAACTATTACGTTTCCTAGGAAGTGCTGCTATATATAAAAGTCATGCTTACGTCAAATCAACAGCAGTAAATTTGTCGCTATAGTTCTAAACATATCATACGCTATAATATTCTTATAACTAATACAGTCACACTTACCTTATCAACAGCGTTATTTTATTGCTATAGTTCAACTTGTCATGCGCTGTAATATTCTTTGTTATAACTAATCTTGACATAACAGTCACACTTATCTTATCAACAGCGTTATTTTATCGCTATAATTCTAAGACTTGCATACGCTGCCATATTCCTTTTATACTAATCTTGACATCTATTTCCGTCACAAAAATCTTGACATCTCTTTCTGTTACAAAAATCTTGACATCTCTTAACGTTACAAAAATCTTGACATCTCTTTCCGTTACAAACTGATATTGTTCCTCGGTAATAGCGAAGCCGTTCAAGTTGGGGTATTTTATTTACCTCTCAGACCTTGATCGACAACGTTCTTACCTTAGAACCGATACAAGTCTGTATTCAAATTCCTTATTACTTAATATATTTATTAAATCGTATTTCCTTGTTGTATTTTGGAATATGGTTTTACAACACCATATTCTTACTTTGGAATCTCTGTGGTTTATGCATATTTAATTTAAACATTAACGCTTTGCTTTCACCATTCCCCAGTTCTTATCTATAACTTGTTAAATGGTAATTAACTCTCACTAATTTCGATAAACTTATTTCTAACCTGTTTCATTAGATAAATTAAAGACCAATTAATCTAAAAATCATGTTCCCAAATAACAGTTGATTAAATCAACTTATTTCCATCAGTAAATTCATTAACTGATTTTAATTACTTCTTAACATTAGATTAATCTAAATAAATCTAATGATATCTCTAAATTATTTATCCAAATATTTAATCGTCGTATAATTCTGCTTTACAAACTTATGTCAATAATCGTTTTTATTTATTTTATAAAAACGAACTCTAAATTAATGGTTTATAATAGAACTTCTATTATAAATTTAAAATTTTACTTTAATTATAAAAATATAATTTTTATAATTAACTTCGTTCATTTGCCTGACGGCAAATCAACTTCGTAACAAAACGATGGTTTTACAGTCGACTGTTAACACTTTCTTAATCGATAACATTTATCGAAACAAATGTTGAATCTTTGTTCAACATCAATATCCAGACGGGGTTTTAAATAAAATTGGGTTCAACAGTGCATACAAACAAACAGTACATACAAATATCGAGAAATCCGGTCGGATTCCTCAAACCGGTTTCCGCATCCACAGATGTCAGTCCACACAATTTACACTAACTCTATACTAGGGGGTATTCTAATTGGTGGAATCAGTGTCCACTGATGATGTGTACATATATATAACGGTATATAATATTCAACCGAATTAATTGTAATCAACCTAATCAACCATCACACAGCATTCAAACAACATTAAAATATAACTGCAATATTTTAAAATAGATCAGAGTTAGTGATTTTACTCACCTTGGCGTGTTAACCGTTAAATACGATTTGGGTCAGTCGGTTTACTTTTTGAAACCCGTATAGCCCAGTTTCTTCCTATCCATGATTTTGAACACTGCTTCTTATCGTCGTCCTCCTGCGCCTACACAGCCGAGTTCATCACCACCTCCCTACGTCCATCACTCTTCAGCGTTCCCAGCGCTACAATGCCATGGAAACCCCTCAAACTTATCACTGTTCCAGACATACGTGCTATATTTCGAACAACACACCATCATTCAGCTCTTCCTTTTTTTTAAATAGTATTCATCTCCCTTTTTAACTCGCAAATCTACAACATGAGTCCGACCACTTTTACTTCATGTTACAACGAACTTCGACAAACCGTGCTACTCCTCGACAGCAGTGCAGCGCCATCTTACCAGGAACCCAGCGTCAGTGTCGAAACAACCTGCAGTCCTCTCTAGTTCGTATCAAAATTCTTCCACCTTCTCGAACCCTTCAGCACAACGATGCTCACAAAAGCCCAGTCGCACTTAAATACCAATCCACTTTGCTGCACCAATTTCCGGATGCCATGCACCCTCATTCACCGTTATTTCCTCATGCCATCTTGTTTATGCAGTCACCCCACTCCAATATGAGAACCGCATGCATCGTCCCCGGCCATTTTGCTGAACCCGAAAACTTTGTCTTCACCCTACAATTCTCGCACCCCCCCATACTCTCAGAAATGGATCTCATCTTCATTTCACCGAAGGCCTCCACTTGAACCTCCACGTAATCCATGCATATCCACGTAGATGTACTTCTAAAATGGACCTACTTATATCACGTAAAAGAAGAATGCCCGCAACCCCATAAAAACGGACGTGCACCCTCTCCGCCTCATCTCACTTCGCCGTCCATACTCCCCACACACACGCACATCCCATGAAAAACACTGCTCTTCTGAGAACTGCATGCTCCTGTATACTTATTCTACCCCTTGCCGAAATGATTTTCCACCCTCCAGTACAAGTTCCTTCATCACACATACTTCATGTTGAAACATACATTAAATAAAACAACCTACTCACGTCCATGATCCTCCACGTCCTTACCCCCTTGATTCACTTCAACACTCAGCTTTCTCCTTTCAACACATCCCTCCATGCTCGCAACCGTCCATCAATGCCCGATATCCTAGTTCGCACCCCCCCACAAGAAACGCTCACACCTGCTCCTACCAAAACGTGCATCTTTCCTCACTTGTGCCTTCCAGATCCAAGAGGAACTTAGCAAGATCGAAATACAAGGTTTACTGATTTATTAATGTCTCTCCCAATGAACGAGAAGATGGGCTTTGGGTCTTTATAGCTTTAGTTACCTTGCCATGCACGGTTTAGGGAAGTATAGGGTAGTGTTCTGAGGCCATACTTCATTAAATCTTGACAAGGACTACTCGGGTTGCTGAATTCAAGGTCCTAGGGTGTTACAGCCTTAACCCTTAAGCATGGATATTGTTTATTTTTGGCTATTCCTAGAGTAGCTGTTTTATTATATAGGTCGGCCGTACTTTCTTTCTTTTCCTTTTTGCGAGGCGAGAGAGCTTTTGCCGCAGTATATATATGTGTATATATATATACAGAGTTTGGAGACCTAAGGCTTAAGCATGAGGATGTGGTACTTGCTAGTGTGTAATAGGGTATGGCTTGTGCTGTAGGCGTATGGTTTATTAAATGGAAATATGGCTTCATGTAGGTAGGCTGAGCTGGAGAATAGAGTATGGTTCATTAATTTGACAAAGACTTAACCTTGCTTGTTTCACTTCATAGGTATGGTGTTTTATTTTCAACGATTGGTGTATGGGTTTGTATAGCTTAGCATGTTTTTCAGTAAGCACATAGTGATTTATTTTTCAACTTAACTGTGCATATGCATGTGCCATTAAATCTCGAAGAGGGACGGTATGGCCAATATATTAAATGCGAAAAGAAACTTTGGGTGCAGCTTAATTTAGGTACGTGCAAAGGCATGTTGGAAATCTTCATTTTGTAGCGGTTTTCAATGTATGCGGTGTATATATGTTTTATATTTCAAAATCTTAGTGTACTAAATTACATAGAATTATGTTCATGACCGAACTGTTATGGACAAAAGTAAGAATATAGTTGTGTCCAACGAGGTGTCACGATCCCAAAAATATAATAATACCGGTAGATTGGCTTATATTTTGAAATCCCGAAATACCGATACAGGGTGCGAAATACTCCAAATAAAAAGTTGCATATTTAATTAATTAAAAATTATAGTAAAATTCTAAAAATTAAATTATCGCTGCGCCTCAAAATAACCTTGTCCAGATTCGAATTCGATATCAAGTTATATCGAATAAACTGTTTTCGGTCGATATACGATTTCATAGCGACTTTCTGAATATTTGATTTGGACATATCTTGTAGTCTGTATGGCGAAATCTCCATTTTCCACTTCCGTTGGAAAGATACCGTTCAACAGATTCCAACGTTTCTCGTTTCGAAGAAATCTGATTTAAAATGAGTCCGGTACACTCAATTGAAGTTCAGAATGTTAATTTACGAACTGCAGCGTCGTTATGGGCTCGATTATAATTAATATATATCTTTATACGTTCAACTTCGTTTTAATTAATATATAAATCCACTTATATTACAAATTCAATATTTAAACTGATTTAAATATTCAAATACAAACCGACGAAAATGCGGGACGTTACAGACCTTCCCCCTTAAAATAATTTCGTCCTCGAAATTGCTAAGATAGGGAAAATGCTACAATCTCTGTTATAACATGGTTAAAAATCTTTTTGGTTTACTTCATAATTCCAGTTTCAACTGAACTGATTTATTACAATTAAAAATTAATTCCTTCTTATTTCGAATATTTTCAAAATTCTGAAAATTTCCTAACAGCTCAAATTTTCAGAGAATTTTGCCAGCATCTCCTCTGCACGGCTTATTCGTTACTACAACAATTCGCCTCTCTCGGCCATCTCCAATCCAAAGAAAATCAAACGGCCAAGCGATCTGCCAAACTGGCTCATAAATATCTCATATCCAATATAAACGTGTACCCTTTTGTTGGGCATTTCAACTCCATCCCTGCCATTTGCTATCACTTTAACATATATCAAAGCATCCTTGATTGATCTCCCATCACTCCATTCTCACCAATCTTTCGAAATTTCTGTTTCAACTTCAAGTCCATTTTCTGATTTATTTCTCAAATCAGTTATCTTCATCTCCAAATTCAAAATTTGATTCTTGTTCTCCAAGAATCAATTCATTTTAATAACTCGAATTTCCAATATTTCTCTTTTACAATTTCCATTCTGGATCGTTCCCAATTCAATCCAATTTTGTTATCTTAGTTTAAGTTCCACTTTTACCATTTTAACTTCATAAGTTAAATCCTTTATTTCAGAATTCAAATTCCTGGGATTTATCCAAATCTGTTTGAAATCATATATAATTCAAAACATTTGAATTTTCTGACAACTTGTTTCTCAAACAATACAAAACAAAATCTTTGGTAGCAATCCGTCACTTAGCAACTTGAAAATGAACACCGATAATGGTCGACTTCATCATCGGAATTTATTTCCCAGTGATCAAGGTGAGTTCAATGCTATATTACTTTTCAAATTTCATTTTAAAACACTTCCATTTTGAATTTTACTTCAAATATCTTCCACAACACTTGGAAAACAAATTTTCAAATCTCCCAGGATTTTAAAATTCCCATATATTTAATTCAAATATTATTTCCAACTCTTGTCCAAGTTTCTAGAGTTTTATTTCAATTCGGATTTTAATTTCAAATTCAGTTAATCTGATTTTTGCATATTATACTTATATACTATTTCGATTGGTTATTTAGATAACCATCTCAATTATAGATCTTATTTGATCATAATTATGATCACACATCCAATATACTATAATAATCTCAAGATATATATAATCAAAATATAATTTAGGTAAAATTATTTTATTTACCCTCTTTCAAAACATACCGTGTCGAGTTACTCTGTTCAAGAGTTTAGAAACACCTATCGACACAGTTTGCATTACCGTTTCGACCAGAGTTTATAAACCACTCGACTGACTAGTCAACACAATATAAAACAGTTTTTATATTAATTCACAAATACGCTCTCATATATATATACACTCAAACTCAATCTAGAGTATTACTAACTCCATCTCTATTGAGTTATGCCACAGAGCCAAGGTAATCACTTAACCTTATGCTCTGATGCCAACTGTAATGGCGGGGATTTTCGACCCAGAAAATCAACATAAAAACACACTGCTGATTATTCAAGCAACGAAAATACCAGGTCATTAATAGAAGAATTTAGAGGGTGAGATAGAAAAGATAGAACTAATAGAATAGAAGAAGAAGATCACAACTGAACAGAATCAGAGTAAACACGAATCTCACAGCGGAATAATAATTTTTATTATATAACAAGTTTGCAATACAAATCAGAGTTTGTATATATATACATACCATATCAGAGTATAATACATGGGATACATCACAGCGGAAATAATCTCTAATAACTAATAGTGGAGCCTCCTGCCTTTAGCTCCTCCAAGTGAATCTGCAAAGCCTGAAACACTTGACTGCCCACACAAATTTGGGCACCCAAGAGTTTAGGGAAAACAAACAAAATAAACTCTGGGTCAGTCATGGGACTGGTGTGAGTAAATTCCAACCATACTGTTTAACTTTGTAAACCTTACTATAACCTAAAATTTCTTTGATATCAAAACCCGTGATATTATGATAATGTCTAAACAAATAATTATACAAGTAACAGAACGCTTGCATCTCACGTTCCACATATATATAGTATAAAATCATAAACCGCAGGGCGCTTATTGGAGATTGGATTTCAACAGACAAGGTATGGGAGCACCTTTTGATTAGTGTACTCTAGAGGGGATACACTCAGGGTTCAACAAGAACGTCTTGCAACCCGGCCACACATGACCGCTCACTCATTTAGCTTGAGTGTCGCGAATATATTGCCACCATGGTTGTAGGCCATCCAACCGTCATTCGAAGATACAGAATCGAAAAGAAGTATAAATATGAATTTTCTCTAGATCGTTGACAATACACCCTGCTTGGGGATGACCCAACTAGCCATGCTGCCTAGCCCAACTTCTGTCACTTCCTGGTTGTGAGGCTAGAGGCTACGTCTATCTTCAGAACATCTGGTCACCATTCACTTTGAATGTCACATCGTCAAATCCGTAATCACACATTGATTACACAAATGCACACTGGGTGTAGAATAAAGAGAAGTCACCTTCTCCCCACCAACTTGGTATATTCATAAAATCAACGGCGTGACCGTTGGAAATACTCTGTCAGACACTCGTCCATACAAGTTGTCCTGGGACTGGACAAACGAAACACACCATTCTATAACTGGACGATCCTTGCATTTAACTCCGTCTTCAATTATCTTCAGCATATCTCATTCGCAACGATTATGCCTATACGGAGTGGTTTTCGAGTAATAACCCAACCGGTCTCTCCGTATTGACAACGATGGTCAAAACACTTCGATAGTCGGTTATTTAACTATCGGAGTTAAAACAACATCCATTCTAATGTATAACTAACGTCACACAACCACAGGCACTTTTTATTCGACATTCATTTTTATTATTCGAATTCCCATATCTTACCGGATATTACTATACTCCCGATTTACCCTTTTACACTTCTTGGAAAACATTTCCAGTTATTATAAACTCTTATTCTTTCATGTTCCAGAAACATACGTTATTAACGTTCGAAATAGTTTCATTCTTTTCACATTCCTGGTTTCTACACTTGGATCGTATACCCTATCTTCATTGGAAAATATTTCCAATTTCATTATAAATATTTTAATCGGCCAACCGTTTATTTTTAAAACATAATTCACTTTAAAATGTGAATACCATTCCTGTTATAGAAATCTGAATACCTTTATCAATTAACTCTTTATTCAAGTAATACTTATCTCGTTTACCGAAACCTCTTTCATACTTTATATTCCCAATCCACTTTATAAACTCTGTTTTCTAAGACAACTTCTTATCTAATCGATATCAAGTTTATAACTAAATACTGACTCCTATCCTATTAACATTTATTCGTTTAACCTAAATGTTAATTATTCTATCAGATTATAATCCCTAAAAATAATTTGCTTTTAATACATTCGACATCGTCGAATCCCAGTTCCAAATCCTAATGGTTTAATTCTAATCACATTTCGAACATCGAAATACTGTCATTAGTTTCTAATACGATTTCCCCAATTCTTTTTCTAAACTTTTTCTTATATTTCTTTGAACAAACGTCGTTACTTATTACTCTAGAATAAGTGGATTTCAAACCAAACTATTACGTTTCCTAGGAAGTGCTGCTATATATAAAAGTCATGCTTACGTCAAATCAACAGCAGTAAATTTGTCGCTATAGTTCTAAACATATCATACGCTATAATATTCTTATAACTAATTACAGTCACACTTACCTTATCAACAGCGTTATTTTATTGCTATAGTTCAACTTGTCATGCGCTGTAATATTCTTTGTTATAACTAATCTTGACATAACAGTCACACTTATCTTATCAACAGCGTTATTTTATCGCTATAATTCTAAGACTTGCATACGCTGCCATATTCCTTTTATACTAATCTTGACATCTATTTCCGTCACAAAAATCTTGACATCTCTTTCTGTTACAAAAATCTTGACATCTCTTAACGTTACAAAAATCTTGACATCTCTTTCCGTTACAAACTGATATTGTTCCTCGGTAATAGCGAAGCCGTTCAAGTTGGGGTATTTTATTTACCTCTCAGACCTTGATCGACAACGTTCTTACCTTAGAACCGATACAAGTCTGTATTCAAATTCCTTATTACTTAATATATTTATTAAATCGTATTTCCTTGTTGTATTTTGGAATATGGTTTTACAACACCATATTCTTACTTTGGAATCTCTGTGGTTTATGCATATTTAATTTAAACATTAACTCTTTGCTTTCACCATTCCCCAGTTCTTATCTATAACTTGTTAAATGGTAATTAACTCTCATTAATTTCGATAAACTTATTTCTAACCTGTTTCATTAGATAAATTAAAGACCAATTAATCTAAAAATCATGTTCCCAAATAACAGTTGATTAAATCAACTTATTTCCATCAGTAAATTCATTAACTGATTTTAATTACTTCTTAACATTAGATTAATCTAAATAAATCTAATGATATCTCTAAATTATTTATCCAAATATTTAATCGTCGTATAATTCTGCTTTACAAACTTATGTCAATAATCGTTTTTATTTATTTTATAAAAACGAACTCTAAATTAATGGTTTATAATAGAACTTCTATTATAAATTTAAAATTTTACTTTAATTATAAAAATATAATTTTTATAATTAACTTCGTTCATTTGCCTGACGGCAAATCAACTTCGTAACAAAACGATGGTTTTACAGTCGACTGTTAACACTTTCTTAATCGATAACATTTATCGAAACAAATGTTGAATCTTTGTTCAACATCAATATCCAGACGGGGTTTTAAATAAAATTGGGTTCAACAGTGCATACAAACAAACAGTACATACAAATATCGAGAAATCCGGTCGGATTCCTCAAACCGGTTTCCGCATCCACAGATGTCAGTCCACACAATTTACACTAACTCTATACTAGGGGGTATTCTAATTGGTGGAATCAGTGTCCACTGATGATGTGTACATATATATAACGGTATATAATATTCAACCGAATTAATTGTAATCAACCTAATCAACCATCACACAGCATTCAAACAACATTAAAATATAACTGCAATATTTTAAAATAGATCAGAGTTAGTGATTTTACTCACCTTGGCGTGTTAACCGTTAAATACGATTTGGGTCAGTCGGTTTACTTTTTGAAACCCGTATAGCCCAGTTTCTTCCTATCCATGATTTTGAACACTGCTTCTTATCGTCGTCCTCCTGCGCCTACACAGCCGAGTTCATCACCACCTCCCTACGTCCATCACTCTTCAGCGTTCCCAGCGCTACAATGCCATGGAAACCCCTCAAACTTATCACTGTTCCAGACATACGTGCTATATTTCGAACAACACACCATCGTTCAGCTCTTCCTTTTTTTTAAATAGTATTCATCTCCCTTTTTAACTCGCAAATCTACAACATGAGTCCGACCACTTTTACTTCATGTTACAACGAACTTCGACAAACCGTGCTACTCCTCGACAGCAGTGCAGCGCCATCTTACCAGGAACCCAGCGTCAGTGTCGAAACAACCTGCAGTCCTCTCTAGTTCGTATCAAAATTCTTCCACCTTCTCGAACCCTTCAGCACAACGATGCTCACAAAAGCCCAGTCGCACTTAAATACCAATCCACTTTGCTGCACCAATTTCCGGATGCCATGCACCCTCATTCACCGTTATTTCCTCATGCCATCTTGTTTATGCAGTCACCCCACTCCAATATGAGAACCGCATGCATCGTCCCCGGCCATTTTGCTGAACCCGAAAACTTTGTCTTCACCCTACAATTCTCGCACCCCCCCATACTCTCAGAAATGGATCTCATCTTCATTTCACCGAAGGCCTCCACTTGAACCTCCACGTAATCCATGCATATCCACGTAGATGTACTTCTAAAATGGACCTACTTATATCACGTAAAAGAAGAATGCCCGCAACCCCATAAAAACGGACGTGCACCCTCTCCGCATCATCTCACTTCGCCGTCCATACTCCCCACACACACGCACATCCCATGAAAAACACTGCTCTTCTGAGAACTGCATGCTCCTGTATACTTATTCTACCCCTTGCCGAAATGATTTTCCACCCTCCAGTACAAGTTCCTTCATCACACATACTTCATGTTGAAACATACATTAAATAAAACAACCTACTCACGTCCATGATCCTCCACGTCCTTACCCCCTTGATTCACTTCAACACTCAGCTTTCTCCTTTCAACACATCCCTCCATGCTCGCAACCGTCCATCAATGCCCGATATCCTAGTTCGCACCCCCCCACAAGAAACGCTCACACCTGCTCCTACCAAAACGTGCATCTTTCCTCACTTGTGCCTTCCAGATCCAAGAGGAACTTAGCAAGATCGAAATACAAGGTTTACTGATTTATTAATGTCTCTCCCAATGAACGAGAAGATGGGCTTTGGGTCTTTATAGCTTTAGTTACCTTGCCATGCACGGTTTAGGGAAGTATAGGGTAGTGTTCTGAGGCCATACTTCATTAAATCTTGACAAGGACTACTCGGGTTGCTGAATTCAAGGTCCTAGGGTGTTACAGCCTTAACCCTTAAGCATGGATATTGTTTATTTTTGGCTATTCCTAGAGTAGCTGTTTTATTATATAGGTCGGCCGTACTTTCTTTCTTTTCCTTTTTGCGAGGCGAGAGAGCTTTTGCCGCAGTATATATATGTGTATATATATATATATACAGAGTTTGGAGACCTAAGGCTTAAGCATGAGGATGTGGTACTTGCTAGTGTGTAATAGGGTATGGCTTGTGCTGTAGGCGTATGGTTTATTAAATGGAAATATGGCTTCATGTAGGTAGGCTGAGCTGGAGAATAGAGTATGGTTCATTAATTTGACAAAGACTTAACCTTGCTTGTTTCACTTCATAGGTATGGTGTTTTATTTTCAACGATTGGTGTATGGGTTTGTATAGCTTAGCATGTTTTTCAGTAAGCACAGAGTGATTTATTTTTCAACATAACTGTGCATATGCATGTGCCATTAAATCTCGAAGAGGGACGGTATGGCCAATATATTAAATGCGAAAAGAAACTTTGGGTGCAGCTTAATTTAGGTACGTGCAAAGGCATGTTGGAAATCTTCATTTTGTAGCGGTTTTCAATGTATGCGGTGTATATATGTTTTATATTTCAAAATCTTAGTGTACTAAATTACATAGAATTATGTTCATGACCGAACTGTTATGGACAAAAGTAAGAATATAGTTGTGTCCAACGAGGTGTCACGATCCCAAAAATATAATAATACCGGTAGATTGGCTTATATTTTGAAATCCCGAAATACCGATACAGGGTGCGAAATACTCCAAATAAAAAGTTGCATATTTAATTAATTAAAAATTATAGTAAAATTCTAAAAATTAAATTATCGCTGCGCCTCAAAATAACCTTGTCCAGATTCGAATTCGATATCAAGTTATATCGAATAAACTGTTTTCGGTCGATATACGATTTCATAGCGACTTTCTGAATATTTGATTTGGACATATCTTGTAGTCTGTATGGCGAAATCTCCATTTTCCACTTCCGTTGGAAAGATACCGTTCAACAGATTCCAATGTTTCTCGTTTCGAAGAAATCTGATTTAAAATGAGTCCGGTACACTCAGTTGAAGTTCAGAATGTTAATTTACGAACTGCAGCGTCGTTATGGGCTCGATTATAATTAATATATATCTTTATACGTTCAACTTCGTTTTAATTAATATATAAATCCACTTATATTACAAATTCAATATTTAAACTGATTTAAATATTCAAATACAAACCGACGAAAATGCGGGACGTTACAGACCTTCCCCCTTAAAATAATTTCGTCCTCGAAATTGCTAAGATAGGGAAAATGCTACAATCTCTGTTATAACATGGTTAAAAATCTTTTTGGTTTACTTCATAATTCCAGTTTCAACTGAACTGATTTATTACAATTAAAAATTAATTCCTTCTTATTTCGAATATTTTCAAAATTCTGAAAATTTCCTAACAGCTCAAATTTTCAGAGAATTTTGCCAGCATCTCCTCTGCACGGCTTATTCGTTACTACAACAATTCGCCTCTCTCGGCCATCTCCAATCCAAAGAAAATCAAACGGCCAAGCGATCTGCCAAACTGGCTCATAAATATCTCATATCCAATATAAACGTGTACCCTTTTGTTGGGCATTTCAACTCCATCCCTGCCATTTGCTATCACTTTAACATATATCAAAGCATCCTTGATTGATCTCCCATCACTCCATTCTCACCAATCTTTCGAAATTTCTGTTTCAACTTCAAGTCCATTTTCTGATTTATTTCTCAAATCAGTTATCTTCATCTCCAAATTCAAAATTTGATTCTTGTTCTCCAAGAATCAATTCATTTTAATAACTCGAATTTCCAATATTTCTCTTTTACAATTTCCATTCTGGATCGTTCCCAATTCAATCCAATTTTGTTATCTTAGTTTAAGTTCCACTTTTACCATTTTAACTTCATAAGTTAAATCCTTTATTTCAGAATTCAAATTCCTGGGATTTATCCAAATCTGTTTGAAATCATATATAATTCAAAACATTTGAATTTTATGACAACTTGTTTCTCAAACAATACAAAACAAAATCTTTGGTAGCAATCCGTCACTTAGCAACTTGAAAATGAACACCGATAATGGTCGACTTCATCATCGGAATTTATTTCCCAGTGATCAAGGTGAGTTCAATGCTATATTACTTTTCAAATTTCATTTTAAAACACTTCCATTTTGAATTTTACTTCAAATATCTTCCACAACACTTGGAAAACAAATTTTCAAATCTCCCAGGATTTTAAAATTCCCATATATTTAATTCAAATATTATTTCCAACTCTTGTCCAAGTTTCTAGAGTTTTATTTCAATTCGGATTTTAATTTCAAATTCAGTTAATCTGATTTTTGCATATTATACTTATATACTATTTCGATTGGTTATTTAGATAACCATCTCAATTATAGATCTTATTTGATCATAATTATGATCACACATCCAATATACTATAATAATCTCAAGATATATATAATCAAAATATAATTTAGGTAAAATTATTTTATTTACCCTCTTTCAAAACATACCGTGTCGAGTTACTCTGTTCAAGAGTTTAGAAACACCTATCGACACAGTTTGCATTACCGTTTCGACCAGAGTTTATAAACCACTCGACTGACTAGTCAACACAATATAAAACAGTTTTTATATTAATTCACAAATACGCTCTCATATATATACACTCAAACTCAATCTAGAGTAGTACTAACTCCATCTCTATTGAGTTATGCCACAGAGCCAAGGTAATCACTTAACCTTATGCTCTGATGCCAACTGTAATGGCGGGGATTTTCGACCCAGAAAATCAACATAAAAACACACTGCTGATTATTCAAGCAACGAAAATACCAGGTCATTAATAGAAGAATTTAGAGGGTGAGATAGAAAAGATAGAACTAATAGAATAGAAGAAGAAGATCACAACTGAACAGAATCAGAGTAAACACGAATCTCACAGCGGAATAATAATTTTTATTATATAACAAGTTTGCAATACAAATCAGAGTTTGTATATATATACATACCATATCAGAGTATAATACATGGGATACATCACAGCGGAAATAATCTCTAATAACTAATAGTGGAGCCTCCTGCCTTTAGCTCCTCCAAGTGAATCTGCAAAGCCTGAAACACTTGACTGCCCACACAAATTTGGGCACCCAAGAGTTTAGGGAAAACAAACAAAATAAACTCTGGGTCAGTCATGGGACTGGTGTGAGTAAATTCCAACCATACTGTTTAACTTTGTAAACCTTACTATAACCTAAAATTTCTTTGATATCAAAACCCGTGATATTATGATAATGTCTAAACAAATAATTATACAAGTAACAGAACGCTTGCATCTCACGTTCCACATATATATAGTATAAAATCATAAACCGCAGGGCGCTTATTGGAGATTGGATTTCAACAGACAAGGTATGGGAGCACCTTTTGATTAGTGTACTCTAGAGGGGATACACTCAGGGTTCAACAAGAACGTCTTGCAACCCGGCCACACATGACCGCTCACTCATTTAGCTTGAGTGTCGCGAATATATTGCCACCATGGTTGTAGGCCATCCAACCGTCATTCGAAGATACAGAATCGAAAAGAAGTATAAATATGAATTTTCTCTAGATCGTTGACAATACACCCTGCTTGGGGATGACCCAACTAGCCATGCTGCCTAGCCCAACTTCTGTCACTTCCTGGTTGTGAGGCTAGAGGCTACGTCTATCTTCAGAACATCTGGTCACCATTCACTTTGAATGTCACATCGTCAAATCCGTAATCACACATTGATTACACAAATGCACACTGGGTGTAGAATAAAGAGAAGTCACCTTCTCCCCACCAACTTGGTATATTCATAAAATCAACGGCGTGACCGTTGGAAATACTCTGTCAGACACTCGTCCATACAAGTTGTCCTGGGACTGGACAAACGAAACACACCATTCTATAACTGGACGATCCTTGCATTTAACTCCGTCTTCAATTATCTTCAGCATATCTCATTCGCAACGATTATGCCTATACGGAGTGGTTTTCGAGTAATAACCCAACCGGTCTCTCCGTATTGACAACGATGGTCAAAACACTTCGATAGTCGGTTATTTAACTATCGGAGTTAAAACAACATCCATTCTAATGTATAACTAACGTCACACAACCACAGGCACTTTTTATTCGACATTCATTTTTATTATTCGAATTCCCATATCTTACCGGATATTACTATACTCCCGATTTACCCTTTTACACTTCTTGGAAAACATTTCCAGTTATTATAAACTCTTATTCTTTCATGTTCCAGAAACATACGTTATTAACGTTCGAAACATTTTCATTCTTTTCACATTCCTGGTTTCTACACTTGGATCGTATACCCTATCTTCATTGGAAAATATTTCCAATTTCATTATAAATATTTTAATCGGCCAACCGTTTATTTTTAAAACATAATTCACTTTAAAATGTGAATACCATTCCTGTTATAGAAATCTGAATACCTTTATCAATTAACTCTTTATTCAAGTAATACTTATCTCGTTTACCGAAACCTCTTTCATACTTTATATTCCCAATCCACTTTATAAACTCTGTTTTCTAAGACAACTTCTTATCTAATCGATATCAAGTTTATAACTAAATACTGACTCCTATCCTATTAACATTTATTCGTTTAACCTAAATGTTAATTATTCTATCAGATTATAATCCCTAAAAATAATTTGCTTTTAATACATTCGACATCGTCGAATCCCAGTTCCAAATCCTAATGGTTTAATTCTAATCACATTTCGAACATCGAAATGCTGTCATTAGTTTCTAATACGATTTCCCCAATTCTTTTTCTAAACTTTTTCTTATATTTCTTTGAACAAACGTCGTTACTTATTACTCTAGAATAAGTGGATTTCAAACCAAACTATTACGTTTCCTAGGAAGTGCTGCTATATATAAAAGTCATGCTTACGTCAAATCAACAGCAGTAAATTTGTCGCTATAGTTCTAAACATATCATACGCTATAATATTCTTATAACTAATTACAGTCACACTTACCTTATCAACAGCGTTATTTTATTGCTATAGTTCAACTTGTCATGCGCTGTAATATTCTTTGTTATAACTAATCTTGACATAACAGTCACACTTATCTTATCAACAGCGTTATTTTATCGCTATAATTCTAAGACTTGCATACGCTGCCATATTCCTTTTATACTAATCTTGACATCTATTTCCGTCACAAAAATCTTGACATCTCTTTCTGTTACAAAAATCTTGACATCTCTTAACGTTACAAAAATCTTGACATCTCTTTCCGTTACAAACTGATATTGTTCCTCGGTAATAGCGAAGCCGTTCAAGTTGGGGTATTTTATTTACCTCTCAGACCTTGATCGACAACGTTCTTACCTTAGAACCGATACAAGTCTGTATTCAAATTCCTTATTACTTAATATATTTATTAAATCGTATTTCCTTGTTGTATTTTGGAATATGGTTTTACAACACCATATTCTTACTTTGGAATCTCTGTGGTTTATGCATATTTAATTTAAACATTAACTCTTTGCTTTCACCATTCCCCAGTTCTTATCTATAACTTGTTAAATGGTAATTAACTCTCATTAATTTCGATAAACTTATTTCTAACCTGTTTCATTAGATAAATTAAAGACCAATTAATCTAAAAATCATGTTCCCAAATAACAGTTGATTAAATCAACTTATTTCCATCAGTAAATTCATTAACTGATTTTAATTACTTCTTAACATTAGATTAATCTAAATAAATCTAATGATATCTCTAAATTATTTATCCAAATATTTAATCGTCGTATAATTCTGCTTTACAAACTTATGTCAATAATCGTTTTTATTTATTTTATAAAAACGAACTCTAAATTAATGGTTTATAATAGAACTTCTATTATAAATTTAAAATTTTACTTTAATTATAAAAATATAATTTTTATAATTAACTTCGTTCATTTGCCTGACGGCAAATCAACTTCGTAACAAAACGATGGTTTTACAGTCGACTGTTAACACTTTCTTAATCGATAACATTTATCGAAACAAATGTTGAATCTTTGTTCAACATCAATATCCAGACGGGGTTTTAAATAAAATTGGGTTCAACAGTGCATACAAACAAACAGTACATACAAATATCGAGAAATCCGGTCGGATTCCTCAAACCGGTTTCCGCATCCACAGATGTCAGTCCACACAATTTACACTAACTCTATACTAGGGGGTATTCTAATTGGTGGAATCAGTGTCCACTGATGATGTGTACATATATATAACGGTATATAATATTCAACCGAATTAATTGTAATCAACCTAATCAACCATCACACAGCATTCAAACAACATTAAAATATAACTGCAATATTTTAAAATAGATCAGAGTTAGTGATTTTACTCACCTTGGCGTGTTAACCGTTAAATACGATTTGGGTCAGTCGGTTTACTTTTTGAAACCCGTATAGCCCAGTTTCTTCCTATCCATGATTTTGAACACTGCTTCTTATCGTCGTCCTCCTGCGCCTACACAGCCGAGTTCATCACCACCTCCCTACGTCCATCACTCTTCAGCGTTCCCAGCGCTACAATGCCATGGAAACCCCTCAAACTTATCACTGTTCCAGACATACGTGCTATATTTCGAACAACACACCATCGTTCAGCTCTTCCTTTTTTTTTTAAATAGTATTCATCTCCCTTTTTAACTCGCAAATCTACAACATGAGTCCGACCACTTTTACTTCATGTTACAATGAACTTCGACAAACCGTGCTACTCCTCGACAGCAGTGCAGCGCCATCTTACCAGGAACCCAGCGTCAGTGTCGAAACAACCTGCAGTCCTCTCTAGTTCGTATCAAAATTCTTCCACCTTCTCGAACCCTTCAGCACAACGATGCTCACAAAAGCCCAATCGCACTTAAATACCAATCCACTTTGCTGCACCAATTTCCGGATGCCATGCACCCTCATTCACCGTTATTTCCTCATGCCATCTTGTTTATGCAGTCACCCCACTCCAATATGAGAACCGCATGCATCGTCCCCGGCCATTTTGCTGAACCCGCAAACTTTGTCTTCACCCTACAATTCTCGCACCCCCCCATACTCTCAGAAATGGATCTCATCTTCATTTCACCGAAGGCCTCCACTTGAACCTCCACGTAATCCATGCATATCCACGTAGATGTACTTCTAAAATGGACCTACTTATATCACGTAAAAGAAGAATGCCCGCAACCCCATAAAAACGGACGTGCACCCTCTCCGCATCATCTCACTTCGCCGTCCATAATCCCCACACACACGCACATCCCATGAAAAACACTGCTCTTCTGAGAACTGCATGCTCCTGTATACTTATTCTACCCCTTGCCGAAATGATTTTCCACCCTCCAGTACAAGTTCCTTCATCACACATACTTCATGTTGAAACATACATTAAATAAAACAACCTACTCACGTCCATGATCCTCCACGTCCTTACCCCCTTGATTCACTTCAACACTCAGCTTTCTCCTTTCAACACATCCCTCCATGCTCGCAACCGTCCATCAATGCCCGATATCCTAGTTCGCACCCCCCCACAAGAAACGCTCACACCTGCTCCTACCAAAACGTGCATCTTTCCTCACTTGTGCCTTCCAGATCCAAGAGGAACTTAGCAAGATCGAAATACAAGGTTTACTGATTTATTAATGTCTCTCCCAATGAACGAGAAGATGGGCTTTGGGTCTTTATAGCTTTAGTTACCTTGCCATGCACGGTTTAGGGAAGTATAGGGTAGTGTTCTGAGGCCATACTTCATTAAATCTTGACAAGGACTACTCGGGTTGCTGAATTCAAGGTCCTAGGGTGTTACAGCCTTAACCCTTAAGCATGGATATTGTTTATTTTTGGCTATTCCTAGAGTAGCTGTTTTATTATATAGGTCGGCCGTACTTTCTTTCTTTTCCTTTTTGCGAGGCGAGAGAGCTTTTGCCGCAGTATATATATGTGTATATATATATATACAGAGTTTGGAGACCTAAGGCTTAAGCATGAGGATGTGGTACTTGCTAGTGTGTAATAGGGTATGGCTTGTGCTGTAGGCGTATGGTTTATTAAATGGAAATATGGCTTCATGTAGGTAGGCTGAGCTGGAGAATAGAGTATGGTTCATTAATTTGACAAAGACTTAACCTTGCTTGTTTCACTTCATAGGTATGGTGTTTTATTTTCAACGATTGGTGTATGGGTTTGTATAGCTTAGCATGTTTTTCAGTAAGCACAGAGTGATTTATTTTTCAACTTAACTGTGCATATGCATGTGCCATTAAATCTCGAAGAGGGACGGTATGGCCAATATATTAAATGCGAAAAGAAACTTTGGGTGCAGCTTAATTTAGGTACGTGCAAAGGCATGTTGGAAATCTTCATTTTGTAGCGGTTTTCAATGTATGCGGTGTATATATGTTTTATATTTCAAAATCTTAGTGTACTAAATTACATAGAATTATGTTCATGACCGAACTGTTATGGACAAAAGTAAGAATATAGTTGTGTCCAACGAGGTGTCACGATCCCAAAAATATAATAATACCGGTAGATTGGCTTATATTTTGAAATCCCGAAATACCGATACAGGGTGCGAAATACTCCAAATAAAAAGTTGCATATTTAATTAATTAAAAATTATAGTAAAATTCTAAAAATTAAATTATCGCTGCGCCTCAAAATAACCTTGTCCAGATTCGAATTCGATATCAAGTTATATCGAATAAACTGTTTTCGGTCGATATACGATTTCATAGCGACTTTCTGAATATTTGATTTGGACATATCTTGTAGTCTGTATGGCGAAATCTCCATTTTCCACTTCCGTTGGAAAGATACCGTTCAACAGATTCCAACGTTTCTCGTTTCGAAGAAATCTGATTTAAAATGAGTCCGGTACACTCAGTTGAAGTTCAGAATGTTAATTTACGAACTGCAGCGTCGTTATGGGCTCGATTATAATTAATATATATCTTTATACGTTCAACTTCGTTTTAATTAATATATAAATCCACTTATATTACAAATTCAATATTTAAACTGATTTAAATATTCAAATACAAACCGACGAAAATGCGGGACGTTACAACTTGTCGGAGTCTCTGGAGTCACGCCCGGAGATATTCTAATAGTGATCCTGTCGTGATTGAAATCGATGGATTGCAAGGACTACTCGCTACTGATCCATAGGGTGATTCCTAACATGCAGTAGGAGAGTGCCTTCGATTTGTCCAGTCCCAGGACAACTTGTATGGACGAATGTCTGACAGAGTATTTCCAAAGGGATTACGTATGTTGACTTCTCGAAACATACGAAGTTGGTGGCAAAGAAGGGAAACTTCTTTAGCCTAACAATCTGAGTATTTTTGGGGAAATCAATTAGTGATTTTCCGATGGATCTGACGATGTGGCATTAAAAGTGAACGGTGGCCAAATGATCTAGAAATATAATTTTAAACCCAAGCCTCACAACCGGGAAATGACAAAAATCGGGCAGGCAACATGGCTATGTGGGTCACACCCATTAGGGTGTATTGTCACCATCTAGAGAATATTTATATTTGTTACTTCTTTTCTCTTTTGTATCTCCCAGGGACAGTTATGTTTCTAGCAACCGTAGGTGACAATATATTCGATACACTCAAGAGAAATGAGTGGTCGGTCTTGTGTGGGCCGGGTTGCAAGACATTCTTGTTGAACCCAATGTATTCCCCTCTAAAGATACACTATCGGAAGGTGGTCCCATACCTTGTCATAGTTGGAAATCCAATCTCTAATAAGCACCCGCGGTTTTGATTGTATACTATATATGTAGAGCGTGAGATGCAAGCATTCTGCTAGATTAATATTTATTTGTATTTAGGCACTATTATAATATCAAAAAAGATATTGATTTCAAAAACGGTTTGGGTTATCATAAGATAAAAACTGGCCGGGTTTATGTGTGGATTGGTCTTACGATTATTCTTTTCTTTCAAAAGGACTTTTAACTTTAAAATCAAGTTGGATGATACCAATAATTTAGTGGGTTTTTCTTACGTTGGTTCACCAGACTGACCTGTGTGTTTGTAATGCTCGGGTCAGACCCAGTTGGGTCCGACCGAGTTGTACAGGTTCATGATAAGATGATACAGATTCCAGGAGACGAGCTGGAGGAGATCAGATATATGATATATATAGTATTCCACTATTTGTTTTGAATGGGGACAGACTATTATAACTATCCAGATGACCTGAATGTCCGTTGTACTCTGATAAATTGTAAGTATTGTTCTTAAAGTTTTCAATAAAGGTTTATCTCTATATTATATTTTATTCCGCTGCGATGTAAGACTGCGTATTGTGGTTAGTTGTTCTTCTTCTTTTTCTTCTATTCTAATATTTCTTTCTTTCTTATCTCACCCTCTAACTTCTTTCTTTAATGTTCTGAATTTTCGGTACTTGAGTTTGGACACGGGATGTATTTGTGTCGAAAATTCAAGCATCGAGTTTTCCAGTTTGTTACAGTTAGTATCGAAGATAAGATTTTATCAAATAGAGTTATTCGAACGAGAACAAATCGAATAAGTGTTATTCAAAAGGAATAGTCGAATATAGTTTATTCGAAAGGAATAGTCAAATATAGTTTATTCGAAAGGAATAGTCGAATATAGTTTATTCGAAAGTGGGATTATCGAATATAAGTTACTCGAAGAGAGGTTATCGAATGAGTTATTCGAAGAGAGTAAATCGAATATAAGTTATTCGAAGTGAGTAATCGAATATAAGTTATCCAAAGTGAGTTCTCGAATATAAGTTATTCGAAGGAGAGTGTAACACCCCACGTCCATTAATGTCACTCATAAAGGGAATGCATTAACTTCCATGGAGGTTATAAGTGAATATAGAACATAAAAATTACAACAAGACAGATAATAAATAGTACTTGGAAATCTAAAACTTCATTTTATTGCAGCGGAAATTAAACATGTTTGTTACATCATAAAACCATAGATCATAACCAAGTACAATATCCATCTTCATAAAAACAAAATACATAATCCCATTACATAAATAGCCATTAAAAAGATAACAAGCTGGACTTTACTTCAACGGTCCAAGCTTTCCAAAGAGAGATGAAGCAATTCAATCAAACTCCACTAGAGCTGGGCCCAACCTGAGGACCTGGAGGGGGAAAAAGGATAGAAATAGAGGGGGTCAGACATAAAGTCTGGCGAGTATGATAATTCTAACAATACTATTATCAAAATAACTAGACTAAGGCATAAGCTGGAAGACAAGTAAATGTCTATGAACTCTTAGGAAGATAAAGATAGCGTTTAAGATAACGTTGAAGATAATGGTAAAGGCACACCTAATTACTAATGAATGATTACTACACTGCACCGCACATTACTACACTGCACCACACCAGTCACCCTATTGTTTGATCCCACTTTCTTCACACAGAAACTTTATAAATAGCCTTACGTACCCCTAGCTGACTACATAGGTGCCGTCTGCCCCTATCTCCACTAGGTGTACCCCACTACCCACTTTTGATCGGCTCCCTACTCGTAGATACCCGTGCTGGCCCCACAGTGGGGTGTATCACTCCCCTAAAGTGGCAACCCGATACAACTTGAGAATGCACGGCTTATACCTACACGATGCAACAACGTCTTACCTACCAGCCCGGGTCCACACACGCATACGAAACCCGTTGGACTTGCGTTGCCACCGCTCCCCGTTTTGGCCTCTTACAGTCGAACCCAGCATGCGTGTCCCGTCCTCGACTTGGGTCGAGCCCACAAAGATACGTTTGGGATACTGGTCGAAATGGGCCCCCACAAGCTACCCACCTAAGCTTGTCACTAGTATATCCCACTTAACCCTCTTAGTCATGTTCATTTACATGTGTGTTTGGTAAAGTCTTACTAATCGTATTTCACATGCCACTAAGGGCACCCCCTAGATTCCTCATGCCACCCAAGGCACCTACTTAACCCTCATGTCCCACCTTACATGTTTATCTGGTTAAGTATTTCTTAATTCATTCAGGCCATAACCTCATAAAGACCTCTCACATTAGACTGGCATTTATGGCAGCTCGATTTGCCGGGCGGGTCCGGGCAGTCTTACACCATAAAAGAGTCTAACCTCGTGTCTTTACAACCGTTATGCTTTAGTTTAGGCCTAGACCTCTCACATTGGGCTGACATTTGTGACCACTGGATTTGCCGGGCGGGTCCGGGCAGGTTTACGTCACAAACGAGTCCAACCTCGTGTCTTAAGCATTGATTAACACATAAAATCTTTTACCCCAGTTTTAATAATTCCCTATTCAAATTATTAATTAAGTCAACTTTTAATGATGTCCATAATTGACTCAATTATGGCCATCCACTTATGGCATGCAAAATCATATCAATTGCACCCCAACTTTTTAATATTAAATCCTTAATATTACCCCTACCCCACGTTTATATGTTCGCTTATTCAACGCATAATATAGGCTAGACTTGTATAGTCTAACACCTAGCACAAAGATAAATTATCACAACATATAGACAAATAAAATAAATCTAATCATAATAGGGGTGAAACTTGCATAAACTACACATGTTAAGGATCAAAAAGGTGTCAACTTGTTAAATGTCTCAATTTATATGATATGATCATAGCCCAAATCTATACATAAACTTGCATATGGGGTTTTTAGGCGACATAATGATGGTGTGAACTAGCATAGGATATCACATATGTCATAGCATAATTCTAGATGTCATAATAGATGTCTTGGTATATGTTCATAACTTTTCTAATCAATCTAACTTGCATATGTGACTTGTCATATAGATCAACATAACCCAAACATGATGATTTAATTAATATGAACTAACTAGCATAGATGGTAACATCATGGCTTTTTTAACATGTATGATTCATCACAACTTAGCATAGAAACTTTCAACATACATAACATCATCATAGCATGATTTACAACATATAAGATATCATCATCACATAACATTGGATTTACAATATACATGATAGTAAAAGGGGTTTACAACAACATATATGATAATTCACATCATCTACTCATAATCCATTCATAACTCAACCTAATTAAAATGATAATAATCTTGTTAAGATCATCATGCTCACAATTTAGAGAAGAAAAGAGAGAGTTTTGCTTTGCTTTAGGGTTGAGAGAATTAGAATTGAATTTGCTTTTCTTCTTTCTAAGTTGGCGGCGGCTCCATTGATTTCCATGGCAACGGTATGATGGTAACTATTCTATTTTAATTAGGTTTAGGGTTAGCATTAGGATGTATTTATAGGTGTAGGAAGTTATTTAGGACCATTAGATTAACCCTGAACCATGAGAACCAATCAAATGCAAAATCTGCATTTGAGCGAATCAGCCCACGGGTTGACAGCCAAACACCCTGGATTAACCCCTAGTCGACCCAGCGGGGCTTGGGTCGACCTCAAAAATGGGCCGGTTCGGTTATTCCCCCTCCCAATTCGCTGTTTTGAACTTTTTCGCATATTTATTTATTTAATTTTTAATTTTTATATATATATATATATATATCAATATATATATATATTTCTCTGCGCAACCCATTTCACTTAATTCTTTTCTAAAAATTAAGTATACTTTAATTTGTGAATTTTAATGTTATAAAATTACGGGGTGTTACAGAGAGTTAAATCGAATACAAGTTATTCGAAGAGAGTAAATCGAATATAAGTTATTCGAAGTGAGTTAATCGAATATAAGTTATTTGAAGTGAATTAATCGAATATAAGTTATTCGAAGTGAGTTAATCGAATATTAGTTATTGGAAGAGAGTTAATCGTTGAATTCGATTGTTTCGAATTCGGGAAAGTACTATTCACTTTCCGTTTTTAATCAAGATTTATTTATTTTGTTATAAATTGTCTAGTTAGTTATTTAGTTAAATTAAGAAATAAAACTTATATTGTGAAGTTAGATATTTCAGAAGTAGGGATTATAACGCTATAGTTATAATCAGTGTTTTCAATAAAGAAGTTGATTCGTAAATAGAATCCGAGAGTTACGTAAGGAAGTTTGTTAAAGATTTAAAAGGGTGAACTTTGTCTATTGCGAGGTTGGAGATGTTGTTCTGTTAAGATCTGAGAGGTAATCATACCCCAACTTGATTGACTCCATTTTTAACTAAGGAATGGTTAAGGTCCGATAGTGAAGGTTGCTTAAGTGAATTTAGTTAACAAGCGTGAATGGTTCGAGTGGGTATAGCGATGTTTTATTTAACATCTGTTTAAATCCAATGGAGGAGTTTGGAAATGTTTTCCAAATAAGAATCAGAAATGTTTTCTAATATGGAAAATAAGAAATCAGAGTAAATATGGAAATATTTTCCAATGATTAATAACGCATATTTTCTAAATTAGAAAATAAGAATTTCTGTATATATATGGGAATAGGAAATGGGTACATGAATAAATTTATGATAAAGTAATGATAAATTAATTTTAAGAGATAAGTGATGATTGGTGATTGATCGATAGGATTTCCATTTGGAAATAGTATCGTTGTTTGCTCTCGTGTTTTTCTTTGATAGTTATCTCACCGACTATCGAAGTTTTTGACCATTTTTCCATCATCAATATGGAGAGACCGGGATCAGATTCATGACCTGAAAACCACTCTGTATGGGCGTTAGCGTTTCGAATCAAATATGATGAACGAAATTGAAAACGGAGTTATGCAAGGGCTGTTCTGACGATCCTAGGTAAGAATTGCCTAAGATGGATTTACAGAGTAGTGTCTTTGGTTTGTCCAGTCCCAGGACGACCTGTATGGAAGAATGACTGACATAGTATATTTAATAGATCGCGTAAGTTGATCTCTTCAAATGTATTTACGTTTGGTGGCGGAGGAATTCGTTTCTCTTAGCTGTATACCCGTGGTATTTTTGGAGAAATCAATTTGTGATTTGGCGGGTATGACTATGTGACATTCAAAGTGAATAAATATGTGATCTGTCAGAGATAAGCATGGCCTCTTGCCTCACAACTGGGAAATGACAAACATCGGGCAGGCAGCATGGCTATGTGGGTTGCTTCCGTTAGGGTGTATTATCACCTATCTAGAGATATTCATTTCATTCTTTAATCTATTTGATGCTGTCCCATTCGGGAAATGGTTGCTGATCCCAATCGCTGGTGATATACGTTCGATAAACTCAAGCGAAATGAATGGTCGGTCATGTGTGGCCGAGTTGCAAGATGTTCTTATTGAACCCAGTGCATTCCTCTCTAGAGATACACTATCAGAAAGTGGTTCCATACCTTGTCATAGTTGGAAACCCATTATCCAATAAGTGCTCGCGATTTTGATTGTATACTATGTATGTAGAACGTGAGATGAAAGCGTTTCTGCTAGATGATTATTATATTGTGGTTGATTGACATTATTATAATACCAAAAGAATTTTTGAATAAAGATTATTTTGGATTCTCATAAGGGAAAAACCCGTTCCGTTATACGGCGTGGTCTTATGAGATATCGTTTTATTGCTCAAACTGTTTTAAAATGTTTTACTCATACCAGTCTCATGACTGACCCAGAGTTTATTTTGTTTTGTTTTCCCTAAACTCCTGGGTGCCCAGTTTTGTACGAGCAGTCAAGTAGTAAGGATTTTATAGATATACTTAAGAGCTGGAGCAGGAGGCTTCAGGATTTCATATAGCTATTGTTATTCCGTTGTGTTGTAAGTGTTATACTCTAATAAGCTTATTGTATACATATACTTATTTTATTTCAAAGATATGTATCTCTTATATATTGTTCGTTCCGCTGTGAGATTCATGTTTACTCTGATGGTGTATGTTCTTCTTCTTCTTCTTCTATTCTAAGTTTCTATCTTATCTATTCTCACCCTCTTTTTTCTTTTATGGACTATCTGTGTTTCCGATGCCTGAATAGTCGACATTGTGTTATATGCCAAGTATCCAGGATCGCGAAATCCCGGGTCGTTACAGTGGTATCAGAGCTTGAGGTTAAGTAATTACCTTGGCTCTGTGGTGTGACTTGATAAAGATAGGGTTAGTAACACCCTAAATTGAGTTGAGTGTATATATACGAGTGAACGTATTTGTAGATTTTATAAAAATAATTTTTCATTGTGGACATTTATTGGTTGAGTAATTTGTGAGTTCTGGTCGATCAGTTTGATCCACTATATCGATAGGGGTTACTAAACACTTGAATACGTTAAACCGACACAGTATGTTTTAAATAGGGTAAACGAAATTATTTTACCCATATTATATTTTGATATAAAGAAAAGAATATATATTGGATATATTGGTTGTTATTATAATCGAGTAAGATTATAAAAAGTGAAATGGTTATGTAAATAACCAATCAGAATTCAGATAAGTGTTATGATCTGAATTAAATCTGGATTTAAATAAGAATTGGAATTTAAAATTTCTAAAAGTTGGAGAAATGTTTGTAAATGGATTTGGATTAAATATAGGAGAAATTTAAAATCCTGGGAGATTTTAAATTATTTTAAAGCATTGTAAATGGTATTTTGAAATGAATTTCAAAATGGAAGTGTTTAGATATGGTTTTGAAAATGATATAGTATTGAACTCACTTCGATAGCTAGAAAATAGATTCTGATGATGATCATGACATCATCGGTGTTCATTTCCAAGTTCTAAGTGACGGATTACTGCCAAAGATATTGATTTCAAATTGTTTTGCAAAAACAAGTTGTTATGCGTCCTGAAAAGGAAAGTTGATTTATGAGAAAAGCTAAGTTATTTAAAATTCCCAGGAAAAGATGGTTTGAATTAAAATCAGTTAAGTAAGTGGAAATTTAACTGGATTAGATTGAAATCGAATAAGATTGGATTTGTGAAATTTGAATTTGAAATGTGATTGGATAATCGAGTTAAGAGTTTGGAATCAAGAATGGATTTGAGATTTGATTTGGGTGTAAACGAATGGTTGGGTTTGAGGATAAAAAATGATTGGAGATTTATTTGGATGATATTGGTATATGCTGAATTGGCAGCAAATGGAAATGATATAATGATATGCCCGACAAAAAGGTACAAGTTTATATTTTGTATAAGCATGAGATTTATGAGCCAATTTGGCAAGCTGCTTGGCTGTTTGATTTTCTTTTGGGTTGGAGACGGCCTAGAGAGGCGAGTTATAGTTGTACCGATTGACAAGTACAAAGGAGGTGTTGGCGAAATTTTTTGGAAATTTAAGGTGTTAGAAAATTTTCAGGATTTTTGAAAATTTTCGCTGATAAGAATTAATAAATATTTAATTGAAATTAAATTGGTTCAGTTGAAACTGAAGTTAATAAGTGAACAAATAATTTTTACCAGTTAATAGGACTTGTTTTCAACCTTAGCAATTTCGAGGACGAAATTATTTTAAGGGGGGAAGAATGTAATGTCCCGTATTTGTACGGTGTAATAATTAATTTATTTAATTATTTAAATAGTGATTTAGAGAATTAAAAGGTCGTTTAATTAAATTATATTGAATATTTAATTAATATAAATAATAGAATAATATATTTAATTCTGAAATAATCAGAAATATTGGAATTCACAATATTCTGTGAATTGTATTATTTATAATATATAATTCAGTTTAGAATCGAATTATAACGATGAATATATTATTTAAATGAAGTTTGAATGTATAATTATATTATAATTATAATCGAGCTCGAAATGGCACGGCAGTTCGTAATTTGGCGATTCGAACTTTAAATGAATATATAGAATCCGTTTTAAGTCGGATTTCTATGAAATAAGAAAACGTTCAGAGCTGGTGAAGTATATTTTTCTAATGTAAGAGAAAAATCCGGATTTCGTCATGTAGATTTTGATTTATGTCCAAATCAAATTTTCGAAAAGTCGCTATGGAATTCCTTTATAATTTACAATGATTTATTTATATTATAAAAGGATTTTTAATATAAATGGAATACCGACTTAACTTGGATTTGAGAATAGTGAGTTATGAATCCAAGTGTGGTTATTTTAAAGCAACATGATGGTGTAGGTGAATATATACGATAATATTAATTATTAATATTAAATTAAAATGTTTTTTAAATATATTTATATATTTAAAAGGGTTTATTAAGAGCTTTAAAAATAGCCAGTTTTGCAAACGACCTCCGTTTTCGACGAAACTAATTTTGTTTGATCCGCAATATTAAATAGTCAGTATGTGGCCGCACGGGATTTTAATGTGAAAAACAGTCGATAATTTGACCTTCAAAAATACGTTGTGTGAGCAAACGGAGTCGAAATTCGATGAAACCAGTTTCGTTGGGTCTGTAATGTCGAAATATAGTTGTATGTCCATTTTCATTAATTTTGGTTATCGTATGTGATGATACGAATTTTTAGAAGACAAATGCATGGAACGACAACAATATAAGTTTGTATAAAATTGACTAAAGCTTCTGGGGGAAGCCAAAAACTAAACTATAAATAATCCTTACCTTCTATAACCTAGGTCTAATTCATTTCTATGATCAAAAACGGGCCGCCAGCAACAATTCCTCTTTCTCAAACAAAAAACTCGTGGCCTTCAAAATTTCCAAACAAATCAAAGAAACTCCCTTAAATCCAAATCTTCGATTCCTTTTAACCCTTGTTTCACGAGCTTCAATCCTAGGTATAAAGCGTCGAACTCGATGTGGATCCTTGAGCTCGCGAAAGCTAGTAGTGAAGTTAGGGTCAGATGATTTGGAAAATTCGTAGTTCGATGCAAGAAATTAATGTTAGTTTTGGGATGAAGGGATAAAACCGAACCAGTTTGCAAATTTTGGGATTTTCTAGAATGTAAAAATGTCGATGTCGTGGTGTTCATCTCGGTGACTGACCATGAGGCGTGAGTTATGAGGTGGCAGCGGATTAAACGTGAAGGGTAAGGGAAAGAGGAGTGTTCGATGGGAAGTCAATGATGACAATGGTTTGGGTTTTTCACACAGGAATGGAAGGAGATTAAGGTGATTAAGGGTCAGCTATGGCATGAAGAAGCTTCAGTGTGCTCGGCCATATTAAAACGGGGATGGAGGAAACTGATTTGGAGCTTGGGCATACGTGGATTTTAGGAAGGGTATTGGGCCGACGGTTTTTAAGTAAAGCCCGTTTATGGAAAGGAGGAGTTGGCTTGCAAATTGTTGCCTGTATGAGACTGTCGAGAGAAGAAATGGACGGGTTCGGTTGCGTGATGCTATGCTAGCAGCAGGGGTTGAGGGAGAGGAAGCTTTGGGAGTTAGAGTTTGTGAAGCCAGATGTTAAAGGAGATGGTGTGGGGCTTCCTTTTGCATCATGACTGGGAAAGTAATGTAGTGAAGATGATCTTTTTCTTTGGAGTTGTTTGAACAGCATAAGCAAAAGTTCAGCAGCAGGCGTCGGTCTGAAATTGAGAAGGAGGAATACTGTTTATGGCGGGTATGGGTTTTGAGAAGGTAAAGTGGGCTGGCATATTTCGCTAAAGCCCAAATTGGTTTATATTAAAGTTAAGTTCAAAAATTTAATAAGTCATAAATTGTAAATTAAATATCTCGACCATATTGTATCAAAATTTCGAATGGTCAGTCACGTTGGGACCGTTTGGACGAGAGCTACACAATGGAACTGGCTGGGAGTGAATAGGAGATCATTACAATTTATTACGAAATAAATTATCTGATCAGAATCAACGGATGCAAATTGTTATTTAACAGTTAACGCGAAAATGTGAGTAAATCTCACTGACTCTGCACAGTTATATTTTTATAACATATTTTTAGAACTGATAAATATTGGTTGACTGTTGTGTGATGATTTGTTTTGTTGAATTGCTTATGTATTGGTTGAAATCATAGATAACGATATATATAGAAATCGTTTATCAAATATTGATTCTGTATATCAGAATATTTCATATCAAAATGAAATCGATGTTATTTTATTGTTTAACATCTGTGATGCAGGGAAACAGATTGGAGGGATCCAATTGGATTCCTTAATATTTAATACTGTTTGATTTCATATACTGTGATATGACGTGATATATAATCTGCGATTGATTGTGATGACACTGGTATTGTTATTTGATTTGTTAAAATGCCATAAGCAATACCGAAATGTAAAAAGGGAATTTTCAAAGTGTATATTGAAAATAATATATTTATAAAATCAAAGGATTTTATAAAATGAATTATTTATAAAATCAAAAAGGGTTTTATTAAAGGAATTATTTATAAAGTCAAAATATTTTATAAAAGGAAATATTTATAAAATCATAGAATTTTATAAAAGGAATATTTATTTAGAAAATAAATAAGATACTATAAGGGATATTTATTTGGAAAATAAATAGAATATAAAAAGGGAATATTTGTAAAACAAATATAAAAGGGAATATTTGTAAAACAAATATAAAAGGAAATATTTGTGAAACAAATAGAAAAGGAAATATTTATAGAATGAATAGAATTTTATAAAAAGAGAATTTTACATTAGGAAGGTTTAGACCCGTGCTTCGCACACGGTTATAACATGACAAGGACTTAAAGTAAATATTTAATAGAAATCTGTTTTAACAGATAAACGGTGATGATATAATTTATAAATAATGTTTTATAAATTAAATAAAACCTTTATCATGTGATAAATGGAATATATAAGTCAGAACTTATATAGAGAAGTAGAATCGGTTTTAACACCGATATTTGAAATGGAATGTGAACTCAGCATTTATAAAGGGAATTATAAATGCGATTTAAGTGTTAGAAATAAAAAGGAGATTTCATATGAATAATTCTATAATTAGAAGTATAATAGAATTTGGAAATGGATAATATTTTAAAGTACAAAATCAAACTTAATGGGTTATATAAAGGAAATATTATTCACATTCAATGTGAATAATGGATTTAAGTAAATATTTTGTAAATGAAAACATTTATAAAGGAAACTGGGTTTTGAAATAGGAAATTTCAATAAAATTTATCGAATTAGAGTTAATCGACTAGAGTTAAATCGAAATAAGTTATTCGAAAAAGTTAGTCGATTAGAGTTAAATCGAATTGGAGTTATCGAATATTAGTTAATCGAATAAGAGTTAATCAAGTTAGAGTTAGTCGAGTGTTAGTAAATCAAATAGAGTTCATCGAGTATTGGTTAAACGAAGATAAGAATTTATCAAATAGAGTTATTTGAAAGAGAACAAATCGATAAGAGTTATTTGAAAGGAAAAGTCGAATATAGTTTATTCGAAAGGAATAGTCGAATATAGTTTATTCGAAAGGAATAGTCGAATATAGTTTATTCGAAAGTGAGATTATCGAATTTAAGTGATTCGAAGAGAGATTATCGAATATGAGTTATTCGAAAAGAGTAAATCGAATATAAGTTATTCGAAGTGAGTAATCGAATATAAGTTATTCGAAGTGAGTTATCGAATATAAGTTATTCGAAGGAGAGTTAAAATCGAATATAAGTTATTCAAAGAGAGTAAATCGAATATAAGTTATTCGAAGTGAGTTAATCGAATATAAGTTATTCGAAGTGAGTTAATTGAATATAAGTTATTCGAAGTGAGTTAATCGAATATTAGTTAATCGATGAGAGTTAATCGTCGAATTCGATTATATCGAATTCAGGAAAGTACTATTCACTTTCCATTTTTAATCAAGATTAATTTATTTGGTTATAAATCGTCTAGTTAGTTATTTAGTTAAATTAAGAAATAAAACTTATATTGTGAAGTTAGATATTTCAGAAGTAGGGATCATAACGCTATAGTTATAATCAGTGTTTTCAATAAAGAAGTGGATTCGTAAACAGAATCTGAGAGTTACGTAAGGAAGTTTGTTAAAGATTTAAAAGGGTGAACTTTGTCAATTGCGAGGTTGGAGATGTTGTTCAGTTAAGGTCTGAGAGGTAATCATACCCCAACTTGATTGACTCCATTTTTAACTAAGGAATGGTTAAGGTCCGATAGTGAAGGTTGCTTAAGTGAATTTAGTTAATAAGCGTTAATGGTTTGAGTGGGCATAGCGATGTTTTATTTAACATCTGTTTTAAATCCAATGGAGGAGTCTGGAAATATTTTCCAAATAAGAATCAGAAATGTTTTCTAATATAGAAAATAAGAAATGAGAGTAAATATGGAAATGTTTTCCAATGATTAATAACGTATATTTTCTAAATTAGAAAATAAGAATTTCTGTATATATATGGGAATAGGAAATGGGTACATGAATAAATTTATGATAAATTAATTTTAAGAGATAAGTGATGATTGGTGATTGATCAATAGAATTTCCATCTGGAAATAATATCGTTGCTTGTACACGTGTTTTTCTTTAATAGTTAACTCACCGACTATCGAAGTTTTTGACCATTTTTCCGTCGTCAATACGGAGAGATCGGGATCAGATTCATGACCTAAAAACCACTCTGTATAGGCGTTAGCATTGCGAATCAAATATGATGAAGGTAATTGAAAACGAAGTTATGCAAGGGCTGTTCTGACGATCCTAGGTAGGAATTGCCTAAGATGGATTTACAGAGTAGTGCCTTTGGTTTGTCCAGTCCCAGGACGACCTGTATGGAAGAATGTCTGACAGAGTATATTTAATAGATTGTATAAGTTGATCTCTTCAAACGTATTTATGTTTGGTGGTGGAGGAATTCGTTTCTCTTAGCTGTATACCCATGGTATTTTTGAAGAAATCAATTTGTGATTTGGCGGGTATGACGATGTGACATTCAAAGTGAATAAATGTGTGATCTGTCAGAGATAAGTGTGGCCTCTAGCCTCACAACTGGGAAATGATAAAAATCGGGCAGGCAGCATGGCTATGTGGGTGGCTTCCATTAGGGTGTATTATCACCTATCTAGAGATATTCATTTCATTCTTTATTCTATTCGATGTTGTCCCATTCGGGAAATGGTTGCTGATCCCAACCATTGGTGATATACATTCGATACACTCAAGCAAAATGAGTGATCGGTCATGTGTGGCCGGGTTGTAAGATGTTCTTGTTGAACCCAATGTATTCCTCTCTAGAGGTACACTATCGGAAGGTGGTTCCATACCTTGTCATAGTTGGAAACCTGTTATCCAATAAGTGCTCGCGATTTTGATTGTATACTATGTATGTAGAACATGAGATGAAAGCGTTTCTGCTAGATGATTATTATATTGTGGTTGATAGACACTATTATAATATCAAAAGAATTTTGATATAAAGATTATTTTGGATTCTCATAAGGGAAAACCCCGTTCCGTTATACGGTGTGGTCTTATGAAATATCGTTTTATTTCTCAAACTGTTTTAAATTGTTTTACTCATACCAGTCCCATGACTGACCCAGAGTTTATTTTATTTTGTTTTCCCTAAACTCTTGGGTGCCCAATTTTGTACGGGCAGTTAAGTAGTCAGGATTTGACAGATATACTTGAGAGCTGGAGCAGGAGGCTTCAGGATTTCATATAGCTATTGTTATTCTGCTGTGTTGTAAGTGTTATACTCTAATAATGTTACTGTATACATATACTGATTTTATTTCAAAGATATGTATCTATTATATATTGTTCGTTCCGCCGTGAGATTCGTGTTTACTCTGATGTTGTATGTTCTTCTTCTTCTATTCTAAGTTTCTATCTTATTTATTCTCACCCTCTGTTTTCTTTCATGGACCATCCGGTGTTTTCGATGCTTGAATAGTCGACATTGGGTTATATGTCGAGTATCCAGGATCGCAAAATCCCGGGTCGTTACACGACCCTTTTCTTCTTAGTTCCTCATTCAAAAGGCTGCTTCGTACAGTTTCCAAAGAGATAGCTCCACTAGCATTGGAGTTACTCAATGAAGCAACCAAAGTCTCCCAACTTTCTGAAAGCGAACTCAACAACAAAAGAGCCTGCAACTCATCATCAAAATTGACCTTCAGATTTGCCAATTGACTGATCACATCTTGAAATTCATTCAGGTTCCTTGCAACAGACTTCTCCTCATCCAATCTCAACTGAACAAGCTTTTGAACCAGAAAGCCTTACTTGTAGCACTCCTGGACTCAAATAAAGATACCAACTTGTCCCACAAATCCTTCGCGGATTCACAACTAGCCACATGATGGAATACCGAATCATCAAGGTACTGCTGAATCAAGGCAATCACCTTCTTATCCATCTTCTTCCACTTTCCCTCATCCACATCCGAGGGCTTCTCCCTATCTCCATCAATCGGATCATGAAGATCATTGAGGTAAATCACATCCTCCATCTTAGGCTTTCAAATCCCCCAATTTCTTCCATCAAGAATGTAACGAACTGGAATTTTCGACCTAAAAATTTGACATAAAAACCATGTCAACTATTCTAGAATTGAACATACCAGATCATTAATGAAAGAGGTTAGAGGGTGAGAATAGATAAGATAGAAAATTAGAATAAAAGAAGAAGAACATAATACAACATCATCAGAGCAACACGAATCTCACAGCGGAACGAATAAAATATAGTATACAACATAACTTGGAAATACAAATCTATCATTAGAGTATAACACTTACAACACAGTGGAAATAAACAATAGCTATATAATCCTAAAGCCTCCTGCTTCAAGCTCTCCAAGTATATCAGTAAAATCCCGACTATTTGACTGCCCGTACAAATTTGGGCACCCAAGAGTTTAGCGTAAAACAAAGCAAAAAAAACTCTAGGTTAGTCATGGGACTACTGTGAATAAACTCCAACCACTTGGTTTAACTTTTAAAATCCTTTTAAAAGAAAGGATAATCGTAAGACCAATCCACACATAAACACGGATGGTTTTTACCTCACGATAATCCAAAACATTCTTTAAAACCAATACCTTTCTGATATTATACTAGTGTCTAAATCAAGCAAATAACAATCTAGCAGAATGCTTGCATCTCAAGCTCTACATATATAATGTATAATCATAAACCACGGGAGTTTATTGGAGATCAGATTCAGACTATGAAAAGGTATGGAACCACCTACCGATAGTGTATCTCTAGAGGAGAATACGTTGGTTTCAACAAAAACATCTTGTAACCCGGACACACATGACTGACCACTCATTTCGCTTGAGTGTATCAAATGTATATCACCAACGGTTGGGATCAGCAACCGTTTCCCGAAAAGGGACAGCATTGATAGATTAAATAAGGAAACGGAATTTCTCTAGATAGGTGATTATACACCCTAATGGGTGCGACCCACATAGCCATGCTGTCTGCCCGATTTTTGTCATTTCCCGTTTGTGAGGCTAGAAGGTACACTTATCTTTTTACATCCACATCTTCATTCACTTTGAATGCCCCATCGTCATACCCTTCAAACCACAGATTAATTTATACGGGTATACAGCTAAGAGAAATGAATTCCTCCGCCACCAAACGTAAATATGTTTGAAGAGATCAACTTTCGTGATATATTAAATATACTCCGTCAGACATTATATTCTTCCATAAAAGTTGTCCTGGGACAGGATAACCCAAAGGCACTATTCTTTAAACCCGTCTTAGGCAATTTCTGTCTAGGATTAACAAAAAATCCCTTGCATTAACTCCATCTTCAATTTCTTCAGCATATTTGATTCGCAACGCTTATGCCAATACGGAGTGGTTTTCAGATAATGAATCTGATCCCGGTCTCTCCGTATTGACGACGGAAAAATGGTCAAAACTTTGATAATCGGTTATTTAACTATCAAAGGAAAACATCCATACACACAACGACCTTATTTCCAAATGGAAATTCTATCGATCAATCATCAATCAACATTTTTTCTTTTAAATTAATTTATCATTAATTTATTCTTTTCCCCATTTCCCGTTTCCATATATTCATAAATTCTTATTTTCTAAATTTAGAAAATACACCTTATTAATATTGGAAAACATTTTCATTCCTTATTCACGCATCATTATCATTCCACGTCCATCAGTCTCTAACCGTAAATCAGTAAGAGAACAATTCTCTAAGTATTAACCCCGAAGGCCGAAACCAACATCAGATCAATGCTCAGGAAACCATTCAACTTACTAATCTCTAGTTAGTTTCTAATTTTGCTTAACTCCATTTCTTAACTTCTTATCAACAAAACATTTCATTTTCTATGCTTAGAAAACATATCTAGTTTATATTTGGAAAATGTTTCCAGAACTCATTTATATGGATTTCAAACAAAGGTTGTATAAAACATCATTACAACCGCTCAACCCATTTATCGCTTATTACTTAACCGTATTTCTAACCAACCTTCGCCATCGAACTTCAACTATCCCTTAGTTTATTTCGAAATCAATCAAGTTGGGGTATAATTACCTATCAGACCTTAACTGAACAACGTTTTTAACCTTGCAATAGATAAATCTCACCGCTCCAATCTTAACAATCATTGCTTATGCAAATTCTCGGATTCAGTTTATGAATCCACTTCTTTTATGAAAACATTTATTTTAATGCTAACGTTATAAATTGTACTTCCAAAATCTCTAACTTAAAAATATAACTTTCACTTCTTAATTTGAATAAATAAACAAACAACTAGTTTATTAATAAATAAATAAATCTTGATTAAAAATCAAAAAGTAAATAGTACTTTCCTGAATTCGATATAATCGAATTCAACATATAACTCTTTTTCGAGAAATCTCCATTCGATTAACTCTCTTTCGAATAACCTATATTCGATTATCTCTCTTTCGAATAACTTATATTCGATTAACTCTCTTTCGAATACGTATATTCGATTAACTCTCTTCGAATTTCCATTTCTATTTTTTATTCCTATTTCAAAAATCCAGTTTCCTTTAAAAAATTCCATTTAGCAAAATATTTGCTTAAATCCCTTATTCACATCAAATGTGAATAATATTTCTTTTATCAAATCAAAACAATTTGATTTCGCATTTAAAACAACATCATGTTACACCCGTATGCGAAGCACGGGTCTAAACCCAGTCCTAAATGTATAATTCTCTTTTTATAATTCTATTAATTTCCAAATATCATATTTATAGATTATTCATAAAAATATTATTTTATTCTTCTAATACTTAAAATCTTATTTATAATCCCCTTTATAACTGCTACGCTCGTATTCACTTTCAAATATCGGTGTAAAAACCAATTTCTACTTCTCTATTTGATTCCAGACTTATGTATTAAATTTATCCAATGATAAATATTTTACTTAATTTATAAAACATTATTTATAAATTAAACTTCTAAATTGATCTGTTAAAAACAGAATTCTATTAAAATTCTACTTTATATCCATCGTCTCCTAGTTCTTTTAGCCAATTCCCTTTAAATTCTATTAATTTTCCAAATATTTCCTTCTTTATAAAATCTATTGATTTTATATAAATCTTTAAATTCAATATCCACTTTAAATTTTCCTTTTTTATATATATATCCCAATATTACTTAGGGTATTTAAAAATACCAAACAAAAAGGATCGGTATCATTCAAACACACATAATCAATAACAGAATATATATCACATCATATATCACAATATATGAAAAATAGTAACATAAATGTTGGGGAATCCAGTTGGATCCCTCTAACCTGTTTCCCTGCATTCACAAATGTTAAACAACATAGATTACATCAATTTCATTTTAATTCGAAATATCCTGATAAACAGAATCAATAGTAGATTAACGATTATATATATAACTAGATCCATAATATCAACCAATTAATTAGCAGTTTATCCAGACAATCAACACAAAGCAATAAATCATCATTTATCACTACTAAATTACGTTTATAAAAATATAAACTGGTAGAGTTGGTGAGTTTTACTCTCATTGGACAGTTATGGTTAAATAACGATAATTGTCGTTGATTCAGATCAGGCAATTTATTTTGCTATAAATTGTAACGAGCTCCAATTCACTCCCAGTCAGTTCCATCGTGTAGCCACCATTCATATGATCCCGAGGATCTTGTTTTGCTAAATTTGGATAACGTACGGAAGAGTTATACCTTATACAAGTTCATATATACAATTTAAATTAAACTAAACTATTTAACCGGGCCTCACATTTTACTTTGGAAACAGGCCATATCCAAGCCTAATTATTCCCACCCATGCTTTTCCATACCCGAATCGCACAAGTAATTTTCTTCTCGAAAATATACAACTCGCGAACCCTCTCCAGAAGTTCACCATATCATTCTTAATCGTTTTTAAACCAAATTCCATCTTCCTAATAGTTCTTCCCGGATTTGCCTGACATTTGAACAAGCTTAAATTGGCATATCGTTATTGTTCTTCAATCCTACTCCATTATTGCTCCACTGTTTAAAGATCGCGACTGCCCTCGTTCTCCCATTCCTCAATACTTCAACCTCTTCACCTAGAACTCATTGGTAAACCCGCAACGACAGCATTCCAACAACTTGAACTAACTTCGACATCTATGGACCATCGCCGCCGTTATGGTGTGCCATCGGACTTTGATCGATCATTTTGCCGCCCTGACCCCTTTAAAATCCCTGGTCCCAGCATCTAACTATCACCGTGTTGCCCTAAATCGCCACTAAACCATGTCGCCTGAACAAGATCGCCGAGCCTCCGTTGGATCACCGGAGCGCGAGCGCTTCTAGCTGGAGGTAACCCTCCCAGAGAGGAACAAATTCTCATCAGACTCCAATTTGAAACAAAGCATCATGATGGAGATTGAAGGTTTCGAATTTAGGATGATTTTAATCGTTCTTTACTATGTGGAGGCGGAAGTAAGTTTACTGTTGACTAAGGGATGTAACAAATTAGGGTTAAGGAGTTTGAGGGATATTTATAAGGATGGTGTATTATTTTAATATTCGATTTTTGTATTAATTTAAGTCCATCGCCATTTGTATTCGACTTCTAGAAATTCGTATGATCACATATGAGATCCGATGAAAATGGACATACAACTATATTTTGACATTAAGGACCCAGCAAAACTAGTTTCGTCGAATTCCGAGTCCGTTTGCTAACACAGCGTATTTTTAAAGTCAAATTATCGATTGGTTTACATTTAAATTCTGTAAAGCCACATACTGACTCTAAAAATCACGAAAATTGAAATCTAAAAATAATTTAATTTTCTGGATTCAACAAAATTTGTTTCGTCAAAAACAGAGGTCGTTTGCAAAAATGACTATTTTCTAAAGTCTAAATAAACCAATAAAAATATTAATATAATAAAAATCCTTTTATTATATAAATAAATCGTTATAAATTATAAATGAATTCCATAGTGACTTTTTGGAAATTTGATTTGGACATAACTTACAATTTATAAGAAGAAATCTCGATTTTTCTCTTCCATTAGAAAAATATCGTTCAACAGATTCGAACGTTTCTTGTTTTATAGAAATCCGACATAAAACGGGTTCTGTATATTCAATTGAAGTTCAAAATTCAGTATTATGAACTACCGCGCCATTTCGAACTCGATTACAATTATACATTCAAATTCGTTATTATAAATAAATTCGTCAATATAATTCAATTTTAAGGTAAACCAAATCTCTTATGTTGTCCAATTCACACAATATTTCTAATTTAACTATTTCCGACTATTTCCGACCATTTCGGGATAATATATATTATTCTATTATTTATATTAATTAAATATTCAATATTATTTAATTAAACAACTATTTAAATCTCTAAACACTATTTACATAATTAAATAAATTAATTATTATACTGTAAAAATACGGGATGTTACATTCTTCCCCCCATAAAATAATTTCGTCCTCGAAATTGCTAAGGTAGAAAACAAACCCTCTTGACTGGTTAAAAATTATTTGTTTATTTTTTAACTTTAGTTTCACTGTACCAATTTATTTTAATCAAATATTAATTCATTCTAATTAACGAAAATTTTCAAAAATCTTGAAAATTTTCTAACACCTTGTAGTGACCCGAAAATCCGGTCCAATTTGAACTGACCAAAAACACAAGTCCAACCCCAAATTAAAGTGGAAACCAGGAAACTAATAGAAAGAAAACAGAGGGTGAGAATAGATAAGATAGAAACTTAGAATAGAAGAAGAAGAAGACAACAACAACATCAGAGTAACACGAACCTCACAGCGGAACGAATAAAATATAACGTAACTTTGAAATAAAAGATTGTACTTGAATATACATATCATTATCAAGTACAGCACTTACAACACAGCGGAATAATAATAGCTATATATTCCTGAAGCCTCCTGCTCCAGCTCTTCAAGTATCTGTAAATCCCGACTACTTGATTGCTCGTACAAAATTGAGAACCCAAGAGTTTAGGGAAAAACAAAACAAAATAAACTCCGAGTCAGTCATGGACTGGTGTGAGTAAAACAGTTTTAAGCAGTTTGAGTAAGTAAACGATATCTCATAAGACCACGCCGCATAACGAAACGGGGTTTTCCCTTACGAGAATCCAAAATATCTTTATAACAAAAACCTTTGGATATTATAATAATGTCTGTCAACCACAATATAATAATCATCTAGCAGAAACGCTTTCATCTCACGTTCTACATACATAGTATACAATCAAAATCGCAAGCACATATTGGGTAATGGATTTCCAACTATGACAAGGTATGGAACCACCTTTCGCTAGTGTACCTCTTGAGAGGAATACACTGGGTTCAACAAGAATATCTTGCAACCCGGCCACACATGACCAACCACTCATTTCTATTAAGTGTATCGAATGTATATCACCAACGGTTGGGATCAGCAACCGTTTCCCGAATGGGACAGCATTAATAATAGATTTTAGTATGTAAATGAAACTCTAGATTAGGTGATTATACACCCCCAATAGGTGCGCCCTACATAGCCATGCTACCTGCCCGATTTCTGTCATTTACCGGTTGATGAGGCTTGAGGTTACGCTTTATCATCACATCAAATTCACTTCGAATGCCACATTGTCAGATCCATCGAAAATCACTAATTGACGTCTACAACAGTACATTACGTGTTAGCTAAAGAAGTTTCCTTCTTCGCTTCCACTCTTGGTACGGTTGAAGAAATTAATGTACGTGACCTTTCTGGAAATACTCTATTAGACATTCATCCATACAAGTCATCCAGGAACAGGATGAATCGAAGGTACTATTCAGTATATCCATCTTAGGCATTGTTATCTAAGATTTATACAACAGCCCTTGCACTTTACTCTATCTTCAATTATCTTTGGCATATATGATTCACAATGCTTATGCCAATACAGAGTGGTTCTTTGGATAATAATCCAACTGGTCTCTCCATATTAGCAACGTTAAAATGGTCAAAACTTTGATAGTCTGTGATTTAACCATCAAAGAAAAACAGGTGTGCAAACAACGATATTATTTCCAGGAGGAAATTATATCGATCAATCATCATTCAACATTTATCTCTTTATTTCATTAATTTACTTATCTCTTGTTTCCATATATTCTAAATTCTTATTTTCTATTTATCAGGAAACATTTCTGATTCTTGTTTGGAAAACATTTCCAAAACTTCTTAATTGGGATTTAAACAGATGTTTAAAACTATATTTCGATGACGACTCAAACCACTATACTAAATTACTAAATCCACTTAACCACTTCACACTCGAACCGTAACCATTTCTTAATTAAAAACGCAGTCAATCAAGTTGGGGTATAGCTACCTCTCAGACCTTAACTGAACCACCTTTCAAATCTCGAAATAGGTAAGATTCACCTTTTTAACTCTTTAACACTTCCTTACGAACTCTCGGATTCTATTTACGAACCCCCTTCTTTTACAAGTTTACGTGATTATAACAATGGTGTTATAATCTCCTGTATCTGAAATATATTATCTTTAATATGACTTTTATTTCCTAACTTGAATAATATAACTACAACTAATTTATTTACTCCTTTTCGGTTAACTCTAATCTATAACTCTTATTTGAATAACTCCAACCTAATAACTCTTGCTGGATTAACTCTTATTCGAATAGCTTATTCGAATAACTCATATTCGATTTGCTTACTTTCGAATACTTATATTCGATAATCTCTTCCTTTCGAATACACTATATTCGATTAATCCTTTTCGAGTAAACGATATTCGATAACCTCTCTTCGAATAACTAATATTCGATAACTCTTTCTTTTCAAATATCTCATATTTGAAAATCTCACTTTCGAATAAACTATATTCGATAATCTCTTTTCGAATGACTCTTATTCGATAAATCTCACTTCAATAAATCTATAATTGATACCTCCCTTCGATTAAACTAAAATCGATTAACTCCTTTCGATTAAACTATAATCGATAACTCCTTTCGAATAACTAAATTCGATTAACTCGACCTGACGAACTTAACTCGACTAACTTGACTAACTTAACTCGACTCGACTAACTTGACTTACTTGGTTCGACCAATTCGATTCGATTAACTAGGCTCGACTAACTTGGGTCGACCCACTCGATTAACTCAACTTATTTAACTTAACTTAATTCTCAACTCGATCAACTCGATTACTTAACTCAATTAACTCGATTATCTTAACTCGATTAACTCCTATCGAATAACTAATATTCGATTTAACTCCATTCGCTTGACTCTAGATCGCAGCGATCACAATGGTTACGCCTGATTCCCTCAGGAAACATCCGACCGCCATGGCTATTTACAGCCCTGCGAATTACGCTCGCAGTCGTACGAAATGGCAACTTATCCTGGATAACTCTGTTGACTAACTCTATCTCAAATAACTATATTTGATAACTGTACTTCGAATAAGTGGTATTCGATAACTTAACTCGATTATCTTAACTCGATAACTCAACTCGATAATCTTAACTTGATTATCTTAACTTGATAACTCTATTCGATAATCTTAACTCGATAATCTTAACTTGATTATCTTAACTCGATAATCTTAACTAACTCATTTTGATTAACACATTGATTAACTCCTTTGGTTACCTCTACGTCCATATTCAGTTTCAAATATCGATTGTTGAAATCGATTCTTACTCCTCTATATAAGTCCTGACTTATATATTCTATTTATCCAATGATAAATACTTAACTTAATTTATAAACTGTTATTTATAAATAAATCTTTTCCATTTATCTGTTAAAAACAGATTTCCATTTCTATTTATTTTCAAAATATCGCTTTGATTTAGTTCTATTTGTTTATCAAATAAATATTCCTTTTTATATTTCTATTTATTTAACAAATAAATATCTCCTTTTAATTCTATTTATTTCCTAAATGAATAACCCTTTTTCCTTTATTTATTCCCTAAATGAATAAATCCTTTTACTTTTATTTATTCCCTAAATAAATAAATAATCCGATTTAGTCTATTTGTAAATGTTCTACAAATATTTCCTTTTTATCTCTATTCTATTTGTAAATGGTTACAAATATTTCTCTTTCTATTTGTTTGACAAATATTTTCCTTTATATTTGTTTTACAAATATATTTCCCTTTTATATTTGATTTACAAATATTTTTCCTCTATATTTGATTTACAAATATATTTCCTCTTACAAAATCCTTTTTCTTTTATATATAAAATCCATTGATTTTATATAAATAAATTATTTTCAAAATATAATTTAAAAATCCCTTTTTATCATTCTGCTATTTCTTATGGTATCTAACATACCATATAACAATGATTGGTATCATTCAACATATGAAATCATCAACAGATTTCATATCACATCATATAACACAATATATGAAACACAACCGTATTATAAATATTGAGGAGTCCAGTTGGACCCCTCCAACCTGTTTCCCAGCATCACAGATGTTAAACAAGCACGAGTATAAAATATTCTGTTAAACAGAATCAATATTCGATTTACGATTTATATATATACATCGTTATCTATGAATTCAATCAATACACAAACAATTCAACCAAACAGTTAACACACAACAATCAATAATCATTTAGTAGTTCTAAATATACGTTATAAAAATGGAACTGTTCAGAGTTGGTGAGTTTTACTCACATTGGCAGTTCATCGTTAAAGAGCGATAAACTGTTGTTTGATTTGAATCAAACAATTTATTTCGCCATAAATTCAAACGAGCTTTGGTTCGCTTTCCGTCAGTTCCATGTTGTAGTCGTCGTCCATACGATCCTGTCGGATATTATTTTGCTGAATTCTGATAACGTATGGCCAAGTTATGACTTATACAGGTTTATATACTATTTAAAGTAAATTATACTAAATTTTATTTTACACTTGGGCTTATTATTTAGATAAGGCCCATTACCACTCACGTTAACTGACCCGCTTTACTCTCCTTCTCCATCGACGACAACAGATCCTGACCTCTCAAAAAAACACAGTCAAATCCGCACCTTTGACCACCAACTGCTCCTCCATTCCTCCACGAACTTCGACGAGACCATCACCAACACCCTCCTCGGTTCCTCCTCTATCTTTCTATACCCAAGTCGTACGGCTCGCGCCTGACCTCCCCCTCGCGTCCCAAAACCCATCGTCACTAGTTGGTGATCGAGTCCTACAGAAACCACACCACTCCTTGCGCCTCGCACCCCAGAACATGAATATGATCACTCCACTTTGAATCGACCCTTGTATTGATTCCTAAACCCAACCCTTGGCCGATTCACCCACGCTGTACCAAATTCGAGCACGGCAAACATGAATCGCACCCTACCAAACAACCATCAGATCGAAGCCCCCTGAATGCTGAGTTCAAATATATAGCTCTCTCGATTTATAGAATTTTGTGGGATTTGTTTATGATTTATGAAAGTGGCGATTTAGGGTTTTCTTCACGTTTTAGTTTTCTGTTGTGGCGGCTCAGTATTTGGTTTTATAAGAGGGATGAAAATATTGTGTGGTTGGAATGATGTATGGGTGGCCTAGTTTAGGTCCACACAATTTTTAGGATATTTTAGTTATTTTATTTTAATCATTTTATACTCGTTTCAGTCTTCTAAAAATCCGTGTGATCACACACGATACCTAAAAATCATGAAAATTGACATGTAGCTAGAGTTCGACATTACGGTTCCAACGAAACTGGTTTCGTCGAATTTCGACTTCGTATGCCCATATAGCGTATTTTTTAATGGTCAAAATATCGGTTGTTTCTCACTTTAAAAATCGGTACGGCCACATACTGACTTCAAAAATCACGGAAACTGAACTCTACCAATAATTTAATATTGCGGATCCAACAAAATTAGTTTCGTCGAATTCTGAGGTCATTTCCAAAACTGGCTATTTTTAAAGCTCTAAATAACCATTTTAAATATATAAATATATTTAAAACAATTAAATTTAATATTTATAAATAAATATTATCGTATATAATCACAATGGAGTACCATACAGCTTTAGAATATCCTATATGAATTTCTAACTCGATATTTCAAATCCTGATTAAATCGATATTCGATTTATAATGAAATTCCTTTTATAATATAATTAATTCCTTTATAAATTATAAAGGAATTCCACAGCGACTTTTCTGAAATTTGATTAGGACGTAAATCAAAATCTACACGACGAAATCTCAATTTTTCTCTTCCACTAGAAAAATATACTCTATCAGCTCCTAACGTTTGTTGTTTCACAGAAATCCGATTTAAAACGGCTTCTGTATATTCGTTTAAAGTTCGAATCGCCAAATCGCGACTCGATTATAATTATATTATAATTTATACGTCCAACGATCGTTATTTAAATATATTCGTTAATATAATTCAACTCCAAACTGAATATATATATTTTGAATTTCCTGATTCACACCATATCGCCATTTCAACCCATTCTGATTATTTCATAATTAAATGTATTATTTAATTATTATTATAATTAAATATTCACCATTATTTAATTCATCGACCATTTAAATCTCTTAAATCACCTTTTAAATAATTAAATAAATTAATTATTATATAGCTGAAAATGCGGGTCATTGCATTCTTCCCCACTTAAAATAATTTCGTCCTCGAAATTGCTAAGGTAAAAACAAACCCTATCGACTGGTTAGAACTTATTTGTTCACTTCTTACATTCGGTTTCAACTGAACCAATTTAATTTCAATTAAAATATTAATTTATTCTTATCAACGAAAATTTTCAAAAATCCTGAAAATTTTCTAATGCCTTAACGTTTCGATTTTTTTTGCCATAACCTCCTTTGTACAGCACTATCAGTAAAACCACAACTCGCCTCTCTAGGCCATCCCCAACCCAAAAGAAAATCAAATAGCCAAGCGGCTTGCCAAATTGGCTAATAAATCTCATTCTTATACCAAATATAAACTTGTACCTTTTTGTCGGGCATATCAACTCTATCACTTTCACCTGTTATCCATTCAACATATACCAGTGTTATCCCAATCAAACTCCAATCTATTTTTATCCATAATTTCACCCATTCGCTTATACCCAAGACGAATTCAATTTCAAATCAAAGTTCCCTTCTCGATTTTAAAATTCTTAACTGATCAATCCAATACCATTTCAGATTCTATCTCACAATTAAAAATCTGATTCTACTTGATATATCGTATCCAATTCAATTTCCAGTTAATTGGTTTCAATTCGAACAATCTTTCCCTGGGAATTTTAAACAGTTTACCATATCCAAAATCAAACTTTCCTTTTTAGGATTCAAAACACTTGCTTTTCTCAAATCAATTTCAAAAATCACTATCTTTGGTAGTAATCCGTCACTTATAAACTCGAAAATGAACACTGATGATGCTGCAGTCATTATCAGAATTATTTCCCAGTTATCGAAGTGAGTTCAATACTATATCACTTTTAAAACCATTCTTTAAACATTTCCATTTTGAAATTCATTTCAAAATATCATTTTCAAAACAATTTAAAATCTCCCAGGATTTTAAAATTCTCATATATTCAATCCAAATTCATTTACAAACACTTATTCAGTTTTCAGTGTTTTAATTTCAATTCTGATTTAAATCTCAGATTTAATTTACTTCGTAACACCTATACGAATTTTTTTTACTTGGTTATATACATAACCATTTAATTTATAATCTTACTCGATTATAATAACAACCAATATATCCTATATATTATTAATCATTCCAAAATAAATCCTTTATATCAAAATATAATTTGGGTAAAATTATTCCATTTACCCTCTTTTCAAAACATACCATGACGGTTCATCGTATTCGAGTGTTTATAAACTCCTACCGATACAGTGGATCAAACTGATCGACCAGAACTTTATAAACAACTCAACCAATAAATCTTCATAATATAAAACCATTTTATATTGAATAAAAAATACGCTCTCGTATATATACACTCAAACTCAATCTAGGGTATTACTACCCTATCTCTATCGAGTTACGCCACAGAGCCAAGGTAATACTTAACCTTAAGCTTTGATACCAACTGTAGTGACCCGAAAATCCAGTCCAATTTGAGCTGACCAAAAACACAAGTCCAACCCCAAATTAAACTGGAAACCAGGAAACTAATAGAAAGAAAACAGAGGGTGAGAATAGATAAGATAGAAACTTAGAATAGAAGAAGAAGACAACAACAACATCAGAGTAACACGAACCTCACAGCGGAACAAATAAAATATAAGATAACTTTGAAATAAAAGATCGTACTTGAATATACATATCATTATCAAGTACAGCACTTACAACACAGCGGAATAATAATAGCTAAATAATCCTGAAGCCTCCTGCTCCAGATCTTCAAGTATCTGTAAATCTCGACTACTTGACTGCTCTTACAAAATTGAGCACCCAAGAGTTTAGGGAAAAACAAAACAAAATAAACTCCAGGTCAGTCATGGGACTGGTGTGAGTAAAACAGTTTGAGTAAGTAAACGATATCTCATAAGACCACGCCGCATAACGGAACGGGTTTTTCACTTATGAGAATCTAAAATATCTTTATATCAAAAGCCTTTGGATATTATAATAATGTCTGTCAACCACAATATAATAATCATCTAGCAGAAATGCTTTCATCTCACGTTCTACATACATAGTATACAATCAAAATCGCAAGCACGTATTGGGTAACGGATTTCCAACTATGACAAGGTATGGAACCACCTTTCGCTAGTGTACCTCTAGAGAGGAATACACTGGGTTCAACAAGAACATCTTGCAACCCCACCACACATGACCGACCACTCATTTTGCTTGAGTGTATCGAATGTATATCACCAACATTTGGGATTAGCAACCGTTTCCCGAATGGGACAGCATTAACAATAGATTTTTAGATGTAAATGAAACTCTAGATCAGGTGATTATACACCCTAATAGGTGCGACCTACAAAGCCATGTTACCTGCCCGATTTCTGTCATTTACCGGTTGATGAGGCTTGAGGTTACGCTTTATCATCACATCAGATTCACTTCGAATGCCACATTGTCAGATCCATCGAAAATCACTAATTGACGTCTACAACAGTACATTACGTGTTAGCTAAAGAAGTTTCCTTCTCCGCTTCCACTCTTGGTACCGTTGAAGAAATCAATGTACGTGATCTTTTTGGAAATACTCTGTTAGACATTCATCCATACAAGTCATCCAGGAACAGGATGAATCGAAGGTACTATTCAGTATATCCATCTTAGGCACTGTTATCTAAGATTTATACAACAGCCCTTGCACTTTACTTTGTCTTCAATTATCTTTGGCATATATGATTCGCAACGCTTATGCCGATACAGAGTGGTTCTTTGGATAATAATCCAACCGGTCTCTCCATATTAACAACTTTAAAATGGTCAAAACTTTGATAGTCTGTGATTTAACCATCAAAGAAAAACAGGTGTGCAAACAACGATATTATTTCCAGGAGGAAATTATATCGATCAATCATCATTCAACATTTATCTCTTTATTTCATTAATTTACTTATCTCATGTTTCCATATATTCTAAATTCTTATTTTCTATTTATCAGAAAACATTTCTGATTCTCGTTTGGAAAACATTTCCAAAACTTCTTAATTGGGATTTAAATAGATGTTTAAAACTATATTTCGATGACGACTCAAACCACTATACTAAATTACTAAATCCACTTAACCACTTCACACTCGAACCATAACCGTTTCTTAATTAAAAACGCAGTCAATCAAGTTGGGGTATAGCTACCTCTCGGACCTTAACCGAACCACCTTTCAAATCTCGAAGTAGGTAAGATTCACCTTTTTAACTCTTTAACACTTCCTTACGAACTCTCGGATTCTATTTACGAACCCCCTTCTTTTACAAGTTTACGTGATTATAACAATGGTGTTATAATCTCCTGTATCCGAAATATATTATCTTTAATATGACTTTTATTTCCTAACTCGAATAAGATAACTACAACTAATTTATTTACTCTTATTCGGTTAATTCTAATCTATAACTCTTATTTGAATAACTCCAACCTAATAACTCTTACTGGATTAACTCTTATTCGAATAACTCATATTCGATTTGCTTACTTTCGAATACTTATATTCGATAATCTCTTCCTTTCGAATACACTATATTCGATTACTCCTTTTCGAATAAACGATATTCGATAACCTCTCTTCGAATAACTAATATTCGATAACTCTTTCTTTTCAAATATCTCATATTTGAAAATCTCACTTTCGAATAAACTATATTCGATAATCTCTTTTCGAATAACTCTTATTTGATAAATCTCACTTCGATAAATCTATAATTGATACCTCCCTTCGATTAAACTAAAATCGATTAACTCCTTTCGATTAAACTATAATCGATAACTCCTTTCGAATAACTAAATTCGATTAACTCGACTTGACGAACTTAACTCGACTAACTCGACTTACTTGGTTCGACCAATTCGATTCGATTAACTAGGCTCGACTAACTTGGGTCGACCCACTCGATTAACTCAACTTATTTAACTTAACTTAATTCTCAACTCGATCAACTCGATTACTTAACTCAATTAACTCGATTATCTTAACTCGATTAACTCCTATCGAATAACTAATATTCGATTTAACTCCATTCGCTTGACTCTAGATCGCAGCGATCACAATGGTTACGCCTGATTCCCTCAGGAAACATCCGACCGCCGTGGCTATTTACAGCCCTGCGAATTACGCTCGCAGTCGTACGAAATGGCAACTTATCCTGGATAAATCTGTTGACTAACTCTATCTCAAATAACTATATTTGATAACTCTACTTCGAATAAGTGGTATTCAATAACTTAACTCGATTATCTTAACTCGGTAACTCAACTCGATAATCTTAACTCGATAATCTTAACTTGATTATCTTAACTCGATTTGATAATCTTAACTCGATAATCTTAACTTGATTATCGTAACTCGATAATCTTAACTAACTCATTTTGATTAACACATTGATTAACTCCTTTAGTTACCTCTACATCCATATTCAGTTTCAAATATCGATTGTTGAAATCGATTTTTACTCCTCTATATAAGCCCTGACTTATATAATCTATTTATCAAATGATAAATAATTAACTTAATTTATAAACTGTTATTTGTAAATAAATCTTTTCCATTTATTTGTTAAAAACAGATTTCCATTTCTATTTATTTTCTAAATATCCCTTTGATTTAGTTCTATTTATTTATCAAATAAATATTCCTTTTTATCTTTCTATTTATTTAACAAACAAATATCTCCTTTTAATTCTATTTATTTCCTAAATGAATAACCCTTTTTCCTTTATTTATTCCCTAAATAAATAAATCCTTTTACTTTTATTTATTCCCTAAATAAATAAATAATCCCATTTAATCTATTTGTATATGTCCTACAAATATTTCCTTTTTATCTCTATTCTATTTGTAAATGGTTACAAATATTTCTCTTTCTATTTGTTTAACAAATATTTTCCTTTATATTTGTTTTACAAATATATTTCCCCTTTATATTTGATTTACAAATATTTTTCCTCTATATTTGATTTACAAATATATTTCCTCTTACAAAATCCTTTTTCTTTTAAATATAAAATCCATTGATTTTATATAAATAAATTATTTTCAAAATATACTTTAAAAATCCCTTTTTATCATTCTGGTATTTCTTATGGTATCTAACATACCATATAACAATGATTGGTATAATTCAACATATAAAATCATCAACAGATTTCATATCACATCATATAACACAATATATGAAACACAACAGTATTATAAATATTGAGGAGTCCAGTTGGACCCCTCCAACCTGGTTCCCTGCATCACAGATGTTAAACAAGCACGAGTATAAAATATTATGTTAAACAAAATCAATATTCGATTTACAATTTATATATATATATATATATATATATATACATCGTTATCTATGATTTCAATCAATACACAAACAATTCAACCAAACAGTTAACACACAACAATCAATAATCATTTAGTAGTTCTAAATATACGTTATAAAAATGGAACTGTTCAGAGTTGGTGAGTTTTACTCACATTGGCAGTTCATCGTTAAAGAGCGATAAACTGTTGTTTGATTTGAATCAAACAATTTATTTCGCCATAAATTCAAACGAGCTTTGGTTCGCTTTCCGTCAGTTCCATGTTGTAGTCGTCGTCCATACGATCCTGTCGGATTTGTTTTGCTGAATTCTGATAACGTATGGCCAAGTTATGACTTATACAAGTTTATATACTATTTAAAGTAAATTATGCTAAACTTTATTTTACACTTGGGCTTACTATTTAGATAAGGCCCATTACCACTCACGTTAACTGACCCGCTTTACTCTCCTTCTCCACCGACGATAACAGATCCCGTTCTCTCAAAATAACACAGTCAAATCCGCACATTTGACCACCAACGGCTCCTCCATTCCTCCACGAACTTCAACGAGACCATCACCAACGCCCTCCTCGGTTCCTCCTCTATCTTTCTATACCCAAGTCGTACGGCTTGCGCTTGATCTCCCCCTCGCGTCCCAAAACCCTTCGTCACTGGTTGGTGATCGAGTCCCACAGAAACCGCACCACTCCTTGCGCCTCGCTCCCCTGAACACAAATATGATCACTCCACTTTGAATCGACCCTTGTATTGATTCCTAATTCCAACCCTAGGCCGATTCACCCATGTTGTACCAAATTCAGGCACGGCAAACATGAATCGCACCCTACCAAACAACCATCAGATCAAAGCCCCCTGAATGCTGAGTTCAAATATATAGCTTTCTCGATTTCTAGAATTTTGTGGGATTTGTTTATGATTTATGAAAGTGGCGATTTTGGGTTTTCTTCACGTTTTAATTTTCTGTTGTGGCGGCTCAGTATTTGGTTTATAAGAGGGATGAAAATATTGTGTGGCTGGAATGATGTATGGGTGGCCTAGTTTAGGTCCACACAATTTTTAAGATATTTTAGTTATTTTATTTTAATCATTTTATACTCGTTTCAGTCTTCTAAAAATCCGTGTGATCACATACGATACCTAAAAATCACGAAAATTGGCATGTAGCTAGAGTTCGACATTACGGTCCCAACGAAACTAGTTTCGTCGAATTCCGACTTCGTATGCCCACACAACGTATTTTTAACCGTCAAAATATCAACAGTTTCTCACTTTAAAAATCGGTACGGCCACATACTGACTTCAAAAATCACGGAAACTGAACTTTACCAATAATTTAATATTGCGGATCCAACAAAATTAGTTTCGTCGAATTCTGAGGTCGTTTCCAAAACTGGTTATTTTTAAAGCTCTAAATAACCATTTTAAATATATAAATATATTTAAAACAATTAAATTTAATATTTATAAATAAATATTATCATATATAATCACAGTGGAGTACCATACAGCTTTAGAATATCCTATATGAATTTCTAACTCGATATTTCAAATCCCGATTAAATCGATATTCGATTTATAATGAAATTCCTTTTATAATATAATTAATTCCTTTATAGATTATAAAGGAATTCCACAGCGACTTTTCTGAAATTTGATTTGGACGTAAATCAAAATCTATACGATGAAATCTCGATTTTTCTCTTCCACTAGAAAAATATACTCCATCAGCTCCTAACGTTTCTTGTTTCATAGAAATCCGATTTAAAATGGCTTCTGTATATTCATTTAAAGTTCGAATCGCCAAATCGCGAACTGTCGCGCCATTTCGAGCTCGATTATAATTATATTATAATTTATACGTTCAATGATCGTTATTTAAATATATTCGTTAATATAATTCAACTCCAAACTGAATATATATTTTTTGAATTTCCCGATTCACACCATATCGCCATTTTAACCCATTCAGATTATTTCATAATTAAATGTATTATTTAATTATTATTATAATTAAATATTCACCATTATTTAATTCATCGACCATTTAAATCTCTTAAATTACCTTTTAAATAATTAAATAAATTTATTATTATATCGCTGAAAATGCGGGTCATTATACACCTTAAATTTTCAGAAAATTTTGCCAGCACCTTCTTTGTACGGCTCAATCGGTACAACTACAACTCGCCTCTCTAGGCCTCTTCCAATCCAAAAGAAAATAAAACAGCCAAGAATCTCATGTTCAATTAAAATATAAACTTGTACCTTTTTGTTGGGCATATCATTATATCCTTTCCATCTGCTACCAATTCAGCATATACCAATATCATTCCAGTCAAACTCGGATCAATGTATCCTCAAACCAAACCAACTGCTTATAACCAAGCCAAATTCCATTCAAACTCCAATCTCAAATTCCAAACTCGCAACTTATCAACTCAATTCCATCCTAGATTATTCTCTAATCAAATCTAGTTTTATTTAACTTAGTTCAAGTTAAATTATAATTTATTTACTTTTACCATCTCAATCTATTTAACTTCATAAGTTAAATTTAAACTCCTGGGTTTTATTTCAAATCAATTTGAAATCATAATAACAATTCAAAACCTTTGAATTTCTGAATAGCTTGTTTTCTTAAAACAATTCATAAACAAACCTTTGGTAGTAATCCGTCATTTAGAAACTCGAAAATGAACAACGATGATGTCCGGATCATTATCGCAATTATTTTCCAGCGACTGAAGTGAGTTCAATACTATATTACTTTCAAAACCATTTCTAAACACTTCCAATTTGAAATACATTGCAAAATACAATTCACAATGCTTGCAAAACAATTTAAAATCTCCCAGGATTTTAAAATTCTCATATATTTAATCCAAGTTCATTTACAAACACTTCTCCAACCTTTAGGAATTTTAATTCCAATTCTGATTTTAATCCAAATTTAATTTATCTGATTTCACATATTTCATTTATACGAATTCCGATTAGTTATTTATAATCATATTCGATTAAAATAACAACCAATGCATCCAATATAATATAATAACATCAAGATATATATTTCTTTTATAACATAATATATTTCGGGTAAAATTATTCCATTCACCCTCTTTTCAAAACATACTGTGTCGGTTCATCGTACTCGGGTGCTTGAATATCCTACCGATACTGTGGATCAAACTGATCGACTGGAACTCATAAAAAACTCAACAAATAAAGCTCCACAATATAAAATCATTTTATATTAAATAACAAATACGCGCTCATATGTATACACTCAAACTCAATCTAGGGTACGGCTAACCCCATCTCTACTGAATTATGCCACAGAGCCAAGGTAATCACAAAATCTTCAACTGTGATACCACTATAATGAACCGGAATTTCGACCCAGAAAATTGAAATAAAAACCATGTCAACTATTCCAGAATTGAACATACCAGATCATTAATGAAAGAAGTTAGAGGGTGAGAATAGATAAGATAGAAAATTAGAATATAAGATGAAGAACATAATTCAACATCATCAGAGTAACACGAATCTCACAGTGGAACGAATAAAATATAGTATGCAACATAACCCAGAAATACAAATCTGTCATTAGAGTATAACACTTACAACACAGCGGAAATAAACAATAGCTATATAATCATGAAACCTCCTGCTCCAAGCTCTCCAAGTATATCTGTAAAATGCTGACTACTTGACTGCCCGTATAAATTTGGGCACCCAAGAGTTTAAGGTAAATCAAAACAAAAAAACTCGGGGTCAGTCATGGGACTGGTGTGAATAAACTCCAACCACTTGGTTTAACTTTTAAAATCCTTTTAAAAGAAAGGATAATCGTAAGACCAATCCACACATAAACACGGATGGTTTTTACCTTACGATAACCCAAAACATTCTTTAAAACCAATACTATTCTGATATTATAATAGTGGATAAATCAAGTAAATAACAATCTAACAGAACGCTTGCATCTCGCGCTCTACATATATAATGTATAATCATAAACCGCGGGCGCTTATTGGAGATTGGATTCCGACTATGACAAGGTATGGAACCACCTGCCGATAGTGTATCTCTAGAGGACAATACATTGGGTTCAACAAGAACATCTTGTAACCCGGCCACACATGACCGACCACTCATTTCGCCTAAGTGCATCGAGTGTATATCACCAACGGTTGGGATCAGCAACCGTTTCCCAAAAAGGGACAGCATCGATAGATTAAAGAAGGAAATGAAATTTCTCTAGATAGGTGATTATACACCCTAATGGGTGCGACCCACATAGCCATGTTGCCTGCACGATTTTCGTCATTTCCCGGTTGTAAGGCTAGAAGGTACGCTTATCTTTTTACATGCCACATCTTCATTCACTTTGAATGCCCCATCGTCATACCCTTCAAATCACAATTTGATTTATCCAAAAATACCATGGGTATTGTAACAACCCGAAAATCTGGGCCAGTTTAAAAAATTTATTTTGGCAATTTTAGCGAATTTCGATTATTTAAAATGGTTTATTTTAAATAATAACGATGAGAAATTTATTTTGAATAGAATTAGAACGAATATGTATTATATAGATCGTCGTTAGAATATAAATATTTATTTATAATTATAAAAGGAATTGAAAAAGGCGCGGTAGTTCGATAATTCGATTTTAAAATTCAAATGAATGTGCAGGATTCAAAATAAACCAGATTTTAGCGAAACTAAAAATAATAGAACCTATTTGAGAATATCTTTCCAATGAATCCGAAAAATCAAAATTTCATAGCGGGAATCAAAAGTTATGCCCAGTTGAAAATTCAGAATAGTCGCTATGGAATTCTGGCCCTTAAAAATGGAAATTTTGCAAACCTCGGATTTCGACGAAACCACTTTTGTTGGATCTGTGATGTCGACTTATTGCTAGATTCCAAAATTCATAATTTTTCGAATCAATAAGTGAGCGTGGTGAAGGAAAACGCGTTTGACCAGTTTTAGTTGATTTTAATCGACTGGAAAATGGCCACTTTTCAAACGGTCTCAGAATTCGGCGAAATTAGTTTTGTTAGGACCGTATCGTCAATACGAAGCTAGAAAATATATTTTTTGGAATTTTTCGAGTTAGTATGTGACCCCAGTAAATTGAAATGCGCGTTCAAATTCAATATGTAGAGTTATATTTTGATTTGAACGGAAACTGGTCGAAACAGTCGAATCAGCCTACGATACATATCCCATTGTGTTTGGAATGGGGGTAACTAGCTATGGAGGATAGGCGGTGGGCCTCGTTTAGAGGTCGAATGAAAAAGTCAACTTTTTGAAATAAAATAATTAAATATATATTATATTATATACCCCCCTCCTTCTCTTCTCTCTCTCTCTTCGATTCATTTCAGAAGATAAATAAAAAAAATGGTGAACGACGGGGGGGGGGAATCCGTCGCCACTGCCCTCGCCTAACCAGGCGCCGCCGCCGACGCAGCCACCAAGCCTCCCTCTCTCGTGCTTCTCTCTCCTCCTCTAACCCCGACCCACTTTCCCCCTTTCCCGTTGAAGCCCGCATCCCCTCAGGTGAGCACCACCTCGCGACCCTCTCCTCCTCTGAATCAACCTCTGCCCCTCCCTCACCGGGAGCCACCTCGCGTCGCCACCACCGGCGGAAACCCCACCCACTTCCCCTTTTGCCTGCGACGTCCTCCAGCTCGAGGTCGAACTAGCCCCTCTTCCACCAATCTGCCCTCCGTTCGTTGTTGGACCCAACCCCACGAGCTGCTGCCACCTCGGGTGAACTTCGACACCCTCCTTGTCCTCTTCTCCTCCTTAATCTTAGGCTGATTTCAACTGTAAGTCTTAGAATTCATTTTCATTGATTAAAGAAAAATCGGATCTTTGTATATTTTAAAAGGTTAAAGTTTATAATTTTTATCATATAAAAGACGACATTTTTATCATATAAAAGGCGATATTTTTAATATACGAAAGGCAATATTTTTAATAGAAGATATAAAGATATGATCTTTATATAGTGGCAATAATAAAAATATGATTTTTTTTACTTAGGTGGAGTATTAAAAATATGGTTTTTGTTAAAGTAGAAATATAAAAATATAATTTTTATATAGTTATGATAATAAAAATTCAATCTTTAATATTGAAAAGGCGAAATCTTTATATTTGAAAAGGCAAAATCTGTATATTTGAAAAGGCGAAATCTTTATATTTGATATAAGGAAAGACGTTATTTATATATATATATAAAGTAGCGATAAAAATTCGATTTTTATTATATATGAAGCAAAATAAAAATTCGATCTTTATATTAGAAGTAGAAATATAAAAATATAATTTTTGTATAGAAAGAAGCATTGTAAATATGCGAAGTGAAATAAAAATCTGAACTTTATTTTTATCGTGAAGTAGAGAGAATATGAAAATGTGATTTTTATATATATAGTGAATACGGGCAACGAAAGTGACAAAAGACGAAAAGGTGAAGATTTCCTACATAAGAAGAGTCGCGGTGAATGGATTTAGCTTGGGTGAGAACTTCTCACTTTAATTTTTTTCTAGTTATAAATATAAACTAGGATGCGGACGGTGTTTAGTAGCACCTGACACCATCGTCCACAGACCATGGACTTATTTGTTTGGTTGTTTGGTAATTGATTAGAATATTTGTTGGAATTTTGTGGTGTGAATAATGAAATTGATTTGATTGATATGTGTATGGCGTCGGCCATTACTAGACCGGGGATAAGGCTAGGCCTTGTCCCGTTACTAGTATCGTGCTGTTATGCCGTCGAAATTTTCTAAAATAAGTTAGAAAAATCAAAATATCATTTTATTGTGTAAATGAACTTAATAGAAATTCATGTGTTGAAATAAAAGATTTTATCGTTAAAAATATAATTTTTAACATGTGTGTGAATAAAATAAAATATTCATTTACAAATCAGACGATTTGTTTATGTACACTAATTTGACTGATATTGATTGGGACGATAAATTTTACACATCGCCCAACTGCACAAATAATATTCAGTGTTTGTTGATGTGAAACCCCACACGAGTATTGGGATGATATTTGACGTACACTAGTCCCAATAATTAGTTGTGTGTCGATCGATAGGTTGACAGACAGTTGTGTTGTGCACTCTGGATGATGGTTGATTATTTATTGTTGCTATTATATACATGTGTTGTGTGGAATCCATATAATTAACATTATATGGTAATTGATTGGGCCTCATTCCAGTTGAAAAAATAAAGAATATTATAAAATAAGATTCATGTGTTGACAGTACTCATATGTTGAGATTAGTCATGTGTTGGAAAAAAATATAGATTTATGTGTTGAACGAAATATTTTAACAATAAAAATTAACATCTTTATCAAAATTTTATAAAATATATTACATAACAAAAATAGTCACGTGTTGACAGTACTATTTGTTGAGATTAGTCAAGTGTTGAAAGAAATATAGATTCATGTGTTGAATAGAATAAATATTCATTTGTTGAATAGAATAAATAAGTTTTTGAAAAATATAAAGCCGCGTTGATTAGAGATGCATTATTTTGACGCGAATGATATTTTTATCGATTTTATTCGTTTTATAATGAATATTGAAAATTGATTTCATAATCGAATATTTTGAATTGAACAGGATTGAAATCAATTTGAAATGAATTCGAATTTAATTGAGTAGAAGGTAAATTAAAATTGAATTGAATAGAATTCGAATTGAACTAAATGAATTTGGAATTCGAATTAAACTGAAATTTAATTGAAGTCGATTTGAGTTGAAATCAATTTGAAATGAATTTAAAACGAATTTATAATGGAAAATTCACTTTTGATTTGATATTGAATATAAGCCGATATATTTTCTATTCAGACCCTTGTATTTAATATCAAATGAGATTTGGGTTTGTCGTGAATGGTGGCTTCATTAACGTTGTTCTTGAACCTAGTATGAGAAAAGATTAAATCTTTTTATTTAGATCTAATGAAGTATACCAATTAATTATTATATTTAATTGGAATGGAATTAGAATTGATTTGTGGGTTTATCGTGAACGGTGTTTTAAATAACACTTGTTCTTTAACCCGATAATAAATAGAATGTGATTTGGGTTTATCTTGAACTGTGTTTTAAATGGGATTAGTTCTTTAGCCCCGTAAAAGGAGTTTTAATGAATCTTTAATTAGATTGAAATGTGAATTGATAATTTAAATTATCGGATTTGGAAAGTAATCGAGAATGGAGTATCGCCAGTTTTGCTCCGAGCAATAGTAAATCTTTAATTAGATTTAAACGTGAAATGGTAATCAAATTTACCGATAACACCGTGGTGTTAGTTATGGGGTAATAACAGTTTTGCTCCATGGGATGAATAGGTTGGGATTGGGAAATAAAATAAATAATTACTTTGGTGTGGTTCGCTAATCCCGACTAGTTTGGAAAACCATAATATGGTTTGAAATGACATCCAAAGGAAGATTAAAGAATAAATTTTAAAGAATTTATCTTTGATAAAATTAATGGGAACCTTTCCCTAAGGATGTGAAAATTTGAATAAAAGAATATTCTGAATTAGAATGAGGCGTATGTTGTGCTTGTGTAACATTTGTTTATTATATACATGGGTTATTCAGAAAGGCCGGGTTTATACCCATTCTGAATAACCGATTCGACGATATGTCGAAGATGAAGACGGTGGTTGAAGACCGGAAGTCTTCACATCGTTTGGGTGATTACTGACGATCTTGATTGGGATGTACACCCAAGATGAGGGAATCAGGTGGTGATCGTCCAGACGTACTTGGAGATCGATGGATATGCGAGGAAAGTGCCTCCAGTTTCGTTCAGACCCAGAACGAACTTGTAAATGGACTGTGTGTCTGACATTAGATTTTATTCTATGTTGATTGATCTCTATTAAATATACATCTGTTTCGTGGAGGAAAATTTATTCTCTTGCTTAACACCCTTCTATGAGACGTACGAGCTCAGAGGTTGTATATCGATGGACATCAGTCGCATGGAGTGAATTGCCTGTGTGGCATGCCTAAGTGGCAAATGATCAAGGCTTCTGTTAAAAGCAAAGTCTTGTGGTTGATGATCAAAGCACGGCCTGTGTGGCGTAGCTTTGTGTATAGCGTGAATTCGCGAGCCTCACACCTCGGTATGAGTCAAAAACGGGATAAGGACCCAAGGACTGCATGACGTTTCTTTCTAGCTAGTGGTGGTGTCAGTGCTTAAACTGGCTGACATTTATATACTTTCCACCTGTGTGGTTGTTGGAATGCGAGGCGCCTCGATTTTAGGTCTGTTATGACTGGGAAACGTGTGTTCAGGAATAATTAATCCTCAAAAGTAAGGTAGGACCGGTCTTGGAGGTTCCATAGGATCATAGTGGGGTCCTGAGGCATTTGCTAGAGTGTCTCGAATCGGAGAGGAGCTTGCCCCTTGCCTCGACTCATGATGGAATCCAATTTCCAATACGTGTCATTCAGTTTTATTTGTAGAGCCTAGTATGGCGACATAGTATATGGTAGCTATGTCGTCTATGATTTATACTTATGATTGAAGTTGTTTACTTCACTTATAGTAATAATAAAAGACGAAATTTCACGTATGAAGCATTCTTTGGTTGTTATAAGGGAAAACCCTATCCTCCGACTTGCGTTGCATTGTGTGATGGGACCTGGGACTTATAACAGCTTCATTGTTCTTTATTTAGCATTGCGCTGTTTGTTTATGCACTGGTATTCTTGGGGTAAAAACCCGTTCCGTGTTATACGGCGTGGTCCCTTGATTTACCGAACTTTAAAATAAGAATTTATAACTGTTTTAGTTCTCACACCAGTCACATGACTGACCTGGAGTTTATTGTTTTAACCTAAACTCTGGGTGCCCCTATTTTCGACATGGGCAGCTAGTAGTTTTGGTTTTGCAGATTTTATTCACAGGATCTCGGTTTACAGCTGGAACGATACTCGGAAAGCTCTGTATCTGTGTATTACTTTCAGTTGTGTTTTGTATTATTTTTCGCTACTATGTAATTTATAGTAATCTCTGATATTTATCGAATGTATTTTATTCATTTATACTCTGTATATTCTTGTATCTGATGGAATTGTTGTAATAAACAATGAAATGTTCTTCTGTTTGTGTTTCGATTCGTCTTGTACTCACGGTAATTCGTTCTTTCTCTTCTCTTCGGAGATAGGGAAGTTCGGGTCGCTACATTTGGTATAAGAGCTTTGGTTTACAAAGCTCGAGAATAAGAAACATTAGAACCATACGAAAGAATTCATCAGATATTGGATTAGTAATATCCAATAAGAATTACTCGTTAGAGATAGGATCAGTAGTATCCTAGAACGAGTGTGAAGAGTATATTTTTCAATTGAAAACAAATTTTGTTCTGAAATTTAAATCGTTTTATACGTATTTGAATTATTTATTTATTTTGAATTTGGACAATCGAGTATATAAAGATTTTGCATATACGCGTCATGAACGTATATTCGAAGTTTTAATACACTATGTAGACATAGAATCATGCTCTAGTCGCCCGGAGATGATTCTGATGATTGTAGCTACATCATCAGAATTTATGTTCGTGTTTCGAAGGTGTGATATCTATATATTTCCATTAGACTGGTGTGAGAACCAAAATATAGCTAGAATACATTGTTGTGAATTGGCACCAAAAACATGATTTTCTGTATATATATCAAAATTATGAATTTGAAACGTTAATTCACTAATTGATTGATGATTGTGTTGTATGATTTCTCATTTAAATCATTATGTGAAAGAACGGTGGATTTAGGCCAAATTGAACCAAATATTGAACTGTATTGAAAATTGATTGCAAATGCATACATGTAGATATATATGTGTGAACAGGTCATAGCAAGGAGGCTAGAGAAGAGGAATAAAATTATTTGCCCGACAAATAGGTACATGTTTATCGTATTTCTTGAGTTTTGGGTGATTTTATGAGACAATTGGCTTTTTCTTTTTCTTTTGGATTGAAGAAGGCCATGGGAGGCTATATGAAATATCCCGAAGTCCCGGTGCAGGGGAGGTTATGGCGAAATTTTTCGAAAATTTAGGGTGTTAGCCAAATTTTTGAAAAATTTGAAAAGATCTTAGAAACTGAAAAGTTGAAGAACTTAAGCCGTAGCGAAAACAATGAAAGTTGAGTTGATTAGTTAAACAACTTTCGGCTTCGTTCCTTTTCGGGGACGAAATGTTTTAAGTGGGGGAGATTGTAACAACCCGAAAATCTGAGCCAGTTTAAAATTTTTATTTTGGCAATTTTAGCGAATTTTGATTATTTAAAATGGTTTATTTTAAATAATAACGACGAGAAATTTATTTTGAATAGAATTAGAACGAATATATTTATATAGATCATCATTAGAATATAAATATTTATTTATAATTATAAAAGGAATTGAAAAAGGCGCGGTAGTTCGATAATTCGATTTTAAAATTCAAATGAATGTGCAGGATTCAGAATAAACCGTATTTTAGTGAAACCAAAAATAATAGAACCTATTTGAGAATATCTTTCCAATGAATCCGAAAAATCAAAATTTCATAGCGGGAATCAAAAGTTATGCCCAGTTGAAAATTCAGAATAGTCGCTACGGAAATCTGGCCCTTAAAAATGGAAATTTTGCAGACGACCTCGGATTTCAACGAAACCACTTTTGTTGGATCCGTGATGTCAAGTTATTGCTAGATTCCAAAATTCGTATTTTTCGAATCAATAAGTGAGCGTGGCGAAGGAAAACGCGTTTGACCAGTTTCAGTTGATTTTAATTGACTGGAAAATGGCCATTTTTCAAACGGTCTCAGAATTCGGCGAAATTAGGTTTGTTTGGACTGTATCGCCAATACGAAGCTAGAAAATATATTTTTTGGAATTTGAATTAGTATGTGACCCCAGTAAATTGAAATGCGCGTTCAAATTCAATATGTAGAGTTATATTTTGATTTGAACGGAAACTGGTCGAAACAGTCGAATCAGCCTACGATACACATCCCATTGTGTTCGGAATGGGGGTAATTAGCTATGGACGACAGACGGTGGGCCTCGTTTAGAGGTCGAATGAAAAAGTCAACTTTTTGAAATGAAATAATTAAATATATATTATATTATATACCCCCCTCCTTCTCTTCTCTCTCTCCTCGATTCATTTCAGAAGATAAATAAAAAAAATGGTGAACGACGGGGGGGAAATCCATCGCCCTCGCCTGACCAGGCGCCGCCGCCGACGCAGCCACCAAGCCTCTCTCTCGTGCTTCTCTCTCCTCCTCTAACCCCGACCCACTTTTCTCCTTTCCTGTTGAAGCCCGCATCCCCTCAGGCGAGCACCACCTCGCGACCCTCTCCTCCTCTAAATCAACCTCCGCCCCTCCCTCACCGCGAGCCACCTCGCGTCGACACCACCGGCGGAAACCCCACCCGCTTCCCCTTTTACCTGCGACGTCCTCCAGCTCGAGGTCGAACTAGCCCCTCTTCTACCAATCTGCCCTCCGTCTGCCACCTCGGGTGAACTTCGACACCCTCCTCGCCCTCTTCTCCTCCTTAATCTTAGGCTGATTTCAACTGTAAGTCTTAGATTTCATTTTCATTTTCATTGATTAAAGAAAAATCGGATCTTTGTATATTTTATAAGGTTAAAGTTTATAATTTTTATCATATAAAAGACGACATTTTTATCATATAAAAGGCGATATTTTTAATATACGAAAGGCAATATTTTTAATAGAAGATATAAAGATATGATCTTTATATAGTGGCGATAATAAAAATACGATTTTTTACTTAGGTGGAGTATTAAAAATATGGTTTTTGTTAAAGTAGAAATATAAAAATATAATTTTTATATAGTTATGATAATAAAAATTCAATCTTTAATATTGAAAAGGCGAAATCTTTATATTTGAAAAGGCGAAATCTTTATATTTGATATAAGGAAAGACGTTATTTTTATATATATAAAGTAGCGATAAAAATTCGATTTTTATTTCATATGAAGCGAAATAAAAATTGGATCTTTATATTAGAAGTAGAAATATAAAAATATAATTTTTATATAGAAAGAAGTGTTGTAAATATGCGAAGTGATATAAAAATCTGAACTTTATTTTTATCATGAAGTAGAAAGAATATGAAAATGTGATTTTTATATATGTAGTGAATACGGGCAACGAAAGTGACAAAAGACGAAAAGGTGAAGATTTCCTACATAAGAAGAGTCGCGGTGAATGGATTTAGCATGGGTGAGAACTTCTCACTTTAATTTTTTTTTCTAGTTATAAATATATACTAGGATGCAGACGGTGTTTAGTAGCACCCGACACCATCGTCCACAGACCATGGACTTGTTTGTTTGGTTGTTTGGTGATTGATTAGAATATTTTTTGGAATTTTGTGGTGTGAATAATGAAATTGATTTGATTGATATGTGTATGGCGTGGGCCATTACTAGACCGGGGATAAGGCTAGGCCTTGTCCCCTTACTAGTATCGTGCCGTTATGCCGCCGAAATTTTCTAAAATAAGTTAGAAAAATAAAAATATCGTTTTATTGTGTAAATGAACTGAATAGAAATTCATATGTTGAAATAAAATATTTTATCATTAAAAATATAATTTTTAACGTGTGTGAATAAAATAAAATATTCATTTACAAATCAGACGATTTGTTTATGTACACTAATTTGACTGATATTGATTGGGACGATAAATTTTACACATCGCCCAACTACACAAATAATATTTAGTGTTTGTTGATGTGAAACCCCACACGAGTATTGGGATGATATTTGACGTACACTAGTCCCAATAATTAGTTGTGTGTTGATCGATAGGTTGACAGACAGTTGTGTTGTGCACTCTGGATGATGGTCGAATATATATTGTTGCTATTATATACATGTGTTGTGTGGACTCCATATAATTAACAGTATATGGTAATTGATTGGGCCTCATTCCAATTGGGAAAATAAAGAATATTATAAAATAAGATTCATGTGTTGACAGTACTCATGTGTTGAGATTAGTCATGTGTTGGAAAAAAAATAGATTCATGTGTTGAACGAAATATTTTAACAATAAAAATTAACATCTTTATCAAAATAATTTTGTAAAATATATTACATAACAAAAATAGTCACGTGTTGATAGTACTCATTTGTTGAGATTAGTCAAGTGTTGAAAGAAATATAGATTCATGTGTTGAATAGAATAAATATTCATTTGTTGAATAGAATAAAGAAGTTTTTGAAAAATATTAAGCCGTGTTGATTAGAGATGCGTTATTTTGACGCGAACGATATTTTTATCGATTTTATTCGTTTTATAATGAATATTGAAACGTGATTTCATAATCGAATATTTTGAATTGAACAGGATTGAAATTGAATTGAAATCAATTTGAAATGAATTCGAATTTAACTGAATAGAAGGTAAATTCAAATTGAATTGAATAGAATTCGAATTGAACTGAATGAATTTGGAATTTGAATTGAACTGAAATTTAATTGAAGTCAATTTGAGTTGAAATCAATTTGAAATGAATTTAAAACGAATTTATAATGGAAAATTCACTTTTGATTTGATATTGAACATAAGGCGATATATTTTCTATTCAGACCCTTGTATTTAATATAAAATGAGATTTGGGTTTGTCGTGAATGGTGTCTTCATTAATGTTGTTCTTGAACCCAGTATGAGAAAAGATTAAATCTTTTTATTTAGATCTAATGAAGTATACCAATTAATTATTATATTTAATTGGAATGGAATTAGAACTGATTTGTGGGTTTATCGTGAACGGTGTTTTAAATAACACTTGTTCTTTAACCCGATAATAAATAGAATGTGATTTGGGTTTATCGTGAATTGTGTTTTAAATGGCATTAGTTCTTTAGCCCAGTAAAAGGAGTTTTAATGAATCTTTAATTAGATTGAAATGTGAATTGATAATTTAAATTATCGGATTTGGAAAGTAATCGAGAATGGAGTATCGCCAGTTTTTCTCCGAGCGATAGTAAATCTTTAATTAGATTTAAACGTGAAATGGTGATTAAATTTACAGATAACACCGTAGTGTTAGTTATGGGGTAATAACAGTTTTGCTCCATGGGATGAATAGGTTGGGATTGGGAAATAAAATAAATAATTACTTCGGTGTGGTTCGCTAATCCCGACTAGTTTGGAAAACCATAATATGGTTCGAAATGACATCCAAAGGAAGATTAAAGAATAAATTTTAAAGAATTTATCTTTGATAAAATTAATGGGAACCTTTCCCTAAGGACGTGAAAATTTGAATAAAAAAATATTCTGAATTGGAATGAGGCGTATGTTGTGTTTGTGTAACCTTTTTTTGTTATATACGTGGGTTACTCAGAAAGGCCGGGTTTATACCCATTCTGAATAATCGATTCGACGATATGTCGAAGATGAAGACGGTGGTTGAAGACCGGAAGTCTTCACATCGTTTGGGTGATTACTGACGATCTTGATTGGGATGTACACCCAAGATGAGGGAATCAGTTGGTGATCGTCCAGACGTACTTAGAGATCGATGGATATGCGAGGAAAGTGCCTCCGGTTTCGTTCAGACCCAGAACGAACTTGTAAATGGACTGTGTGTCTGACATTGGATTTTATTCTATGTTGATTGATCTCTATTAAATATACATCTGTTTGGTGGTGGAGTCTCTTTCTTAACACCCTTCTCTGAGACGTACGAGCTCAGAGGTTGTATATCGATGGACATCAGTCGCATGGAGTGAATTGCCTGTGTGGCATGCCTAAGTGGCAAATGATCAAGGCTTCTGTTGAAAAGCAAAGTTCTTGTGGTTGATGATCAAAGCACGGCCTGTGTGGCGTAGCTTTGTGTATAGCGTGAATTCGCGAGCCTCACACCTCGGTATGAGTCAAAAACGGGATAAGGACCTAGGGAGTGCACGACGTTTCTTTCTAGCTAGTGGTGGTGTCAGTGCTTAAACTGGCTGATATTTATATACTTTTCACCTGTGTGGTTGTTGGAATGCGAGGCGCCTCGATTTTAGGTCTGTTAGGACCGGGAAAGTGTGTTCAGGAATAATTAATCCTCAAAAGTAAGGTAGGACCGTCCTTGGAGGTTCCATAGGATCATAGTGGGGTCCTGAGGCATTTGCTAGAGTGTCTCGAATCGGAGAGGAGCTTGCCCCTTGCCTCGACTCATGATGGAATCCAATTTCCAATACGTGTCATTCGGTTTTATTTGTAGAGCCAATTATGGCGACATAGTATATGGTAGCTATGCCGTCTATGATTTATACTTATGATTGAAGTTGTTTTCTTCACTTATAGTAATAATAAAAGATGAAATTTCACGTATGAAGCATTCTTTGGCTGTTATAAGGGAAAACCCTATCCTCCGGCTTGCGTTGCATTGTGTGATGGGACCTGGGTCTTATACCAGCTTCATTGTTCTTTATTTAGCATTGCGCTGTTTGTTTATGCACTGGTAATCTTGGGGTAAAAATCCGTTCCGTGTTATACGGCGTGGTCCCTTGATTTACCGAACTTTAAAATAAGAATTTATAACTGTTTTAGTTCTCACACCAGTCACATGACTGACCTGGAGTTTATTGTTTTAACCTAAACTCTGGGTGCCCCTATTTTCGACATGGGCAGCTAGTAGTTTTGGTTTTGCAGATTTTATTCACAGGATCTCGGTTTACAGCTGGAACGATACTCGGAAAGCTCTGTATCCGTGTATTACTTTCAGTTGTGTTTTGTATTATTTTCCGCTGCTATGTAATTTATTGTAATCTCTGATATTTATCGAATGTATTTTATTCATTTATACTCTCTATGTTCTTGTATCTGATGGAATTGTTGTAATAAACAAAGAAATGTTCTTCTGTTTGTGTTCTGATTCGTCTTGTACTCAAGGTAATTCGTTCTTTCTCTTCTCTTCGGAGATGGGGAAGTTCGGGTCGCTACAGGTATATAGCTAAGTGAAATGAATTCCTCTTCCACCAAACGTAAATACGTTTGAAGCGATCAACTTACGTGATCTATTAAATATACTCCGTCAGACATTCTTCCATACAAGTTGTCCTGGGACTGGACAAACCGAAGGCACTATTCTGTAAACCCATCTTAGGCAAATTCTACCTAGGATTAACAAAACAGCCCTTGCATTAACTCCGTCTTCAATTTCTTCAGCATATTTGATTCGCCACACTTATACCAATACAGAATGGTTTTCAGATAATGATTCTGATCCCGGTCTCTCCGTATTGACGACGGAAAAATGGTCAAAACTTTGATAGACGGTTATTTATCTATCGAAGGAAAACATCCATACACACAACGACCTTATTTCCAAATGGAAATTCTATCGATCAATCATCAATCAACATTTTTCCTTTTAAATTAATTTATCATTAATTTATTCTTTTCTCCATTTCCCGTTTCCATATATTCATATATTCTTATTTTCTAAATTTAGAAAATATACCTTATTAACATTGGAAAACATTTCCATTCCTTATTCACGCATCATTATCATTCCACGTCCATCAGTCTCTAACCGTAAATGAGTAAGGGAACAATTCCCTAAGTATTAACCCCGAAGGCCGAAACTAACATCAGATTGATACTCAGCAAACCATACAACTTACTAATCTCTAGTTAGTTTCTAATTTTGCTTAACTCCATTTCTTAATTTCTTATCAACAAAACATTTCATTTTCTATGCTTGGAAAACATCTCTGGTTTATATTTGGAAAACGTTTCCAAAATTCATTTATACGGATTTCAAACATACGTTGTATAAAATATCGTTACGACCACTCAACCCATTTATCGCTTATTACTTAACTGTATCTCTAACCAACCTTCGCCATCGAACTTCAACTATCCCTTAATTAATTTCGAATTCATTCAGGTTGGGGTACAATTACCTCTCAGACCTTAACTGAACAAAGTTTTCAACCCTGCAATAGATAAAGCTCACCGCCCCAATCTTAACAATCATTGCTAATGCAAATTCTCAGATTCAGTTTACGAATCCACTTCTTTAATGAAAACATTTATTTTAACGCTAACGTTATAAATTTTACTTCCGAAATCTCTAACTTAAAAATATAACTTTCATTTCTTAATTTGAATAAATAAACAAACAACTAATTTATTAATAAATAAATAAATCTTGATTAAAAATCGAAAAGTAAATAGTACTTTTCTGAATTCGAAATAATCTAATTTCAACAAATAACTCTTTTTCGAGAAATCTCTATTCGATTAACTCTCCTTCGAATAAACTATATTCAATTATCTCTCTTTCAAATAACTTATATTCGATTAACTCTCTTTGAATAACTTATATTCGATTAACTCTCTTTCGAATACTTATATTCGATTAACTCTCTTCGAATTTCCATTTCTATTTTTGATTCCTATTTCAAAAATCCAGTTTCCTTTATAAAATTTCCATTTCACAAAATATTTGCTTAAATCTCTTATTCACATCAAATGTGAATAATATTTCTTTTATCAAATCAAAACAATTTGATTTCGCATTTAAAACAATATCATGTTACACCCATATGCGAAGCACGGGTCTAAACCTAGTCCTAAATGTATAATTCTCTTTTTATAATTCTATTAATTTTCCAAATATCATATTTATAGATTATTCATAAAAATCTTATTTTATTCTTCTAATACTTAAAATCTTATTTATAATCCCCTTTATAACTGCTATGCTCATATTCACTTTCAAACATCGTTGTTAAAACCAATTTCTACTTCACCGTATGATTCCAGACTAATATATTAAATTTATCCAATGATAATTTTACTTAATTTATAAAAACATTATTTATAAATTAAACTTCTCAATTGATCTGTTAAAAACAGATTTCTATTAAAAGTCTACTTTAAATCCATTGTCTCCTAGTTCTTTTATATCTCGCCAATTCCCTTTAAATTCTATTAATTTTCCAAATATTTCCTTCTTTATAAAATCTATCGATTTTATATAAATCTTTAAATTAAATATCCACTTTAAAATTTCCTTTTATATATATATATATCCCAATATTACTTATGGTATTTAAAAATACCAAACAAAAAGGATCAGTATCATTCAAACACACATAATCAATAACAGATTATATATCACATCTTATATCACAATATATGAAAAACAGTAACATAAATGTTGAGGAATCCAGTTGGATCCCTCCAACCTATTTCCCAACATCCACAGATGTTAAACAACATAAATAACATCAATTTCATTTTAATTCAAAATATCCTGATAAACAGAATCAATAGTATATTAACTATTATATATATATAACTAAATCTATAATATCAACCAATTAATTAGCAGTTTATCCAAACAATCAACACACAGAAATAAATCATCATTTATCAGTACTAAATTACGTTTATAAAAATATAAACTGGAAGAGTTAGTGAGTTTTACTCACATTGGACAGTTATTGTTAAATAACGATAATTGTCGTTGATTCAGATCAGGCAATTTATTTTGTTATAAATAGTAACGAGCTCCAATTCACTTCCAATCAGTTCCATTATGTAGCAGTCGTTCATATTATCCCGACGGATCTTGTTTTGCTGAATTTGGATAACGTATGGAAGAGTTATACCTTATACAATTTCATATATACAATTTAAATTAAACACAACTATTTAACCAGGCCTCACATTTTACTTTGGAAACAGGCCACATCCAAGCCCAAATATTCCCACCTGTGCTTTTCCATACCCGACTCACACTAGTAATCTTCTTCCTAAAAATATACAACTCGCGAACCCTCTCCAGAAATTCACCGTATCATTCTTAATCGTTTTTAAACCAAATTCCATCTTCCTAATAGTTCTTCCCGGATTTGCCTGACATTTGAACAAGCTTAAATTGGCACTATCGTTATTGTTCTTCAATCCTACTCCACTATTGCTCCACTGTTTGAAGATCACGACTGCCCTCGTTCTCCCATTCCTCAATACATCAACCCCGTCACCTAGAACTCATCGGTAAACTTGTAACGACAGTACTCCCGCAAATCAAACTGACTTCGACATCTATGGACCGCAGCCGCCGTTATGGTGCGCCACCGAACTTTGATTGATCATTCTCGAATTGAGCGTTGTGCTGACCCCTACGAAACCCCCTGGTCCCAACCTCTAACTATCACCGTGGTGCCCTAAATCGCCACTAAACCACGTTGCCTAAACGAGATCGCCGAGCCTCCGTTGAATCACCGGAGCGCGAGCGCTTCTAGATGGAGGTAGCCCTCCCTAAGAGGAACAAATTCTCTTCAAACTCCAATTTGAAACAAAGCACCATGATGGATATTGAAGGTTTCGAATTTAGGATGATTTTAAATGTTCTTTACTGTGTGGAGGTGGAAGTAAGTTTGTTGTTGACTAGAGGATGTAACGAATTAGGGTTAAGGAGTTTGAGGGATATTTATAGGGATGGTGTATTATTTTAATATTCGATTTTTGTATTAATTTAAGTTTATTGCTATTTGTATTCGTCTTCTAGAAATTCGTATGATCACATATGATAACCAAATCCAATGAAAATGGACAAACAACTATATTTTGACATTACGGACCCAACAAAACCAGTTTCATTGAATTCCGAGTCCATTTGCTCACATAGCATATTTTTAAAGTCAAATTATCGATTGGTTTACATTTAAACTCTATACGGCCACATACAGACTCCAAAAATCATGAAAATTGAAATCTAAAAATAATTTAATATTCTGGATCCAACAAAATTGGTTTCGTCAAAAACAGAGGTCGTTTGCAAAAATGACTATTTTCTAAGACTAAATAAACCAATAAGAATATTAATATATTTAAAAACAATTTAATTTAATATTAATAAATCAATATTATCATATATATTCACATAGAATATCATACAGCTCCAAAATATACATATCTGGATTTATAACTCGATATTTCAAAATCAAGTTAAATCAATATTCAATATATAACAAAAATCCTTTTATTACATAAATAAATCGTTACAAATTATAAACGAATCCCATAGCGACTTTCTGGAAATTTGATTTGGACATATATTACAATTTATAAGACGAAATCTCGATTTTTCTCTTCCATTAGAAATACATCGTTCAACAGTTCCGAACGTTTCTTGTTTCACAGAAATCCGACATAAAATGGGTTCTGTATATTCAATTGAAGTTCAAAATTTAATATTATGAACTACCGCGCCATTTCGAACTCGATTATAATATTATTATAATTATACATTCAAATTCGTTATTATAATTAATTCGTTATTATAATTCAATTCTAAACTGAACCAAATCTCTTATACTATCCAATTCACACAATATTTCTAATTTAACAATTTCCAACTATTTCCGACCATTTCGAGAAAAATATATATTATTCTATTATTTATATTAATTAAATATTCAACATTATTTAATTAAAAACCATTTAAATCTCTAAATCACTATTTACATAATTAAATAAATTAACTATTATACTGTAAAGATACAGGACGTTACAAAGAATAGTCTTCTTCGGAAATATCCGACTAAACAAAAATCAAATTTTCCAATCCAAAATCACTCTAAGTTGTGCGATGATCTAGCCCCGATACCAACTGTTGTGAAAACTGCGCCTTTGCGGAAACGACAAGGATCTTATTCACCTAATTACTTAAAGATGATTTCAATGGAAAAATAACACAGATATGAAATTACACGTACAAACACATGATATTCCACCCAACCACCCTCTTTATTATTTCAACAAAACAAATTTTGTTTACATACAATGGATCAACAACCAAAAATAAACAAAATACAATGAATCAATAACCTTATTGAGAAAGGGAAAGAATATATAGATGACTACAACTCTTGTTGGAGAAGGAGAACAATGAAGAACAATGACAAACTCTAAGATTAATTATCTCGGTCTCAATTCCATACCCCCACTCTTTAATCCATCCCTAGATGTTGCTTTTATAGGAGGATGGAAGGCCTAGGCAAAATATCCGATTTGCCCCTCAGAATATATTTTAGGAATATATTCCTAAATAATAGGTCAAAACAGGAAACCTGCCTTTTTCTCAATATTCCTAAAATAACCGGTCAAAACAGGAAACCTGCCTCTTTCTCAATATTCCTAAATAACCAGTCAAAACAGGAAACCTGCCTCTTTCTCAATATTCCTAAAATAGCCGATCAAAATGGGAAGCCTGCCACTTCCTCCGAACTCCTGTTCACACACCGTCATCTCCACCACAAAGCACTCATCGTCGTCTTCAACAAACATGTGATTAAATATCACAAAACACAACACTTAATTATTCGGTGTGATCTAAATCATTTTAGGACTGCAATCATCATGTATAAGAAATTTTAAGTTTCTATTCTAATTTCTTTATGTTAAGAAATCAGATCAAACATGAATTTTATTAGCATATCTTTCTCGGCCATGTACAAACGAAAATCAAGTCATCCAGTCATCTAGACAGTTGTAATTTTAATACATGGCTTGTATGGATCAATTAAAATCAATGCACTAATTCATATTCGATGTTCGTTAGAATGATCTTTGCAAAAGGCCAGTTAAAAGCCAAAGTTGTTTTGAACCAATAGTCTGTGGTATATTCATTCATGTGATGTATCATATGTGTTTAAAACACACCTGTATAATCTTTGCATCTCATGATAGAAGTCGGACAAGTCAGTTAGGGCTTAGATGTCTACAACCAATCACCACTCTTTTTTATACGTGCAACTAGATCACTTACTGTAAAATGTGCAATTCATGTATTATCTGCGAATGTTGGAAATATTTGCATGACGGGAAAATGCATTGTTATTTTTTGCTAGAAGATATTACAATGAGGTACTAACTTACTGAGGACATGTTAGTATAAAGTGCATTCTTGTTTCTATGTTCTATTTTTTCGAAAGTTGAGAAGAATAGTTATATAATTTGATTTCTGTTTTGTTCTAACAGGTCAGTTACCACTTGCAGCTGCGTGTGACAAAGATATAAAAGCCTCAACATATGTTTTTTTGTGGTGCAGTTATATGTTTTTTGGTTTGGTTACTTTGCAATAAAAGAATGTTTATTTTAAAATTTTGTGTTCAGGTTAGTGTCGGCAAAGTGAATTTGTTTTGGTGGTTTGATCTATTGAATGTTGTATTAAATTAGTGCGTAGTTAATTGATCGTTGATCAATTTTCATTAAAATGTTGTAATAAAATGTTGTGACTGTGGTCATTAATGAGAGCTGCCTCTTAGCCTACAGCTTATTTCACAAGCAATCCAGACATATAGGCATACGCTGAACATAGATGATAGTGAACCACTGCAAGTAAAGGGCCAGTTTTAGAGGAGTTTCTTCCACTGAGGCTTAGCTTCTTTAGAGGGGATAAATAATAGTTGTAATAGTATTACTATTAATATTAATGATGGGATTAAGGATAATACACCAGATTGGCTGAAATCTGTTCAGTCGTGGAATGAGCAACTTGAGCCTGTTGTGGAATCCATGAATAACCAAGCCGGAGTAGGAGCTCTCAATCCTTTTGGAATAGAAATGGCGATAAATATAGCACTGATAAACTCAAATAGTAATGGAAATGTTCACGAAAGTAATCAAGGTGATGGGTCTAACAAGGAGGAAAATGAAGGGAACTCAAATAGAAAATCAAGGCGGAGTTGGTCATCAAGCTTCATCGAAGGTTCTTGACAGCTCTTCAAGAGCTTGGAGGTCCTTATGTTGCAACACCAAAGATGATAAGAGAACTAAATGAAGTATATGATCTTAACAATCAAGGCGGAGTTGGTCATCAAGCTTCATCGAAGGTTCTTGACTGCTCTTCAAGAGCTTGGAGGTCCTTATGTTGCAACACCAAAGATGATAAGAGAACTAAATGAAGTATATGATCTTAACAATCAAGGCGGAGTTGGTCATCAAGCTTCATCGAAGGTTCATGACTGCTCTTCAAGAGCTTGGAGGTCCTTATGTTGCAACACCAAAGATGATAAGAGAACTAAATGAAGTATATGATCTTAACAATGATGAAGTCAAGAGCCATTTGCAGAAGTATCGCCTGCACATTAGAAGGCCGAGAACTAAGGCCCTGCAAATGGTATTGGTTCATCGGCATCAATCATGTGTTTTGTAGTAAATTCGCTGTCTCTCTCAGCGTAGGTGGAGGATAATATGGACATGAATGTGCTTCTACTGATACCATCATATGCCAGTTTTGATTGGAAGCTAGCTTGAATATGTACATTAATTGTTTATTGTTGGAGTTATTAGTTAAGTGTTAAAAAAAATTGAAGACCAACCAAACCGAACCAATTTAATTTGGTTCGGGTCAAGTTTGGTTCTAGTTAAAATTGGTTCGGTTTGGTTTGGTTAAAGTATTATTTTGTTTTAGTTTGGTCTTTGAATTTGTACCTAAAACCAAACCAAACCAACCGTCTGCGCACGCCTACTTGAATCTACTACCTGAAAGCCTTCAAACGAAGATCAGGATCTTCCATCTCGTTCAGGGAGATTTCTTAAACTCATTACATACAAACGGATATTATTTGTGCAAAACATAAGCAAAAATCACATGTTAAGTAATACATATCCCATTTACGAATTCATTTACAGAGTTATGTCATTAACTATTCAAATGAAAGTTAGGCATTGGTAACACTTAATGCGACATTCTATGCTTCCCTATTTTCGAGTAAGGGGGGATAACACTACAAGAAAAAGTCGATTTTGCAGTTGCAGAATCCGTTGGGGATAACTGATGGATATGGATGGTCGATAAATTTCAAATCGGTATTTGCATGCAACTATTGCAATGGACTTTAGCGTGGGTTCTCCGACCATTTTCCGTCATTTCACTCAATATAAAATTTTAATTTTGAATTTATTTACCGATGTTTTAGCAACGGATACATTTTTTTAAATTACTGTTTATAAATAACCGTAAGTAAATCCTTGCTAATCAGCAAGGGATTTGCGACGGATTTTAATTTATGTGAACATTATATCAAACATCATTTGTTGGTAATCCGTCTATAAACCCTTCCAAATTAGCAAGGGATAGACAGAATAGTTAGCAACTTTGAATTTTGGCTCTCCTTTTTGCCGACAGTCCGTCACTATTCCCCTTCTGATCTACCTATATATATATATATATATATATATATATATATATATATATATATATATATAACTAATAATATTAAAATCTAACTGAAAAGAACATTCATAATCACATACAAAAAAAACAACCATAATCCTTCATCAATTCATACACCAAGGCGAATTATGAACATAAAAACTATTCAGTTGATGCTAACATTATCCCATGTACAAACAGTTACAATCTATAAAGATGCTAAAACCACATAACTTTAATATTAACACCAAAATAAGTCTTAATATACCCAACAAATTTACGAAGAGGACGACGGTGAAAGCGCAAAGGAACGTGAAACCGAAGGCGAACGCGAAACACTATCATAGCTCCTAAGCATTGTCATCACCATTGACTTTTGTGCTTCAAAGCTCTATGTGCATTTCCTCAACATTTTTTAGCTCATGAACGCAATCTTCATTGTCAACACAATGACGTTTTGAATGTTGAAAAGACGATGGAAGCTGCAGTTAAAAGTGAGAAAAACATGGTCGATGCATGACAAAATGTGTCGTTACTTGTTATAATCAAAACATGATCATGCAATTTAATCTACATGATTTTTCAAGAATGAATTTCTCGACTACAAGAGAGCAAAGCTTTCTTTTTAAATGAAAAAAAATTAAACTTGTGAAAGATACAAATATACTTTCCTTTTCTTTGTACGTATTTATTTGAATATTTTTTAACTATAGCATGCAAGTGATTGTTTTGTAATTTTAATTTTGGAGAAAAGTAATCTATATTAGGGATATTAATTAGGATAAGAACTCACGAATTTAAGTCGTGTTGCTTGTTTTCCTAGAGCATTCCATTCACTTCATCTTGAGTTAGTGCGTTTAGATATTCATGCATGTGCTTCTGAAAGATCTCTTCAAATTTGGCATCAACAAACCTATACAATAGCAATTCAAGACAACAAATTGAAGTTAATGAAGTTGGAAGAACAAGGAATAATACAATTCTCATATTGTAATTTTCTATATTATGGTACCTTCCTTGTGGATCATAAGCACCATTGTCACTTACAATATCATTAAACAATCCGAACACGATACATACCCAACAAATTGAATTCATTTATATATATTGATAATTATAGTACTCGATCAAAATATGATACATACCCAACATAACAATCTAAAGTTGTCATTCACATCATCAACTATACTATTATAAAAAAATAGTCATTCCAAAATATATACATCAATACAAACAAGAAGTACATATGAAAGATAAAAAATTTGTCCATAAAAGATTACATACCCTACTATGATAGTCAAAGACTTAAAAATAATTGTTGACTAAATCAGATAGATCTAGTTAATATTTCAAGATTTATACACTAATTAGAAGATTTAAAAATAATAAGGCAATACGATGGTAATTTCATTCATGTAGTAAGTAGCTGGTTTGAGGACTATTTTCAGTCATGCCGCGCATGTCTGCTATGCCAATATCGATTGGTTATGTAGTAGGTGAGTGAATTAAAAGATAAATTATTCAAGGAAGAATGCTTGTTTTAACTAAAGTTCATTTGATTTTATTTTTTTAACGATATCAGGAAGTGATTTTTCTTTTCAAATGTGTGTGCGTGCGCATCTGCATGAACATGACTTGTAACTGGCGATATTTGGATTATTAATAACAAACTAACTTCATTATTAGTCAAAAAAAGCCAAGTAATCATCCAAACAACTACAAGTATTGAAAGAAAAAAAAAACAATGCATACCACTTCGTGTAACTAGTTTTCTCGACTCAACTGGCTACAGACGAAGAATTGGGAATTAAACCTGTAGCCACTTCACAGCATCCACCATGGAGCTCCGTCATTAGATCAAATTTGCAGCCACTTTCATCCTCACTAAAAATCATTATATACGAGCATTAAACCTGTAGCCAAGCTTTCATTTTCATCAAACTGAGCTAGTGCAAGTAGCATCACCAGCCCATGATTCACGCTCTTTTTTAGAATATAACACATCGATCTTAGCTACATTAGCTAAAGTATTGCATTCACGCAAATGAACTGCAACACCTATTCAGAATCCTAAATCAAATACACAAAAGAAACCCAATAAATCAAGCCTGATACCAAATTAGAAAAAACATGACTGCCAAATAACCAAAAAGCCGAAACCCACGAAACCTGCTCTAACCTCGGTGAACCCATTCACGTTGGCTTCAATCTACAAATACGATGAGTTCATCAGTTTGGATCTGATGCCAATACGGGTAGAATAGGTGATGCGAATTCGGCTTGAAGAGGGGATCCGATTCGACGACTTTGATCTGACGTAATTTGGATTTGAAATGGTAGATAAAGGATTCAAATTTGAAGAATAATCACGAATTAGGCAAGGAGGAAAAGGAAGCGATGTGTAATTGGAAGTTGTAGAGTGACATAATTATTAAAATAGAAGGGTTAGTTTATCGAGGGAAATTTTAAAATTTGGGTAGGCAGGCGGAATTTTCCTAATGTTGAACCAAAATTTTCAGCTGGAAAATCATGAGCTTTGACCTGATTGTCTTCAACGCAATCTAATATTAGAAGTTAATGGCTAATTCTATTAACATCCCTCAGTTTTCTTTTGCCACCCCACTACAAATTTAAAAAATAAAATGGCATATTTACTCTCATTTGTTATTAAATTTGACATATTCATCACTTTATTATGCACTTTAATCATAGTGAAACGGCAAAATAAGGCAAGAATAATAAAGTTAACAAAAGAAAACAATTATGATTTACAGAAAAATGATGTTATATTTTAGATTTGATTTTTTTTTAATATTTTTTCTTAAGAATTTGATTTACAGTTCAATCGTTTTTTTAATTAAACTAATTTTTTTTGAACATATTATTGATAAAAAAACAATTACAAGTTACAATTCTGTTGTTTCATATTGTAATGAACCCGGGATTCGGTCGACTAATTTTAAATATTTAATCTGGATTTAAATATTGAGTTAATAATATAAATGAATTATTTATATTAAGGTATAAATTCTTAGTAATCAATTTCGATTTAATATCAAATATATTAAATTAACAAAATACGAAAATGGATTTAGTTGAATTCAAATATTTGGGTTGTCGTAACGATGTTTTACATAACATCCGTTTCAACCCAAATAAGAGTAAGTGTGGAAATAGAATATTAAATATTTCCAAAGTATAGAAAATAAACGAGATCGGAAAAGAGACAAGAAATTAGAATATTTCCCAATTATAAACCGAAGATATTTTCTAAGTACAGAAAATAAAAGAAGGCGATACGTGGAAATGTTTTCCAAATAACGTATAAGGCTAATATGGTTATTGAAAATATTTGGTTAACAAATATTGATAAAGAAATGGAGAAGTAATTTAATTAATGAAATATTAATTAAGGGCTCAGGAATTGTTTGGTATGTGGATGAACACTTGTTTTCTTCGATAGTTAAATCATCGACTATAACGACCCAAGAATTTTCGGCCCTAAAAAACGACATAAGTATCTTTACCGTAACCCATGCCGACCTTCCAAACACTGGACGTTATTAGAAAGAAGTTAGAGGGTGAGATAAGAAAGAAATATTAGAATAGAAGAAGAAGAACCAACACAACACAGAGTCTCACATCGCAGCGGAACAAAATATAATATAGAAATAAACTTTATTGAGAGCTTTCAAATTACTTACAATATCAGAGTACATCAACGCCACTGGACAGTCATAATACCCTGTCCTCATATACAACACACAACAGAATAGTAGCTATATAATATCATACGTCTGGACTCTTCCAGCTCGTCTCTTCACAACATTCGATAACCTGAACCTGTACACCCGGGCTAACCCGAGCATTTACAAAACACCGGGTCAGTCTGGTAAACCAGAGTGAGAAAAACTCGCACAGTATTTAGGGTAACACACAACCTGATTTAAAGTTAAAATCTTTCAGAAGAAAAAGGATAATCGTAAGACCAAATCCACAAATAAACACGGACGGTTTTTACCTTACGATAACCCAAAACATTTTTGAAACCAATATCTTTTCTGATATTATAATAATGTCTAAATACAAGTAAATAAAATCAAGTAGAACGCTTGCATCTCACGCTCTACATATATAGCATACAATCAAAACCGCGGGCGCTTATTGGTGATTGGATTCCGACCATGACAAGGTATGGGACCACAAGCCGATAGTGTATCTCTAGAGGCGAATACACTGGGTTCAACAAGAACGTCTTGCAACCCGGCCCACACATGACCGACCACTCATTTCGCTTGAGTGTATCGAATGTATATCACCAACGGTGGTAGCTAGCCACCGTCTTCCCGAAAAGGGACAACATTGAAATAGATTTAAGAAACAAAAGGATTTTCTCTAGATAGGTGATTATACACCCTGATGGGAGCGACCCACATAGTCATGTTGCCTGCCCGATTTCTGTCATTTCCCGGTTGACGAGGCTTGAGGTTTAGATTAACTTCTGGAACACATGGTCATCATTCACTTTGAATGTCACATCATCAGATCCGTCAAGTCACTAGTTGACGTCCTCAAATATACTCTGAGATTAAAAGAACGGCCATTCTTTGCCACCACTCAGTATATTTGTAAAAATCAACGTACGTGGCTTCAGGAAATATTCTATCAGACATTCGTCCATACAAGTCATCCAGGAACAGGATGAACCGAAGGTACTCTCCTACTGCATCTCATATAGGAATCACCCCATGGATCAGTAGCGAGAAGTCCTTGCAACCCGTAGATTCCAACCACGACAGAACCAAGTACATCTCTGGCTGCAGACCAGAGATTATTAGTGGTTCTTCCGCTTACGAAAATCCACGGTCTTCAATGCTCCATCTCGATCATCTCTGATATCTTCACGTATTTGTTGGTCGGAATGGTTTTCGAATATAAATTTGATCCCGGTCTTTCCGTACCAACAATCGTATTGGACAGATTTGATAGTCGGTGATTTAACTATCAAAATAAACAGTTTTCAATCATGATAACTCAATGAGTTCACTGGTTCAGTATTCAGCACCACTTGGCCTTTAAATTTAAAACAAATGTAAATTCAACTCTTAAATCTTTCGATATTTCAAATATCGTTTTCTCGCTTTCTTATTTAACATAAGATTTTTCTTTAACAAATTCATTTGAATAATTAGGAAAATCTTATATCATCTCTACTAGTTTCTTTTTCTTACTTTCAAAAACATTAGCCACATTTTTATATAATGTTGGGGAAATCAATTTAACCTGTTACTCGTAAACAACGTTACGAAAATCTTTAATTCATTACTTGAAACAATACTCCACGCTTACTCTTACAGAAGAAAGCTCATCTTTTACATTTCCCTTGTTAAACTTGAAAATGTCGTTATAATCTAACACAACACCTTTTATTTCCTTTGGAATCCACATTATATATATATATATACTCTAAATTTTCAGCAAACGTTACCTTTATTATTTCCCTAAGGAAATAATAAATTTCACTAACCTCTTTTACCATTACAACTAATACCATCTTCAGATAATCCTGATGTCGTTCAAGTTGGAGTATTTTAATTACCTCTCAGACCTTGATCAACAACGTTCATATCTAAAGACAAATACGAGTTGTAATACAAAACCAATATTCCATTCTAATCTCAAATCAAATTCCATTTAATTAACTCTAAATAACCAATTTTCCAAATTTTAATCATTACGATTAATTTCTGTTCCCATATTTATAAATCTGAAAAATATCAGAATCTACTTTGTAAAATCAATTTATAATTGATTATAAAAATAAATGTTTATTTCCTTTTAATAAATTTTTATTCAAAATATAGATTTTATAACTTCATCTCTATCGACTCACCTGACGGTGAATCAATATTAACAAAACGATTTACTTTTAGGCCATTTACTGCCGATTACTCAACCAATATAGCCCATTGGTTAAAACACAACACATGTTAACTTTTCAGTCAATGATCACTACTAAATCAATAACCCAATCATGACAGTTCATAGGTAATAATATGAAAATAAATGATATATTTGAGGAATCCGGTTGGATCCCTCCAACCTGTTCTTCCCTGTATACAAACGGTTATATTCACACAGTTTAAAAGAATTCAAATAAATCAAACAGATCAAACAATCCAAACCATTAAACACGTTTATTGATAAACATGACCAATAAGGTAAGTTACCTTTATTGGAACCAATCGTTAAAATAACGATTTGGTATTTCACTGAAATTAAACGACGGTTTAATTTCATTAGTTAAATCAACAAATAAATTATAACTAGCAAACAGTCAACCATTAGCAAGCAGAGCACACAAAATAAAAATCCAATTTATATAAAATATAAATGGGAAAGATACTGAGTGAGTTTAACTCACCTGAGTCTCATTCGTCGTCAAAACGGTTCGTTTCAGTTAAATAAAACAGCATTTAATTTAACTGAATATCTCAGTTTCTTTCAACCCTGTCCATTCCGGCTCCACAATGTTACACTCGTCGGTATGGACTCGACATCACTTGTTTCGTCGAGCTCTGCTGCTGTAGGACAGAGTTATAAATTATTAAATATTGCCTACTTATTTAAATATTATTAAAACTTAATTTATTTACTAAATCTTTAATTTACGTTTATCAACCTAGTTGGGCGCATTTTCATCGGTATGTTTAAACAACTGTAGGTACATTCGAATTCTATAAATTCAGCCCACGAACTACTGTAATTGTGCTTTCTTGCGTTAGGGTGATCTGGCATACATTCACTGATTTTACCCAACACCATTACTTAATTATATAAATAGATTAGGTACTTAAATTGCAAAATGAAACAACGCGTTATACTAAATACATATAGTTATAAAAATAATTCGCCTTGTTATATGTACTGTCAGACATGTTACTTGGCACAAAGTAACATACCAAACTAGGCATATTAAAGAACCAAATTAGACATACCCAACATTTCCTGCAATGTCAGTCATTTCAAATATTCTTTAAATGTTTCAGTAAATTGTCTTTGTGATTCAACTAGATGACCTGAGCCACGTACATGTAGGTTAGTCATATTCATGGTATTAGGCCTATTTAATATGTGATTAGGCATGATAACACTTTAATGGCACATTTAAATTCATAATTATAAAAATAGTCTTATACCTGCTCCTGTACACATCGAGTGGCCACTTCTTACTGTTAAACAGACCGCTACGAACCCAACTATGTATTTCAACCCCACTTCATGCCCTCGACATCACGTCCCATGCAAAGTTCACCGCTGCAACTCCTCGACCGCCCAACTACAACCCTCCGCGCTTCACCAAAACTACATCACCGTGACACTTTAGAACACCACCAGTTCATTTTCTCTTCTAATCTTCAAAACACGTTCCAGTTACAACTTGCCTCCATCCCCTTCATGTATCACGTCTTATATCAGTCCAATCCTTCATTTTGTTCGTTCTTGAACCCCTACTCCATTCGTGAAAGCATGCCGATCTCCGTACCTCCATTCCCTCCATCACCAGATCCAAAGGCCACGCCACCTCTTCAAAGAAAATGAACCCAACCTTTATATTCCCTCCGTTGGTTTGTTGTACCTCTTTCCTTCTTTCGATCCTGCCTTTTTCCCTTTTGTTTCAACGTCGTCATGCATATTTTTTTCTTTATTTTTTTTCTTTTCAACGATGACAGCTCCTCCAACTCCACGCCTGTTCTTCTCTTTACCACCACTTCGTTAGCAACTCTTCTCCCACGCCATGAACTGCTTTGTTTCCTCCTTCTCCTTCTTACTACCCTCTACCACTTTGTTCTCAGTCCGCGAAGCCTCTTCACGTTTTAACAGATCCAACTTTCTTTGCTTCCGCCATAACCATGGCACATACACGCTCGCTCGAGCTTCCCTGTGCCACTCGTACTCCCTCTCGTTCCTACTTGCTACTTCATTTTCTTTGCGTTACATTGTTTGAGATATTATTATTATTAATATTTTATATATATTTTCTTCTGAGGAAAAACTCGAATTTTCAGTGAACAAAAAGAATGGTGTATAGCGCTTTTTATAAGGGACTTACGTGGGAGCCAAGGTTCTTAGATAGAGGGTTGCAGAGGAGAGATAGGTTAGAGAATAGGCAGCATTATGTTTTCTTATCTTTCTGCTGATTTTTTTTTTCTTGTCACCGTGATTGAAATGTTGAAATGTTTCATGACTTTTGATTTCAAAACCTTAGGCTCTAAATGGTAGGTTCCTGCTGTGTTTTTAACTTCGAACCAACAGAGTAGCAGTGGAGATGTTTCAGGAAAAAGGCAAGTCAGGCAGTGAGTTTTCTTTTCATATTAATATAATATGTTATACGATGGATTTAGTCTATGGCCATCATTTGGATTGCTCGTTTATCTGATAAAAAAAACTAATCTTGGTGTGAAAAGGTATTCCGGACCCAATGGGACAAGTTTCGTCGAAATCCGAGGTCGTATGAAAAAATTTCCTTTATAAAACCAAAAATAAACACACGTTTTATTTTTTTACGATCACCAGATAAATCAAATCAACTTGAAACCTTGAAATCTTAAAATAATTCTTCAATACGAACCCAACGGCACTAGTTTCGTCGCATTCTGAGACTGTTTCACCGATAGGCTATTTTTACGCGTACCGCAATGCCATTCTGAACACCAAATTTGTCGGTCTCTAAAAATAACAAACTATATATGTAACGACCCGTATTCTACGCATCATTTGATCGTAGGATATTTATTTCTTTCACATATGAAGTCGTATGGTCATGTAACTTTGGGAGACGACTATTGGGGTCATTTCCCATGTTCATGATTTTTCCCGATTTTTAAATGACCATTTTACCCCTAGTTGGCACTGTTTTGGCCATAACTTTTGACTGGAAAGGAAATTTGACCTGAAACCACTTCCATTGGCTCCGGATGATGGTTTCTCTTTCCGTAGAGTGGTCACATTAGCCAAACGGACTTACCGTTTGGGAGATATGGCTGAAACAAGTTTCAGATGGTGAAAAACAGCTTAATTGGGCTTAACCGGGTGATTAGCAGCTAAGCCCAGAGGGGAATTTCGGGTTTAGGGGTATATAGGGGCTGGTTAGGGTTAGAAAACATTTCTTTAGACATTTTCCAGCCGCCACTTTCATCCTTAGACACTCTAACAATGGCCTCCTACATCTAAAACACCCCAAATCACTTTTTAATTGAAGATTAGGCTTAGCAACATCAAAATTAAGAAGAAAAAGCACCAAAGCAAGATTAGAGCTGCTGTTGGACATCAGTATTTGCCCCAAATCAGAGGAGTTTCAGTTCTGAGAATTTTGTTTGTGGGCAAGGTGAGTGATTTGCATGATTTCTTACTAATTACGGTTGATTAAGGGGTAATTAGTGTTAATTAGCGAATTTATACACAAATAAAATCTGGTAAAATATTCAGAAATTCTTAAATATTGTTTTAGACCTATGATATGAAATTTGGCTAATTTGGATAAGTTTTGCTAATTATATGCTTAAACATGATTAAGAGGGATTAAGGGAAAATATGGGGTTTTGGCCATGTTTGATCCATTTTGATATGTCATATCGTTGTTTTGGTGTTTGTGGTTGATTCTCTATGTTTATATGACTGTATGGTATGCTTTGTGGTTGATTAGAAGTGTTAGATTGGTCGAAAACGCCGTCGAGAGGCGAGAATAGCTTGCTGAAATGGTGCAGGTTTGGGGTCGAGATAACCGACCAGGGGAGGTTTTGACCGACCAGGAATGAAGGAGGACGACCAACCAGAAATGGTGAAGGAGACTGACCGACCCGAGCTCCAGAACGACCGACCAGGGATGGTGAAAGTTAGACCGACCAGGGGGGACAAAACCGACCGACCAGGTTTGGTGAAATGCGACCGACCAGGGGGGGAAACAAAACCGACCGACCAGGTGTGGTGAAATGCGACCGACCAGGGGGGACAAAACCTACCGACTAGGTTTGGTGAAATGCGACCGACCAGGGGGGAAACAAAACCGACCGACCAGGGATGATGAAAACCGACCAGGATGAAAGATGCTTGACCAACCGACCCAAACAAGATGATGACCAAAACCCGAGATGCAAAGGTAGTCCAGTATGGGAAGTTAGAGCTCAGGATCTAGTTGGGAACCAATGAGTTCGCTTCATGGTTGGACTTTGCTGCGGGACGCGTGCTAAGGGGTTTACGATGTCTATAGCTTTGGACCACTATGGTAGGAGGTACGGAGGCGGATTCAGGGCCATTATGGCATTGGTAGAACCAAGGGCTACGATCAATGAAATGGGTCATTGAAATGTTTGGTCATGACTCCATATGTTTAGCTTGGTCACAGCAGGGTTTCTACAAGTCGGGATCCGTCGTTACCTCAATTTGTCTAGTGTTCCAAAGTGGTAGATATCGTACGCTTTACGCACTGAGTGAGAGACGTGAGGATGGTTGCTATGGATGGTTTGTTTGCTATCATTATGACATACACACCCCACCCCCGTATTCTTTACACTATTCATTATGGCACCCTAGAGTACTGTACGGTATGTGGTACTAACTCTTTGGTTGCAGGTCCAGGTTCAGGTATGGTTTAGTATACCTGTTATTATTCTGTTTATATGCTTATCGCTCATACCAGGCTTTATGTCTGACCCAGAGTTTTATGTCTCTTCTTATTACTCTGGGTGCTCACACGAGCAGACTAGAGACAGGTTAGCTGGTGATGCATGGGTAGATGATCCGGAGACGAGCAGGAGGCTTCCACGTAATATATATATATAGTATTCTCCCTGTGTTGTTGAAGATCACTGCTTGGGCATTGGTGGTGTATCTTCTACTTTGGCTTTCTTTTGTTTAGAGACAGTAGATTTTGAAAAGTTGTAATAAGCTGTATTCCGCTGCTTTGATATTGATGTTGATTTTAGTTATCAGCTTATGCACTGTCTCACCTGTTTTATGTCAAGTATGTTATCATTATTATATTTTATCTCATGCGCTGTGAGACATTCTACAGGTTTCTCGTTAGTTAATTTCCTTCTTTTCTTTCTTCTGACGACCGTCCCGTGCTAGCCGGGCATGTGTACAGCGCACTTTCGGAGGAAATGCAGGCTGGTGCGGGGCGGGCCGTCACAATATACCTATCCTGACTCTAATCGACAATAAGAACTCAACGGAACTGGTTACGTGGCCTAATTCGATTGTCTGCTCAAGTTACACTCAAATAACCCTTTATTTTATTAATTACGCGCTATAGAAATTGAACAGGCGTTTACGGCTACCGTGGCCACTACGACATCGGTTTGCCACGCCATTCAACACCGTACAATAATTTAACGATACGGTTCTAATGAAACTGATTTCGTCGAAATCTGAGTCCGTTTGCAAAATGGCTATTTTAAAGCGTATATTTTAATAACGATTTCCACAGCGATTATTTCAAAATTTGATTTGGCCATAACTAACAAATTACAACACGAAATCTAGATTTTTCTCTTTCATATGAAAATTATCATCAACACGGTTCCATCGTTTCTCGTTTCACAGAATTCCGACTTATATCGGATCATGTACATTCAATTAAAGTTCAAAATTCAATATTACGAACTGCCGCGCGATTTCGAGCTCGTTTTATATTATAAATAATTTAACGTTCAAACGTCGTTTTAAATAACGAATTAAATATTAAAATCCATTAATATTCCAAATAAAATATTTAAAATAATAAATTAAATTAAATATTTGATGGCCAAAATCCAGGTCGTTGCATTCTTCCCCCTTTAAAATAATTTCGTCCTCAAAATTGCTAAGGTAAGAAAGAACGTTACAAACCCATTATCTTTACAAAAATAATAAATTTAAAACACGATTTTTATTTCTAAAACTAATCTAATTGGTTTTAAAACCAATTTACTCCAAAAAGAATTTTCCAAAAATCTTCAAAAAAAATTCTAACATCTTAAATTTTGGAAAATTTTTGGCAGAGTCTCCCTTGTACGGAGGACATCTGCAATAACGCAGGTTCAAGAAATATATATACATCGACCAACAGGGTCACCCAAATAAAAACCAAGATTTCATATTCTGCGTAGGCGTACCTTTTTGCGCGTGTTATTACGCGATAAGCGATATATTATACACGAGCTTGCTTAGTTATTATGCAGCTCTACTCAAACTGGATTCAATTAACTCTAAAATTTTCTCTTGGATGGATTTTAAAGCTGAATTGGCACTTCTGCACCTGTTCTCAACTCAAATAAATTTCATTAGTTCCCAAAACAACATCAATTAGTTTCAAATATCCATATCGTGCGATCCAACCAGTTCTACACACAATCTAATCCACATGAGATTATAATTATTTATAATCACTTCATTTATTTCTTTAATTATCCATTCAGGTATATTAATCTGGATTGATTTATTTAACTTATTTATTTCATATTGGTTTTAAACCAAGTCTATCATTTTCAGATTTATATTCACGCAACCGACAACACAATCCAAACATACCATTCAAATCAACAAATCTAAATGATTGCCCATATTATAATAATTTGAGAAAATCATTACTTTTATTATAAAATAAATTAGGCAAAAATAATTTCAAAAATAATTTTATGTCAAATTACAAATACTCGCTCTCATATATATAACCAACTCAATCTAGGGTATTACTAAACCCATCTCTATCGAGTTACACCACAGAGCCAAGTATATCACTAAACCAATAGCTCTGATACCACTGTAACGACCCAGGAATTTTCGGCCCTGAAAATCGACATAAGTATCTTTACCGTAACCCATGCCGACCTTCCAAACACCGAAAACACTGGATGTTATTAGAAAGAAGTTAGAGGGTGAGATAAGAAAGAAAGAAATATTAGAATAGAAGAAGAAGAAGAACCAACACAACACAGAGTCTCACATCGCAGCGGAACAAAATATAATACAGAAATAAACTTTATTGAGAGCTTTCAAATTACTTACAATATCAGAGTACATCAACACCACCGGACAGTCATAATACCCTGTCCTCATATACAACACACAGCAGAATAGTAGCTATATAATATCATACGTCTGGACTCTTCCAGATCGTCTCTTCACAGCATTCGATAACCTGAACCTGTACACCCGGGCTAACCCGAGCATTTACAAAACACCGGGTCAGTCTAGTGAACCAGAGTGAGAAAAACTCGCACAGTATTTAGGGTAACACACAACCTGATTTAAAGTTAAAATCTTGCAAAGAAAAGGATAATCGTAAGACCAAATCCACACATAAACATGGACGATTTTTACCTTACGATAACCCAAAACATTTTTGAAACCAATATCTTTTCTGATATTATAATAATGTCTAAATACAAGTAAATAAAATCAAGTAGAACGCTTGCATCTCACGCTCTACATATATAGCATACAATCAAAACCGCGGGCACTTATTGGAGATTGGATTCCGACCATGACAAGGTATGGGACCACCTGCCGATAGTGTATCTCTAGAGGCGAATACACTGGGTTCAACAAGAACGTCTTGCAACCCGGCCCACACATGACCGACCACTCATTTCACTTGAGTGTATCGAATGTATATCACCAACGGTGGTAGCTAGCCACCGTCTTCCCGAAAAGGGACAGCATCGAAATTGATTTAAGAAACAAAAGGATTTTCTCTAGATAGGTGATTATACACCCAAATGGGAGCGACCCACATAGCCATGCTGCTTGCCCGATTTCTGTCATTTCCCGGTTGATGAGGCTTGAGGTTTAGATTAACTTCTGGAACACATGGTCATCATTCACTTTGAATGTCACATCATCAGATCCATCAAGTCACTAGTTGACGTCCTCAAATGTACTCTGGGTTTAAAAGAACGACCATTCTTTGCCACCACTCAGTACATTTGTAAAAATCAACGTACGTGGTTTCAGGAAATATTCTATTAGACATTCGTCCATACAAGTCATCCAGGAATAGGATGAACCGAAGGTACTCTCCTACTGCATCTCATATAGGAATCACCCCATGGATCACTAGCGAGAAGTCCTTGCAACCCGTAGATTCCAACCACGACAGAACCACAGTACATCTCTGGCTGCCGACCAGAGATTGTTAGTAGTTCTTCCGCTTACGAAAATCCACGGTCTTCAATGCTCTATCTCGATCATGTCTGATATCTTCACGTATTTGTTGGTCGGAATGGTTTTCGAATATAAATTTGATCCCGGTCTTTCTGTACCAACAATCGTATTGGACAGATTTGATAGTCAGTGATTTAACTATCAAAATAAACAGTATTTCAATCATGATAACCCAATGAGTTCACTGGTTCAGTATTCAGCACCACTTAGCCTTTAAATTTAAAACAAATGTAAATTCAACTCTTAAATCTTTCGATATTTCAAATATCGTTTTCTCGCTTTCTTATTTAACATAAGATTTTTCTTTAACAAATTCATTTGAATAATTAGGAAAATCTTATATCATCTCTACTAGTTTCTCTTTCTAACTTTCAAAAACGTTAGCCCTATTTTTATATAATGTTGGGGAAATCAATTTAACCTGTTACTCGTAAACAACATTACGAAAATCTTTAATTCATTACTTGAAACAATACTCCACGCTTACTCTTATAGAAGAAAGCTCATCTTTTACATTTCCCTTGTTAAACTTGAAAATGTCGTTATAATCTTACGCAATACCTTTTATTTCCTTTAGAATCCACATTATATATATATACACTCTAAATTTTCAGTAAACGTTACCTTTATTATTTCCCTAAGGAAATAATAAATTTCACTAACCTCTTTTACCATTAAAACTAATACCATCTTCAGATAATCCTGATGTCGTTCAAGTTGGGGTATTTTAATTACCTCTCAGACCTTGATCAACAACGTTCATATTTAAAGACAAATACGAGTTGTAATACAAAAACCAATATTCCATTGTAATCTCAAATCAAATTCCATTTAATTAATTCTAAATAACCAATTTTCCAAATTTTAATCGTTATGGTTAATTTCTGTTCCCATATTTATAAATCTGAAAAATCTCAGAATCTACTTTGTAAAATCAATTTATAATTCATTATAAAAATAAATGTTTATTTCCTTTTAATAAATTTTTATTCAAAATATACATTTCAAAATCTATCTCCAATTATAAAATAAATTTTATAACTTCATCTCTATCGACTCACCTGACGGTGAATCAATATTAATAAAACGATTTACTTTTAGGCCATTTACTGCCGATTACTCAACTAATATAGCCCATTGGTTAAAACACAACACATGTTAACTTTTCAGTCAATGATCACTACTAAATCAATAACCCAATCATGACAGTTCATATGTAATAATATGAAAATAAATGATATATTTGAGGAATCCGGTTGGATCCCTCCAACCCGTTCTTCCCTGTATACAAACGGTTATCTCCACACAGTCTAAAACAACTCAAATAAATCAAACAATTCAAACAGATCAAACAATCCAAACCATTAAACACGTTTATTGATAAACGTGACCAATAAGGTAAGTTACTTTTATTGGAACCAATCGTTAAAATAACGATTTGGTATTTCACTGAAATTAAACGACGGTTTAATTTCATTAGTTAAATCAACAAATAAATTATAACTAGCAAACAGTCAACCATTAGCAAGCAGAGCACACAAAATAAAAACCCAATTTATATAAAATATAAATGGGAAAGATACTGAGTGAGTTTAACTCACCTAAGTCTCATTCGTCGTCAAAACGGTTTGTTTCAGTTAAATAAAACAGCGCTTAATTTAACTGAATATCTCACTTGCTTTCAACCCCGTCCATTCCGGCTCCACAATGTTACACTCGTCGATATGGACTCGACATCATTTGTTTCGTCGAGCTCTGCTGCTGTAGGACAGAGTTATAAATTATTAAATGTTGCCTACTTATTTAAATATTATTAAAACTTAATTTATTTACTAAATCTTTAATTTACGTTTATCAACCTAATTGGGCGCATTTTCATCGGTATGTTTAAACAACTGTAGGTACATTCGAATTCTATAAATTCAGTCCTCGAACTACTGTCATTGTGCTTTCTTGCGTTAGGGTGATCTGGCATACATTCACTGATTTTACCCAAGACCATTACTTAATTATATAAATAGATTAGGTACTTAAATTGCAAAATGAAACATCGCGTTATACTAAATACATATAGTTATAAAAATAATTCGCCTCGTTATATGTACCGTCAGGCATGTTACTTGGCACAAAGTAACATACCAAACTAGGCATATTAAAGAACCAAATTAGACATACCCAACATTTCCTGCAACGTCAGTCATTTTAAATATTCTTTAAACGTTTCAGTAAATTGGCTATGTGATTCAACTAGATGACCTGAGCCACGTACATGTAGGCTAGTCATATTCATGGTATTAGGCCTATTTAATACGTGATTAGGCATGGTAACACTTTAATGGCACATTTAAATTCATAATTATAAAAATAGTCATATACCTGCTCCTGTACACATCGAATGGCCACTTCTTGCTGTTAAACAGACCGCTACGAACCCAACTATGTATTTCAACCCCACTCCATGCCCTCAACATCACGTCCCATGCAAAGTTCACCGCTGCAACTCCTCGACCGCCCAACTACGACCCTCCGCGCTTCACCAAAACTACATCACCGTGACACTTTAGAACACCACCAGTTCATTTTCTCTTCTAATCTTCAAAACACGTTCCAGTTACAACTTGCCTCCATCCCCTTCATGTATCACGTCTTATATCAGTCCAATCCTTCATTTTGTTCGTTCCTGAACCCCTACTCCATTCGTGAAAGCATGCCGATCTCCGTACCTCCATTCCCTCCATCACCAGATCCAAAGGCCACGCCACCTCTTCAAAGAAAATGAACCCAACCTTTATATTCCCTTCACGTTGGTTTGTTGTACCTCTTTCATTCTTTCGATCCTGCCTTTTTCCCTTTTGTTTCAACGTCGTCATGCATATATTTTTTCTTTATTTTTTTTCTTTTCAACGATGACAGCTCCTCCAACTCCACGCTTGTTCTTCTCTTTACCACCACTTCGTTAGCAACTTTTCTCCCATGCCATGAACTGCTTTGTTTCCTCCTTCTCCTTCTTACTACCCGCTACCACTTTGTTCTCAGTCCGCGAAGCCTCTTCACGTTTTAACAGATCCAACTTTCTTTACTTCCGCCATAACCATGGCACATGCACGCTCGCTCGAGCTTCCCTGTGCCACTCGTACTCCCTCTCGTTCCTGCTTGCTGCTTCATTTTCTTTGCGTTACATTGTTTGAGATATTATTATTATTATTTTATATATATTTTCTTTTGAGGAAAAACTCGAATTTTCAGTGAATAAAAAGAATGGTGTACAACGCTTTTTATAAGGGACTTACGTGGGAGCCAAGGTTCTTAGATAGAGGGTTGCAGAGGAGAGATAGGTTAGAGAATAGGCAGCATTGTGTTTTCTTATCTTTCTGCTGAATTTTTTTTTCTTGTCACCGTGATTGAAATGTTTCATGACTTTTCATTTCAAAGCCTTAGGCTCTAAATGGTAGGTTCCTGCTGTGTTTTTAACTTCAAACCAACAGAGTAGCAGTGGAGACGTTTCAGGAAAAAGGCAAGTCAGGCAGTGAGTTTTCTTTTCATATTAATATAATATGTTATACGATGGATTTAGTCTGCGGCCATCATTTTGATTGCTCTTTTATCTGATAAAAAAACTAATCTTGGTGTAAAAAGGTATCCCGGACCCAATGGGACAAGTTTCGTCGAAATCCGAGGTCGTATGAAAAAATTTCCTTTATAAAACTAGAAATAAACACAGGTTTTGTTTTTTTTACGATCACCAGATAAATCAAATCAACTTGAAACCTTGAAATCCTAAAATAATTCTTCGATACGAACCCAACGGCACTAATTTCATCGCATTCTGAGACTGTTTCACCGGTAGGCTATTTTTACGCGTACCGCAATGCCATTCTGAACACCAAATTTGCCGGTCTCTAAAAATAACAAACTATATACCTATCCTGACTCTAATCGACGATACGAACTCAACGAAACTGGTTACGTGGCCTAATTCGATCGTCTGCTCAAGTTACACTCAAATAACCCTTTATTTAATTAATTACGCGTTATAGAAATTGAACAGGCGTTTACGGCTACCGTGGCCACATACGACATCGGTTTGCCACACCATTCAACACCGTACAATAATTTAACGATACGGTTCTAATGAACTAATTTCATCGAAATTTGAGTCTGTTTGCAAAATGGTTATTTTAAAGCGTATATTTTAATAATGATTTCCACAACGATTATTTCAAAATTTGATTTGGCTATAACTAACAAATTACAACATGAAATCTGGATTTTTCTCTTTCATATGAAAATTATCATCAACACGGTTCCATCGTTTCTCGTTTCACAGAAATCTGACTTATATCGGATCCTGTACATTCAATTAAAGTTCAAAATTCAATATTACGAACTGCCGCGCGAATTCGAGCTCATTTTATATTATAAATAATTTAACGTTCAAACGTCGTTTTAAATTATGAATTAAATATTAAAATCCATTAATATTCCAAATATAATATTTAAAATAATAAAGTAAATTAAATATTTGATGGCCAAAATCCAGGTCGTTACATCGACTGTCGAAACACTTGTTTTTCTTTGATAGTTAAATCACCGACTATCAAAGTTTTGACCATTTTAACGTTGTTAATATGGAGAGACCGGTTGGATTATTATCCGAAGAACCACTCCGTATTGGTATAAGCGTTGCAAACCAAGTATGCTGAATATATTGAAGACGGAGTAAAGTGCAAGGGCTGTTGTATAAGTCCTAGGTAGAGATTGCCTAGGATGGATGTACTGAATAGTGCCTTCGGTTTTGTTCAGTCTCAGAACGAACGTATAATGGACGAATGTCTGACAGAATATTTCCAATGATCGAATGGGTTGGTCTGTATAAATATATATGGTTGCAACGGATTTATTCCCTTAGCATAACATCCAGAATATTTGTGTAAACCAATTAATGATTAACGCATCTGATAATGTGGCATTCAAAGAGATCGTGTTATAAATGAATGGAAAGTAATTGTAGCCTCTGGCCTCAACAACCGAGAAATGACAAAAATCGGGCAGGCAGCGTGGCTATGTGGTTAGCTCCCATTAGGGTGTATTATCACCTATCTAGATAATGTTCATTTGCTTCTTTAATCTATATCAATGCTGTCCCTTATCGGGAAACGTTTGCTGATCCCAACCGTTGGTGATGTACATTCGATACACTCAAGAGAAATGAGTGGTCGGTCATGTGTGGCTGAGTTGCAAGACGTTCTTGTTGAACTCGGTGTATTCTCCTCTAGAGATACACCAGTGGAAGTTGGTTCCATTCCTTGTCATAGTTGGAAATCCATTACCCAATACGTGCTTGCGGTTTTGATTGTATACTATATATGTAGAACGTGATATGGAAGCGTTTCTGCTAGATGATTATTATACTGTGGTTGATAGGCATTATTATAATATCAAAAGGGTTTTTGATATAAAGATATTTTGATTCTCATAAGGGAAAAAACCGTTCCGTTATACGGCGTGGTCTTATGAGATATCGTTTACTCGTTTCAAGCTGTTTTAAACTTTTTACTCATACCAGTCCCATGACTGACCCAGAGTTTAATTTGTTTTGTTCTACCTAAACTCTTGGGTGCCTAAATTTGTACGGGCAGTCAAGTAGTTCAGGATTTTATAGATCTATCTAAAGGAGCTTAGAGCAGGAGGCTACAGCGATAGTTATATAGAGTTTTGTTCCGCTGTGTTGTAAGTGTTATACTCTGATAAGTGTATGTTATATATTTGAAATTTTGTATTTCAAAAGTTATGATATATTATATTTTGTTCCGCTGCGATGTGAGATTCTGTGTTGTTATTTCTGTTCTTCTTCGATCTTTTTCTTCTTAAAAAAAATGGTTCGTATTTTTGTGATATTTGGGTTGGATGTATGGTGTATGTAGTCAACTCTTATAGTACGGATATGTGGGCCATTACAGTTGGTATCAGAGCTTAGGTTGAGCGAATACCTAGGCTTTGTGGAAATTGTGCTCATTAAAGATAGGGTCAGTAGTACCCTAGAATGAGTTGAGTGTATATATACGAGAGAGCGTATTTGTTATTTGATAAAAAAACTATTTTATATTGTGTTGACTAATCTGTTGAGTGAATTATGAATTCTGATCGAATCGTAGGACGCTACGATGTCGATAGGAGTTTATAAACACTTGAACAGAAGATTGAACACGATATTGTTTTAAATGGTTGAGTTGATTGTTAGGATTATAATCGAATGAGATTATAAAAAAAACTGAAATGGTTATATATAACCAGACGGAATTTGTATATGAATAAAATATATACAAGTGAGATGAAATAAAACTTGAATTCAAACCAGAATTCATAATTTAAAATCCTGGGGAGTTGGAAATATTTTCCAAAGTATATTCAAACAATATAGCTTTGATTTGGAAAGGATTGTAAATAGAAACCATTTTCAGATGGATTTTTGAAAGTAATAAAGCACTGAACTCACTCCAGTGGCTGGAAAATAATTCTGATGATGATTGCAACATCATCAGTGTTCATTTTCGAGTTTCTAAGTGATAAATTGATGCCTTAGAAAAGGTATTTGATGGAAATTTGTTTGAAAAGAAAACAAGTGGTTTGAAAATTCAAATGTTTTGAATTTGAAATGGGAATAAATATATATATAATATATATATTTATGGGGTTTCAAAAGGATTTGAAATAAAACCTGGGGATTTGAATTCTGAAATTTAAAATTTAACTTAAGTAAGTTAAATGGATCGAGGTAAACAAATTGATAGAATCAATTAGATAAGTGTAAATGCATATGAGTAGAATGTTGAGTTTCAAAAATAAGTGTGTTTTTGAAAAGAAAACGGGTTAGTAACACTTTTCCTAGCCTACTAATTTCGGGGACGAAATTCTTTTAAGGGGGAAAGATTGTAATGACCTGGGGTTTCGGTCAACTAATTTTAAATATTTAATCTGGATTTAAATATTGAGTTAATAATATAAATGGATTATTTATATTAAGGTATAAATTCTTAGTAATCAATTTCGATTTAATATCGAATATATTAAATTAACAAAATACGAAAATGGATTTAGTTGAATTCAAGTATTTGGGTTGTCGTAACGATGTTTTACATAACATCCGTTTCAACCCAAATAAGAGTAAGTGTGGAAATAGAATAATAAATATTTCCAAAGTATAGAAAATAAACGAGATCGGAAAAGAGATAAGAAATTGGAATATTTCCCAATTATAAACCAAAGATATTTTCTAAGTACAGAAAATAAAAGAAGGCGATACGTGGAAATGTTTTCCAAATAACGTATAAGGCCAATATGGTTATTGAAAATATTTGGCTAACAAATATTGATAAAGAAATGGAGAAGTAATTTAATTAATGAAATATTAATTAAGGGCTCAGGAATTGTTTAGTATCTGGACGAACACTTGTTTTCTTCGATAGATAAATCATCGACTATCGAAACACTTGTTTTTCTTTGATAGTTAAATCACCGACTATCAAAGTTTTGACCATTTTAACGTTGTTAATATGGAGAGACCGGTTGGATTATTATCCGAAGAACCACTCCGTATTGGCATAAGCTTTGCAAACCAAGTATGCTGAATATATTGAAGACGGAGTAAAGTGCAAGGGCTGTTGTATAAGTCCTAGGTAGAGATTGCCTAGGATGGATGTACTGAATAGTGCCTTCGGTTTCGTCCAGTCCCAGAATGAACGTATAATGGACGAATGTCTGACAGAATATTTCCAATGATCGAATGGGTTGGTCTGTATAAATATATATGGTTGCAACGGATTTATTCCCTTAGCATAACATCCAGAATATTTGTGTAAACCAATTAATGATTAACGGATCTGATAATGTGGCATTCAAAGTGATCGTGTTATAAATGAATGGAAAGTAATCGTAGCCTCTGGCCTCAACAACCGGAAAATGACAAAAATCGGGCAGGCAGCATGGCTATGTGGTTAGCTCCCATTAGGGTGTATTATCACCTATCTAGAGAATGTTCATTTGCTTCTTTAATCTATATCAATGTTGTCCCTTATCGGGAAACGGTTGCTGATCTCAACTGTTGGTGATGTACATTCGATACATTCAAGAGAAATGAGTGGTCGGTCATGTGTGGCTGAGTTGCAAGACGTTCTTGTTGAACTCGGTGTATTTTCCTCTAGAGATACACCAGCGGAAGGTGGTTCCATACCTTGTCATAGTTGGAAATCCATTACCCAATATGTGCTTGCGGTTTTGATTGTATACTATATATGTAGAACGTTATATGGAAGCGTTTCTGCTAGATGATTATTATACTGTGGTTGATAGGCATTATTATAATATCAAAAGGGTTTTTGATATAAAGATATTTGGATTCTCATAAGGGAAAAACCCGTTCCGTTATACGGCGTGGTCTTATGAGATATCGTTTACTCGTTTCAAGCTGTTTTAAACTGTTTACTCATACCAGTCCCTTGACTGACCCAGAGTTTATTTTGTTTTGTTCTACCTAAACTCTTGGGTGCCTAAATTTGTAAGGGCAGTCAAGTAGTTAAGGATTTTACAGATCTGTCTAAAGGAGCTTAGAGCAGGAGGCTTCAGCGGTAGTTATATAGAGTTGTGTTCCGCTGTATTGTAAGTGTTGTACTCTGATAAGTGTATGTTATATAATTGAAATTTTGTATTTCAAAAGTTATGATATATTATATTTTGTTCCGCTGCGATGTGAGATTCTGTGTTGTTATTTCTGTTCTTCTTCTATCTTTTTCTTCTAAAAAAAATGTTTCGTATTTTCGTGATATTTGGGTTGGATGTATGTGTATGTAGTCAACTCTTATATTACGGATTTGCGGGTCACTACACATATCTTTTTTCATTCCATTATTAATTTTAAGTTGCTATTTTTAAGTATAAAATAAATGGTAGTTTCGGTATATTCTGGGGTGGGAAAAGCAAAAGATGGGGTCTGATAAATTTTGTTTAAATGGTGGGGTGGGAAAGGAAATTGTTGGGGTGTCAATAGATCTAGCGTAAGTTAATTAAATGTTGTTTTGAAGATTAAAATTTTCAATATAGAGGGAAGTGGACCACTAATCACATTAACTAATGATTGTTTTGAAAGTTTGTTAATACGGTAAGTTAAATAATATATAGTAGCTATTAATTAAGTTTATGATTTTCCTTTTCTTTATTTTTTTTGGAAAATTGTATATTATATAAATTGCTTGAAATTTTTATCAAATATACAATAGTAATTTTTAATTAATTAATTATTACTTCTTAATTAGTAATTCTTAATTCTTAATTATGTTAGTAATTGATTATTCAATATTAGATATTAATTATTTAAAAAGTAGATCACTATTTATTAATTATTAATTACTAATTGTTTCATATTTCAAAATAATCAAGCATAATTAATATTTATTTATTCTTTTGTTAGTAATTATTATTTATAATCAAGTATTCATTAATTATTAACCAATTATCAATTTTTAATTCTTTATTAATTATAATTTATACATTTATTTTTGACTTATTAATGATTTTAGTTTATGTATTTATTAATTACTAATTACTAGTAGGAATTACTTCATATTTTAATTAAAGCTGATGCGAAATTATCCAAGAAATCGCCATTTTAATTTTCGTAGACCGGTTACATTATTTAGCACGAAAATTGAATTTGGTAAGCTTTTCAATTATAGAACATTTCTTTTGTATATTTATTAACCATTAATTATTGAATATACTATTAAATGTGGCAATCGCAATTGGTAGAGAAATAGTTGTTGCAAAAATGTTCTACGCAACTGGCTTTACCAATTTAAAAAAAGGGTTATCGTAGGTGGCGAAAATAGTTGCTAAAATATAAATTTTTGCAATAATTTTGGAAGCACAGTTGCAAATAATATGTTTATTGCAATTGTTATGGAAATGCAGTTGCAAATAATTTTTTAATTAATTAATTATTATTCGTAGAAATTATTTAATATGTGCTTTTATTTCTCAATTATTAAGTAATAATTACTAATCAATAAAATTAAATGTTAATTATTAGTCATTAGTTATTGTTGATTAAATATGCATATTAAAAAATACATCATGGCTAAGTTGGATAAGCCTGCCCGAATTTAAATTCAAAAATAAGAATCCCTTGCAAATTCCTTGGAAAATCATCAAAAAATAGCTTTAGAATGTTTATGCCCATAATCTGCTTCAATTTAAGACGAAATTTAGTGTCAAAATTTATCCGTCGATAAATTGACGGAATCTGCAACGGTGTAGTGGCGGAAACAAAAAATGTCAGTGATTATATAAGAAAAAATAAAATATAACTATCCGCTGCAAATTGGACGCAAATTCATCGCAAAAATTGCGACGGAAAATTTCATCATTGTTTTTGTCGCTATATTCAGCTTTTCTTGTAGTGTAACAGCGTGATGCAGTGCAACGCATAAGAGCCCGTTGATCTTCCGTCTCTTTTCCATAACTGTATTAGGGTCATCTGAGGGCCTAATTTGAAGCTTCAAAGCTCGGTTATAGGCCCTACACATGGCCTAGAGAGCCTTATTTTTTTTCCCCAAAGTGAACGCGCTTTTTCATAAAACATGTCTTTCTTTTCGTAATTGCTTGACTTTGGAAACATAACAGTTAATACGTCGGAGCGTATCCTCATTATGTTTTATATCATAAAAGCCATTTATGTCGGATTTAATTTTCTGGCACTATCTATTAACAGTATAATCATCTAACCCAAGTGGACGGTTCTTAGCATAATCACTTATCTCAAACTCTAGAGCCTTGAACTCAGCCATAATTTGAGGAGACTTAGACACGGGAATGTCGTATTATGCTCAAAAACAAATTCCTTAGTTTTACAGTTTGTCAACGCATTGTCGTGCTCAACTTCAAAATCGGCAATTTGGCGATGTAATTCAATGACATCTTCATCAAAATCAATGGAGGGATTCATTTTTATTTCTCTCTTCAGCTCAAGGATAGTTTTATCCTTTTGCCTTAGCTGGTCTTCCAAAATGTTTACTTGTTCACTCAAATGCTTCGTAGTCAACTTCTTAAGTGAAACAGACTCATCGCTAGTATCGACAAAAGAATCTTCTAAAATATCTCTGTGTTCTGCAGTTTGAAATACAACCTTCCTAGTAAAGGACGGAAGATCTCCGGTTTGAAATTCCTCTTTTACAAATATACAAACCGTTGCTTATAGGTTTTACTTTCAAAAGAAAATAGTAATAGTAAACCATGGTTCGCATCATTCAAGAGAAACCAATACATTTGTTATCCTAAGCCCATCCAAACAAGCTTTAACTACAAAGGTTACATGGTTTAGTCATTTCATTCAATACATTTATTATTCATATTGCATATCATCTTTGCATGGTGAACTCTAAGTCTCCTTAAAGTCGGCTCTCTATCATCACCCAAGAAGTTAAAAGGGAGCCGGGCATACTTTATGTAAATATGTCTATGATCTTTCACAAAACGATCTATGCTAGACTTACAAGGTGATTTTGTGAGGAACTCTCTCCTCAACCTACATAATGTATGCAAATCATCCTTGGGAACGGTGTCACTAGTAAAAACAGGGTTCTGATGCAATGCGAATAAAAGAACAATGATTATAAGTAACAAAGGAGCACCCTTAAAAGCATATGATCATGGAATTATGTTTTTGCAAATACTAGTAAATTTCAACACGAGATAAACTGAACAAATATTAGGAGGAAAGTATCTCAGAGGAAAAATCTATACATGAGAAATAGGAGAAGCAGATTGTATAGGTTATTCCGTTTCATCAGGCTCTAAAAAACTGACTCTTTGGCAGTTGTGCCAACAGGATATGGGATAGTAAGAACATATAAGAGATCAGGGTTCACCTCCTCGGAGCTTGGAGTATCTCCAACAGGTGGGGAAGGATTGCCATCATCTCTGTCAAAACTAACATGGTGGCCTCTGCCTTCAGAACAAGGGTCATCATTGTGACCATCACCATCTTCATCAATAGCAAAATCTTCTTTCTCCTCGTCACCGGATTCCGAATCATCTGGCAAATCCTCAATGTACAAAAGGTCTTTAAATATCATCTTGTCAATCTTTGGTACCTTATTGCCCTGTGTAATGTCCCGCATTTTTATTGGGTTGTATTTGAATATTTAAATCAGTTTAAATATTCAATTCGTAATACAAGTGGATTTATATATTAATTAAAGCGAAGTTGAACGTATAAAATATATATTAAATATAATCGAGCCCGTAATGTCGCGGCAGTTCGTAATTTAATGTTCTGCACTTCAACTGATTGTACAGGATTCGTTATAAGTCGTAATTCCTCGAAACAAGAAACGTTGGAATCCGTTGAACTATATTTTTCTAATGGAAGTGAAAAATCGAGATTTCAGATTATATATTGTAAGTTATATCCAAATTAAATATTCAGAAAAGCAGCGCCATATTCGTTTATGGCCATAATGGTTATTTAAATATCGGATTCGAATTTAGACAAGATCCTTTTAAGACGTGGTGGTAATTTAATATTTAGAATTTTACTGTAATTTTAAATTAATTAAAATGCAACTTTTTATTTGGAGTATTTTGCACCCTATATCAATATTTTGGGGTTTCACAATATGAGTTAACCTACCAATATTATTATATATTTGGGATCGTGGCACCTCGCTGGACATGACTGTAATTTTATTTCTGTCCATAGCAGTCCATAACGAACAGAATTCATATAAAACAATAACCGACGTACAGACACTCACTGACCCATACCCTATATTATATAACCATCCAGCTAATACTAGGTGACAAAATTCTTTGCAAGTAGGGTAGATATTTAATGCCGACGTAACTTATGAAGACCTATGGAAGAAAATTTGGTTCCTATACTATATTGAGGGGAAACGACATGCATTAATTCATAAGCCATAGATACATGACCTATACTTTAATATAACTTCAGGCATAAGGAAAAACAAGAACGAGTTGTCTAAATCAAACGTAAAGCCTACACTAAATCTTTAGCTAAAACCACATGTATTATCAAAATCAAACAGTCAGACCTATGACTTAGAGTTCCTTCACGCGTAAGCTAAACCGAACAACACATCCCCTATACCATACTGCAAGTTAGCTACGGTCGCTTCTAAATCAACTGATGGAAGAACTGAAAACTCAAAGGCTACTCTAGAATGAAGCAGATACTACCTAATGCTTAACACTTAAGCTTTCTCCATGTTATAAATACGCAACTCATTCACTGTTTATCCGCTGAAGATCAATACAACCACCATATTTTCATCTTTTTTCCTTTTCCTATAAAAAAACAAGAGTTTAAAACAAAAGAGAGACGAGGTTAGTTCTCATGCGAAAACATGAAGAATGGGGAGAAAATGAAGCACCATACATAGATAGCAATGGTTCGAACTTCGAAGAGGATGAACGAAGATTGTTTATTGATGGCACTATTTCGGAGAGGCTCTGTTTGTAAAGGATGGACGGGATTTTCGGGAACTGAAGTGCATGTGTGAAAATAAAGTAGCTGGAGCATTCATTTCGGCGGTGAAGGATTGTTATACAGTAGGTATGTATTAATGAAGGATACTGATATGGTGTGAGTTACTTGCCTGGTTGGTTGCATAGGCATATATTGCATGTACAGTTCAAACTGGAGTGGAGTATATGGCGTGAATGGGCGATAGGAGTTCAGTGCCTTGCTGTGTATAAGGTCTGAAGCACTTATAAACGGAGTTCAGTGCTCGTCGGGAAGCAGTACGCTGGAATCATGATGAGTTCAAAACTGATGATAAAGGAATGATTGAACGAATCGTGACTGGACCCGCTAGAAGCGTAACGACCAGATCTACATTGTGAAATGTATTTCACGGAGAACAGAGCCACTAGGATTTCGTGAGAAATCAACTGACGCAAATTGTTATTTAACGGTTAACGCGCGAAGATGAGTAAACTCACTAACTTTGATCCTTTTTATAATATTATAATCATTATTTAATATTGATAAATAGTGGTTAAATGATGCGTAATGGTTGTTTGGATGAATTGCTGATGAACTGGTTGAAATAATCATGTTTGTTGTTTTCATATATTGCATTAGCTGATGTGATAGATAATTTGTTATTTATTGTTGTTTGTTGGGGATGTAGGGTTATACTGGCTCTAAAATAACTGGTATTTAAATACCGTAAATTATATTTGGTGGGAACACAAATGAATTTGTGATTTTGGGAAAGGAAAATCTATTTTTTTTAAATGGAATTTGAATTGGAATATAACAGCTTGTTTTATTTATACAAGAACGAAAATTTTGGTTTATAAACGGAGTTTATAAATAAGATAAAATAATTATTATTAAATAATTTGGAAGGGGAAATTCAAGAATGAAAAATGGAAGAGAAGTGGGAACAAAAACGATCGATTTTATTTTGTTCGAAATGGGAATAAAATAAATCCAAATAGATCAATAATTTCAATTTGACTGTATCGAATTGTGCGTAAATAATCTATTATTATAAATTATTTGGTATATGATTAAGAAATTGACAGGATAATTAATACCACTACTACAACAGTGGGCATATTCGACACTAATTTGTGTGCGTTGCATGAAAAGTGTGGTGATGGCTATGCATTCTTTGATCTTCTGCAGCAACATTCATTTGTTGTTGCATTAGATGTGAACGCAGTGTTGCGGTTGGAATTCTTGTGCTGTGACGTGCAATACCAGGTCAAAATGTTGCATTACATAAATACATGACAAGTCAACGATCCGTGTTATCAGTTCAAACAAATATATAACCGTAGATGTAGATTAATCCAACGGTTCAAGCCGATCCTTGCTACACCAGTTCAAAGTGTTGCATTAGATAAATACATGCCAAGTCAACGATCCACATAATCAATTTAAAAAAATAAAGAACCGTAGATGTAGATTAATCCAATGGTTCAAGCCGATCCTTGCTATAGCTTAGTGAAAATTTGGCGCGATAGTTTCCCTATTCACGAAATACTTCCCCCCAAACAAATTTCTCCCGTACTCCTCCTTCGATCCGTTTCTCTCTCCACGAATTCCGTCCATGAACACCTCGATTGCTGCTGTAAGTCTATACCACCGGTTACAAACTATAAACCTTCAATTGCTCTTATTTTACAAACTTTACACCTCCAATTTGGATCATTTAGGATAATTACAGGTAGTTAGGGCTTCATCATTTCGGTTTTATTTAGTTGATTTCATCGCTAACTTATTTTGGTCTACGTTCAAAGTCTCTGGGTGATTTGGGTATACTGATTGCCTTAAATTAGGGTTTTTTATACTTGAAGTGTTGTATTTATATGTTTACATGTGTTGAAATTATGCAAGTTCTGTATTTTTATGTTTGCCAAACCATTGATGTATTGGTAAATAATGCTTATTTCGACAGGTGGAAACAAAATTTAGAGGACAAAAGAAATCCAATTTAAATGTTTAAATGTCTATTTCTGTTTGTAGTTAAATAATGCCTATTTCTCTTCCTACATCATATGACTACAAAGATACCCTGGGCATGGGTGATCTAGGATTATCAAACCGATCATCACCAGAAACTCCTATTGATTTTTATATAGAGATGCAAGAAAGGCACTACGATGATTTGCTTGAGTTTGAACTAGAGCAAGAAGAACTCCAAAGACAACGGCTAGAAGAAGAACGAGGTGAAGAAAGGGCGATGCGACGGCATAGTCATGCTGCCTTGCGTCATCAGCATCAAAACAACCAAGTGGTTAACGAACAGCAAGCTGACTTACCAATCATAAAGTGTGATTGTGGGTATGCCGCTGTAGAAGATGTTATTTCGATTGGATTCAACATTGGTCGTCGTTATTTTAGATGTCGTGTTTATCCCACAGGGTGTGCCTTTTGGCAGTGGATTGACCAACAGTTTCCAAGTCGAGCCACTGAGTACGCTAATGAATTACAACATCAACTTACAATGCTGCAAAATCAAGTTATTGGTTTTTGAACTGACGTTAGTAGACTTAACGACTAGCTTCAAGGGCTAAACATTAGAAGACAAAATTAAATTATTGCATCGTTCTTTGTATTAGGTACAACTGCATCGTCTTTGTGTCACCTGTATGGTCTTTGTATCTGTACTGTTTTGTTTTGGTGTAGTCATGTAATGTTATGAATTGGTGGTCAGTATCCTTAGTTTCTTGTTTTATGTATTATCCTGATAACTCAGTTCCAAAAGTTAGTGATAATTCATATCAAAACAATCGTCTTTGTATCATCACACTGATTATGCATATTTGTAAATTATTAACTTGTTTTGTTTTTATTCCTAATTTAGTCAAACTTTACAAGGTAGCCCTTTTTCGTGTCTTGAAACCATTAGTGGTATCAAATTTGGTCTTGCTAGGCCGTGGTTAGATTGTGGCAATGGATAGTGAGTATTACATATGGATAGGACTTCCGAGATCGAGCGCAGAATATGTAAGAGGGGTAACAACTTTTCTAAGAAATGCATTTCCCATTTATAAAGTAGGTGATGAGATAAAGTGCCCCTGCAAAAAATGTACAGAACGTAATTGGTATTGTGAAAATGTCATATACAATCATCTTATTTTTAATTGCCCTTCTCCATTACATACCGGGTGGATTTCTGAAGTAACACAGACAAAATTATTAGGTGTTGATGACCATATGGATTGTGCAACGGAGATGGATTTTGAGGATAATTTGGATGTGATGTTCCAATGTGCGGGTTACAAATTTGGTCAAAATCCCAGGGACTTTGTAGTAAAACCAAATCCAGAGGCCGAGAAATTTTGTCGGCATGTTAAAGAAGGAAAAAAAACCGTTATATCCTGGCTGCACTAAATTTTCTCGACTAAGTTTCTTGATCAGGCTTTATCATTTAAAGTATGCTTATAGAATTAACGAGTCTGCGTTTGGGAATTACTAAAGTTTATAAAAGAAGCCTTTCCTGATGCCCAGTTGCCTTTGTCTTCCTATGCTGCAAAGAATGTAATTAAGGATTTAGGTCTTGATTACCATAAAATACATGCCTGCCCAAACCATTGCATGTTATATTGGGCAGAGAATAAAGATAAAAAGGCTTGTGACATTTGTGGTTTTTCGAGGTAGGCTGTAAAAGAAAAAGAAGACATCGTTGATAATAATGATCCACCAAAGTCGATTCCCAAAGTGCCGGCAAATGTTATGAGGTACTTTCCTCTAAGACCAAGGTTACAAAGGATGTTCATGTGCAAAGAATTTTCCAAACTCATGAGATGGCACCAAGTGGAACGAAAAGAAGATGGAAAACTAAGACATCGGGCTGATGGTGTGGCATGGAAGATGATGGATGCTCGCTATCTTGATTTTTCATCAGAAAATCGTAATGTTAGATTGGGTCTAGCATCTGACGGATTTAATCCATATCGTTCAATGAATTCAAGTTATAGTACATGGCCAATTCTGTTGGTAAACTACAATCTTCTGCCTTGGTTATGTATGAAATAAGAGAATTTGATTCTTTCAACATTAATATCTAGTCCAGATTATCCAAAAAACAGTATTGACGTATATATGCAGCCTTTAGTTGCGGAATTGAAAGCGTTATGGAATGTTAGCGTCGAAATATATGATTCCTTGACTGATGAGAATTCTAATTTACGTGCAAGCATCCTATGGACCATTAGTGATTTTCAGGGATATGCCATGTTGTCAGGTTGGAGCACGAAGGGGAAACTAGCGTGTCCAGTATGCCATTATGAAACTTCTTCAAATTATTTGAAGCATAGCAAAAAAATGTGTTATATGCACCATAGAAAGTTTCTTGATCCGACACATAAGTAGAGGCTGGATAAGAGGAGATTTAATAGCGAAACTGAAATGGGGAGCATTCCAGAAATACTATCAAGAACTGATATTGAAGAGTTATTGCGGGGGTTCAAAAATAGGTTTGGGGATAAGACGAAGAAACCTGGTAAAAGTGATGGCCCTTTTAAAAAAAGGTCAATACTGTTTGACTTACCATATTGGTGTCATAATCTCCTTCGACATAACCGGGATGCCATGCACATAGAGAAGAACATATGCAACAAAATATTAGGTACTTTACTTAATATAGGTCGCATGTCGAAGGATCACCTAAACGCTCGTTTGGATTTACAGAAATTGGGCATAAGGAAGGAACTTCATACTGTTGAATGTGGTGACGGAAAGCATGTTGAAATTAGAGCTGCAATATTTGATATGACAAACAAGGAAAAAGAAATCTTTTGCTCTGTATTGAAGAACGCCAAACTGCCCTACGGTTGTGCCTCGAATGTTAGTCGATACGTGCACATAAAAGTGAGAACGGTTGTGGGATATAAGAGCCATGATGCTCATTTCATACTCCACTATTTGTTATAATTTTTCGTGAAGAAAGCGTCAAAACCCGAGGTTGCATTATCAATGATCAGATTTAGTGCATTCCTTAGAGGACTATGGAGCAAGGTTATCGAAGTGGATGATATCAAGAGGCTGCAAAAAGAAATTGTTGAGATACTTTGTCATTTTGAAATGATTTTTCCACAGGCTTTTTTCGATATAATGGTACACTTGCCTGTTCATTTATGCAGAAAAATCGAATACGGCGGGCCTGAACATCTTAGATGCATGTATCCAATTGAGTGATATCTAGGAAAGTTGAAATCTTATGTGCGAAAAAGAAACAGACCAGAAGGTTCGATTGCAGAAGGTTACTTGGCAGAAGAGTGTGTGACCTTCTATTCAAGATTTTTAAGCGTTGATGGAGGAACAGAAAACACGTCGATTGATTTTGGAAGATGTCCAACAGATTTGGAATATCATATTGGAACAAAGAAGAATAAAGAAGGGAAGATGTTTAATTTGAAAGATGCGGAGTGGAAGGCAACGCATCGCTATATTCTGTTCAATTCCGGTAATAAAGAAATTGAGAGTTTGATCGAGTAAGTTCTTAAGTTCCTATATCATTTTCCTTAACTATAAATTAACGTCTGCATTTCGTAGTTTTTTTATCTTAATTAATATTTAGGGTTTATCGAGCTATTGTGGATGGTCTTCCAAATCCAAGAAGATACAAGAGGGAACGAGAACATTTCGAAAAGTTTTGGAATTGGCTTAAAGAAGAGATTTTGAAAAAGGGCAATATTTCTACAGATTTAGAGTTGTTTGCATTAGGTCCTAATCGAGTAGCTAGGAAGTTACCGGTTATATAGTAAATGGATAGAGATTCCACACAAAATTTAGAGATTCTCGATGTACCACACAAAATAGTGGTGTATTTTTGACTGCCAAAACCACCAGCTTTGCAAGTTCGAAAGACCAAAACCCTATAGTGGGTGATGTCAATTACTACGGATAAATCAAAGAAATTTTTGAGCTTGATTATTGGGGAGCTTTCACAGTGGTCCTTTTTAAGTGTTGCTGGTACCAAGAGGAAAAAGATTCATATGGTCTTACTCGAGTAAATTTTAGCAAGTTCCATAAAACTGAGCCTTATGTCTTGTCTTTGCAAGTGCAACAAGTATTTTATGTGGAAGATGCAGTTGAAAAGAACAGTCATTACGTTATTAAAAAATTGCCGCGAGATTGGTGTGATATTGAAAATCAGAATACAATGGAAGAAGACATGAGCAATACGCAATCACATGATATGGGCATATGTGGTGAACTAGAACCAGAAGTTGTTGATGTGGGTTGGATTATGGATGATGTCCCCGTAATACAACTAGAAACAGAAGTAGAAGCAGAAGTTCCTGATCCTGTTCCGTCTCATTAGGATAAAAAATTCCTCTTTCTTCTTGCTTTAATTTGATCTAATTTATGATGTATTTGGCACTTATTGTTTTAGCTGGGAACTATTATCTTTGACGAATGTATTTGTCACTCTTTTCTCATAATGCAATCTACACTGTTCACATGTTTTATGATTAATTAAATGTCTTTCTATGCTGTCATCTGACTGTGGTTATAGACCAAAATGTTATAGTTGATTTTTTGTCTACTTAAACATGCATGTACTTTATTCTAATTATTTATTTTGTACAGGATGGATGAACTTATTACTATCTGATTGCAACATAGCGGACAGTTTCGGAAGACATGTTACATTGGTGGAGATCCCTTCGTAGTACCAAATTATGATGTAGACCGCTTTTCTTACAGTGTGCTTATGGACTTTATTAAAGATGCTCTCCATTACACTGAAATAGGAGGAGTCTATATCATCAGCAAAGGAACGAGGGGTGGATGGCAGCTAATATTGAATGACAAGGACGTAAATGAGTACGTACAGGGCTGCATTAATAAGCAAGAAGTGGTTTTTTACATCGACAACACCATTGACAAAGACATTGAGCCGGTGACTCAACTGCAGCCACATGTAATCATACGGCCAAGGAAAAACATAATTCAAGGTATATAGTATATGTAATATAGATCCATTCTTATATATATATATATATATATATATATCTGTGTGTGTAAAGAACTACGACGGAGGCCATCGTTTCGGGTTTTTTTTGTTCCAGGTTCTGCTAAGAAGCCGATTGCAAAGCGCAGGTATAATACTGCACATAGACTTCAGCAACAACAGAAAATGATGAAAAACAACCCAACTCAAGTTGGTCAGAAGAAACTATCGCCGGAGCCTGATGATATGAATAAGGATGAAGAAGATGTTACTGTGACGAACAAAGGAACCATGAGGAAATTAAATGTAGAAAATGAAACAGATAATGATGATGATACCCGAGAGAATGAAGCTGATGTTCAGGTATTTTTCAGTTTTCATTTCAGTTTTATTAATCTGAATGAAATCTTTTATTTCAAACTACTTTTTATTAAAATTCTGCACGTACAAGCAAGAACTGGATTTTAGTTGTTTTCTATTACTGTGTCGATGTCCTATTCCGACCATGATGGCTACAGCTAATTCAAGTAACTATTTGTTCTTTGGGGCATACATTCTGTCAAAATAGCGAGAATTGTTTATACGTTGACTCTATTTGGTTAATAGCTTAAATTTATCATCGATGGTGCGTAATAATGCTAATCTGCTGGCAGTTCTCACAACCATCAGTTTTGACGAAGTATGAACAAGAGCGAATCGCGCGAATGCAAGAAAACGATGCAGTTAGTAGATCACTTGTGGTGCCTTCATTGGTTAGTTTTATGCAAGAGGCTGCCGCACGAAATAAGAAAGATAAAGGTAAAGATGTTGCTGGACGTGATGAATACATCCCAGAAAATGCTGGCGAAGACGTCACTGATGAGTCATTGGATTCCGAGGTATAAAGAAGTTATTTGTTTATTACTTATTGTCTTTGCCTTTATGAACGTAAAAATTTTGACCTTCGACTTAATTGTAGAGAATCAAAATTGTAAAGTCAAACGAGCCTTTACCTGGATCAAGAACTCGTTCGCAAACCAATGCAGCCATTGAAATTGAGAAGGAAGCGATGACCTGCACCCCCTCTCCAAAGAAATCTGGCTCCAACAGGGAGTTGATCAAGAAACACACTCCCACTACAAAGAAAATGATTAACCGGGCGAAAATCGCAAAAACATTAACAACCTTGAAGAAACTTACACCGTCTTTTTCCGGTGTTTTAAAACCTACGTCTCGTCCATCCGTTTTAAAACCTACATGTAGCAAATTGTTCAAACAAACAACCACTTCACGTGAAGCTGCTGGTTCAGTTGCTTCTTATTTAGCGATGCGGAAATGTCAAAAGCAGAATGTTGAAGCGCCTGAAACAATGGGAAATCTTACCGATCGATTAGAGCAGGAATGGATTGCACATGAAGATGAAGCAGGTACAGGTACAATATAATGTTTCTTTATCAGTGCACTGCACTACACTGTTGACTATGTCTATTTTCTATATATATTTTTTTGAACTTGGTAGATAAAGTACAAGGTCCAAAAAAATCTAGAGGGAAGTCAAAAATGACCAAGGTGCATGCTAGAACCCCTGATGAGAAAGTAGTCATTGAGTTGAATGAGGATGGTCAGCCAGTATCTGATAGTATTACAGAGTTAAGCAATTTTCTTAGGACAATAGCAAATGATAATGTGCCTCTAACTTACATTAATTGGCATGTTGTTCCAGATCAATTAAAGCGACAAATGTTGGATTATGCTCTGGTACAATCTAGTTTCCTTAACCATATCAACTGACTTCCTAAATGTTTGGTTTTAATTAATTAGTTTGTTTCCTGAATTTTGTGATTGATATATTGTAGGCTAGGTATGTCATTCCGGAAGAAGGACACAAGTGGGTTTTGAACATGCTTAACGACTCTTGGAGGCAGTACAAGTCTCGCATCAAAGCAAGGTATTATAAAAATTATTCAACTGATGAGGAAAGGCTTGCAAATAAGCCGAGTACAATTCCGTTGGAGGATTTTAAAATGCTCTTGGAATACTGGGGGGATGAAGCAGTTCAGGTACGGCTTTAATGATATTCACATTTGTATAATGTTTAGTAGTTCACATTATCTTGTTTAGTGCTAATCGATTTTTTAGTAGTTCGCATTATCCTTGTTTAGTGGTAATATTTATTTATTTTGGATTTCCAGGCCCTAGCTGATACTAATTCCGTGCATCGTAATTCACTAAATGAGACACATACCATGGGTCCCAAAATTCATGCAGTAGCCAAAGAAAAGATAGCATGTTTTTTTTTTGAACTTATGTTATTTTTTTTGTGATTGAGTTGAATTTGCCACATGATAATTCTAATTTGTTATATCATTGAATTATATTTTATATATCATTGTCACAATGTTCATAGGCAGCAGCTAGATCAGTAAATTCTTAACATTGAATGTTAAAAATTGTGTTTAATTTTTGGTAATCCTAATACTTGACAGAGAAAGAAGGACCCAGAAAAAGCCTCCCCATCCGCTGCCTTGGTTTATTTGGAAACATATAAACGAGAACCGGGTAGTAACACGGATGAACTAAAGGCCAAATACGTGAGTACATATATAATTAGATACTGAAATAGCAATACTTGTGTCAGTATAATTGGGACATTGTACATTTGTTGCAGCTGCTTATTAAATCGAACACATAGTTAGTTTGAAAGAAAAAAGTTCTGTTAATAAATTCATTCCTTCCAGCTGCCTATTTATATATATGCTTGCCTGGTTTTCATTTTGTAGGCGAAGGTTCAAGCAATGGTGGATGCAGGGAACATTGCTGAGGTAGATGCATTTGTTTCTGGTGGGAAGAGCCACACACGGAACTGGCTTGTAGGAAGGCGAGGAAAAATGGCCGAAAAGTCTCCAACAGCTCCTGGTTCTTCGGACAGTTATGTGCAAGAGCTGGCCCAAAAAATAAGGCAAGAGCTTGAGGCGGATTTGGAAGAAAAGGTGAACAGAAAATTGAAAGAGAATGTGTCATTGGTGTTAAAAAAGCTTAGTGAAGCCAATCCAGATCTTAATTTAGACGTCGGAGATTTTTGTGTCACCACAACAAGTGATGAAGATGACCTTGTTACCTTGTAACCTCGGCAACTGACAGAAGTATTTGGATGGTATGTGTTAGCACTTGTAATATGTTCTGTTCTTTTGAATTATGGCATGTGGTATGTGTTCGTGATGGCACTTTTGGTATGTTTGGATGATGACACTTGTGGTATATGTTGGTGATGACACTTGTGAGTGGGTATATATAATTGGTTGGTCTGACTATGGTTATGAATGTTTTGGGAGGATTTATTGTATGAATATTTTGGTATACATGTATGAAAGTGGTACAATGTTTTGGATTGAATATATGTACTACAGATTGTAATTACAGGGTTGTATTACACCTGCATTTGAATTTTTTCTGGTGTTGCATTTGATTTTTTTACCATTGCAGTTGATGTTTTTTGGTGTTGCAGTACAATACTGTTGTGTCGTATTATATGGCACTGTGGTGTTGCATTAGACTATGCTGGTGTTGCATTAGACTGTGCTGTGGTGTTGCATTAGACTGTGCTGTGGTGTTGCATTAAGTGTACTATTATTAATTTCACAATGGTACGACACGTGGGGCCTACACCTTACGTGGTGCCACGTGGATAACTGACGTGGCATGTGATACATGTGCAGCTGACGTGGAGAGATGATGTGGCATGCGACACGTTGGCAACTAACGTGGAAAGTGCATGTGGACCCCACTACCATGACCTGGAAGCCAGGCTGTGGCTTCTACTTAAGGCAACACTGTATGTTGTTGCATTACATGCATATACTGTTGCAATAGGGTTATAATGCAACACTTTCTGTCTGTGGCCGTAGATGTGCAAAAGCGTTGCCTTAGAAGGCTAATGCAACGGCCGCTGATGCCACGCCCCCTTAGTGTTGCCTATTTGAAAAAAGGGCCTACGGCAACGCTTTTCTGATCTATGACCACAGTAAAATAGTATCGAATATGCCCACTTTTGTAGTAGTGTATTCAGTTTGAAACCAAAAATTGAATGTGAAGTCGAGATTAGGTTATGAATTAAGAAGAGATTTACTTATTTAGGGAATTCATGAGGTGGAAAGTAAATGTGAATTTATAATATAACTATATGGGTTTTAACCTGTAATGGTATTAATAAATAAAAGGAAGACTAAACGAGTTTTGAAATATGATGTAATATTTCCAAGAAAGGAAAATAAAAGGGATTTTATAATCAAATAGGAGGTCGACACTAAGTTATAATGGTATTTATCTGATAATCAAAATCAGATTTTCTATAAGAAATAATGTTCCCATTTTAAGGTGAATAACGTTTTAAAAAGCAAATGTCTGCAGATTAAGTAGTTAAAATGGAAAGTGGAAATGTTTTCCAATGTGAATAATATATAATTTCTGATATTTAGGAAATAAGAAATGTGAAAGGATGAGAATATTTTTCGAACGTCAGTAACATATACATCTGGAATATGGGAGAATAAAAGTTTATAATAACTGGAAATGTTTTTCCAAGAAATGTGAATGGCTAAATGGGTTCTGGGGAAATATCTAGAAAGATATAGGAAACTAGGAAATTAATATTGAAATAAAATAGGCCAGTGATTGTGTGATGTTTAGTTATACATTAGAATGGATGTTGTTTTACTTCGATGGTTAAATAACGGACTATCGAAGTGTTTTGACGATCGTTGTCAATACGGAGAGACCGGTTGGATATATTATCCAAAAACCACTATGTATAAGCATAAGCACTGCGAATTAGATTATGCTAAAGACAATTGAAGAAGGAGTGAAACGCAAGGGCCATTCTATTAAGTGCTTTATGTTTGTCTAGTCCCAGGACAACTTGTATGGACGAGTGTCTGACAGAGTATACCTAACAAGTCATGTACGATTGATCTCTTATAGGTATTACGTCTGGTGGCGGAGGAACTCGTTCCTCTTATCTTTTTATACCCGTGATATTTTTGGAAATCGACTAGTGAATTGACGGGTTTGGCGATGTGGCATTCAAAGTGAATGGTGATCAGATGTTATGAAGATAGACATAGCCTCTAGCCTCACAAGCAGGCAGTAACAAAAGTTGGGCTAGGCAGCATGGCTAGTTGGGTCATCCCCAAGCAGGGTGTATTGTCGCCGATCTAGAGAAAATTCATATTTTTTCTTCTTTTTCAATTCTATATCTTCGGATTACGGTTGGATGGCCAACAACCGTGGGTGGCAATATTTTCGATACACTCAAGCTAAATGAGTGGTCGGTCATGTGAGGCCGGGTTGCAAGACGTTCTTGTTGAACCCCAGTGTATACCCTCTAGAGTACACTGATCGGAAGGTGCTCCCATACCTTGTTTGTTGGAATCCAATCTCCAATAAGCGTCCTGCGGTTTTTGATTTTATACTATATATTTATGGAGCGTGAGATGTAAGCGTTCTACTACTTGGATATTTATTTGTTTAGACATTATCATAATATCACTGGATTTTGATATCAAAGTGTTTTGGGTTATAATAAGGTGAAAATCGTCCATGTTTATGTGTGGGCTGGTCTTACTATTATCCTTTTGTTTCAAAAGGATTTTCAAAGTTAAATGATATGGTTGGAATTTACTCACACCAGTCCCGTGACTGACCCATAGTTTATTTTGTTTGTTTTCCCTAAACTCTTGGGTGCCCAAATTTTCGCGGGCAGTCAAATGTTTCAGGCTTCACAGATTCACTTGTTGGAGCTGGAAGCAGGAGCCTTCACCATTAGTTAGTTAGAGATTATTTCCGCTGTAATATATATGAGTCGTCTTCTGATATCGTATGTATATACAAATTCAGTTTGTGTATTTCGAGGTTATGTTATAATACATGTTATTCGTTCCGCTGTGAGATTCGTGTTTACTCTGATTCTGATGTTCTTAATCTTCTTCTTCTATTCTATTAGTTCTGTCTTTTCTATCTCGTCCTCTCATTTCTTTCTATTAATGATCTGAATTTCCGTGCACTTTGAGTTGAGTGTGTAGGATATTAGTCAGATCAAATTGGTATGGATTTTCAGGCCACTACAGGTGGTATCAGAGCTGAAGGTTAAGTTATTACCTTGGCTATGTGGCATAACTCAATAGAGATGGAGTTAGTAATACTCTAGATTGAGTCTGAGTTTATATATATGAGTGAACGTATTTGTAAATTGCATAAGAATGTTTTTATATTGTGTTGATTGATCTGTTGAGTGGTATATAAATATCAAATCGACGCGTTTAGCTGATGAGGTCGATAGGGATTTATAAATGCTTGGATAGAGAAATCCGATACAATACTGTTTTAAAAGCCGGGTAAATAAAATAATTTTACCCAAAATATATTTTGATATAAAAGAAATATATATACTGAAATATTACAATATAATATAGCAAGGCCAACTTTCTCTTCAAAACTGACCCTTTTCCCTCCACAACACCACTTAATAAATAAAAAATTCCCTCCTCTTAGCACATGCGCGCCAAAATTCACTCCACAACGCTGGTCCATCCTTCCCAACAAAAATTAAAAAATGTTGGTTTCAATTTTTTCCGCCAAAACCCACTTATTATTAATAAAAATAATAATGTTAGGTTTAGTTTTCAAGGCAGTAATTATTACTCAGTCCAATTTTCAACCGTTGAACAATTAAATAATATTACTGGTTCACTTTCCAACGCAGCTCACAGCCTTCTATAGCCTTCCTTAAATTTCTAGACTCAGTTGTTAGAGCCTCTCCAGTGGCTCAAATTCAGCTCGTAATATTAAGGTAATTGCACCCAATGGTGCAATTAAGGCTGAATATGAAGGCCCCGATTCAGGATCCAATCCAGGATCCTGAATCGGATCCTGGCGCCTGTAGTGCAGGCGCCAGGATCCTGGCGCCTGCACTACAGGCGCCAGGATCCGACCCCCCTTCCAGCACTTGTCGTAACCGTATTACCCCTCCAACGGTCGTATTTCGGAATACAACAACTATAAACGGTCATATTTTAAACCACAACGGCTATAAACGGTCATATTTCAGATTACAACGGCTAGAAACGGTCATATTTCTTCTATATATTCATGTATGAATATCACTTTGAAAGACACACAAATTTATCTACTTCCACCCAAAATCGTAAGCAGCAAGCTATGTCATTTCCATTCAACTCCTACAACGAAGCGATGAATTCGAATACTTGGGATATCGATTCTCAACCAGTCGAAGATTTTATCCCTCATTCTGCTCCTCCGCTATCGTTTCATTCATCTGCTCCTTGTACTGCAGACGAAGATAACGATCTCTGCTATATACACTGCCACTTTTCTAACGACTCGGCGAAGGGAAATGACCAAAGCAGTGAGGTATTCTGGGGTAAAGTTATGGCTGCATACAACAAGAAACACGTATCCAAGACGAGATCAATCTCTGCACTTACTGGTCGATTTGGAAAGATTAATCGATAAACCCAATTCTTCGAGTCTCAAGTTCACAAAATCAGAACTGCGAACCCTAGTGGAATGGGAGGCGAAGCCGAACTGGTAATAATCTTGAAAACTATAATTTGGTTGAATAATTTTTCCATTTCTATAGCATGAATGTATACAAACAGTTATTACGTTATCATTTTCAGAAGCGAATGACGAACGATCAATTCTTGAAATTATTTCCAAGAGAAAATGGTATAAAAAACCTCATTACTACCAGTTTGCTAATTGTTATGACGTACTCGTTAGTAATCCCAAATGGAGTTCTAGTAATGCGAAGAGCTTAAGAGATGTGAGGCCCAAGGAGTGCGTATCAAATTTCCCCGGCTACGCATGTCCAGCTGTATCCTAGCCTCCATCAACTCATGACGTACACCCACTGGGGCACGAGGTACGTAATGAATAGCCTCCCACCGTCTCATCCGCGGAAAGAATTGCTCACCAACTTGACTCGCCATCTCTACCATGCGTCGATGCATGTTGGCCGTATACTCATAGTACCAAAAGGGCAAAATAAACCACAAAGCCTGCATCTCTCTAACGTCTCCCAACACATACGAATCTAATGCAAAGTACAAATTACCTAATATAGTTGTGCCCCAATCTATCGTATCAAGCTGATCCAACATAGTAAGTGAAGTTAGATACCCCAAACGAATGGTACTTCTGTGGTTCGAAAAAAATGTCGAACCAAACAAGTACAATAGAAATGCCCTAGTCACCTCATCCACAAGCTCTGGTCGACAGGAATTAGCAGTGATGTACTACTGGAGGTAAGTCAAAGTAACCGCACCACCACTAACGTGAGACTCATCCAAAAGGGGTAAGAAGACGGAATACAACCGAACCGACTCGTACAAGTCATCAAAAGAAACCGGTCTCCGATCAATATGACAAATCTCAATACCAGTCAACATATAGAAATCGAGAGGTGTGATGCCAAGCTCAAAGTCAGAAAAATGAAATGTATGTGTGGTCGGCCACCACCCCTCGCATAGTGCATGTAATAGAGTTCTGTCCAACGACTGAATCGGCATAATCGATAAAAACTGTCCAAAAGGACTTCGATGCAACCTATCTTTAATAGAAGGGGGGGGGGGGGGGGGTTTGTCATAAAATTTAATAATGTACTTCGCCCAACTACCTCGACAATGAATGTGATGATCCTATATATAATGAAATAAGGAATGTTTTCCAATTCAGTAACATTTATTAGGCTCGTACGAACATATTAAATGCGCAATACTATAAATAATTAATGTTAAAGTTATACCGGTATCGAGTCAAATGCAGTACCAGCTCTATGCTGATAACCCTCTGGAAGATCGTGAAGGACACGAAGCTCATCTGCTGATACTCCAGGAGCCGGAGGTGTGTGTACTGGACCTGCTTGCTCATCAGAGGGCATACGTCGAACTCTTCTACCAACTTTATTAGATCGCGACGGCATCTCACTTCAATTTTCTATTAAAAACAAAATTAAAAAGAGAAGCTTGAGGTGAAAATATGAAAGGAAAAAATGGCGGAGGGGGGTTTATAGGCGCCAGAATCCTGGATTCTGGCGTCTGCATTATAGGCGCCAGAATCTGGCGCCTGTAATGTAGGCGCCAGACCACTGGGGTCTACCGCCCAATCCAGGGCAGGGCTGAATATTCAGCCGTGAATCCGCCGCTGGAGATGACCTTCACTTCTATCTTCTTCCTCCGCGATTAATTCTCCTCTCCCAAACGCCTCCGCTCGAAAGTTTTTCCCAAATTAAAAAAAAAAAAAAAAAAACCAAACGCCATCGCTTCGAACCACGTTTAACTCTTCACTTTTCCGCGAGGGTCCTTTCTATCGCTAACTACGAAAGATGGACACTGGCGCCTTGCTGCAAACTTGCAATCGTGACTCACGGCAAATCTATCGTGGGAGATTCAGCATGAGTGGTTTATGAAAACTCGACTCAATCAGATCTGTTAATCGACTACCTCCAGGTTTGATCTATGCAAATAAGGTTTGAGTATGTTAGATTTTCTATCACTTCTTCTCCAATCCGTTTCTGGTCGTATGCTAGGATTGGTCCGAGATGAAAGCTAGCCAGATCTGAAATTGAGCACGTATAATATATGTTCTGAACTGAAGCTGTGATGGGTTAAGAAAAATTAAATTTGATTACGCTATAATGAATCTCTCTACTATCTTAGTAGCAAAGAATAGAATATGGATTTCTAAGGCAAGCTTACTTTCAGCTAACAATCCAAGCGTAAATCCAAGCTGCACTTTCATCTTAAAAATAATTTCTACCATCTTAAATATTGTCATTTTAATATAGTAGAAACGCAAAATGATTTTTCCAAATATAACAATTTGATGATATTTGCATTCATGTAGTTGAAGATGTTAGATGTAACGATAATGCAACAAGAACTTTTTGAAAGATATGACTACATGAGTAGGCATCCATAAATGAAACAGGTTTGCAAATAAGTAAGGTGATACAATGTGCACTAAAGGTGGACATGTACACCTGCTGAGATGCACTTATTGGGCGATGCAATGGAACATAGTCCAGCACTAGCAAGGATTACCAAAAGGACAACGAAAACACTTATACATTTGCTGGACTAACAAAGATAACTATAAGTGGTACAAAATTATATGCTTGAATCTTTTGTCTTTATTTCACATATACTTAGGCCTGTCAATCTATGTTTGGAAAAAGCAATACTTGATATAAATGTTATTAGGAACAAGTGGCATCGATTAGAAGCAAATTTTAACACTATAGGTCAGGTGATTGTAATATGAAACACAACTCATCTTCTATGATAATTTTTACTGTTTCAGCAATTCAGAACATCCGGGATTATGGCCAGATTAATAATATTTAATAATTTTGTGGCATGAGTTGCTATGCTTTGGTTGAAACGTATGGGAGATACCTTAACTTCTTGGATTATTAATTCCAAAATTCTATCCTGAAACCATACGCTGATTGCTAACAAGAATTCATATACATTGTAGTATTATATAGTTCTAAATTATTGTTAGTAATTACCTGAAATGCCTGTAACAAAAGTAATGGGTAGTTCCAAAATTTAACAAGAATATTAACCGGCCTTAAGCTTTATCCCTGCACGTGATATCCTATTTCCAATTTTGATGATAATTTTGCCTCTTTGATTAGTGATTTGTGTTATTCCTTAAATACAAATATATATGTATATATATATATGTATATATATATATATATATATATATATATATATATATATATATATATGCAATCTTCATCTTATATGGCAGTTGTTATTAGTATCATGCATCGTTTCAATTGTAAACATGACTATAAATGAAACTATATTATTTTTTGTCATACCCATCTGCACGGGTACACATTGATTGTGTTTATTCGAGTTTTTATTTAGATACCATTGGCTTTTGTGCATATACAAGTGTTTATTCTGTAAATATGAAAATGTATTTTAATTTACTTTTCAACGTTGATTGTGTCTCTTTACACTATTTAATCTAAATTTCAACTACTGTAACCCTAATTTAGACTGGTTGAAACAACCGGTAATTCACTGTTCCAGTAGCTTTTTCAATTGTTAGATTCCTTACAATTTGCACATGAAATGTTTTCGTGTAAGTCTAATTTTTAATTTACATTTGTACTTGATTCACTCAAACCCTGCACATGAAATGTTTAGTGGAAGCCGTCGACAAAAATGAATTAGATCTTCGTCCACAATTTGTAATTGTCTGCATCCCTCTCCACCAATTATTTATATTAGCTCATTCTTTTTATTGAAATTGCTGATTTCTTTCTTCCGATCTAATGTTTCAGTTAAATTGTCTTGATTGGGGTTGTTCCGATATATTAAATTCATATTTCTGACTTAGTTTCAGGTCAAAGTGAAAATTTAAAGATTACATCTGTAAGATTGTTATTCCTTTGTGTATGGTTGATTTTCTTTTTTATCTAATGCTTTTTCTTATCTCCAGCATGCTACAATTTGCAGTCATTTATTTCTTTTTTTGGGGTTTTTAATGCTTTTTTTCAATTCTTAATTGCTCCAGAAACATGGTCAAAGCAATGATATTAACATAATAATGGGATTGGAGATTCAACTTTAAACATAAATTTGCTTCAAACTTAAAAATTATTATTTTCATGTGCTTATTAACCTGTTTCTTTTATTGTCCGTAGCTGTAACTGGAAACGGCTCATCGAAGCATGGGTTATATCATTCTCTTCAAATTTTGTGCATGCAGAAATTGCAGGCTACTAATACTGCTATTTTTTTTCCTTTTTTAATTTTTTTATAGCTTTCGGAACCATTGACAGTGGTATTTGTCCGTAAAACAATGATAGATGGTGCACTCGCTTTTGAACTATGTTTAATAAATGAGAACAAACCGAATTGGCTTTAAGGTCGATTATACTTGCACTTAATGTTAACATAGCTATAATCTAAATAATTTGTTGGTTATTTTGTGTCATCTAGGTAAAATTTTGTTCAACATTTTTCGTGCAAGTTACACAAGTGAAAACTGCAGATTTTGTTGCAATACTCTTAGACCAACTTCAGCAGAAGGTGAGTTGAATTGAATTTCAGGAGTACTAATTAATTCAGCTGAATATTAATATTATCCGTAGATTGCATGTAACGACCCAGATTTTTGACCGTTTAAATCGACAATAAACCACACATGTCGACCCAAACAAATCACTAACCCGGATAGTTATTGGGAAAAAGAAGAAAAAGAGGAAAGGAAAGAAAGAAAAAAAAACAATCACAGAATCTCACAGCGGAAGGATCACATATAATAGACAAATAAATATTCAAAAGCATTTAAATATATACATTCGAGTTACAACATTTAAATCATCAGAGTTATACACTTACATACAGTAATGCAGCGGAAATAGTGTAGTGGATACATATACCAAACTCCGTCTTCGATCTCCAAGGCAAAACAATCTTCAATAACTGCAACATCTGCTGACCCGAGCGTATTGCATAAAAAGAAAACACAACAAACACTCGGATCAGCACTAAATCATCTCATATTAGTCCAATTAAAATACAGAATAATATCGGTGTCATGGTGCAGTAACTCAAGAGATGTTACGGGATTTTTCCATCTCTCAAGGATCCGTTAAACTAATACATACATAGTATAATACGCTATTACAATAGTGTTTATTCAGTAAAGTATAATATATCAAAAATAGCGTAAGCAGGATTCCATGGTCCCCTTACACCGTTTATACCATTGCCGTACAGTTTGCATATAACACACCAGTACGTCGGTGGATAGGGATGCGCCGTGATACGACAACGTTAAATCAAAATCGTAGGGGCTCGATCAGGATAATATGACAAGGCACTGAGGAAATACCCCGGTAGGATTCTACCGAATTGCGGACCCAGGCCGGTGGTAACGCATAGCCGCAACTACCGCCCACCTCGAACGACATTCCCATATTCAAAGGTGCACCCGAATCAATCACAACAGTAATAGAGATGGTTTCGAAGGAGCGCGTTCGATCAGAGATGCGATCTCATTAACCTGGGTATGGCTCCTGTTTTAGTCATTTCAATTATGACCCGAAGGTCAAGGCTAATCCATCATCGTTCTCTTTCTTCAGATCCAGTAATCGCCTCCATACCATCCTTCTTCGGTTCTGGAACTTCCACCGCGTACACAGTTGTCAAGGTGGTATCGACACTGACAGAGAGTATGCCTTATGTCGACTCCGGACTCCTTGCCAACCAAACGTTTACATTTTTCACACCGGTCCGTGCTTTTACTTTTCCAAAGAAGTTCGTATTTCATACCGAAAATATCATGTTCAAAAATCATTTTCATATTCTAAACAGAATATTATTCAAATGGGATTTTCCATTTATTCATAACAACTCGATCTAATTCCAACTTACAATATATTTATATAACTTAAATGTATAATTAAAATAGTTCAAAATAATGGTTAGAAATACACTAGAGTTTGTCCAATTTATTTAAAATATATAATTAAAACAATAAATTAGTTCATAAAATAAATAATTTATTACAAAAGAATTTCTTATTCAAAATAATTTATAAAACAAATAGTTATAAAGGAAATAATATATAAATAAATAGTTTGAAAAATGGTTTGACATACTATTGTTGGAACCAGAATCGTTCGCTCAAATTTCAATTCGGCTTGCAGTTATATTTCAACTCCAAGTAAAACAATTCAAATTTACAATCCCGATCGACTACGTTTTCAAATTTCCATTCATTTCAAATTTGCTAATTTCAATTCAGGTGGTTATTTCTAACCCGAGTGCCCATTCCAAAAATCTCAATTCATAACAAATACCGAATTCGATTTTGATCATTTCAACTTGTTTAAATTTCCATTTCGATATTTATTTAAATTCAATCCATTGAATCCCAAAGCAACATTCAATTTCAAATCATGCTCCCCTTTCGAATATTCAATTTATAACAACTTTAAATTTTTACAATTCGTTTTCATCGTTTCAAAGATTTTAAATTTTCAACAAATGTCGAGTTTACAATTCACTTTTAATTCAAATCAAAGCTGATTTAAAGTAAATCTCAAATTAGACACAACAGTTCAATTCAATACATTCGATAAAAATCATTTTCACTTTTTATTTAACCTTAATTACAACCCAAAATCATTTTCCCTTTTTATTTGCATTTCAAATTTCAAATTCAAAGGAAATAAATTATAAAACATCGCTTATTGTCGTTAAACAATAAATTTCAAAATTCATGGTTAAACAAAATTTTATTTAACCGACCGGTGTCCGTATGTAATTTGCTATCCTATGGCCAAGTGATTTTAAATTTAATTTCTTGATATTTCGGGATGGATCTATCATTTCAATCCAAATCAGGGTCACAGGTATGTATCATTTCAACCTGTGTTCTTAATTCATTAAATTCGATAAACCCCGGGTTTATTCGATGCCCGTAACATCAAGGGTGAATGGGATTTATCGTCACACCCACATGCAATACAACACACTGAAATGAAATGTTAACCGTGTCTATATCAAATTCAGTAATAAATACAACCAAACATCCATCACACAATTTATTCAACTGATCGGCATTAAACAGTTTCAGAATTTTCGAGGATTCGAATTTCCAACTAGAAATTTAATTTAATTAAATAACTAATTGTCGATCAATTTTTCATGTTAACCCACTGGTAAATCAAATTCAAGCAACCAATTCAACAGCCAATCACAACCATGCAACCAGATTACTTCATACTTTAATTCGATAAATATGGGATAAATTCAGTATTTCGTGAGCGAAGAAACACTCACCTTTGCGTTCAATTTGGATCGAACGTCCAGAAAAGGCCCAAAATTTGACAGTCTCCAAATGCAACAAAATTAGTGCCAAAACGTCCGCAACTCCGCCACGATCCCAACGCAACAAACCGTTCGTCAATCCGAGTCCGTATGCAAAAGTTATAGCCGTTAGAAACATTTGAATTTTAAAGTATATACATAAATTAAATAATTCCTCTCACCAATCATCAGATGCCACGTCAGCTCAGATCTCCCGCCCCTTTCTTCCTTCTCGCTGCTACAGGGCCGACGCGCAAAACACCCAAACCACGCCAACTTTGACCGGGAACTGCGCCCTCCTCCGTCCAAATTGGAAGCTCCGACCACCACCGACGCGAAGAGCATCTCGAGCCGCTTCTCCTCACGCCGGACCCGCCACCTCCGGTGGTCCTTCTTGCCGCCGGCGATGCCATGAACGGCAGCCATTTTCTGACTTCAAACTCGAATTCCCATCGTTCTAGACCACAATAAATCACATGCATACCATCAATGAACTCGTATTGATCCCCTCTACAATACCCAGTTCCCCGATTTCGCGATTTCATCCCGAATCAAAAACCCCCAAATTAGTGACCTAGGGTTCCGAAAATACCAAGTTTGACCAGCGATTTCTGGCCAAACGAACTGATGCATGTCGAAATAAATTACAGATCTGCATTCTACAAGTCGAGAGCTTCGAATCGACATATAATACGATAGGGTTTGGAGAAATTTAAATTTTCAAGTTTTGATTTTTTTTTCTAGGGTTTGGAAATAGTTTCAGCCATTAGAGATAGAGTTTTGGTGAAGAAAACGTACGTGGAATGAAAAATGAGCTGATGGGGTGTTAATTAGGTGTTATTTATATAAATAAGGAAGGCCACAAGTTAAAACACCCAATTTTCTATTCACAATGATCTCTTTCGTAATTTCTCTTGTACGGTCAAACGGTAAGTCGGAAAATTCTAAAAATTGGAATCCTGCAATAATTCATCGTTCCGGATCCAATGGCGCCAGTTTCGTCGAATTCCGAGACAGTCGCCAAAACAGCTAAATTTCACAGTTGAATTAATTAATAAAATATTCAATATTCAATTCACTGTTTTAAATTCAAATTTAAATATTTATAAATTCATATTTAAACCAAATTACAATTTAGATAAATTTACAAATTTATTTCACATATATTTTATTCCATATTTAATTATTTTCAAATTTCAAACTTGAATTTCAAATTAAATATAAACAAATAAAATTCCAAATTTAACATAACTTTCCAATTAAATATTCTTAAAAATTCAATTTAAGTCAATTTATAATTTAAATAAAATCTTATAAATCAAATCCACATATTTTATATTTCCATATATAATTATTTAAAATTTAACAAATCCGGAATTCAAATTTAAATCTCAATTGCTTATAATTTCTTTATATAAATTCCATAGCGACCTTTCGAAATTTTGATTTACTCATAACTTGCAATTTATCCGGCGAAATTTCAATTTCTTACATTCTCTGGAAAGATGTGATAAATTCGATTCCAACGTTTCCAGTTTTACCCAATTCTGATTTAAAATGAATTTTATACATTTTTCCAAAGTTTGCAATCGAATTTTCAAACTACCGCGCCATTTCAGGCTCGTAATATAAATAAAATAAATTTATTCATCTTTTTTTCTCATCTTCGATTAAAAATAATTTCTCCGTCGTTATTATTTAAAATAAATCACTTTTAATATTCTAAATTCTCCGAATTAGCCATAATGGCATTTTTAAATTGGTTCGAATTTTCAGGTCGTTACATTCTCCCCCACTTAAAATCTTTTCGTCCTCGAAAAGAGAACGAAACGATATCAAGCGCATATCAATTCAAATTCATATTTAAAAACAATATTTCCAAACAAGTATAGTCGTAAAATCCGTAAATTTTCTAACTCCCGAAATCACGAAAAATTTCGGCAGCATCTCCTTTGCACAGAGAGGTCCGGGAAAAATCCCAAAACAAATATAACCCAAAATACATCTCATCCAATGATGAGGCATCCCAAAAGTGGGGAAAAACAAAATATAAAACCCTCAAAACCATATACCACAAGTACGTACCTCTTTTAGCGTTATATTGCATTTTTATTTACCTTGGCATTTAGCATTTTAGCGCAAGCGAGCTTCAAAGTCGTAGCGCACACTCCGTACACCTGTCAAATACTTACACATACATGAAAATCAAACATATATACAATATATAGCAAGTGCATTCAACATACATATCAAAATTTCATTGCTTCAACTACAAAACCACCGTATCCGTAACAGGCCAGCGAACAAATCGTTGATTATCACGCATTAAAAGTTGGAATTTGGCCAAAGCATGCTAGGCAAAAGTTGTTGCTATCGTTTCAGGCTTTCCGAAATGTCCGGACTCATCAAATTCGGATAATCGGTTTAAAAGTTATGGCAGTTTTACTGAAGGTGAACGCTTCAGCCCGGGCACTGAAAAATGCAGGTCTGAATGTTCAGGTCAGTTTTCAGCCCTCTAAACCTCAAAATTTTACTTAGCACATTAAAGAAAAGTTTTAGCTTACTCTCTGGCCTTTCCGAATTGTACTCGCACAATAAAATCCGACGTTTCGTTTGGGAGTTATGATCAAAACAACATCGATGTACACCTCTGTTTTTAAATTTCTGCACATACAACTATGTATAAAACTTGAATTTCAGCATAGTAAACTTAAGAATTTCAACGAGCGTTATTAACGAAAGTTTTAACTCCATTTCTAAGGTTTCCAAAAAAGTCCGGAGTTGTCAAATTCCGATCAGCCCATCAAAAGTTATAGTCATTTAATTTCAGCTTATCGACTATTTTGAATTTTCTTATAACATTGGTTTATTTCTATTTGAAATTTCAACCTTTCAATTCCAATACTTTTGTAAATCCCTAACACTTAACGTTGTTATCACCTTATTTTCAATAATTGGATCTCCATTCAATTGCTTACTTTATATTCGATATTCTTTCTATTCAATTTTCGGTTTTGTTCCAAGTGTTATATTTCGATTAACTTGAATTCACTTTAAAAATTTCGACGACTGGATTCGCTTGACCCTTACTCCATTAACCAAAATTTATTTATTCGACGTACAAGTCATGATTTGAATTAACGACTGTTCACGACTCAATTTCGTAATTAATTCTCAACTATTATTATTCGATTCACTCTACTTAAATAAGTTATACTTCATCTGATAAAATATTTTGACAATCCAATTTCTAGAGTTCCGTGACGACCCCTCATTTCTCAAGTCCATTCCAAATTTCGAAGTCTAAAAATTTCAACCAAACAAGTATATTAACTTTGAATCAATGTCGTTAATCAGGACGAACTTAAGTGGCTTGATTCCGGTTTTTTTTTTTTTTTTTTTTTTTTTTTTTTTTTTTTTTATCCTGAGTTCAAAATAACTTGTATATTTATACTATTTTATAGAAGACATGACATATAAAATTTTAAACCCAAATTTTTAATTACTCAACATATAAAATTTTTCAAAATATGTTTACCTTAAATTTCAACTTTAAATAACATATTCTAATACCTTTATAAAAATTCATAACATATGAACTTAAAAATTTATATTATATGGGATTTAAATCCAAATCCTTTACTTAACGATTTATAATACATTTGAGCAGTCTCCCCCACTTAGACTCTTCAGAATACACATCGATAATGTGTGCACTCATTACCGAGGTCGTTTCTAAGGTCTAAGAAGGGATTACACTCATTTCGTTAAACCCTTTCAACCCTATTCCCAACACTACTCTATAAAATAATAGTATTTCAAAACTTTGGTAAATTATTATCAAAGCCCGGAATCAATTTCAAGTTCATTTCTACATTCATTAAATTTTTCTTATTTGATTTACGATTTAATCAACCATAATGGGTAATTACTTTATATTATCACCCACTAAAACAAATACATACATATTTAAACCATAATATATATTTAATATAATTTAAAATATAATCGAAAACCATATTGTGTCAAGTCATTCTGTCCGATCATTTAGAAATTCCTATCGATTCTATGGCGTCCCATATATCGACCAGAATCTATAAATACTCAACAGAACAATTAACACAACATAAAATCACTTTATATCCAAAAATACAAATACGCTCTCTCATATATTCACTCGAACTCATTCTAGGGTGTTACTAACCCCATCTCTAATGAGTTAATTCCCAAACAGAGCCAAGGTTATCGTTAACCTCGCTCTGATACCAACTGTAACGACCCAGATTTTTGACCGTTTAAATCGACAATAAACCACACATGTCGACCCAAACAAATCACTAACCCGGATAGTTATTGGGAAAAAGAAGAAAAAGAGGAAAGGAAAGAAAGAAAAAAAACAATCACAGAATCTCACAGCGGAAGGATCACATATAATAGACAAATAAATATTCAAAAGCATTTAAATATATACATTCGAGTTACAACATTTAAATCATCAGAGTTATACACTTACATACAGTAATGCAGCGGAAATAGTGTAGTGGATACATATACCAAACTCCGTCTTCGATCTCCAAGGCAAAACAATCTTCAATAACTGCAACATCTGCTGACCCGAGCGTATTGCATAAAAAGAAAACACAACAAACACTCGGATCAGCACTAAATCATCTCATATTAGTCCAATTAAAATACAGAATAATATCGGTGTCATGGTGCAGTAACTCAAGAGATGTTACGGGATTTTTCCATCTCTCAAGGATCCGTTAAACTAATACATACATAGTATAATACGCTATTACAATAGTGTTTATTCAGTAAAGTATAATATATCAAAAATAGCGTAAGCAGGATTCCATGGTCCCCTTACACCGTTTATACCATTGCCGTACAGTTTGCATATAACACACCAGTACGTCGGTGGATAGGGATGCGCCGTGATACGACAACGTTAAATCAAAATCGTAGGGGCTCGATCAGGATAATATGACAAGGCACTGAGGAAATACCCCGGTAGGATTCTACCGAATTGCGGACCCAGGCCGGTGGTAACGCATAGCCGCAACTACCGCCCACCTCGAACGACATTCCCATATTCAAAGGTGCACCCGAATCAATCACAACAGTAATAGAGATGGTTTCGAAGGAGCGCGTTCGATCAGAGATGCGATCTCATTAACCTGGGTATGGCTCCTGTTTTAGTCATTTCAATTATGACCCGAAGGTCAAGACTAATCCATCATCGTTCTCTTTCTTCAGATCCAGTAATCGCCTCCATACCATCCTTCTTCGGTTCTGGAACTTCCACCGCGTACACAGTTGTCAAGGTGGTATCGACACTGACAGAGAGTATGCCTTATGTCGACTCCGGACTCCTTGCCAACCAAACGTTTACATTTTTCACACCGGTCCGTGCTTTTACTTTTCCAAAGAAGTTCGTATTTCATACCGAAAATATCATGTTCAAAAATCATTTTCATATTCTAAACATAATATTATTCAAATGGGATTTTCCATTTATTCATAACAACTCGATCTAATTCCAACTTACAATATATTTATATAACTTAAATGTATAATTAAAATAGTTCAAAATAATGGTTAGAAATACACTAGAGTTTGTCCAATTTATTTAAAATATATAATTAAAACAATAAATTAGTTCATAAAATAAATAATTTATTACAAAAGAATTTCTTATTCAAAATAATTTATAAAACAAATAGTTATAAAGGAAATAATATATAAATAAATAGTTTGAAAAATGGTTTGACATACTATTGTTGGAACCAGAATCGTTCGCTCAAATTTCAATTCGGCTTGCAGTTATATTTCAACTCCAAGTAAAACAATTCAAATTTACAATCCCGATCGACTACGTTTTCAAATTTCCATTCATTTCAAATTTGCTAATTTCAATTCAGGTGGTTATTTCTAACCCGAGTGCCCATTCCAAAAATCTCAATTCATAACAAATACCGAATTCGATTTTGATCATTTCAACTTGTTTAAATTTCCATTTCGATATTTATTTAAATTCAATCCATTGAATCCCAAAGCAACATTCAATTTCAAATCATGCTCCCCTTTCGAATATTCAATTTATAACAACTTTAAATTTTTACAATTCGTTTTCATCGTTTCAAAGATTTTAAATTTTCAACAAATGTCGAGTTTACAATTCACTTTTAATTCAAATCAAAGCTGATTTAAAGTAAATCTCAAATTAGACACAACAGTTCAATTCAATACATTCGATAAAAATCATTTTCACTTTTTATTTAACCTTAATTACAACCCAAAATCATTTTCCCTTTTTATTTGCATTTCAAATTTCAAATTCAAAGGAAATAAATTATAAAACATCGCTTATTGTCGTTAAACAATAAATTTCAAAATTCATGGTTAAACAAAATTTTATTTAACCGACCGGTGTCCGTATGTAATTTGCTATCCTATGGCCAAGTGATTTTAAATTTAATTTCTTGATATTTCGGGATGGATCTATCATTTCAATCCAAATCAGGGTCACAGGTATGTATCATTTCAACCTGTGTTCTTAATTCATTAAATTCGATAAACCCCGGGTTTATTCGATGCCCGTAACATCAAGGGTGAATGGGATTTATCGTCACACCCACATGCAATACAACACACTGAAATGAAATGTTAACCGTGTCTATATCAAATTCAGTAATAAATACAACCAAACATCCATCACACAATTTATTCAACTGATCGGCATTAAACAGTTTCAGAATTTTCGAGGATTCGAATTTCCAACTAGAAATTTAATTTAATTAAATAACTAATTGTCGATCAATTTTTCATGTTAACCCACTGGTAAATCAAATTCAAGCAACCAATTCAACAGCCAATCACAACCATGCAACCAGATTACTTCATACTTTAATTCGATAAATATGGGATAAATTCAGTATTTCGTGAGCGAAGAAACACTCACCTTTGCGTTCAATTTGGATCGAACGTCCAGAAAAGGCCCAAAATTTGACAGTCTCCAAATGCAACAAAATTAGTGCCAAAACGTCCGCAACTCCGCCACGATCCCAACGCAACAAACCGTTCGTCAATCCGAGTCCGTATGCAAAAGTTATAGCCGTTAGAAACATTTGAATTTTAAAGTATATACATAAATTAAATAATTCCTCTCACCAATCATCAGATGCCACGTCAGCTCAGATCTCCCGCCCCTTTCTTCCTTCTCGCTGCTACAGGGCCGACGCGCAAAACACCCAAACCACGCCAACTTTGACCGGGAACTGCGCCCTCCTCCGTCCAAATTGGAAGCTCCGACCACCACCGACGCGAAGAGCATCTCGAGCCGCTTCTCCTCACGCCGGACCCGCCACCTCCGGTGGTCCTTCTTGCCGCCGGCGATGCCATGAACGGCAGCCATTTTCTGACTTCAAACTCGAATTCCCATCGTTCTAGACCACAATAAATCACATGCATACCATCAATGAACTCGTATTGATCCCCTCTACAATACCCAGTTCCCCGATTTCGCGATTTCATCCCGAATCAAAAACCCCCAAATTAGTGACCTAGGGTTCCGAAAATACCAAGTTTGACCAGCGATTTCTGGCCAAACGAACTGATGCATGTCGAAATAAATTACAGATCTGCATTCTACAAGTCGAGAGCTTCGAATCGACATATAATACGATAGGGTTTGGAGAAATTTAAATTTTCAAGTTTTGATTTTTTTTTCTAGGGTTTGGAAATAGTTTCAGCCATTAGAGATAGAGTTTTGGTGAAGAAAACGTACGTGGAATGAAAAATGAGCTGATGGGGTGTTAATTAGGTGTTATTTATATAAATAAGGAAGGCCACAAGTTAAAACACCCAATTTTCTATTCACAATGATCTCTTTCGTAATTTCTCTTGTACGGTCAAACGGTAAGTCGGAAAATTCTAAAAATTGGAATCCTGCAATAATTCATCGTTCCGGATCCAATGGCGCCAGTTTCGTCGAATTCCGAGACAGTCGCCAAAACAGCTAAATTTCACAGTTGAATTAATTAATAAAATATTCAATATTCAATTCACTATTTTAAATTCAAATTTAAATATTTATAAATTCATATTTAAACCAAATTACAATTTAGATAAATTTACAAATTTATTTCACATATATTTTATTCCATATTTAATTATTTTCAAATTTCAAACTTGAATTTCAAATTAAATATAAACAAATAAAATTCCAAATTTAACATAACTTTCCAATTAAATATTCTTAAAAATTCAATTTAAGTCAATTTATAATTTAAATAAAATCTTATAAATCAAATCCACATATTTTATATTTCCATATATAATTATTTAAAATTTAACAAATCCGGAATTCAAATTTAAATCTCAATTGCTTATAATTTCTTTATATAAATTCCATAGCGACCTTTCGAAATTTTGATTTACTCATAACTTGCAATTTATCCGGCGAAATTTCAATTTCTTACATTCTCTGGAAAGATGTGATAAATTCGATTCCAACGTTTCCAGTTTTACCCAATTCTGATTTAAAATGAATTTTATACATTTTTCCAAAGTTTGCAATCGAATTTTCAAACTACCGCGCCATTTCAGGCTCGTAATATAAATAAAATAAATTTATTCATCTTTTTTTCTCATCTTCGATTAAAAATAATTTCTCCGTCGTTATTATTTAAAATAAATCACTTTTAATATTCTAAATTCTCCGAATTAGCCATAATGGCATTTTTAAATTGGTTCGAATTTTCAGGTCGTTACATTGCAGAATAGCAAACGTGAAATTTTGCACAAATTGGTGGATTCTTTTAAACAATAGCTGTCGACATGGCAGTCGATTGAGGTGCGCTACCAGCTCTCTTTTAGCACCTCCAAGTCTAAATGGTTTTGGTCATCCTGAGCTGATAAGCAGAGGAGCTTATAAAGTTTAATAGAAGAGAACAATCCAAATTGGCTTTAAAGTCTAAATGGTTTTGGTCATCCTGAGCTGACAAGCAGAGGAGCTTATAAAGTTTATGAAACCTATTGCATGTTACATATTGTTCTATCTTTAGATGTACCATTATATTTTACTTCCTGATCTATATCTTGATGGTTATGCGATTTTAGTAGTGTAGAAACTTATTGGAATGAATTTTTATTATTAATTAAGAAATACATTTAAGAATTAAAAAATACATTTTCACTTTATTACTATTTACATTTTTCTTTAAGCCTAACATATTGATGATGTGTATTGCATTAAGAAACATATTACCATAGATCCGTTTTAATGTTTAATTTATTTTCAATAGTCACTGCATATTTGAGTTTATTTATATCCTCACAACTATAGGAATTTTCCAAATTCCTGTGCTTTTATCTTATGAAGCATTCGTTTTAAATGTATGCTTTAATGCCAAACAAATCTATTAGGTGTACCATGATCATTCAACAAAAGTTCACTATATAGGCTGTTACACTTGCTACTATGATCCGACATGTTTGACCAGCTTTTAAAGATTGATGCACATGAGGTTTACTTATTTAATATCTAAGTTGTTGATCCTTAAATATTAAACTCTATGTTGCAATATTTTGACCTTTTATGCATATTGTCGTCCAGATGAAAAATGTGGTTCAATGAGTGAATATGACTGTTTTTCTATACGTGTCTATATCCAGATTGTAATATATCATCCTAAGTAGTTGCCTTAGTTTTTTATAGAAAGTTCACCATCAACTTCGGCCTTTAAATTAGTGTGATATTTGCACCACTTATTTGGTTCATTTATATTTTTTATTTCACTGCTGCCCTGCTTACTTTTTTGTATATGTAACTCTTGGTCATATTGATGGTTTAATAGTGCTTTTCATATCAGTGTTTCTTAATTTGATTTATAAAAATCTTAGTCATATTGATAATTTAACAATGTTGACATTGCTACTTTTGCTTACTAAATAGACCGAAGTGGACTGTACTGTGATATCAAGAGGATAAAGGAAATCAATGTTTACAATGGTTTCATCTGTGTATCGACAAACGGACAATAATATGAGCTAACTCCTAGGATTATGAGCCAACTAAATTTGATTTACAACAACTAAAAAACCTTGATAAATTTTAGTCAAGAAACCAAAAATAAAATATTAAACAAGTATGAGTGTCAGAGAAGTTACTTCATTATTCTATTCACAATTTTCTTTTTCATGGATTTCTGAGTAATCTCTCGAAATGACAGAATGTTATTAGCTTCTGAGGTAAATAGAATAAATCACAGAATCACAGACATAGAAAACATAATATCTCGCAGCGGAATAAATAAATTAGACAATAGTAGTTCATGAAGCTACTAAATGAAAATCAAAATTTATACATAATATCAGAGTTACAAAATTAAATACAGCGGATGTCTAAATAAAAGAATTTCTAATACAAAGGAGAAATAGCCAGAATCAACAGGTAGAGGTGATATCTTCAATAGTCTCTAGCTTCAGAAGGTGAAATCTCAACACTGCAATACTCGAACTGACCCGAGCAATAATGCAAAACAAAACAACTCGGATCCGGACTAACATTCTCATAGAAGTAAATCAACTCAAATGAAATGTTCAATAAAATGCATCTGTAACTTAAAAGATGTTTGAGATCACCATCCTCTAAGGATCCGTTAAACTAATATCATATAATATAATACGCTATTATAATAATGTCTATGGTTAAATATAACATATTAAAATAGCGTAAGCGGGATTACATTTTTACCCTTACACTGTTTATAAACATTGTCGTAAACATTGCATATAAAACACCAGTAACGGTCGGTGGATAGGGATGCGCCGCTATACGACAACGTCAAATCAAAATCGTAGGGGCTCGATCAGGATAATATGACAAGGCACACGAGGAATACCCACGGTAGGATTCTACCGATGCACGCCCGGACCGGTGGTAATGCATAGCCGTAACTACCGTCCACCTCGAACAACACTCCCATAATCAAGGGTGGCCAGCAATCAAATCACAAAGTAATGGATATAGTTCGAAGAAGTGTGTCCGATGGAGGTGCGACCTCACTTAATCACGGTATAGCACCTGTTTTAGTCATTTTAATTATGACCCGAAGGTCAAGGCTATCCATCAACGTTCTCTTTCTTCAATCCAGTAATCGCCACCAAACCATCCTACTTCATTCTGGAACTCCACCGCGTACAAAGTTGTTAAAGTGGTTTTCGGTATTGGCAGAGAGTATGACAATATCTGATCCCGGTCTCTTTAACAACCAAACGTTTACATTTTTCACACCGTGACCACTTTAATAAAATCATATCTTGAAATAAATTGATTTAAGAAATTTCTTTAATTCAAACCAAACAGTTTATGAATCAATTCCTTATATAAAATTATTTCAATTCATACTCAGTCAATTTATAATCGAATTCATATATTCATATCAATTATAAATTCAAATTCCAATTAATTACGTAGTTCACATTCATTTCCTATACAGTTCAATATTTAAGTCAATTCAAAATTCGCATTTAGTTGATTAAAAATCAAATTCATTGAATCAAGTATCGTTATATAAATTTAATTCTTTAAACCTCGCATTTAAATCGCAAAATCAAAACTTATCCACCTTTTGAGTTTATTATTAAAGTTTATAAAATATATATAAAATAAGCATTGAAAATATTGTTTATAAGTTATAAATATATATAGAAAATAACTTTATAAACATATATAGGTTTAAATTAACTTATAAATATGTTTAAAAAGAATAATTTATTATAATATATTAATTTAAAGTTAAAAATACATATATGATTAAATTATATAGTTTAAAATAAATAAATTATAAGTAAAACCTTAAATAAGCATTTAAATACATTTTTACTCATAAAATCATTTTAAAACATATAATTTATAATTTACAAAATTTAAGTATAAATCTTATAAAATATAAATATAAAGTATAAGATCTTAAATTAATATTATTACAATCAAATTTTCCAAATCATTTTAATTCAAAAACATGACCAACGGTGTCTGTATAAAATTTTCTATCCTATGGTCAAGTGATACGGACATTTATCATTTCAACCCGCAATTCATAAAATTTCTACGGGTTTATCATTTCAACCCGCAATCCCAAATTCAGTAAAAATCATTCAGGTCTATCATTTCAACCCATAACGATTTTTCCCTAATCTAATGTCCGTTCGAGTATGTATCATTTCAACCCTTAGTGATTTTTCCTAAACTAGGGGTGTCTACAACATAACAAATCATCACATATCATCAATCACATCATAGTCATATAAAATAAGTGTACATACATGTCATATGAATATCGTGTCACATATGAAAGTGTATATTTTAAACAAGCAATTTCTATTGATAATCCTATACATTTCATATCAGTTCATTTAGTTGATCTAACATCTATGAAGTAATGTGAGTCAGGTGTGAGATAAACTCACCTTTCGTGGCACAGATTGGAGACAAGTGACGAATTTGACACTGAATTGAAACAGCGATTTCAAGGCACGATCCAAAATAGATTCGATTTCAGCAACCACTCAATATATATTTATTTTTATGAGAGGAAGTTGGGAAATTCTCAAATGGTCGGAACAGCAATTGGGTGTTATAAGGTACGGTATTGGATTTTGAAAAGATTTCGGAACTCAACACCAAATTCAATTCAACAAAATAAACACAAAATTCTTTTGTAAAATAAAATATTATATAAATATTACTATATATGTAAACACAATAAATTTATGAAATATATATTTTGAAATTCAACGCATACCGCAAACACACAACGCAAATTACAAACACAAAAGCATAAACACGTATATATAATATTTATATTTAAAACAAATACACACGAAATACTTCAAAACCATTATATATACACACACACATACACACACACATATATATATAACATTACACAAATATAAATTTATAAGTTATTTATATATATAATACACCCACAAAAGATAATTAACGCACACCTTACACACACTCAACACATACAGAAGCACACTCACACAATATAGACACACACACAACGAGTACGATTTTGTTCACATCTTTTAAGGTATGTGAACAAAACACTCGGCCCCCATTGGTGGAAATCAGAGGGGTCCATATGGATCTTCTTGATTTCCACCAATCAGGGTGGAGTGTTTTGTTCACATCCCTAAAAAGGATGTGAACAAAATCCTATTCCACACACAGATACTAATCCCATAAACCCACGCAACACACATCACAAAAGAAAACAAAGCATACAACTCCACATCTCGAACACATACTGATCACGCACAAAATCTCAACACAGATATAAAAGATAACGCACGCAAAACCACATAGTTAACAAACCCACGCACGCCATGCACGACGCAACACAGATCGGAGAAGGTTGACGGTGGAAGTTTTAGGCGAGGTCAGAGGGGTCGGCGGTTTCAGGGCGGAGCACGGCAACAGCAGGCGGAGCTTGGCTTTGGGGTGTTGGGAAAAATGGAATGGAAGGCGCGGGTAGAAGGGAATGGAAATGGGCGGAAAAGTATATGGTGATGGAATGGTTCGCATGAGAAGTTTTGTTCATGAAGACAGACAAGGAGCAGGCTCTCTTTTCTTTGTTAGAATGGGAAGAATATGTGTGATGGGAATTGGGAATGCATACAGAAATAGGAAGATGGGAAGGAAATAAAGGATGGAAAGAAATATGGCAACTGCTTCAAATATATATTGTAAATTAGAGTATACAAAAGCTGTTGTAAGCGCTCAATTTTGAAGCTGGAGCTGTTCTTGAGCCACGGAATAAAAGATGGGAGATGCGGTTTTAAATCCGAGGCGTTGGAAACGGTAAACACACGACCGTTCAGCTTAATGGCTTGTTGATTCAAATTTCAAAACTAGCCGACGTTTATAAAAAAAAGGAAGTGGTGCGAAAGGTTGAGAAGGGCAACCAAGAGTTGCGAAATAAAAGGGTACAAACGTTTGAGAAAAAAAAGTGGCGTGAGTTATGTTTGCTCGTGACCATTATTTATTACATGATATGGAAATGGAATTTGTACAGGTGCATGCATTTCAATAGTTGTGTTAATAAAGGATAAGAACTATGCATGCATGGAGAACAAAAGGAATGTGCATCCTTACCAATAGTTGAAAATAAGAACCTTCGGAAAATATAAGTGAACGCATGCTTTTGGAATTGAAATGGAACGTTGCATGTAAGAGAGGGAATTTACAAATGTCCATGTATGGAAAGTGGACGTGTAGTGCAAACAAAGAAACAAAAATTTGTCTGTTAGCATTAGCGTCTTTTCAAGATGGGTTTGCAGACCCAAAATAGCTAGAAAAATACGCTGAATTCAAATTGGGACACGTCGAACTCAAATGGCTTTGTTTCAAAAATGAACAATTCAAGGTTTTTCACAATTACATTGCGAACCGAGCACCGAAACTGAAAAATGAATATATATCGGTAATCATCTCGATGAGACGGTCGCAACGGTATACAGTTTGCAGTGTCAGGATGCACCGTTCAAAAAGACATTACGGACCGCTTTTAAAAGGAAAAATGGCACGATAAAATAATTAAACGGAAGTCAAAACGTCCGATTTTCGCAAAAAGAATTTCGCCGTTGGATTCGTGGCAACGAGTAGAATATATTTCATGCTTGTCCGAATTGGATTCGAAGAGATTTTAAAATCGTTAAATTTTGAACCGTTATGCGCGGCTTCGCACTGAAAAATGCGCGATCGATAAACATTCAAATTTTTCAACGAATTTTTCACATTTGCTACACCTTACTGTACGTATTCAAAAATTCAAATTCCCATTATGCAAAATGATAGAATATTTTCATAATAAAAATATCGATTTAAATCGGAATTTAAATCGTTAAAATAACGGGTTGTTACAGTCAAAGGCACAATAAACCGAAACATAAGAGGAAGCTTCCGAAGGTCATATATCGAGGCAAAAGCTTGAAAGTCACCAAGAGGCAACTTCAGAAATCAGAAAGTAATGCACCAAGGTCATTCTTTTGAAAAATCGAAACCTGCTCTAATGATCTACCGAAAGCAAACTAAAGCTTCAAGGAAAAGGAGCTGTCCACACTAACTTGCTTAATGTCGATACCAAAAGGAGTGACGTCTCACGGCACATAAGTAACTGAAACACAAGAACAAGCACTATGAAGACTTAAAGACAAAACCATTTCCTAAAGCTATCCATACAAATGGACTTGGTATTGATACAAGAGGAAAAAGTAACATCAAATAGAAGCTCCAAAGACCAAGACCAGCCTGCCGAGAGCTAGGATGGACACACCGAAAGCTTTGTTATATCTGTTAACAATGCCAAAGGAACGGTCGAGAGCCAAGGCAATCGAAACCGAAAGGTAAAGGGCGGTCGACAACTAGCTGTTGCACTCGGAAAAGGCTACTGCTGACCCAATGAAAAAAGGGGTCCCGATTTGTCTATAAATAAAACCTTTGGGGTCACATTTTCGTGGTTGATTTCTCATTCCTCAATCTTGTACTCTTTTCTTACAGAGCAAACCCTAATTTCTAAATCAATTTTGGGATTTCCTTTGTAAACACTTATGTACCCAAATCAATAAGCAATAAAGAGCGAATCGACACATAGCATAATTCCTATAAGTTATTTAGCTACTTCTTTTGCATACTACCTTGTAATTGCTACATGACTAAGGTTTCCTACACAAGCCTATAACCTTCGTCCAGATTATTGAGAAACCCCTTTATGCAAACCATTTAGCTTTCTATCTTATGTTGTGCTTAGGGAACCCTTATCCTAAGGTAACTGTTAGTTGTTAAGTCTCATAAGCGTGATACTCACCCCTTGGGGGAAGAGAACTAATCTTTTGGTTCAATACCTTGATATCTAGGAAACAGTGAACTAACTCAAGCTTGTAGGAACTAAATAATCTCATTTCCCCCTTAGGTCCATTTCCTAATCAACTAAGTCATATATATATTTTGAGCAATCTTAGTTCTTAAGCAATCATGCAACTTCTTCCGTTGAGAAATATTCAAGAATCGCTTCACAAGCACTGTTCAATTCTATAAAATATTTTTTTTTGTGAAGTTTTGTATTAAAAAAATAACATACTATTGGCAACCTTGAGTTAAATATACTATGTTTTTAAAATTGAATGTCAAACCATTTGTGTTCTCCCCCTTTAAATTAATTTCTAGTTATATACTTATCTTAGTTTAAATTTTTAAGCAAATCATCTACATATATTGCTATAGTTCATTTTGTATATAAATAGTACTACAAATAATAAAATTATTAGTTGCTACTTTTGATTCTTTTCCTTTTAAATGAGCGGGCTTTGTTTATGTGTTTGTTAATCACTTTTACTACCTTTAGATGAATCTTTAAATGTGCACATTTGACCATGCCTTTGGTCAGTAATAAATGAATTCGCTTCGTCCACACATTTATTAGTCGGTGCTAATATACAACGATTTTTTAAGAAGTCGCGTTCGTTAAGCCTTTTCCCGAAACCTGGATAAATGCAATCAATAATCTTTTGTATTGGATTAACGTCCCATTCAATCAAATTTTCTTTCTGAATTTTTACCCATGTCCTCATTATCATATATCGCCACCATTGGAAGCAATCCATCTGCCACGTCTAAAATCCACTTACTAAAATTTGCAATTTGAATCATCTCCTCGTTACTTACGCCTTCACTTGCAATGCACATATTATGTGTAAGAGTAAATTTTTTACACTTGCTCCATAACCGTGATCGATTTATCGATGATCCAACAATTGTCTCTTTTCCACCTTTATCGACAACCGACGGTATTGTCTAAAATCACGACTAAGTATGATAGTTTTACCACCAAAAATTTCACTGTCATTTCCATGTCCTTACATTACATCTCTCAAAATTCTTTCTAGTGCTTCTAGTGCATTTCTATGTGTCACTGGTGATTCATCCCAAGTACTTAAATCGGTTTTTCTAATTAATTCGCCCAATGAAGACTGTTTTGCAATATCACAAATAGAGTCACTATCTAAATTTATTGGAATTTTGAAACGTGAGTGCGCACCTGATGTTGCAACTGCCAATTAAATTTTACCTTCTGAACAAACTTTTGATATTATTGTTTTCCAGAAAAAGATTTTCCCAGTACCTCCACTACCATGAACAAAAAATTACACCAAAATTTCCATCAATTGCATGTATAACTTCATCAAATATTTCTGTAATGACCCGCATTGGCAAAGGTATTATAATTAATTTATTTAATTATATAAATAGTGATATAGTGAATTAAACGGTCGTGGAATTAAATAATGGTGAATATTTAATTAAAATAATAAATTAAATAATATATTTAATTCTGAAATAATCAGAATTGGCTGAAATGGCGATATGGTGTGAACCAGATCATCTGTGATATTTAATTCAGCTTGGAATTGAATTTGAATAACGAATATATTATATAAACGACAGTTTGAACATAGAATTATAATATAATTAAAATCGAGCTTGAAATGGCGCTGCAGTTCGTAAATGGGCGATTCGAACTTCAACTGAATGTACAGAGTTCGTTCTAAATCGGATTTCTATGAAACAAGAAACGTACGGAGCTGGTGGAGTATATCTTTCTAGCGGAAGAGAAAAATCGGAATTTCATTGTGTAGATTTTGAGATATGTCCAAATCAAATTTCAGAATAGTCGCTATAGAATCGTTTATCGGCCATAACGATTATTTCAAAATAACTAGATATCGGGTGTGAATTCAGACAAGGTTCTTTTGGGAAATAGCGATAATTTAATTTTTAGAATTTTTTTGCAATTTTTAATTAATTTAATAAGTGACTTTTTATTTGAAGTATTTCGCACCCTGAAATCAATATTTTGAAGTTTCAAAATATGAGTCCATCTACCGGTATTATTATATTTCTGGGATCGTGGAATCGAGCTCGATACAACGGTATCTTGATTTCTGTCCGTACGCGAAGGGAATTTAGGCAACAAGGTACTTTAAAGAGAAACCAAACTTTAAATACACCGCTGACTTCTCTAAACCCTTGAAATCATTTTTGTTGGTAAAAATAAAGGCCACGCAACTGTTTTTCTCAGCCACCACAAAGAAGAATGCAAGGAACGTGGAAATAAATTCCTCCACAAATTCAAAGGAGAAAACTCCTATAAATAATACCCTTAACTATAATTCCTTAAGACCTATGATTTTTTTTCTTCCATCTTTTGTAAATCTAAAGGGAGGCCGCCTCCACTTCTGTTCCTTTAGAAATTTTTATAAAATCAAATACCAAATTGAATTGAGTGATCTTAGATCCATTGAAATCGCTTGGCTATGAGCTCCATTTCGGTAGTGTTCAAATTTTGTGCGATCTCCAGTCAAAATAGTGAGGGGCGATGGTTCCAGTTCGAACGATGCGGGCAGTGGGAAGCTGGGTTGCGTTTGTGATGAGCAGTGTTGTGGTGAAGGCTGTTGAAGTAACATGTTGGGTTCGGATTTCTATTGGGTACGTGCGGAAGTAGATGGAGTTGTTGATGGGAAGCATGGTGATGGGTTTGGTGTACAGGGACTTGCGTTTTAAAAAGGGTTGGCGAAGGATAAAGGTTATGTCGTGAGCATGATGGATGTAGGGTGCATGGAAGGACAGTACAGTATGGAGTTTGGGGAGATGAAGACAAGGTCTGTTCCTTTGTTTCGGGGAGAAGTTTTTAACAGTCTTGGATCCAAAGATTTGCGTGGGGAGGACATTTGTGCAAGTACCTTTCAGCACATACAGGGCGTTTGTTTCAGGGTATGTGGTCATGTGTGTGGTTAGGGTGTTGTATGTTTCGAAAAGAAGAGGATTTAGAAAGGACGTGAGCAGTGTTGAAATGAGGAAGCAACATGTTGTTTATCGGTCGGTGGAGTTGTTCACGTCATGGCGAAATGTGGTGGAAGAAACATTTTTGGAATTAAGGAACTGTGCGAAAGAAACAAACGGTGTGGGGGATCATGGCATCGAATACAACGCGCTCAGGCTAACTCAGAATAGATCAGGATTTCATTGGAATTTTATGCAGTTCAGTCGCTAGTTGAAACTGTATAAAACAGATACAAAATCGTCAACTGCAAAGGTGAGTAAATCTCACTAACTCTGAACAATTTATAATTTCATGTTGTATTTTTAGAACTGTTAGATATTGGCTGATTGACTGTGTGTTGACTGTTTGATTGAACTGCTAGTCAGTTAGTTGAATTTCTATATTGATTCTGTTTAACAGAATATATCATATGGAACTGAAAAGTGATGTTATCTATATTGTTTAACATCTGTGATGCAGGGAGACAGGTTGGAGGAATCCGACTGGATTCCTCAACATTTATTTTACTGTTTTTCATATATTGTGATATATGATGTGATATATAATCTGTTGTCGATTATATGTGTTTGGACGATACTGATCATCGTGATTTGAACATACCATAACATACCGAAATGTTGATAAGGGAATATTTTCAAAGTGTATTTTGAAAATGAATTATTTATATAAAATCGATGGATTTTATATAGAAAAGGAAAAGGGTTTTTATAAAAGAAAATAATTATAAAAAAAAGGATAAGTAGGATAAAAGGAAATCATTTGTAAAGTGAAGAACCGTTACTAAAAGTAAATCTTTATAAATGAAAAGTTAAAAGGAGTTAATCGATGTTAGTTAATCGATTAGAGAATAAAGTTAAAAGGAGTTAATCGATGTTAGTTAATCGATTAGAGAATAAAGTAAAAGGAGTTAATCGATGTTAGTTACTCGATTAGAGAATAAAGTTAAAAGGAGTTAATCGATGTTAGTTAATCGATTAGAGTTAAAGTTAAAAGGAGTTAATCGATGTTAGTTAATCGATTAGAGAATAAAGTAAAAGGAGTTAATCGATGTTAGTTAATCGATTAGAGAATAAAGTAAAAGGAGTTAATCGATGTTAGTTAATCGATTAGAGAATAAAGTAAAAGGAGTTAATCGATTAGAGAATAAAGTTAAAAGGAGTTAATCGGTTAGAGAATAAAGTAAAAGGAGTTAATCGATGTTAGTTAATCGATTAGAGTTAAAGTTAAAAGGAGTTAATCGATGTTGCTTAATCGATTAGAGTTAAAGTAAAAGGAGTTAATCGAATACAGTTTATTCGAAGAAAGTAAAAGGAGTTATCGAATATAGTTTATTCGAAAGGAGTTAAGTGACATGAGTAAATCAATAGCGTTAGTCAAATAGAGTTAATCCAATAGTGTTAATTCAATAGAGTAAATTGATAAGGGATAATCGAATAGAGTTAAGTGAAAAGAGTCAATCGAATATTGCTATTCGAAGGAGGGTTAAGTAAGGAAGTTAGTAAAAGGAATATAAAGTGAACTTGGCCTATTTCAAAGTTAGAAATGTTGTTCAGTTAAGGTCTAAGAGGTAGTTCTACCCCAACTTGATTGGCTTCGTTTTTAACTAAGGAATAGTTAAGGTTCGACAGTAAAGGAAATGATTTGAGTTGGCATCGCGATGGTTTGTTTAAACATCTGTCTAAGACCAATGAAGAAGCTTTGGAAATGTTTTCCAAGTAAGAAACCAGAAATGTTTTCTAATAAAGAAAACAAGAAATGGAAATGTTTTCCATTGTAAAAACGTATATTTTCCAAATTTAGAAAATAAGAAATATTGAATATAGGGAAGCAGGAGATAAGTAAATTAATGAAATAAAGAGATAAGTGTTGAATGATGTTTGATCGATATAAATTTCCATTTGGAAATGATATCGTTGTTTGCACACCTGTTTTCTTCGATAGTTAAATCACAGACTATCGAAGTTTTTGACCATTTTAACGTTGTTAATATGGAGAGACCGGTTGGATTATTATCCAAAGAACCACTCTGTATTGGCATAAGCGTTGCGAATCATATATGCCAAAGATAATTGAAGACGGAGTAAAGTGCAAGGGCTATTGTATAAGTCTTAGATAACATTACCTAAGATGGATGTACTGAATAGTGCCTTCGGTTCATCATGTTCCTGGGTGACTTGTATGGACGGATGTCGGACAGAGTATTTCCAAACGATCACGTATATTGATTTCTCCAACCGTACCAAGAGTGGAAGCGAAGAAGGAAACTTCTTTTAGCTAACACATAATGTATGGTTGAGGACGTAAATCGGTGATTTGATGGATTTGACGATGTGACATTCGAAGTAAATCTGATGTGATGATGAAGCGTAACCTCAAGCCTCATCAAATCGGTAAATGACAGAAATCGGGCAGACAACATGGCTAAGTCGGTCGCACCGAAGTAGGGTGTATAATCACCTGATCTAGAGTTTCATTTACTTCTAAAAATCTATTGTTGATGCTGTCCCATTCGGGAAACGGTTGCTGATCCCAACCGTTGGTGATATACATTCGATACACTCAAGCGAAATGAGTGGTCGGTCATGTGTGGTCGGGTTGCAAGATGTTCTTGTTGAACCCAGTGTATTCCTCTCTAGAGGTACACTAGCGAAAGGTGGTTCCATACCTTGTCATAGTTGGAAATCCATTACCCAATACGTGCTTGCGGTTTTGATTGTATACTATATATGTAGAACGTGAGATGAAAGCGTTTCTGCTAGATGATTATATATATACTGTGGTTGATAGACATTATTATAATATAAAAAGGTTTTTGATATAAAGATTTTGGATTCTCATAAGGGAAAAACCCGTTCCGTTATGCGGCGTGGTCTTATGAGATATCGTTTACTTGTTCGAACTGTTTTTAAACTGTTTTACTCATACCAGTCCCATGACTGACCCCGAGTTTACTTTGTTGTTTTCCCTAAACTCTTGGGTGCCTAAATTTGTACGGGCAGTCAAGTAGTCGGGATTTTTTTCAGATACACTTGAACAGCTGGAGCAGGAGGCTTCAGGATCATATAGCTATAGTTATTTCCGCTGTGTTGTAAGTGTTGTACTTTGATAATGATGTATATTCAAGAACAGATGTATATTTCAAAGTTATGTTACATATATTATATGTTATTCGTTCCGCTGTGAGATTCGTGTTACTTTGATGTTGTGTTCTTCTTCTTCTATTCTATTAGTTCTACCTTATCTTTCCTCACCCTCTAATTTCTTTCACAAATTATCAGAATTTTTCGATGTTTTGGTTATTGACATCGTGTTTACGTCGATAACCAAAGTCGCTCAAAATCCGGGGCATTACAGTTGGTATCAGAGCTTAAGTTAAGTGAATTACCTTGGCTCTGTGGCGTGACTCGGTAGAGATAGGGTTAGTAATACCCTAGATTGAGTTTGAGTGTATATATACGAGTGAACGTATTTGTTATTCGATATAAAAATTTGTTTTATATTGTGGGGATTTATTGGTTGAGTTGTTTGTGAATTCTGGTCGATCAGTTTGATCCACTGTATCGGTAGGGATTTTGTAAACACTCGAATACGATGAACCGTCATGGTCTATTTTGGAAAGTGGGTAAATGAAATAATGTTACCCAAATTATATTTTTGATATAAAGGATTTATATTGAAATGATTATAATATATTGGATATATTGGTTGTTATTATAATCGAGTAAGATTATAAATTAAATGGTTATGTAAATATCCAATCAGAATTCATATAAGTGAAATACGTGAAATCAGATGAGTTAAATCTGAAATTTAAACCAGAAATTGAATTAAAATTCTGGAAAACTGGATAAGTGTTTGTAAATGGATTTGGATTAAAAATAAGGAAAATTTAAGATCCTGGGAGATTTTAAATTGTTTTACAAGCAGTATGAATTATATTTTGAAATGAATTTCAAAGTGGAAATGTTTAGAAATGGTTTTATAATATTGAACTCACTTCGATCGCTGGAAAATAGATTCTGATGATGACAGCTGCATCATCAGTATTCATTTTCGAGTTGTAAGTGACGAATTACTACCAGAGATACTGTTTTGAATTTGTTTTGGGAAAGACAAGTTGTGTTGAATTTCAAAATGGGATTTATAATATAGAATTTGAAATATTAACTTGTTTAAAAGAAATAAAACGAGAAGTTCCTTTATAAACGAAGTTTATAAATAGTTCTTTTATAAATGAAGTTTATAAATGAAGTGAAAAGAATTATCATTGGATAATTCAGAAATAAAAATACAAGTGTAAAATTTAAAGGGAAATCTATTTTCCAAAGGTAGAAATATCGATTTCAAAAGGAATTGAAATCGAGACTTATGTAAAGAATGAATAAAGAAAGTTTGAAAAGGAATTTGAATAAAGGAAGTTCAAACATAGAGTTTGAATAAAGAGAATTCAAATAGATTTGAATATAGAATTTGAATAAAGAAAATTCAAGTAGAAGTTGAATATAAAAATTCAAAGGGGATTTGAATATAGAAAAAAATTCAAAGGGATTTGAATATAGAAATTCAAATGAGATTTGAATAATGGAATTTGAATATAGAATTCAAATGGAATTCAAATATAGGATTTGAATATCGAAAGTGAAATGGAATTTGAATATAGAAATTCAAATATAGAATTTGAATATAGAATTCAAATGGAATTTAAACTATAGAATTTGAATATATAGAATTTGAATAGAATTTGATATATCGATTTGAATAATAGAAGTGATATAAAATTTGAATAAAAATTGAATAGAATTAACTAAGTCGAAGAGAAATTAGTTAATCGAGTTTTGAATTTGAAGTTGAACTTTGAAAGGTGAATTGGATTTGTAAATGGATATTCAAAATCGAATATAGAACTTAAATTTGAAATTTGGATTCAAATTAGTTAATAAGCAAGTTAAGTTATATTTGAACATGTCATGTTCAAATATAAAAGCGAAATAGACTAAAGAGTTAATTAACAAATTAATTAACGAATTGAGTTAAAACGATCAGGTATAGTTAAAATAGATTGGGCAGATATAAATATACATGAGATAGGTATGGATAAGGTATGAAGGTATATAAATAGAATGCTCGACGGAAAGGTATGTATTTAATTCATATATGAGATTTTATGCGCCGTATCAGCTAGCCGCTTGGCTTTTCTTTTTCTTTTTGGATTGGTGAGGGCCATGGGAGGCTATTTGAAATATCCCGATGCTCCTGGTACAAAGGAGGTTATGGCGAATTTTTACGGGAATTTAAGGAATTAGAATATTTTTAAGATAATTTGATAGTTAGAAATCAACGTATCGATATATATATATATATATATATATATAAGTCGCTAAGGAAACGAACTTAGAAATAGAATAGTAAAATCGAAAAGGAAGACTAAGAATAAAATCTAGTCAGAACAGAAAGTGTAACAACCCGTATTTCGATAACACGTTAAAACAAGAAATCAAGGCAGAATTAAATTTTAAAATTGGAATCAGGTAAAATGGACTTCACCATTGTGTTCGTCTCGGAAAAATACGCGAAATAGAGTCCGAGTTTTCGAAAATCGGAGTCTGTATGACCAAGATATGGCCAGAACAAGTTTTCAGCAGATTTCGGGCAGACTGGCCTGGCGTCGACAGCCCTGTCGACTTGGCTGTCGACTTGCACCCCCTGGTGTCGACTTGCCTGTCGACTACCCCCCTGTACAGGTCAACTTTTTCGTCCTGGGGCGGCCCAGAACCCATTTTTGAGGCCCGGGATGGGTTTTGATGGCCCGGGTTGACTCTAGGGTTGATTTTAAGGCCCTAAATGGTTCCTACATGTGACTTCTTCCCCAAGACATGCTTTAAAGGCTAGGATTGGTTCTAGGGTTTATCCTATGGCTAAAACTATCCTAGTCTTCTATAAAAAGACCCCTAACCCTCTCCTAAAACCCTCATTATTCATTCCTACAACTAAACTATGCCAAAATGATTCTTGATCATGGCCTCCACTCAAAACCCTAGCCTCCATCCTCTTGTCATAAATTCTATCTTCATTCACATGAGAGATTACATGATCATATGAGTGATTTCAAGTTTGTATGAGAGCTTTTAAGTTGCATTCAAGCCAAAGATGCAACCTTTCTTCTTCAAAGATTGGATTTTTATTGGATTTTGCTCATGGGTTTTATTGGAGCTTGTTGACTTGGGGTTTTTGGTGTTGCTTGAATGGCTTCGTCTCAATCGTTTTATTTTATGTTGATTTGTGCCTTCATAGCAATGTAAGCCATTTCCCTACTCTTAGATATTAACTATGAAGTTAAATGTTCATGTTGCAAGTTTGGGTTTGATCATTAAGTATGATACATGCTATCATGTCATGCAAGTTTATGAAGTCATTATCTTGATCTTGTGGGTTAAAAGCTACAACCTTTATGTTGAAATGTTGCATTATGCAACATGAGAACCCTCATAACCTTGATGTCAACTTGCATATGAAGTCATAACCCTTATATGATGATATATGCGAGTTACTAGTCATCATTCCATGTCTTTTGTCACCATGATTCGCTTATGTGCCAAGTTTGGGTTTATGCATGTTTTTGAGGCTTAAGAATGTAACATGCAAGTTAATGAACACATTTGTGCCTCATTTGCCACCATGATTAACTTGTGGCTTAATATCCATTTTTGTCATGCCTTTGCCAAGTCTTTTCTTTTAATCCATTACGTTGTTGCGAACGTATATGCGAGTTTAAAAGCGTTGGGTTATGTTATGGGTAATTTCTAATGACATGAAAATATAACTTAAAAACATGACTTGAAATATAACATGGAAGTTGACATATAAGTATGCTTGAAAATATGAAATTGGGAATTTACCTATTAAGTTAGGTCTACCCATACTATGGAATTGGGAATTTACCTATTGAGTTAGGTCTACCCATATTCTTTAGAAAACTTGAATATGAACATGACACTAGACTAAACATGAAAGTGACCAACTCGAGGTTGGGTTGAGTTTGCAACATAAAGCTACCCGGAACCGACCGACCTAACTAGTAGTTGCAAACAATAGGACCCAATGTGAGAAGTTGGTCATGTTGTGCTTGAACCCGAGGTTAGACCAAGTTGTGGTGTAAAGCTACCCGGAACCGACCGGCTTAACTAGTAACCACAACAAAGTCTAATGTGAGAGGTTGAGGTGCATTAAGTAATTAATGCCACATGATAGGGTTAAGTTAATTCGATTAATGACTCTTAACCAAATATGACATGGACAAATGGGTTAAGTAATTTGATTAGGCTAACGATACTTAACAAAACATGACAAGGTTGGGTAGGTTAAGTAACTTGATTTGCCTAATGACACTTAACCATTTTTATACGACTAGTGGACGGGGTTAAGTTAACCAACACTTAACCAAACCAACACGTGAATTTGATACGGTTAATTAAGCTTTCCTAATTACACTTAACCGTATAATACAGTTAGGGGATGTGGTTAAGTTAACCGAGACTTAACCCATCCAATTCGGTGATTTTGAAGTGGTTAAGTTAACCAACACTTAACCAATCTAACTCGGTAATTTTGAAGTGATTAAGTAACCTATACTTAAACACTCCAACTCGGTTATTTGATAAGGTTAAGTTAACCAATACTTAACCAATCTAACGTGATAACATGATAAGGCTAAGTCACGAATCGTTTGAATACACTTGACCAATTTGACTCAGTAATTTGATAGGGTCAAGTTAATACATACTTAACCAACTTGAACATGGTTTGTAGGGTTAAGTCTTGGACTTGGATACTTAGCCAATTTTGACATGATTTGTAGACGGATTAAGTCATGAACTTAAGTGACACTTAATCCATTATATAAACCCTAGTTCAGAGAATTAGGTGGATAACCGTAATTAACAAGAATAACGGGAATAAGCTAAGTGGTAAACCTTAGTTGGAGAATAGCTAAGTAATAATTCTTAGTCAAGGAATTTTGGACCAGTTCATAGATTGGATGAGTAACCCGATACGGTAGGTCATCGTTTAAGCACACGAGTAGGAGCAAGTTATCTGATTTAGATAAAGGCTCCAGCGAACTGGGTAACGAAGCAGCTGCTTCGGGGAACGTGAGGATATTCTTGGTATCCCTCTGTGAGCTGCCAGGTGATCACACTAGGCTCATGAGAGGTTAAGGTCTGCGTTAGAAGAACCAAGAGTATGCCTTGGTTGCTATACGAGCGACCTAAAGATGCGGATGGATAGGGGATAGCCGACGATACACGGTTGCCCTAGATAGCATTTCGTCAGGCTACCTACCATCTTTAGTCAAGCGTGTACGTACGGAAAGGCAGAGAACACCCAAAAGACCATAATTGCTATCTAATTATGGTTACGGTAAGGCTAGATTGTGGGTTGGCCAGTAGTGTGTTCTCATACAGGATTTATCCTGTCTTGTCTTTCACTAGTTGAGGGAGTGGTCTCGTGGGACCATAGCCACATATAGGAAAAACAGACCTTAGCATCTGCATCGGCAGATAAATCGAAAGCTCCCGACCGAGTCCTGTATTTCTTGATCTGCCCTGTGACAGGACTCGGATGGCACGATGTGATACATGTGCATACAGTCATGGAAAAACGACTCACGATGAATGCGTGGGAAAAAGGGCGCGGTTGACGGTTAGCGAAATTCCTAGTGGCCCTGGGTGGTTGAACCCAAACCGAAATACGAAAACGTGCAATAGGTAAGCATAATCACTAGTGGTCCTAGGTGGCATAAGTCCTAGTTGCACAAACGATGATTCATGTTGGGAAAGCCTAGCTAGGTCTAGGGTAACAGTCCAAACGAACTTAAGGATCATGGAATTACATTGGAGTAGTATAGAACCTCATGGGAAAGCCCGTACGGTCTACGGCAAGGAACTGAACATTTACATGGAAAGAAACATACGAGTTGAGTAACCTATAAATGCGATATATTAGGTTGACATGAACCATTACACGACTTTTGAGTAAGGGTCATTCATGGTTAACACATGATACGGTGGGGATACTAGTATGGTAGGTGCGGAGCTAAAATACAGGATAGATACCATGGGACGTTATACGTGATAGATATCTTGGGGATATTATACTTGATAGGAACCTGACGATGGGATACCTTGTTTTATCTTGACATCGTAATTTATCATGACACCTTAGTTTATCTGAGTTCAGTAGTTCATCCTGTTATTTTGATTTAGCTTATCTATCTTGTCATCATGCTTATGTTCATCTCAGTTTCTCATGTCAGTTAACTTTACTAGTTTTTATGCTGATAGTAGATAGGGCTTACTCAGTCTTTTTGACTGACCCGTTTTGTTTCGCTTCTTGTCTTCCGTTTCCCCCCCAGGTTACAGGGAGGAAATACTGTTGTTTAATTCGGACTTCTTCTGCTTGAAGGTCATCATGGATGGCTTGGACTTTTCTTGGCTATGGCTACTTTACTGTTTTACTTGGGGAATAATTTTCGAAAATGTCTTTATGCTTCTTTACTATTGCAAGACAGGTTTTGATGTACTCTGATGTAAAAGGCTTTAGACCTTATTTATTCATGTTATGAAAGTTTGATTTTACTTCCGCTATTTTATATGTTCTGTCTTGTGATATTTCTGTGCATGTTTACCAATAATGCCCCTCTAAAGCTAGTGCATTCCTTTGCGAGTGACCCTTGCGGAGGCGGGGTGTTACACCGGCACAGGGTATTTATGTATTAGGGAGCCGATCGCTTGGGTAGGATTTAGGGCACACTTAGCTCTGTCTGATTCTGTTGGTACCGTCTGTTTTGTTGGGTGGCAACACCCGTCTGTTTCTGCGTGGTACCGTTCTGTTAGGGTGGTAAAGGCCCATTATTGTTAGTATTCCGTTTCTGTACTTTATCCGCTGGGGTGGTAAAGGCCTATTATTGTTAGCATTCCGTTTCTGTACTCTATCTGTTATGATGGTAAAAGCCCATTTTTCCCAAACTCTATTTCTGTATGGACCATTCTGTTCCGTTCTGTTTCGATGTGAACATTAGGGTAACACCTAATCCCGTTATACTAGAATTGGTACCAAGAAGTTGGATCTTGATTTGAGTCAAACACCTGATACTGGGCCAAGTTTAGGCCAAGGGATAAATTCTTGATTATACATGACATGTTAGAATGCTGGTACACCTGTGGTGAAAAACCTTAAACCTGATTATGCGATGACACCTTTGAACTATCTGTTAGTTAATCATCATGCTAGTATGTTGTTATCCTTATGTTCATCCCTGCTGCTCATGCCAGTTAACTTTACCAGTTTACATTGATTGTAGAATAGGGCTTACAATACTTATGAAGGCACACAAAACTATGACAAAGCCCTTATGCAACCAATAGACCCAAAATGCAAGCTCTAACATAAAAACCCTTGCCAAAAATCACCCAAAAACTCTAGCCTTGAAAGTAAAGCTTGCAACTTGATGATGAATGCAAGCTAATGAAGCTCTGATACCAAATGTAACACCCCACCTCCGCCAGGGTGACTCTTGCAAGCACTCTGACTTTGGAGGGGCGTTTGAATCAGGTAAACATGCATAATGATATATCAAGGCAGAACAAGAACATATGTATATATGTAAACAGAGTAAATAACATAAATAGAATAGCGGAAGATTTAAACCATTTCAAAACAAGTCTGGTACATCATAATATCAACTTTCCAAATAAACAAGTCTAGATAAAACAACATCATCTGAAAACTGAAATACATAAGTGCTATCCCCAAAATAAGTGAGAACCATAGCTAGCTTCATGTCGAAAACGTACATCAGCTGAAATCCCACAAGCAAGCAATCCAAAATCCAAGCTAGGCTCCAGTATTCCCTTTCCTTGACCTTTGTAGCCCATCGATAAAATCCATGGAAATACTCTCCCACTTCCAAAGTGGAACGTCTAGAGGATGCAATAGCCCACCGGGCTTCTTCGACTCGGCCTTAACTTGCTGGCAAATGATACATCTAGAGACAAACTCTGCCACATCCTTCTTCATCCTAGACCAAAAGAAAATGCGCTTCATATCTTTATACATCTTATCTCCGCCCGGATGTATAGTCAACCTAGAGCGATGCGCTTCCTCAAGAACTTTTCTTACTAAATCTTCTACCATTGGAACACATATCCTTCCGTTTCTCCTCAGCCAACCCTTGTCATCAATAGAATATCGAGCGAGATGACTAGACGCCTCTCCTCGAGTCAGCTTATCCATAATCTCAACTATCTGAGGGTCTTCTCTCTGCGAAGCCCCAACTTGATCAAGAAGGATAGGTCTGAGTTCCAGAGATGCTAAAGAACCGGTCATCGACTCAATCGCCAAAGAGAAATCAAAGGTTGCCACATACTCTAAATTCTTCATTTCTACGAATAGAGGACTCAGAGTCAACCTTCTTCTACTCAATGCATCTGCTACCACATTCCCCTTGCCAGGGGTATAAGCTATCTCAAAATCGTAGGACGCCAAGAATTCCATCCATCTTTGTTGCCTCAAATTCAGATCCTTCTGAGAAAAGAGGTACTTCAATGACTTGTGATCGGTATAAAGCTCAAATCTTTCTCCCAGAAGATAATGGCGCCAAGCCTTGAGTGCATATACTATTGCTGCCAACTCTAAGTCATGAGTGGGATAATTCTTCTCATGCACTTTGAGTTGCCTACCGCCAAAGCATATCACTCTTCCTTCTTGCATCAGAATAGCTCCTAACCCCGTGCCACATGCATCGGTGTATACTGTAAATAACTTCCCTCCATCGGGCAAGGCTAGAACAGGTGCTGATGTGAGAGCTCTCTTGAGCTTCTGAAAAGCAAGCTCGCATTCTATGCTCCAAGCAAAAACTAAATTCTTCTTTGTCAATTTAGTAAGAGAAGCGGATATCTTCGCGAAGTCCTTGATGAACTTCCGGTAAAAACCCGCAAGACCTAGAAAACTTCTCACTTCGGTTGCATTCCTTGGAGTCTTCCAATCCTGAACTGCAACTACCTTAGCGGGATCCACCGCTAAGCCTTGCTTAGACACTATATGCCCAAGGAATCTAACTTCCCTTCTCCAAAAGTGACACTTGGAGAACTTGGCCTTCAACTGATGCGCTCTAAGCGTATCCATCACCTCCACGAGATGCCTTGCGTGCTCTTCCTCATCCTTAGAGAAGATCAGAATATCATCTACGAAGACCACGACAAACTTGTTCAAGAACTCCCTGAACACCCTACTCATCAAGTCCACGAAATATGCGGGTGCATTAGTCAAGCCGAACGACATGACAAGCCATTCGAAGAATCCATCCGGAGTCCTGAACGCCGTCTTATCTATACTATCCTCAGCTACCCTGAGCTGATGAAATCCAGTAGCAAGATCAAGCTGACTAAGAAGAACAGACACCCGTTACTGAGGATTGATGATCTCTTTGACCAGCTTGTCGGTGCTTCTATTTTCTACAATCAATGTAAACTGATAAAGTTAACTGGTATGAGCAGCAGGGATGAACATAAGGATAACAACATACTAGCATGATGATTAACTAACAAGGTAGATAAAGGTGTCATCGCATAATCAGGATTAAGGTTTTGCACCACAGGTGTACTAGCAAACTAACATGACTTGAATAAACAAGTATTGATCCCTTGGCCCAAGCTTTGGCCCAATAACATGAAATGACCCTAATACAAGGTCCAAGAACATGAAGTGACCCTAACACGAGGTCCAACCAAACGGTCTAGTCGATCGGCTCCCTAAGCCTAACTCGTCACGTGTTGGTGTCAATACGGCCCAAACATGATTGTAGTCGAACTGTGCCGGGTCCACCCTTCGGGTGTATCAAGCCCTAGGGTGTCAACCCCTGGACACCATGAACATGAGTGCACAGTCTCGATCTACTGGTACCCGTGCATGTTTTCTCCGGCTACGGACTATGTGCACGACCAGAGTCCGCCCGGAACTACACCGGCGTACCACCCTGCCGTCGTTTATTGGTCGCTTACCTCCATCCCAGTAATCGTGCCCCCACCCTAGCCTAGTCCCTAGGGTCATGATGATACAAACTAGGGATTACTGTTGGAGTGGACCCCCATTGCTAGGATTTCTCTAGTGGGTTAAGTACGGTTTAACCCCTTTACTAATCATGGATTAACTTGGTTAAGTGTAACGATGAGTTCACGACTTAACCCCGATTAATCTACCAAGCCCAAATTGGTTAAGTATTAAATGGACCATGACTTAACCCTAATCATGAGGCATTAATTAATTAATGCGCCTTAACCTCTCACATTAGACTTTGTTGTGGTTACTAGTTAAGCCGGGCGGGTCCGGGTAGCTTTACACCACAACTTGGTCTAACCTCGGGTCCAAGGTACAACATGGCCAACTTCTCACATTGGGTCCTATTGTTTGTAGCAACTAGTTAAGCCGGTCGGTTCCGGGTAGGTTTACGCTACAAACTCAACCCAACCTCGAGTTGGTCACACATATATTTTCTAAGTGTCATGTCCATCATGTTTCCAAAACACATTACAAGTTTTCAAGCAATTGGGTAGACCTAACTTAATAGGTAAATTCCCAATGGGTAGACCTAACTTAATAGGTAAATTCCCAAGCTTATATTTTTATGTCTTTTAAGTTTACCCAACCCCAAACGCAATCTCATCGCTTACATATCGCAATAGCGCATAAAGGATAGAAAGAGGGAACTTGGCATAATCATGACATAAAAGTGTTAAGCCACAAGTTTAACATGGTGGCATATGAAATGTACATATGTTCATATGCTTGCATTAGGCCTCAAAAGCATGCATAACATGATAGCATGAACAAAATGTTCAACCCAAACTTGCATAACATACTTGCATACCATAACATGACATGCTTGCATATAAACTTGCATATTACAACATGACATACTTGCATATATCATCAATGCAAATTATGTTAGTGAAATGAATCCATATGTATGCAATCCCTAACATAATGTATAACATCTATATGTGGATTGCATACATATGGATTCATTTCACTAACATAATTTGCATTGATGATATATGCAAGTATGTCATGTTGTAATATGCAAGGTTATATGCAAGCATGTCATGTTATGGTATGCAAGTATGTTATGCAAGTTTGGGTTGAACATTTTGTTCATGCTATCATGTTATGCATGCTTTTGAGGCCTAATGCAAGCATATGAACATATGTACATTTCATATGCCACCATGTTAAACTTGTGGCTTAACACTTTTATGTCATGATTATGCCAAGTTCCCTCTTTCTATCCTTTATGCGCTATTGCGATATGTAAGCGATGGGATTGCGTTTGGGGTTGGGTAAACTTAAAAGACATAAAAATATAAGCTTGGGAATTTACCTATTAAGTTAGGTCTACCCATTGGGAATTTACCTATTAAGTTAGGTCTACCCAATTGCTTGAAAACTTGTAATGTGTTTTGGAAACATGATGGACATGACACTTAGAAAATATAAGTGTGACCAACTCGAGGTTGGGTTGAGTTTGTAGCGTAAACCTACCCGGAACCGACCGGCTTAACTAGTTGCTACAAACAATAGGACCCAATGTGAGAAGTTGGCCATGTTGTACCTTGGACCCAAGGTTAGACCAAGTTGTGGTGTAAAGCTACCCGGACCCGCCCGGCTTAACTAGTAACCACAACAAAGTCTAATGTGAGAGGTTAAGGCGCATTAATTAATTAATGCCTCGTGATTAGGGTTAAGTCATGGACCATTTAATACTTAACCAATTTGGGCTTGGTAGATTAATCGGGGTTAAGTCGTGAACTCATCGTTACACTTAACCAAGTTAATCCATGATTAGTAAAGGGGTTAAACCTTACTTAACCCACTAGAAAAATCCTAGCAATGGGGGGGGTCCACTCCAGTAGTAATCCCTAGTTCGTATCCTCATGACCCTAGGGACTAGGCTAGGGTGGGGGCACGATTACTGGGCTGGAGGTAAGCGACCAATAAACGACGGCAGGGTGGTACGCCGGTGTGGTTCCGGGCGGACTCTGGTCGTGCACATAGTTCGTAGCCGGAGAAAACATGCACGGGTACCAGTAGATCGAGACTGTGCACTCATGTTCATGGTGTCCAGGGGTTGGCACCCTAGGGCTTGATACACCCGAAGGGTGGACCCGGCACAGTTCGACTACAATCACGTTTGGGCCGTATTGACACCAACACGTGACGAGTTAGGCTTAGGGAGCCGATCGACTAGACCATTTGGTTGGACCTCGTGTTAGGGTCACTTCATATTCTTGGACCTTGTATTAGGGTCATTTCATGTTATTGGGCCAAAGCTTGGGCCAAGGGATCAATACTTGTTTATTCAAGTCATGTTAGTTTGCTAGTACACCTGTGGTGCAAAACCTTAATCCTGATTATGCGATGACACCTTTATCTACCTTGTTAGTTAATCATCATGCTAGTATGTTGTTATCCTTATGTTCATCCCTGCATATCATACATTTAACTTTAAAGTTTAAGTATGAAAGTAGAATAGGGCTTACAATGCTTATGCGGACTCAAATGAGTATAGCAAATGTAAGAAAACCCTTATGCAACCAATTAAACCCCAAAAATGCAAGCAAAATTGACCAAAACTCTTCCTTTATGGTGCTAATATAGAGACTTGACTTGAATGCAAGCTAAAGAGGCTCATACAAGTTTAAAAACACTTGTATGCATAGAAATCTCATAAGAATTTGTTTAGGAATTTTATGAAGAGAGTGGAGGCCATGAGAGGATTGATTTTGACATAGTTTAGTTACTAGAATGAATAATGATGATTTAGGGTAGGTTAGGGTCTTATTTATAGATTAGGCAAGTGTTTTAGGCCATAGGATTAAACCCTAGTTCCAATCTCAGCCCTCAAAACCGAATCTGGCCCCCAAGCTCAACACAAACCCAAGATGGTGCACCAGGCTAAACAGCCCGTCTGAGCCAAGTCGACAGCCCAGTCGACAGGGCTGTCGACTTGGTCTAACCAAGTCGACACCCAAGTCGACAGGGCTGTCGACTTGGGGTGTTTAGCCGATTTCTTTGCCCGATGAAGGGAAGTTATTTACAGTATACACCGATGCATGTGGCACGGGGTTAGGAGCTTCTCTGATACCAAATGTAACACCCCACCTCCGCCAGGGTGACTCTTGCAAGCACTCTGACTTTGGAGGGGCGTTTGAATCAGGTAAACATGCATAATGATATATCAAGGCAGAACAAGAACATATGTATATATGTAAACAGAGTAAATAACATAAATAGAACAGCGGAAGATTTAAACCATTTCAAAACAAGTCTGGTACATCATAATATCAACTTTCCAAATAAACAAGTCTAGATAAAACAACATCATCTGAAAACTGAAATACATAAGTGCTATCCCAAAAATAACTGAGAACCATAGCTAGCTTCATGTCGAAAACGTACATGAGCTGAAATCCCACAAGCAAGCAATCCAAAATCCAAGCTAGGCTCCAGTATTCCCTCCCTGAGAACCTGGGGGGGGGGGAGAAAACGGAAGAAAAGAGGCGAAAGAAAACAGGTCAGTCAAAAAGACTGAGTAAGCCCTACTACAATCAATGTAAACTGATAAAGTTAACTGGCATGAGCAGCAGGGATGAACATAAGGATAACAACATACTAGCATGATGATTAACTAACAAGGTAGATAAAGGTGTCATCGCATAATCAGGATTAAGGTTTTGCACCACAGGTATACTAGCAAACTAACATGACTTGAATAAACAAGTATTGATCCCTTGGCCCAAGCTTTGGCCCAATAACATGAAATGACCCTAATACAAGGTCCAAGAACATGAAGTGACCCTAACACGAGGTCCAACCAAACGGTCTAGTCGATCGGCTCCCTAAGCCTAACTCGTCACGTGTTGGTGTCAATACGGCCCAAACATGATTGTAGTCGAACTATGCCGGGTCCACCCTTCGGGTGTATCAAGCCCTAGGGTGCCAACCCCTGGACACCATGAACATGAGTGCACAGTCTCGATCTACTGGTACCCGTGCATGTTTTCTCCGGCTACGGACTATGTGCACGACCAGAGTCCGCCCGGAACCACACCGGCGTACCACCCTGCCGTCGTTTATTGGTCGCTTACCTCCAGCCCAGTAATCGTGCCCCCACCCTAGCCTAGTCCCTAGGGTCATGATGATACGAACTAGGGATTACTGCTGGAGTGGACCCCCCCCCCATTGCTAGGATTTTTCTAGTTGGTTAAGTACGGTTTAACCCCTTTACTAATCATGGATTAACTTGGTTAAGTGTAACGATGAGTTCACGACTTAACCCCGATTAATCTACCAAGCCCAAATTGGTTAAGTATTAAATGGTCCATGACTTAACCCTAATCACGAGGCATTAATTAATTAATGCGCCTTAACCTCTCACATTAGACTTTGTTGTGGTTACTAGTTAAGCCGGGCGGGTCCGGGTAGCTTTACACCACAACTTGGTCTAACCTCGGGTTCAAGGTACAACATGGCCAACTTCTCACATTGGGTCCTATTGTTTGTAGCAACTAGTTAGGCCGGTTGGTTCCGGGTAGGTTTACGCTACAAACTCAACCCAACCTCGAGTTGGTCACACTTATCTTTTCTAAGTGTCATGTCCATCATGTTTCCAAAACACATTACAAGTTTACAAGCAATTGGGTAGACCTAACTTAATAGGTAAATTCCCAATGGGTAGACCTAACTTAATAGGTAAATTCCCAAGCTCATTTTTATGTCTTTTAAGTTTACCCAACCCCAAACGCAATCCCATCGCTTACATATCGCAATAGCGCATAAAGGATAGAAAGAGGGAACTTGGCATAATCATGACATAAAAGTGTTAAGCCACAAGTACGTGTTTATAAGTGAATAAGCAGTTGTGTGGTGTTGATTATTCGAGTAAGTAGTCATATCTGTTTTGACGTTATAAATGTTATTCAGTCAAGGTCTGAGAGGTAGTTATACCCCAACTTGATTGATTTCATTATTAACAAATAAATAGTTAGATTTCAGGCTCGAAGATCAATGTTGAATAAGAGTTAGTTGAATATAGTATTTGGGTTGTCGTAACGATGTTTTACACAACATCCGTTTTAACCCAAATAAGTGTACGCTTGGATATATAATAAAGAATATTTCCTAAGTATAGAAATAAACGAGATTGGAAAAGAGATAAGTAATTGGAATATTTTCCAATTATAAATAGCATATATTTTCTAAAGTTTAGAAAATAAAGGAAGGCGATATTCGGAAATGTTTTCCCAAATAACATAAAAGGCCAATATGGTTATTGAAAATATTTGGTTAACAAATATTGATAAAGAAATAGAGAAGTGATTTAACTAATGGAATATTAATTAGGGGCTCAGTGACATGTTCAAAAGGAAAATTTGATTTTTGAAAAGAGTAAACTGTTTGAAAACTCTCAGGGAAAGACTGTTTAAATTAAAAACAAATTTAACAGAATTTGTGAAAGCAAATTTGAATTAAAAGTAATGCCAGTAAAGTGGTTATTGAGATTGAATTTGAATGATATCGAGACAAATTGGATTTGGGGGATTCAAATTTGAAGTGTAACTTGATAATCAAGTAAAGAGTTTGGAATCGAGAATGGAACTCGAATTTGAAATAAATTTCGACTTAGGTATAAGCGAATGGTTGAAATTGTGGATAAAAAGAGGATTGGGGTTTGATTGGGATGACCCTTGTATCCGCTGAATTAATAACAGGTGGAAAGGATATAATGATATGCCGACAAAAAGGTACGAGTTTATATTTCTGTTGGATATAAGATTTATGAGCCGAATTGGCAAGCCGCTTGGCTGTTTGATTTTCTTTTGGGTTGGAGATGGCCTAGAGAGGCAAGTTGGAGTTTTACTGATAGGGCTGTACAAAGGAGGTGCTGGCGAAAAATTTTCGAAAAGTTAAGGTGTTAGAAAATTTTCAGGATTTTTGAAAATTTTCGTTGATAAGAATTAATTAATAATTTAATTGAAATTAAATTGGTTCAGTTGAAACTGAAGTTAAGAAGTGAACAAATATGTTCTAACCAGTCGATAGGGTCGTCCTCTACCTTTTAGCAATTTCGAGGACGAAATTATTTTAAGTGGGGAAGATTGTAATGACCCGCATTGGCAGAGGTATTATAATTAATTTATTTAATTATATAAATAGTGATATAGTTAATTAAACGGTCGTGGAATTAAATAATGGTCAATATTTAATTAAAATAATAAATTAAATAATATATTTAATTCTGAAATAATCAGAATTGGCTGAAATGGCGATATGGTGTGAACCGGACCATCTGTGATATTTAATGCAGCTTGGAATTGAATTTGAATAACGAATATATTATATAAACGACAGTTTGAACATAGAATTATAATATAATTAAAATCGAGCTTGAAATGGCGCTGCAGTTCGTAAATGGGCGATTCGAACTTCAACTGAATGTACAGAGTTCGTTCTAAATCGGATTTCTATGAAACAAGAAACGTACGGAGCTGGTGGAGTATATCTTTCTAGTGGAAGAGAAAAATCGGAATTTCATTGTGTAGATTTTGAGATATGTCCAAATCAAATTTCAGAATAGTCGCTATAGAATCGTTTATCGGCCATAACAGTTATTTCAAAATAACTAGATATCGGTGTGAATTCAGACAAGGTTCTTTTGGGAAATAGCGATAATTTAATTTTTAGAATTTTTCGGTAATTTTTAATTAATTTAATAAGCGACTTTTTATTTGAAGTATTTCGCACCCTGAAATCAATATTTTGAAGTTTCAAAATATGAGTCCATCTACCGGTATTATTATATTTCTGGGATCGTGGAATCGAGCTCGATACAACGGTATCTTGATTTCTGTCCGTACGCGAAGGGAATTTAGGCAACAAGGTACTTTGAAGAGAAACCAAACTTTAAATACACCGCTGACTTCTCTAAACCCTTGAAATCATTTTTGTTGGTAAAAATAAAGGCCACGCAACTGTTTTTCTCAGCCACCACAAAGAAGAATGCAAGGAACGTGGAAATCAATTCCTCCACAAATTCAAAGGAGAAAACTCCTATAAATAATACCCTTAACTATAATTCCTTAAGACCTAAGATTTTTTTTTCCATCTTCTGTAAATCTAAAGGGAGGCCGCCTCCACTTCTGTTCCTTTAGAAATTTGTATAAAATGAAATACCAAACCGAATTGAGTGATCTTAGATCCATTGAAATCGCTTGGCTATGAGCTCCATTTCGGTAGTGTTCAAATTTGGTGCGATCTCCGGTCAAAATAGTGAGGGGCGACAGTTCCAGTTCGAACGATGCGGGCAGTGGGAAGCTGGGTTGCGTTTGTGATGAGCAGTGTTGTGGTGAAGGCTGTTGAAGTAACATGTTGTGTTCGGATTTCTATTGGGTACGTGCGGAAGTAGATGGAGTTGTTGATGGGAAGCATGGTGATGGGTTTGGTGTACAGGGACTTGCGTTTTAAAAAGGGTTGGCGAAGGATAAAGGTTATGTCGTGAGCATGATGGATGTAGGGTGCATGGAAGGACAGTACAGTATGGAGTTTGGGGAGATGAAGACAAGGTCTGTTCCTTTGTTTCGGGGAGAAGTTTTTAACAGTCTTGGATCCAAAGATTTGCGTGGGGAGGACATTTGTGCGAGTACCTTTCAGCACATACAGGGCGTTTGTTTCAGGGTATGTGGTCATGTGTGTGGTTAGGGTGTTGTATGTTTCGAAAAGAAGAGGATTTAGAAAGGACGTGAGCAGTGTTGAAATGAGGAAGCAGCATGTTGTTTATGGGTCGGTGGAGTTGTTCACGTCATGGCGAAATGTGGTGGTAGAAACATTTTTGGAATTAAGGAACTGTGCGAAAGAAACAAACGGTATAGGGGATCATGGCATCGAATACAACGCGCTCGGGCTAACTCAGAATAGATCAGGATTTCATTGGAATTTTATGCAGTTCAGTCGCTAGTTGAAATTGTATAAAACAGATGCAAAATCGTCAACTGCAAAGGTGAGTAAATCTCACTAACTCTGAACAGTTTATAATTTCATGTTGTATTTTTAGAACTGTTAGATATTGGCTGATTGACTGTGTGTTGACTATTTGATTGAACTGCTAGTCAGTTAGTTGAATTTCTATATTGATTCTGTTTAACAGAATATATCATATGGAACTGAAAAGTGATGTTATCTATATTGTTTAACATCTGTGATGCAGGGAGACAGGTTGGAGGAATCCGACTGGATTCCTCAACATTTATTTTACTGTTTTTCATATATTGTGATATATGATGTGATATATAATCTGTTGTCGATTATATGTGTTTGGACGATACTGATCATCGTGATTTGAACATACCATAACATACCGAAATGTTGATAAGGGAATATTTTCAAAGTGTATTTTGAAAATGAATTATTTATATAAAATCGATGGATTTTATATAGAAAAGGAAAAGGGTTTTTATAAAAGAAAATAATTATAAAAAAAGGATAAGTAGGATAAAAGGAAATCATTTGTAAAGTGAAGAACCGTTACTAAAAGTAAATCTTTATAAATGAAAAGTTAAAAGGAGTTAATCGATGTTAGTTAATCGATTAGAGAATAAAGTTAAAAGGAGTTAATTGATGTTAGTTAATCGATTAGAGAATAAAGTAAAAGGAGTTAATCGATGTTAGTTACTCGATTAGAGAATAAAGTTAAAAGGAGTTAATCGATGTTAGTTAATCGATTAGAGTTAAAGTTAAAAGGAGTTAATCGATGTTAGTTAATCGATTAGAGTTAAAGTTAAAAGGAGTTAATCGATGTTAGTTAATCGATTAGAGAATAAAGTAAAAGGAGTTAATCGATGTTAGTTAATCGATTAGAGAATAAAGTAAAAGGAGTTAATCGATGTTAGTTAATCGATTAGAGAATAAAGTAAAAGGAGTTAATCGATGTTAGTTAATCGATTAGAGAATAAAGTTAAAAGGAGTTAATCGATGTTAGTTAATCGATTAGAGAATAAAGTAAAAGGAGTTAATCAATTAGAGTTAAAGTTAAAAGGAGTTAATCGATGTTGCTTAATCGATTAGAGTTAAAGTAAAAGGAGTTAATCGAATATAGTTTATTCGAACAAAGTAAAAGGAGTTATCGAATATAGTTTATTCGAAAGGAGTTAAGTGACATGAGTAAATCAATAGCGTTAGTCAAATAGAGTTAATCCAATAGTGTTAATTCAATAGAGTAGATTGATAAGGGTTAATCGAATAGAGTTAAGTGAAAAGAGTCAATCGAATATAGCTATTCGAAGGAGGATTAAGTAAGGAAGTTAGTAAAAGGAATATAAAGTGAACTTTGCCTATTTCAAAGTTAGAAATGTTGTTCATTAAGGTCTGAGAGGTAGTTCTACCCCAACTTGATTGGCTTCGTTTTTAACTAAGGAATAGTTAAGGTTCGACAGTAAAGGAAATGATTTGAGTTGGCATCGCGATGGTTTGTTTAAACATCTGTCTAAGACCAGTGAAGAAGCTTTGGAAATGTTTTCCAAGTAAGAAACCAGAAATGTTTTCTAATAAAGAAAACAAAAAATGGAAATGTTTTCCATTGTAAAAACGTATATTTTCCAAATTTAGAAAATAAGAAATATTGAATATAGGGAAGCAGGAGATAAGTAAATTAATGAAATAAAGAGATTAGTGTTGAATGATGTTTGATCGATATAAATTTCCATTTGGAAATGATATCGTTGTTTGCACACCTGTTTTCTTCGATAGTTAAATCACAGACTATCGAAGTTTTTGACCATTTTAACGTTGTTAATATGGAGAGACCGGTTGGATTATTATCCAAAGAACCACTCTGTATTGGCATAAGCGTTGCGAATCATATATGCCAAAGATAATTGAAGACGGAGTAAAGTGCAAGGGCTATTGTATAAGTCTTAGATAACACTACCTAAGATGGATGTACTGAATAGTGCCTTCGGTTCATCCTGTTCCTGGGTGACTTGTATGGACGGATGTCTGACAGAGTATTTCCAGACGATCACGTATATTGATTTCTCCAACCGTACCAAGAGTGGAAGCGAAGAAGGAAACTTCTTTTAGCTAACACATAATGTATGGTTGAGGACGTCAATCGGTGATTTGATGGATTTGACGATGTGACATTCGAAGTAAATCTGATGTGATGATGAAGCGTAACCTCAAGCCTCATCAAATCGGTAAATGACAGAAATCGGGCAGGCAGCATGGCTAAATCGGTCGCATTGAAGTAGGGTGTATAATCACCTGATCTAGAGTTTCATTTACTTCTAAAAATCTATTGTTGATGCTGTCCCATTCGGGAAACGGTTGCTGATCCCAACCGTTGGTATACATTCGATACACTCAAGCGAAATGAGTGGTCGGTCATGTGTGGCCGGGTTGCAAGATGTTCTTGTTGAACCCAGTGTATTCTTCTCTAGAGGTACACAAGCGAAAGGTGGTTCCATACCTTGTCATAGTTGGAAATCCATTACCCAATACGTGCTTGCGGTTTTCATTGTATACTATATATGTAGAACGTGAGATGAAAGTGTTTCTGCTAGATGATTATATATATACTGTGGTTGATAGACATTATTATAATATAAAAAGGTTTTTGATATAAAGATTTTGGATTCTCATAAGGGAAAAACCCGTTCCGTTATGCGGCGTGGTCTTATGAGATATCGTTTACTTGTTCGAACTGTTTTTAAACTGTTTTACTCATACCAGTCCCATGACTGACCCGGAGTTTACTTTGTTGTTTTCCCTAAACTCTTGCGTGCCTAAATTTGTACGGGCAGTCAAGTAGTCGGGATTTTTTTCAGATACACTTGAAGAGCTGGAGCAGGAGGCTTCAGGATCATATACTATAGTTATTTCCGCTGTGTTGTAAGTCTTGTACTTTGATAATGTTGTATATTCAAGAACAGATGTATATTTCAAAGTTATGTTACATATATTATATGTTATTCGTTCCGCTGTGAGATTCGTGTTACTCTGATGTTGTATTCTTCTTCTTCTATTCTATTAGTTCTACCTTATCTTTCCTCACCCTCTAATTTCTTTCACAAATTACCAGGATTTTTCGATGTTTTGGTTATCGACACCATGTTTATGTCGATAACCAAAGTCGCTCAAAATTCGGGTCATTACAATTTCCTTTTGTTGAAGATTCAAGCAACATGACATATTTACGTAATCTTCCTATAGTGTATCATGATCGTACATTTGTTCATCTATTATTAATCTATTTTGAAATCTTTCAAGAAACATCAAATCAGGAAAAGGGACCATAGGATACTCTTTTAGAGATATATTGCTCTTATTCATGATTTTTCAATTTCAAAAAGTGCGTAAATTTGCAATTGACATTGTGTTAAAGTCAGCATATTGTCTTGAAGAACTCTTCTTTGCATCTATAGGATATCTTCTCATAATAACTCCCAATGGTTGTTCCAAAGCTCAAGAGGGTATGAAATTTTACAAAAAAATAGTAAGGCAACAAACATTTATTGTAGGGATTTTGCGAAGGATCATCTTCCATATTTCATAATAACCTCATTCCATTCATCGGCATCTTCAAACAAACCTCATGACATAAAAGTTTTCTTAAAGTCAATGAAAATTACCCCCATTAAAAGTTCTTATGTCTTCATAATTTGTAGGTCCTTACACTATGTTTAACAACAAGAAGAAATAGAATCTTTTCCTAGAAGTTGACACAATAAATTCTTCCAATTTTATTGCCTTTTTGTCTCCTTTTTGTCATCTTTTCCAAAATTCGATTGTGTACACCGGTGTAAAGACATGCAAATATAGAACCAAAAATAAATAATTGAATGATAATGTTATAAGATCAAATTTTTTCAAAAAACTGAAAATAAATTATGTATTTATATATAATCATGTTACTAGCAGTTGATTACAAATGAACAAAGCATTCATCGTTCATCATTCACTAATGTACGTATCATGGTCTATTTGTTTGTATATATGCTTTTCTATTCCTTTAAACATTTATTCTCTTCTGTCTAACAATTTTTATGAACAATGTAAGAGATTATTTATAATGGCAATGCATTTTTAATTTTACAGCACATCCTTGGGTGAGAAAAAGGGGAGAAGCACCAGAGTTCCCTTAGATCAATTTTCTCAAATATATATCATTTTGTCAAGTACAACTGCTTAAGCAGTTTTCTCTGCAGGTATAGAAATACACTTTGGAAACGTACAAAATGTGTGTTTTTTAAGTGTAATTGCCTTATGTAATGATGATTGTTGATCACCTAAACATAGTTAATGATTAATCAGACCATAATATATACGTAATTAATGTTTAGTCATCCCATGATATATTTATTTATTTATATTTATAGTAAAAACTGTTCTATACTATCATTGATGATTAATAGTATAAAGGCTGTTTATGCTATGATTGCTTTTTGCTGCGATGTATATAAATGAAATTGATAGATCTAGTAAAAAAAAATAGTATCATGGTATTTATTAAAACTGTTTTATGCCGTGAAGGTTTTATACTGTGATGTATATGAATGAAACTGTTTTATAAAGGCCTTACGTATGAATTAACATTATAAAACAGTCATACCATGAAACCGTTTTGTGCTGTGACTGATTGTTAATAGCATAAAGATTTATGTTTGAATGCTCTTTAAACATGATTGGTCAAACCTATTGTAATGTCCCACTTTTCCGTACCCTTTGAGTTGACTAATTAAAGTTCTGTCCAACCCAAAGTGCACGAAAAAGCGGAAGGTTATGAGAAAGAAGTTGAAGAATGAGAAATAGAAAGAAAGAAATACTAGAATAGAAGAAAAGAAGAAGAACATCAGAATCTAACAGCGGAACGAATAAATATGATAAATCAAATCTCTTTACAAAAAGAAACTGTATATACATACCAATTATCAGAGTACAACATATATCTGTCACTGTGGAAAATAACTTTAAATAACTAACAGTGAAGCCTCCTGCTTCTAGCTTCTGAAATTCCAAGCGGAACCTAACATCGTAATATATTCGGTCTAACCCGAGCACATCTGAAGCAAAGCAAAATTGACCCGGATCAGTCTAGAATACTTTCGATGATAAATTCACAGTACAAACAACTTGTTTAACTTTAGAAATCCCTTTTTTGAAAGAAAAAGATAATAATAAGACTAGCCCACACATAAACATGGATGATTTTTACCTTACCATAACCCAAAATATTTTTTATATATAAAAATCCGGTGATATTATAATAGTGTCTACTAAACCACAAATAAATAACCATCTAGCAGAGCGCTTGCATCTCACGCTCTACAGATATGTAATATAAAATTAAAAACTGCATGGCGCTTATTGAAGATTAGATTCCAACTATGACAAGGTAGAGACCACCTTCCGATCAGTGTACTCTTGAGATGATACACTATGGTTCAACAAGAACATCTTGCAACCCGGTCACACATGACCTGAAACGACCCGAACTTCCCCGTGAAGGAAAGAACGGATTGCTTTGAGGACAAGACGAATCAGAATGCAAACAGAAGAACATTTCATTGCTTATTACAACAATTTACATTAGAGCACAAGAATATACAGAGTATAAAAAAATATTATACATTTGACAAATATCAGAGATTTAAATACATTACTGTAGTGGAAAAATAAAACAAAGCACAACTGAAAAAGATACACGGATACAGAGCTTTCCGAGTATAGTTCCAGCTGTAAACCAGGGTCCTGTAAGAATAAATCTGCAAAACCAAAACTACTAGCAGCCCGTGCGAAAAATAGGGGCACCCATAGTTTAGGTTAAAACAATAAACTTCATGTCGGTCATGTGACTGGTGTGAAGACTAAAACAATTATTAGTCTTTATTTTAAAGTTAGTTAAATCAAGGGACCATGCCGTATAACACGGAACGAGTTTCCTCCCAAGAATACTAGTGCATAAAACAATCAGCGCAATGCTAAATAAAGAAAATGAAGTTATTATAAGACTCAGGTCCCATCACACAATGAACGCAGTTGGAGGATAAAGTTTTCCCTTATAATAGCCAAACAATGCTTGATACGCGAAATTTAATCTTTTATTATTACTATAAGTGAAGAAAACAACTTCAAATATAAATGTATCAATCGTAGAAGGCATTAATGTCCCATACCACTATGTCGCCAATAGTATACAACTAGAACCGTAAAATCATGTATTGGAAGTTGGATTTCCATCTGTGAACCGAGGCAAAAGATAGTCATCACCGACTTCGAGACACCGGTTCACTCGATGTGGATTAAAATTCCTGAACAATGCGTTTCCCCGCCCTATGGGGCATAATGAGCCAAATGACTCCATCAGACCCGGATCGTCCGATCTAACCGAGGCGCCTCCTATGCATCATCCACATAAGTAATGCCAGCCAGTTCAAGCACTGACACCACTTCTAGCTATAAAGAAACGCATGCCCTCCCTGGATCCTTCTCCCGTTTTTGGTTCACACCGGGGTGTGAGGCTCGCGAATTAACGCCATACACAAAGCTACGCTGTATTAAAGCCGTTCTTTGATCATCAACCACAAGACTCTGCTTTTCCACAAAAGCCTTGATCATTTTCATCTCAGCATGCCACACAGGCAATTCACGCTATGCAACTGATATCATTCAATCACACAGAACGAAATCCAATGTCAGACACACAGTCCATTTACAAGTCCGTTCTGGGTCTGAACGAAACCGAAGGCACCTTATTCCGCCTCCCATATGTCCAATACAGGAGTGAGGTCCTCGCATATCCGTCGATCTCCAAGTACGTCTGGACGATCACCAACGTATTCCCTCCTCTTGGGTGTACAGCCCAATCAAGATTATCAGGAATCGTCCAAACGATGTGAAGACCTCCGGTCTTCAACCACCGTCTTCATCTTCGACATATCTTCGTATCAGTTATTCAGAATGGGATAAACCCGACCTTTCCGAATAACTCGCGTATATAATAAAAAAGTGTTACATAAACAGAACATACGCCTCATTCCAATCCAGAATATTCTTTTATTCAAATATTCACATTTTTAGGGAAAGTTTCCCTTTAATTTTATCAAAGATAAATTCTTTAAAATTTATTCTTTAATCTTCTTTTGGATTTCAAACCAAATTAAGGTTTTCCAAACTAGTCGGGATTAGCGCACCTTACCGAAGTAACCCTTTATTATATTTCCCAATCCCAACCTATTCACCCCATGGAGCAAAACTGGCAATACTCCATATCTAACACCACAGTTTTATCGGTAAATTTAATTACCATTTCACGTTCAAATCTAATCAAAGATTTAACTATCCCTTGGAGAAAAAATGGTGATACTCCATTCTCGATCATTTCATGAATTCGATAATTTAATTATCTCGTTCACATCTCAATCTAACTAAAGATTCATTAAAACTCTAATTCAGTTTTAATCTCAGAAATCATTACTTAATGATTTTTCAAAGTAAAGAAATCAATCTTATCCTTAACTGGGTTAAAGAACTAATGTCATTTAAAACACAGTTCACGATAAACCAAAATCTCATTCCATCAATCTCTAACCATGAATTAGTAGGAGAACAATTCCCTAAGTATTAATTCCGAAGGCCGAAACCAACATCAGATCAATACCCAAGAAACCATTCGACTTAACTAATCTCCAATTAGTTTCTAATTTTCTTAACTTCATTGGGTTTAAGAACAGTGTTAGTGAAGACACCATTCATGACAAACCCAAAATCACATTCCATTAATATCTAACCGTGAATTAGTGAGAAAACAATTTCCTAAGAATTAATCCCGAAGTCCGAAACCAACATCAGATCAATACCCAGGTAACCATTCAACTTAGCTAATCTCCAGTTGATTTCTAATTTTTTTGTTAACTCCATTGGGCTTAAGAACAGTGTTAGTGAAGACACCGTTCACGACAAACCCAAATTCCAATTCGATATTAAGTATAAGGCTCTAAATATAAAATTTATCGGCTTATATTCAATATCGAATTCTGAAACCAACAAATATCGTATTAGAAATAACGATATAAAATATATCTTTCAAATTTCCATAACAATACTTGTTTAATCACGAAATACAACATCGAAATATCCCGAAGATGATTTCGATTCCAATCCACTCCAATTCATATATTGGAAATTCTGGTTATTTTAAAACCCATACTCAACCCCTTTTATTTCTTTAAAAATAATTGGATTTTAATTCTAGTTAATAACTAGTGCAATTCGATAAAAATCTATTTTTATCTTTTCAAATATTTAATTTTTCATCCCAAATCATTTATCATGATTTAACACAAATTATTAATATTTTTAATAATTTTATCAAGGCCCGTACAGTCGATTTCCATCAACGGTCGTCGAACTGCACGTACAGCGACCTTTTCCAAATTTTATTTGGACATAATTCTAAATCCAACCGTTAGATTTCAAATTTCTTATATTCGTTGGAAAGCTCTTTTCGATACGAACCCAACGGTTCCGGTTTTAGGAGAATCCAACGGTCGGATCTCCCGAAATATCAATTCGAAGTCAATGGTCGAAATTCGCGAACGGCCGCGGCGCAACTCGTTCTATTCAAACCATTAATATATATACGTATATATATAATATATATTATATATATTTCGTTCAAATGTATTTTATAAATTCCTTTTAAAACGATTCCCACTTTCACTTCAGTTTTAAATCAAAATTGAATAATCTTTACCATTAAAATATTTTAATGATAATATTTTCACAATATTAGATTTTGAAATCATTTCCTTTTCGATATTCGTTATAAAACGAATAAAACCGATATAAATATCGCTCGCGTCAAAATGGCGCCACTCTAATCAATACGTCTTCTCGTATTTCAATAATTTAGTCCTTTACTGAATATTATTTCAAAATTTCCTTATTTAAAAAAATTATTATTATTGAACTGGAATCAGGCTCAATCAGTTACCATATAAGGTTAGTTATATGGATTTTATACACACATGTATATAATAAGCAATTAAATAATCAACCATCATCCAAAGTGCTTTCTACACTGTATAAGCCTTAAAATAAATAAATAAGGCTTATCACAGTTTGTCGACTAATCAATCGACATATCATTACACAATTGGGATTTGTGTACGTCAAATATCATCCCAACACCCGTGCGGGGTTTCAACCAACAAATATTGAATATTATTTGTGCAGTTGGGCGATGTGTAAAATTTATCGTCCCAATCCATATCAGTCAAATCAGTGTACATAAACAAATCGTCTGATTTGTAAATGAATATTTATTTTATTCATATACACGTTAAAAATTATATTTTTAACGATAAAATATTTATTCGGTTCATTTACACTGTAAAAATGATATTTTTATTTTTCTAATATATTTTAGAAAATTTCGATGGCATAATGGTGCAATACTAGAAACGGGATAAGGCCTAGCCTTACCCCTAGTCTAATAATGGCCCACGCCATACACATACCAGTCTAATCAATCCCATTTCACAACCCAAACCAATTCAATCCAATTAATCAACCAAACCAAAAACCACATCACAATAGAATCAAACAAGTCGTTCATGGTCTGTGGACGACGGGTGTCGGGTGCTGCTAACACCGTCAGCATCCTAGTATATATTTATAACTAGAAAATAAAATAAAGTGAGAAGTTCTCACCTAGAAGCTAAACCAAACACCGCGACTCTTCATATGTAGAAAGTCTTCACCGTGTTTTCAACGTAATCTGTTTTCACACAATTTGTATTAAAAATCATATTTTTAATTCGCTACATATATAAAAATCATATTTTTCTATTGCTTCATATATAAGAAAGTTCATATTTTTCTATCGCTTCATATATAAGAAAGTTCATATTTTTCTATCGCTTCATATATAAGAAAGTTCATATTTTTATATCGCTTCATATAAAATATAGTTCATATATTTTTATATCGCTTCATATAAAATAAAGTTCATATTTTTATATCGCTTCATATAAAATAAAGTTCATATTTTTATATCGCTTCATATAAAATAAAGTTCATACTTTTATATCGCTTCATATAAAATAAAGTTCAAACTTTTATATCGCTTCATATAAAATAAAGTTCATACTTTTATATCTCTTCATATAAAATAAAGTTCATATTTTTATATCTCTTCATATAAAATAAAGTTCATATTTTTATAATGCTTCATATAAAATAAAGTTCATATTTTTATAATGCTTCATATAAAATAAAGTTCATATTTTTATATCGCTTCATATAAAATAAAGTTCATATTTTTATATCGCTTCATGTAAAATAAAGTTCATATTTTTATATCGCTTCATGTAAAATAAAGTTCATATTTTTATAATGCTTCATATAAAATAAAGTTCATATTTTTATAATGCTTCATATAAAATAAAGTTTATATTTTTATATCGCTTCATATAAAATAAAGTTCATATTTTTATGTCGCTTCATATAAAATAAAGTTCATATTTTTATAAATTTGAAATCATGCTATTTTCAAAAACAAAGATATTTTATTTTTAAAATAATGCCATGATTATTTTTAAAACATTTGCTATTTTTATAAAACAAAATCATATTTTTATAATGTTATCTATAGAACAAAATCGTTTTTTTTATAATTTTAAAACCATGTTATATATATTGTAAAACAAATCTTTAAACAACGTTATTTTTACTTTTGATGAATTCTTTCACTCGTTCTAGGATACTACTGATCCCATCTCTATCGAGTCGTTCTTATTGGATATTACTAATCCAATCTCTGATGAATTCTTTCGTTCGGTTCTAATATGTATTGTTCTCGAGCTTTGTAAACCAAAGCTCTGATACCACCTGAAACGACCCGAACTTCCCCGTAAAGGAAAGAACGGATTGCTTTGAGGACAAGACGAATCAGAACGCAAACAGAAGAACATTTCCTTGCTTATTACAACAATTTACATTAGACCACAAGAATATACAGAGTATAAACAAATATTATACATTTGATAAATATCAGAGATTTAAATACATTACTACAACGGAAAAATAATACAAAACACAACTGAAAGAGATACACGGATACAGAGCTTTCCGAGTATAGTTCCAGCTGTAAACCAGGGTCCTGTAAGAATAAATCTGCAAAACCAAAACTACTAGCTGCCCGTGCGAAAAATAGGGGTACCCAGAGTTTAAGTTAAAACAATAAACTCCAGGTCAGTCATGTGACTGGTGTGAGAACTAAAACAGTTATTAATCTTTATTTTAAAATTAGGTAAATCAAGGGACCACGCCGTATAACACGGAACGGGTTTCCTCCCAAGAATACCAGTGCATAAAACAATCAGCGCAATGCTAAATAAAGAAAATGAAGCTATTATAAGACTCAGGTCCCATCACACAATGAACGCAGTTGGAGGATAGAGTTTTCCCTTATAATAGCCAAACAATGCTTGATACGTGAAATTTAATCTTTTATTATTACTATAAGTGAAGAAAACAACTTCAAATATAAATGTATCAATCATAGACGACATTAATGTCCCATACCACTATGTCGCCAATAGTATACAACTAGAACAGTAAAATCACGTATTGGAAGTTGGATTTCCATCTGTGAACCGAGGCAAAGATAGTCCTCACCGACTTCGAGAAATCTAGCCTACCACGTCTCAGGCAAGCGCGCAGACAAGCCTTAGGAGCCTCAGGGCCGGTTCACTCGATGTGGATTAAAATTCCTGAACAATACGTTTCCCCGCCCTATGGGGCGTAAATGAGCCAAATGACTCCATCGGACCCGGATCTTCCGATCTAACCGAGGCGCCTCTTATCCATCATCCACATAAGTAATGCCAGCCAGTTCAAGCACTGACACCACTTCTAGCCAGAAAGAAACGCATGTCCTCCATGGATCCTTCTCCCGTTTTTGGTTCACACCGGGGTGTGAGGCTCGCGAATTAACGTCATACACAAAGCTACGTTGTATTAAAGCCGTGCTTTGATCATCAACCACAAGACTTTGCTTTTCAACAAAAGCCTTGATCATTTGCGTCCCATCATGCCACATAGGCAATTCACGCTATGCAACTGATATCACTCAATCACATAAAACGAAATCCAATGTCAGACACACAGTCCATTTACAAGTCCGTTCTGGGTCTGAGCAAAACCGAAGGCACCTTATTCCGCCTCCCATATGTCCAATACAGGAGTGAGGTCCTCGCATATCCGTCGATCTCCAAGTACATCTGGACGATCACCAACGTATTCCCTACTCTTGGGTGTACAGCCCAATCAAGATTATCAGGAATCGTCCAAACGATGTGAAGACCTCCGGTCTTCAACCACCGTCTTCATCTTCGACATATCTTCGTATCAGTTATTCAGAATGGGATAAACCCGGCCTTTCCGAATAACTCGCGTATATAATAAACAAGTGTTACATAAATAGAACATACGCCTCATTCCAATCCAGAATATTCTTTTATTCAAATATTCACATTTTTAGGGAAAGTTTCCCTTTAATTTTATCAAAAATAAATTCTTTAAAATTTATTCTTTAATCTTCTTTTGGATTTCAAACCAAATTAAGGTTTTCCAAACTAGTCGGGATTAGCGCACCTTACCGAAGTAACCCTTTATTATATTTCCCAATCCCAACCTATTCACCCCATGGAGCAAAACTGGCAATACTCCATATCTAACACCACAGTGTTATCGGTAAATTTAATTACCATTTCACGTTCAAATCTAATCAAAAATTTAACTATCCCTTGGAGCAAAACTGGTGATACTCCATTCTCGATCATTTCATGAATTCGATAATTTAATTATCTCAATCTAATTAAAGATTCACTAAAACTCTAATTCAGTTTTAATCTCAGAAATCATTACTTAATGATTTTTCAAAGTTAAGAAATTAATCTTATCCTTAATTGGGTTAAAGAACTAATGTCCTTTAAAACACAGTTCACGATAAACCCAAAATCTCTTTCCATCAATCTGTAACCGTGAATTAGTAAGAGAACAATTCCTTAATTATTAATCCCGAAGGCCGAAACCAACATCAGATCAATACCCAAGAAACCATTCGACTTAACTAATCTCTAGTTAGTTTCTAATTTTCTTAACTTCATTGGGTTTAAGAACAGTGTTAGTGAAGACACCGTTCACGACAAACCCAAAATCACATTCCATTAATCTCTAACCATGAATTAGTAAGAAAACAATTTCCTAAGTATTAATCCCGAAGGCCGAAACCAACATCAGATCAATACCCAGGTAACCATTCAACTTAGTTAATCTCCAGTTGATTTCTAATTTTGTTAACTCCATTGGGCTTTAGAATAGTGTTAATGAAGACACCGTTCACGACGAACCCAAAATCCAATCCGATATTAAGTATAAGGCTCTGAATAGAAAATATATCGGCTTATATTCAATATCGAATTTTGAAACCAACAAATATCGTATTAGAAATAACGATATAAAATATATCTTTCAAATTTCCATAACAATACTTGTTTAATCACGAAATACAACATCGAAATATCCCGAAGATGATTTCGATTCCAATCCACTCCAATTCATATATTGGAAATTCTGGTTATTTTAAAACCCATACTCAACCCCTTTTATTTCTTTAAAAATAATTGGATTTTAATTCTAGTTAATAACTAGTTCAATTCGATAAAAATCTATTTTTATCTTTTCAAATATTGAGTTTTTCGTCCCAATTCTTCCCAAATCATTTATCATGATTTTACACAAATTATTAATATTTTTAAAAAATTTATCAAGGCCCGTACAGTCAATTTCCATCAACGGTCGTCGAACTGTACTTACAGCGACCTTTTCCAAATTTAATTTGGACATAATTCCAAATACAACTGTTAGATTTCAAATTTCCTATATTCGTTGGAAATCTCTTTTCGATACGAACCCAACGGTTCCGGTTTTAGGAGAATCCGACGGTCGGATCTCTTGAAATATCAATTCGAAGTCAATGGTCGAAATTCGCGAACGGCCACAGCGCGGCGCGTTCTATTCAAACCATTAATATATATATATATAATATTATATATATTTCGTTCAAACGTATTTTATAAATTCGTTTTAAAACGATTCCCACTTTCACTTCAATTTTAAATCAAAATTGAGTAATCTTTACCATTAAAATATTTTAATGATAATATTTTCACAATATTAGATTTTGAAATCTTTTCCTTTTCGATATTCGTTATAAAACAAATAAAATCGATATAAATATCGTTCGCGTCAAAATGGCGCCACTCTAATCAATACGGCTTCTCGTATTTCAATATTTTAATCATTTACTGAATATTATTTCAAAATTTCCTTATTTAAAATATTTGTTATTTTTGAACTGGAATCAAGCTCAATCAGTTACCATATAAGGTTAGTTATATGGATTTCATACACATATGTATATAATAATAAGCAATTAAATAATCAACCATCATCCAAAGTGCTTTCTACACTGTATAAGCCTTAAAATAAATAAATAAGGCTTATCACAGTTTGTCGATTAATCAATCGACATACCATTATACAATTGGGATTTGTGTACGTCAAATATCATCCCAACACCCGTGTGGGGTTTCAACCAAGAAATACTGAATATTATTTATGCAGTTGGGCGATGTGTAAAATTTATCGTCCCAATCCATATCAGTCAAATCAGTGTACATGAACAAATCGTCTGATTTGTAAATGAATATTTATTTTATTCACATACACGTTAAAAATTATATTTTTAACGATAAAATATTTATTTGGTTCATTTACACTGTAAAAATGATATTTTTATTTTTCTAATATATTTTAGAAAATTTCGGCGGCATAACTGTAACAATTAGGAATTTCGCTCGATCCGAATCGATCACTAAACCAACCAAGACCGTTCGAAACCCGGATTGCTTTGAGAACAATACACATCAAAACACAGACAGAAGAACATTTCAATGCTTATTACAACAATTTACATCAGAGTACAAGAATATACAGAGTACGAACAAATAAATTACACTTGACAAATATCAGAGATTCAAATACATTACTGCAGCGGAAAAATAATACAAAGTACAACTGAAAGAGATACACAGATACAAAGCTTCCCGAATATCATTCCAGATGTAAACCAGAGTCCTGTGAATATAAATCTGCAAAACCAAAACTACTAGCTGCCCGTGCAGAAAATAAGGGCACCCAGAGTTTAGGTTAAAACAATAAACTCCAGGTCAGTCATGTGACTGGTGTGAGAACTAAAACAGTTATTAATCTTTATTTTAAAGTTCGGTAAATCAAGGGACCACGCCGTATATCACTGAATGGGTTTCCTCCCAAGAATACCAGTGCATATAACAAACAGCGCAATGCTAAATAAAGAACAATGAAGCTATTATAAGACCCAGGTCTCATCACACAATGCAACGCAAGCCGGAGGATAGGGTTTTTACCTTATAATAGCCAAGAATGCTTGGTACGTGAAATTTCATGTTTTGTTATTACTATAAGAGTATAGTGTCAAAAACAATTTTAATCATAAATATCAATCATAGATGGCATGAGTGCCCAATCCCACTATGTCGCCATACTAGGCTCTACAAATATAATCGCAAAATGTCGTATTGGAAAGTTGGATTTCCATCATGGTGGCTCCTGATTCGAAAGATTGATCGCGTAGTGCAATTCCCCACGGCTTACGTCCCAGCAAGAGAAAACACCGTAATGCACATCCGCACTTTTGGGAAATCAAGTATCACCGCGGCTTACGTCCCAGCGAGAGAAAACACCGCTTACTCTATCCCTCCGCGCACTAAGCTCATCTCTGTCGACCGAATCCACGACACCACTAAGGCGTCTATCCTCTAAAAAGTATATTGATCAAACCATCAGTTTACCACCATGGTGTGTGAGGCTCGCGAATTAAACGCTACATAAAGCTATGCCACACAGCCTTGCTTTGATCATCAACCACAAGACTTTGCTTTTCAATAAAAGCCTTGTTCATTTGCCACTTAGGCATGCCACACAGGCAATTCATGCCATGCGATTGATATCCATCAATATTTAACCTCTGAGCTCGTACGTCTCAGAGAAGGGCGTTAAGCAAGAGAATAAATTCTCTGCTGCCAAACAGATATCTTATATTATAATGCAAAACCCACAGTCAACCGGTCAAAGTGAAGCCTTTTTGGTTTGCCCCAAATTGCCCCCATGCGCAATTCCGCGTCAACTAAAAAAAAGGATAGTTCTGTCCTTTTGCAGCACGATCCCCATTTTAGCCCACTTTCCACCCACGTCTTCTTTCCCTGATAGCTTTCTCTCTCTTGCAACGCACAAAATCACCCCTTCAGCAAATTGACCGCCATCTTCCTCCTCAAATTGGTACGGAAATTCCAAATAATTGAAAAATCGATGAATAATGGGGATAGGTATTGACCTAACCTAAACGTCATCGTCGCACTCACCGCCCAATCTCCGCCTCCGAGAATGGTGCACCCACTTCCAACGACGAATCCTGTACCATCAACATTTTCGACCTCAAGCCAACGATCATCATCCAACGACTAAAGACGCGACAGCGACGGTTACAACAGCGGATGCATATGAAAAAAATTGTGGTGCCTAGATATGATAACGAGTGTTGCAGACTAGAACGTTGTTACTCACGTGGCAGCACTGAAGAAAGTTAAAGAGAAGAAATTAAGAAACCTAGATTACTCGGGTAGAGGCGATTTGGTGAATTTGTGGTCAGAGAAAGAACCATGGGGTGAGTGAATTTTATCATTATGTTCATTTGATTTGACGATTCAATGGTTTCCATCATAGTATATGCTCATGTCTGAATTGCTCACCAAATCATCACTTTAATACTCGAGTCAATGCAAGATGCAGTTGAAGAAGAGGAATACTAAGGGAAAGAGGCGACAGCTGTGCATCTAGGGTTTCAAACATCATGGATCGAGTTTAGAATTTGTGGTATTCTTCCAATTTAGCTTTAAAAAAATTTATTTACACGTTTGTTTTCTAATTAGATATTGGGGGAGGTAAATTTTCAGTAATGCTTACCTATTGGTGTTAGATTTGCCGATTTCACAACAGAATTTTAGCTAGGTCATTAGATCTTCAAGTTTGACTCTATTTTACTACATAGAAAGCATGAATCTTTCCATATGATATTGTGCTGTCACAATTGCCAAACTGCAACTGGAATTAAAGCTTGAAAATGAAGGTCAGGTACTACTTCAATACGATTTATAGACTTATTTTCTTACAAAGTTTATGTATTTTGTAAAAACTATTGCAGATTTCATACTTTCAAGCCTTAAAATTTTAGAGATCTAAGTTAACAGCTATGTCCTGCAATGGAAAATAGTCAAGCATGATTTAAATGCGATTCACTATCTTATTTTCTTACAAAGTATTTTTTTCATTAAAACTATTACAAAATTTATGATGTCAACCCGCAAAATTTCAGAGGTCTAAATTAATTGACATGTCTGGCAATGGAGATTTGGATTTCATAACTTGGTTACAAGTTTTACATTTAGAGTTATCCTGTGTTTTTTCAAATTAAGGGATGAGTAATTTGCATGAATAAAAGCAACTATTACTCGCAATACAAAGCTTTGAGCCATCATTGTTTTGCAAATGACACGGTTTTGAATGTTCTTCTATGTACTTTGCTACCTGATTTGAGATGTACAATTTGTGGATACGTAAAAAGAGGTGATGCTTTCTGAAATACTTATATTTACGGTTATTTAAACCATATAAGATTGTAGTAGCATCAAAACATAAATATTATATGGTAGATTAAAAATAAAATAACTCATAGGTATATGCTGGATTTCAAATAGAGTGTTCAATATAAAGTTCCCACCTTATTATAAAATTAAATTAGGTTTGATAAGTTAATAAGCATGTCAGATGAATAAAAAATAAAGCATCTATGATATTTCAACTTCTCAAGTGTTTTCTGTTGCTTGATAGCATTAGTTGGATATGATGTGTCCACCTTTTATTCTTTGGCACAGGTAACGTCTTCAATATATCCTTATATTTCTAAACATCACGGGAAACCTTTTATTATTATTATTAGTAATTGGAATGTTTTAACTTTGATTTCATTCTTCTTTTGCTCCCATTGACTGCTCACCAAATCACGTTTTTATTGCTAGACAACACCAGCACACATTATTCTTAACTAACTTCTACTCTTTCTATTATCACTTACAACAACACATGTATTCACCTCTTATGCTTGAATGATTGCCCAAGATAAACATCATACAAGGAATATAATCTTATAGCTGATTGCATGGACTGTTTCTCTATGATAATCCTTCAGAACCTTGAACAAGTCGATATAAGTCAAAACTGTTGATAACTACAACATTTTTTAAGTCCTAGAATTGGATTGTTTTGATGTACTTTTTGTTATTAGGTCATAGACTGGGAAATTTTCATGTACATGCATGTGATATTTGATTATTTTAATGTTGTCTGAATGCACTATTTTTAACAAACTATAAGACATTAGTATTTGAGTATATTGTGAATGTGCGAAAAAGAATTATGCTATAATTTTAATCTTCATTTGCATCATTTATATTACATTCAAATGGTGGCATGATACAACTGTTTCCTACATATTGTTTAATTATCATGTATAGATGAAGGGACAAAATAACAATAGTGAAAAAACAGTATGGACGCACTACGCAGTACAAAAACTAGAATAAGGCCACCTTATAGCTTGATCATGGCATAACAGATGGATGCATAGAACACAATAAGCGAGATAAGGGGTTAGGCATGTACCGATTTCATACTATTCTTTACTGTAATTTACATTATTAATTTTTAATTAACATAACATGCATGCATGCATTATCTCATCGCCTAACGAAATCTTCAATGCCTATAGTTTGATTGTTATGTCTTTCCTCGGCCATGTTTCAATGAACCATATGCCAAAGCAAGTAGCTATGTTCCTCATTCGATTCTAATTTGTGCATTTTTTATACAACTTTGCTCTTTCATTTGCTTTGTTGGTAGGCTAACACTTCAACCAGTGTCAAGATCACTACAGGAAAAGTGGAAAAAATGGAAAGAAAAAAAACAGGTAGAAAGAGAAATAAACAGGATGCTGAAACTACCTTTTCATTCGGTTTGAAAGATGAATATTTAGCAAAGTATATCTTCCTTTTTAATGTTCACATGCCACGTTCTCGGCACAACTTATAATATTACCCTGACCCATTTGTTCTGTTCTCTGCCTTTATTCATCTTCGTTTTTATTGGAAACGAATTACATCCAAAATTGATGCACAGTGAAAAATGTAACAACGTTCTCTTCTTTTCTTGATTTTTCAATTATTTTTCAATTCATCGATCCATTATTTTAATTTTGTATGATATTTCGTTGCATAAATGTTGGTTTTTGAGTGAAGTTCCATCTCTCTAAGGAGCAATATTGTCTAAATAGTTACCTTACAATGAAACTGATGTGCAACTTTCCATTAAATATTGTGTATATAACTTCAGTATTGATGTTCTGCTTATCATGGTTTTCTTAATCTCACATAGCCATCACAAAATTTATTTACAAATGTAGGTGGAAATCTTTAAAACAGTTTATGTTCACAATACAATCATAAATCATGAACGCTTTGAGAGAATTATTGAACCACTACTAGATTACACTGAGTAGTTGAAACTCACTTTTTTCCATTGACTTTTATGTAGTCAAATACTGCACATATTCACGATTACACATAGCTGGATGTCAAAGCCATAAGTGACATCAATATGATGATCAACGAATTGGCATAGAAGACACTGTATTAAAATTATGTTATATAATTTATTCCATTGGCCGAATAAACTACTAGATGATATGATATAGCTATATATGAATTGGTAGCATTGCCTAACTGATGTTCGATGTTGTGAAGCTATAGTAAGGATGTTCAGTGTGGTGGAGCTGCAAGAAGGATGGTAAAGCGGCTAACAGGAACATATACAAGATGCTGCCTCTACGTGCTAGAGGTTAACAGAATTCTCTTCAACGCAAGAAGGTTGGCGTTGCATAACAATGGGTTGCCGATGGTGATAACTCAGATGTAAGCTTGGTTGGGGACAGTATTTCTTATGGGTGGAAAGTACTGAAGGTGATTGCACCTTCCAATCTTACTTTCCTGCTTTTTTCTTTACTTTCAATGAAGTTTGTCTGCCACTGTTATGTTTGTTTTTTGGATATTAACTGTTGTACCTTCCTCCATTTGTTCCATATTGAACACTGTTGTCATTTATGCTTCTTTTTTTATTTGTTTTCTACTACATTTATTAAGTTATGTATGTTCAAGATGCTACGTCAGTTCTGGGTATTCTGTACGGCATCTTGAACATATGTTTTCCTACTGTACTCGCCTCATTTCTTATTACAGTTAATTTCCATATGTTTGTTTTACATCAGTTTCCTGGCAAACATATGCATGCTTCACATCAGTTTCGAATATTGCCACCTTCGTGGGCAATGACCAAACACGTTCTTTTTTTTTTCCGATTTGCGGTATACTAAATTTGAACATTCAAAAGCTTCACTGATTGCCTATTTTAAACATCATTCTGAGCTTTGGTCAAATACATATATACACACGTCCATCGGACGTGCCTGCGTACTGGTATATTTAATAGAAATCAATCACACAGAATAAAATCCAATGTTAGACACATAGTCCATTTACAAGTTCGTTCTGGGTCTGAACGAAACCGGAGGCACTTTCCTCGCATATCCGTCGATCTCCAAGTACGTCTGGATGATCACCAACATTTTCCCTCATCCTGGGTGTACAACACAATCAAGATTGCCAGGAATCATCCAAACGACGTGAAGACCCCCGGCCTTCAACCACCGTCTTCACCTTCGACGTATTGTCGAATCGGTTATTCAGAATGGGTATAAACCCGACCTTTTTGAATAACCCGCGTATATAATAAACAAGTGTTACACAAACACAACATACGCCTCATTCCAATTCAGAATATTCTTTTATTCAAATATTCTCGTTCTCAGGGAAAGGTTCCCATTAATTTTATCAAAGATAAATTCTTTTAAATTTGTTCTTTAATCTCCTTTTGGATATCAATTCAAACCATGTTAAGGTTTTCCAAACTAGTAGGGATTAGCGAACCACACTGAAGTAATTATTTATTTTATTTCCCAATCCCAACCTATTTATCTCATAGAGCAAAACTGGTAATACTCCATATCTAACACCACGGTGTTATCGGTAAAATTAATTACCATTTCACGTTCAAATCTGGTTAAAGATTTAACTATCGCTTGGAGCAAAACTGGTGATACTCCTTTCTCGATCATTTCAATCTAATTAAAGATTCATTAAAACTCCACTAAGTTTTAATCTTTAACTGGATTAAAGAACCGATGTCGTTTAAAACACGGTTCACGATAAACCCAAAATCACATCCTATTGTTAATCGGGCTAAAGAACAGGTGTTATTTAAAACACCGTTCATGATAAACCCAAAAACCAATTTAATTTCAATTCCAATTAAATACTAATTAACTGGACAATTCCACTAAATATTAATTAAAAGATTTATTCTTTTCTAAACTGGGTTCAAGAACAGTGTTACTTAAGACACCATTCACGACGAACCCAAAATCCCATTTGATATTAAATACAAGGCTCTGAATAGAAAATATATCGGCTTATATTCAATATCAAATTCTGAGACCAACAAATATCGTATTGGAAATAACGATATAAGTATATCTTTCAAATTTCCACAACCATATCTGTATAATCACGAAATCCAACATCAAAATATTCCGAAGATAATTTCGATTCAAATCCATTCCAATACGTATATTGGAAATTCTGATTATTTTAAAACCACTTCAAATCCAATTTATTTATTTAAAAATAATTGGATTTTAATTCTAGTTGTAAACTAGTTCATTTCGATAAAAATATATTTTTATCCTTTCAAATAGGGAATTTTTCATCCCAGCTCTTTCCAATTCATATATTATGATTTTACACAAATTATAGATATTTTTTTGTTTTATCAAGGCCCGTACAGTCGATTTCCATCAATGGTCGTCGAACTGCACTTACAACGACCTTTTTCAAATTTGATTTGGGCGTATCTCCAAATCCAACCGTTAGATTTTAAATTTCTAATATTTATTGGAAATCCCTTTTTGATATGAACCCAACGGTTCCGGTTTTAGGAGAATCCGACGGTTGGATCTCCCGTAACGTCTATTCGAATTCAATGGTCGAAATTCGCGAACGGTCGCGGCGCGTTCTATTCAGTCCATTAATATATATATATATATAATATATATATTATATATTTAGTCGATTTCCTTTCAAAACGTACTTTATAAATCATTTTAAATTCTTTTTCAAAATGATTCCAACTTCATATTCAATTTTAAATAAAAATTGAATATTCCATATCATCAATATATATAATGATAATATTTTCAAACGTTATATTTTGAAATCACTTCCTTTTCTATATTCATTATAAAAACGAATATAATCGATATAAATATCGATTCGCGTCAACATGGCGCATATCTAATCAACACGGCTTTTATTCAACACTTGAATATTATTCAACACATGAAGGTTTTTATTAATTCTTACTTACAATAAAAATGGAAATTTTATTGTAAAAATATCTCGTTCAACACATGAATAGTTTCAACACATGAATATTCTCAACACATGAGTATTGTCAACACATGACTATTTTGTTATTTTATATATTTGACAAAATTGTGATTTTTATCGTTTAGAGATTTTTACTCAACACATGAATTTTCTTTTATTCAACACATGAATTTTCTTTTATTTTCTAAATTTTTTCCAAATTGGAATGAGGCCCAATCAATTACCATATAATGTTAATTATATGGATTCCATACAACACATGTATATAATAGCAACGATAAATAATCAATCATCATCCAAAGTGCACAACACAACTGTCTGCCAACCTATCGATCGACACACAACTATACAATTGGGACTAGTTTACGTCAAATATCATCCCAATACCCGTGTAGGGTTTCAAATCAACAACACATATTTTATTTGTGTAGTTGGGCGACGTGTAAAATTTATCGTCTCAATCAATATCAGTCAAATCAGTGTACATAAACAAATCGTCTGATTTGTAAATGAATATTTCATTTTATTCACATAGACGTTAAAAATCATATTCTTAACGATAAAATATTTTATTCAACCTATGAATATTCTATTCTGTTCATTTATTCAATAAAATGATCTTTTTATTTTCCTAACTTATTTTAGAAAATTTCGGCGGCATAACGACACGATACTAGAAACGGGATAAGGCCTAGCCTTATCCCCGGTCTAATAATGGCCCATGCCATACACATACCATTCTAATCAATTCCGTTTCACACACCAAACCAAATTCAAACCAATAATCTAACCAACTACACAATCAAGCAAACAAGTCGTCCATGGTCTGTGGACGACGGGTGTCGGGTGCTACTAAGCACCGTCTGCATCCTAGTATATAATTAACTAGAAAATAGAGTTTAAAGTGAGAAGTTCTCACCAAGAGCTAAACCAATTCACCACGACTCTTCTTATGTTGGAACTCTTCGCCGTGCTTTCAGCGTAATCTGTTTTCACACAGTTTGTATTAAAAATTATATTTTTTCTATCGCTATTGAATAAAAAAAAAATTATTCTTTGTTCCCATATATAAAAATCGCATTTTTATATCGTTGTTCATATAATAAAAATCGAATATTTATCTCGCCACTATCTATATAAAAATTACATTTTTATACCGTTGTTCATATAATAAAAATCGAATATTTATCTCGTCACTATCTATATAAAAATTGCATTTTTATACCGTTGTTCATATAATAAAAATCTCCTTTTTATCATAAGGTTATATATAAAAAAAACCTATCCTTTCAAATATAAAAAATCATTTCTTCACGTTATTAAAAATCTAATTTTTTCATAAGGAAAAATCTAATCTTTACATAACTAAAGATCATAACTTTTTATTTTTAAAGTTCATACCCTTTTTATTTTTAAAAATCTATCCTTTTCTTCTAACAAAAAAATCTAACCTTTTTTATTTTAAAAATCAAATCTTTTCTAAACTAAAAAGCTTATCCTCTAATTTAAAAATCGTATCTTTAGCGTGTTAAAAATCTAACCTTTTTCTATAAACAAAATCTTATCTTTAAACAAATAAAAATCTCATATTTATTCATAAAAAAAATCCTTATTTCTCTTCATACAACATCTCTTCTTTCTTCATACAAAACCCATTTCTATTCACATAAAAATCTAATTTTTTATTTACATAAAAAATCAACTTACTTTAAATAAAATAAATAAATGAATAAAGACTTACACTTCATCGAAGAAAACCGGATCTTTGCTAAAAAGGGGGGTTTACAGTCGAACGAGATCGTCGGAGGCGGGGCTGGTTCGCAGGAGGGGGCGATTGGGGTCAGGGGTGGACACGGCGGCGGAACGGTGGGGTGGCTGCTCCCTTTCCGTCGAGCTAGGGCTAGGGGGGCTTCGGGTTTCACGTTGGGCTTCGGGTTCGAGAGGAGGGCTAGAGTTGGAGAAGGGGATGGCGGAGGAGGAGAGAAGGGGGTGGGTGGCTCGGTGCTTGGCGCGGTGCCAGGAGCGGCGGCACCTCCCCTCGTCGTCTCTTTTTTTTTTCTTTTTCTTTTTATTTATCGTCCTGTAACGGATCGAAGGAAGAATAGAAAGGGGGTTCCATGTTGACTTAGTGTGTAGGGGAAAAGGAATTTTTATTTTATTTAATTTATCCTCCATAAAGTAACTTTATATTTCGATCTTCAAACGAGACCCACCGCATGTCGTCCCTAGCTAATTACCCCCATTCCGAACACAGTGGAATATGTCCCGTACGCTAATTCGCTCGTTATGATCAGTTTTCGTCAACTTTATAATATAAATTAATATAACGTTCAAATTTGATTTTAACGTACATTTCAATTTGCCAGGGCCACATACGGACCCGAAAAATTCCAGAAAAATTATTTCTAGCTTCGTATTGACGATATGGTCCTAACAAAACTAATTTCGTCAAATTCTGAGACCGTTTGAAAAATGGCCATTTTCCAATCGATGGAATTCAACTGAAATTGCTCAAACACGTTTTCTTGTGCCACACTCACATATTGATTCAGAAAATTATGAATTTTGAAACCTAACAATAATTTGACATCCCGGATCCAATAAAAGTGGTTTCGTCGAAAACGAAGGTCGTTTACAAAATTTCCATTTTTAAGGGCTTTATATATATTAAAATATATATAAATTCCACAGCGACTTTTCTGAATTTTAAACTGGACATATCTTTCAACTTCTAATGTGAAATCTCAGTTTCTTACATCCTTTAGTAAGATATCATTAAACAGATTCAAATATTTCTTGTTTCATTCAATTCTGAGTTATATTGAATTTTGTATATTCATTTGAAATTCGAAATCGAATTTTCGAACTGCCGTGCCATTTCAGGCTCGTTATATAATTTAAAATAAATTATTCGTTTTAACTCCGATTTAAATAAATTTTTCGTCGTTATTATTTAAAATAAAATTTTTAAATATTCAAAATCATTAAATTAGCCAAAATAAAAATTTTAAATTGGCTCAGAATTTCCGGGTTGTTACAATAACGGCGCAATACTAGAAACGGGATAAGGCCTAGCCTTACCACCAGTCTAATAATGGCCCACGCCATACACATACCAATCTAATCAATCACATTTCACAACCCAAACCAATTCAATCCAATTAATCGACCAAACCAAAAACCGCATCACAATAAAATCAAAAAAGTCGTCCATGGTCTGTGGACGACGGGTGTCGGGTGCTGCTAAGCACCGTTAGCATCCTAGTATATATTTATAACTAGAAAATAAAATAAAGTGAGAAGTTCTCACCTAGAAGCAAAACCAAACACTGCGACTCTTCATATGTAGAAAGTCTTCGCCGTGTTTTCAATGTAATCTGTTTTCACACAGTTTGTATTAAAAATAATATTTTTAATTCGCTACATATATAAAAATCATATTTTTCTAACGCTTCATATATAAGAAAGTTCATATTTTTCTATCGCTTTATATAAAATAAAGTTCATATTTTTATATCGCTTCATATAAAATAAAGTTCATATTTTTATATCGCTTCATATAAAATAAAGTTCATATTTTTATATCGCTTCATATAAAAAAAAGTTCATATTTTTATATCGCTTTATATAAAATAAATTTCATATTTTTATATCTTTCATATAAATTAAAGTTCATAATTTTATATCACTTCATATAAAATAAAGTTCATATTTTTATATCGCTTCATATAAAATAAAGTTCATATTTTTATATCGCTTCATATAAAATAAAGTTCGTATTTTTATATCACTTCATATAAAATAAAGTTCATATTTGTATATCGCATCATGCTTCATATAAAATAAAGTTCATATTTTTATATCGCTTCATATAAAATAAAGTTCATATTTTTATATCGCTTCATATAAAATAAAGTTCATATTTTTATATCGCTTCATATAAAATAAAGTTCATATTTTTATATCTCTTCATATAAAATAAAGTTCATATTTTTATATCGCTTCATATAAAATAAATTTCATACATTTATATCGCTTCATATAAAATAAAGTTCATATTTTTATAATGCTTCATATAAAATAAAGTTCATATTTTTATAATGCTTCATATAAAATAAAGTTCATATTTTTATATCGCTTCATATAAAATAAAGTTCATATTTTTATATTGCTTCATATAAAATAAAGTTCATATTTTTATAATTTTGAAATCATGCTTTTTTCAAAAACAAAGCTATTTTTATTTTAAAAACAATGCCATGATTATTTTTAAAACATTTTCTATTTTTATAATACAAAATCATATTTTTATAATGTTATCTATAGAACAAAATCGATTTTTTTTTTATAATTTTAAAACCATGTTATATATATATATATATTGTAAAACAAATCTTTAAACAACGTTATTTTTACTTTTAAAACAATAATGTTTTCTTTTTACAAAAACAATGGTTCTTATTTAAAGCTATTTATTTAATAATGCTGTTTTTTTAATTTACACCCTAATTAACTTAAATGTTAAATTAATTACCTTCCTAATAATGTCATTAAGGCTGTTAATCCTTGTCTTCTTCGTTCAGAACTTGGAAATACTAAACCCATCGCTCAAAACAAGCAACCCCCTGCGCTGCCACTTTCTGATGACCGGACCCAGATCCCGACATGCCCCACGACGCGCCTATGCTTGCCCTCCCCATGCCATGACCGGCGTCAGACCCGAACCCCCCAGCACGACGGAAATCCCACTCGAACGCCGCTCAATGGAGCTTCGAAATCTCGAGAATTATAGAACGATATAGGATCTCACCCGTATGGATTTAAAGCTGAGGAAAATCTCTACGAAATTAGCTTTATAAATTTCTAAAAATATTGAATGGATTGAAAACGATTTGAGGAAAGTTTTGGGGCGATTCTGTTCGTTCATCCTAGGGCCGACGGAAGTGGAGCATGATGGTAGAGAGAGAGAGGCTAGGTATTTATAATAATTATTTTATTTTATTTTAATTTCCAAAAATACCATCGTATTCATACGAACTCCAAATCAAACCCACCAACTGTCGCTCCTTGCTAATTACCCCCATCCCGAACACGATGGGATATGCCCTGTTAGCCAATTTTATACTTTCGATCAGTTTTGATTTAAACTAAAGTATAATTCAATATATATTGAATTTGAACGCACATTTTAATTTACTGGGGTCACATACGAACTCTAAAAATTCTAGAAAAATTATTTCTAGCTTCGTATTGACGATACGGTCCTAACAGAACTAATTTCGTCAAATTCCGAGACCGTTTGAAAAATGGCCATTTTCCAGTCGATTAAATTCAAACTAAAATTACCAAACACGTTTTCTTTTGCCACACTCACATATTGATTTCAAAAAATGTGAATATTGGTATCTAGCCATAACTTGACGTCCCGAATCAAACAAAAGTGGTTTCGTCGAAAACAGAGGTCATTTGCAAAAAGGCTATTTTTAAGGGCTTTATATTATTAAAATATATATAAAATTCCATAGCGACTTTTCTTAATTTTGATTTAGCCATAACTTACGATTTCTAAAGTGAAATCTAAATTTCTTACATCCATTAGAAAGATATAGTTAATACGCTCCTAACATTTCTCATTTCGTTCAATTTTGACTAATATTGAATTCATGATATTCATTTGAAATTAGAAATCGAATTTTCAAACTGCCGTGCCTTTTCAGGCTCGTTATATAATTAAAATAAATTTATTCGTTTTAACTTCGTCGAAAATAAATTTTTAGTCGTTATTATTTAAATATTCATTTTAAATAATCAAAATCCATTAAAATCGCCAAAATAAAAATTTTTAAATTGGCTCAGATTTTCCAGGTTGTTACATGACCGACCACCCATTTAGCTTGAGCGTATCGAATATATTATCACCTTAACGGATTTATGGGCTCGTCGTTATTCTTGCGAGATACAAAAGCGAAAGAAGAACAAATAAGGACTTTCTCTAGATCAGTGACAATATAACCTACTTGGGAATGACCTACTTAGCCATGTTGTCTGCCCGATTTTTGTCATTTTCCCGGTCGATAAGGCTTGAGGCTACAATTACCTTCTAGAGAACATCACATGTTTCGCTTTGAATGCCCCATCATCAGATCCATAAAATCACTAATTGACGTCCATAAATACACTCTGGGTGTTAAGCTAAGAGAATAAATTCTCCGCCACCAAACTAGTATATTTGTAAAAATAAACTTACGTGACCTTCAGGATATGCTCTGTCAGACATTCGTCGATACAAGTCATCCAGGAATAAGATGAACCGAAGACGCCCTCCTACCACATCCTATATAGGAATTACCCTAAGGATCAGTTGCGAGTAGTCCTTGCAATCCGTGGATTTCAATCACAACAGAATCACAATCCAAATGTCTCTAGCTATAGACCAGATAAATTCATCAAGTAATCCTTCCGCTTATGAAGATCAACGGACTTCAATGCTCCATCTTTATAGGCATGCAAGTTAGTTGCGTCTGCTTAGTTGATTCGAAGTGGTTTTGGGTCTAGTTCCCATCCCGGTCTCTTCGAAACAACACGTCAAAAAGTCCAATAGAATAATTCATTTGATAGTCGGTTGTTTAACTATCAAGTCATAACAGTATAGCAAAGCAAATTGGCAGCTCGGGTCTTTTGGCTTAAACCCATTCAATTAAAACCATGGTCCTGATTTAGAGTCAGTTACCTAACTAACATCTTTCATTTTCCATTACTCGAATTATAATAGACACTTTCTTTTAACATTCAAAACTCGTTTCTCTAATCCTTTTTGCCTCAAAATTTCCTTTATAATTTCCCAAATCTCTTTTATATCTCAAAACCCTTACATATTTCCTTCTGTTTAATATTTCTGTTTATTTTCTTTACTTAGGAAATATTGTATTCATAAAATCTTCTTTTTTTACTTCTTATACCATTTACAGACTTATACCATCTCCCAATAATAGTGAAATCGTTCAAGTTAGGGTATTTTAATTACCTTTCAGACCTTTATCGACAAAGTTCTTATATCAAGATAAATACTAGTTTATAATTCAAAACCTAGTACTACTTATAATATCAAAACAATCTCATTTTCCATTTTTATTAAATCATGGTTTTATAAACCATATTTTTACTTTTGAAAATCGTGGTCGATTACGACCATTCTTATTTAACTCGCTGATTAAGGGAAAATGTTTACTAAACACTTACTTTTTGTTTCAAAACTTCTTTACACAATCCAATTTCAACTTGGATTATAAAATAATAGCCCATTCACTAAACCATTTTCCAAATTTACCTTATTATAAGCTCCATCTAGATTCTTTCTTCTGCGTCTTTGAAATCTTCTTTTTTATAATAACTAACTCAATAATTATCTTTTTACGGTTAATTAGAAAATTAATAAACTTTTAGCAAAATATTATTAAGTTGGACAAACATTTGCTAAAACTTATTTCTACAATGTTTAAAGAAAACAAATAAATATAGAAAAGGAATTTTCATTAAAATAGTTGACTTGGTCAACTTAAATACATTAATTAGCTCGTTAATCGATTTCCTGAATCCATTTTCTTAAATTAATTAATAATATAATTAATTTAAAAATCGTCGCTCAATTGTTTTCTCAAAACAATTGTTCCCAAACTATCAACCCTTAGGTTCATTTTGACTTCACAAACTTATAGACCTATTAAATTGACAAAACCAATAATTTATAATAAAATATTATTTTATTTATAAAACTTTTACTTATAAAATATCGTTTAAAACTTCTTTTAGATGTAAATTTTATAACTTTGACGTTAGTTTACCTTACGAAAATCAACATTTAAAAATATGGTTTTTAAAACGTTCACTGCCAACCACTTAATTAATATCGTCGACTGATTAAAATCATAACATCGATTAACATCCATTAATATCCAAACAAGTTTAATATCATTTGGGGTAAAGAAGTCATATATATGAATAATATGCACAACTAATAATATATAATTTATTTGAGGAATCCAGTTGGATTCCTCCAACCTGTTCTTCCCTGCATCACATATAACAATAACGTTTGATAATAACATATGAAATGAATTTCAATAATCTATTACTTTTAAACGACGAAATATCAATAACGTCAACAATCAACAATAAACAACCAATAGCATCCAATCATCCAATTTTATACTATCAACTAGATCAGTCCCACGTAGTTGCACGGTTGCCTTCAATCAAACATCCATGTGGTACCGTACCAATTAATTGGCACATTGACCGAAAAAATATAATTTTGTATTAATACGTGGGACAACTTTCGTCATTTAAATAAATATTATGCTCAAGGTTCATTTGGATTTTCGCTTTTTAAAGCTTAACAAAGAAGCTTGAATAATAATAGAGTCAACCACGTGAAACCAAACTATGAAATGATTGATTTTTAAGTACTTCTACGAACTCGTCTAGATATAACTACGTTACACGAATAGAGATAGAACACTGGACGTAACATACATAATTTTGTTACACACTCTAAGCATTGCAGCTGTAGTAATAATATAAAACATTGGAAAAACACCTTTCAAATCTAGCATACATATAAATTACATCACCATTAGTCAATCTAGCATTCGAATAAAAAATATAGAAAATTAAAATCCATTTTTTCCAACTATATGCAAATCCAGGCATATAATTAAATTCCTAATTTAATTATCCATTAATTAACGCATAACAGCCAACAACAGAAAGAATGTCATCATATACATACATCATTAATTACATAAAGTACAGATATATAGTAACCACCTAATTTTCCAAACACTTCTAAATCGTCAGACAATAAACCTAAAGGGAAAAAAAGAAAGGACAAAAAAAGTATTGAAGCTGCATTTCACAGACTCCATCTTGTACAACAAAGTAGTGACATCAGACAATCTGATTTTAATTCGGAAGAAAGAAAACTGATGACTTATGCACCCTTCAAATAAACTTACAAATAACATAATAGTAAATATATCAACTCAAATAATATCAAAGAAAGGGAAATAAGAGTGAACATATGGGAATCTATTACTCTACATCCACGGTTTCAAGGAAAAGTATACCTAAGGGGAAAAAACAACGTGAGATGATATGCTAAATTCACTTAAATCCATTGAAGAAGCAACTAAATTCAGTAAACGTTTTCAATAAATTATTGAGAAGCCTCTTTAAAATACACATCTGCATTGCATAAATCATCCGAGCAAGATGTTTCCTTGACATCCTCTATAACAACTTTGTCCTGCTCAACGGTATCCCATGTAGCAACCGTTGTATAATGCATTACTACGACACTTGTTCTTGCACCTGTTAGCCTGGGTTACTGGAAGTAACCTCACCCTCACTTGCAGCTATCTTCGTAGGAGGAGGCTCCTCTTCCGTTGACAGGCATGCGAACTTGTTAGACGTATGAATCTTGCTGGCTCCTTCCCTCTGCATGCCCTCTTATTAACATGAAAAGGTGACTATAATATTTAATATATTTTTTATTTTTGCGAATGAATGAATATGTTGAAATATGAAACCAATTGTCGGCCAATTTTTATCTGTTCCGCTTAATCAATGATCAAAGTTCAATTTTTTTGGCTTAGCATGTTGTTTCTGATTAACCGATAGCTATGTCATAAAATATAATCAGGATATTTTCATTTGAATAAAAATACAGGATATTTTTGTAAAAATCCATATGCAGTGTTTAGATTTTCCATTTTGAAGTTTGAGAAGAAACAGCTTTGTGTGTAGTCAAGTGTGGTTAAGTAAAACTGATAGGGGTAAAACATATTATAGAAAATTAGAATCACATGAATGAAGCATAAATCTTTAGGCAATATGAAAGTATGCCTGTATTCAGAACACCAGATAAAACATTGAACACGTACATTAAAGACGGCAACAAATGAATGTGGGAGCCAACCTGGTAAGCTTTTATGCCATTTGAGTACCAACATGCATTGTAAAATCATATTTGCTGAGTGATGATTCTGCAGGTTCAATATTGCTGAGTGATGATTCGGTGGACGGAAAAACTTCAATTTAGTGTAAACAAGTCATATATATGAATAATATGCACAACTAGTAACATACAATTTATTTGAGGAATCCAGTTGGATTCCTCCAACCTGTTTTTCCCTGCATCACATGTCACAATAACATTTGATAATAACATATGAAATGAATTTCAATAATCTATTACTTTTAAAGACGAGGTATCAATAAGGTCAACGATCAACAATAAATAACCAATAGCATCCATAGCATCCAATTTTATACTATCAATGATAAGTTATAATTATATGAATTTAGCACATCATAATATTCCAGAAAAGTGTGAGAATTAACTCACCATTTTGTTCCATGCACGATTGTCGCGCTATTTATATAATTTCAACCTAGCATTTGAAATTATACAAAAATCCAATAGCTTCTGCTTTCAACCATTTCTGCTCGACAGCGTGGCACTCGTTGCCACGATCCCAAAAAATCCAATTTCACTTAATTCTGATATAGTATGAATAAGTTATTCTTATTACAAAATTTAATTTGAATTAAATAAATATGTGATTAACTAAAATTATAAATTAAATATTAAACCATCTAAAATCATTAATACCATTTTAGCCGCTTAATGATGCACTAAGCACGTAGTTTCCCCTTTCTGATTTCTCTCTCCCCGACGGCTACTCCTTTTTCAAAACCGAATGGAAGCTCTCCTTTACCACAACTCCACCGTGCCGCCTCTAACAAGTCTGAACCCCGACGGATGCCTCCACCAGAAATCCGCTTCCAGCAGCCCCTATTGCCTGGAGCGCGATGTCCCTAGCCCCTCCATGTCGCTAGAAACCTACCCCGACCAAATTCCATTTAAACCGAAAAATCTCCACAGTCGCTTCACTTTAGATCTCGCCACCACCACAAATCAATGCTGCACTCTTCCCCCGACCTTTCTTCTTCAGACCATCCTCACCAATTCGCTACCGTTGGATGGTAAAAGCCCAAACTCCGATCGCTACTTCCAGAAATACCTGAAAACTCAGTTCTCCGATCATCTTACTTCCACCACCTCTACAGTCAATTTCAGGCGATCTGACCAAAAGAAAAAGGGTAGCCTTCTTTCCTAACTACAACATCTCTTTTGACTCCAACAACAATCGCTTACCCAAAACATCACAAAACCAAAAAAAACAAAACTCATTTTCTTGCTGGTTTGGTTGATTCCAGTCACCTCAAGTAATGATAGCTCACAAAATTTTACTAGCACCTCCCCCTCGACCTCAGATACAACCCCCTGTTGATCACCTCCTTCAATTCTTCCCAGATTTTTAGATATAAATTGTTTTGTCAACAAGGACTTTTCTGCAAATATATGGACGCTGGAAAATGGTTTGAACGGGAATGCTGAATATTTGGGCTGAAGTTAGCCTGTATATATAATGTAAATAATATTATTTTATATTGAGGTGACTAACGTTATTTTATTTCGTGTCTATCGCCATTTCTGAATGTTGTTTATTGATTCATGGTATAATTTGACGTTATGGTCCCAATGAATCTTGTTCCGTCGAATTCCGAATCCATTTGAGAAAACAGCACTCGTTCGAGTCCAAATGGATGATTTATTTAAATTTAAATTTGTTGCGCTTACAAAATAACTCCAATCGACGCGAAACTTGAAATCTAGCAATATAAGCCGTTACGGTCATAATAAAATTTGTTTCGTTGAAAGCAGAGGGCATTTGAATAAAAACTCTTTTTAAATGTCTAATTTAAATTAAAATAAATCAATTTAAAAATACTTCAATATAAAATTAATGAAATGTTATAATCGGCCATACGCGAGTAGAAATTTATGTATTATCAGTATAAATTACTTCGGGTTGAATTCCAAGCCAAATCGATATTAAATTTATAAAAACTCTTTTATTTTATATAAATAGACGTTATAATATATTAACGAATTTTACAGCGACTATTTGAAAATTTGATTTGGACTAAAAACAAAATCTACAACATGAAAACTCGAATTTTCTCTTTCATCTGAAAAATATTATCATATAGATTTGGATGTTTCTTGTTTCGAAGAAATCCGACTTATATCGGATCCTGTACATCCAAATGAAGTTCAAAACATTATATTACGAACTACCACGACGTTTTAGGTACGTTTATAATTAAATTATAAATTACACGTTCAAACATCGTTTAATAAATGAATTCGTTAATATAATTCAACTATAAACTGAATTAACTCTTTCATACTGGCAATTCATAGAAAATTGCAGCTCCAATATATTTCCAATTATTTCGAAATAAATTATTATTTTATTATTTATATTAATATAATATTCAAAATAATTGAATTCAAGCTATTTAAATTCCAAAATTCTCTTGGATGGATTTTTGAGTTGAATTTAGCTCTTCTACACCTGTTTTCAACTCCAATGAACTTCATTAGTTTTCAAAACAATGTCAGTTAGGTTCAAATATCCATATCACCCATTTCAACCAATTCCACACACAATTCAATTCACGTAAAATTTGTTTATAATTATTTCTTAACAATCCATTTATTTCTTTAAATATCCATTAAGATTCATAAATCTTGAATTAATTTATTCAACTTATTTATTTCATATTGGTTTCCAACCAAGTCTATTCATTTTCAAGTTTATATTTATCCAATCAACCGCACAATCCAAACATATCATTTAGTAAATCTAATTGTTTGCCCATATTATAATTATTTGAGAAAATCGTTACTTTTATTACTTTACAAAATATATTAGGCTAAATAATTTAAATATAATTTTATATCAATATTACAAATATCCGCTCTCATATATATACTCAAACTCGATCTAGGGCTTTACTAACCCTATCTCTATCGTGTTACGCCACCGAGCCAAGTTATTACTAAACCAATAACTCTGATACCACTTTGTAACGTCCTACTTTTCCGTACCCTTTGAGTTGACTAATTACACTTCTGTCCAACCCAAAGTGCACGAAAAGCGGAAGGTTAAGAGAAAGAAGTTAGAGGATGAGAAATAGAAAGAAAAAAATGTTAGAATAGAAGAAAAGAAGAAGAACATCAGAATCTCACAGCGAAACGAATAAATATGATATATCAAATTTCTTTACAAAAAGAAAGTGTACATACATACCAATCATCATAGTATAACATATATCTATCACAACGAAAAATAACTTTAAATACCTAACGGTGAAGCCTCTTTCTTCTAGCTCCTGAATTCCAAGCGGAACCTAACCTGGGAATATACCCGGTCTAACCCGAGCACATTTGAAGCAAAGCAAAATTCACCCGGATCAGTCTGGAATACTTTCGGTGATAAATTCACAGTACAAATAACTTGTTTAACTTTAGAAATCCTTTTTTTTAAAGAAAAGGATAATAGTAAGACTAGCCCACACATAAGCATGGACAGTTTTTTCCTTACTATAACCCAAAACAATTTTGAAATATCAAAATCCAGTGATATTATAATAGTGTCTACCAAACCACAAACAAATGACCATCTAGAAGAATGCTTGCGTCCCACGCTCTACATATATATAACATAAAATCAAAAACCGCATGGAGCTTATTGGAGATTGGATTCCAACTATAGCAAGGTATGGGACCACCTTCCGATCAATGTACTCTAGAGATGATACACTGGGGTTCAACAAGGACATCTTGCAACCCGACCACACATGATCGACCACCCATTTAGCTTGAGTGTATCAAATATATTGTCACCTTAACAGATTTATGGGCCCGCCGTTATTCCCGAGAGACACGGAAGCGAAAGAAGAACAAATAAGGACATTCTTTAATCAATGACAATATACCATACTTGGGAATGAACAACTTAGCCATGATGCCTGCCCGATCCTGGATGATGAGGCTTGAGGCTACAATTACCTTCTAGAGAACATCACATCATTTGCTTTGAATGCCACATCGTCAGATCCGTCAAATCACTAATTGACGTCCACAAATACACTCTGGGTGTTAAGCTAAGAGAATAAATTCTCCGCCACCAAGCTAGTATATTTGTAAAAATCAATTTACATGACTTTTAGGAAATACTCTTTCAGATATTTGTCCATATAAGTCATCCAGGAACATGATGAACTGAAGGCACCCTCCTAGCGCATCCTATATAGGAATTACCCTAAGGATCAGTTGCAAGTAGTCCTTGCAATCCGTGGATTTCAGTCACAACAGAATCACAATCCAAATGTCTCTAGCTATAGACCGGAGAAATTCATCAAGTAATCCTTCTGCTTATGAAGATCAACGGACTTCAATGCTCCATCTTTATAGGCCTGCAAGTTAGTTGTGTCTGCATAGTTGATTCGAAGTGGTTTTGGGTCTAGTTCCCATCCTGGTCTCTTCGAAACAACACGTCAAAAAGTCCAATAGAATAATTCATTTGATAGTCGGTTGTTTAACTATCAAATTTTAACAGTACAGCAAAGCAAATTGGCAGCTCAGGTCTTTTGATTTAAATCCATTCAATTAAAACCATGGTCCTGATTTAGAGTCAGTTACATAACTAACATCTTTCGTTTTCCATTACTCGAATTATAATAGACACTTTCTTTTAACATTCAAAAATCGTTTCTGTAATCCTTTTTGCCTTAAATTTCCTTTATAATTTCCCAAATCTCTTTTATATCTCAAAACCCTTACATATTTCCTTCTATTTAATATTTATATTTATATTTATTTCCTTTACTTAGGAAATATTTTATTCGCAAAATCTACTTTTTACTTCGTAAACCATTTACAAACTGATACCATCTCCCAATAATAGTGAAATCGTTCAAGTTGGGGTATTTTAATTACCTCTCAGACCTTGATCGAAAACATTCTTATCTCACCTGACACTACTTATAATATCAACATAATCTCATTTTCCATTTTTTGTTAAATCATGGTTTTATAAACCATATTTTTACTTTTGAAAATCGTGGTCGATTAAGACCATTCTTATTTAATTCATTAATTAAGGGAAAATGTTTACTAAACACTTACTTTTTGTTTTAAAACTTCTTTATTAATCCAATTTCAACTTGGATTATAAAATAATAGCCCATTCACTAAACCATTTGCCAAATTTACCTTATTATAAACTCCATTTGGATTCTTTCTTTTACGTCTTTGAAATGTTCCTTTTCATAATAACTAACTCGATATTTATCTTTTTACAATTAATTAGAAAATTAATAAACTTTTAACAAAATATTATTAAGTTGAACATACATTTGGTAAAACTTATTTCTAGTACGTTATGGAAAACAAACATATATAGTAAAGGAATTTTCATTAAAACAGTTGAATTGGTCAACTTAAATACATTAGTTAGCTCGTTAATCGATTTCTTGAATCCCTCTTCTTAAATTAATAACTAATATAATTAATTTAAAAGTCAATGCTCAATTGTTTTCTCAAAACAATTGTACCCAAATTATCAACCCTTCGGTTCATTTTGACTTCACAAACTTATAGACTTATTAAATTGCCAAAACCAATAATTTATAATAAAATATTATTTTATTTATAAAACTTTTACTTTATAAATATAATTTAAAACTTCTTTTCAGATCTAAATTCTATAACTTTAATGTTAATTTACCTTACGGAAATCAACGTTTAAAAATATGGTTTTTATACCTCACTGCCAACCACTTAATCAATACCGTCGATTGATTAAAATCACAACAACAAGTAACGTCCATTAATACCCAAACATATTTAATGTCATATGGGGTAAACAAGTCATATATATGAAAAATATGCACAACTAATAACATACAATTTATTTGAGAAATCTGGTTCGATTCCTCCAACCTGTTCTTCCGTGCATCGCATATCACAATAACATTTGATAATAACATATGAAATGAATTTCAATAATCTATTACTTTTAAACGACGAAATATCAATAACGTCAACGATCAACAATAAACAGCCAATAACATCCAATCATCCAATTTTATACTATTAATGATAAGTTATAATTATATGAATTTAGCGCATCACAATATTCTAGAAAAGTATGAGAATTAACTCACCATTTTGTTCCATTCACGATTGTCATGTTGTTTATATAATTTCAACCGAGCATTTGAAATTATACAAAAATCCAACAGCTTCTGTTTCCAACCATTTCTGCTCGACAGCGTGGTGCTCGTTGCCACGATCCCAATGAATCCTATTTCACTTAATTTTTATATCGTATGAATTAGTTGCGCTTATTACAAGATTTAATCTGAATTAAATAAAGTGAAAATAAGGCTCAGAACTTAATTAGGCTCACATCCAGTGATAAACTTATTATAAATTAGGTCCCTATTTTTAAAAAGTAGCAAAAAAATGAAAAAAAAATAAGAAATTTATTATTTAAATAAATTATGCGTGTGACCATAAATTCGCTCAAAAAAGAAATCAAAAAACATGCAAAAAAAATAAAACATCGAAAAATGCAGTTAAATGCATAATGTTATGCAAGAATTTCAATTTCCTGCGTATATATGTACCAGTATTCCAGTGTTGCATCCGCTTTTGAATTTTATTTGCATTCAAGTGTGCAAGTAAATCCGAAACATGCACACATGTGTGCAACGTATGTGCATGCAAAACTATAGCATAATTCCCTTTGTGCAATAATTGCATACATGTATGCAAGTATTGTCAATACTTGCATACATATATGCAAGTTTTTTTCTTGGCGTAGACTTCTGGGATTATTTCCAGATTTTAGAATATTATTTTAACACGGCCGCACTTTTTTTTTGGAAAAAAACAAAGGAGCGAAAGGAAGAAAGCAGGAGGCGGGACATAAAAGTAGGAAATGGATCCAAGAAAGTAAGAGGCGACATTTCAAAAATAGGGGGCGGAAGTATATTGGAAACTATGACCGGATGTGAGCCTAATTCTAAAACTTAATAGGGACCTCTAAAAAATGCACCCTGAAATAAATATGTGATTAACTAAAATTATATATTAAATATTAATTATCATATAAACTCCTTAATCCCATTTTAGCCGCATAATGATGCACTAATCACGTGGTTTCCCCTTTTCGATTTCTCTCTCCCCAATGGCTCCTCCTTTTTCAAAACCGAATGGAAGCCCTCCTTCACCACAACTCCACCGCGTCGCCTCTGACAAGTTTGAACCCCGACCGATGCCTCCACTAGAAAGCTCCTTCCTGCAGCCTTCACCGCCTGAAGCGCTGACGTCCCTTACCTCCCCACGTTGCCAAAAACTCACCCCGACCAAATTCCATTTAAACCAAAAAATATCCACTGTCGCTTCATTTCAGATCTCGCTACCGTCACGAATCGACGCTGCACTTTTCCCCCGACCTTTCTTCTTCAGACCATCCTCACCAATTCACCACCGTTGGACGACAAAAGCCCAAACTCGATCGCCACTTCCAAAAATACCTGAAAACTCAGTTCTCTGATCATCTCACTTCCACCACCTCTACAGTCAACTTCAAACGATCCGGCCAAAAGGAAAAGTGTAGCCTTCTTTCCTAACTTCAACATCTATTTTGACTCCAACAGCAATCGATCACCCAAAACATCACAAAACCAAAAAAAAGTAACTCATTTTCTTGCTAGTTTGGTCGATTCCAATCACCAAAAGTAATAATAGCTCACCAAATTTTACCAGCACCTCCCCCTCGACCTCAACTACAACCCTCCCTGTCGATCACCTCCCCCGAGTCTTCCCAGATTTTTAGATATATATTGTTTTATTAGCATGGACTTTTCTGCAAATATATGGACGTTGGAAAATGGTTTGAACGGGAATGCTGAAAATTTAGGCTAAAGTTAGGCTGTATATATAATGTAGATAATATTATTTTATGTTAAGGTGACCAACGATATTTTATTTCATGCCTATCGCCATTTCTGAACATTGTTTATTGATTACTATGCTCACATACATACTCGGTTCACGACAAAAATGGACATCGTGGTATAAATTGACTTTACGGTCCTAATGAATCTTGTTTCGTCGAATTCTGAATCTATTTGTGAAAACGGCGCTCGTTCGAGTCCAAACGATCTATTTATTTACATTTAATTTTGCTGCGCTTACAAAATAACTCCAGTCAACGCGGAACTTGAAATCTATGCCGTTACGGTCATAATAAAATTTGTTTCGTTAAAAATAGAGGTCATTTGAATAAAATCCCTTTTTAAATGTCTAATTTAAATTAAAATAAATCAATTTAAAAATACCTCAATAAAATGTTAATAAAATGTTAATAAAATATTATAATCGGTCATACACGAGTAGAAATTTGTGTAGTATCAACATAAATAACTTCGGGTTAAATTCCAGGCCAAATCGATATTAAATATATTAAAAACTTTTTTATTTTACATAAATAAACATTATAATATGTTAAAGAATTCCATAGCGACTATTTGAAAATTTGATTTGGACGTAAAACAAAATCTACAACATGAAAACTCGAATTTTCTCTTCTATTAGAAAAATATTATCAAATAGATTCGGATATTTCTTGTTTTGAAGAAATCCGACTTATATCGGATCCTGTACATCCAAATGAAGTTCAAAATGTTATATTACGAACTACTGCGACGTTTTAGGTTCGTTTATAATTAAACTATAAAATATACGTTTAAATGTCGTTAAATAAATGAATTCGTTAATATAATTCAACTATAAATTGAATTAACTCTTTTATACTGCCAATTCATAGAAAACTACTGTTAATCCCTAAAAAATCCTTACGCACATTGTATAAGAAATCCGAGCGAACGCCCCCCCGAGTCGGTCGAGCGCAACATCGTCTCAAACACTTAGAAAAGCACCCAAAGTAAGATCCGAACATCAAGCCCAAGGTGGGTCGATCATCCGGTACGACCGACCACAACAATACAATACACCTCAGAAAGTGGGAACGAGTAAGGCTGAGGACCCCATACGTTGGGAGCTCGCATATGGCAGCCAAGAAGCGCTCGATCCAAACACGAAAGCCCGATCATACACGTATAAAAAACCAGAAGAGGGAATCATGCGCACACATGAAGACCGCCCGCTAACTGCAACACAAATCGCTCAGTATTCAAATCTATAGAGCAGTCACAAGCCAGCCTCCTTAGCAGAGCGCTTTGGCACCTCAAAAACAATGAAGATCTTCACCCACACGCTTAGGACAAGCACAACCTCACCGCGGCACGACGACCGATCGCTCCAGCAGATCATCCTCAAATAGATCGCATACCCACTCATTAGCCAATGGAGACCGCCATAACAAAAGAACTCCAGTTGAAGAATTCATGCACAAGCCGATCAAGACACTCGATCCATAGAGTCACTCGCCCACAACGATCAACTACAACTTTAGGCAGCTGGCAACAGCTAGCCAATGGCACATTAGTAATTAACGGAACAAGTAGCTATAATCCACAAAGGCAGATTGTAACACCCCACCTCCGCCAGGGTGGCTCTTGCAAGCAACTCTGACTTTGGTGGGGCGTTTTAAAACAAGGTAAACATGCATAATGATATAACAAGGCAGGACATGACATATATATATAAATAAACAGAGTAAGTAGATAAAACAGCGGAAGATTTTAAACCATTTCAAAACACAAGTCTGGTACATCAAAATGTCAATTTCCCACAATTACAAGTCTAGATAAAAACATCATTTGATAAACTGAAATACATAAGTACTATCCCCAAATAAGAGTGATAAACCATAGCGGGCTCACTATCCACACGTACATGAGCTAATCCAGCAATCAAGCTAAGCGATCCAAGCTAAGCACCAATGTTCCCACCCTGAGAACCTGGGGGGGAAACGGAAGAAAAGAAGCGAAAAGAAAACAGGTCAGTCAAAAAGACTGAGTAAGCCCTGCTACGATCAGTCTATAAACTAATAAAGTTAACAACATGATGGAAACTGAGATGATCATAGATAACAACATACTGGCATGATAAATTAACTACAAGATAGATAGAGGTGTCATCGCATAAAACAAGGTTAAGTTTTGCACCACGGTGTACTAGCAAACCAACATAACAGGTATTGATCCCTCAGCTCAAACTTTGGCCCAATAACATGAGGTGACCTTAATACAAGGTCCAGCCCAACGGTCTAGTCGATCGGCTCCCTATAAACCTAACACGTCAAGTGTTTGTGTCCATACCGCCTACATATGGATGTAGTCAGACTGTGCTGGGTCCACCTTCGGGTGTATCAAGCCCTTGGGTGTCAACCCCAGACACTGAAGCAATAATGCACAGCCTAAACCTACTGGTACCCGTGCCTCGAGTTTGTCCAACACCGGACTACGTGCACGTCCGTAGCCCGCCTGGACCCGCACCGCTGTACCACTCAGCCGTCGCTTTGGTCGCTTACATCAGTCCAGTAATCGTGCCCCGCCCTAGCCTAGCTTCTAGGGTTGTGAATGATACCAAACTGGGATTACTGTTAGAACAGACCACGTTACTAGGGTTTTCTAAGAGGGTTAAGTGTGGTTTAACCCCTCACTAATCATGGATTAAATTGGTTAAGTGTAACCGACAGTTCACAATTTAACCCCATTCTAATCCCTCGAACCCCCAAATGGATTAAATTGGTTAAGTGTAACTTAACCCCATTTCCATCCCTTGAATCCCCAAATTGGTTAAGTATTAGTGGACCCCGACTTAACCCTAATCACGAGGCATTAATTAATTTAATGCACCTTAACCTCTCACATTAGACTTTGTTGCGGTCACTAGTTAGGCCGGTCGGTTCCGGGTAGCTTTACACCACAACTAGGTCTAACCTCGGGTCTTGGCACCACATGACCAACTTCTCACATTGGATCCTATTGTTTGTAGCCACTAGTTAAGCCGGTAGGTTCCGGGTAGAATTATGCTACAAACTCAACCCAACCTCGAATTGGCCACACTTATGTTTTCTAAGTGTCATGTCCACTTTATTTTCAAAACATAATTACAAGTTCAACAAATACTTGGGTAGACCTAACTTAATAGGTAAATTCCCAAGGGGTAGACCTAACTTAATAGGTAAATTCCCAATTCTATATTTTCATGTATTTTAAGTTTTTACCCAAAACCCCCAACGTCATTCTATCGCTTACATATTCGTCATAACGCATAAAGGATAGAAAGAGGGAACTTGGCGCAACATACATGATGAATCTTACATATCATAATAAACATGCATAACTTGTCAAACATACATAACATGGCATAGTGAACTTGCATAAGCATGCATAACTTGTTAAACTTGCAAATCATGGCATAGTGAACATGCATAACCCAATAAACTTGCAAATCATGGCATAGTGAACTTGCATAAACATGAATAACTTGTTAAACTTGCAAATCATGGCATAGTTAACTCGCATAAACATGCATAACTTATCAAACTTGCAAATCATGTCATAGTGAACTTGCATAAACATGCATAACCCAATAAACTTGTAAATCATGACATAGTGAACTTGCATAATCATGCATAACTCAATAATCTTGCAAATCATGGCTTAGTAAACTTGCATAAACATGCATAACTCAATAAACTTGCAAATCATGGCTTAGCAAACTTGCATAAACATGCATAACTCAATAAACTTGCAAATCATGGCTTAGCAAACTCGCATAAACATGCATAACTCAATAAACTTGCAAATCATGGCTTAGCAAACTTGCATAAACATGCATAACTCAATAAACTTGCAAATCATGGCTTAGCAAACTTGCATAAACATGCATAACTCAACTTTCATCACATATTAACTTTAGAGTTTCTAAAATGAAGGTAAGAGTGCTTACAAATATTATGAAGACACAAATCTACTAATAAAGATTGAGAAGCCCCTTTATGCAAGCATATAAAAACCCAAAACAAAGCTCCAATTAACAAAAATCCCAAAAACTCTAGCTTAGCAATCAAAGCTTGCAACTTGATGATGTATGCAAGCTAATGATCATTCATGCAACTTAGAAATGCTTGTATGAACATCAAAACCTTCATAGGAATGATTTATGAAGAGATTGGAGGCTAGGGTTTTTAAGTGGAGGCCATTTGAGAAATCAATTTGACATAGTTTGGTTGCTAGAATGAATAATTGGGTTTTAGGGTAGGATTAGGGTCTTATTTATAGATTAGGCTAGTGATTTAGATCATAGGATTAACCCTAGATTCAATTAGGTCCATCAGATTTCGGAATTCTCTAGAACCAAGCCACAAGACCAAGCCCAAATCAGAAATGGTGCACCAGGCCAAACAGCCCGGCCACCCCCTGTCGACAGGGCTGTCGACACCCTAGGGACCCTGTCGACATGCCTGTCGACATGCGGGTCTTGGCGGGAATTTTCTCGCCTGCGCCAGTTTGCCCTAACCCTTGCTTTTTAATTTAAAATTTAAATCTGTTTTTACTTAGGGATTTTCTGAAAACTTCAATGGGCCTTAACTGGGTCATACGGACTCCGATTTTCGAAAACTCGGACTCTATTTCGCGTATTTTTCCGAGACGAACGCAATGGCATAGCCCGTTTCCCTTGATTCACATTTTAGAATTAAATTCTGCCTCGATTTATGTTATAACAGATTATTGAAAATACGGGTTGTTACATTCTCCCCTCCTTAAAGGATTTCGTCCCCGAAATCTTCAAGTTAGGAAGAACATATCCTACCATCCAACATCCATCTACTCAAAACATCATCCACGAGCAATCATTGTCCTTAAAGGATTCTAAATGTGGTATGAACATATGCAAAAGTGTGTGTATATGTACTTACCTAATGCAAAAATCAGGCGGTTACTGATACAGTAAACCTCCTTAATGCATATGTATGTCAGTGAAATGAATCCATATGTATGCAAATTCCTAAATTCATAGTATCTATATGAGTGCACATAACATTCATTCATATGCAACATCCATGTGGTGGCACAGCAAGTTCCAATCATGAATAAGCATAAACACTCATGCATATGCAATATGAAGAGTGTGTGAGCCGATCTAGTGCCTAATGTGTATAATGCATCCACGAGTAACCACTTGCAAACACTTGCAACCACTTGCAAACATCAAGCATAACATGTTTCAAACACATGTTTCATCCAAAGGGTTTCTACCTAAGGTTCTCATGACAAGATAAACACGATAAACTAGATAAACTAGATAAACATGGACAGAGAGATAATCAAGATAAACTCCTTTTTGGATTACAAGAAATCCATTCAAACTCTGACATATAGTACTAACCGATGAGTCACAACCCTCTTATGGAGTTTACAACAGAAATAAGATCGAGAATGGGACCGAGAGGATATATACAAAAGATAACTTGCAAGCAAGCTCCACAGGAAAACAAGGATCAAGGATGCACTCTTAAAAAGAGATATGATGCGCGTATCTAGTCTTCATTCTTCTTAGTCTCGTTTCCTTGAGCTTTACTCCACTGTGCTTTGACCGTCTTTTACCTCATGATTTCTTGGCTTCCTAACTCCTATTTCCCAAATTCGAGTTGGAACTCATTTCATTATCGCCTCTCGTCTTCCCTTTTCCACTTATTCTTATTTCTTAAACATAACTGTAACCTTATGATTTCATGCAAGCTCTCCAAAATTCACTAGTGAATCCTGGATCTCGTCTACTTACTATAAAGTATTCCACGCAGCAGAACTTTTCTTGAAAATACCAATCCATGTTGCCAATTGCCCTTACAAACGTGATTTTCTATAACTCATGCTTAATCGAAATGAGCCATCCGCCTATGAGTGATAGGCCATACCTAGATTCCGTTGCCTACCCATGGCTTCCTGTAGGCTATTTCAAAACTGGCCAACTTCCTGAGGGTAAACCGTTGCTAACCATGATGCAGTCCTCTCTCTCTTTACCGGACTGAAATGAGCACTCTTCGTGAGTCTACCTATTATGACCCACATACCCGTATTCCCTTTCTTTGATCTAGGTAGTCCATCCACATAATCTATCGAGATGCTTACATACTTCCCTTGCGGAACCTCTAATGGAGGTAATGGCCCGCTGGGCTTCTATGACTTGGCCTTAACCTGGTGGCACAACCTGCATCCTGAGACCAACTTGGCCACCTCCTCGAGTGATGCGCATCTTCAAGAACCTTCTTTACCAAGTCTTCCACTCGAGGAACACATACTCTCTCCTCACGCCTTAGTCATCCCTTGTCATCTATAATATTTCTAGCGAGGTGACTTAACATCTCGCCTCGAATCATCTGGTCCATGTTCTTGACTAACTGCGGGTCTTCTTCCTGTGAAACCCCCTTCTTGATCCAGAAGAGTAAGTCTAAGCTCAGGGAATGCTAACTTAACTAGCCAAACGGAGAAAGCTTCTTACTTCAATTGCCTTCTCAGGGTTTTCCGGTCTTAAACCGCAACCACTTTAGCGGAATCCACCGCTAAGCCTTACTTAGGAACTATGAGCCCAAGAAATCCAACTTCTTTCCTCCAAAGTGACATTTGGAGAACTTGACCTTCAACTGGTGGCTCTAAGCGTATCCATCACCTCCTTGAGATGTCTAGCATGCTCTTCCTCGTTCTTTTAAGGAGATCAAAATATCGTCTACGACGACCACGACAAACTTGTTCAAGGACTCCCTAAACACCCTACCCATCGAGTTCACGTAATATGCGGGTGCATTAGTCAAACCAAATAGCATGACTAGCCATTCTAAAAATCCATCTAGAGTCCTAAACGCAGTCTTGTCAATTCCATCCTCAGCCATCCTAAGCTGATGGAATCCGGTAGCTAGATCAAAAGAAAAGAGATGCTCCTACAAGCTGATCAAACAAATCATCGATCCTTGGTAACGGTTGTCTATTCTTCTCACGATAATCAACACGTAAGCGAAGAAAACTGTCCACATTAGTAATGAATACTACTGGAGCATCCTACTCGAAAATGCCTCGTCACAGGAAGTTCTTCTCAAGCAACTCCTTGACTTACTTTCTTAACTCTCATCTCGTGAGGTCATGTGCCTAACCGGCCACGAAACTGGCTTGGTATTACCAACCAGATAATGCGGAAATCTATCCCACGTCTAGGGGTAACCCCTTCACTTCACCCAAGATATCAGGATATTCTCGGACCACCCTCACAGATTGCAAACTATCGATAGACGAGTCGAGGGATTTCAAGATAACATAACCTGACGGGACCCATAGGGTTACTAGAAATTTCTAGGGTATTACCGAGGCGAGTCATGAGCCTCACAACCCTATATACAAAAACCAAGAATGGCTCCAAAACAGGACAACCATTCCATGCCCAAAACCAACCCATATCCCCTGAAACCGAGAATATAAACATCCCACGAGAATTCTATACTCAAGATAGAAATTTTCAAATCCACTCAGACCACAGACAAACGGGCAGAACCCCCAATTGGATTTGAAACACATACGGGATCATCAACTAGACTAGTACTTAGGTGCAAACTTTCAACTAGATTAGATGAAATAAAACTATGCGATGTGCCAGAACCAAACAAAGTTCGAACGGGGAAAATCAGAAAAGTAAACAAGACTTCCAACAGAAACACTACCTCGATCATGAACTGGAGCGGCATTAAGAGCATGAACTTGCCCTCCCGAAGGTCCAGCAAGCTGAGTCTGACCCTGGCCTTGCCCTTGCTTCTTCGGGCAATCCCTAGTGAAGTGTCCCATTTCTCCACAGTTAAAGCAAGTGCCCTTCCTTTTCCTGCAATCCTTGTTTAGATGAGTCGAGCTTCCACAAGTAAAGCACTTCTTTTCCTTCTTATCTTCAGACTTCTCCTCCTTCTCGTCACTCCTATTCTCTTCACTGAGTAGGGCCATATTCACCAAACTCTCGAAAGTTGCCCCCAAGGGTATATGAGACATGGCTAAACCATGTAACGGCTCGTTTAATCCTAGAGCAAAGTGTAGGGCCTTCTTCTGAGCTGTATTAACCAAGTCTAAATCGACCCGAGCCAGTTGATTAAACTTATCTATGTATTCCCTAATAGTCATGTCCCCTTGCTTCAGTGATAAGAACCTCAGTCCAAACCTTCCTCTAAAATCATCCCAAGTCTCAATTGGCCTAGTTGCGGTGGTGACTACCCACCAACGTGCAGCTTCTTCCTTTAGCAACCATACTGCCAATAAAACCTTCCTACGGTCACCTATATCAAAGGTGGCTAAAAGATCTTCGGTCTCTTTCAACCAATTCCTTGCCTCTACAAAAGTCTCTGTTCCACTAAAATTCTTGCCACCCATTATCTTAAAGTTCTTACAAGTTTCCGCAAAATCCGCTTGTGGAGGCTGAGGGAGAAGAGGAACATCAGCTACGGAAAGAGGAGGAGGAACAGCGGCCTTGACTGGAAAGACAACATTAGAGACACCCGGGACCGGTGCCGTGACTTCCAAGTACCGACGAAACCAATCGGGTATTGTTACCCCTTCGGGTAAGATGAGATTATCAGACATGCTGGAAACGAAAAGAAAAGAGTTCAAACGAGGGATCAAAGGATAGTGCTAATGGCTTTTGGGGAATAGCCTTTAAAAATAACTAGACTTTTCTTTGGAAAATACTTAATACTTGGTTTTGAAAATAGTTTTTCAAAAGTTTTTTTTTTAAAAAAAAAACCTTTTTATCCCTTCTCGTAAACCATATGCTCTGATACCAAATGTAACACCCCACCTCCGCCAGGGTGGCTCTTGCAAGCAACTCTGACTTTGGTGGGGCGTTTTAAAACAAGGTAAACATGCATAATGATATAACAAGGCAGGACATGACATATATATATATATAAATAAACAGAGTAAGTAGATAAAACAGCGGAAGATTTTAAACCATTTCAAAACACAAGTCTGGTACATCAAAATGTCAATTTCCCACAATTACAAGTCTAGATAAAAACATCATTTGATAAACTGAAATACATAAGTACTATCCCAAATAAGAGTGATAAACCATAGCGGGCTCACTATCCACACGTACATGAGCTAATCCAGCAATCAAGCTAAGCGATCCAAGCTAAGCACCAATGTTCCCACCCTGAGAACCTGGGGGGGAAACGGAAGAAAAGAAGCGAAAAGAAAACAGGTCAGTCAAAAAGACTGAGTAAGCCCTGCTACGATCAGTCTATAAACTAATAAAGTTAACAGCATGATGGAAACTGAGATGATCATAGATAACAACATACTGGCATGATAAATTAACTACAAGATAGATAGAGGTGTCATCGCATAAAACAAGGTTAAGTTTTGCACCACGGTGTACTAGCAAACCAACATAACAGGTATTGATCCCTCAGCCCAAACTTTGGCCCAATAACATGAGGTGACCTTAATACAAGGTCCAGCCCAACGGTCTAGTCGATCGGCTCCCTATAAACCTAACATGTCAAGTGTTTGTGTCCATACCGCCTACATATGGATGTAGTCAGACTGTGCTGGGTCCACCTTCGGGTGTATCAAGCCCTAGGGTGTCAACCCCAGACACTGAAGCAATAATGCACAGCCTAAACCTACTGGTACCCGTGCCTCGAGTTTGTCCAACACCGGACTACGTGCACGTCCGTAGCCCGCCTGGACCCGCACCGCTGTACCAATCAGCCGTCGCTTTGGTCGCTTACATCAGTCCAGTAATCGTGCCCCGCCCTAGCCTAGCTTCTAGGGTTGTGAATGATACCAAACTGGGATTACTGTTAGAACAGACCACGTTACTAGGGTTTTCTAAGAGGGTTAAGTGTGGTTTAACCCCTCACTAATCATGGATTAAATTGGTTAAGTGTAACCGACAGTTCACAATTTAACCCCATTCTAATCCCTCGAACCCCCAAATGGATTAAATTGGTTAAGTGTAACTTAACCCCATTTCCATCCCTTGAATCCCCAAATTGGTTAAGTATTAGTGGACCCCGACTTAACCCTAATCACGAGGCATTAATTAATTTAATGCACCTTAACCTCTCACATTAGACTTTGTTGCGGTCACTAGTTAGGCCGGTCGGTTCCGGGTAGCTTTACACCACAACTAGGTCTAACCTCGGGTCTTGGCACCACATGACCAACTTCTCACATTGGATCCTATTGTTTGTAGCCACTAGTTAAGCCGGTAGGTTCCGGGTAGAATTATGCTACAAACTCAACCCAACCTCGAATTGGCCACACTTATGTTTTCTAAGTGTCATGTCCACTTTATTTTCAAAACATAATTACAAGTTCAACAAATACTTGGGTAGACCTAACTTAATAGGTAAATTCCCAAGGGGTAGACCTAACTTAATAGGTAAATTCCCAATTCTATATTTTCATGTATTTTAAGTTTTTACCCAAAACCCCCAACGTCATTCTATCGCTTACATATTCGTCATAACGCATAAAGGATAGAAAGAGGGAACTTGGCGCAACATACATGATGAATCTTACATATCATAATAAACATGCATAACTTGTCAAACATACATAACATGGCATAGTGAACTTGCATAAGCATGCATAACTTGTTAAACTTGCAAATCATGGCATAGTGAACATGCATAACCCAATAAACTTGCAAATCATGGCATAGTGAACTTGCATAAACATGCATAACTTGTTAAACTTGCAAATCATGGCATAGTTAACTCGCATAAACATGCATAACTTATCAAACTTGCAAATCATGTCATAGTGAACTTGCATAAACATGCATAACCCAATAAACTTGTAAATCATGACATAGTGAACTTGCATAATCATGCATAACTCAATAATCTTGCAAATCATGGCTTAGTAAACTTGCATAAACATGCATAACTCAATAAACTTGCAAATCATGGCTTAGCAAACTTGCATAAACATGCATAACTCAATAAACTTGCAAATCATGGCTTAGCAAACTCGCATAAACATGCATATCTCAATAAACTTGCAAATCATGGCTTAGCAAACTTGCATAAACATGCATAACTCAATAAACTTGCAAATCATGGCTTAGCAAACTTGCATAAACATGCATAACTCAACTTTCATCACATATTAACTTTAGAGTTTCTAAAATGAAGGTAAGAGGGCTTACAAATATTATGAAGACACAAATCTACTAATAAAGATTGAGAAGCCCCTTTATGCAAGCATATAAAAACCCAAAACAAAGCTCCAATTAACAAAAATCCCAAAAACTCTAGCTTAGCAATCAAAGCTTGCAACTTGATGATGTATGCAAGCTAATGATCATTCATGCAACTTAGAAATGCTTGTATGAACATCAAAACCTTCATAGGAATGATTTATGAAGAGATTGGAGGCTAGGGTTTTTAAGTGGAGGCCATTTGAGAAATCAATTTGACATAGTTTGGTTGCTAGAATGAATAATTGGGTTTTAGGGTAGGATTAGGGTCTTATTTATAGATTAGGCTAGTGATTTAGACCATAGGATTAACCCTAGATTCAATTAGGTCCATCAGATTTCGGAATTCTCTAGAACCAAGCCACAAGACCAAGCCCAAATCAGAAATGGTGCACCAGGCCAAACAGCCCGGCCACCCCCTGTCGACAGGGCTGTCGACACCCTAGGGACCCTGTCGACATGCCTGTCGACATGCGGGTCCTGGCGGGAATTTTCCCGCCTGCGCCAGTTTGCCCTAACCCTTGCTTTTTAATTTAAAATTTAAATCTGTTTTTACTTAGGGATTTTCTGAAAACTTCAATGGGCCTTAACTGGGTCATACGGACTCCGATTTTCGAAAACTCGGACTCTATTTCGCGTATTTTTCCGAGACGAACGCAATGGCATAGCCCGTTTCCCTTGATTCACATTTTAGAATTAAATTCTGCCTCGATTTATGTTATAACAGATTATTGAAAATACGGGTTGTTACACAGATCTCATACCATTTTGAGAGGCTCTGGCCTATAAATACACAAGGACTATCAACCAGAAAGGGATCCAATCTTTCGAAATCACGAAGTGCTGCTAAATTCCATCCTCAACCAAATCTGGCCATGGCGTCAAGCTCAGCTCTGGAACAATGAAGACACTCTTCTCTTCAATCATCCATCCATCTTCTTCCTCTTCAAACTATACCATTCTCATGTATAATTCCTAATATGTAAATGAGGGTATATTGAGTGAATAGTGAGATGAATGAAAGAGAGAACTGATGTACTTTGTAATCCTGATTAATTGAACGGAAATCGCCATCATAGTGGACGTAGGCCTGGTTAACGGCCGAACCACTCTAAATCTCATCCCTATTTACTTTATCTGTACTTTTTGGTTTCTAATTACTTATTAAACATGGCTTCATAATTTCCTTACTGAATCGGTGAAGTACAATCTTAGTACCTTGGATGTTTGTGCCATTTTTGGTGTAAACATTTTGGCGCCCACCGTGGGGCCGTGTTCATAATTCTCTTTTGTAATTCAGTAATCTAGAAACATTTTTATCAAAAAGCATTTTCTCTCTTGAATCCATTGTTGGATCATAGAAAGGCAGTAAGTCTGCTAAGGTCACTACGATTAATGAGGATGATAATGCTCATGAGTCGACACCTTATGTTTTGAATCGAGAGGCTGGGGAAACTCCTAGGCCGTCGATAACACGAGATGAAATGAATGTAGTTGTAACTGGCTTAAACGAAAGAATGGATAATACAACGAAGATGATAATGGAAAGATTTGACGTCTTGACCAATTCTCAAACCAACTTGTCACCGCCAAATACTGCGGTTGATACCAATGACAAAGGGGACTCATCAGCCTCAGATCCTAGACGATCTCGCAATCTAGTGGGAGACAGGGGAGAGGCCAGCAGTGAGGATCCCAAGGCTAGATCCCCACAGCGTAAAGTAAAACACTCAACTCTGATTGTCGCAAGTCCAGCCAAAGTAGCGTCTCACAATCGAGAAACAGGGCGCCGAGTCTCATACCGTTGTCGCACCAATAAACACATCAGGGCTGATCCCGATGAGAAAACAGGTGACGAGAAACACATCGCGGATATGATCCGGCGAGTAATGAAAGAAAACGTGACCCGAGAAGATGGGGAGAAGGAATGTGAGTTTCCCCCCAGCAAAAAACCATTCACGAAGGAAATCCGACAAGCAAGGTTCCCGAAGAAATTCATACCCCCAACAATCACACCCTATAGCGGAGCCAGTGATCCAACCATTTTCTTGTTCAAGTATGACCAACACATGAATGGAGCCAGAGCCACCGACACAATCAAGTGCTTATACTTTCCTGTGTGTCTAGAAGTCGTGGCCTCGTTGCGGTTCACTCAACTTCCATGTAAACGCATCGATCAGTTCGCCAATTTGGCAAGAAGATTTCAGGACCAATTCCGGTTGCAAACCATGAAGGCAAGGGATGTGATGTCGCTCAGCGAAACGGAGCAGAAGCCAGGAGAAACCATCAAAGTTTTTCTTACACGTTTCCAAGCTGCAACAGCAGAAGTTATTGAACCAGAGCCTTGGTACTTACTGGCAGCACTGAAAGGGGCTATCGATAAAAAATCAGAATTCGGGAAATGGCTTAAGATGAAGAAACCAAAGACCCTGAAGAAGTTTTATAAAAAAGCTGAAGAATACATGAGCATAGAAACAGACACCTTAGGTCTTCAGAAGGACTCGAAGAGTGAATCCACTAAGGAAGAGATGAGCCATGAGTCTCCTCAGATAATTCAAAGAAACGACTCAGGGTATAAAAGAGGGTTTGATGGAAGGGACAGTAAAACGCATAAGAAGTCAAAATTCTTTAAGCCAACAGAATTGACTCCTTGAATGAGACTCCCGACAAAATCTACTCTACCACAAAGGACTCAGGCGTGTTCCCTCAAGTAAAGCCACAAAGAATCACAGAACAACAGACAAATTCTGGAAAATTCTGCCGATTTCATAACCAACCTGGGCATAACACAAATGAGTGTCGACACTTGAGAAATTTAATTGAGGAGCTTATCCGCAAGAATCAGTTACAGCAGTATGTTAAAATCACTCAAAACACATCGGATGGTCAGAAGCAAGGTAAGTTGGTTGATCAATCCAGGTCGCACGAGACAACCCAAGTGCCCGAGGACTTACAGGCAATCATTGACTGATGACCGCTGGGTGCAATCCAGCGTCCAGAACTGGAAGCTCACCTACCCGGTTATCCTTATCTTAATGTTTCTTTAATTTGTCTTTTTCAGTTGTACTTCCGTGAGAACGATCCATGATCCACCTTTATTGTGTTAAGAAAAAACTCTGCATGTTAAAGGTTGTTTACTCACGGATTATGATCCCATAAAAGGCAAAATAGCTCACGAACTAATGTTGAAAATTGGTCTCTGTTACAGGACACCTCGAGCATCACACACTAAGGGCACTGGTCAAACTGGGCAGGATTGTCAGACTTGTCATCTTGCAAAGCTCAAAAAGAAAAATCATTCCAAAAGCAACTCGATATGTCCCACGGATAAAAATGCCGAGCCCCCTAAAGGAACACCTTCTTAGGTGCAGGATGCAAGCTCTCCAACTTGAATATTTTCGAGAAGGTGAACCCGTGTCTGTTTCATATGGCAAGGCACAAAGTCGGAAAAAACCGACACGTCCCGAAACAGAAAAATGCTAATCCTAAGGGGCACCTTCTTAGGTAAAGGACGTGAAGTTTATCCCTTCTGAGTCAAAGCTCGGCGAGAATAAATCAATGTCTGCTCCTTGGATAAAGCATAAAAATGGGGAAGGATTTAAAAAAAACACGTTGGAAGGACCAGCACCAATCAGAAATCCTAGCCGAAAGGGGGTGTAAGAAATCCTAGCCGTATGGGGGTGTCCGATTTGGATTTCTATTTGATCATAATAGCCGGGTCAAATAAGGATCCAAATTGGTCCGAAAATCTATAGCCCAAGTCCTCCGAAGGGGCGCGTACTCAAATTCATTCTCCGAAGGGCTCGGGTCACTGAGTCAGTGAGATATGGGTTGAGTACACAAAAAAGAAAAAAAACTATCCAACCTACGAAAAATGTATTTGAATTCACTCTCCGAAGGGCTCGGGTCATTGAGTCAATGAGATATGGGTTAAGTACATTTTAAAATTAAAAGCTCTTTAAAAAATACTCGACCGTATTTAACTCAGTCTCCGAAGGGCTCGTGTCACTGAGTCGGTGAGATATGAGTTAGGTACATAAATTAAAAGCTCTTTAAAAAACATAAGAACGTACTTGATGCAGCCTCCGAAGGGCTCGGGCCACTGAGTTAGTGAGATATGAACCAGGTACATAAATTAAAAGATGCATTCAATCGAGTTTCCGAAAGGTTTGGGACGCCAAACCATTAAGAAACGAGATTGAATGTATAACAGAAATACCCACATGATTACGCAGATGTACAACTGGAAACGTACTCTGAAAGTTCAAACCTTCAAACCAGTCAAAATGCAAGTGCGCACGAGATAAAATTAAACCCCTTGAACAAGGGGAAAAAAGGGGAATAATCTATCCTAGAAAGTCAAAGCCGGCGACGTTAACAACGAATGACGTAATAGCGTAACCATCGCGCGACTTATGAAGACGCACCATAATATGGGAGATTAAAAGTCGTAATGAGTTACAACATACAAACACTAACAAGTGGCTACAAAGTGCAAATTCATCATAAAGCTAATACTGCAAAACACAAAAATAAATAGCACATCATTTGACAATATTTTCAGGAAAAGCATGATCACCAACCACACCGGCCTCAGAAGTACCTTCATCAATAGCAGGAGGTTCCGTCGGGAGAACTTGGGACCCTGAAGCTCCCTCACCTACAAGAATGGGAACATGAGTAGGAACAACATTCTGGACTTCCTTCCCAAGAGATCGGGCTCGTTCTTTAACTAGCATCTTCCTCCCCTTTTCTAAGGCCTCGTGATCGCTTGCCTTGAGAAGGGCCTCTTGCAAAGCATTGTCTTCTGCACCTTCAGAATGGCTAAGCACTCGTTCCCAGACAAGAGCTAGTGTACGAGGGAAATCCTTATTCAGATATCTTAAACACCCACGGGTCATAACACTGAAAGTGAAAAACTGGAACAGAGTCTCATCGGTCTTGGCTCTGACCCACTCAAGGTCTCTGGTCAACCTTGCTTTGTCCCCCCCAGAGTTTTGAGAGCCTTATCCTGAGAAGCAAGTTTACCTTCGAGCATGGCCTTTTCACGATGACAAGAAATCGCCGCCTGTTGAGCAGAAGTCAGTTGAGATTTGGCAAGATCATGGTCAGCACGAGTTTTGCTAAGTATCTTTCTGACAACTTCAATCTCTTCCTGAAGCTCTCTATTACTTGCCTCCAAGCCAATCATCCTACTACTCCCATCCTTGAGGAATGAAATTTCAGCCGTTTGACTCTCGATCATGCGAATCAATTCAGTCTTATCATTCTCCAAAAGCTCGATGCGTTCGAGATGCTGAGTGTTCAACTTCTGGAATTCAAAATAGAATCTGCCCCAAGACTCAAAGCGCTTGCCGGAAATATACTTGGCCTCGTTCAGCTGAGTTTCAAGCTGGCTTATAATAGCAGTAAGCTGAGAAGTCACAAGATTTTTTATGGCACTTAACTCCACAACGGTGCTCTGGTCATCATGAGGAGACAGATCTAAGTCGAGGCCTATTCCCCTTTAATCCCAATCTCTGAACCTATCCATTAATCCGGTATTACCAGGGGCAACTCCGTAAGGAGGCCTGTCAAGAATCGCTTGAATTTGACAAAGAGCGGGCGCGGTGGATGTAAAGGGTTCGTGTTAAGGTTCCATCGGGACCGAAGAACTGGGGCATGAAAGTTCAGCCGACCAAGGGGCCCACAAAGCTCATCCTTATCTTGACCATGGATGTCACCTTCCCTCACGATGTCCTGGTTCTCTCCACCCGTTACTTGAGGGTGATCGTTTTTCTTCCTTTTTAAACTCGCCAGCGATGCGTCAAGAGCATCTTGGGTTAAGGAGTCGGATGGATGAGGACGTTTGAGACAACGAGAAAGACTGGACTGTAAGATGTCCCGAGGATCGGAGAAAGCAAATTGCTGAGAAATTTTTTCCGATAAAGACGATCCCATTCCTAGATCCAATAGAAAATGAGCACCTTAGTCACAGGAAAAGAAGAAAGAAAATTAGGGGGGAGGTATATGAAAGCAACAAGATTAAAACAGTCCCAGGCTCTGTAAGGCGTCACTTTAATAATAAAAAATGGTGAAGGGTCTTTCAGTAAAATTCTTATGGTTAAAGCATTTGAGTAATAAACTCACCTCGGGCAGAATCATATCAGCTGGGCCAAGGGGATCAAGACCTTTTAAGGTCCCCGAGTCATCTTCCTCCTGACTAACTCTGGAAAAATCCTCTCCGCCTCCAGGAATCTCTTCGGAAGTCACAGCAGTTTTGTCAAACTGCTCCGTTCCCTGCATATGATTAGAAGCAACATTCAAAGGACCCACATTCACGTCCCCTTCAACACTTCTCTCTAAGGAGGGCTCTTCTTCACATGAGACCGCTGAAGTTTTTGGACCTTTGTGCCTAGGACGTTTGGATACTACTTTCTTGACAAGGACCGCTTTGCTTTTGGGAGACACCTCAGTACCCCCAGCCGTATTAGAGCATCCCTTCTTTAAAGATTTCTCAGCAGGGGATTTGTTGATAGCATCCTTCTTACCAGAAGTATTTGCCACAAAAGTGCGCGAAGGAGAAAGAAAATTGTACTGTCTCAAGAACCCTTCGGTGATCAGAAATTTCCTATCTCTCTTACCCTCATCAACAGCTAACAACAAGTTGCACAAATCTTGATCAAAAGGAATACTTTGATTGGGAACCGCTGTAATATATTCAATGGACTTCAGGAAAGGGGAAAGAAAAGGAAAACGAAGCAAACTAAGGTTCAAAGAACAAGAGGTCACTTACTGGCCTTCATCCAAGAGCCGCGAAAAGCATCAGGACAGCGGACGAAAAAGTATTGATCGGGGAATCCTCGCACACTTTCCACTAAACCAGTAATTATTTTCGGGCCCCGGCTCTCCACAAAGATGAACGAAGGACGTGAGCGCCTTGTTCTGAAGGCATACAATGAGCATATATCCTGAAACGAGGGGGACCCGATGTTTCTCCCTCATAAAAAGAACGTAAAGGCTTGTCAAGATCGCGTAACCATTAGGATGAAGCTGACATGGGGCAATGGCCAAGCTACGGAGAACCATTTCTATGTACGGGTTAAAAGGAGGGACAACTCCACTTTTCAACATGCCACGGTAAACGGCAACATATCCCTCGGGAGGGGCATCCGCAAATTATTTTGCCCTAGGAAATTTAGCTTCTTCCTCCTTAGAGAAACCGAACTGTCTACACAGTTGGTAGAACAAGCCGGGAGAAAGCTCCGACGCACATCTCTCACTGGGCACTTAGGAGAGCGCGCAAGGCTGAGGAAAAACCTGACAGCGCCGACTGGAGGGGCGACATCAGGCATAGAAGTGGCTTGAACAGAACTTTCAGCCTGATCAGGCTTCTCGACTTGGTCAGACATCGGTCACTTCCATGAACTATGAAATCATAAAAGGAAGAAACCCTACTTAGAAACCCATCGAAATAGCGCATTCAAATCCATACTTCAAAATAGGGCTGAAACAAAGGCAAAAGATAGAGATTACTCACGGATGAACGAGGAGCCACTAGTCTGAGCGAATAGTCCAACAGAACCAATATAGGGATTGCAGAGACCCTAATAACAGTATGATGCTCGAATGAAAGATAGAACAGAAATTAAAAAAAAAAGATGAAGACGGATTAATCGAGAAGTGTAGAAAAAGTTCAAGAGGATTATTCAGAGCAACGCCACCGCCGAAACCCTCCTTTTTGAAAAGATAGGGACAACAAAGCGATGTATAGAAGAAGCAAACAAAAGGGCCTTCGAACCATGATAACCATCTCATCCAACCGTCCACACAAGCCCAGTACTCAGGATAGTGGGCCTTACAGTCAGACAAGTGGGAGGTCGTTTGAAGAAAATACAATCTCAATAAAACCACCAAACAATGCGTGACTACCAAATACATCGAAGCCTATAATTCTCTATTAAAAGAAATCACAAGCTTCGAGGGGCAAGTGTTAATCCCTAAAAACCCTCACGCACATTGTATAAGGAATCCCGAGCGAATGCCCCCCCTTCCCCGAGTCGGTTGAGTGCAACATCGTCTCAAACACTTAGACAAGCACCCAAAGTAAGATCCGAACATCAAGCCCAAGGCGGGTCGATCATCCGGTATGATCGACCACAACAATATAATACACCTCAGAAAGTGCGAACGAGTAAGGCTGAGGACCACATATGTTGGGAGCTCGCACATGGCAGCCAAGAAGCGCTCGATCCAAATATGAAGACACTCTTCTCTTCAATCATCCATCCATCTGCTTCCTCTTCAAACTATACCATTCTCATGTATAGTTCCTAGATTGAAATATATAAATGAGGGTATATTGAGTGAATAGTGAGATGAATGAAAGAGAGAACTGATATACTTTGTAATCCTGATTAATTGAACGGAAATCGCCATCATAGTGGACGTAGGCCTGGTTAATGGCCGAACCACTCTAAATCTCGTCTCTATTTACTTTATCTGTACTTTTTGCTTTCTAGTTACTTATTAAACACGGCTTCATAATTTCCTTACCGAATCGGTGAAGTACAATCTTAGTACCTTGGATGTTTGTGCCATTTTTGGTGTAAACAACTACAACTCCAATATATTTCCAATTATTTCAAAAATTATTATTTTATTATTTATATTAATATAATATTCAAAATAATTGAATTTAAGTGATTTAAATTCCAAAATAATATTCAAAACCATTTATAAATATTAAATTAAACGGTCAAAAATATGGGTCATTACACCTATGATCAGGTATAAAAATGCTCTTAACACTTTGAACTATATATTGTTTGATTGTTTACCTATGCCATAAGTGCTTGGATGTGTTATATATATATTAAAAGTGGTTGGATATTATATATATATATATCATGCACATTTGGTAAATCGCCAGAATATTTAGATTTGTCCTATGTAGTGTCAATTATAAACTTTAATATCAAATAGCAAAAACGTATACAATTGTTATTACAAATGTGGTTAGTTCTGGTCCTGAAATAAATTTCAAACTGGCCTAAAAAAACATGAGAATTTGTAAATTTTAAACACACATATGCCCAGTCGTGTATGTAAGCATGTGGAACAAATCTACCATGTAGTTTAAAGGGTAATCAAACCATTAGATAATGTTTTTTCATTAAAAAAATTCGGGTTTGCAACAAATCTTCATTTCTATGTATTAAAAGCATTCTTAAAATGAACATACTAATCATATATCTTAAATGTCTATCTATTTAATTTAATTGAAGTTAATTAATTATTATTAGGACAGATATTTTGTGATGAAGAATGCAAAAATATTAATACCTGCATGAACAGGTCCAAAATATTTCCCTCCTCGTAAATCCTCCGTTAGCCGATTGAGTTTGATTTTGAAAATTCTAGCTACAATATCTAGTCTATCTTGTACAGTTTGCTCAGGTATAAGAGATACAAATTTTGTAGTCTCTGCTCAATTATGATTGCACATGAAAGTAATGAATAAATCAGGTTAACCTGCTGCTCTACAAATTGCAATATCATTTTCATAATTTTGTATCATATATCGAGGACCACCAATAAATGAGGAAGGTAAGACCATTATTTTTCAAATCGAAGCAACATTTGGATCACCTGTTATTACAACATCTTGTAGACCTTTATATAGATCAGATATATTGGTAGATTGATTATTGTGTACCCATCTTAGTCTGTCTTCTTCTATTCGCGTATAGACATCTACTAAGGATTGTTGAAATAATCGACCACCTCGAAGCAAGGTTTGACTTTCATTTGCTCTTTGTTTGTATATGAAATGCATAATACTCCCTCATTTTAAGCATTTTCTCATCATTTTGATCACTTTCATTTGTTATTTCTTCATCATCTATGAATCTATATGGAATATTCAATCCCATGTTCATCGTAAGGAAATAGTATATGATACTGCATTGTCATAAAACTTGGATGCTTTTCAAATATTCTTTTTAAGAGTCCGCTTTTTCTTCTATTACGATGTCCATGCAGGCATCATTTTGAAAACCTTCACCTACTATTAATGCCGCTATCTCAGAAGATGTCAGCATATTATTCTTTCTGCCATCTTTTTCTCATGAATTAATCAATCTTAGTCTTACAGATTGAAAATTTGTTTCCTTAAATCGATCTCCTGTCATCCAGAATGCTTTAGTTAGTTCATTGTATTAATTGAACATATTCATTAGTTCACTAATTACACCTTCATCTAGTTCTGCAATAGTGTTTGTTCCTACTACGTTCGTTCTATTTGACAATTCATTTTCCATGTCATAAATATAGAGTTGTGCAAATTTTGGTTGGTTGTCTACTGAGAGAAGTGAACCGATTTTGTGATGGTTTTGGCCATTTATCCGAAAGACGTACGGGCCATGAAAATTGTTTATGGTGTTGTCAACATTACCTCCCATTGAGGTGGATGCAAACATAAAGTTGTATAGCCTTCAGTTTTCTCTAAATCTCGATGCTCTTGGCCCACCGTTATAATCTAATAAGTGTTTTAGAAAAAAGGGACAATCTTTCAAGACAGGAAGTTCAACTTTTCCTAACTAGCAACATATAATAAAATATGGATTAGACGTAGTTTTCGATTTTGCATTCCTTTCTTCATACCATAGCACGACGTTACAGTTTGAACATGTTTGTTTTGGTTCACCAAAGTTTATCAAGCATTTTCCCTGCAAAATGCTTATATGTTATGAATTAAAGTAGAAAATGTATGATATACATAACTAAATTATTCTTTTAAAATCTTCACTAATTTTTAGCTGTGTCATCGATCGATGATGATTCCATTATATGAATTTGTTGACTTGGATCATTTTGTCCAGCGAACAAATGACTCAACACAGGAATTCGAGATGGCATTGCATATTTGTGCCACTACTTTCAACTGATAATAAAGAAGTTATGTTATATGATAAAATATGTAGTGTTCCTATAATGTTAAACTTCTCGTTAAATGAAGACACGTTTTAGTTTTCATATTTAGTTGGGGATATTGGCACTTTCAATTTTTGAATCAGTTCATTTTGGTTATTTACAGCAGAGCTTTTATCTTTTAACATAATCCTATATTATGTTTTTTCTAAGTATATACTGAATTTTTGAATGTGCTCCATGGAATTGTGTATATTTTCTGGGTGTATAACATTGTGATCTAAGTTCAACACTTTGCTGAATATATACATATAGGCAACAGATTGACTTTTACTCTATAGTATAACCTTAGCATTATTGTACTTGAACTATTTATTACCAGTATTGTGGTTCTTGTTTGCAATTCTACGTTTGTTATCCAGGATTCGATTTCTTGTTTGATGATTGTGCCATTGAACTATTGTAGCAATACAAAGAACATAGTGCTTTGCGATGGCCTGAAGCCGTCAGCGGCCGTCACAAGTCGTCGCCTGCCGTTGCTTTTCATCATACAAGTGCAGTTCCGGCCGTTTACAAAAGTGTAGTATATCGCGTCTCGAATTCGCATCGTCTTTGGTTTTACCCTTTACATTCAAAACTGTATTAAAAACGTTATCAAACACGTTTTTTCATTATGCATCACGTCAATATTATGCAGAAGTTTTAGATTTTTCTAGTAAGGTAACTCCCAAAATATACTTTGTTTGCACTAATTATGAATGTCCGATTTACCTGGAATTTCAACCTTCTTTCCAGTTTCATGTATCTTTGGGTACTCACTTACAACTTCATATATCTCTTCACTTGTCTAAACTTTAGATGGTAGCATAGCCTCTACTCTGTTAGCTTTAAAGATCTTTTTATCCGTTCTAAATTTATGATTAATATGGAGAAAGCAACGATGACAGTCAAACTAAGAATATTTTTTTCCATACTTTAATGAAAATGCTCGTGTCTCCTCCATACAATGAGGGCAAGCTAGACGTCCAGCTGTGCTCCAACCTAAAAGTATGCCATACGCGGGAAAATCACTAATAGTCCATAATATAGAAGCAAACATACGAAAATTTCTTTTTCTCGAAATGTCGTATGTTTCGACTCCTTCACGCCACAGTGTTTTCAACTCTTTAATCAACGGTTGTAGAGAAACATCATTTCCTTGAGTCGGATCATAAGGACCGGGGACGGCAACCATTAGAAACATATATGGATTTTTCATACACATCCATGGAGGTAAGTTATATGAAGAAACAATGATAGGCCATGATGAATATTTACTACCAAACTGAGAAAATAGCGAAAATCCATCCATGCAAAAACCGAGCCTAACATTACGGCTCTCTATAGCAAATTCAGGATAAGTCCTATCAAAGTGTTTCCATGCTTCACCATCAGACGGATGTATCATAGTTCCCTTCTTCTGATGTTCTCACGCTATGCCATCGCATATGATACGATATAGCAGAAGATGCATATAACCGTTGAAGTCGGGGAGTTATGGGTAGATAATGCATTCTTTTATATGGAACTTCTTTTCCTTTCTTTTTCCTTTGTTTATATCTATCTTCGTTGCAAAATTTGCATTTTCTACAGTTAGCGTCTTCTTTCCAATACAATATGCAACGTTTAAAACATGTATCTATCTTATGATATGTAATCCAAAAGAGGACATAAGTTTTTTCACTTTATAATGACTATCGCACATCAAATTATTGGGCGGCATATGTCGTTTTGCAGTTTGTACAACTGCTGTAAATGCAGCTTCTGTAAGATTGAATTTTGATTTCATAGTGATGAATTTGGCGGTTACAGACAACTCAGTTCCGCTTGTACACCCTTCCCACAACGGCCTCTTAGCAGAATTCAATAACTCATATAAAAAATTCGCTTCCGCCATTGGTTCTTCAACATTTCCAGTCTCATCATCGCTTTGCTCAATGTTAGGAAACATTGATCATGCTGCATCTTGCACCATATTTTCTATCGAATTTGTCAATGTATTATCTTTCATCATTGTACTATCGTCCTCTACCACTACAGGGCTAGACGTAGGTTGAACAAGTTCTCCATGACGATCCCATAAGTGATAATTCAACACAAAACCAAATTTATACAGATGTACTTCTACTACATCTGGTTTCCGATGCTTCAGATGTCTGCACTTACTACACGGACAACGAATGAATACGTTACTCCGATTATTAGATTTAGTGAATCTAATAAATTCTTGGACTCCATTACAAAAATGTTCCTGTATCAACCCTTTCTTATCGGTTCGGGGTTGATACATCCAACTGCGATCACGAAAATAATCGAACATTTTCCTGATTTGCAACAAATATGTTAGAAAGTTCGATCGAACGTAACACTTTATACTATTAAAATCTTGTAAAATTTCATTCATAACTATTGCATATTTTCGGTTTTTTTGTTTATTTCTTTTTTACTTTGACGGTCGGTCTACCTACTTCCCATTACAAATATAATAACATAAGCATATTTTATAAATCATTACAGGTTAAACGGTTCAACAAAATTTCGGCAGCACTTCCCTTTGGTCCCTGTATCGTACAGAAATGAGTGTACACAGGGAATAAAAAGGAAGTGCCATCGAAACTTTGTTAACCGTTTAAACTGAAACAATTTATAAAATATGTTTACGTTATTATATTTGTAACTTGTCCAATACTAGGACAAATCCAACGAATATTGTATCAGATGAATATATATTTCCGTTTTGTGTAAAAACGAATACCCATATAACGATCATATACAACACTTGTCGGACGGGGCCAAATTTATCTAAGGGGTTCACCTAAATAGTCAAAAAAACATTCAACCTAAGTTTAAACCAAAAAATAATACAAATGAAAAAAGCACGCTTTTTGCGCTTTGGGCTTTTTTGCTCTCTTTTTGGCGCTTCACTAATAGGTGCGCCTTAAACTTCAAAAAAGCCCCTTAGTTGCGCCTTGTGCCTTTTTCCGCCTGCGCTCGCACGTTAACTACATAGCATCTATGTAATTTTTTCAGGACTTTCAATTTGTAAAATAACATGACAATGAAAATGATGAAGTATAAATTAGTTTTAGTTACTTTTAGTTAATTTTAGTTAATTAGTTTCAGTTTTTGAAAGATAAACTAAGCTTTCAAGTTAATTATTTAATTTCATTTCAAATTTAAGGAGTTAAGTTATAAATATGATTTTTGTTACATATAACAAGATTTCTATATCTAACTTAAGAACATTTCGAATTAACATTTTTTTATTAAATATTATAGCAACAAATTTTTTTTGTATTGCAAATGCATTCTTTAAATTTGTTTAGACCGACTATTCTTGCATCCGATGGTGACATAAATAACAATGCATGCAGACAAGGGACATCATTACACCGTTTCAATAATTATACTCAAGTTACTACCGGTAAACAATCACGTTTACTTTATATTTTCTTAAATAATCCCTACAACACAATCAACCTATAGCACAATCAACGTAAGCCCAATTCCATACATGATAATCATTGTTTTCATGCTCCTAAATCAAGCACATAAGTGATAATCAACGTTTTCAACCTCCTAATCAATTACACTTACTCCCAAATCAATCTATAACATAATCAACATCATATGCATCTCACAAGACAACCAATTTCATATCCATAATCATTCAATTAACAAACCCATATAAACATGGAAATTAACCCTAATTGACCATAAATAAACATATAATAGGGATTAGAAGACATACCGGAGCAAATTAAGAAGCTTGGAACGGAGTTAGGGTTGGTGAAATCGGAGCAGCGGCGGTGGGCGAGGGGAAGGGTTGGGGGTTTTAATTTTTGTTTGCTGGAAAATGATTTGGGGGAGAAGCTGACGGCAGTTAATATTACAGGTCGTGCGACGGCTAGCGACGGCCGCCTTTTTAGTCGTCGCTAGTCATCGCCCCCTCCCATTGCAAAATGAAGCCTGCCTTGTAGTGTAGTCACATGCAAGGTTAGTACTCTAATAAATGTTTATTATATCCAGATTACTGTTTTTACAATATAGATTACATGTACCTTTTCTTTTTCTAATAAATGAAGGTGTTTCAATGGTCAGATAAGAATAGGTATTTTGCAAATCTTCATATATTCTTCCAATTGGCAAAACAAAATTGTTTGTTTCTATGGCTGAAGCGACAGTTAGACCTAATTTTGAAACTTTCATGATCAAGCATATTATATAAGAAATAAGAAATATTTTATGCTATTGACTCAATAGATTTATTGAATTTAAAGCATCTCTTACGATGACAAAATATTTGTTTTCCCTTTCGTTTGTTGTAAAGGATATGACGTCTTTCTTGCGCCTTTGCTTTTGGGCTGCGATGGAAATTTGTATCAAAGGTCGATGTTTCAATAGTTGTAATTCAGTTTAGCAACTACACTCATAGATTAATTATTTTATCTACTTTTCTGGTGATAGAATCTAATTCAATGGCACCAAAATTTAAAGTACAGCAAGATTTAATTGAATTCTTTGGTCCTTTGAATCATTCAATGGTACAACTATAATAAATGATTATTATATTAGGTTTACTATTTTTACAGTATATATAACATTTACCTTTTCTTTTTCTAACAACTGCAGGTACTTCAATTGTCTAACTAGAGTAGGTAGTTTGCAAGTCTTCATCTATACTTTCACTCGTAAGACAAAATTGTTTGTTTCTACATCAAAAGCAACAGTTGAACATAATTTTGAAACTTTCATGACAGGTACATTATATAAGAAAAAAGAATTACGTTATCAACTCAATATATTTATTGAATTTAAAGCATCGCTTACGATGATTAAATATTTGTTTTCCCTTTCGTTTGTTGTAAAGGATACGATGTCTTTCTTGCCGCCTATACTTTTAGGCTGCAGTGGAGATTTGTATCAAATGTCAATGTTTCAATAAATGTAATACATTTTAGCAATTACGTTCATAGATTAACTATTTTACCTGCTTTTCTAGTGGCAAAATCTAATTCAATGGTATTGAAATTTAAAGTAGAGCATGATCTAATTTAATTCTTTGGTCCTTTGAATCGTCCACGGGTATGGTTTTGATATCTTTGTTCATTGTCTTCCTTATTTCCTTCTTTATTGTTGCTTAAAATTTTGCCTCAGCTACTTGGTCTTTGCCTCCTTCCACAGATTTAACCATTTATTTGTATTGTTGATACTGTATGAGATAAAAGTATAACAAACAGTAGTTAAAATTATATATGTAGGAAATAATTTACATTTACATAATGAAAAAGTAAGACTGAACACGCTAAAATTGATATCCAAAGATACTAGAGAATTCCACTATCAACAATAATGCTTCAAATGTGCTATAATATTAACTATGCTTCTATCTATGAACCTCTTTTGTTGCCCCAAAGCTACCTATGATAAATATGTTACCAACACGTATTAGCAAGATTTTTGGGTAATCCACACTATTTAGTTCACTTTTTTATTTCACCATGTAAAATCAGGCACAACTTTCACTATTTTAATCTTCATATGATTGAAAATCATGTTATAGATATCCTAACAAACACCTAGCATACCCAAATTTAATTGTTAAATCAAATAGATTATATACACACCTTCGTTAGTAGATCCCTTCAATTAGTGGTAGTACATGGACTGGAGAAATATGATATGAGGTTTTGAAAGGAAAAAAAGATATTTTGTTTATGTTCTTATAAAAAAAACCAAGGTTTTGCAAGGAAAAAAAATATGTTTTGTTTATATTTCTATAGGAAAAGAAATATTATTTGAGGTTTTCAAAAGGAAAAAAGATTTTTTGCTTATATTTCTATTAGCAAAACAAAGTAATATCATTTGATATTAATCTAAAATATACTTGCATCCCTTTAATCAGTTGTAGTGCATGGACAACAGAAATGAATTAGGTTTTGAAAGGGGAAAATGATTTTTTGTTTATATTTCTACACAAAAAATATATTAAAAAAGAAGTAATCAACGCACGGAGACTAAGCAAAAAATTTGACAGTAAAAATAGGATATTTAAAATCTTGGTCCAAGGAATAAAGCAATTAAGATATTTTAGTTACTTGAATTATTCATAGAATAAGTAATAAAACAAAATTCGTTTGTACACACTATTATTTTTCTTCAACGCAGGGAGACTAAGTAAAAAATTTGACAATAAAAATAGGATATTTAAAATCTTGGTCCAAGGAATAAAGAAATTAAGATATTTTAGTTACTTGAATTATTCATAGAATAGGTAATAAAACAAAATTCGTTTGTACACACTATTATTTTCTTATTAATTTATAATACAGTTTTTTATACAATCTTTTTTAATGCAAAATCTGTTATTAAAACAAACCATTTTTTTTTTTGGCAAAGCCGACCGGTTTTTAAGGTGACCGCAAACACTTTTTATTATAACTAATAATAAAATACATGAAGTTCAGGTGATTGCAGTTAACAATCAGCTAATGGTTTTTAAGGTGGTCCGTCCACACATACATGAAAAGGAAAAACAGGAGCTAAGCAACTTTGCCTAGACTATTATGCGCTGATAGGGAGACTAGTCCCCATCAGCATCACATGGAGGAGGATTTTCCAGCCTAGTGTCAGTGAAAAGGGTCGCCAGGTCCACAACGAAGTTCGAAGATTTCGGGCCGTAAAGATAACGTCTGTCCCAGGTTGAATCACTCAAAGTTTTCACATTGTTAAGACCATCCACACCTTCTGTTGCCAAAATCATCTCATTACCAACAATATGATACATTAGATGTCTAAATTCCTCGTCTTCCCCAACGTAAATGTAATACTTATTAGTACCCGGTCGATGTCGCATTTCTGTCTTACCATGAACCCATGCTTTCTCACCAATATTCCATAAGAAAGTATCTTCATTGTACAATACGACTTCTTCTACACTAGGAATATCCATAGGCGACGGGTTAGGGCCACTAGGAACTATAGACGGAACTGGATCAACAGCGGGTCCAGGGGTAATAGTAGCAGGGGGAAGAACGGAAGCCTGCAGCTTAGGTACCCATTGCAAGTTAGGCTTACGAAGAGGTACCTTGACGACATTGGTAGTAGCAGAGCAGGTATCAAAAGTATGCCCAAAGGACTTGCACTTCGTACATATATCCGGGCTCCAACTATAGTGGATATCTACATCAACATCAAATCCTTCAACCAGAGTCACGCAAAGCTTGTTCGGAAGTGGCTTCGTAGGTGAGATTTCAATGAGAGCTCTAGCATATTTAAGGCTTTTTCTGGCCACTGTGTTAGAATCAAAACATCGAAGCTTGCCAATTAAACTAGCTAGCCAGTCTAAACCGATCAACGGTTGGAGAACAGAAGGAATATTAGTGAAAGTGGCCCAAACCGGAATGGACTGAATCTGCTCTCTAGCCTTGCCAACTGTTACACTCCATGGAGTGATAATGAACGGTTGACCATCAATCACAAGCGGATCACGCTCAAGGACACTTAGTTTGTCGCTAGGATTGGAGAATTTGAGATAAAACATAGAGTCAAAAAATTGAACATACAGTCTACCTCTCATTCTCCAGTGATGATAGCAACTCTCACGAACATCTTGATAAGGAGGGGTGCAGCCGAGGAAAAATCCGACAAGATGGTCGGACCAATATTCTTCTCCTACACGGTGCACAACACTTGGCATGACACTACGCCCGTTAATAATTGAGGTTGAAAATTTTCCTTGAGGTTGGTAGTCTCCTGCAATTTTGGGAAGACAAGAAAATAGAGAGCTAAAGGATTTTGGCGCAGAATCGACGTTACCAGCAGCCTTAACATTTTTGTGAACACTAGATGTTTCTACAGGGGCATTTTGTCGTGCATGTTGAGAGCATGGCGTTCCATTAGATTGCTCTGAACTGTCACAAGCACCACCTTCCAACACTACCTCAATTTTAATTTCTCCAACCATTTCACTATTAGTGCTTTCACCCAAACTGTTCAGATCTGACGTACCTTCAGCTTGCTTCCAGTTATGTTCATTTGCAGCTGCCAAATGGGGGGACAGCGCAGAGGGCTGGGCGCCACCTAGAAGTCCAGTGAGAGGCTTAGCCATAGTTGCATCAGACAGTAGACCGAAGAAGGGATTAGCCAGAGGAAGACTACACGGCTTAGATCTGGAAAGGGATGGCTCCGATCTGAAGGCGCATCCAGATCTAGTGCGTGAGAGAGAGGTTTTGTTTGGAGGGGACGTGGAGCGACGGGGCATGGGCGGATAGGAGGGCGAAGCGGAAGGGAGAAGCCTTAGAAGAGAAGTCAATTAGCAGGAGCGACTGAAGCCGCCATTATCAAGTTTTCTTCCATTTTTTGTTTATCTCTTTTTTGTTTAAAACAAACCATTGATTTTGAACCCAAAGTTTGTTGATGGATCCAAGAGTGTTCTGAATGACAGTAGTTTAGATAAAGTATGCTTTATATGCAATTAGAAATTACCATTCTTCACTTATATATATATATATATATATATATCCAAAGGATACCTGCATAATAACACTAATATCATCCCTGTAATACTATGTTATGTGAAAATATTATCATCCCTTTAATACTATGGTATGTGAAAATATTATTTTTTAAACGGGTTGGCTAGAAGCTCGAAGATGTAGAAGCTGTAGGCATAAAACCCAAGGTGATGCATGCAGATGTTCCTGAAGATTTTGTTACATGTAATAACCGAGTTGTGCTTGTGGCTGATGCTACTAATCGATTTCCTCCTACTGGTGGTTTTGGTATGAATACTGGCATTCAAGATACCAATAATTTAGCCTGGAAAATCGCCTGCCTGCTGAAAGATGTTAGCTGACCAGCCATAATGGAAACATACGAGATTAAGCGCAAACAATTAGCCATCTCAAATACAAGACTGAGTGTGAATAATTTCAAACCAGCTACATCAGTTTCTACGACACTTGGTATTGACCTAAATGTCGCAAATATGGTTCATCAACTAACGAATAGTAGTTTTGGGGCAATTCTTCTTTCTAAGCTTTAAAAAGCTGTATTAAAGGGAATTTTATCAATAGGCCGATCACAACTCTCGGGTTTTCTTTTAAAAGAAGAAAGCCCTATTGATTTGTCGAGGCTTTCTGGTAAGAACTATATTTGCTGAGGGGAAAAACCTTCAACTCCAGTTTCCCGCTGAAGATCTTGGTTTCAGAAACATTAAAGGTGCTCAAGTTGCTAGTAGCGATAGCTTAAAACCAGTTATCGATAAATCTGATTCTTGCAAAGTAAAGGGTCTGAGGGAATATATTCCGTCAGCAAAACCTAGGTCAAGATTGCCTCACATGAATCTGAGGATATTAAATGGACCAACTGAGGTATTATTCTGCTTGTGGTACTCCACTTGGGCACTTTAGGAACCATTTATTTATTTCATAAGATCATAGCAGGAATCGTGAAACTATTTTAGTATCTAGAACTAGTTAAATTTGTCGTTTGCAGGATGTTTTGTTTATTTTCTCAAAATATTCAAAAAAAAAATCTGATACCATATGTTTTCAGGAATTTATTGCAAAGGTAATTACATTATTTGGCGAAGGAGAAATTATGGATATGGTGGAAGTTGCAAATCCTAATGTTATCCATGTCCGTAGTTTCATCAGGAAGCAACTTTCTATTCAACTTAAGGATGATTTGCTTAGTACAGTAAGCTTTCATGTGTTTTCAAATGCTAAAGTGTTATTTGAGAACTTTTAAAAAAATTATTTAAACCATTTGGTGTCTCTGAATGTCAATTTAAATCATCTGAGAATTGTTGTTTTTAAAAATGCATGGCAGTTTTTCATAAGGAACCAAATTTGTTGAATGAAACTCACCGTTTGGAACCATTTCAGGTCAAAATAACAAAATCTTGGGCCCTATATTTTTTATAATCATAATATGTCTATGCGTGCTCTAAAAAATGCGGCCCTAAGTGAAATTCTAGCTTCATAGTCTTTTGCAGTCCTTATTTGGTTGATAATTGCTTTAAGCTCTAATTTTAATATTTAATGTTAGAACTTTATTGTCAATACACGATTGTATTACCATGTTAGTTCTTTTGTCAATACGATTGTATTACAAAAAGACAGCAGTAACAATCAATGTTACTCAATAATGCCACAATTGTCAAGTCAAACTGTGATTATAATAATGACAGTAAGCGAGACCTATTGCGCATTAAATTAGTGCAGTACAGAACCGTCATCCACATACTAGAAGATGAATATTTCATTAACGTCTGAGTCCAGAAGTGATTCTGTTTCCTTGAAACAATATTGTCGTTGTATGCACCGATTGACGTAATTGCAATTTGTTTCTAAGGATAAAACGAACCAACCCCATAACATAGGGCTAGCAAATGGAGCTTTGATGAACTAAAGTAGAGTATAGAAACTAGAACAGAGGAGTGCTTTGAAAAAGAGGTATCAGAGTGAGAAGAATAACTAATGTATCTTCTATCTCGTTTTTGGGCCATGTATTTATAGACTGGAGAAGCTGCCTATCTGAGCATTAATGACCCTTGGAAAGGCTGCGACCCTTTAACCAAGCAGTGCATGAATGTGCGTGTGATTTAAGATGAAACGGTTGTATCCCTTCAATTGAAGGGACTTGCCAGATCAAAATGATCAAAATAATTCATTTTAGCGCAACAAGCCCAAGCTGTAACCAGCGGTCTGTTTAACCATGGGACCCCAAGAGTCCCAAGGAACAACGCCTAAATTTTGACACTAATATTGTGTCATGGTCCCCAATAGTCCAAAGGCACTAAGCCTAATTTGACATCAATATAATATTGTGTCATGGACCTCAATAGTCCCAATACACTTTGCCCAATTTAACACCACTAAGATATTGTGTCATGGACCCAAATAGTCTCAAGGCACTAAGCCCAAGTTGACATTAATATAATATTGTGTCATGGACCAGAATGGTCCCAAGGCACTTGGCCCAATTTGACATCAATAAGATATTGTGTCTTGGCTTAGCCACACCTAATATGAGCTCTCTTCTCCTTTATTTATATAAGAGTATAGAAGAGTGGGTACTCATATTTCATGATGTGGTACCAAAAATTGTTTCCCTCTCTTCTTCCAAAATCCCTTTGTCTCTTTCTCATTCATTTCCAACAATCCCCCACATGAATGAGAAATCGTTCTTAGTCTCACGAATCATCTATCGCATTGGTTAAAGTAGCACATGGGCCTTGAACTTTCCTAGTGATTACCTATTTGAATCACAGGAGAATCAGTAGACATAGACTATTCTTGAACTGTAAGCCTTTTTTGTTGCATATAATGCTGTTGTATACACAATTATATGATTTTTGTTTGATGATAACAACCAAATATATTTTTATTATAAATGTGTTTGTTATTGTACTGTTTCATATATACATCACAAACAGGAATATAATATTTATATTTAAATAGAATACGACTGTACAGACATTCATATATTCATACAATATTTTATTTAAATTTAATATTATATTTCAAACATTCAAACAATACAAATTAATAACTCCACTATTTGAACACATCACCGATATATATTTCATTTCACATGAGAATGTACTTGTAAATAAACTGAATATGATAGACAAGTTTGTTTGACAACAAAAAAATAATATTTTATTTCAATCAAATTTGTTTATTATAAATGTCAGTACAATTCTTTCATTATACACAGCTCCTCACTACAACAATCACACTCAGTTACATTTCATATATACAGACACTTATACACTCATTCACCGTCTTCTGTCATCTTCAGTCTTCTGTCTTCACAGCTCAGTCCAGTCATCATCTGCTTACCTGTCACATGAAACATACACACAGTACACTGCAATAGAAATGAAATTGAATACATGCGAATATAAATTTTATTTTTAAAATTTTATTTGCCTCAGATTTCTGGTGTGTTTTTCATCATTTTTCATGACTTGATTTGATTTATCTATGTCTCGACAGCTTGTGATATTCACAGTGAAACACTGTAAATAACACAAGGCAGCCAGTTTATATATAATACAGGGAGAGGAAAACTATTTTGATCGACTGCATATACACACGTGCATATATATACACATGTGCACTGCCTCGCCATTCAGCGTGTGACTGAGGAATAGCCATGTGGACCATCTCGACTCAGTACACAATGCAAATCAGTGTGAAAATAGTCAAACATATCATGGAATTGCAACATTTTTAGATCAGCCAAAAATAAGCTGACAAACATTGCAGATCAGCACAATTTCGTGTGATTTTAGTTGGCAAATCAAGTTTTTTTTTTAAAAACAGCCCAATCATAGTCAAATCAGGCGATATACGTGGCAGATCAAGTGATTTTAGTGGCAGATCACTTCATTTAAAATAGGTCAATCAAAATCAAGAGGTGCAACAGTTATATAGTACATGTTTCATGTATTCAAGTTCAAATGGTTTCAGCATGGTGTACATGTAAACAAGGCAGCAGTTTCAATGTCATAAGCTGTTCAGAAAGCAAGGAGTATAAATGTATGGTGCAAACATGATCAAGCCAGTTTAGATAGTGTGGAACATGCAACAACAACAGTGGCACTATATGAATAATGATCAAGGCAATGGAGCAACCAGTTTCTAATGAAACAACCAAGTGGATGTCACTGTACAAGGCATGTTCAAGATACAACAAATTTGCAGCAAAAGCTCAATTAACAGACTGCAAAATAGTGATGTATGGTACAGCTTCAAATCAGCATGGTCACACAAATGCTGACATGAAACAGATCACAATGGTCGAGCTGTAAGCACACAAGCATGTGCAAGAAGTTGACAGTGCAGTAACAACAATTTCAAAGAACACAACATGATTCACATTGTAAATATACATACTCAGCATTTCAGGAAATCCCAATCCTTTTGGCAAGAATGTGTGACAACAGTTAATTGGAACTACAGTAAGACAACTCATGATTTCAGCACTTAAATGGAGTATTATACGAGTGCACAACACACAAGTTCAGCTGCATGTGTGAACACACGCCTATATGTGTATAAATGATGTCCAGAATACATGGTGGAGCAGTATGTGAACACGACATAAGTATATATGGACATGATATATGATTGATAAATTGACCATGCAGATCAACCAACTTGTCAAACATATATGTATATAATGCATACATATAGAAACACAGCATGGCAGGGAATTTTAATGGTGTTCATTGCATTGAAATTTCACACAGCAATATTAGCTTCCATTTCAGCAAAATTTGCAAGAAATTATCCTCCGTTCTTTGATTTCCAGAAATGTATTGACAAATTTTAATTGCATTCTAGAAATGGGGGCAATTAAAATTCAATCAAGAAATTTTTTTTATGGCAGAAATCAATGCGCATGTTTCCAGTTTTCTCAATATGGCAAGAGTATAATTATTTCCTGAAATCATATTTTCAGATTGGCAAGAACATATATGGCAAGAAAAACAATTTAGTGTTATTTCCAAGAAATTTGCATATCAATATTCAAGGGACCACAAACATTTCAGGAATGCATTCATCCAGAAAATTATTTCAGGAATGAATCAATTCAGAATTCACAAGGGTCAATATATCGAAGGCCAAATTCATATCAAGATTAAATCATGCAAGTGATAATGTTTTTAGAGGTCACAAATTTAATCACGGATCATTTCTTTCAAAAGAGGAAAATCAGAGCAAGTCAATTTCTGTGAAATCAGAGAATTTAGGGTTCAATTCTATCCCTATAAATACCAATCATCACTGGCAGAATTATCAATCAAAACCAACAATGAAAATTCAAGAGCAAAATCGAATATCCAATTTATATTACTCACAAGTTTTCGATCGCCAGAGAATTCTCAATAAAAGACGAAGAGGAACACATCAGACTCGAGCTTCAGAGAATAGCAAATTCATCAAGCATCGACTTCGTATTGGCATTCAAAGAAGAAACCCTAGAAATATTTCAGAGCCGTCGCCATTTATGTATTTCCTCAAAAGGAAAATGATCGGGATAAATGAAGCATGGGTGGAACCAATGTCAAAGCGACTGGCCTATTCAAGTGACAAAGGGAAGAATTAATTTTGCTTTTAAAAACTAGGGTTTCTATTTAGTTTGGTTATTATTTGTTGTATTTTTTTATTTTTCTTCTGTAATCAAACAAACAGTTTCTAGAGTCCGTAAAATTCTAAGGGAAACCAGTTAGGGTGTTAACTTGCAGTCTACTAGAGTCTGTAAAATCTAGGGGTTATTGGTTACGGGGTTGTAATCAGGGGAAATCTAATCTAGAGTATTAGATCAGTCTAGGGTTTTGAGCGTAGGGTTAGAATAGGAACATGGATTACGAGTTTACATGGTCTTGTAAGCGGGATCTGTCCTATCACCTAGTAGAAACCTTAGGAATGCAGCAGTAGTTAGGATTTTGCCGAAGCTGGGTATATCATGTGCCATTTACTTTTCTACATTTATTTTCTGCTGCATTTTGTGATCTGATAATTTTTAATATCCCGTAAATTTTGAACTCTGCGAAAGATTGTTATAAACCCTATTCACCACCCTCTAGGGTTAATCTAGATCCTACAATGGGTATTAGAGCATGTATTCTGTTAACTTTAGAGTAATGGTGATCCCTAGTTGTCAGCCCGTAGAGAGTTAGTCCAGTCGTATTTCACCTATTTTTAATGGTACAGATTTTTAAAATTGGAAATACAAAATGGAATGTTATTTAAAATCTGTTAATATTAAATGTTAGGGTACTGTTATCAATGGGATTGATAAGTCTGATAAGAGAAGTATTGTTTTTTATTCTCGTGCTATGATTATCATATTTGATTATCTTAGTCCAGAATAGTTTATTCATATATCTCATTGTTTAACTGCACAGGAAATCTGGGAAACTCTCAATACATTGCATAAAAGAAAATCTGACAACAGCTCAAAACCCCAGAATGTCAACTCAGATTCAGACCTATGCTTAACAGGTCATGCCGATGAGAATTCAGATGGATTAGTCTAATAGATTCAACAGATGATGAGATAGGAAATTTCTCATACGAAGATTTAGTTTATATGTGCGTTGATTTGACTAAATCTGTTAATAAACTCCAATCTAAAAACAAAACTCTAAAATCTTAGAATTCTGAGTTAACCAACAAAATTAATGATTTGGAAACAAAACTTGAATGCTCTAAAAATTCTTCAAACTCTGTTTGCAAAAGTTGTTTAAATTTGGAAAACAATCTTGTTCATCTAAATAAAAATATTCAGACGCTTGAAAATGAAATTCTGATTTCAAAAGAAAACAAGATCGAGCTAGAAAGTACGAACAATCTTTTGCAAAACGAATTTGAAAATTTTAATATGTCTAAAATCTCCAAATCTGAGATCTTTGAAAAAGAAAGCTTATTGAAAACTGAATCCATTTTGAAAGATCTTGAAAGGAGATTGAAAAATTCAAGTGCTATGAGAAACAACAACTTAAAAAACAAATTCAGTTTGAATCTGAAATTATTGAATCCAAGACCAAAATCAAACTGCTTGAAAACGAAAATTTGATTGTGAAACAAAATGATACTGAAAGGCGAAAGATCAGCATTAATTGTTGTTCAAATATGATGAAAGAAAATTCCGATCTTAAATCCAAAATTAATAATCTTGAATTGAGTTTGAAACGTTTTTCAACCGGTGAAAAATCTTTGAACATGTTGTTGAAAATCAATTTTCTTCTGGTAATAAAAATGGTCTTGATTTTGGGAAAACAAGTGGTTTTGAAAAATGGAATACAAATGTTTTTAAAAATCCTTCAAACTTCTTTGGAAAGAATATATTTGAAAATTCAAACTCTGATCCCAAAGGGTTTTTGAATCAAAAACATGATGTGGATTTGTTTTATAATAATCCATCTAAACAATCCTGGATCCCAAAAAGAAATAAAACAAACTTCATTAAATTCAAAGAGATTTAGGTTTCGTAGGGTACAAAGGTAAATTCAGATGGATTGTTATATAAACAAGTCTGGGTACCAAAACAAATGAATACAACTGTGAGTGGTTTTACAAATTTTGTTAGACCACTCGATCCCTTAAATTGTTAGGCACCGGAGAAGTCTGAGGAACTGCTTTGCGAAAGGAAAACTGGATTCAAACCGCTTCATATCACTGAATCATTCACAATTCCTTAGCCACATCTGTTGAGTCAGAGATTTCGGTTTACACTGATTTCAGGTATGATCTCTGAACTCATCTTTGTAAATATTCTCTGTTTTTATTTTCATTGTTTATTCTTTCTCCTATCCCCTTCATTTTTTTGATTTTTTACTGCTATTTTTTTCTACTCTGAGCTTTCTTAACTTTCAATTGCAGAACTCCTGATTTTCTAGAATTTCGCTTCAATTGAAGAAAAACTATGATGTTATAATCATTTCCAGATCTTGAATTTAGATTTGTAAATCCCTGCAATTGTTTAGAAGTTTGCTTTCTATTTTTTCGAATTCATAACAGTGTTGATGCATTCTTGTTATATCTTGAACACTGTTAATTTGAATTCTAAATTTTTTGATGATCTGAAAGTTTAATGGAATTTCACACACCTCTGCTGTTTTTGAGTTTCTTCTAATTCATTTTAGAAAAGCTTGAAATATTATACTCATTACAACACTCTGTTATTTACCAGTTGTGATAATTTCATTGGTTTTCAGATTGGCTTGGATATTTTTTTAAATGTCTTGAATCAGTGATACATCATGAAATTCATCTTTATTCATGATCATTATGGATGAAATTTGTTTGCTTGGAATCATATGAAATTCTTGATATTTTGAATATCACACACCTCTTAATCCTGAAGTTATCAATCTTGTGTGAATGATTCGTTATATCTCAAACTTGACATTAATTCAAGTGATTTCAAATAAATTACTTTTAATTTTCTGGGTCATGAATACCTCTCAAATTTGATGTAAATGATCTGAAATTACTCATGTGCTTGCCATAAATAGCTTGAAAAAATATTTTGAAAAATGGTCTTTGAAACTCACTGTTATTTCATGATTATTTGATTTAAATATATTTTGTTTAAAATCATTTGAAATTATTGATTTATTGAATCTCACACATATCCTGAATCTGCAATTTGTAAACTGTGTGAATGACTCATTAATCCTCATATCATCACTTTCCTTCAAATGATTTAAAATAAATTATATTTTATAATCTTGGATCATGGAATATCTTTTGTGACCATCCTCTTGACTTGTTTGCTTTGAAACTGTCTTTGTGCTTCTCTGATACTGTTCTTAGATAACTGCTTGTTTTTGATCTGTTTGCTGATTTGGTAATTGTGCCAAATCTGTTGTTTTGTCTGCTTGGGCTTTGAGCATAAAATTCTTCTATCTGTGATAGCCTGGTTTGTCTCCAGTGTCTTGTTATAATCTTCATTAGTAGGGACACCAATTGGTATCAGAAATGTTTTCTTTTGTATATATTTTAATCCCTCTTCTTTTTTATAGCTCTTCATATTCCTCTTGTAATTGATTTTCAATTTTAAACTTATTTATTGATTATTCATTTAGAAATTGAAATCAATATCCAAATTGAACTGTATTTATCATTCATCAAAATTATTATTAGATTTTGAAATTGTTATGAATTGTGACTATAATATATATCACAACAAGAGGAGATTTTATTTAGATATTCATGATGGTCGAACATTTATTATAATATCTTTGAATTGGCAATTATTTCACGAACATCTTCATTATCTACCATCCTTCTGCTATCCATCATGATTTTATATTAATGTGGAGAGTTTAATTTTTATTAAAACCATTTTGTTTAAAACAGTGGAGATATTTGTGATAGAAATGAGACTTTATTATTATTCAGAATTAGTGATAATTGAAAATTTTCAATGATCCCGGTACAGTTGAGCATATTTCATAATATGATTAATTTAGAAATTTATTTCACAAACCATTTCTGTACCTACCACATTTCTATCATCCATACTGGTTTCATATACCAAGGAGTTTTTCCTTTTAAACCTGAAAACGATAAGTATATATAATTAATACATAAGCGTGTCTTTGATCTCATTTAAAAATCCAAGCTCTGTTCATGCATGGTTATGAGACAACTTATAATTTAAGCTGCAACTGACCTCATTTAAAAATCCAAGCTCTGGTTATGCATGGTCAGTGTGCTCTTAAATAAAAAAACAGAAAAAGGAAAAGAAAATATTGTGCTATAAATTGAAATTAATCTGAAATTCTTCTTTATGTATTAAAACCAGCCTATCAATCCATCTTCTAACTTGTGAAATGTGTTGAAATCTTTTGATGTATTATGATTTATTGATTGATAGGTATTGGGATTTGAGATTATTCGATTTTGTCACTTAAATTGAATTGTTAATTATAGTCCAAATCCATCATCGTTTTTGTGTTTCAATTTATAAATTTATTTCATTTGGAAATAATTGGAAATATATGTTTTTGAAACTCTCTCCATTATATATAAATTAATCGTAAATCCATCATTCTCTACAATGTGAAATATGCCACTAGTTCTCAGAATATTATGATTTTGTTTGACTGATTGAGATTTATGATGACCGTTCTTCCTCTTAAGATGATATTGTATTTGTTAGTCATTTTTCATCTATATTTTAAATTCTGTATCCCTATGATGATAACAAAAGGGGGAGAATGGATTGAGATTTTGATTTATGAGTGAAAATTTTATAAATATTTTTAATTTTGAAAATTCATTCAATTTTCTTTCCTTTCACTCATTCACGGTTATAGGGGTGTTTCTTTTGTAGAGGGAGCTTTCAAATAGGGGGAGTTCAGTTCTTCACTGTCAAACACATTTATTGGATTCAAAATCTTAATATTTGTTTGCCATCATCAAAAGGGGGAGATTGTTGTATATAACGCAGTTGTATACACAATTATATGATTTTTGTTTGATGATAACAACAAAATATATTTTTATTATAAATGTGTTTGTTATTGTACTGTTTCATATGTACATCACAAACAAGATTATAATATTTATATTTAAATAGAATACGACTGTATAGACATTCAAATATTCATACAGTATTTATTTAAATTTAATATTATGTTTCAAACATTCAAACAGTACAAATTTGTAACTCCACTATTTGATCACATCACTGATATACATTTCATTTCACATGAGAATGTACTTGTAAATAAACTGAATACGATAGACAAGTTTGTTTAACAACAATAAAATAATATTTTATTTCAATCAAATTTGTTTATTACAAATATCAGTACAATTCTCACATTATATACACAACTCCTCACTAGAACACTCACACCCAGTTACATTTCATATATACAGACACTTATACAGTCATTCACTTTCTTCTGTCATCTTCAGTCTTCTGTCTTCACAGCTCAGTCCAGTCATCATCTGCTTACTTGTTACATGAAACACACACAGAGTACACTGCAATAGAAATGAAATTCAATGCATGCGAATATAAATTTTATTTTTAAAATTTTATTTGCCTCAGATTTCTGGTGTGTTTCTCATCACTTTTCATGACTTGATTTGACTCATCTGTGCCTAGACAGCTTGTGATATTCATAGTGAAACACTATAAATACCACAAGGCAGCCAGTTTATATATAATACAGGGACAAGAAAACTGTTTTGATCGACTGCATATACACATGTGCATATATATACACGTGTGCACTGCCTCACCAATCAGCGTGCGCTTGAGGAGTAGCCACGTGGACCATCTCGACTCAGTGGACAATGAAAATCAGTGTGAAAATGTTCAAACATATCATGGAATTACAACATTTTCAGATTAGCCAAAAATAAGCAGACAAACACGGCAGATCAGCACAATTTCATGTGATTTTAGTTGGCAAATCAAGTTTTTTTTAAAAAACAGCCAATCATAGTCAAATTAGGCGATATACATGGCAGATCAAATGATTTTAGTGGCAGATCACTTCATTTAAAACAGGTCAATCAAGATCAAGAGGGTGCAACAGTTTTATAGTATATGTTTCATGTGTTCAAGTGCAAATGGTTTCAACATGGTGTACATGTAAACAAGGCAGCAGTTTCAATGTCGCAAGTTGTTCAGAAAGCAAGGAGTATAAATGTATAGTGCAAACATGATCAAGCCAGTTTAGATAGTGTGTAACATGCAACAACAATAATGGCACTATATGAATAATGATCAAGGCAATGGAGCAACCAGTTTCTAATGCAACAGCCAAGTGGATGTCACTGTACCAGGCATGTTCAAGATACAACAAATTTGCAGCAAAAGCTCAATTAACAGACATGTGTGCAACTGCAAAATAGTGATGTATTGTGCAGCTTCAAATCAGCATGGTCACACAAATGCTGACATGAAATAGATCACAATGCTCGAGCTGTAAGCACGCAAGCATGTGCAAGAAGTTGACAGTGCAGTAACAACAATTTCAAAGAACACAACATGATTCACATTGTAAATATACATACTCAGCATTTTAGGAAATCCCAATCCTTTTGGCAAGAATGTGTGACAACAGTTAAATGGAGCTACAGTCTGACATCTCATGATTTCAGCATTTAAATGGAGTAGCATATGAGTGCACAACACAAAAGTTCAGCTGTATGTATGAACACAAGCCTATATGTGTATAAATGATGTCCAAAATACATGGTGGAGCATTATGTGAACATGGCATAAGTATATATGGACAGGATACATGACTGATAAATTGACCATGCAGATTAACAAACTTGTCAAACGTATATGTATATAGTGCATATATATAGAAACACAACATGGAAGGAATTTTAATGTTGTTCATTGCATTGAAATTTCACACAGCAATATTAGCTTTCATTTCAGCAAAATTGGCAAGAAATTATCCTCCATTCTTTGATTTCCAGAAATATATTGGCAAATTTTAATTGCATTCCAGAAATGGGGCAATTAAAATTCAATCAAGAAATTTTTTAATGGCAGAAATCAATGCTTATGTTTCCAGTTTTCTCAATATGGCAAGAGTTCAATTATTTCCTGAAATCATATTTTCAGATTGACAAGAACATATATGGCAAGAAAAACAGTTTAGTTTTATTTCCAAGAAATTTGCATATCAATATTCAAGGGACCACAAACATTTCAGGAATGTATTCATCTAGAAAATTATTTCAGGAATGAATCAATTCAGAATTCACAAGGGTCATTATATCGAAGGCCAAATTCATGTCCAGATTAAATCACGCAAGTGATAATGTTCCTAAAGGTCACAAATTCAATCACGCATCATTTCTTTCAAAAGAGGAAAATCAGGGAAAGTCAATTTCACTGAAATCAGAGAATTTAGGGTTCAATTCTAACCCTATAAATACCAGTCATCACTGGTAGAATTATCTATCGAAAACTAACAACAAAATTCAAGAGTAGAATCGAATATCCAATTTATATTACTCACAAGTTTTTGATCGCCAGAGAATTCTCAATCGAAGACGAAGAGAAACACATCAGACTCGAGCTTCAGAGATTAGCAAATTCATCAAGCATCGACTTCGATTTGGGATTCAAAGAAGAAACACTAGAAATATTTCAGAGCCGCTGCCATTTCTGTATTTCCTCATAAGGAAAATGATCGGGACAAATGAAGCATGGATGGAACCAATGTCAAAGCGGCTGGCCTATTCAAGTGACAAAAGGGAGAATTAAATTTCCTTTTAAAAACTAGGGTTCTATTTAGTTTGGTTATTATTTGTTGTATTTTTTATTTTTCTTCTATAATCAAACGAACAGTTTCTAGAGTCTGTAAAATTCTAGGGGAAATCAGTTAGGGTGTTAACTGGCAGTTCACTAGAGTCTGTAAAATCTAGGGGTTACTGGTTACGGGGTTGTAATCAGGGAAAATCTGATCTAGGCGATTAGATCAGTCTAGGGTTTTGAGCGTAGGGTTAGAATAGGAGCAGGGATTGCGAATTTACATGGTCTTGCAAGCGAGATCTGTTCTATCACCTAGTAGAAACATTAGGAATGCAGCAGTAGGTAGGATTTTGCCGAAGCTGGGTATATCTTGTGTCATTTACTTTTCTACGTTTATTTTTTTGCTGCATTCTGTGATCTGATATTTTTTAATGTCCCGTAAATTTTGAACTCTGTGAAAGATTGTTATAAACCCTATCCACCCCCTCCCTCTCTAGGGTTAATCTAGATCCTACACTTCTGTGTAATTCCAAAGTAGATAACACACGATAAATGTTTCTTATAATCCTTCGTTCTCTGTGTGTGTTCGTTTTTACCTTGAACACCTGCCTGGTCTCATAAATGCTTAGAGAATTTGGCCTCATAATTCTCTTTGAAGCGGCGCCTTCGCACTTACGTAGGTGATTCTGTAAAGAGTATTCTATAAGTCTTCATGTATAGACATCATTAAAAGTATTAATACTTATCCTTATTCAACATATAGTGAACTGACTTATCATAAGAATGGTTAGTGTATAACAGTGCCATCAAGTTTCTCTTAAACTTCGTTGTCCCCTTTTAACCTAGATCTTGGGATCTCCAGTCAACTGGGTGGGGTTTCCATTTTAGAAAAGCCTTAGTCTATAGGCCTTAGCCCCATTCCATCAATAAGGTATGAACTTTCTCTCTTGGCAAGCCTTTTGTAAGCGGATCCGCTAAGTTATCTTTAGATCGAATGTAATCTAATATGATAACCTCATTATAGAAGTTGTCTTATCGTTTTATGTCTATGACGAATATGCCTAGATATACCATTATATAGTGTACTATTAGCTCTTCCAATAGCTGATTGACTATCACAATGAATACATATTGGAGGCATAGGTTTGCTCCAATTAGGAATTTCTTCCAAGAAGATTCAAGTCCATTGTGCTCATTCTGTAGTCTTATCTATAGCAGTAAACTCCAATTCCATCGTAGATCTAATGATACAAGTCTGTTTGGATGATTTGCATGAATTTGCTCCATTTTCTAATGTGAACACATATCCACTTGTAGACTTTGTATCATGTAATCCAGTAATCTAATTTGCATCACTGTATCCTTCCACTATTGAAGGATATTTTGTATAGTACAGACCATAGCTTTGCGTATACTTTAAATATCCTAAAGCTCTGATTATCGCTTTCCAATGATGTTCGCCAGGATCGCTGGTAAATCTACTTAGTTTGCTTATAGCATATGTGATATCAGACTTAGTACAATTCATAACATATATGATACTTCATAGTATACGAGAGTATTCCAACTGGTAGATACCATCACCAGTGTTCTTTACCCAATTTTTGTTCATATCTACTGGTGATTTTGCAATAGTTATATTATATTGCTTGAATTTTTCTAGTATTTTGGTGGTGTAATACGATTGGGATAATGCATTTCACTATGGTGTTCTTAGAAATTTTTACACCCAATATCACATCAGTCAGTCCTAGGTCTTTCATATCCAATCTAGAGGATACCATATCCTTTGTAGATGTTATTATGGCCTTGTTATTTCCTAGGAGCAACATTTCATCAACATAGAGGTAAACAATGACATATCCAATATTTGTGTATTTTATGTACACACATTTGTCTGATTCATTTATCGTGAATCCTTTTGATAACTTAGTTTTATCAAACTTCTTATGCCGCTGTTTTTGGAGCTTGCTTAAGACCATAAAGTGATTTTACCAGTTTGCAAACTTTATTCTCATTTTATGAGCTAAGAAATCCTTCAGGTTGTTTCATATAGATTTCTTCCTTGAGTTCACCATTCAAATGTGTAGTTTTAACATCCATTTGATGTATTTCTAAGTCATGTATGGATGCAATTGCAATAAGAATTATTATCCATGTTGCTGTTGAAAATGTATCAAATTAGTCTAGGTCTTCCTTATGTCGAAATCCTTGAACTACCAGACGGATTTTTCACTTGTATATTGAACCATTCGGTTTCAATTTCTTTTATTACCTAAGGTCTTACATCCTCAAGGTAAATCAATTGATTCCCATGTATGATTGGACATAGTGGATTGAATCTCATTGTTAATTTCCTCTTTCAATGAGGGGCATCGCTGGAAGACTCGGCTTGTTTATATGTCAATGTACCATCTTCTAACATAAAGGTATAGAAGTCTGGTCCAAAGGTTTTTTAAGGTCATTGACCTTTTACTTTTTCTTGGTTCCTCCACTTGCTGTTCAACATTGCTTTGCTGAGTTTTATTTTGTTTACTATTCTCAAGAGAATAAGGAACTTCGTCTTTCCCTGGTCTCTTTGTTTAAAGGGGAATATGTGTTCGAAAAATCTAGCATTTCTCGACTTAATGATGGTATTTTCATGAATATAATCAATTTCATATTTGTGTACCAAAACTTGATATATGGCACTGATTAGTGCATATCCAATGAATACACAATCAATTGTTTTTTGTCCAATTTTGACCTTTTTTGGTTTGGTACCTCTATTTTGGCAGAGCAACCCCACACTTTTAAATATTTATAGGATGATGGTCTGTTTTTTCAAAACTAAAGAGGAGATTTAGAAGTTTTCTTTCGGGTATTTTATTTAAAATATGATTTCCCGAAAGAAAAGTTATCTAACAAGCTAGAACTTAACAATAAATCATTCATCATTTCTTCTAAGATTTCTATTTTTCCATTTGGCTATACCATTGGATTGAGGTGAATATGGTGCTGTAGTTTGGTGTATAATACCATGTTCAGCGCAAAATTCTTCAAAAGGGAATTCATATTCTCCTCCTCTATCACTTCTTATAGCTTTGATTTTCTTTTTGAGTTGATTCTCAACTTCTGCTTTATATTTTTTAAACACATCAAATGCTTCATCCTTACTTAGAAGGAGATACATATAATTGTACCTACTACAGTCATTAATAAAGATAATGAAATATCTTTTTCCACCTCTAGTTCAACACATACATCTGGATGTATTATACCTAGAGGTTCAGATTCTCGTTAAACATGATGAAACGAGGTTCTTGTCAATTTTGCTTCTGCACAAATTTGACATTTATAATTGGTGTCTAAGTTACACTTAGGAAAATCATTTTTCGCAATGTACCAAATGTTACATGCCCGAATCTGGAATTCCTCATGTTGGAGAGTCATCAATATAAATAGAAGATTCACTTTTATTCATATCAGTGTGTGATATAATAGTGGTTACATTTTCTTTAAACGAACCATCACACACATACCCTCTTCCTACATACACTCCATTCTCATCTTCAAAGATTAATTTGAATCCATGTTTACTAAGCAATGATCCTGAAATCAGGTTCTTACGAGTTTCTGGAACATAGAGAACGTCTTTTAAAGTTAGTTCCTTTCCAGGTTGCATTCCGATATTAGTGCACATAAATTCATATCAGCAATACCTTTTTTAAAGTTTCATCCAAATTTGCTTTTGATCTTTTTAAAAACATATATAGTCAGAAATTTGGCGAGTTCCAATGATGTTAGATAAAACAACATTTTTCTGTTGTCAACACATAAATTAATGTAGTTGAATTTCTCTGTTCTTTCTTCATGAGACAAAGTCATTGTTGGAACCACCGGCGTAATCAGAGCATTGGTCACCGTCTATGTCGATGTAAAATTATTGTTGCTATTTCACGACGTTGTTTGTTATTGTCTGCAATAATCAATATTGTTTCAAGATTGTTAGAACTTTATTGTCAATACAATACATGATTGTATTACAAATAGACAGTAGCAACAATCAATGTTACTCAATAATGCCACAATTGTCAAGTCAAACTGTGATTATAATAATGACAGTAAGCAAGACCTATTGTGCATTAAATTAGTGCGGTACAGAACCATCGTCTACAGACTAGAAGATGAATATTTGATTAATTTTCGAGTCCAGAAGTGATTCTGTTTTCTTGAAACAATATTGCTGTCGTATGCACCGATTGACGTAATTGCTATTTGTTTCCCCTGATAAAGCAGACCAACCCCGTAACATGGTGCCAACAAACGAAGCTCTGGTGAACTGAAGTAGAGTACATAAACTAGAACAGAGGCGTGCTTTGAAGAAGAGGTATCAGATTGAGAAGAATAACTAATGTATTTTCTATCTCGTTTTTTGGCCATGTATTTATAGGTTGGAGGAGGTGCCTATCTGAGCATTAATGACCCTTGGAAAGGTTGCGGCCCTTTAACCAAGCAGTGCATGAATATGCATGCGCATTTAAGATGAAACGGTTGTATCGCTTCAATTGAAGGGACTTGCCAGATCAAAATAACTCGTTTCAGCGCAACAAGCCCAAGCTGTAACCAGCGGTCTATTTGACCACGAGAACCCAAGAGTCCCAAGGCACAACGCCCAATTTTTGACACTAATATTGTGTTATGGACCCCCAATAGTCCCAAGGCACTAAGCCCAATTTGATATCAATATAATATTGTGTCATGGACCTTAATAGTCCAAGGCACTAAGCCCAATTTGACATCAATAAGATATTGTGTCATGAACCTCAATAGTCCCAAGGTGTTAAGCCCAAGTTGACATCAATATAATATTGTGTCATGGACCACAAGGGCCCCATGGAACTAGGCCCAATTTGACATCAGTAAGATATTGTGTCTTGGCTTAGCCACACTTAATATGAGTTCTCTTCTCCTTTATTTATATAAGATTATAGAAGAGTGGTACTCATATTTCATGATTTGGGACTAAAAATTGCTTTCCTCTCTCTTCTTCCAAAATCCCTCTTTCTCTTTCTCTTTCTCTTTCTCTTTCTCATTCATTTCCAACATTTACATGCATGAGCAATCTACCTTGCATCATTGGATGATCAAGAAATGACTATTCTTGCTGCAAACGAATGCAATGCAGCTACAAACATGACACACCAAATTGCTGCTCTAGACGCTATTGCTCAAAACCCAAGCATAGTCTGTGACGATGTTATTACTAATTTCTATAAGAAATGGTCTCATGATTTCTTAGTAATTAGCACCCCTTTATCAAGTCATGAATAGTTTCAGTTAGGAGATTAAAGCCGCTCTTAATTCATTATTTGTTTGTGCATAAGTCATGAAAAATTGGATTGCTCTTCAAGCAAAATTACATATCCCTGAAAATGTCGCTAAGGTCCAAAGTTCGTTGACTCATCCTTTGTTTTATTTGCGTAACACAAATAAGGTAACTTAGCTTTCAATAGAAAGCAATACATTTTTTAAAGAATAATAATGATACTTTAAGCAGAACGATCATTTTAACGTTTGGTTTCTAGAATATTAGTCTAAATCGTCATATTAATTTTCATTTATCACCTAAGCTGGTGGTCCTTGATAAAATAGTACATGTTTGATCAGATTATGTGCACCAAACATAGCTATTTAAATCATTATTTTATAATATGCGTTTGTAGTCAAATCTGTTGTTAAATTCATATATGGTTTTTGTTTTCTTTTTCTTTTTAACTTCAGACAGTGGTTCATCTAATATAATCAAAATTCACAAAAGAAAAAAGAGCACATGCGATGAATTATGACATTTTGGATACGATTGTTCTGCGAGTTGCAAGAGAAAAATAATGGCAAAAAGATTATAAATAATATAATATAAATTGCAAATAGAACTATCAATTGGTTATTGAATAAGTAAAATTAATAAAATGCCCTGAAATAAATATTAAAGTACGAAACAAAATATTTATTCAAAATAGATAAAAACAAATCTAAAACAAATTCATGATTTTATTCTACGTCTCTACAATTTCTTTTGCCCATAGTTGTTGTAATGTCCCGATTTTTAGCTAGTCTTTGTTAATGATAAATATTGATTTAATGAGGTAATTAAATCATAGAATATGTTACTTAACAAATTAGAACAGTTAGAAATATATGTGTAAAAGATAACTGTATGAATACACTAATAAATCTGTATATTTTGGTTATGTTTTAAAGTCTTGAAAACAAGACATAAGTATGAAACATTAAAACACAAATCATAGTGTAAAAATAACAACATATATAAGTGTAGCTTAACACAAGAACTTTGCAAATGAAAGCCTTAAATATGCACATACAAGTGATTGCAACATATACATGTAAAAGGTGCATTTTTATCATAAATAATCTTTGAAACAAATGGGACAGCAAAGTAAACAAGGAAAACAACTCTAATTAATCACTTGAAAATGATGGCACCATTTAACATATGGAAGAGGCATTTTGTCACTTAAGAAGTGTAAGGGACTTGAAATAAATAAGGCCATTCAAGTAAATATATGAAGGAGGAACAATCAGCCAAAACAAATACATAAAATAGGACATTGCTCATAACATAATTGATAAATTGCCGCAGTAAAAAGAACAAAGGGGTAAAAGCATGAGACAACAAACAAAAGAAAGAAGATAAAGACAATATCCTTAATGAGATTTAATGGTGAATAGTAGGACTATAATAGGTAGTAACCATCACCTAAGAAGCCTCATGCAACTTGCAATTATAAAAACCATTCTTAGCAAAATATCAAGCAACTAGAGTACAAATGAGAACCATTTTATATTGAAGACATGTGCAGCAATTTAATGAGAGTATGGAGAGGGGTTGTGAGCTTCTAGAAGGTAGAATATAAGACAAGGAAACTAGTAAATATCTTAAATAAACAATTCATTACTTAATGCATAAGATTTCTAAACAAGTCGAATAGGTTTTAGGCAAGGGTGAAGGCTAATAGTTAATGCACTGTAGCACCTACAAACCTTAAGTATTAAGAAATGGATTGTTTAATACTTGAACTTGGCTAAAAAAGAGCACCTGAGCTTCCACATGTCTCATGCATACAATAGAAAACAAGAAATCATATAGCAGAAGAACAGAGCTTTTAGAAATTGATGTTTCTCATACAAGAACAGGGGAAGCTAAGCAAGTGAGTAAGCTAAACTTAGAATTGCTGTTTGTTTTTAATGCCAGTATTAGAATGAGATGATTGATCTATGCTAAGTTTTTAAACCAGCACAAAATGAAATCTGTTGTGAGTAAACTTATCCTTTCTTTGATTTTTATACACATATATGGTAATGCTCTGTCATGCAGAACCTAGTACTAAACTGAGTAAACCATTCATTGATTACTAGCTACCTTAGGTATGTATAAACTCATTTCTACCTTGGTTAGAATCTTTTGATAAATGCTATTGAATGTTGATTAGCAGAGAGTTGATTTCATGATGGTATAGATGTTTGCTTTTATAAAACATTTGATCTGGAAGTTTACAGTGTACAAAAAAACACCTGTAGCCGACCATTTTACCATCTCTGCGTGTCATTGTGATTGTAACTAAATCACCTTGATCCTATAAAAACAATATCTCAAATTCAACAAGTTGTTGATGCTAACTTCTTCATGAAAGAATAAAAACAGAGCACTGGAGAAAGCTTGTAGTCTGAACGCATAGGAACTATAGACATTGGTACTATTTGTGCAAATCCATTAGTTGAGTGTATATTGATAAGTAGTCGGAAACAATAAAACAGTCTTTCCGTATGTATCTGGCTCCATTTACAAAAATTGCTTAAGCGTAACATAGCAAATTTAATATACATCGGTATTAAGTATATAATATCAATAAAAGAAGTAATAATAAAGAAGAAATGGGATCGGCAGCAAATGGAGGGAAGGAACGAAGCAAGAAAATAAAGTAAAGGGATGAATTGCAAGGTGAAATCACTGTAGGGGCGAGGGTAACCAAATCTGGGTGCAGAAATGAGATTAGTAAGTGATTTATGGTTTGTAAGGATGATCAAGGCAGTGTAGTATTGATTACGGCGTTTGTGCAAGTGCACATGTGCACTGCTGTGCACCAATTTGTTTCTGCGAACCGAAAATGATATTGATGCAAGGAGGGCAACGTCGAGAGTGTAACTACTAACAAGTGAGGTAGGTTTTAAGTTTGAAACGTTAGCAAGTAATGGTCATGTAGTGTTTAAACAACAAAGACAGGAATATGGGAAGTTAGACTGAAGAAACCGGAAAACAAAGGGAGACAGCAGAAACAAAAAGTTTAAAGAAAGGAGAAGCAGTTGGTATAGCTCGACCATGGAACGTGATGGAGATTATCTCGAGCACTTGGAAGGAAGAAAGAATCCAAGCTGATAGTTGGATCGAAGAGTAAAGGAAGTGGCAAGAATGAACAGAAGATGGCGAGCAACAGTAGCAGGATTGGAAGCAGAAGTAAAAAGGAAGGGGAGAGGCGCGTGGGATTGGGGTTCTGGGCTGAGGGTTATTTGGGCCGAAGTTTTTAATGATAGAAAAAAAAGATATAGGAACTGAATAAACAAAAGGAAGGTGGCGTACGTGATTTTGGTCAGAGGACTGGTAGTTAGGAGATACTACGATGAGGAAATGATGCAATGGACATGCTTTGTTTGTTATATATTCCTCTGAAATATTAAAACAAAAAGCTGAGAGAGGATATTGGGCTGGTTTGGGCCGGAAAATAAATTAGAAAGGAAGAAATTTAAAGAGATTAATAAAATTAAAAAAAGGATGAAAAATTAATAAATAAAAGAAATAATAGAAATCGTTCTAAAGGAAATGGAAGAAAGGCGGGTATGGAGAATGAATATGAAAGGTAAATGATAGTAGGCGATTGGACGATGCTCGACTGAGTTAGACCTTATAAGAATTTGGCAAGTTATTTTATTAAATTTATTTCTTTTTAAAAATAAATAAATTAATATGGATTCACTTAGTTATACAATCTAGAAATCTGTTCAAGTCGGATTAGTTGAACTGTAATTAATAATATAAAGTGATCAAATGGAAGCGAACGCGCAAGGAAATGGAAGTGATCGCGCAAGGAAAATGGAAGTGATCGGGCAAGGGTTTGTAGGTGATCGGGAAAGTAATTCTGGGTGATCGAGCAAGAGAATATAAGTAATCCATAACTCAGTCATTAAATCTATTTGATCAGCTATTTTAATTGATCAGTTTAAAATTGATAACTGTATAATTAGAAATAAAACGACAATTAAATATAGTGATAAAGTGAGACAAAGGTATTAATTGCAAATAATTGTCGTAATTAACGAACTAATACTATTGTATAAATTACCGTGTGCGGAGCACGTGCCTCCCAGTTAGATAAATAAATGATGTATGTATAATTGTTTATTTACATTATTGTATTCATTTTCGTGTGCGAAGCACGACATTCTAGTTAGACAAGTTAAATGGTGTAATTAAGTAAAGATTTTATATAAGTCAGTTCTCTTAAATATCGTCTGACTTTAAAAGCCAAAACGCCGATCGTTCAAAGAGTCCGGAATTAATATCCCACTTCGATTCGATTTATACGTCGCGTGTCAAAGATTATTGAAGATAATTGAAGACGGAGATATGCAAGGGCTATTTTACATAATAGTGCCTTCGGTTTGTCTAGTCCCAGGACAAGTTGTATGGACGAGTGTCCGACAGAGTATTTCCAACGATCACGCCCGTTGATTTCTACGAATATACCAAGTTGGTGGGGAGAAGGTAACTTCTCTTTATTTTACACCCAGTGTGTAATTGTGTAATCAATATGTGATTACGGATTTGACGATGTGACATTCAAAGTGGATGGTGACCAGGTGTTCTGCAAGATAAACATAGCCTCAAAACCTCACAACCAGGAAGTAACAAAAGTTGGGCTAGGCTACACGGCTAGTTGGGTCATTCCCAAGCAGGGTGTATTATCACTATCTAGAGAAATTCCTATTTGTCTTCTTAATCTATATTTCGATACTGCAGCTTTCAGGACGGTTGGCTAGCTACCACCGTGGGGTGATAATATATTCGATACACTCAATCTAAATGAGTGGTCAGTCATGTGTGGCTGGGTTGCAAGACGTTCTTGTTGAACCTGCATTGTATACCCTCTAGAGTACACTGATCGGTAGGTGCTCCCATACCTTGACTGTTGGAATCCAATCTCCAATAAGAATACGCGGTCTTTGATTCTATATTATATATGTGGAACGTGAGATGCAAGCGTTCCGCTAGATGATTATTTATTTGATACAAACTATTATAATATCAAACGTTTTGATATAAAATACTTGGGTCATCATCCATATATTAGTTATGGATTGATCTATGATTTCTAAAATAAATGAATCAGTCAATATGGAAAAACCTTATTCATTATTTCCCTGCTTACAATCTTTTAACTGTGTTTACTCACACTAGTCCCCTGACTGACCCAGAGTTTATTTTCTGTGTTTTTCCTAAACTCTTGGGTACTCATAACACTTGTTATGAGTAGACAAGTGATCCAGGTATCTAATGGAACTCTTTTAAAGTATTGTGGAGTACAGGACCAAGAACCAGTCCAGTAGCTATATCCATCTCTAAGTATCTAGTTGAATATCTGTATTGAACTAGAAATCATGTATGATGGTGTATTATGATGTACTATGATGTATCAAACTCTGTTATATAATGTGGTATTATATTTTGTTAAAATTCCGCTGTGAGATTCTGATGTGATGTTCTTCTTACTCTTTTATTCTATTAGTTCTATCTTATCTTTCTCATCCTCTTATTTCTTTCTATTAAAAATCTGTAATTTCGTGCACTTTGGGTTGAATGTGTATGATATTAGTCAGCTCAAATTGGTATGGATTTATGGGCCTTTACAGTTGGTATCAGAGCTATTGGTTGAGTAGTAACCTTGGCTCTGTGGCGTAACTCAGTAGAGATAGGATTAGTAATATCCTAGATTGAGTTAAGGTAAGTATTGAGAGAGCATATTTGAAAATTTAAACTATAGAATAAATTGTATGTATAACTCGAGTTATCGACTTGAGTTACTTTTAAGTTACCTTCCGATCAAGTAAATGATTGGATAATAATAATTCAATATATAACTGGAAGGAGTTAAATGAACTAGGGACAACCTCTGGATAAGTTAAATAATGTTGAATTAAATTTAGAAAAATGTACCGTGAATAAAATTGGGTTTTCCCGGTAATAAAGACCACACTTGAGTTATTAGTTGGATATAGACTCATGTGAGCTAAGTAAACTGATTTGATAATGAAATCGGAATTTTGAAATTAAGATAACTAAGTTCTAAATAAATAAGGTGTCTATCCGGAAGGGAAGGTAAATCGTTACGGATATGTATTAATTTGACTTTGGTTAAAATGGAAATCTATACGCGAATCTTTAATTTCGAGGACGAAATTCTTCTAAGGGGGGTGGACTGTAATGTCCCGGTTTTTAGCTAGTCTTTGTTAATGATAAATATTGATTTAATGAGGTAATTAAATCATAGAATATGTTACTTAACAAAATAGAACAGTTAGAAATATATGTGTAAAATATAAATGTATGAGTACACTAATAAATGTGTATATTTTGGTTGTGTTTTAAAGTCTTGAAAACAAGACATAAGTATGAAACATTAAAATACAAATCATAGTGTTAAAATAACAACATATATAAGTGTAGCTTAACACAAGAACTTTGCAAATGAAAGCCTTAAATATGCACATACAAGTGATAGCAACATATACATGTAAAAGGGGCATTTTTATCATAAATAATCTTTGAAACAAATGGGACAACAAAGTAAACAAGGAAAACAACTCTAATTAATCACTTGAAAATGATAGCACCATTTAACATATGGAAGAGGCATTTTGTCACTTAAGAAGTGTAAGGGACTTGAAATAAATAAGGCCATTCAAGTAAATATATGAAGGAGGAACAATCAGCCAAAACATAAAATAGGACATTGCTCATAACATAATTGATAAATTGCCACAGTAAAAAGAACAAAGGGGTAAAAGCATGAGACAACAAACAAAAGAAAGAAGATAAAGACAATATCCTTAATGAGATTTAATGGTGAATAGTAGGACTATAATAGGTAGTAACAATCACCTAAGAAGCCTCATGCAACTTGCAATTATAAAAACCATTCTTAGCAAAATATCAAGCAACTAGAGTACAAATGAGAACCATTTTATATTGAAGACATGTGCAGCAATTTAATGAGAGTATGGAGAGGGGTTGTGAGCTTCTAGAAGGTAGAATATAAGACAAGGAAACTAGTAAATATCTTAAATAAACAATTCATTACTTAATGCATAAGATTTCTAAACAAGTCGAATAGGTTTTAGGCAAGGGTGAAGGCTAATAGTTAATGCACTGTAGCACCTACAAACCTTAAGTATTAAGAAATGGATTGTTTAATACTTGAACTTGGCTAAAAAAGAGCACCTGAGCTTCCACATGTCTCATGCATACAATAGAAAACAAGAAATCATATAGCAGAAGAACAGAGCTTTTAGAAATTGATGTTTCTCATACAAGAACAGGGGAAGCTAAGCAAGTGAGTAAGCTAAACTTAGAATTGCTGTTTGTTTTTAATGCCAGTATTAGAATGAGATGATTGATCTATGCTAAGTTTTTAAACCAGCACAAAATGAAATCTGTTGTGAGTAAACTTATCCTTTCTTTGATTTTTATACACATATATGGTAATGCTCTGTCATGCAGAACCTAGTACTAAACTGAGTAAACCATTCATTGATTACTAGCTACCTTAGGTATGTATAAACTCATTTCTACCTTGGTTAGAATCTTTTGATAAATGTTATTGGATGTTGATTAGCAGAGAGTTGATTTCATGATGGTATAGATGTTTGCTTTTATAAAACATTTGATCTGGAAGTTTACAGTGTACAAAAAAACACCTGTAGCCGACCATTTTACCATCTCTGCGTGTCATTGTGATTGTAACTAAATCACCTTCATCCTATAAAAAAATATCTCAAATTCAACAATTTGTTGATGCTAACTTCTTCATGAAAGGATAAAAACAGAGCACTGGAGAAATCTTGTAGTCTAAAGGCATAGGAACTATAGACATTGGTACTAGATGTGTAAATCCATTAGTTGAGTGTATATTGATAAGTAGTCGGAAACAATAAAACAATTTTTCCGTATATATATGGCTCCATTTACAAAAATTGCTTAAGTGTAACATAGCAAATTTAATATACAATGGTATTAAGTATATAATATCAATAAAAGAAGTAATAATAAAGAAGAAATGGGATCGGCAGCAAACGGAGGGAAGGAACGAAGCAAGAAAATAAAGTAAAGGGATGAATTGCAAGGTGAAATCACTGTAGGGGCGAGGGTAACCAAATCTGGGTGCAGAAATGAGATCAGTAAGTGATTTATGGTTTGTTAGGATGATCAAGGCAGTGTAGTATTGATTACGGCGTTTGTGCAAGAGCGTAAGTGCACTGCTGTGCACCAATTTGTTTCTGCGAACCGAAAATGATAGTGATGCAAGGAGGGCAACATCGAGAGTGTAACTACTAACAAGTGAGGTAGGTTTTAAGTTTGAAGCATTAGCAAGTAATGGTCATGTAGTGTTTAAACAACAAAGACATGAATATGGGAAGTTAGACTGAAGAAACCGGAAAACAAAGGTAGACAGCAGAAACAAAAAGTTTAAAGAAAGGAGAAGCAGTTGGTATAGCTCGACCATGGAACGTGATGGAGATTATCTCGAGCACTTGGAAGGAAGAAAGAATCCAAGCTGATAGTTGGATCGAAGAGTAAAGGAAGTGGCAAGAATGAACAGAAGATGGCGAGCAATAGTAGCAGGATTGGAAGCAGAAGTAAAAAAGGAAGGGGAGAGGCGCGTTGGATTAGGGTTCTGGGCTGAGGCTTATTTGGGCCGAAGTTTTTAACGATAGAAAAAAAAGATATAGGGCGTACATGATTTTGGTCAGAGGACTGGTAGTTAGGAGATACTGCGATGAGGAAATGATGCAATGGACATGCTTTGTTTGTTATATATTCCTCTGAAATATTAAAACAAAAAGTTGAGAGAGGATATTGGGCTGGTTTGGGCTGGAAAATAAATTAGAAAGGAAGAAATTTGAAGAGATTAATAAAGTAAAAAGAAGGAAGAAAAATTAATAAATAAAAGAAATAATTGAAATCCTTCTAAAGGAAATGGAAGAAAGGCGAGTATGGAGAATGAATATGAAAGGTAAATGATAGTAGGCGATTGGACGATGCTCGACCGAGTTAGACCTTATAAGAATTTAGCAAAATTATTTTATTAAATTTATTTCTTTTTAAAAATAAATAAATAAATATGGATTCACTTAGACATACAATCTAGAAATCCGTTCAAGTCGGATTAGTTGAACTGTAATTAACAATATAAAGTGATCAAATGGAAGCGAACGCGCAAGGAAATGGAAGTGATCGCGCAATGAAAATGGAAGTGATCGGGCAAGGGTTTGTAGGTGATCGGGAAAGTAATTCTAGGTGATCGAGCAAGAGAATATAAGTGATCCATAACTCAGTCATTAAAAATATTTGATCAGCTATTTTAATTGATCAATTTAAAATTAATAACTGTATATTTAGAAATAAAACGATAATTTAAATATAGTGATAAAGTGAGACAAAGGTATTAATTGCAAATAATATTCGTAATTAACGAACTAATACTAATGTATAAATTACCGTGTGCGGAGCACGTGCCTCCCAGTTAGATAAATATAGATGTATGTATAATTGTTTATTTACATTATCGTATTCAATTCAGTGTGTGAAGCACAACATTCTAGTTAGAAAAGTTAAATGGTGCAATTAAGTAAAGATTTTATATAAGTCAGTTCTCTTAAATATCGTCTGACTTTAAAAGCCAAAACGCCGATCGTTCAAAGAGTCCGGAATTAATATCCCACTTCGATTCGATTTATACGTCGCGTGTCAAAGATTATTGAAGATAATTGAAGACGGAGATATGCAAGGGCTATTTTACAGAATAGTGCCTTCGGTTTTTCCAGTCCCAGGACAAGTTGTATGGACGAGTGTCCGACAGAGTATTTCCAACGATCACGCCCGTTGATTTCTACGAATATACCAAGTTGGTGGGGAGAAGGTAACTTCTCTTTATTTTACACCCAATGTGTAATTGTGTAATCAATATGTGATTACGGATTTGACGATGTGACATTCAAAGTGGATGGTGACCAGGTGTTCTGCAAGATAAACGTAGCCTCAAAACCTCACAACCAGGAAGTAACATAAGTTGGGCTAGGCAGCATGGCTAGTTGGGTCATTCCCAAGCAAGGTGTATTATCCCCATCTAAAGAAATTCCTATTTGTCTTCTTAATCTATATTTCGATGCTGCAGCTTTCGGGACGTTGGCTAGCTACCACCGTAGGGTGATAATATATTTGATACGCTCAAGCTAAATGAGTGGTCGGTCATGTGCTGCCAGGTTGCAAGACGTTCTTGTTGAACCTGCAGTGTATACCCTTTAGAGTACACTGATCGGTAGGTGCTCCCATACCTTATCTGTTGGAATCCAATCTCCAATAAGAACACGCGGTCTTTGATTCTATATTATATATGTGGAGCGTGAGATGCAAGCGTTCCGCTAGATGATTATTTATTTGATACAAACTATTATAATATCAAATGTTTTGATATAAAATACTTGGGTCATCATCCATATATTAGTTATGGATTGATCTATGATTTCTAAAATAAATGAATCAGTCAATATGGAAAAACCTTATTCATTATTTCCTTGTTTACAATCTTTTAACTGTGTTTACTCACACCAGTCCCCCGACTGACGCAGAGTTTATTTTCTGTGTTTTTCCGAAAATCTTGGGTACTCAAAACACTTGTTATGAGTAGACAAGTGATCCAGGTATCTAATGGAACTCTTTTGAGGTATTGTGGAGTACAGGACCAAGAACTAGTCCAGTAGCTATATCCATCTCTATGTATCTAGTTGAATATCTGTATTGAACTAGAAATCATGTATGATGGTGTATTATGATGTACTATGATGTATCAAACTCTGTTATATAATGTGATATTACATTTTGTTAAAATTCCGTTGTGAGATTCTGATGTGATGTTCTTCTTACTCTTCTATTCTATTAGTTCTATCTTATCTTTCTCATCCTCGTATTTCTTTCTATTAAAGATCAGTATTTTCGTGCACTTTGGGTTGAATGTGTATGATATTAGTCAGCTCAAATTGGTACGGATTTACGGGCCTTTACAGTTGTGTCCTTGTCGATGTTCTCTTCTTCCATTGCTCTTTTCAAATTGTGTTGCTCAGACTTAGTTACATAGAAAATTTTAAAACTGTCATGTCATTATCAGTGACGTGAGACATCATCTTATTCGGAATGTTGTTTTAACTTTTTCTTCTCTTTTGCGATGCTAAAAGTTTTTTGATCAACAGTAACTCTTTGAATTTTGTTTGCAGTAATTTCCTCTTTTCCCAGTTGTTTATGCAGTAGCCTATCTTTTTAATTTGGAAGATTATTTTTGTTCCAGCCAAGTCATTGAATATAGAAGCAATCGTTGCCTTTCCATTTTCCCGTTTTTTCATCTATTGTACTTCAACATTAATTGAGATTTAAAATTTTTTTTTTGGCAGAGCGATTTAAAATATATTTTTTGTACCAAAATAATGGTATATAGGACATAATCTTTGATTCGAGGTTAGTTAACTCTTTCACTATATGTTTCATTAAACGTTCTGCTTCCTTCTCAAATGCAGCCAAATCAACTAATCCAGAATCATTACCAATTAATTTATTGAGTTTGTACTTAAAAAGAAAGTATGTAAGTGAATTATATGTCAAATTTTCAAAAAATGGGGAGTTTAAATAATTTTTTACGGTAGAGTTGGGCATCTAGTTTCATCATCACATTTGCTGCAGGAAAATACTCCATCTATCTTTTCCACCATCTTCCTGCATTTTGGGCAAGACAAATTGCTCCAACCATATCGATCATAAATTTGTAGTATAGTGGCATGGTAAGTAAACTTGATTCCCTAAATCAATGAAAGATAATTATATTCATTGGCTTGCTTAGTCAAAACAAAATTTGGGTTTCGATGATAATTAATACTTTCTTGTCTGAATTTTTCATTTCAGTCAATAGTTCTTCCAAAGTTTTTTTCTCCATCATTGCCTCTGCAGTATTATCTTTTTTGTTGATAATTTTTATGGTCGAGTCATTTGAAGCAACCTCTTCTCTGAGATGTTAAAAAGGTGTTAAATAGATATGCATACACCATAAGCATTAAATTTAAAAAAAAATGTACTTTTATCCTTAAACATACCTTTTTGTCATGGTTGAAACTTCAGCACTTCCAAATTAATATACACCTTGGTAGAATTTGCTGACTCTAAGAAATATGTTCTATTTTTTTTATAGGAATTAGTAGTTTAGAAATAAGTATTATTGGTGTAAGTAAAAAATTAGAATGTGATAGGTAATTTTCTTCTTTACCTCAATAATTTCTGGCAGAAGTCGAGGTAACCATTAGGACAATAGTTCCATTAATTTTTAATATACTTTCTTCATTTCATTGTTCAGCTAAATCACCCCATAAGCTAATTTTAACTTCTATACCACTGTAAAAGGAGAAAATTAAATAAGATTTTATTATTAGAAACATAAAACAAAGAAAGAAAAAGCAGCTTTGATGACTAACATGCCAATTTTATTATTTGATGGAGAATGATGTAAATAAAAGGCAAATGTAAAAGTTTAACAATTTTGATATATATATTTTTTTAGCATAAAAACATGATTTTTAAAGTGGTTATGAAGATTGCATTGAATGGCATCTTTTAGTCTAGTTTGCAGTTTAATTCTATTATAATTATACAAAATTTTGCTTTATATAAACCAATAAAATGTTATTAAACTGAACTAATCAAAAGTAAAAATAAAAAAGTATTATATCTAAGACCAAGAGTTATCAATATATCAAATTGCATAGGAGGATAAAAAGCCAATGCAGAAAAAATATAACCCAACCGTGTAATAGTTAAACAAAATAAAAATAATGAAATAGGTTTGCTATATTTGACTGAATATAAAATTTTAAAATAAAACAAATCACATTGATAATGAAAAGGATAACTGTAATGGCCTGCAAATCCGTACTATTTGAATTGACTAAATATACCATGCGTCCAACCCAAATTGCACAGAAATACGAATCATTAATAGGAAGAAGTTAGAGGGTGAGAAATAGAAAGAAAGAAATTTTAGAATAGAAGGAGAAGAAGAACATAAACAACATAGAATCTCACATCACAGCGGAATAAAATATAATATATAACATAACTTTTAAAATACAAATCAGTATCTGTATACATTATCATTATCAGAGTACAGAACTTACAACACAGCGGAAATAATAATAGCTATATAACTAACACTGGAGCCTCCTGCTCCAAGCTCCTCCAAGGATATCTGAAAATACCTGAACTACTTGACTGCCCGTACAAATTTGGGCACCCAAGATTTTAGGGTAAACAAAACAAAATAAACTCTGGGTCTGTCATAGGACTGGTGTGAGTAAACTCCAACCACTTGGTTTAACTTTTAAAAATCCTTTTTAAAAGAAAGGATAATCGTAAGACCGATCCATACAATAACCCAAATCGGTTTTGAAATCATTATTTTTCTGGGATTATAATATTGATGTAATACAAGTATATAGCAATCTAGCAGAACGCTTGCATCTCACGCTCTACATACATAGTATACAATCAAAACCGTGGGCGCTTATTAGAGAATGAATTTCCTGGCAAGGTATAGGACCACCTTTCGACAATGGACCTCCGGAGATGAATACATTGGGGATTCAACAAGAACATCTTGCAACCCCGGCTAAACATGACAGGCCCCTCACTTAGATTGAGAGTACCGAATATATCATTACCACGGTTGGGGGCTAGTCAACCGAACCGATAGCATACAAAAATAAAGGAACAACCGAAGGCATTTAATTTATCCAGATCAGGTAATGATATACCCTTTTGTTGGGTGCGACCCACATAGCCATGCGACCTACCCGATTTTATACCATTCCCGGTTGATGAGACCAGAGGTCACGCTTATTTTCACATCTTCATTCACTTTGAATGCCACATCGTCAAATCCGTTAATCACTAATTGATTTGCACAACAATACTCTGGATATTATGCTAAGAGAATAAATTCTCCGTCACCATATGTACATTTATACAGACCAACAAATGTGATCATTGGAAGTACTCTGTCAGACATTCGTCCATATAAGTTTGTTCTGGGACTGAAGGGAACCGAAGCACGATTCGGTAAATAGATCAGCCCTCGCATAAAATCCTTCTTCAATTATCTTCAAAATTCTAATTCGCAACGCTAATGCCAATACGGAGTGGTTCTCCGATTATAATCCAACCGGTCTCTCCATTTTGACAACGATGTTGGCCAATACTTCAATAGTCGGTTATTTAACTATCCAAGAAAAACAAACATTCATTAAAGCACCAAACAATCACTGGGCCCCTTAATTAATATTTCATTAATTAAATCTCTTCTCCATTTCCTTACCAATATTTGTTAATCCAATATTTTAAACAATTATCTTGGTGTCTTACTTTATTTGGAAAACATTTTCATATATCACCTCCTTTTATTTTCTATACTTAGAAAATATTTTCTATTTGAAATTGGAAACATTCTGATTACTTATCTCTTTCCCGAACTCATTTATTTCCATACTTAGAAAATATTCGTTAGTATATTTTTCAAACTTACATATATTTGGGTTAAACATCTGTTATGTAAAACATCGTTACAAACAAACCAAATATATTACTTTCAACTAAATCTTATTTAAACATTTATTTTCAAGAGTGAATTTTTCTATTTATCGGTTAATAATGAAATCAATCAAGTTGGGGTATAATTACCTCTCAGACCTTGACTGAAAACGTCCTTAACTTCAAAACAGACAAGACCACTTACCTCGAATAATCTACACCATAAAAACCAATTATTCATTTTTAAAACATGTATATGTTTCTCTTTATATTTTTATCAGATTTAATTTATAGATTTCCTTTTTGTTTATAATATTTTATTTTAAATTCGCTTCCTTATCAAATTCTATATATATATCGATATATTGATTTCTAGTTATCAAATTTTCATAAAAATATTCTAACTTCTTAAATTTTCGGAAAACTTCGCTAGCACCTTCTTTATACCGGTTAATAGATCAAACCTCAACTCGCCTCTCTATGCCCTTTCCATTCAAAAAGAAAATCAAAAAGCCAAGCTGCTTGTCGATTCGGCACATAGAACTCATACGAAATTTAAATATGTACTTTTTTTTCCGGGCATTTCTATTAATTTCTTCCATTAGCTTCATTCCATACCTGCTTAACATATATCTAACCATTTCCAATTTATTCGACTCAATTTAATCATTTTAACTCCATTCGGTAATTTAATCTCTAATTAGCTCTTTTGCCTATTTCGCTTTTTATTTAAACATAACATATTCATATATATTCAACTTGCTTATAAATAAATCTAATTCCATTTTCAATTCAAGTTTCATAGTCGATTTCAAATATAAATTCACAAATCTCTTTTACTTATTCAAAGTCAAATTCAATCCAAAATTCCTTTAACTAATTATTTTTCTAATTAGTTAATTCTATTCAATAATTAGAAATATGATTTTTGTTTCAAAAATCAATTCACCTACCCCACTTGAGTTCATATTTATTTTATAACTCAAGTCTGGATTTTTCTAATGGAAATCCAAGTTTTATTTTCTTAAACTCTTTTTATTTTATTAAATAAACTGTTATGGTTTTTAATCGATTATAGCGCTTTTTTCTAAAAATTTGATTTTGATATAACTCAAAATCTTTAAGACGAAATCCAAAATTTTCTCTTCCATTAGAAAACTATCATTCAATTGGTCCTGACAATTCTTGTTTCAAAGAATTCCGACTTAAATTGAGTTCTATATACTCAATTGAAGTTCGAAACATCCAATCACAAACAACCGCGTTGCGGCAAGCTCGTTTTAATTAAATTTAAATATAAACATTTAAACTTCGTTTATTAATAAATTTCAACTTCATTCTTCCATATTTTAATATAAATTAAACCGGTTTTCTAAGTATAACTTAACAATTCCAATTATCCTAAATCATCAATCATTCCATTCAACATTCAGAACTCAGTTATAATTTGATTACAATTCAAATTCTGTATTAACTTCCAATTTTCTTGGAGATAAGTTTATAAAATTCGATGAAATCGAATTCCAATTATACCTCCTTTGGATTTATTTCAATTCAGCTTATATTCCCATTTTCGAAATAAAAATCCATCATTTCCTTTCTCAAAATGATTTCCAATTAACTTTTAAATTCATACTTGAATTTAAACTTCTAAATTATCTAATGATAATTTATTTCACTAGATTTATAAATATCGTTTACAAATCCAACTGCCTTGTTTTATATATTATAACAAGTTTCATTTCAATATCTATTTAAAACCCAATTCCTATATTTGGAATATTTCATTTATTATAACTTATATATAATCTAGAATCTATTTTCATACTTAAATTTAAACTTCTATTTAATACAATCCTAATATTTTTTGATAATATTTAATTTAAATAAATTCGATCTAATTGAATTCAAATCATAAATTCATATGAATTTATTTTAATTCAATTTACATTCTGAACATCAGAATAGATTTCGTCGTTTATTTCTTTTTAAAATTAGTTTCAATTCACCTTTTCAAATTCACATTTGGATTTATATTTCTCAAATTATCCTATAATAATTTATTCCATTTCATTTATAAACACCGTTTATAAATTCATTTCAATTCCCCACATTATCCAATGAAAATTATTCCATTTCATTTATAAACACCATTTATAAATTCACTACTTGTTTCTACTATTCAAACAAGTTAATATTTCTAGTCCATTCGAAATTCACATTCTATTTTAGAAAAAAATAGATTTTTCTTTTAAATCTCAAAATTCCTTTTCACAATATTTTTGTATATCAATATTTAGGGCCTGTGATATTTAAACAAAAAAACACTCAATTATCAATCACAGGTTTTCTAACACATCATATATGATAATATATGTAAAAACAAACAATAATAAATTTTTAAGGAATCCAGTTGGATTCCTCCAACCTGTTTTTCCTGCATCCATAGACGTTAGCCAACATAAATAATACCCATCCTACTTCAAGGCAGGATATCGCGGTATAGAAGGTCATCCACTATAATATTGTGGGGCGCATAGGGAAATCATCCGCTAATGGTACTGCGGGAAATATCCAACCTAATATATATAATAGCAACAAACACCAATCCTATGTAACTAATATATATAATAACCATAATAATATTTCAATGCATTCAAACAATCAACAAACAATATATAACATTTATTTTAAATAATCCAGAGAGTGAGTTTACTCACCTTAATTTTTATTTTTCGATCCATTTTGATTCCGATTTAAATCCCAGATTTTGTATTCTGAAACTACGTTACTCGACTGATTCCAGTCCATAAATCTTGTATAAATTTAACATGACATTTATTACTTTAAGCTATCAAACAAATTTAAATGTATTTAAAAATTAATTAATGAATTAAAATTATTAAAAGTTATTACCTTTGATCCATTTTTTCCCTAGATTCCAAACCCCTATGCTTGCATCTTATCATCAAAATCCCAACCAATAATCCACTACATATATCCATCTACGTACAGCAGATCCCGACATCCTATTGTGATAGCACCGCGAACTTCCAGGCTTCATATCACCTGCTGCATCCCCCGACAACCACCATCACAGATCCAAACTCCCTTGTACTTCGCTGTTAACAAACGAACATCGCCTGTTGTCCTTCACCATGTCAAAAACCATGACATTCCTTCCCAAAACCTCTTCAAAAATACGACGTCAACCTTCCCTATTTTCCTACAGTAAAGGCAACGACATCTCGATTCCACTACTACCACCCAGTCCTGACATTCTCCCATCGATGCAGCTGCGATATTTTTATAAACCGAATTCCCCAAAACTATGATTGATCTTCACCAATTTCCCCAAATCGAATACCTCCCCTCCAAAGATCTCCTGGAAGCATCGCGCACCCTATCTCCAAGTTGCTGTCCTAATTCCAACGAGTATGGAATACGAAGCTTCAATTTTCGAATGATAGTGATAAACGAGGGATTCGATTTCTGAATGATTGTGCGATTTTATTTGAATGGTTTGAGAGGAGCGGCTTCGATCTGATGCTCTCGATATTTAGAAGGAATCGATTTTTTTTCTGAAATGAATACGGTTTTAAATTTCGGTTTGCTGATGCAAAAGGGAATATGACTTTGATTTTATAGAAAAGGGAAAATGATGGTTTTTGTTTACTGGAACCGATTTGCAAAAAGGAGCGACATTTTATTGTCTGAAGCTTATGAATGAATTTGGCTTGCAGAAAAGAGGAGGAGTAGTTGCGTTTAAATAGGCGTGGAAGGGATCAAACAGTGCGCACCATTAATTCCTGTTTTACTTAGTAATGAAGTTGGGGAACCATACGTATACGATGGGAAAGGAAAGTAGCTATAACGTAGATTGGCCTAGATTTCCTTAGGTAGAAAGGAATGGGTTGTCCTCTATTTTAATTTATTTTTTTATATTTTATTGTGAGGTGAACTGATGTGATTCTACCTTATTTAAAATCTCACGTGTTTTCAAACTTCTATTTGAACACAACAACAGACATTTATAGGGTTAAACCACTATTCTGAACTCACTAGAACAGGTTTCGAAGCCTTATTCGATTGTATGGAGAAGATATTAATTTAAATTGATATAAATTAAATATAAAACAATTTATTCTTTGATAATAAATTATTATTATCGTTTATATTAAAATAGAATTTATACTGATCATTTAAATTGTTTTGATCCAACTTTTAACTTCGAATTCAATTATATTTTGTTTTCGTATCACGATGATTATATATATATTCGAAATTAATTGTATTTCGATTATTAAATCGATAATTCAATATAAAAATCCATTTATATTATCAACTCAACATTTAAAACAACATTAAATGTTTAAAATTAATTAGCGAAAAATCCTGGTAGTTACATTCTTCCCCCTTAAAAGAATTTTGTACCTGAAATTACTAAGGTGGGAAAATGCTTCAAACCCATTAATTTTTCAAAAACCCACTTCACTACAACAAAAACACCATATTACAACTTTAATTCTACAACGGTGGTAAAAGCACCGTTGTAATAAATGTTTTTTACAACTTTTTTCCAGAAAAGTGGTAATAAACTTATTTTTAACAACTGTGTTATTTTGATAGTTGTAATAAAAGCCTATCACAACTGTCAAAATAACACAGTTGTTAAAAATAAGTTTATTACAACTTTTTTCCAGAAAAGTTGTAATAAACTAATTTTTAATAACTGTGTTATTTTGACTGTTGTAATAAAAGCCTATCACAACTTTTATTTTTTGACCGTTGTAATATATGACTATATTTTGATATAATTAACAACTAATAATTAATGTTTAATACATTTATATTGATTATTTATAATTACTAATTAATAATATTTAATAATCAATTAGGATGTTTATACATCTTATATTGATTATTTATAATTACTAATAATTATATTGATCATTTATACATCTTATGATAATTGAACCTTCGAAATGAACATTTAGATGACTTAACCAACGTGATAAAAATACGAAATAAAATAAAAATTGATAATTAATTCAAAATATGAAATTATTTCTATTACTAATTAATAATTAAAAAATTAAAAATTAGTAATCAATAAATAAGTATTAACTGTTTAATTGACGATTGATGCTTAACAAATAATCATTAATAACAGCTGTTGAATAAAATTAGTTAATAGAAAGTGCTTAGAAGCTTTCCTTAGATTCAAAAATGTTTTTTTTGCTAATAATTACAATGTTTCCTTGGATATAAATAATCAAAGCAGCTCACGCGTTCTCTAAATCGAAAATTTAGGCAGGCAAATGGAAAATTTAGGCGGGCCAACTCTCTAGTACTGCACCCAGACAACTCTAGAAAAATAGATATCTCCCCACGATTTTTATTGTTTTCATTGTTCGAAGCTTTAGCCTTCAATGGCAACTTGATTTTCGCCCCCTCTTTCTGCGTCTCTACCGATTAACCTGTTCTTCATCCAACTTCCTTCTCCACTTCCAGTCCTCACTCCCCTTTTCTCCTAGCCTCTTAACCACAATCCAGCTTTCGCTAACGAGGAAGTCAGCTTCGAACCCTAACCTTTACCCGATCCCTTCGCTTTCTTCAGATCCAGCCTTCCTTTCTTCAGATCCAGCCTTCAGATCCAGCTTTCTCCACTTCGCGGCGTACTCTTTCGTCTCTGGCTTCTGACCAGAAGACAACGCGTCGCCTCCGAAGAGTACACAACTCATCTCGAATTGGAACTGCGAACCATGTAATCTACTCTAACCATCTAGTTTTCATCTTTCATCAAAATCTCAAATCTGGAAACCATAATCGCGAATGGCTTTATAGGTACTACAAGCTTTATCTGTTTATCATATATTTTTACTGTTCGTTCTTATGATTCTTGATTTTTTTAATATTATTCTTTAATCGGTACTTCACTTATAAATAGCTATGAAAATGAAGTTGATAATTTAGGAAGGACCAAATAATAGTAATTCATTGTATTTTAGGTATGAAAGTTGTTTATGCGTATCATTAAGATAGTTGATTTTTCAACTTGGTATATACATGGATATTTTATATTTCCTGTAATAGTCCTGTATATGACAATATGAATAATTTCCTCATAAAATTTATTATGTTTATAGTTCTACATATATCTTTGTGACTGTTTACTATAATGGGTATAGTGATTAGTTATTGTATAAATTAAATTAAGTTTGTAGGAATTAAGTACTTGCATAAGTAACTTTCTATAATATAAAAACCTTTCTATCGTTACCATGAAGCAAAATTTAATATTTGATAAGCATTTCTTTGCTTTTTTCCTTTGGATTACTATCACAAAATAGCGCATGTATGTTTCGTGCTAAGGATGTTTCTTATGTTGAGGATTTACGCAGCATTGTTGGTTTCTTTCCTTCAAAACTTTTTGTTGGTTTAAAAAAAAAATAACAAAGATTTTCCTAGCTATGAATAAGAATTGTGATTGGGTCGTTTACTCTGGAATGAAAGACACGTCAGATTCTTTCAAAACAAATACAACAGCTATAATACGCAAGTTATAATATTATACATACATCTTATAAAAAAATTGATTTTTTTGACACAAAAAAATGAAATGTAAAATATATATGCATTTGGGCATCACTGTACTCATGAATGAATGCATAGAGTAATAAGGATATTTGACGATGAGCATGATGTTGAAATGGATGATCGATTTTGGATGCTGGAGCATAAAGACTCGGTGTATATCAGTGTGTATGTATATTTATACGAAAGTGTGTGTATGTAACTGAGTGTATTGAGTGATCAGTTTGTAGTGAGGAATGTATGTATTGTTATAACTGTATTATGTAAAAGTGAGTTGTACGATAGTGGATCAGAAAGTTTTACTAATTCAAATATTAAAATAAAATATTTAATTAATTATTTCAGTTCGGTGTAGTATCGTTTTATTCAATATAAATAATTATTTTTATATGAAATGTAATGTATAACGAAACAAAAATCATATTGTTATAATTAATTGTAGTAGGAATTACTACAACGGTGAGAAAAAGTTGTAATATGTATTACTACAACAGTGCAAAAATGTTGTAATATGTATTACTACAACGGTGGAAAATAGTTGTAAAATATAAATTTCACAATGGTGTCACAACGTTGTATAAAAGTTGTAAAAGATTTTAGTCTATTACAACTTCTTAATAAGCGACGGTGGCTCCACCATTGTAAAAAGTCTTTTACAACTGTTTTCCACGGTTGTAATATGGTCAATTTGTTGTAGTGCTTTATATTGAAATTCAACTCTTCATATTTCTACAAATTTAATTCCAACCAAACTTTTTTTCATTCATGTTGCACACCAAATACGCTTACATTCATTCAATCTGAGTGATTTACAACAAATATCTTCACATCCAATTCATATTTCATTCATATTTATTCAAATTCATTGATTCTAAATCAATTTATTCACTTCGATCAATTTAACTTTCTTAAGTTAAATTTAAATTTCTAGAATTCAAATTCCCGTGTTTTCATTTTAAATCCTTTAAAAATCACATAAATATATACATATATTTATTTCCATCTCAAATTTAAAACATTTGAATTTTCAAATCAATTTTTTTCAAACAAATTTTAACTAAAATCTTTTTTTTTTAAAGTAGCAATTCATCACTTAGAAACTCAAAAATGAACACTGATGATGTTGCAGTCATCATCAGAATTATTTTCCAGCCACTGATGTGAGTTCAGCGCTTTATCACTTTAAAAATCAATCTAAAATGAATTTCATACAAAAATCCTTCTAAAATAAAGCTATATAATTTTAGTATACTTTCAGAAAATATTTTTCAACTACCCAGGATTAAATTCCGAATTCTGATTTGAATTCAATTTTAGTTCATCTCGTTTGTATATTTTATTCATATACAAATTCTATTTGGTTATATATAACCATTTCAATTTTATAATCTTTTTTGATTATAATAACAACCAACTCATCCATATATTATAATAATTTCAGAAAATTATTCCTTTTATATTAAAATAAATTTTTGGGTAAAATTATTTCATTCACCCACTTTAAAACAGTATCGTGTCGAATTGTTTTGCACAAATATTTAGAAACACTTATCGATACAGTTGTACTTCCTGTATCGACTAGAATTCATAAACCACACGCTTAACCAATCAACACAATATAAAACAGTTTTTATATCAATTAATAAATACGCGCTCTCATATATATACACTCAACTCATTCTAGGGTTGTGACGGCCCGCCCCGCACCAACTGACATTTCCTCCAAAAGTGCGTTGTACACATGTCCAGCTAGCATGGGACGGTCGTCAGAAGAAAAGAAAGAAGATGAAGAATCAACAGAGAACCTGTAATATGTCTCACAGCGCATGGAATAAAATATAATCATAACATATACTTGACACAAAACAGGTGAGACAGTACATAAGCTGAAAATAAACTATCATAGCAGCGGAAAATCCAAAATACAGCTTATGATCCAAAGCTAACATTATTACAACTTTTAAAACTGTCTCAAAAAGCTAAACAAGAAAGGTGCACTATTAATGCCCAAGTAGTGACCACCAACGACTCAGGGAGAATATATGTAGATAATATGTGGGAGCCTCCTGCTCGTCTCCGGTACAGCTACTCGTGCATACCACCTAACATGTCTCTAGTCTGCTCGTGTGAGCACACAGAGTAATAAGAAGAAACATAAAACTCTGGGTCAGGCATCAGTCTGGTATGAGTGGTAGCAAGCATAAACAGAACAATAACAGGTATACTAAACCATACCTGAACCTGGACCTGCAACCAAAGAGTTAGCACTACATATTGTACAACACTCTAAGGTGCCACTAACACATGGTGTGAATAATACGGGGGTGGGGGTGTGCATGTCATAGTGATGGCAAACAATCAAGCATAGCAACCATCCCCACATCTCTAACTCAGTGCATAAAGCATACGATATCCACCACTTCGATCACCCAATATCTTGCTATGATCACTTCGCCCCATGAAGTCACAACGGCTTCACTGCACTGATCCATAGCCACTAATCCTTCGCTATGTCCACTCTGCCCCATGGAGTCACAACGGCTCCACTGCACTGGCTCATAGCCTTACTAATCCTTTACTATGTCCACTTTGCCCCATGGAGTCACAATCGGCTCCACTGCACTGGCTCATAGTTCTACTACGATCACTTTGCCCCTCGAGTCATGGTGACTCTACTGTACTGATACGTAGTCTAACATTCATTTTTCAGTGGTGAATCGAAGTTATGAACGTCGACAACTCCTTAGCACACATCTTGCAGCAACGTCCAGTCATGAAGTGAACTCGTTGGTTCCCAACTGGATCCTGAGCTCTAACTTCCTATTTAGACTACCTTTGCATCTCGGGTTTTTGGTCATCACTGGATCAGTTCAGATCTCCCCCTAATCATTGGTTCGGTTCGGGTTGCCCTAGTTACTGGCCATCGTCTCGGTTCGGGTCCTCCACGTCGCATTGGTTCGGTTAAGATATACTTGCATCGATTCGATTCGGTGTACACTTGCTCAATCGGTTCGGCTCGGGTTCCTGGTCACGGTCCGATCCACTTCCCCATTCTCTTCCACTCTGATCCCCCTCACGTCCTTACAATTCGATCCAGTTCCCCCTTCCTTAGCTCGGTCCGATCCCAGTTCAACCATATTGGCCTTCCTTTTTGCCATACTTTCTCTTGTGCCAAGCCTCGGTTTCGCTTCAATGATCCCTTGCCCAGTCCACTATCCGGTCCGAGCCCATCCAGCCGATCCAATCCGAAAACCTACACCGTTTTCCTGCAACTTTTCCAGCGAGTGTTTTACGCCATTCGATGGCATTTTAGACCATTCTAACTATTCTAATCAACCACAAAGCATACCATACAGTTATAGCAACAAGTAGAAGTGACCTCAAACACCAAAACGGTAATATGATAGGTTAAAATGGATCAAACATAACCAAATCCCATATTTTCCCTTAAACATGTTCAAGCATAATTAATGATAGGATTAGCAAAACTTAACCAAACTAACCCAAGTTTCTGACAGAGGTCTAAAACATTATTTAAGAATTTATAAATATTTTTCCAGACTTTTAACACGCATAAATTCGCTAATTAGCACTAATCAACCCTAATTAGTGCAAAAGCAAGCTAATCACTCAACTTAGCCACAAATAAACCTAAGATCTGAAATAAATCTCTGATATGGCACAAATCCCAATGAAAAACAGCAGCTCTAATCTTGATTTGGTGAAGATCTCGCTTGATTTGATGTTGCTAATCCCAATCATCAAGTAGAAAGTGATTTGGAGGTGTTTTAGAGGTTGGAGGCCATTTTTAGGGTTTCTAAGAGGTAAGTGGAGGCTAGAAAACTGAAATGAAATGAAAACCTAACTCATTCCAGCCCCCCCATAAACCTAATCCCGAAATGGGTCATGGGCCCAATTACTAACCACCCTATTTGGCCCGGTTAAGCAGTTTTTCACCTTCCAAACCTTATTTCAGCCATTTCTCCCATACGGTAAGCCCGTTTTTCACATGTGACCACTCTACGGAAAGGTAAACCATTATTCGAAGCCAATGGAAGTGGTTTCAGGTCAAAACTCCTTTCCAATCAAAAGTTATGGACGAAACAAGATCAGCTAGGGGAAAAACGGTCATTTAAAAATTGGCAAAAATCATGAACATGGTAAATGACCCCAATAGTCGTTTACTAACTCTACACGGCTATACGACTTCGTATGAGGAAGAAATAAATATTCTACGATCCTCCGATGCGTAGAATGCGGGTTGTTACATTCTCCCCCTTAAGAAATTTCGCCCCCGAAATTCCCTAATCAAAACACACAAAGGGTCCCGCATGCCTATCAGTCATAAAACAATAATCAAACAAGCAAAACAAGTCTATCCTAGCATGCGGAATAACTAAATCGCAAAGAAAATCTTACCAGGCAAAGAGTTCTGGATACGTTTTCCTAATGCTCTCCTCTGTCTCCCAAGTACAGTCATTCTCGTTCTCGCCCCACTGAACCTTGACTAGCTTCACCGCCTTCCTTCGAAGTTGCTTCGTATCATTCCCGACAATACGAGTCGGCTTGCGGTTCCCAACCGCCTCGGGTTCTACTTCGAAGTCCTCTAACTGATCAGGTGAAATAGTCATATCTGGGTCGTGTACGAACTTCCTTAGCTGGGAAACATGAGATACGTTGTGAACTCCCGCCATCTTCTCCGGTAAGTCAACTGTATATGCCAAATTCCCAACTTGCTCGAGAACTGGGAATGGACAAACAAATCTTGGTGTTAACTTGCCTCTCCTGCCAAATCGAATCACACTCTTTCATGGAGAAATCTTGACAAACACCAAGTCGCCGACGGAGAATTTTACGTCTCTTCTCCTCTTATCAGCATAACTCTTCTGCCTGTCTTAGGCAGCCTTCATCCGTTGTTGAATAACTTTGATCTTGTCTGAAGTTTCTCTTACCACATCTGGTCCAAGCACAAACTTCTCACCGGTCTCTATCCAACATGACGGTGAGTTGCATGGTCTTCCGTACAAAGCTTCATATGGAGCCATACCAATACTGGATTGGTAACTATTATTACATGCAAACTCTACTAGATGCAAATGGTCATCACATGATCCACAAAAATCCAATATACAAGCTCTCAAGAGACCTTCCAATATTCAATTCACCCTGTCTGTCTAGCCGTCGGTTTGAGGATGATATGCGGTACTGAGATGTAATTATGACCCTAAATCCATTTGTAAGCTCTTCCAAAATACACTAGTAAACAACGGATCTCGATCACTCACAATGCTTTTGGGTACTCCATGAAATCTCACTACCCATTTCATATACAGTTCTGCTAACTTAGCGGTCGTTTTGGTCGATTTAACTGGTATAAATCTTGCGCTCTTGGTCAATCGATCCACAATTACCCAAATGCTATCATGTCCCGATCTAGTCCTTGGTAAACCATCGATGAAATTCATCGAGACTTTGTTCCCATTTCCATTCGGGAATTTCTAATGGTTGTAACAAACTACTAGGCTTTTTTGCTCGGCTTTAACTAGCTGGCAATTCATGCACTTAGGTATAAACTTCCCAACGTCTCTTTTCATCCCTTCCCAATGGTAAATCTGCTTCATGTCTCGATACATCTTGTCACCACTGGGGTGTATAGTCAGTTTTGAGTGATGGCATTCTCTAAGCACTTCATCTCTCAAGCCATTCACGTTGGGTACAACTAGTCTTCCTTTCTTTCTAAGCCATCCTTCTCGATCAAGCCCATATAAATTCATCTCCTCATCATTTCCCATCTCTAACTTGGAGATGATTTCCAATAGGTTAGGATCGTTCCTCTGACTGGAACCAATCCGCTCAATCAAAGTGGGTCTGATCGTCAAACTAGCCAACATCTCTGGATCTAATTCGCAATTTGGTCTGAAATCGTACCCTGCGATATACTCCAGTTGCTTCCATTCAAGAAACATAGCCCCTAAACTGGCATGTCTCCTACTCAAGGCATCATCTACCGCATTTCCTTTTCCTGGTGTGTATGCGATATCAAAATCATAAGAAGCCAAGAGTTATAACCATCTCTGCTGATGGAGATTCAGGTCCTTCTAAGAGAAAAGACACTTTAACGATTTGTGATCGGTAAACAACTCGAATCTTTCTCCTAAGAGATAATGTCTCCACATCTTCAGCGCAAATACGATCGCCGCTAATTCCAAATCATGGGTAGGATATCTTTTCTCATGCGGCTTCAGTTGCCGACTAGCATAAGCTACTACCCTATCTCTTTGCAGCAATACAGCACCTAGTCCGGTACCATAAGCATCCGTGTATACCGTCATCTCTTCGTTTCCTTTAGGAATGACTAACACTGGCGCGCGCGTCAACTTTTCCTTTAGACTCCTAAATGCATTTTCACACACTTCGTCCCAAACAAAGGCTTGATTCTTCTTAGTCAACCAAGTCAACGGTGCCGCTATCTTGGAGAAGTCTTGGATAAACTTACGATAATATCCAGCTAACCCCAAGAAACTTCTTACGTCTGTTGCATTCTTGGGCGTAGACCAATCCTGTACCGTAAACACCTTCGCAAGGTCCACGACAATACCATTCTCTGAAACAACATGGCCCAAGAATCTCACTTCCCTCCTCCAGAAGTGACACTTAGAAAACTTCGCTTTCAATTGGTGTTTTCTCAACACCTCCATCACTATCCTCAAATACTCCTTGTGTTCTTCCTCTGTCCTTGAATAAACAAGGATATCGTCTACGAATACAAGAACAAACTTATTCAATTGATCCCTGAATACCCTATTCATAAGATCCACGAAGTATGCTGGTGCATTGGTCAACCCAAACGGCATGACCAACCACTCACAGAATCCAGACGGCGTCCGAAATGCCGTTTTAGCTATACTATCAGCTGCTACCCGGAGCTGATGAAATCCTGTCGTGAGGTCCAACTGGGAACTCTTGCTCCTTCCAGTTGATCAAACAAATCATCTATCCGTGGTAGAGGATACTTATTCTTCCTTGTCACTTTATTCAACTCGTGATAGTCCACACACAAACGAAGGGAACCATCTGCCTTAGTGGCAAACACAACTGGTGCTCCCCACTCGGAAACACTTCTTCTGATAAACCCCTTCTTCAAAAGTTCGCTTACTTGCACCCCGAGCTCTCGCTGCTCTCTTGGTGCCATACGACGAAGTGGCATCAGTATAGGTCTGGCATCTTTCACTAAATCAATACGGAACTCAATCTCTCGGTGTGGTGGAAGCCCAATCACTTCCTCAAAGATGTCCGGGTACTTGCCAACCAAGGGCACATCTGACAACTCATCATGCGGGATGTCGAGGGAATTTAGAAAACTAGCCATTACCCTATTACGAGGTAGACTACCAAACACTACCCTCTGCCCATCATCCGCTCTAACTGTCACCAGAAAGCCCTCACAGTCTACCACCACCCCATATCTTTGGAGCCAATCGACTCCCAATATAATGCCATACCCAATAAAGCTCAAAACAAAGCAATCACAAGCAAACATACATCCATGACTCGATAAGACCAAATTACGACAAATCATGATAAGGTTAGTCGAACCACCAATCGGGTTCGTCACTACTAATGGTCTATCAACAATCTCGGGTTCCAGTCCCAACCTATCTACCAGGTCAATAGATATGAAGGAACGGGAAGCCCCAGTATCAAACAAAACTCGAACAGGTACATTAGAAATAGAAAGCATACCTTGAATGACGACATTCTTTCCTTTCTCCGCCGTAGTTGGGGCATTCGACGAAGAAGGAACAACACTGATAGCATATGCTTTCACAATCTGCTTCTCTTTAAGAGATTGTGGACATTTATCCTTATGATGTCCCACCTGGCCACAGTTGTAGCACTTCCTATCCGCTGGCTGGCCCGACAATCTTTGGCATAATGGCCCTTCTTACCACAGTTGTAGCACTCAACATCTTTCTTACTCTTTTTTTGTCCATCCTTGGTCTGATTCTGCTTCCTCTTGTTCTGAGAGTTATTCTTTCCTCCACCGCCTGCTTGCGACTTTGGCCCTTCTGCAGATGCAACCTCAGTCTTTGACTTAGGGTAAAGACTCTTTGATCTCAATGCTTTCCCAACAATCGATTCAAAAGTCTCATCGATGTGGTTAATAAGCCATTCCCCAAGTATCCATCCAAACCAGTAATGAACTTCTCATTCTTCTTCTCAGGAGTATCGATAAGGGATAATCCATACTTCGAAAAAGTGTCGAACTCAGCAATATAGCCCGAGACTGCCCTACCATTCTGTTTAAGTTCCAAGAACTTCCTAAAAAATTCTGACTTCTGAGCAGCTGGGATAAACTTATCGCTAAAACGAGCCTTAAACTGATCCCAAGTAACTTGATGCACTGGTGTGGCTGTCTTAATAGCATTCCACCAATTCATCGCTTGCCCTTGCAGCTGACGAGACGCTAGCCTTCTCTTCATCGCATCCTCGATACCCAAGTCTGCGAAGATACGATCACAGCTATCCAATCAATCCTGAACATCCGTGGCCGACTCCATTCCGTCGAACAGCTTCCCACCAAGGTTAGTGTAATCCTTGCACAGCTTGGCGAAATCCGCCGTAGGCGCCTGCACGGCTACACCACCATCATTAGCAACATTAGGAGCCGCCCTCTGAATATCCCTGGGCATCTCTCTCATGAGGTCAGTGAACATAGCCCTCATGTCAGGAGCATTCCCATTATTGGCTCCTCTACCAGCACCTCTCAAACCTCGGCTCATCATCAAATCTATAAAGAGAAAACGATTAACCATCTCCATAGTGGTGCTAGTGCAGTACGACTTCATCCTTACACATACTACTAGTATATATATATAGCTTTTGAAAACCAAAGTAATCACAAATACACGCTCTCTTATACGTACTATCTCTCCCTAGTGTCTTTCCATAGGTGAACTACGCAACCTAGAGCTCTGATGACAAATGTGACGGCCCGCCCCGCACCAACTGACATTTCCTCCAAAAGTGCGTTGTACACATGTCTAGCTGGCATGGGACGGTCGTCAGAAGAAAAGAAAGAAGATGAAGAATCAACAGAGAACCTGTAATATGTCTCATAGCGCATGGAATAAATATAATCATAAAATATACTTGACACAAAACAGGTGAGACGGTACATAAGCTGAAAATAAAATAAACTATCATAGTAGCGGAAAATCCAAAATACAGCTTATGATCCAAAGCTAACATTATTACAACTTTTAAAACTGTCTCAAAAAGTTAAATAAGAAAGGTGCACTACTAATGCCCAAGTAGTGACCACCAACGACACAAGGAGAATGTATGTAGATAATACGTGGGAGCCTCCTACTCGTCTCCGGTACAGCTACTCGTGCATACCACCTAACCTGTCTCTAGTCTGCTCGTGTGAGCACCCAGAGTAATAAGAAGAAACATAAAACTCTGGGTCAGACATCAATCTGGTATGAGTGGTAGCAAGCATAAACAGAACAATAACAGTATACTAAACCATACATGAACCTGGACCTGCAACCAAAGAGTTAGCACTACATATTGTACAACACTCTAAGGTGCCACTAACACATGGTGTGAATAGTACGGGGGTGGGGGTGTGCATGTCATAGTGATGGAAAACAATCAAGCATAGCAACCATCCTCACATCTCTCACTCAGTGCATAAAGCATACGATATCCACCACTTCGATCACCCAATACCTTTCTATGATCATTATGCCCCATGAAGTCACAACGGCTTCACTTCACTGATCCATAGCCACTAATCCTTTGCTATGTCCACTCTGCCCCCATGGAGTCACAACGGCTCCACTGCACTGGCTCATAGCCTTACTAATCCTTTACTATGTCCACTTTGCCCCATGGAGTCACAATCGGCTCCACTGCATTGGCTCATAGTTCTACTTCGATCACTTTGCCCCTTGAGTCATGGTGACTCTACTACACTGATACGTAGTCTAACATTCATTTTTCAGTGGTGAATCGAAGTTATGAACGTCGTCAACTCCTTAGCACACGTCCCGCAGCAAAGTTCAATCATGAAGTGAACTCGTTGGTTCCTAACTGAATCCTGAGCTCTAACTTCATAATTAGACTACCTTTGCATCTCGGATTTTTGGCCATCAGTGGATCGGTTCAGATCTCCCCCTAATCATCGGTTCGGTTCGGGTTGCCCCAGTTACTAGCCATCGTCTTGGTACGGGTCCTCCACGTCACATTGGTTCGGTTCGGATATACTTGCATCGATTCGGTTCGGTGTACCCTTGCTCCATCGGTTCGGCTAGGGTTCCTGGTCACGGTCTGATCCATTCCCCATTCTCTTCCGCTCTGATCCCCCTCACGTCCTTACAATTCGATCTGGTTCCCCCTTCCTTAGTTCGATCCGATCCCAGTTCAACCATAATGGCCTTCCTTTTTGCCATACTTTCTCTTGTGCCAAGCCTCGGTTCACTTCGGTGATCCCTTGCCCAGTCCACTATCCGGTCCAAGCCCATCCAGCCGATCCGATCCGAAAACCTGCATCGTTTTCCTGCAACTTTTGCAGCGAGTGTTTTACGCCATTCGACGGCGTTTTCGACCATTCTAACTATTCTAATCAACCACAAAGAATACCATACAGTTATAGCAACAATTAGAAGTGACCTCAAACACCAAAACATCAATATGATAGGTTAAAATGGATCAAACATAACCAAAACCCCATATTTTCCCTTAAACATGTTCAAGCATAATTAATGATAGGATTAGCAAAACTTAAACAAATTAACCCAAGTTTCTAACAGAGGTCTAAAACATTATTTAAGGATTTATAAATATTTTTCCAGATTTTTAACATGCATAAATTCGCTAATTAGCACTAATCAACCCTAGTAAGCCATAATTAGTGCAAAAGCAAGCTAATCACACACCTTAGCCACAAATAAACCTAAGATCTGAAATAAATCTCTGATATGGCACAAATCCCAATGCAAAATAGCAGCTCTAATCTTGATTTGGTGAAAATCTCCCTTGATTTGATGTTGCTAATCCCAATCTTCAAGTTGAAGTGATTTGGAGGTGTTTTAGAGTTTGGAGGCCATTTTTAGGGTTTCTAAGAAGTAAGTGGAGGCTAGAAAACTGAAATGAAATGAAATGAAAACCTAACTCATTTCATCCCCCCCATAACCCTAATCCCGAAATGGGTCATGGGCCCACTTACTAACCACCCTATTTGGCCCGGTTAAGCAGTTTTTCACCGTCCAAACCTTATTTCAACCATTCCTCCCAAACGGTAAGCCCGTTTTTCACATGTGACCACTCTACGGAAAGGTAAACCATCATTTGAAGCCAATGGAATTGGTTTCAGGTCAAAACTCCTTTCCAATCAAATGTTATGGACGAAACAAGATCAGCTAGGGGTAAAATGGTCATTTAAAAATCGGCAAAAATCATGAACATGGTAAATGACCCGAATAGTCGTTTTCCAACTCTACATGGCCATACGACTTCGTATGGGGAAGAAATAAATATTCTACGATCCTCCGATGCGTGGAATGCGGGTTGTTACAAGGGTATTACTGACCCAATCTCTAATGAGTAAATCCCACCAAAGCCTAGGTATTTGCTCAACCTAAGCTCTGATACCACTATAATGGCCCGCAAATCCGTACTATCTGAGTTGACTAAATATACCACGTGTCCAACCCAAATTGCACAGAATTACGAATCATTAATAGGAAGAAGTTAGAGGGTGGGAAATAGAAAGAAAGAAATATTAGAATATAAGGAGAATAAGAATATAAGCAACATAGAATCTCACATCGCAGCGGAATAAAATATTATATATAACATAACTTTTAAAATACAAATCAGTATCTGTATACATTACCATTATCAGAGTACAACACTTACAACACAGCATAAATAACAATAGCCATATAACTAACACTGAAGCCTCCTGCTCCAAGCTCCTCCAAGGATATCTGAAAATACCTGAACTACTTGACTGCCCGTACAAATTTGGTCACCCAAGAGTTTAGGATAAACAAAACAAAATGAACTCTGGGTCAGTCATGGGACTGTTGTGCGTAAACTCCAACCACTTGGTTCACACAAACACGGATGGTTTTTACCTTATGATAACCCAAATCGGTTTTGAAATCAATATTTTTTTGGTATTATAATAGTGACGTAATACAAGTATATAGCAATCAAGCAGAATGCTTGCATCTCACGCTCTACATACATAGTATACAATCAAAACCGCTGGTGCTTATTGGAGAATGAATTTCCTGGCAAGGTATGGGATCACCTTCCGACAATGTACCTCTAGAGATGAATACATTGGGGATTCAACAAGAACATCTTGCAACTCCGGCTAAACATAACCGGTCCCTCACTTCGCTTGAGAGTACCGAATATATCATTACAACGGTTGGGGCCCAGCCAACTGAACCAATAACATACAAAAATAGAGGAACAACCGAAGGCATTTAATTTCTCCAGATCAGGTAATGATATACCCTTTTGATGGGTGCGACCCATATAGCCATGTGACCTACCCGATTTTATACCATTCCCGGTTGATGAGGCTAGAGGTCATGCTTATTTTCACATTTTCATTCACTTTGAATGGCACATCGTCAAATCCATTAATCACTAATTGATTTGCACAAATATACTCTAGATATTGTGCTAAGAGGATAAATTCTCCGCCACTATATGTACATTTATGCAGACCAACATATGTGATCATTGGAAGTACTCTGTTAGACATTCGTCCATATAAGTTCGTTCTGGGACTGAATGAAACCGAAGGCACTATTCTGTAAATAGAACAGCCCTTGCATAAATTCCATCTTCAATTATCTTCAAAAAGCTAATTCGCAACGCTACAGCCAATACGGAGTGGTTCTCGGATAATAATCCAACCGGTCTCTCCATGTTGACAGCAATATTGGCCAATACTTTGATAGTCGGTTATTTAACCATCGAAGAAAAACAAACATTCATCAAAGCACCAAACAATCACTGGGCCCCTTAATTAATATTTCATTAATTAAATCTCTTCTCTATTTCCTAATCAATATTTGTTAATCCAATACTTTAAACAATCATTTTGGTGTCTTACTATATTTGGAAAACATTTTCATATGTCACCTCCTTTTATTTTTTATACTTAGAAAATATCTTCTATTTAAAATTGGAAAACATTGTGATTACTTATCTCTTTCCCGAACTCATTTATTTCTATACTTAGAAAATATTCGTTATTATATTTTCAAACTTACATATATTTGAGTTAAACGACTGTTATGTAAAACACCATTACAAATAACCCAAATATACTACTTTCAACCAAATCTTATTTAAACATTAATTTTCGAGAGTAAATTTTTCTATTTATTGGTAAATAATGAAATAAATTAAGTTGGGATATAATTACCTCTCGGACCTTGACTGAAAACATCCTTAACTTCAAAACAAACAAGACCACTTACCTCGAATAATCTTAACCATAAAAACCAATTATTCATTTTTAAAACATATATATGTTTCTCTTTCTTTTTTTATCAAATTTAATTTTTAGATTTCCTTTTTGCTTATAAAATTTTATTTTAAATTCGTTTCTTTATCGAATTCTATATATATCGATATATTGATTTCTAGTTATCAAATTTTCTTAAAAAATATTCTGACTCCTTAAATTTTCGGAAAAATTCGCCAGCACCTCCTTTTTATCGGTCAATACTTCAAACCTCAACTCGCCTCTCTAGGCCATTTCCATTCAAAAAGAAAATCAAAAAGCCAAGCGACTTGCCGATTCGGCACATAAAAACTCATATGAAATTTAAATACATACCTTTTTGTCAGGCATTTCTATTAATTTCTTCCATTAGCTTCATTCCATACCTGCTTAACATATATCTAACCATTTTCAATTTATTCGACTCAATTTAAGTTTTAACTCCATTCGCTAATTTATTCTCTAATTAGCTCTTTTGCCTATTTCGCTTTTTTATAAACATAACATGTTCACATATATTTTTAGCTTGCTTATAAATAAATCTAATTCCATTTTCAATTCAAGTTTCATATTCGATTTAAAATATAAATTCACAAATCTCTTTTACTTATTCAAAGTCAAATTCAATCCAAAATTCCTTTAACTAATTATTTTTCTAATTAGTTAATTCTATTCAATAATTAAATTATGATTTTTGTTTCAAAAATCAATTCACCTACCCCACTTGAGTTCATATTTATTTTATAACTCAAGTCTGGATTTTCTAATGGAAATCCAAGTTTTATTTGCTTAAACTCTTTTTATTTTATTAAATAAATCATTATGGTTTTTAATCGATTATAGCGCTATTTTTCTGAAAATTTGATTCTGATATAACTCAAAATCTTTACGACGAAATCCATATTTTTCTCTTCCATTAGAAAACTAGCATTCATTTGGTCCTGACAATTCTTGTTTCAAAGAATTCCGACTTAAATTGAGTTCTATATACTCAATTGAAGTTCGAAACGTCCAATTACAAACTACCGCGCTGCATCAAGCTCATTTTAATTATATTTAAATATAAAAGTTTAAACTTTGTTTATTAATAAATTTCAACTTCATTCTTCCATATTTTAATATAAATTAAACCAATTTTCTAAGTCTAACTTAAACAATTCCAATTATCCTAATTCATCAAATATTCCATTCAACATTCATAACTCAGTTATAATTTGATTACATTTCAAATTCTATATTAACTTCCAATTTTCTTGGAGATAAGTTTATAAAATTCGATGAAATCGAATTCCAATTATACCTCCTTTGGATTTATGTCAATTCAGTTAATATTCCTATTTTCGGAATAAGAATCCACCACTTCCTTTTTGAAAATGGTTTCCAATTTACTTTTAAATTCATACTTGAATTTAAACTTCTAAATTATCTAATGATAATTTATTTCACTAGATTTATAAATATCATTTACAAATCCAACTTCCTTGTTTTATATATTAAAACAAGTTTCATTTCAATGTCTATTTAAAACCCAATTCCTATATTTGGAATATTTCATTTATTATAACTTATATATAATCTAGAATCTATTTTCATATTTAAATTTAAACTTCTATTTAATACAATCCTAATATTTTTTCTGAAAATATTTAATTTAAATAAATTCGATTTAATTGAATTCAAATCATAAATTCATACTAATTTATTGTAATTCAATTTACATTCTGAACATCAGAACTTTTTAAAATTAGTTTCAATTCCCCTTTTCAAATTCACGTTTGCATTTATATTTCTCAAATTATCCAACGATAATTTGTTCCATTTCATTTATAAACACCATTTATAAATTCATTTCAATTCCCCGCATTATCCAATGAAAATTATTCCATTTCATTTATAAACACTGTTTATAAATTCACTACTTATTTCTATTTTCCAAACTTGTTAATATTTATAGTCCATTCGAAATTCACATTCTATTTTAGAAAAAAATAGATTTTTCTTTTAAATCTCAAAATTCCTTTTCATAATATTTTTATATATCAATATTTAGGTCCAGTGATATTTAAACAAAAAGAACTTAATTATCAATTACAGGTTTTCTAACACATCATATATGATAATATATGTAAAAACAAGCAATAATAAATTTTTGAGGAATCGAGTTGGATCCCTCCAACCTGTTTTTCCTGCATCCACAGACATTAGCAAACATAAATACTACCCATCCTGCTTCGAGGCAGGATATCGCGGTATAAAAGGTCATTCACTATAATATTGTGGGGTGCATAGGGAAATCATCCGCTAATGATACTGCGGGCATCTGCTAATGGTACTACGGGAAATATCCAACCCAATATATATATATATATATATATATAATAGCATCAAACATCAATCCTATATAACTAATATATATTATAACCATAATAATATTTCAATGCATTCAAACAATCAAGAAACAACATATAACATTTATTTTAAATAATCCAGAGAGATTACTCATCTTAATTTTTATTTTTGATTCCAATTTAAATCCCAGATTTTGTATTCCATAGCTACGTTACTCGACCGATTCCATTCCATAAAATCTTGTATAAATTTAACATAACATTTATTATTTTAAGCTATCAATTTTTTTTAATATAATTAAAAATTAATTTATGAATTAAAATTATTACCTTTGACCCATTTTTTCCTAGATTCAAACCCCTATTATTCAACTAATCATCAAAATCCCAACCAATAATCCACTACACACATCCATCTACGTACAACAGATCCTGACATCCTATTGTGATAGCACCGCGAACTTCCAGGCTTTACATCACCTGCAGCATCCCTCGAAAACCACCATCACAGACCCGAACTCCCTTGTACTTCGCTGTTAGACAAACGAACACCACCTGTTGTCCTTCACCATGTCCAAAACTGTGATCTTCCTTCCTAAAACCTTCTCAAACATCCGACTTCGGCCTTCCCTATTTTCCTACACTAAAGGCAGTGACATCTCGATTCCACTGCTACCATGCAGTCTCGACATTCTCCCGTTGATGCAGCTGCGACATTTTTATAAGCCAATTTCCCCAAAACTATGATTGATCTTCACCAATTTCCCCAAATCAAATACCTCCCTACCAAAGATCTCCTGGCAGCATCGCGTAGGCATCTCCCACCCTATCTCCAAGTCGCTTCCCTAATTCGAACGAGTATGGAATACGAAGCTTCGATTTTCGAATGATAGTGATAAACGAGGGCTTCGATTTTTGAATGATTATGCGATTTTATTCGAATGGTTTGAGAGGAGCGGCTTCGATCTGACGGTCTCGATTTTTAGAAGGAATCCATTAATATTTTTTTATGAAATGAATACGGTTTTAAATTTCAGTTTACTGAGGCAAAAGGGATTACGACTTTGATTTATAGAAAAGGGAAAATGATGGTTTCAATTTACTGGAATCGATTTGCAAAAATGAAGGAGCGGCATTTTATTGTCTGGAGCTTGTGAATGAATTTGGCTTGCGGAAGAGAGGATGCGTTTAAATTGGCGTGGAAGGGAACAAACAGTGCGCACCGTTAAATTCCTGTTTTACTTAGTAATAAAATTGAGGAACCATATGCACACAATGGGAAAGGAAAGCAGCTACAGCTATAACGTAGATTGGCCCAGATTTCCTTGGGTAGAATGGAATAGGTTATCCTATATTTTAATTTATTTTTATATATTTTATTGTGGGTTGAACTTATGTGATTTTACCTTATTCAAAATCTCACGTGTTTTCAAACTTCTATTTGAACACAATAATAAACATTTCTAGGGTTAAACCACTATTCCAAACTCACTAGAATAGGTTTCGAAGCCCTATTCGATCGTATGGAGAAGATATTAATTTAAATTGATATAAATTAAATTTTAAAAAAATTATTCCTTGATAATAAATTATTATTATCATTTATATTAAAATAGAATTTATACTGATCATTTAAATTGTTTTGATCCAACTTTTAACTTCGAATTCAATTATATTTCGTTTTTGTATCAAGATGATTATATATATATTCGAAATTAATCGTATTTCGATTATTAAATCGACAATTCAATATAAAAATCCATTTACATTATCAACTCAACATTTAATACAACATTAAATGTTTAAAATTAATTAGCCAAAAATCTGGGTCGTTGCAATAACCATTACTTGGAATCTACAATGATGATATCTCTCTTCAAACTTTTGCTTTTTCCTTGAGTTATTTCTTCAATACGTGACATCAAACATAATTTTCCAATCACATCTAAAAATAATACTAAAATATCATTAACTAAATGGTATTGCACTTATATATTGATTTGTTTGTATAATTATACCTAATACACATGTGTCGTTTCTGTATTGAGAATCTATTTCATCCAATGGAAAAAAAACCAGATTTGTATATAGGGATATTTGTTTCTTCATTAAATGCTTTTGTCATGCATGTGTTAGCACGAAATTCAATATTATAGTGTAACGACCCGAATTTTGCCCGGCTTGAATCGATTGCTAAACCGACCAAGGCCGTTCAAATGGCGTATCGTCATGAGAACACAACGCATTAGAACAAAGAATAAGAGAACTTTTCATTTCTATTACAATAATTTACATCATAGTATAAGAATATCAAAGTGCAGAAAATAATATACATAGTGTGAATATAATTTTTAGAGAATAAATTACAGAATAACGGAAATGTAAATATATAAGTACAAGGCACAACGGAAAACACCAACTAACACAGCTGAAGGAAATACACAGATACAAAGCATTCCAGAGTATAGCTCCAGCCATAATAAAGGATCCTGTTAAATAAATATCTACAAAATCAAAACTGCTAGTTGCCGTGTGGAAAATATGGGCACCCTGAGTTTAGGTAAAAATAATAAACTCCAGGTCAGTCATGGGACCGGTGAGAGAACTTAAAAACAGTTATAAATTTTTATCTTGAAGTTAGACAAATCACGGAACCATGCTGTATGACACAGGACGGGTTTCCACCATATGAGTTCCAGTTTAAAAAAAACAACGCAATGCTTTTTGAAAAATTAAGCTATTATAAGACTCAAGTCCCATCACACAATGCAAGCGCAAGCCGGAGGATAGAATTTTATCTTATAATAGCCAAACATGCTTGATACACTTTAAAACAAATATTTTTGATATTATTATAAGTGCATAATGTTGAAAATAATTTCGAATATAAATGTATCAATCTTAGATGGCATAATACCCCATCCTATTATGTTGTCGTAGGTATACAACTAAAACCGTAAAATCATGTATGAGAAATTGGGTTTTCATCATGATCCGAGCCAAGAGAACCTTCCTCATCCGATTCAGACCATCTCTAACAAGATGTCCAGGACTCGGGCTCTGGTGAGCCCTGGGATCGGCAGGATCGGTCAGTCTTACTTTGCTGATTAGTTATGCTTGGATCACACTAACGATAACATTTTATATCGATATCTCCTTCCCAACCTACTCATCCCACGGAGTAAAACTTGTAGTACTCCATATCTCGTGTTACGGTAAATTTAATTACCACTTCCTTTACATTTTCAATCTAATAAAAGATTCATTAATACTCTAATTCAATTTTTATCTCATGAATCATTACTTAATGGTCATTCACTTTAGGAAACAAATCTTGTCTTTAACTAGATTAAAGAACAAATGTCACTTAAAACATTGTTCACAACAAACTCAAAATCCACTTTCATTTTATTCCAATTTAATTTATTAAATTGGAAAATTCCATTAAATTTTAATTAAAATATTTATTCTATAACTTACATTTCAACCGGGTTTTAAGAATAGTGTTATTAAAGACATCATTTACAACAAACCCAAAATCTAATTTGATATTAAATATAAGGCTTTAAATGGGAATCATGTCGATTTACAATTAATACTAAATTCTAAAGCCAACATATGTTGTATTGGAATACCAATATCTATATCTTCCAAATTCCCCAACAAAATCTGTATAATTACGAAATCCAATATCGAGATATCCAAAAAAAATTTTCCATTCAAACCCATTCTAATTCATTCGTTGGAAGCATTTGGTTATACTAAAATCATTTATAAACCCAATTTATTAATTTAGAAAGTTCCTTTCATCCAAAATATTTTCAAATCATTTATTATGATTTTACATAATTTATTTCTATTTTTAATAATTTTATTAAGGCCCTCATAGTCGATTTCCAATATCGGCCACCGAACTGCATCCTTAGCAACCTTCTCCAAAACAGATTTAGACATATTTAAAAATCGAGTTGTTGGATTTCAAAATTTCTCATTTTATTTAAAAGTACATTTTATTACGGTTATAACGCTCCTATTTTCAGGAGAATCCGACGGTCGGATCTTCCAGTACGTCAATTCAAAGTTACGGGTTGATGTTCGCGAACTATCGTTGCACGACGCGTTCTATTCAAACCTGATTCGATTTATAAAAATAAATTCAAACCCTTTCTAAATCAATATCATAAATTATATAAAATATATATAATCATCTTTGAAAACTTGTTCCAATCATTTCTCTTCAAAATCCCATATTTCACTATTAAGCAAATTTTAATATTATTTTAATCATTTAGATAACATTATTTTTCGAAAGTCATTATTTTACGCTCAAATTTCCCTTATATCCATTATAAAAATAAACAAAGAACTTCCGAAAGAAAATTTCTTTTAAAATGCTTGCTACATAGCCTAACGGTACTTCATTTTTGAAAGTTATTATTCATTTCAAAATCAAAAACTTGATATGCCAAAAGTATATTAAATTCACTTCAAAACGATTCGTTACAGTTATAAATATTCATCGATATTTTTATATCTATGCCTCGATCCAAAATCAAATGTAAAAATCAAATTTCCAAATTTCACTGAATATCATATTATTAAAATATTCATTATTATTCCGGCTTGGAATTAAATTCTACCAAACACCATATAATCCCGTTTATACGGATTTCATACATTCAGGAATAGTTATAAGTAACTATCAAACATCCAAATAACATCCAGAGTGCTCTTACACCCGCATAAGCTTTAAATAATTATTCAATGCTTACATCGGTTTGTCAATCGACCGATTGATATGCAACTACCCACAAGGGACTAATATACAATCAAAAATCATTCCAAGACTCGTTTGGGGTTTTAAACCAATAAATAATCGATTGATAATTTGTTCAATCAATTCAAATCGACCACCAATTCATGAAATTAATCATAATTGTTCAATTTAAGTAAATATTTGATCACAGCGATATCACTTTAATATGTGAATATAAATGTAACGACCCAGATTTTTGGTCAATTAATTTTAAACATTTAATATGGTTTTAAATATTGAGTTGATAATATAAATGAATTTTTATATTGAGTTATCGATTTAATAATCAAATACGATCTAATTTCGGTTATATCGAAATATCGTAATACGAAAACGAAGTATAATTTAATTCTGAGTTAAAACTATATCGAAACTATTCTAACGATCAATATACAGTTCTATTTGAATATATACAGCTATAATAATAATTTATTATCAGGAAATTAGTTGTTTTGAATTTAATTTATCAATTTGAGTTAATATCTTCTCCAGACGATTAAATGGAGCTTCGAATCATGTTCCAATGTGTCCAGAATAGTGGTTAAATCCTAGAAATGTCAGTTGTTGTGTTTCAATTGGAATTCCGGACCACGAAATATATTATTATAAAATTTAACAGATAAACTTGAATTCAAACCAATATCTATTTAAAAAGAACTAAAATCTCTTTAAATCAAATCAGAATTTAATAAAAATGTATCACACTGACTAAATTCCCTAATGATGAAGGTTTCTCCGCCTATGTAATATACGACCCACTTCCTTTGTTATTTTTCCATTTCCATCCCCAAAAAAATTGAAGTCGATTTCAACTCCAAAACCTTCAATCAAAACAACTGAGTTTTTCTTCTTCTTCCCATTAAAAGATTGAACCGCTTCCACTTTTATTCCGCAAAATCGAAACAGAAATCCAAATACCAAATCCTTGACTTCCCCCTTTTCGAAAATTAAAATATAATCAAATGGTTCGATTATATATATATATATATATATATATATATATATAAACAGAATGCCGAATCCAAATCTCCAATTATGGCGTCCCAATGTTCTCTGACGCGAGGTGGAGGATTACTAGGGTTCGACTTTGTATTAGTGGATCTAGGGTTAACGCGGAAAGCTGTATAGGTTGGTTCAAGGAGTTCGAGTTTGCGGAATTGGTGTGTGGTCCAAGTTGAAGTCGCGATGAAGCTTAAGGTGGAATTGAGTGGAGGAGTGATGCCGGGTGACGGGTTTGAGGGTTGTCGTGCATATAAGTGATGCAATAACCACTGGGAAGTTGCGTTCAGATGGGGAAAATTGGTGGAAGGAGTTCGCTGTAGGATGATGAAGGAGTGAGCGACGTGATTAGTTTTAGCTATGAAATCGTGAGTTTCTGGAGCAGTCAAACAGTGATATTCATTAGTAAGGGAGGTACTGTTTTAATTATTGGAGAAGAGTTGTTGATGTTAATTAAGGGAATGCAACAGTAAAGGCTGTGAAGTATTTCAGTATGGCTGATGCGGTGGGATACTGTAAGATCAGTGGTGTAATAGGTGAATTGCCTGGAAGTTGCGAAGCTATCATGGCAGGAAGCTCGACCTTTGTGTATAAGGGGAAGTTCGGCAGTAATTGTAACAACCTGGAAAATCTGAGCCAATTTAAAAATTTTATTTTGGCGATTTTAATGAATTTTGAATATTTAAAATGGATTATTTTAAATAATAACGACGAAAAATTTATTTTCGATGAAGTTAAAATGAATAATTTTATTTTAATTATATAAGGAGCCTGAAATGGCGCTGCAGTTCGAAAATTCGATTTCAAAATTCAAATGAATAAACAAGATTCAGTATAAATCAGAATTGAACGAAACAAGAAATATCTAAATCTGTTTAACCATATCTTTCTAACGGATGTAAGAAACTGAGATTTCGTTTTAAAAATAGAAAGATATGTCCAGTTTAAAATTCAGAAAAGTCGTTTTGGAATTTATATATATTTTAATATATATAAAGGCCCTTAGAAATGGAAATTTTGCAAATGACCTCGGTTTTCGACGAAACCACTTTTGTTGGATCTGGGATGCCAAATTATTGCTAGGTTTCAAAATTCATAATTTTCTGAATTAATATGTGAGCGTGGCGAAGTTAAACGCGTTTTGACAGTTTAAGTCAATTTCGGTCGACCAGAAAATGACCATTTTTCAAACGGTCTCAGAATTTGACGAAATTAGTTTTGTTAGGACCGTATCGTCAATACGAAGTTAGAAAATATTTTTCGGGAATTTTTAGAGGCTGTATGTGACCCCGGTAAATTGAAATGTGCGTTCAAATCCAATATACATTATTTATATTTGAAATTTAACGAAAACTGATCAAAACGATAAAATTGGCTAACAAAACATATCCCATTGTGTTCGGAATGGGGGTAATACGCTAGGGACGACAGTCGGTGGGTTCGATTTCGAGTTTGAATGAAAAACAACTTTTTAGAGAAGGAAAAATAATTAAATAAAACATATATAAAAAGCCCCTACCCTTCCTCTATCAGTCAACGCCCCAAATCAAAATAAAAAAAATCCGCTCCCTATTCTGAAAAGCCCACATCAATTGTCGACCCCCCCTTCCACGTCGTAAAGATATAATTTTTATTGAATGTAAAGGTTAAAAATATAATTTTTATCGTAGGTAAGGAATAAAAATATAATTTTTATATAACAGAGATTATAAAAATATAATTTTTAAAAGATAGAGAATATAAAAATACGATTTTTATATATGTTGTAGCGAAAAGATTTGATCTTTATAAATATAGCGGAGTGATAAAAAGGCGATTTTTAATGTGAACAGCGTGACAAAGATTATGTTGGAAGTACGGGCAAATCTAGACTGTTCTGAATTCATAAATAAAGAATGGAGGAGTGAAACCCTCGGTGAGAACTCCTCACTTTAAATTTACTTTTCTAGTTAAAAATATATACTAGGATGCAGATGGTGCTTAGTAGCACCCGACACCATCGTCCACAGACCATGGACTTGTTTGTTTGGTTGTGTAGTTGGTTAGATAATTTGTTTGAATTTGGTTGTTTGGTGAAATGGAATTGAATAGGTAAGTGTATGGCGTGGGCCATTATTAGACCGGGGATAAGGATAGGCCTTGTCCCGTTTCTAGTATCGTGCCGTTATGCCGCCGAAATTTTCTAAAATATGTTAGAAAAATAAAAATATCACTTTTTAGATGAATGAATAAAATAATTTATTCATTTACAAATCAGACGATTTGTTTATGTACACTGATTTGACTGATATTGATTGGGACGATAAATTTTACACGTCACCCAACTGCACAAATAAAATCTGTGTTTGTTGATTCGAAACCGCACACGGGCATTGGGATGATATTTGGCGTACACTAGTCCCAATTGTATAGTTGTATGTCGATCGATAGGTTGACAGACAGTTGTGTTGTGCACTTTGAGTGATGGTTGATTATTTATCATTGATATGTACATGTGTTGTATGGAAATCCATAGAAATAAAATCTATGGTAATTGATTGGGCCTCATTCCAGTTTTGAATAGAAATATTTGAAAAAGAAATATTTGAATCGAAATATTGGAAAAAGAAATATTTGAAATAGAAATATATAAAGCCATGTTGATTAGATGTGCGCCATTTTGACATGAACGATATTTATATCGATTTTATTCGAATATCGAAAAAGAAGTGATTTCAAAATAACGTTTTGAAATATTATCATTTATATATATATCGATGATATGGAATATTCAATTTTGTTTTGAAATTGAATATGAAGTTGAAATCGTTTTGAAAACGAAGTTAAAACGATTTATAAAATACGTTTTAAAAGGAAATCGACGAAATATATATAATATATATATTTAATGGCCTGAATAGAACGCGCCGCGGCAGTTCGCGAATTTCGACAATTGACTTCGAATTGACGTTACAGGAGATCCGACCGTCGGATTCTTCTGAAACCGGGACCGTTGATGTCGTATCTAAAAAGAGCTTTCGAACGAATATTAGAAATTTGAAATCTAACAGTTGGATTTGGAGTTATGTCCAAAACAAATTTGGAAAAGGTCACTGTAAGTGCAGTTCGACGACCGTTATTGGAAATCGACTGTACGGGCCTTGATAAAATTATTAAAAATATCTATAATTTGTGTAAAATCATAATATATGAATTGGAAAGAACTAAGATGAAAAATTCCCTATTTGAAAGGATAAAAATATATTTTTATCGAAATGAATTAGTTTATAACTAGAATTAAAATCCAATTATTTTTAAATAAATAAATTGGACTTGTGAAGGATTTTGATATAACCAGAATTTCCAATATACGAATTGGAATGGATTTGAATCGAAATTACCTTCGGAATATTTCGATGTTGGATTTCGTGATTATACAGATGTGGTTAAGGGAATTTGAAAGATATATTTATATCATTATTCCCGATACGATATTTTGTTTGTTTCAGAATTTGATATTGAATTTATGCCGATATATTTTCTATTCAGAGCCTTGTATTTAATGTCAAATGAGATTCGGGTTTGTCGTGAATGGTGTCTTCATTAACACTGTTCTTGAACCCAGTTCAACAAAGATTAAATCTTTTTATTTAGATTTAATGAAGTATACCAATTAATTTATATTTAATTGGAATTAAATTGAAATTGATTTTTGGGTTTATCGTGAACGGTGTTTTAAATAACACTTGTTCTTTGACCCTATTAACAATGGAAGGTGATTTTGGGTTTGTCGTGAATCGTGTTTTAAATGACATTGGTTCTTTAACCCAGTTAAAGATTAAAACTGAATTAGAGTTTTAAGGAATCTTTAAATCAGATTAAAAAGATCGAGAATGGAGTATCACCAGTTTTGCTCCAAAGCGTTAGATAAATCTTTAATTAGATTTGAACGTGAAATGGTAATTAGTTTTACCGATAACACCGTGGCGTAAGATATGGAGTATCGCCAGTTTTTCTCCATGGGATGAATAGGTTAGAATTGGGAAATAAAATAAATAATTACTTCAGTGTGGTTCGCTAATCCCGACTAGTTTGGAAAATCTTAACATGGTTTGAAATGATATCCAAAGGAAGATTAAAGAATAAATTTAGAAGAATTTATCTTCAAGAAAATTAATGGGAACCTTTCCCTAAGAATGTGAATTTTAGAAACTAACTGTAGGTTAGCTAAGAAGAACGGTTTCCTGGGTATTGATCTGATGTTGGTTTCGGCCTTCGGGGTTAATATTTGGGGAATTATTCACTTACTAATTTTCGGTTAGTGACTGATGAATTGGAATGAGGTGTATGTTGTGTTTGTGTAACATTTGTTTATAATATACGCGGATTATTCGTAAAGGCTGGGTTTATACCCATTTTGAATAACCGATTCGACGATAAGTCGAAGGTGAAGACGGTGGTTGAAGACCAGAAGTCTTCACATCGTTTGGATGATTATTGATGATCTTGATTGGGCTGTACACCCAAGATGAGGGAATCAGTTGGTGATCATCCAGACGTACTTGGAGATCGATGGATATGCGAGGAAAGTGCCTCCGGTTTCGTTCAGACCCAGAACGGACTTGTAAATGGACTGAGTGTTTGACATTGGATTTTGTTCTGTGCTGATTGATCTCTGTTAAATATATATCTATTTAGCGACGGAGAATTTATTCTCTTGCTTAATGCCCTTCTCTGAGACGTACGATAAATCGATAGGAATCAGTCGCACGGAGTGGATTGCCTGTGTGGCATGCTAAGATGCAGTGATCAAGGCTTCTATTGCAAAGCAAAGTCTTGTAGTTGATGATCAAGGTATGGCCTACGTGGCCTAGCTTTGTGTATAGCGTGGATTAGCGAGCCTCACACCTCGGTATGAGTCAAAAACGGAATACAGACTGCAGGGGGAACACGACGTTTCTTTCTAGCTATGGGTGGTGTCGGTGCTTAAACTGGCCGACATTTATATTATTTTCACCTTTGTGGTTGTTGGAATGAGGCGCCTCGGATATAGGTCTGTTAGGACCGGGAAACGTGTGTTCCTAATCCTCAAACGTAACGGAGGACCGGCCCTAAAAATCCAAGTGGTTACCCAGAGAGAGTAGTCCTGAGACATTTGCTAGAGTGTCTCGAAGCGGAGAGGATCTTGCCCCTTGCCCCGACTCATGATGGAATCCAATTTCCAATACGCGTCACTCGGTTTTATTTGTAGAGCCTAGTAAGGCGACATAGTATATGGTAGCTATGTCGTCTATGATTGATATTTATGATTGTATATAAAATTAGAAACTAACTGGAAATGAGCTAAGATGGGTGGTTTCCTGGGTATTGGTCTGATGTTGGTTTCGGCCTTCGGGGTTAGTACTTAGGGAATCGTTCTCTTACTAATTTGCTGTTGGAGTCTGATTAAGAATTAAAAGATGAAATTTCGCGTATCAAGCATTTTTGGCTGTTATAAGGTAAAATCCTATCCTTCGGCTTGCATTGCATTGTGTGATGGGAACTGGGTCTTATAACAGCTTCATTGTTCTTTATTTAGCATTGCGCTATTTGTTAATGCACGGGTATTCTTGGGGTAAAAACCCGTTCCGTGTTATACGGCGTGGTCCCTTGATTTACCTGACTTTAAAATAAGAATTAATAACTATTTTAGTTCTCACACCAGTCACATAACTGACCTGGAGTTTATTGTTTTGACCTAAACTCTGGGTGCCCTTATTTTTCGCACGGGCAGCTAGTAGTTTTGGTTTTGCAGATTTATATTCACAGGACCTGGTTTATAGCTGAAGTGATATTCGGAAAGCTCTGTATCCGTGTATTTCTTCTAGTTATGTGTTGTATTATTTTTCCGCTGCAGTATTGTATTTAAAATCTCTGATATTCTCTACTGTATAATATTTATTCATATTCTGTATATTCTTGTATTCTGATGGAATTGTTGTAATAGGTAATGAAATGTTCTTCTGTCTGTGTTCTGAATTGTCTTGTCCTAAACGTAATTCGTTCTTTCTCTTCTCTTCGGAGACCGGGGAAGTTACGGGTCGCGACATTTGGTATCAGAGCTCTGGTTTACAGAGCTCGAGAACAAGACACATTAGAACAAAATGAAAAAATTCATCAGAGATTGGATTAGTAATATCCAATAAGAATTACTCGTTAGAGATAGGATCAGTAGTATCCTAGAACGAGTGTGAAGAGTATATTTTTCAAATAAAAATGAAAACAAACTTTGTTTTGAAAATTAAAACCATTTTATACGAATTTGAATATTCATTTTATATTGAATTTGGACAATCCAATATATAAAGATTTTGCATATACGCCATGCAAACGTATATTCGAAGTTTTAATATACTGGATAGATATAGAATCACACTCTAGTCGCCCGGGCATAATTCTGGTGATGTCGCGACATCATCAGCATTCATTTTCGAGTTTCGAAGGTGTGATATCTATATATTTCCATTAGACTGGTGTGAGAACCAAAACTAGATAGAGTTTATTGTTGTGACTTGGCATCAAAAACATGATTTTTGACTATGTATTAAAGTTATCAATTTGAAACGTTAATTCACTAATTGATTGATGGTTGTGTTGTATGATTATTTGTTAAACAATAAAACCTTTATGTGAACGAATGGTAAATTAGCCAAATTTAGTCAAATATTAAACTGTATTGCAAATTGGTTGAAATTGCATGCATATACATGTGTATACATTGAACAGGTCATAGCAAGGAAGCTAAAGAAGAGGAATAAAATTGTTTGCCCGACAAATAGGTACATGTTTATTGTATTTTTTTGGGTGATGATGATTTTATGAGCCGATTAGCTAGCCGCTTGGATTTTACTTTTTCTTTTGGATTGGAGAGGGCCATGGGAGGCTATTTGAAATATCCCGAATCTCCCGGTACAAAGGAGGTTATGGCGAAATTTTTCGAAAATTTAGGGTGTTAGCCAAATTTTTGAAAACTTTGAAAGTTCTTAGAAACTGAAAAGTTGAAGAACCTAAGCCGTAATGAAAATAATGGAAGTTGAGTTGATTAGTAAACAACTTTCAGCTTCGTTCCTTTTCGAGGACGAAAAGATTTTAAGTGGGGGAGAATGTAACAACCCGGAAAATCTGAGTCAATTTAAATTTTTTATTTTGGCGATTTTAATTAATTTTGAATATTTAAAATGGATTATTTTAAATAATAACGACGGAAAATTTATTTTCGACGAAGTTAAAACGAATAATTTTATTTTAATTATATAACGAGCCTGAAATGGCGCTGCAGTCCGAAAATTCGATTTCAAAATTCAAATGAATATACAGGATTCAATATAAATCAGAATTGAACGAAACAAGAAATATCTAAATTTATTTTACCATATCTTTCTAACGGATGTAAGAAACTGAGATTTCATTTTATAAATAGAAAGATATGTCCAGTTTAAAATTCAGAAAAGTCGCTGTGGAATTTATATATATTTTAATATATATAAAGGCCCTTAGAAATGGAAATTTTGCAAACGACCTCGGTTTTCGACGAAACCACTTTTGTTGGATCCCGGATGTCAAATTGTTGCTATATATCAAAATTCATAATTTTCTGAATCAATATGTGAGCTTGGCGAAGTTAAACGCGTTTTGACAGTTTTAGTCAATTTCGGTTGACCAGGAAATGACCATTTTTCAAACGGTCTCAGAATTTGACGAAATTAGTTTTGTTAGGACTGTATCTCAATACGAAGCTAGAAAATATTTTTCGGGAATTTTTAGAGGCTGTATGCGACCCCGGTAAATTGAAATGTGCGTTCAAATCCAATATACATTGATTTATATTTTAAATTTAATGAAAACTGATCGAAAGGATAAAATTGGCTAATGAAACATATCCCATTGTGTTTGGAATGGAGGTATTACGCTAGGGACGACAGTCGGTGGGTTCGATTTTGAGTTCGAATGAAAAACAACTTTTTAGAGAAGGAAAAATAATTAAAGAAAAAATATATAAAAAGCCCCTACCTTTCCTCTATCAGTCAACGCCCCAAATCAAAATAAAAAAATCCGCTCCCTCTTCTGAAAACCCCACATCGATCGTCGCCCCCCTTCCATGTCGTCGCCACCTCGCTGGCCTCCACCGCCGCCGGCATCGCTCTCCCAGGCCTCCCCCTGTCGCACTCCGTTGCAGCTCCTCCCCTCATTCAAACCAAACCGCAACCCTAAAACCCCGATAACCCTCTGCCTCCTAACCCCAGCGCCGCCTGCCTGAAGGCCCCACGACCACCCTCAAACGATCCTCCGCCCCTCTTCCCTTCTCTCTCCTCTCCCCCACCCTTAAAACAAAGGCCACCGCTTCAAAACCCAAAGACAGCCGCTGTGGGTCCCATTTAGGCCACCGACGATCAGTGTAGCACAACCCCGGACCACCACAGACCCCGGAGCCCCAGCTGGCCACTCCACCGCCTACCGGTATGCCCTCCTTCGATTAAAAATTCGATTTTTACAAAGATAAAAACGCGAGTTTTTATTATTTTGTTTATTTAAAGGAAATCAATTTTTTATATAGCATTTTAAAAATGTAATTTTTTGTGGTGAATATAGTTCATGGAAAAATATGGTGGTCGTATTATATATAGCGAGAGAAAGACAAGACTTTTAAAAAAGTAAAGATCGGATTTTTATATAAACAAAGGTCGTATTTTTATATATTGAAAGGTCGTATTTTTATATAAGGAAAGACGATATTTTTATATTAGGAAAGACGATATTTATATATAAGGAAAGACAATATTTTTATATAAGGAAAGACGATATTTTTATATAAGGAAAGACGATAATTTTTATATTATAGAAAGGTTAAAAATATAATCTTTGTTGTACATGTAGCGATATAAAGATATAATTTTTATTGAATGTAAAGGTTAAAAATATAATTTTTATCGTAGGTAAGGAATAAAAATATAACTTTTATATAACAGAGATTATAAAAATATAATTTTTATAAGATAGAGAAAATAAAAATACGATTTTTATATATGTTGTAGCGAAAAGATTTGATCTTTATAAATATGGCGGAGTGATAAAAAGGTGATTTTTAATGTGAACAGCGTGACAAAGATTATGTTGGAAGTACGGGCAAATCCAGACTGTTCTGAATTCAGAAATAAAGAATGGAGGAGTGGAACCCTCGGTGAGAACTCCTCACTTTAAATTTACTTTTCAAGTTAAAAATATATACTAGGATGCAGACGGTGCTTAGTAGCACCCGACACCATCGTCCACAGACCATGGACTTGTTTGTTTGGTTGTGTAGTTGGTTAGATAATTTGTTTGAATTTGGTTGTTTGGTGAATGGAATTGAATAGGTATGTGTATGGCGTGGGCCATTATTAGGCTGGGCATCATTCCAGTTTTGAATAGAAATATTTGAAAAAGAAATATTTGAATCGAAATATTGGAAAAAGAAATATTTGAAATAGAAATGTATGAAGCCGTGTTGATTAGATGTGCGCCATTTTGACGTGAACGATATTTATATCGATTTTATTCGAATATCGAAAAAGAAGTGATTTCAAAATAACGTTTTGAAATATTATCATTTATATATATATATTGATGATATGGAATATTCAATTTTGTTTTGAAATTGAATATGAAGTTGAAACCGTTTTGAAAACGAGATTAAAACGATTTATAAAATACGTTTTAAAAGGAAATCGACGAAAAATATATAATATATATTATATATATTTAATGGCCTAAATAGAACGCGTCGCGTCGCGGCAGTTCGCGAATTTCGACCATTGACTTCGAACTGAAGTTACAGGAGATCCGACCGTCGGATTCTTCTAAAACCGGGACCACTGAGTTCATATCGAAAAGAGCTTTCCAACAAATATTAGAAATTTGAAATCTAACGGTTGGATTTGTAGCTATGTCCAAATCAAATTTGGAAAAGGTCGCTGTAAGTGCAGTTCGACGACCGTTATTGGAAATCGACTGTACGGGCCTTGATAAAATTATTAAAAATATCTATAATTTGTGTAAAATCATAATATATGAATTGGAAAGAACTGGGATGAAAAATTCCCTATTTGAAAGGATAAAAATATATTTTTATCGAAATGAACTAGTTTATAACTAGAATTAAAATCCAATTATTTTTAAATAAATAAATTGGACTTGTGAAGGATTTTGATATAACCAAATTTTCAATATGCGAATTGGAATGGATTTGAATTGAAATTACCTTCGGAATATTTCGATGTTGGATTTCGTGATTATACAGATGTGGTTAAGGGAATTTAAAAAATATGTTTATATCGTTATTCCCAATACGATATTTTGTTGATTTCAAATTTTGATATTGAATTTAAGCCGGTATATTTTCTATTCAGAGCCTTGTATTTAATATCAAATGAGATTCGGGTTTGTCATGAATGGTGTCTTCATTAACACTATTCTTGAACCCAGTTCAGAAAAGATTAAATCTTTTTATTTAGATTTAATGAAGTATACCAATTAATTAATATTTAATTGGAATTAAATTGAAATTGATTTTCGGGTTTATCGTGAATGGTGTTTTAAATAACACTTGTTCTTTTACCCGATTAACAATGGAAGGTGATTTTGGGTTTGTCGTGAATCGTGTTTTAAATGACATTGGTTCTTTAACCCAGTTAAATATTAAAACTGAATTAGAGTTTTAAGGAATCTTTAAATCAGATTAAAAAGATCGAGAATGGAGTATAACCAGTTTTGCTCCAAAGCGTTAGTTAAATCTTTAATTAGATTTGAACGTGAAATGGTAATTAGTTTTACCGATAACACCGCGGTGTAAGATATGGAGTATCACCAGTTTTGCTCCATGGGATGAATAGGTTGGGATTGGGAAATAAAATAAATAATTACTTCGGTGTGGTTCGCTAATCCCGACTAGTTTGGAAAATCTTAACATGGTTTGAAATGATATCCAAAGGAAGATTAAAGAATAAATTTAGAAGAATTTATCTTCGATAAAATTAATGGGAACCTTTCCCTAAGAATGTGAATTTTAGAAACTAACTGTAGGTTAGCTAAGAAGAACGGTTTCCTGGGTATTGATCTGATGTTGGTTTCGGCCTTCGGGGTTAATATTTGGGGAATTATTCTCTTACTAATTTACGGTTAGTGACTGATGAATTGGAATGAGGCGTATGTTGTGTTTGTGTAACATTTGTTTATAATATACGCGGGTTATTCGGAAAGGTCGGGTTTATACCCATTATGAATAACCGATTCGATGATAAGTCGAAGGTGAAGACGGTGGTTGAAGACCGGAAGTCTTCACATCGTCTGGATGACTATTGATGATCTTGGATGGGTTGTACACCCAAGATGAGGGAATCAGTTTGTGATCGTCCAGACGTACTTGGAGATCGATGGATATGCAAGGAAAGTGCCTCCGGTTTCGTTCAGACCCAGAACGGACTTGTAAATGGACTGTGTGTCTGACATTGGATTTTTTTTCTGTGCTGATTGATCTCTGTTAAATATATATATATATGTTTGGCGGCGGAGAATTTATTCTCTTGCTTAAATCCCTTCTCTGAGACGTACGAGCTCAGAGGTTATATATCGATAGGAATCAGTCGCACGGAGTGGATTGCCTGTGTGGCATGCTAAGATGCAGTGATCAAGGCTTCTGTTGCAAAGCAAAGTCTTGTGGTTGATGATCAAGGTACGGCCTACGTGGCCTAGCTTTGTGTATAGCGTGGATTCGCGAGCCTCACACCTCGGTATGAGTCAAAAAGGGGATACGGACTGCAGGGAGAACACGACGTTTCTTTCTAGCTATGGGTGGTGTCGGTGCTTAAACTGGCCGACATTTATATTATTTTCACCATTGTGGTTGCTGGAATGAGGCGCCTCGGATATAGGTCTGTTAGGATCGGGAAACGTGTGTTCAGGAATAACTAATCCTCAAACGTAACGGGGGACCGGCGCTGAAGATCCAAGTGGTTACCCAGAGAGAGTAGTCCTGAGACATTTGCTAGATTGTCTCGAAGCGGAGAGGATCTTGCCCCTTGCCTCGACTCATGATGGAATCCATTTTCCAATACGTGTCACTCGGTTTTATTTGTAGAGCCTAGTATGGCGACATAGTATATGGTAGCTATGTCGTCTATGATTGATATTTATGATTGTATATAAAATTAGAAACCAACTGGAAGCGAGCTAAGATGGGTGGTTTCCTAGGTATTGGTCTAATGTTGGTTTCGGCCTTCGGGGTTAATACTTAGGGAATCGTTCTCTTACTAATTTGCTGTTGGAGTCTGATTAAGAATTAAAAGATGAAATTTCGCGTATCAAGCATTTTTGGCTGTTATAAGGTAAAACCCTATCCTCCGGCTTGCATTGCATTGTGTGATGGGACCTGGGTCTTATAACAGCTTCATTGTTCTTTATTTAGCATTGCGCTCTTTGTTAATGCACTGGTATTCTTGGGGTAAAAACCCGTTCCATGTTATACGGCGTGGTCCCTTGATTTACCTGACTTTAAAATAAGAATTAATAACTGTTTTAGTTCTCACACCAGTCACATTACTGACCTGGAGTTTATTGTTTTGACCTAAACTCTGGATGCTCTTATTTTTCGCATGGGCAGCTAGTAGTTTTGGTTTTGCAGATTTATATTCACAGGACCTGGTTTATAGCTGAAGTGATATTCGGAAAGCTCTATATCCATGTATTTCTTCTAGTTATGTTTTGTATTATTTTTCCGCTGCAGTATTGTATTTAAAATCTCTGATATTCTTTGTTGTATAATATTTATTCATACTCTGTATATTCTTGTATTCTGATGGAATTGTTGTAATAAGCAATGAAATGTTCTTCTATTTGCGTCTTGATTTGTCTTGTTTTCAAAGCAATCCGCGCTTTCCTTCATGGGGAAGTTTGGGTCCTTTCAGTAATGGAGTTTGATCTTGGAGGAAGAAGATTAGTTTTTGGTAAGGAAAATTTTAGTTTTTTAAATTAATTAAAGATGTTCAATTTATATATATATATATACGCAACAAACTTGGGAATAATAATAATAATGTGTAGATATCCGCGATCAGAAATGGTGGAGTTGTGTGCGGTTCGTACTAGAAATGGAGAAGATGTATTAGTGTGTAAGTGGATTAAGGTAATTATTTTTAGTTAGTAATTTATTTTTAATTACATTTAAATAGTTCGATAGCTAAAATGATGAATATAAATTGTTAAATTTATACCAGATCTTAGCGAACGTAATCGGTCATTTAATCCGTAGCTGCGGGATACTCATGCTGGAATTAAAGCTGGAATCAGAACGGAATGCCAATTAAAAATCACGGTGAGTAAATCTCACTCAGAAATTATTTTATCGTTAAAAATAGTTGTTTGTTGTTTTCTTGGATGCATTTAAACATTTTTGTGCCAATTAAATATACTAGTTGTTTAGGCTGGGTGATTGCTATTATATATATATAATGGTGGTTAGATATTCCCGCAGTCTCATTAGTGGATGCCCGCAGTACCATTAGCGGATGATTTTCCTATGCACCCCACAGTATTATAGTGGATGACCTTCTATACCATGATATCCTACTCCGAAGCTGGATGGGTATTATTTAGGTTGGCTAACATATATGGATGCAGGAAAAACAGGTTGGAGGGATCCAACTGGATTCCTCAAAATTTATTATTGTTTGTTTTCATATATATTATAATATATGATGTGATAGAAAACCTGTGATTGATAATTAGGTGTTTTGGATGTTTAAATATCACTGGGCCTAAAATGTTGATGTATAAAAATATCGTGAAAATGATATTTAGGGATTTAAATGGGAAAATTTGTTTTTCTAAAAATAGAATTGGAATTTCGAATGGGTTAATAAATGTTAACTTGTTTTGAATAATAAAAACAAGTATTGAATTTATAAACGATGTTTATAAATATGATAATGCAGGAATTTGAAGTAAATTTATAAAGGATGTTTATAAATTTAAAAATGTGGGAAATTAAAATGAATTTATAAACGGTGTTAGTAAATGAAGGGAAATATATTATCATTTGAAGATATGAATATTTAAATTCAAATGTGAATTTAAAATGAGAATTGAGAATCGTTTAAATAGTAAACGATGAAATTTATTTCGATATTCGGAATGTAAATGAAGTTGAATAAATCCGTAGGATTTGTGTTTAAATTCGACTATGTCGGATTTAAAAAAATAAATTATTCACAAATAGGATATTTAAATTGTATTAGATAGAACTGAAATGAAATATGAAAATAGATTCTATATTTATATAGATAAATTATAACAAATAGAATATTCCAAAATAAGATTTTGGTTTTAAATAGATTTCGAAATAGAAACTTGTTTTAAATTATAAAACAAGGAAGTTGAATTTATAAACGATGGTTACAAATCTGGTGAAATAAATTATCATTAGATAATTTAGATCTTTAAATTCAAGTATGAATTTAAAGGTGAATTGGAAAACATGTTGAAATAAAGAATGGTTGATTTTATTTTGGAATTCAAAATATAAACTGAATTGAGAAAAATCCAATGGATGTATAATTAAAATTCAATTACATCTAATTCTATAATTAATTTATTTATAAAGGAATTGAAATTTAGTATAAAAGATTAAGGTGTAAATAAATTTATAATTGAGTTATGAAATAATCGACGATTAGGGATAATTGGATATATTGAGTTAGTTTTGAGAAAATGGTTGAATTTATATTAAAATATATAAGAATCGAATTGGAATTGGTTTAACAAGTGAAGCTTAAATTTTTGTACTTAATTTTAATTAAAACGAACTCGCCGCGGCGCGGCAGTTCATGAATTGGTGTTTCGAATTTCAACTGAGTACATAGAACTCAATTTAAGTCGGAATTCTTTGAAACGAGAATCGTCAGGACCGATTGAATAATAGTTTTCTAATGAAAAAGAAAAATCTGGATTTCATCTTATAGATCTTGAGTTATGTCAAAATCAAATTTTCAGAAAAACTGTGCCATAACCATTATAAAGCCATAATGGTTTATTTAAATTAGCAAAAGGATTTTAAACAAATAAAATCTGAATTCCCATTAGAAAAATCCAGATTTGAGTTATAAAATATATCTGAACTCAAGTGGAGTAATGAATTGATTTTTGAAACAAAAATCAGATTTTTTTATTTGTTGAATAGAATTAACTAATTTGAAAAATAATTAGTTAATGGAATTTTGAATCGAAATTGGACTTTGGATAAGAAAAAGGGGTTTGTAAATTTATATTCGAAATCGAATATGAAACTCAAGTTAGAAATGAAACTCAATGTGTTTACAAGCGAATTAAAATATATTTGAACATGATATGTTCAAACTAAAGGGATTTGGTAAAAGAGCTAACTAAAGAGTAATTAGCGAATTGAGTTAGGAATGACTAGATTTAGTTGGGATAAATTGGAAACGGGTGAACATGTATTAAACAGATATGGAATGAAGTGTATGAAGATTTTAATTCGAATGCCCGACATAAAGGTACACATTTAAATTTCATATGAGATTTTATGTGCCGAATCGGCAAGCCGCTTGGCTTTTCGATTTTCTTTTTGAATGGAAAGGGCCTAAAGAGGCGAGTTGTGGTTTGACGTATTGACCAGTACAAAGGAGGTGCTGGCGAATTTTTCCGAAAATTTGAGGAGTTAGAATATTTTTAAGAAAAATTGATAAGTAGAAATCAATATATCGATATATTAGAATTCGATAAGGGAACGAATTTAAAATAGAATATTATAAACAAAATTGAAATTTAATCTAGTAAGAATAGAAAGAGAAACGTAGGTACGTTTTAAAAATGAATAATTGGTTTTTATGGTGTTGATTATTCGAGTAAGTAGTCTTGTCCGTTTTGAAGTTAAGAATGTTATACAGTCAAGGTCTGAGAGGTAATTATACCCCAACTTGATTGATTTCATTATTAACTGATGAATAACAAGATTCAGTCTCGAAGATCAATATTTGAATAAGATTAAGTTGAATGTAATATTTTGGGTTGTTGTAACGATGTTTTATACAACATTGGTTTTAACCCAAGTAAGTGGAAATTCGAAAATATAATAACGAATATTTCCGAAGTACAAAAATAAATGAGTCCGGGAAAGAGATAAGTAATTCAAATCAATTCCAATTATAAATAAAAGATATTTCTAAGTATAGAAAATAAAAGAAGATATATGAAAATATTTTCCAAATAGCATAAGAGGTCAAGATAATTATTGAAAATATCATTTTAACAAATATTGATAAGGAAATGGAGAAATGATTTAATTAATGAAATATTAATTAAGGGCCCAGTGATTGTTTGATGTTTCAAATGGATGTTTGTTTTTCTTCGATTGTTGAATAACCGACTATCGAAGTGTTTGCCAATATAATTGTCAGTATGGAGAGACCGATTGGATAATTATCCGGAAACCACTCCGTATTGGCGGGAGCGTTGCGAATCAGATTATATGAAGACAATCGAAGGCGGAGTAAAATGCAAGGGCGTTTTCTGTTAATCCTAGGTAGAAATTTCCTAAAATGGGCTAATAGAAATTGTGCCTTCGGTTTCGTTCAAATCCCAGAACGAACGTGAATGGACGAGTGTTTGACAGAGTATTTCCAATGATCGCATAAGTTGTTTTGTACAAATATATATATGGTGGCGGAGAATTTATTCTCTTAGCATAATATCCAGAATATTTTTGTGCAAATCAATTAGTGATTAACAGATCTGACAATATGGCATTCAAAGTGATTGTGCTATCAATGAAAGTTAAGTAATCGTTACCTCAAGCCTTACAACCGGGAAATGGTATAAAATCGGGTAGGCCGCATGGCTATGTGGGTCGCACCCATTAGGGTGTATTGTCACCTGATCAAGAGAAATTCCTTTTGCTTCTTAAATCTATCGTTGATGTCCCTTTTGGGAACGGTTGCTGATCCCAACCGTTGGTGATAATACATGCAGAACATTCAAGCAAAATTAATGGCCGGTCATGTTTAGCATAGGTTGCAAGTGTTCTTGTTGAACCCGGCGTATTCCCCTCTAGAGATACACTATCGGAAGGTGGTCCCATACCTTGCCAGTTGGAATCCATTATCCAATAAGAGCCCGTAGTTTTGATTGTATACTATGTATGTAGAGCATGAGATGCAAGCGTTCTGCTAGATTGATATTTATTTGTTTTAGATACTATTATAATATCAGAAAAGTATTGATTTCCAAGAAATGTTTTGGGTTATCGTAAGGTAAAAACCATCTGTATTTATGTGTGGATCGGTCTTACGATTATCCTTTCTTTTTAAAGGACTTTTAAAAGTTAAACCAAGTGTTTGGAGTTTACTCACACCAGTCGCATGACCGACCCAGAGTTTATTTTATTTTGTTTTACCCTAAACTCTTGGGTGCCCAAATTTGTACAGGCAGTCAAGTAGTTCAGGTATTTACAGATACAATTGGAGGAGCTTGGAGCATGAGGCTTCAGCGTTAGTTATCTAGTGTTGTTTTTCCGCTGTGTCATATACATGATGTACTCTGATGATGTATGTAAGTACAAATTTTGTATTCCAAAAGTTGTTATAATTATATTATATTTTGTTCCGCTGTGATGTAAGATTCTGTGTTTTTGTTCAGTTCTGTGTTCTATTTATTTTCTTCTATTCTAGTATTTCTTTCTTTCTATTTCACCCTCTGATTTCTTTCTATTAATGATTCGTATTTCTATGCAATTTGGGTTGGATGTGTGGTGTATTTAGTCAACTCAGGTAGTATAGATTTGCGGGCCATTACAATAAATAAGCCGTTTGACTTATAAATGGATATTTAATCCAATATCAACTGCCATAAATATTTTAACATTGTTTTTAACATCTTAATTATTTCAAAATCACATTCAAATCATATCACAATCAAACATTCATTCATTTATCTAGTTTCTAAACAACTTGTGATGTCAGCTACCATGCACCGTATAATAATTTGTGATAAGTAACCAAACAATAATGAACCATTTAACTATGTAATTATAATTAAACTATACAAATAAAATATTTTGAGTGAGAATCTCTCACTGGCAATCAATATATATTCAATTATGAATATTATAACTTAAAAAAAATTAGTTTGAGTGGAAGTTCTCACATTGATCGGTTCAAAATCATTATAAAACAATTGTTTTAATTAAATTAAACAGCATGTATAATTCAATCAAAATACCCGAATGCTTTTGAATCTATTCAGATATATTCCATGATGTAGTGCTCGATGATGCGAGTCCAACATATTTTGAATCGTCGAATTTCATTTTCATTTGCAGAAGTTATAGCGATTTAAACGTTAATTACATAATTAATTAAATTAATTAAAATAAGCTCTTCTTAATCCTCTCCTTAATTATTTTCTTCGTTGTAACCCTCCAGGCACATGGCATCTGGAAAACTCACAAGCCCTCTCACCAAAATGCACCGCCCTATGGCCCACCGAAGTCGATCCAACGCCACCATGAGAAGCGCGCCACCACTCTCTCCCCATGCCAGGCACCATCGTCGGCTTGACAGCACCACGTGTCCAGAAACTTCCCTCGAACGCTAGGCATTTGTGGCCAAAATCCCACCAGCACGATGAACTAGAGAAGATCGTGACCTTTGACTGATAGATCTCAACCTCCTCCTCGATTTCTTAGTTGGTGATTTCATGAAATATTTCATGGATTGAGAGATTGAGAGGGAGGGAATTCGAAGCTTCACGGCCTTCAATTTTTAATGGTGGCGGCGGTATAATGAGGAGCTAGGGTTAGGTTTACTTTAAGGGTATTTATATATACTTTTTATTATTATTTAATTCAAACGTTACTTCCTTGTGAGTTTTAACGCTCCCACCTCCAAACGAACCCCAACGACCAACGTCCCAGCCAAATACCACTATTTTGGACACAATGGAATATGTTTTATAAGCTGATTCGATTGTTTTAATCGGTTTTCTCAAAATTAAAATATATGTTAATATACTGTTAAATATTTAATTTCAATGTTTGCCATGACTATATGCTGATTCCAAAAATTATAAAATTTGAAATCATCCTATCTTTCACAAATACGGTTCTAATGGACTTTGTTTCACCAAATTTTAACTAAATTTCAACAGGCGTTTATTTTTACCGCGCTCACATACTAATTCCAATTGACTTGAAAATTAACCTGACAATAATTTGACATTCCGGATCCAACAAAATTGATTTCGTCGAAAAAGGAGATCATTTGCAAAATGACTATTTTCTAGGGCTTATATAATATCATAAAATATTATTCAATTCTATAGCGATTATTTGGAATTTTAAGTTGGACATAACTTAAAATTTATACCATGAAATCACAATTTTTCACATTCGTTAGAAAAATATAATTCAATAAATATTAACATTTCTAGTTTTACTGAAATCTGACTTATATTGAATTATGAACATTCAATCGAAATTCAAAACTAAATTTTCATACTACCATGACTTTACGAGTTCATTTTAATTAAATTTATACGTTCAAACTTCGTTTTAAAGAAATTTTACGTCGTTAATTATTAAAATTGACTGTAAATCCTTGTAAAATTTATGAAATATAAAATTTAAATTGGTCCCAAAATTTGGATTGTTACATATATTGTGTTTCCATAGCCTGAAAAATTTTCTTTTAGTCTTTTATGCCAAACTTGCTGATTTCAAAAATTGCTCCCTCTATAACTTTAGACTGAAACTTGCTCATTAAATTTTTTGGTATAACTGCAACCATTTGAAAACCTTGATAAAAAAAGCAATGGATTTTAGTATGTTAAAATAATGTAATGTAAATCCTTGCAACATTTCTATGTTTGCCTTTTCATCAATAAGCAACATAATAATTGCGAAACTTTCATTGTTCTTCAAGCCAATCGATCTCCATACTCTAGAAACTCTCACCTTTACTTTGCAGTCCCTTGTGTCTAAGTCTATGGATTGTAAACTGCAAAAATTAGAGTTCATCTTTCCTATTACCTATGAGCAGAAAATTTGGCAAAGCTTAGCTTGGAGAAGTAAAGAAACGATAAATAAATTGATAATTAATTGAAATAGTAAATTAAAAAAGTGGAATCTTACTGAAGCAATGGTTGAATAATTATTTTGAACGTAAGGAGTGAGTTTGTAGATTTATCGAGAAAAGTTGAAAAGGTTAAAGATTTTTAAATTGGGATAATTGCATTGATCTAGAAAAAAGTGGAAGACTGGGTTATATATTAGGATTTGAGGAATTTGAATGAAGTAGAAGAAAATCAAATTGATGAATTTTAAATTTAGCTAAAAGTGGAAGACTGTAGATTGATAACAAATTGTAGCTGTCGTACAAATAAGTGGAAAACCGTAGATTGATACGAAAAAGTAGAAGATTGAGTTTTCTACATTTAACTTTCATGTTTTTCCTTTATTGTTAAACTAATAGGTATGCTATATTATTTAGATAGATGGATTATTGCATACAAATTGTGGTTGTCGTATAGATTATATGTAGACATATTTTGTAATTCTGATTTGTAAAATGTGCCATAATATCAATTGTTTGGTTAAATTAGTTAGGTTAAATTAGTTTGGTTTAATATTTTGTAATTCTGATGTGTAAACATGCTATAAACATAAACAAACGGATAAACTAGTAAAGCTGGATAATATTAGGATCTGTAATATACTTATAATTTATATTCTTGTATGATTTTGATTTGGTAAAAATATCTTCAGAGTTTTAAGGAGAATTGAGAGAATTAAGAAGAATTGAGGAGATAGTAGAAAGTTCTTCTGCTTTACTATTATTTAATAGATTTAAACTATAATCATGAAAAAAAGTGGATGAATAATTTTTTAAATACGGATGTACCTATATCCGCACCGACATCCGTTTTATCGGATATCATATATTTACTAGTATTTTTTGCCCACTTCGCTCGGCATTAATATTTATGTTATTAAAAAAATATTGCAATGATTAAATATTAAAAACAAAAAAATAAACGATATTAATTAATATTAAATAGTTATATATATATATATTTAAATATTATAATTTATGCGGCAACAATAATGAATTATTCTGTTGTTCATCCAAAAATAATTTTATCATGGATGATTATTTTGATAAATTGTTCTGTTATCCATCTAAAAATTTATGCACTAGCAATAAATAATTGTCATGTTGTTCACCAGATAATATTTTTGCCGTGGATGATTATTTGATTGATTATTGTGTTATCCATCTAAATTTTTTATGGGCATTGTTATTGACACTCCAAATATTTTAAGGGGAGGCCAAATTTTTTTTCCAGAAATTGTTAAGGAGAGTACCAACGAGGAAAGTAGCCCCTTAACAAATAAAGGTAATTTTACCTTATTACCCATTTAGCCCCATAACAAATAAAGGTAATTTTATCTTAACAAACATTGCAAGGGCCGTATTAATTTTTTTTCGATTCGTATATATAGATTTTTTATAACCCTAAAGAATAAGCGTTTTCGGAGGAATATGATCGAACTATTTTTTTGTTGACATAAATATGCAAAAAAATATTATTACGGAGGCAATGCACCGAAATGATTATTAATTTTCGACATAACACTGTCGAAGTGATATATAATTGATTATTTGCTGCATTCGGTGCAATGACGACGAATTGCTTTTTTTAATTTGGTTTCCCTTATTGAATAAGCTTTTTTAAACCTAATTTAAAAGGACAATCAAGGAATATTGAGTAATGTGAAATAATATGTTTGTGTAGCCCCTTAAAAAAATTCAAAGAGTGGCGTGTTTTTAAAAAATGTCCCCCCCTCAACAATAGTTGGAGTGTCAATAACAACACCCTTTTTTATTTGCTTTCAGTTAAATTCATTTTCATCATCTTTTTTATCCTTAAAGTCGTCAAAAATGATTTGTAATTTTCAAGCATTTTAATTTACCAAACTCTTTTCTATGCAAGAAGAATCACTAAGTCAAATAGCATTTTAATGGCTTGTAGCTCCTATGTGCATTAATTTAATCAATATCTTGTAATGACTTTCTCGAAATGCTGCACTAAGAAAATAAAGTCCACAAAAGAAAGGCCTTTTAGCTAGATTTGTAAATGAAAAAAAAATTGTGTGGCCTCACCGAAAAGGAAATAATGACATATATTACATGACTAAATGGTTTGTTCCATCGTAAACATTTAGAAATGCATGAAAAGACAGAAATAAAGTATTGATAAATTTTTTACTGATGCACTCTAATTGGAAACTCTCTTATATTTGACTGATTGGCTAGTGGTCCAAAACAATGGACGTTAGAGAGTGAATAGGCCAAAACCACCGAATTTATGTCAAGAAATCATTCGTATAGATCTACTGTGAATTTAAGTTAAGTAAATATATGTGCAACAGTATTAAAGAATTTAAAGCGAGCAAATACATGATGTGCTAAGAGAAGCTCTGAAATACATGAAATAACCATAAATATATGCTTGTAAGAAACTTATCATGTAATATTGATTTAGATAATATAGCGCTTGAAAGCAAGGCTAGTTATGCTATGTTGTAGCCTGTCAGAGTTATCTTTCTCCAATAAACTAATTTATTTCATGCAATGCAGATATTGCTATGCAAAACTCGACCTATGTGAGGAAAAAAATCTGAATTGCTAATATTGGCATGCATTTTCCATCCTAACCTTTTATCTTAACTATCAAATACACATGACAACAAAAATATACAGCTATTACTATTGGATATGTTATGTTGATAATAAGTTTTTTATTTTCATCTTTTTCAATAAATATAGACAATTATACCAACAGTTATTAACTTTTCAACTTAAAACATATGCACTAAAGAGTGAAATTTAACTACTCTGTTAAGGAATGAACATATGGTTTGCGCACTATAAGCAAATTTATCCAGCATACTGCCAATTTTTGTTTTTCTCATAAAAATAAACACTCACTCTTTTCTTGAACCTAAATGCTCAGATTTTTTTCCCCTTTCTTTTAGCAAAAAAAACTCTATTGTAGATAAGAGAATAGCTTATATTTTGTTGATAATTGATTTCTTAGGAATAAGAAAACTCAGCATTTATCTTTAAATTTATTTTGAATGGATTTTGTAGTAAGGCCGATTGTCTTGAAATTATACTAAACTATCACATAAAACATTATATTTACACTATTATTAATAAATAATGAAAACACTTCAATAGTATAAAGCATTCTTATTCAGTTCGACTATAAACCATTCTTAATCAGTCAACACTTTGCATACAAACGTGGAAAAATTAACGCAATTTAATTGACATTTACATTTTCAATTGACAGGTAGTGAAACATTAATGATAACTAACTGAAAGTATAAAGATTGTATGAAAATATTTGGTTTCAAGGGTGTTGTAACATTTTAAAAAAAGGGAAGCCACTATTTTTCAATTATTATTAAATTTTTATTTGTTCTATTTGATGAATAACAACAAGATGTAGTATTATCTTTTTGTTAAATTAATTTGTTAGCACGTTTTTGAGTTCTAATTAATACTTCTCTGTTGTCAACGCATAAAATTAATGTCGTTGAATTTCTCTGTTCTTTCTTCATGAGGCAAAGTCATTGTTGGAACCAATGGCGCAGTCACAGCGTTGGTCACCATCTGCGTCGATGTAAAATTATTGTTGCTATTTTACGACGTTGTTTGTTGTCATCTGCAACAATCAATATTGCTTCAAGATTGTTAGAACTTTATTGTCAATACACGACCGTATTACAATGTTAGCTCTTTTGCAATACATGATTGTATTACAAATAGACAGTAGCAACAATCAATGTTACTCAATAATGCCACAATTGTCGAGTCAAACTGTGATTATAATGACAGTAAGCGAGACCTATTGTGCATAAAATTAGTGCGGTACAGAACTGTCATCCAAAGACTAGGAGATGAATATTTCATTAATGTCCGAGTCTAGAAGTGATTCTGTTTTTTTGAAACAATATTGTAGTCGTATGCACCGATTGACGTAATTGCAATTTGTTTTCCAAGATAAAACGGACCAACACTGTAACATAATGCCAGCAAATGGAGCTCTGATGAACGGAGTAGAGTACAGAAACTGTAACAACCCGGAAAATCAGAACCAATTTAAAAATTTTAATTTGGCTATTTTAATGAATTTTGAATATTTAAAATAATTTATTTTAAATAATAACGACTAAAAATTTATTTGGATAGAAGTTATAGCGAATATATTTATTTTAATTATAAAACAAGGCCTGAAATGGCGCGGCAGTTTGAAAATTTGAATTCGAACTTTAACTGAATGTACAGGATGCAAAATAAAACGGATTTAGCGAAACAAAAAATATTTAAATCTGTTTGAAAATATCTTTCTAACGAATCAAAAAAATCGAAATTTCATAATGGGAATCAAAAGTTATGGCCGAATGAATTTTCATAAAGGTCGCTGTGTGTTAACCCTATTTTTGGCAAAAGTCTTAACGGGTTAGTCCAAAGCCCAAACGCGCAACCAAAAGACAAATCGAGCTCCAGAAAGCACAATAAATGCATAAGCCGACCAAGTCACCAATCGGCTCAATTCCCGCCGGGATAGAATGCGGCTCACTCCTTGAGAGTCGCTCTCCTGATCGACCTAAAATCTCGCTTTCAGATATCTTGCCTTGACCGGTTACCACGCCTTGACCGGATATCACGCCTTGACCAATTATCTCGGGCCAGCCTAGAAACCTTCTACAGTCATCGAATATCCCGACTCTTCAGGCAATAAAAGCAGTCAACCCATATCCGGACAAAGCCCAATTTTTGATATACCTTTCAGCAGAAGCCACATAAGCCACAACTTTCGAGGATTTTATTTATTAGCAGTAGAATCAGTCAACAGCCGCTATTCTTGCCAACCGCTGAGTTCCACGTGGCCGGGCTTTCCCGAAATGGCCGGACCATTCTACGACGTCCCATGATACTTCTTCACCTGTAAGTACTCCTCAGCTTGAAGGAGAAATGGATTCCATTTTTTCTTTGAGTCTTTTCTCCATTCTTGAAGCCAATACTCTTCCGACGAGATTTCGGATCCTCCTTCTTTAAAAATTCTCTTAAAAAGGAAGAAGATATAGCTATCTTCTTCTTCACTCTCAATATTAAAGAAAGCATTGTATTTGTAATCTCAAAAGAGTAATAATATATAAAGTGGACATAGGCACTGTCTTTGTCGAACCACTATAAAAATTCTGTGTGTGCTTTCCCCCTTTTTTCTTACTTTTTCTGCAACTTTATCATATTTCGTGTGTTACTAGCACGATTGGGGGTTGGCCGTCACTAGCGACCAACTTTTGACGTCAACACTGTGAAATTAATATAGCCCTTGAAAATAGACTTTTTGCAAACGACCTATGTTTTCAGCGAAACCATTTTTCTTGGATTTGGAATGTTAAATTATTGCTAGGTTTAAAATTCCATAATTTTGGAAATCAATATGTGAGCATAGCAAAGGAAAACGCGTTTGGAGATTTCTGTTTGAATTGGATCAACTAGAAAATGGCCATTTCTCAAACGGTCTTCAAATTCTATGAAATCAGTTTTGTTAGGACCGTATCGACAAAACAAAGCCAGATATATTTTTTCTGTAATTTTTAGAATCAGTATGTGGCCCCGGCAAATTAAAATGTACGTTCAAATCAAATATTGAATGTTTTATATTTTAATTTGAATAAAAATTGACTGTAACATTAGAATGGGCTTGCGAAACATATTCCATTGTGTCCGGAATGGGGGTATTTAGCTTGGGACGATAGTCGTTGGGTTTGAATTGGAGTTCGTTTGGAGAAACAGATATTTTTAGAATTTATATAAATATCGGCAAATCAGAAAATTCTATTCACTAAATAAAAAATATAAAAATACTGTTTTCTCTCTCCCAGTATACGATTGAATGCGGAAACTGATTCCTCCCATCCCGACCAAATTCTGGCCATACCACTCGTCGAAACCCATTGCTCCTTTGGAACTTTTTGTAGAGCTCCTCTCCACCCTTAAATCCATACCCACCACTCCCCCTATAGTTGCGCCATCATCGAGGTCCACCCGCCTGAAGTCGAAGACTTCAAACCGCTGCCTCGACCACGTCCGACCACCGAACTGGGCCCACCACTGCGCCCAGAGGCGCCCCTCCTCCCCATTCGACGCTGCATAGCCCGATCCTCCCATCGCTTCACGGATCGAGAGAAAAATCCGACCGAAGTATCAAACTGATTTGCTGAGGTACGGCTGTGTATATTTTAAACCATTTATAACACTATAAAACCGTCATGAAATATGATTAACTTATAAAAATCATATCTTTTTGCTTTGTGGTCGAAATTCAATGAAACAAGAGATACCTGGACCGTGACGACGTCTTCTACATTCTAGAAACGACCGGGGAATTTTAAGAGCATGCTACAATTTTTGGCATAGCGAAAAGCAATGTGAGATTTCTAAATTCAAATTTGAATGGAATAGCGATGTATAAATTATATGATCGATGTATAAGTTATATAAGCGTTGTACCCTCATGTATAAGCGTTATATAAATTATATGTGCGATGTATAAGTTATATATACGTTGTAAAAATCATATGTGTGTTGAATGGAGTTAAAATGAAATTGAAATGAAATTGAAATATATTTGTATGTGTATATATATATATACTCCCCTTATCCACAAACCAGGACGATATACATTGGTTGTGATTGTGTGGATTATGGTTTGGAACGATAGATTGTGGTTTAGAAATTGATTGATTGTGATTGAAACCAAATAGGATTAGTTTGTGGAAAAATTCGTCTGCGTACGAACTAGATCATTGAAATCCCCCTTGTCAAAAGCTGCGAGGCTTTAAGGTAGCGCAAGGAGCCGTACATCGGGACGGTGCCGGTTTTAATTACCCTGCCGCTATGCTGCCAAAATTTTCTGAAATGATCATGTGTTTGAATTATATTTATATTTTGAAATATATTCGTGTGTTGATTATTTATTCATGATTGAAATAAATTGCTTAGACGATAAAAATCACATTTTTGTCGCTTGTATGAACTATATAAAATATTCATGTTTGAAATAAATTGTTTGAACAATAAAAATCACATTTTTATTATATGTATGAACTATATCACATATTCATGTTGAAAATAAATTGTTTGAACAATAAAAATCACATTTTTATTATATATATGAATTGCTAAAAAAAAATACTCATGTGTTGAAATGAAAATCTGTTAGTTAAAATTATTATTTTTAACACGTATATGAAGTGAAAATGGTTTGGAAATCGAAGAATGAATTATATTTATATATATATATATAAATATAAAATAAAATAAAACGACGCTGCAGTTCGTGTTTTGAAATCGTAAATTTAAACGATTAAACCGGGAGATGCGACCATCGGATTTTCCCAAAACCGGAACCGTTGGGTCCGCCTTGAAAAGATCTTTCCAACGATATAAAATTTGTAAAGATCCAACGGTTAGATTTTCAGATATGTGTAACTCAAATCTGAATAAAAACGGCTCCAGAATGAACTATATATATATATATATATATATATATATATATATGTACAAATTAAAATAAATCGAATAACGATGTTGTAGTTCGCGTTTTGAAATCATAACTTTAAATGATGATACCGGGAGATCCGACCGTCTGATTTTTCCAAAACTGTAACCGTTGTGTCCGCTTTGAAAAGATCTTTCCAATGATATAAAATTTGTAAAGATCCAACGGTTAAATTTTCAGATATGTGTAAACCAAATCTGAAGAAAAACAGTGCCATAGTCGCGTTATGGCATGAAGCGTCGTTTAATCAAATTGAACTATTTTTAAACAAATAAAAATAGTGAAAAATCGTTATGAAATATATATAGCGATATGGAATGGAGATAAACCAATTTTACTTGGTTTATCAGATATTTTGATGGTTGGATGTATTTGACATAAAAATTAAATTAATGAACTGAATTATTGATGTCGAATAATTTAACCATGGACAGAATTGATTTGAATTCTAAATATACGTGAATTATTTGAAAAGGCCAAGTTAATTCTCATTTCAAATAATTTATCGACGATAAGAAGTCGAAGATATGAAGACGGTGCAAGACCGATGATCTTCACATCGAATGGATGGCTACTAATGCCTTTGATGAGAGTTGCTACCCTAAAGGGGTTACGGTGGTGGTTGTCCAGACGTTCTTGTTGATCGTTCGGGTGTGTGAGGGCCTCTCTCATGTATTGGACACACGAGGGAGGAATAAGGCGCCTCCAGTTTCGTTCAGACCCAGAACGGACTTGTAAATGGATGTGTGTCTGACGTTATGGATTGACAACGTGGCATGCAGAGATGCAGTGATCAAGGCTTTTGTTTAAAAGCAGAGCCTTGTGGTTGATGATCAAAGCATAGCTTTAATATAGTGCCGCTTTGTGTATAGCGTTAATTCGCGAACCTCACACCCCAGTATGAACCAGAAATGGGAGAGGACCTCAGGGAGGACATGTGTTTCCTTCTAGCTAGGAGTGGTGTCAGTGGTTTACAAGCCCTGGCAAGTTTGACTCATGTAGTTGTTGGAATGCGAGGCGCCTCGGTTATTTCGATCTCTGCGGATCCGATGGATGGTTTGGTAGATATACCGGCCAGTTTGACGCCCCATGGGGCGAGGAAACGCAGTGTTCAGGCATTTTAATCCACTCCGTATGGACCGGCCCTGACGATCCAAGGTGCAGTTGCGGCTGTTCCTGAGGGGTAGGCTAGAGCGTCTCGAAGCGGTAAGAACGATCCCTTGCCTTGGTTCATGACGGAAATCCAATTTCCAAATACGACCTCATGCGGTTTTGATTGTAAACCTATCTATGGCGACATAGTGGTATGGGGCACTTATGCCGTTTATGATTGATATTATGATTGAAATTGTTTTTGAAACATAGAAACACTAGTAATAATATCAAATGATTTCGTTTTATTCGTATCAAGCATATTTTGGCCAATATAAGGTAAAACTCTATCCTCCGGTTTGCGTTGCATTGTGTGATGGGACTTGAGTCTTATATTGGCTTCATTTTTCTAAAAAGCATTTCGTTGTTTAATGATTTATTTTATTTCATGCACTGGCAATTATTGGAGTAAATCCGTTCCGCGTTAGCGGCGTGGTCCTATGATTTGCCTTATTATTGTTGTTTAACCAGATAGGTAGATTTCTCATACCAGTCCCATGACTGACTCGTAGTTTGTTTCACTTGCAAACTCGGGTGCCCTATTTTCTACTAGGGCAGCCTTGTATTTAGGTTTGAGCAGGCTCATTCTGGATAGTTATGGAGCATAAGATGGATTCTATCATATCTATTTTGTTGTTCAGACTCTATTATGTATATTATGTTTGATTCCGCTGCATACATTTTATATAAAGCTGAAACTGTATTTTGTACTAAGTGTGATCCTGTTATACTGTGTAACTCTGATGATTATGTTTATCCAATGTATTTTGTTGTACATTATCTGGTGTATTGATATATTTCTGTTCGGCTGTTACTGTTTATGTGTTATATTCCAAAGATTACCCTTGCCACCGTGGAACGGGGGTTAGGGGTCGTCACACATGGTATCAGAGCTTTGGTTAAGCTTAGTTCTGGAATATAACATATTAACGAACTCGTCAGAAATAGAATCAGAAGTATTCTAAGACGAATTACTCATTATAGAAAGGATCAGTAATATCCTTGAATGAGTAAAGCAGAATAAAATACACCCCAATTGACACATATACATTCAAATATATGTCTCTATGCTTTAAAATACCTTTTCTGTTGGCCTAACACTTTGCCTGCTATTTGCAGACATCATAGAAAATGAGTGGCAAAAGTAGAAGAGGTAGGTCATAACCAGATATTGAAGCTCTATTAAAGAAGTATCGAAACCTGGGTGGAGTACCATTCTTGGGCAAAGAATCCATTATTAAAACACAAGCATGGATGCACTCTACTGAGAAATTTTTTGAAGGTTCAAAGCTGAGAGATGATCAGAAAAGATTATTGGCATCTTGGGCACTCAAAGACGAAGCTTTAATCTGTTGGGAAACTGTTATTATGGATAATTCAGAAGGTAATATTACCTGAATAGGTTTAAAGAAATTTTCAAAGAAAGATTTATTCCTCCAGAAGCAACTGATCGGCTATACGATGAGTTCTATTATCTGATACAAGGAGATATGACCATTCAGGAGTACCAGAAGAAATTCAACGAACTTTCTCGTTTTTCCCCGGAGCTAATTAAAAATTCAAAGACGAAGAATTTGAGGTTTATTAATGGGCTTCAAAGAAAGTATCAAAGTAGTGTAACTGCACATGTGAAGCTTCCTTTTTCTGAAATGATATACATGGCTTATCAGTATGAAGATCTTGATAAGCAAGGGTTGACGAAGAGGAATGTAGTTCTAGAAATAAAAGGAAATTTGAAACTGATAACCCAGAGACATGTACAAAGCCTGAGACAAGTACGACGTCTGGGGTCAGAAAGAAGTCTAGAGTCAATGGGAAAAAGGTTAAATTTGAGAAAGGACCAATAACGACTGCCACAAGTGCAAGCTGCAATAAGCGAGGACATTTGGCGATAAATTGCAAATCTTGGAACAAACGAGAGAAGGATAAATTTAAATCCAAGAACAAGTTTCAAGAGAATAGAAAATGCAATATTTGCCATCAGGCTGGTCATGTAAAGCAAGGTTGCTGGCTATTAAAAAAATCTGAAATAGTAAAAGTGAATGAAGTGGCAGAAACTCCAGCACCCTCGTTTAGTCAAGGAAGGTCAGATGTTTTAGAAGGCATGCTTACAGTCAAAGACATTCCAGTTAAAGTACTGTTTGATATAGGCGTGTCGCGAAGCTTTATTGCAAGTAATGCGATTAAGAAATTGGATTTCAAGTTGAAGAAGCTCAAAGAACCCATCACTGTCCATAATCCGGTTGGGGTTCCCTTAATCTTAGTTGGATTTGTGGGGGTGTCTGTCTCTTTTTCCTGTTATCAGTTCCCTACCATCGTGATCGTCATGAATTTTACAAATTCGATCTTACTTTGGGATTGGATTGGTTAGCCAAATATGAAGTTGAGGTTAAATGCACCGACAGAGTCGTTAAGGCGAAGATTAAATCAGGGGACTATATATCCATACCATGCGAAGGTCCGAATTCGGATAGAAAAGACTTTTGGTCAGCTCTTGATGTTTCTCCTACTCAAATAGAAAATATTCCTATCGTTACAGAGAATATTCCGGTCGCCATAGAAAATATTCCTATCGTCATGAATTATGCGGATGTATTCGAAGAAGTTGTTAGCTTACCTCCGCGTACAGAAATTGATTTCAAAATCGCTTTAATCCCGAACACCAGGCCAGTAGTGCACGCTATTCAGAGAATGACTTTAAAGGAGAAAGACGAATTAGACAATCAAACTCGACATCTTGTATGGAAGGGTCTGATCAGACCTAGTTTCTCTGATTGGGGAGCAGCAGTGGTGTTTGTCCCAAATACGGTACTCTTCGAATATGCGTGGATTATCGTGACTTGAATAAGCAGACATTAAAGAATAAACATCCATTTCTGCGAATTGATGATTTGTTGGATCGATTGAATGGCGCGCAAGTATTTTCAGGAATAGACCTAGCTACAGGTTTCCATCAACTTCGTATTGCCGAGGAATGTGTTCCTCTGACTGCATTCAAAGGTCCTGATTTATTCTATGAGTGGTTAGTAATGCCGTTCGGCTTATGTAACGCTCCAGCGTATTTTGTTGATCTAATGAACAGAGTATTCAGAGAGGTCTTGAATAAATTTGTACTGGTCTTCATTGATGGCATATTGATCTTCTCTAAGTCAGAGAGTGAGCACGCGAATCATTTGGAACAAGTTTTAGAGATTCTGAGAAAGAATGTTTTAAAGGCCAAATTTTCCAAATGTATATTCTGGCAAGAAGAAGTAAAGTTCCTCGTTCATGTAGTATCGAAGGAAGGAATTTCAGTAGATCCCAGTAAAATCACCGCTATTCAGGATTGGATATAGCCAAGTACACCCACGGAAGTCCGAAGTTTTCTAGGATTGGCAAGTTATTATCGGAAATTCATTAAAGATTTTTCGAAGACATCTAGTTCCTTAACAAAGCTTACAAAGAAGCACGGAAGATTAAATTGGACTCCAGAGTGTGAGGCAGCTTTCCAAGAGCTGAAATTAAATTTGACAACTGCTCCAGTATTAACGATTATCGATGGCAATCAAGATTTGAAAGTCTGGACAGATGCTTCGAAAGAAGGTCTTAGTGCAGTATTAATGCAAAGAGGTAAGTAATTGCCTATGCTAGCCATCAGTTGAAGCCGCATGAGAAGAATTATGCAACTCATGATCTTGAATTGTTAGCCATCGTGTTTGCTATGAAAATCTGGAGACACTATCTATTAGGTGAAAAGTTCGAACTGTATACAGATCATCAGTCGTTAAAGTATTTATTCACCCAGAAAGATTTGAATCTGAGACAACAGCGTTGGCTAGAATTTCTTGCACCATACGATTTAGATATTTTGTATACGTTGGGAAAATCCAATGTTGTAGCTGATGCCCTCAGCAGAAAAAATGTAATCATCGCCAGTCTTACTATTACGCCTTCATTGATTGACAAGATCTCTATTCTTCAGAAAAACAATAATTTTGTTAAGGAGATGATTAAAAGAATTCAAAAGGGCGAAGACTCCAGTTTCCAAGTGGATAGCACAGGAGTTCTGAGATTGAAAGGAAGAATTTGTGTTCCCGACATCCTCGAGCTGAAAAGAGAAGTGTTAGACGAATGTCACAAGTCCAAGCTGAGTATCCATCCAGGTGTGAGCAAAATGTATAATGATCTCAAGCGAACATTCTGGTGGAAGGCAATGAAAAGGGACATTTCAATATATGTTAGCAAGTGTTCTACCTGTTAATAAGTCAAAAGCGATCAACAGAAACTCGCCGGATTGTTACAACAATTGGACATACCAGGTTGGAAGTGGGAGCAAATTTCCATGGACTTCATAGATGGTTTTCCCAGAACTAGAAAAGGAAATGACAGTATATGGGTGATCGTAGATCGTTTCATGAAGACCGCCCATTTCATACCTGTCAGATCAAATAGAACGGCCCAAAGTCTGGCGCAGATTTATTTCAAAGAGATCATTAAACTGCATGGAGTTCCCATGAGTATCGTTAGTGATCGTGACCCGATTTTTGCTAGTAAATTCTGGGAAGCATTCCAAGCAGAATTGGGAACAAACTAATCTGAGCACCACTTATCACCCTCAAACAGATGGCCAGACTGAGAGGGTGAATCGCATACTAGAAGATTTACTGAGGGCTTGTATTATTGATTTTGGTGGATCATGGCAAGACCACATGCATTTGGCTGAGTTCTCGTACAATAACAGTTACCAAGCAAGCTTGAAAATGTCGCCATTCGAAGCACTGTATGGTCGATCGTGCAGATCTCCCACTTATTGGGTAGAACCTGGCAATAGACTTGTATTGGGGATATGATTCGTGAAGCCTCAGACAAAGTCAATTTCATTAAGAAGCGACTGCAAACAGATCAAAGCCGACAGAAGTGCTATGCAGATTCGAGAAGAAGAGATTTGGCTTTTTCTCTTGGTGGCCATGTGTATCTACGAGTTTCTCTGATGAGAGGAGTAGTCAGATTTGGAAAAACTGGGAAGTTGGCGCCTAAATTTATTAGTCCATTCCCTATACTTGAACGGATTTGAACTCTCGCTTATAGAGTTCAATTACCTGACTTGTTGCCTGGTGTACATGGAACTTAGAAAACATGTGCATGATCCAGACTCGATAGTGGAAGAAGACGCACAACAGGAATTGGAAATTACTCTGGAAATAGCTGTGAGAAGAGAGCCGATAAAGATTATTGGCAAAGAAACTAAAGAGCTGAGGAACAAGAAAGTTCACTTAGTCAAAGTGCAGTGGAGTGGAGATCCGCGAGACTGTACTTGGGAAACTGAAGAGAGCATTAAGCGAGCTTATCCCAATTGCAAAGTGGATATCTCTGACTAACTCTAGTGCAAGGTACATTTACCATACTTTGCACTTCCGTATTGTTTACTACTTTACTATTGTTTTCGTCTTGGGATGAGTAGTTTTAATTATATATTTGAAGAGTTAATCAATAGATTGATAGCTGGTTGGGTTGTGTGATTGTTAGTTTAACTAATTAATAAGATTGGAATAATAAAACCAACATGTGAATGAAAGGTAAATTTATCCAACTCGATCAAATATTGAACTAGATTGAAATTTTGTTAGAGTTTCCTATATATACATGCATATACATTGAACAGGTAAATGGATTTGCTGTTGAGTAAAGAATTTATTTGTGTGCCCAACAAATAGGTAAACCTTAATGAGTTGGCTGTGCAATTTTATTTATATATCAACTCCTGTGAATGCTATTGGATGCAGAGTGCCGGTTGTTCTGTTTGAGATTATAAACATCGCCATAGGATAGTAACAATTAATTTTGAACCACATTACATAGCATACTGCGAGAAGATAGCATACTCTATCATATACCACATAAGCATTTGAAGCTTGTGTGACGAGGTTGAAGATTTACCATATAGGCGAGATGCTTGTATGACGATGACTATATTTCAGGTTGAACCGAAGACTGATATGGACTATATAAAATGTAATAGTAAATTGCCATATTAATAAAAACTCCACACGGGTCTGGAGATGACAATAATCATGTCTCTCTAGTCATTAAGGTACAAAAACTATTTATAGGGTGACGAGAATTTATTCTCTGAAGTTATGATCTATACACACTCCATTGTTGACACGGGAATATATCACGATAAATATGTGTATGCTTTTTAGGATTTATTGGGTGTCTAATACAACCCAATAAATTTCCAAACCCCTCCCCGTACAAAGGAGGTTATGGCAAAAAAATTCGAAAATTTAGGGTGTTAGCCAAATTTTTGAAGAATTTGAAAAGTTTTTAGAAACTGAAAAGTTGAAGAACTTAAGCCATAATTAAAATAATGAAGGTTGAGTTGGTTAGTTAAAAACTTTCAGCTCCGTTCCATTTCGAGGACGAAAAGATTTTAAGTAGGGGAGATTGTAACAACCCAGAAAATCAGAACCAATTTAAAAATTTTAATTTGGCTATTTTAATGAATTTTGAATATTTAAAATAATTTATTTTAAATAATAACGACTAAAAATTTATTTGGATCGAAGTTATAGCAAATGTATTTATTTTAATTATAAAACAAGGCCTGAAATGGCGCGGTAGTTTGAAAAATTGAATTCGAACTTTGACTAAACGTACAGGATGCAAAATAAAACGGATTTTAGCGAAACCAAAAATATTTAAATCTGTTTGAAAATATCTTTCTAACCAATCAAAAAAATCGAAATTTCATAACGGGAATCAAAAGTTATGGCCGAATGAATTTTCAGAAAGGTCGTTGTGAAATTAATATAGCCCTTGAAAATAGACATTTTGCAAACGACCTCTGTTTTCGGTGAAACCACTTTTGTTGGATTCAGAATGTCAAATTATTTCTAGGTTTAAAATTCCATAATTTTTGAAATCAATATGTGAGCGTGGCAAAGGAAAACGCGTTTGGAGATTTCTGTTTGAATTGGATCGACCAGAAAATGACCATTTTTCAAACGGTCTTCAAATTCGACAAAATCAGTTTTGTTAGGACCGTATCGACAAAACAAAGCCAGATACAATTTTTCTGTAATTTTTAAAATCAGTATGTGGCCTGGGCAAATTAAAATGTACGTTCAAATCAAATATTGAATGTTTTATATTTTAATTTGAAGAAAAACTGACTGAAACAGTCGAATGGGCTTGCGAAACATATTCCATTGTGTCCGGAATGGGGGTATTTAGCTAGGGATGATAGTCGTTGGGTTTGAATTGGAGTTCGTTTGGAGAAACAGATATTTTTAGAATTTATATAAATATCGGCGAATCAGAAAATTCTATTCATTAAATAAAAAACAAAAAAAAAATACGGTTTTCTCTCTCCCCGTATACGGTTGAAGGCAGAAACTGCTTCCTCCCTTCTTGACCAAATTCCGGCCAAACAACTCATCGAAACTCAATGCTCCTTTGGAACTTTTTGTAGAGCTCCTCTCCACCTTCAAATCCATACCCACCACTCCCCCTATGTAACGACACGCATTTCGCCCGACCTTAATCGATCGCAAAATCGACCAAGACCGTTCAAAATCCGCATACGTTAACTTTGGGAATACAACACATCAGAACAACAACAGCAGACTTTTATTACATCATGATAATATAACATCAGAGTACATCGAAATTAAATACAGCGGAAGAAAATTTTACAATAAATTTAATACAGTGCAGCGGAAATAAAAAAGATACAGCGGAAGACAACTATGCTCTGGACACAGCTTTAAGCTTCAATCCAGGATCCTGCTAAAGAGGTAAACCTGTAGACAAACTGCTCGACTGCCCGTGTGGAAAGAGGGCACCCGAGTTTGCAAAAAGGTGGAAACAAACAACGGGTCAGTCGTGGGACTGGTGTGAGAATTCTTAACTAATAAATTACTATTAATAGGGCAAATCCAAAGACCACGCCGCTAATGCGGAACGGGTTTACTCTAATGAATTGTCGTGCATAAACGTGTCATAATAAATGATAAGTAAATCGTACAACAACGCTATGCTTTTTAGAAAAATGAAATCACCATAAGACTCAGGTCCCATCACACAATGCAACGCACACCAGAGGATAGAGTTTTACCTTATGGTGATCAAACATGATAAATACGGCAAATACGAGTTTGATATTATTATTAGTGTGTATATGTTTTAAAAACAATTTCAATCATAATGTATCAATCCTAGGAAGCATAGGTACCATATGCTATGCCTCCGTACTAGTAATACAATCAAAACCGAATGGCACGTATTGGAAATTGGTTTCCATCATGAGTCAAGGCTAGGGAGGAGCTCCTTACCGATTCGAGACACTCTAGCTAATGCCTCAGGATTACCCGCAGTTAACCCTTGGAAATGGCAGGGCCGGTCCTCAAATACAGCTTAGAGGATTGGCAATTCCTAAGCACACGTTCCCCGGTCCTATAGGACCTATCCGAGGCGTCTCATTCCATCATCCACATAAGTAAAATGTCAGGGCTGGTAGGTCACTGACACCACTCTAGCTAGAAAGAAACGTGCTGCTCTCCCTGCGTTCCCTTCTCCCGTTTTAGACTCCGCCGGTGTGTGAGGCTCGTGAAGTCGCGTCATACACAAAGCTATACCTAAACAGGTTATGCTTTGATCATCCCACAAGGCCTGCTTTTCAACAAAGTTTTGATCATATGCATCTTAGCATGCCACATCATCACTCCATATCACACTACCAATCCTTTTGCCGAAATATATGAACGGGTGTTAAGCAAGAGAATAAATTCTCCGCCACCAAACATCCATACATTCGACAGAAGATTAATAACATGATATATAATGGAGTACGATGTTAGACACACAATCCATTTATAAGCTTATGCTCTGGGTCTGCGCGAAAGCCAAATCCGTTCAATCAACGTGTTCGTTCGGACGACGACCATGACCTTGACTTGGGAGCAAATCAATTCAAAGTCTCAATCGCTGTCCTCCTGAGGAGAAGATTGACGGTCTTCATTAGTCGTCTTCTTCTTCAATTCTCATCGTCGTTTGATTATCTGGAATGAGATTAACTCGGCCTTCCCAAATAATCTTCGTATATATATATATATATGTATATATATTGAAAACACTTCCTTATCGTTAATTCTAATTTATAACGATTATTTCCTATTTTATTTAATTAAAAATAATTAAATCTTTAATCAACGACGATTCAGGTCAATGGCAGTTCTGGCGCTGTTTTCAACCAATTTTGATTTTTCACATATCTCAAAATCTAGCCGTTGGATTTTGACGTATTATATATCGTTGGAAAGATTTTTCCAAGACGGTCCTAGCGGTTTCAGTCTCGGGAAAATCCGACGGTCGGATCTTCCGGTATAGTCGTTTAAAAGTTCGGTTTCAAAACGCGAACTACCGCGCTCGATTCGTTTAATTATATATATATATAAATATATATATATAAATAATTCGTTTAATTCATCGTTCTTACATACATCTCCCCTTTTCCTTTATTCTTTTTTTTTCACTTCTTAATCTTACATGAAAATGTAATTTATAATTAGACGGTGAATTATTCCCTTTTATTTTATTTTTATTTTAAAATCTTTATAATTTACATTAAAATGTAAATTATAATTCATCGCTCTATTTATTCCATTTCATCTTTCAATTATATTATGATTCCATTTACATATATAAAATACTCATTCTCTTTCTAAATGCATTCTCAATCTCAATTACATCTAAAATGTAATTTTATTTTACGATGACATTTCCATTCTATTCACATTATAAATAATGTACATTTCCTACGATGAAAAATTCTCTTTTAATATACATTAAAAATAATGTATTTTTATCCTACGGTATGTTTTCCTTTTTATTAACATTGAAAATAATGTTACCTTAACATACAATGCATTTTCTATTTATTAACATTAAAAATAATGATAAATTTACATACAATGCATTTCCTATTTATTAACATTAAAAATAACGTTAAATTTACATACAATGAATTTCCTATTTATTATCATTAAAAATAATGATAAATTTACATACAATGAATTTCCTATTTATTATCATTAAAAATAATGATAAATTTACATACAATGCATTCCCTATTTATTAACATTAAAAATAATGATAAATTTACATACAATGAATTTTTCTATTTATTAACATTAAAAATAATGATAAATTTACATACAATGCATTTCCTATTTATTATCATTAAAAATAATGATAAATTTACATACAATGCATTTCCTATTTATTAACATTAAAAATAATGATAAATTTACATACAATGCATTTCCTATTTATTATCATTAAAAATAATGATAAATTTACATACAATGCATTTCCTATTTATTAACATTAAAAATAATGATAAATTTACATACAATGCATTTCCTATTTATTATCATTAAAAATAATGATAAATTTACATACAATGAATTTTTCTATTTATTAATATTAAAAATAATGATAAATTTACATACAATGCATTTCCTATTTATTAACATTAAAAATAATGATAAATTTACATACAATGCATTTCCTATTTATTATCATTAAAAATAATGATAAATTTACATACAATGAATTTCCTAGTTATTATCATTAAAAATAATGTTAAATTTACATACAATGAATGTTAATAAACCATACGGTGTGTTTTCTTTTTAACATTAACATTAGAAATAAATGTTAAAGAATCATACGATGTATTTTATTTTATTTTTTCACTAACATAAATGTCATTTTCCTACGATGAACATTTTCATTCTATAATTTTGATCAATTCAAATCCTGAAACAAGCTACAACATGTGATAGCGATAATCAATTTCTTTGATGATAAATTAAATCAATACAAAATGATAACATGGCAGTGATAACATGACATCGTATAAACATGACATCAAAAGGGATACATCCTAACTACTCAATCATAGAACAAAGCATCACAAACAGATCTGAATCATTCATCGTACTGGAATAGTTTAATTTTATTAAATTTTAAATAAAAGAACTCTCACCTTGTTTGGATAGAATTATAATAAATCCAAGAAATGTTCAGAATGTTCCAGTCAATCACAGCAGGTCCTAATCGTCGTCACGGTTCTAACGGTTCTGAAATTTTCAGAATCGAAGTTCATATGCATTAGTTATCAATGTTTTAAACATACTGGTTTTTAACAACTGCTGCAGTCACGCTTAAAAGCATCGCAATTTCTGAAATAAGAATTACCTTAGAATTTCAGTTTTGTTCAAATATTCAAATCCGGATTTCTCAGCCTGTAGTCGATCGTTTTGGTCGCCGTTTGTTGGACAAGGACCGGCTTGGAGAGGCCTACCATCGGCCGGAGATTGGTGGCGTTCGGCGGCTTCAGGCGGGGCCCACGGCGGTGCGTTCGGCGCGACTTCGGGGGCTGGGTGGCGGCGGCACGGGGCACGGTTCGGGTTGTGATTGGTACCTAATTGAAGATCTCAGAAAGAGCTTCGAAACGGTGTATGGTATGCTGGAAATCGTCGAGAGATGAGGGAGAATTTGTTGCTCAAAGATTTGAGCAGTTATGGGTTCTTGCGGCGTGAAAAAGGAACGAGGAAGAAGGAGTATACGGACCGTATATATACTAGTATTTTAGGGTTTTATTTAATTAATTAATTAATTAATTAATTCTAGAAATTACTGTTTTCACATACAATCTCTAAACGGAGCTCAACGACTGTCGAACTTAATGTTTTGACGTCTTCTGAACGCGATGGCGCTATCGCCAATGTCCAATTCTGAAGTTACAGTATGTTTTCTTTTATTTCCAATATAAATCTTTTATTTTTAATTCAAACGTAAATATAATTTTGCCGGGGCCACATACGAAGTCGGAAAAATCCGGAAAAAATATTTTTGGCTTTCTTATGACAATACGATCACAACAAAATTTGTTTCGTTCAATTCTGAGTCTTTTTGAAAAATGGCTATTTTCAAGGCGAATATATTTAATATTAAAAATACATTTTTAAACAAATATTTTTTGAAACTCGAAACATATAAGTGTTTACTGTTTTTCAATGCAGAAACATCATTTCGAACTCAATGGAAGTGGTTTCGAGTCGAAATTCCTTTATATGCAAAAAGTAGCATTATTGACCTATGCAAATTACCCAGCGACCTTTCTAAAAATTGAATTGGCCATAACTTTTGATTTCCGCTATGAAATTTCAATTTTTCGGATTCGTTGGAAAGATATTTTTAAATAGATTCTAATATTTTTGGTTTCACTAAAATCCGTTAAATTTTGCATCCTGTATGGTCAGTCAAAGTTCAAGTTTGACTTTTCAAACTATCACGCTATTTCTAACTCTTTTTATAATTAAAATTAAATCATTCGTTCTAACTTCGATTTAAATCAATTTGTGATCATTATTATTTAAAATAGATTATTTTAAATATCAAAACTCATTTAAAATCACTTAAAATAAATTTTAAATTGGCTCCAAAATCCAGGGTTGTTACAGTCTCCCCCACTTAAAAACTTTTCGTCCTCGAAAAGGAACGAAGCTAAAAGTTGATTAATTAACTAACTAATTTATATATATATTTTCTATATATTTTCTCCATTGGTTTAAATAATTTCATTAGTTGATTAACTTTCAAATATATTACTTTTTATATATTCAAAATCATATTTTCCAAAATAAAGTATAATTAATCACAAATACGTATATTATAGGCTTGCTACTCTCAACTCATTCTAGGGCATTACTAACCCTATCTCTAATGAGTTTTCTCATTCTAGGATACTGCTGATCCTATCTCTAATGAGTATTCTTATTGGATATTACTAATCCAACATCTGATGAATCTTTTGTTCAGTTCTAATGAGTTGTACCCCAAAGATTTGAGCTAACCAAAGCTCTGATACCAACTGTAACGACACGCATTTCGCCCGACCTTAATCGATCGCAAAATCGACCAAGACCGTTCAAAATCTGCATACGTTAACTTTGGTAATACAACACATCAGAACAACAACAACAGACTTTTATTACATCATGATAATATAACATCAGAGTACAGAATATATCAGAGTACATCGAAATTAAATACAGCGGAAGAAAATTTTACAATAAATTTAATACAGTGTAGCGGAAATAAAAAAGATACAGCGGAAGACAACTATGCTCTGGACACAGCTTTAAGCTTCAATCCAGGATCCTGCTAAAGAGGTAAACCTGTAGACAAACTGCTCGACTGCCCATGTGGAAAGAGGGCACCCGAGTTTGCAAAAAGGTGGAAACAAACAACGGGTCAGTCGTGGGACTTGTGTGAGAATTCTTAACTAATAAATTACTATTAATAGGGCAAATCCAAAGACCACGCCGCTAATGCGGAACGGGTTTACTCTAATGAATTGCAGTGCATAAACGTGTCATAATAAATGATAAGTAAATCGTACAACAACGCTATGCTTTTTAGAAAAATGAAATCACCATAAGACTCAGGTCCCATCACACAATGCAACGCACACCAGAGGATAGAGTTTTACCTTATGGTGATCAAACATGATAAATACGGCAAATACGAGTTTGATATTATTATTAGTGTGTATATGTTTTAAAAACAATTTCAATCATAATGTATCAATCCTAGGAAGCATAGGTACCATATGCTATGCCTCCGTACTAGTAATACAATCAAAACCGAATGGCACGTATTGGAAATTGGTTTCCATCATGAGTCAAGACTAGGGAGGAGCTCCTTACCGATTCGAGACACTCTAGCTAATGCCTCAGGATTACCCGCAGTTAACCCTTGGAAATGGCAGGGCCGGTCCTCAAATACAGCTTAGAGGATTGGCAATTCCTAAGCACACGTTCCCCGGTCCTATAGGACCTATCCGAGGCGCCTCATTCCATCATCCACATAAGTAAAATGTCAGGGCTGGTAGGTCACTGACACCACTCTAGCTAGAAAGAAACGTGCTGCTCTCCCTGCGTTCCCTTCTCCCGTTTTAGACTCCGCCGGTGTGTGAGGCTCGTGAAGTCACGTCATACACAAAGCTATACCTAAACAGGTTATGCTTTGATTATCCCACAAGGCCTGCTTTTCAACAAAGCCTTGATCATATGCATCTTAGCATGCCACATCATCATTCCATATCACACTACCAATCCTTTTGCCGAAATATATGAACGGGTGTTAAGCAAGAGAATAAATTCTCCGCCACCAAACATCCATACATTCGACAGAAGATTAATAACATGATATATAATGGAGTACGATGTCAGACACACAATCCATTTATAAGCTTATGCTCTGGGTCTGCGCGAAAGCCAAATCCGTTCAATCAACGTGTTCGTTCGAACGACGACCATGACCTTGACTTGGGAGAAAATCAATTCAAAGTCTCAATCGCTGTCCTCCTGAGGGGAAGATTGATGGTCTTCATTAGTCGTCTTCTTCTTCAATTCTCATCGTCGTTTGATTATCTGGAATGAGATTAACTCGGCCTTCCCAAATAATCTTCGTATATATATATATATGTATATATATTGAAAACTCTTCCTTATCGTTATTTCTAATTTATAACGATTATTTCCTACTTTATTTAATTAAAAATAATTAAATCTTTAATCAACGACGATTCAGGTCAATGGCGGTTCTGGCGCTGTTTTCAACCAATTTTGATTTTTCACATATCTCAAAATCTAGCCGTTGGATTTTGACGTATTATATATCGTTGGAAAGATTTTTCCAAGTCGGTCCTAGCGGTTTCAGTCTCGGGAAAATCCGACGGTCGGATCTTCCGGTATAGTCGTTTAAAAGTTCGATTTCAAAACGCGAACTACCGCGCTCGATTCGTTTAATTTTTTATATATATAAATATATATATAAATAATTCGTTTAATTCATCATTCTTACATACGTCTCCCCTTTTCCTTTATTCTTTTTTTTTCAGTTCTTAATCTTACATGAAAATGTAATTTATAATTAGACGGTGAATTATTCCCTTTTATTTTATTTTTATTTTAAAATCTTTATAATTTACATTAAAATGTAAATTATAATTCATCGCTCTATTTTTTATTTCATCTTTCAATTATATTATGATTCAATTTACATATATAAAATACTCATTCTCTTTCTAAATGCATTCTCAATCTCAATTACATCTAAAATGTAATTTTATTTTACGATGACATTTCCATTCTATTCACATTATAAATAATGTACATTTCCTACGATGAAAAATTCTCTTTTAATATACATTAAAAATAATGTATTTTTATCCTATGGTATGTTTTCCTTTTTATTAACATTGAAAATAATGTTACCTTAACATATAATGCATTTTCTATTTATTAACATTAAAAATAATGATAAATTTACATACAATGCATTTCCTATTTATTAACATTAAAAATAACATTAAATTTACATACAATGAATTTCCTATTTATTATCATTAAAAATAATGATAAATTTACATACAATGAATTTCCTATTTATTATCATTAAAAATAATGATAAATTTACATACAATGCATTCCCTATTTATTAACATTAAAAATAATGATACATCCTAACTACTCAATCATAGAACAAAGCATCACAAACAGATCTGAATCATTCATAGTACTGGAATAGTTTAATTTTATTAAATTTTAAATAAAAGAACTCTCACCTTGTTTGGATAGAATTATAATAAATCCAAGAAATGTTCAGAATGTTCCAGTCAATCACAGCAGGTCCTAATCGTCGTCACGGTTCTAACGGTTCTGAAATTTTCAGAATCGAAGTTCATATGCATTAGTTATCAATGTTTTAAACATACTGGTTTTTAACAACTGCTGCAGTCACGCTTAAAAGCGTCGCAATTTCTGAAATAAGAATTACCTTAGAATTCCAGTTTTGTTCAAATATTCAAATCCGGATTTCTCAGCTTGTAGTCGATCGTTTTGGTCGCCGTTTGTTGGACAAGGACCGGCTTGGAGAGGCCTACCATCGGCCGGAGATTGGTGGCGTTCGGCGGCTTCAGGCGGGGCCCACGGCGGTGCGTTCGTCGCGACTTCGGGGGTTGGGTGGCGGCGGCACGGGGCACGGTTCGGGTTGTGATTGGTACCTAATTGAAGATCTCAGAAAGAGCTTCGAAATGGTGCATGGTATGCTGGAAATCGTCGAGAGATGAGGGAGAATTTGGTGCTCAAAGATTTGAGCAGTTATGGGTTCTTGCGGCGTGAAAAAGGAACGAGGAAGAAGGAGTATACGGACCGTATATATACTAGTATTTTAGGGTTTTATTTTTTTATTTAATTAATTAATTCTAGTAATTACTGTTTTCACATACAATCTCTAAACGGAGCTCAACGACTGTCGAACTTAATGTTTTGACGTCTTCTGAACGCGATGGCGCTATCGCCAATGTCCAATTCTGAAGTTACAGTATGTTTTCTTTTATTTCCAATATAAATCTTTTATTTTTTATTCAAACGTAAATATAATTTTGCCGGGGCCACATACGAAGTCGGAAAAATCCGAAAAAATTATTTTTGGCTTTCTTATGACAATATGATCACAACAAAATTTGTTTCGTTCAATTCTGAGTCTTTTTGAAAAATGGCTATTTTCAAGGCGAATATATTTAATATTAAAAATACATTTTTAAACAAATATTTTCTGAAACTCGAAACATATAAGTGTTTACTGTTTTTCAATGCAGAAGCATCATTTCGAACTAAATGGAAGTGGTTTCGAGTCGAAATTCCTTTATATGCAAAAAGTAGCATTATTGACCTATGCAAATTACCCAGCGACCTTTCTAAAAATTGAATTGGCCATAACTTTTGATTTCCGCTATGAAATTTCGATTTTTCGGATTCGTTGGAAAGATATTTTTAAATAGATTCTAATATTTTTGGTTTCACTAAAATCCGTTAAATTTTGCATCCTGTATGGTCAGTCAAAGTTCAAGTTTGACTTTTCAAACTACCACGCTATTTCTAACTCTTTTTATAATTAAAATTAAATCATTCATTCTAACTTCGATTTAAATCAATTTGTGATCATTATTATTTAAAATAGATTATTTTAAATATCAAAACTCATTTAAAATCACTTAAAATAAATTTTAAATTGGCTCCAAAATCCAGGGTTGTTACACCCTATAGTTGCGCCATCATCGAGATCCACCCGCCTGAAGTCGGAGACTTCAAACCGCTGCCCCGACCATGTTCGGCTACCAAACTGGGCCCACCGTCGTGCGCAAAGGGGCCCCTCCTCCCCCTTCGACGCTGCATAGCCTGTTCCTCACACCGCTTCACGGATCGAGAGAAAAATCCGACCCTAGTTTTGAGCTGATTTGTTGAGGTACGGCTGTGTATATTTTAAACCATTTATAACACTATAAAATCGTCGCGAAATATTATTAACTTATAAAAATCATATCTTTTTTGCTTTGTGGTCGAAATTTAGTGAAACAAGGGGCATCGGGACTGTGACGACGTCTTCTACATGCTAGAAGAGACCGGGGAATTTTTAGAGCTTGCTACAATTTTTGGCAAAGCGAAAAGCAATGTGAGATTTCTAAATTCAAATTTGAATGGAATAGCGATGTATAAATTATATGATCGATGTATAAGTTATATAAGCATTGTACACCTCATGTATAAGCGTTGTATAAATTATATGTGCGATGTATAAGTTATATATACGTTGTAAAAATCATATGTGCGTTGAATGGAGTTGAAATGAAATTGAAAGATATTTATATACGTATATATATATATGTATATGTGTATATATACTCCCCTCGTCCACAAACCATGGACGATATATATTGGTTGTGATTGTGTGGATTGTGGTTTGGAAGGATCGATTGTGGTTTGGAAATTGATTGATTGTGGTTGAAACCAAATAGGATTAGTTTTTGGAAAAATTCTTCTGTGTACGAACTATATTATTGAAATCTCCCTTGTCAAAAGCTTCGAGGCTTTAAGGTAGAGCGAGGAGCCGTACATCGGGACGGTGCCGGTTTTAATTACCCTGCAGTTATGCTGCTGTAGTGTCCCGAAATTCCGGTCCAATTTGAGCTGACCAAATAACACAAGTCCAACCCCAATTTGCACTGGAAACCAAAAAGCTAATAGAAAGAAAATAGAGGGTGGGAATAGATAAGATAGAAACTTAGAATAGAAGAAGAAGAAGAACACAACATCAGAGTAACATGAACCCCACAGCGGAACGAATAACATATAATATATATCATAACTTTGAAATATAAATTTGTCCTTGAATATACATATCATTTCCAAAGTACAACACTTACAACACAGCGGAAATAAACAATACCTATATGATCCTGAAGCCTCCTGCTCCAGCTCTTCAAGTATCTGTTAATTTCGACTACTTGACTGCCCGTACAAAATTGGGCACCCAAGAGTTTAGGGAAAACAAAACAAAATAAACTCCGGGTCAGTCATGGGACTGGTGTGAGTAAAACAATTTTAAAACGGTTTGAGCAACAAAATGATATCTCATAGGACCACCTTTCGCTTGTGTACCTCTAGAGAGGTATACACTGGGTTCAACAAGAACATCTCGCAACCCGGCCACACATGACTGACCACTCATTTCGCTTGAGTGTATCGAATGTATATCACCAACGGTTGGTGTAACACCCCACGTCCGTTAAGGTCACTCACAAAGGGAATGCCTTAACTTCAATGGAGTATTATGGGTACTGGAACAAATATATTACAAGACAGACATATTAAAAACAACAGAGAAGAAACAAAGTAAAAGTACTTCAAATCATTTTATAAATAGCAGCGGTAAAGCCAGTGGTACGCCCATCAATATCCAATACTCAATTACATAAAAAATAAAACATCTGTCTTGTTCAACAACAAAGAGGCATAAAAACAAACTGAATTATTCCCCAATAAAGTAAAGAAAGCCATAGCTGAAATAAGACCGAGTCCAAAGCAATACTTGACGGTCTTGAAGCAACAAGAAATCCAAGCTAAGCAGAAGTGTTTCCTCCCTGAGAACCTGGGGGGAAACGAATGAAAAAAGAGACGAAACAAAACTAGGTCAGACATACGTCTGGTAAGTCCAGTTACTTTTAGCATATGAACAAGCAAGAACAACATGACATGAATTTAAACTGAATAAAGATATAAGCATGATGATAAGAGACATAGGATAACATAGGCTAAGAAATAGGCAAGATAAACTAAGTATAACATCGCATGATAACTATTCTCTGCACCACCTTACACGTATGTTCTGTATTAACCATGAAACGATCCCTTACTCGATCGGCTATCTAATGTACTAGTTCGCTTGTGTCTGTGTCAATCGGCCTAACCTTGCATGTAGATACCCTGTGTTGGCCCACCACAATGTGTATCAATCCTTATGATAGCGACCCGACGTGATTCAAGATGCACAATATAACTACTGGTACCCAGTGCCTACTTTTTCCACATTCAGAATACGTGCACGACCATAGTCTGCCGGAACCTACACTGACGTACCCCCTGCCGTTACTTTTGACCGCTTACAATCAACCCAGTAATCGTGCCCCTTCCTGCCTAGTTTCAGCCTTGATACTTCATGTGGGTTACTGCTGACCTGGGTCCCCGTTACTAGGGTCTACTCGTATGCCCCATAAATTTGGTTAAGTGTTGTCTATCAGTTCATGTTGACTTAACCCAACCACGCATCATGTCAAATTGGTTAAGTGTTATCTAACGGTTCACGTTGACTTAACCTACCCATATATCAGGTCAAATTGGTTAAGTGTTGTTAACCTAACCCTACCATACTTAGCATGTGTCATTAGCATTGATTAATTGTTAATGCACCCCAACTTCTCACATTAGACCTGTTGTGGTGGTTGCTGGACGTGCCGGTCAGTTCCGGGCAGGCTTACTGTAACACCCCACCTCCGCCAGGGTGGCTCTTGCAAGCACTCTGACTTTGGAGGGGCGTTTGAATCAGGTAAACATGCATAATGACGTATCAAGGCAGAACAAGAACATATGTATATATGTAAACAGAGTAAATAACATAGATAAAAACAGCGGAAGATTTCAAACCATTTCAAAACAAGTCTGGTACAACATAATGTCAACTTTCCAAATAAACAAGTCTAGATAAAAACAACATCACTGAAAAACTGAAATACATAAGTACTATCCCCAAAATAAGTGATAACCATAGCTAACTTCATGTCAAGGCTGTACATGAGCTAAAATCCCACAAGCAGGCGATCAGAAATCCAAGCTAAGCTCCAATATTCCCACCCTGATAACCTGGGGGGGAACGGAAGAAAAGAGGCGAAAGGAAAACAGGTCAGTCAAAAAGACTGAGTAAGCCCTACTACAATCAATGTAAACTGATAAAGTTAGCTGGCATGAGAAGCAGGTATGAACATAAGGACAACAACATACTAGCATGATAATTAACTAACAAGGTAGATAAAGGTATCATCGCATAATCAGGTTTAAGTTTCTCACCACGGGTGTACTAGCATTCTAACATGTCATGTATAAACAAGAATTTATCCCTTGGCCTAAGCTTGGCCCAATATCAGGTGTTGGCCTAAGTCAAGATCCAACTTCTTAGTACCAATACTAGTATAACAGGATTAGGTGTTACCCTAATGTCTACGTCGAAACAGGACGGAACAGAATGGTTCATAGATAAAGTTCGGGAAAAATGGGCTTTTACCACCCTAACAGAACAGAGTACAGAAACGGAATACTACAATTAGGTGTACACTAGTAATGGGCCTAACAAAACAGACGGTACCACGCAGACACAGACGGGTGTTACCACCCAACAAAACAGACGGTACCAACAGAATCAGACAGAGCTAAGTTTGCCCTAAATCCTACCCAAGCGATCGGCTCCCTAATACATAAACACCCTGTGTCGGCCCCACGATAGGGTGTATCACTCCCTAAAGTGGTAGCCAATTGGCACAGGCATATTTACAGATGTCACGGTGTCTTACATCCTCAGAGGCAGACCGGGATACATGCACGCACATGACCCGGTTGGAACGCACCATCAACACCCATCGCCATTATCAGAATGAACCACTTATAATTAGTTCAATAAGCGTGTCCGGACCCTACCTACAGTTGGGTCAAAGTGTTGATACCAGAAAGGGTTACTGACTAATATGGGTCCCAAACAACAGATGACACAAGTATTCCCCCTTGTGTCCCCAGACTATCAGATTCAGATTAACTTATTAACAGAGTTCAGACATACAAAGTTCAGACGATCAGTTTTCAGACTAACGGATCAGATAACAGATTTTCAAACTTGCCTAACTTGATGTGGGTCCTACAGATCCGCAAAACAGGTTCGTTTAATTTATCAATCAAGTTAGTTTATCCAGACCAGGTATCAAATTGGTTCTCAGCCTTATCAAATTACTAAGTTGGATTGGTTAAGTATAGTTCAACTTAACCCCGTTAAATTACCGAGTTCAGATTGGTTAAGTGTAGGTTAACTTAACCCTAACCACTAGTCGTATTTTACGGTTAAGTGTCATTAAGAAATCAAGCCCGGTTTCACTTAACCTACCCATTCATGTCAAATTGGTTAAGTGTCATAAATCAAATTTACTTAACCTTATCATGTAGCATTAATTAATTTAATGCACCTTAACCTCTCACATTAGACCTCGTTGTGGTTACTAGTTAAGCCGGGCGGGTCCGGGTAGCTTTACACCACAACCTAGTCTAACCTCGGGTTCAAGCACAACTTGACCAACTTCTCACATTGGGTCCTATTGTTTGTAGCCACTAGTTAAGCCAATTGGTTCCGGGTAGATTTATGCTACAAACTCAACCCAACCTCGAGTTGGCCACACTTATATTTTCTAAGTGTCATATCCATTATGTTTCCAAAACATATTACAAGTTTTCAAGCATTTGGGTAGACCTAACTTAATAGGTAAATTCCCAATGGGTAGACCTAACTTAATAGGTAAATTCCCAAGCTTATATTTTTATGTCTTTTAAGTTTACACAACCCCAAACGCAATCCCATCGCTTACATATCGCAATAGCGCATAAAGGATAGAAAGAGGGAACTTGGCATAATCATGACATAAAGGTGTTGAAGCCACAAGTTCAACATGGTGGCATATGAAATGTACATATGTTCATATACTTGCATTAGGCCTCAAAAGCATGCATAACATGATAGCATGAACAAAATGTTCAACCCAAACTTGCATAACATACTTGCATATCATAACATGACATACTTGCATATAAACTTGCAAATCATAACATGACATACTTGCATATAAACTTGCATATTACAACATGACATACTTGCATATAAACTTGCATATTACAACATGGCATACTTGCATATAAACTTGCATATTACAACATGACATACTTGCATATAAACTTGCATATTACAACATGATAAACTTGCATATCATAGCATAGTAAACTTGCATCTAAACTTGCATATTACAACATGATAAACTTGCATATCATAGCATAGTAAACTTGCATATAAACTTGCATATCATACATTTAACTTTAGAGTTTAAGTATGAAAGTAGAATAGGGCTTACAATGCTTATGCGGACTCAAATGAGTATAGCAAATGTAAGAAAACCCTTATGCAACCAATTAAACCCCAAAAATGCAAGCAAAATTGATCAAAACTCTTTCTTTATGGTGCAAATATAGAAACTTGACTTGAATGCAAGCTAAAGAGGCTCATACAAGCTTGAAAACACTTGTATGCATGGAAAATCTCATAAAAATTTGTTTAGGAATTTTATGAAGAGAGTGGAGGCCATGAGAGGATTGATTTTGCCATAGTTTAGTTACTAGAATGAATAATGATGATTTTAGGGTTAGGTTAGGGCTTATTTATAGATTAGGCAAGTGTTTTAGGCCATTAGATTAACCCTAGGTTAGATTAGGACCATCAGATCTCGGAAGCTTCCAGAAAACAGCCCAAAACACAGCCAAACCTTAAAATGGTGCACCAGGCCAAACTGGCCGAGCACCCCCTGTCGACAGCCAAGTCGACAGGGCTGTCGACTTGGGTCCAACGAAGTCGACTCCCAAGTCGACAGGGCTGTCGACTTGGGTGCTCTGGCGGGAACTTTCCCGCCTGGCCCAAACTGGCCCAAATTTCCAAATTTAAACTTGAATTTGAAATCTGTTTTTTACTTTGGAATTTTCTGAAAACTTCGTTGGGCCTTAATCGGGTCATACGGACTCCGATTTTCGAAAACTCGGACTCTAATTCACGTATTTTTCCGAGACGAACGCAATGACATAGCCCGTTTCCCTTGGTTCAGATTTTAAAATTAAATTCTGCCTCGATTTACATCATTACAGGTTATTGAAAATACGGGTTGTTACATTCTCCCCTCCTTAAAGGATTTCGTCCTCGAAATCTTCAAGTTAGGAAGAACGCATCCTACCATACATCATCCATCTACTCAAATCATCGTTCACAAGCAATCATTGTCCTTAAAGATTCTAATGCGGTATGAACATATGCAAAAGGTGTGTGTATATGTTCTTATCTAATGCAAAGATCATCAATGCAAAGTATGTTAGTGAAATGAATCCATTATGTATGCAAATAGTCCTAATCATATAATACTATATGTGTGCACAAACATTCGTCCATATGCAACATCCATGTGTTGAATTAACCATCTTGCAACCATAAGAATTGATAATGTACACACGTCCATATGCAATATGAGAGTGTATTTCAAGCCGATCTAGTGCCTAGTGTGTGTTTATGCATCCACGAGCAACCACTAGCAACCACTTGCAACCATCAAACATAACATGTCTCAAACACATGTTTACATCCATAGGGTTCCTATCTCAACAAGATACAATCGAGTGATGGAAGCGAGTACAGATAAAACAAAAACTTGGTACATATACTTACAGACTACTAGTACAGATCAGATTTCCCCAAATGATTCTTAGGAAACTAAGCATGGTAGAAACCCAGAATGTATTCGTCATAGTCACCCTCATGCCCAACACAGATACTCTCAAACCCAATTTATCACAAACAGATGAGTTATAACTCTCAGGGAGTTTGAGACCATTACCAGATCAGAAGCAAGACTAGCATAAAAGTACTGAGTTTCCATTACAGAATCAAAATACCAGAAAAAGAGTTTCAAACTGAAAATCAGACAAGGAAAATTAAACATCCTACAGACAAATTATTCTAGCCCTAATCTATTCACCCGCCATGCGAGTATTCACCGTTCCTTCTGATGTAGTCCCTTTCTTCTTCGGGCAGTCCCTAGTGAAGTGTCCCATCTCTCCACAGTTAAAGCAAGTACCCTTCCTCTTTCTGCAATCCTTGTTTAGATGAGTTGAGCTTCCACAAGTAAAGCACTTCTTTTCCTTCTTATCTTCATACTTCTCCTCCTTCTTTTGCATTTCCTTTTTGGGCCCCGTTTTCTTGTTTTGAGACTCATTCACCTTGACCTCCTTCTTTGCACTCTTATTCTCTTCATTGAGTAGAGCCATATCTACCAAACTCTCAAACGTGGCCCCCATGGGCACATGAGACATAGCTAAATCCTGTAACGGCTCATTCAATCCTCTAGCAAAGCGAAGAGCCTTCTTCTGAGTAGTACTCACCATATCCAAGCCAAAACGAGCTAACTGATTAAACTTGTTCACATATTCTTTGACAGACATGTCTCCTTGCTTCAAAGCAATAAACCTTTCCATTTGCAAATTCTCTTCAGTAGAAGACAGAAACTTAAGCCCGAATCTTGTCCTGAAATCGGCCCAAGGCTCGACGGGCCTAGTCGCGGTGGTGATCTCACACCAATAAGCGGCTTCATCCTTCATAAGCCAAACCGCCAACAAGATCTTTCTCTGATCATCTAATCCAAAGATAGCGAATAAATCCTCAGTCTCTTTCAACCAATTCCAGGCCTCTACAAAAGTCTCGGTACGTAGAAAGTTCTTGCCACCCATTGCTTTGAAGTCCTTGCAAATCTTCGTGAACTCTACTGGAGGATGCCGAGGGGGAGGAGGAGGAGGAACCTCAGCGACAGAAGGAGGAGGAACATTAACCACCGGAGGAGGAGTAACATTTGCGGGGCCGGCTTCGGTCGCCCTAGCCTCCATAAGTCTCCTATACCAAACAGGAACTTGCACTCCCTCTGGGATAACAAAGTTATCGGCCATACTGAAATGACGGAAAAGATAGATTCAGAACGAGGAAACTAAGAATAGATAACTAAGGATTGTGCTAATGGCTTTTGGGGAATAGCCTTTTAAAATAAACTAGACTTTTCTTTGGAAAATACTTTATACTTGGTTTTGAAAATAGTTTTCCAAAAGTTTTCTAAAAACCTTTTTGTTCCTTCTCGTAAACCATATGCTCTGATACCAAATGTAACACCCCACCTCCGCCAGGGTGGCTCTTGCAAGCACTCTGACTTTGGAGGGGCGTTTGAATCAGGTAAACATGCATAATGACATATCAAGGCAGAACAAGAACATATGTATATATGTAAACAGAGTAAATAACATAGATAAAAACAGCGGAAGATTTCAAACCATTTCAAAACAAGTCTGGTACAACATAATGTCAACTTTCCAAATAAACAAGTCTAGATAAAAACAACATCACTGAAAAACTGAAATACATAAGTACTATCCCCAAAATAAGTGATAACCATAGCTAGCTTCAGGTCAAGGCTGTACATGAGCTAAAATCCCACAAGCAGGCGATCAGAAATCCAAGCTAAGCTCCAATATTCCCACCCTGATAACCTGGGGGGAACGGAAGAAAAGAGGCAAAAGGAAAACAGGTCAGTCAAAAAGACTGAGTAAGCCCTACTACAATCAATGTAAACTGATAAAGTTAACTGGCATGAGAAGCAGGTATGAACATAAGGACAACAACATACTAGCATGATAATTAACTAACAAGGTAGATAAAGGTATCATCGCATAATCAGGTTTAAGTTTCTCACCACGGGTGTACTAGCATTCTAACATGTCATGTATAAACAAGAATTTATCCCTTGGCCTAAGCTTGGCCCAATATCAGGTGTTGGCCTAAGTCAAGATCCAACTTCTTAGTACCAATACTAGTATAACAGGATTAGGTGTTACCCTAATGTCTACGTCGAAACAGGACGGAACAGAATGGTTCATAGATAAAGTTCGGGAAAAATGGGCTTTTACCACCCTAACAGAATAGAGTACAGAAACGGAATACTACAATTAGGTGTACACTAGTAATGGGCCTAACAAAACAGACGGTACCACGCAGACACAGACGGGTGTTACCACCCAACAAAACAGACGGAACCAACAGAATCAGACATAGCTAAGTGTGCCCTAAATCCTACCCAAGCGATCGACTCCCTAATACATAAACACCCTGTGTCGGCCCCACGATAGGGTGTATCACTCCCTAAAGTGGTAGCCAATTGGCACAGGCATATTTACAGATGTCACGGCGTCTTACATCCTCAGAGGTAGACCGGGATCCATGCACGCACATGACCCGGTTGGAACGCACCATCAACACCCATCGCCATTATCAGAATGAACCACTTATAATTAGTTCAGTAAGCGTGCCCGGACCCTACCTACAGTTGGGTCAAAGTGTTGATACCAGAAAGGGTTACTGACTAATATGGGTCCCAAACAACAGATGACACAAGTATTCCCCCTTGTGTCCCCAGACTATCAGATTCAGATTAACTTATTAACAGAGTTCAGACATACAAAGTTCAGACGATCAGTTTTCAGACTAACGGATCAGATAACAGATTTTCAAACTTGCCTAACTTGATGTGGGTCCTACAGATCCGCAAAACAGGTTCGTTTAATTTATCAATCAAGTTAGTTTATCCAGACCAGGTATCAAATTGGTTCTCAGCCTTATCAAATTACTGAGTTGGATTGGTTAAGTATAGTTCAACTTAACCCCGTTAAATTACCAAGTTCAGATTGGTTAAGTGTAGGTTAACTTAACCCTAACCACTAGTCGTATTTTACGGTTAAGTGTCATTAAGAAATCAAGCCCGGTTTCACTTAACCTACCCATTCATGTCAAATTGGTTAAGTGTCATAAATCAAATTTACTTAACCTTATCATGTAGCATTAATTAATTTAATGCACCTTAACCTCTCACATTAGACCTCCTTGTGGTTACTAGTTAAGCCGGGCGGGTCCGGGTAGCTTTACACCACAACCTAGTCTAACCTCGGGTTCAAGCACAACTTGACCAACTTCTCACATTGGGTCCTATTGTTTGTAGCCACTAGTTAAGCCGGTTGGTTCCGGGTAGATTTATGCTACAAACTCAACCCAACCTCGAGTTGGCCACACTTATATTTTCTAAGTGTCATGTCCATTATGTTTCCAGAACATATTACAAGTTTTCAAGCATTTGGGTAGACCTAACTTAATAGGTAAATTCCCAATGGGTAGACCTAACTTAATAGGTAAATTCCCAAGCTTATATTTTTATGTCTTTTAAGTTTACACAACCCCAAACGCAATCCCATCGCTTACATATCGCAATAGCGCATAAAGGATAGAAAGAGGGAACTTGGCATAATCATGACATAAAGGTGTTGAAGCCACAAGTTCAACATGGTGGCATATGAAATGTACATATGTTCATATACTTGCATTAGGCCTCAAAAGCATGCATAACATGATAGCATGAACAAAATGTTCAACCCAAACTTGCATATCATAACATGACATACTTGCATATAAACTTGCAAATCATAACATGACATACTTGCATATAAACTTGCATATTACAACATGACATACTTGCATATAAACTTGCATATTACAACATGACATACTTGCATATAAACTTGCATATTACAACATGACATACTTGCATATTACAACATGATAAACTTGCATATCATAGCATAGTAAACTTGCATCTAAACTTGCATATTACAACATGATAAACTTGCATATCATAGCATAGTAAACTTGCATATAAACTTGCATATCATACATTTAACTTTAGAGTTTAAGTATGAAAGTAGAATAGGGCTTACAATGCTTATGCGGACTCAAATGAGTATAGCAAATGTAAGAAAACCCTTATGCAACCAATTAAACCCCAAAAATGCAAGCAAAATTGATCAAAACTCTTTCTTTATGGTGCAAATATAGAGACTTGACTTGAATGCAAGCTAAAGAGGCTCATACAAGCTTGAAAACACTTGTATGCATGGAAAATCTCATAAAAATTTGTTTAGGAATTTTATGAAGAGAGTGGAGGCCATGAGAGGATTGATTTTGCCATAGTTTAGTTACTAGAATGAATAATGATGATTTTAGGGTTAGGTTAGGGACTTATTTATAGATTAGGCAAGTGTTTTAGGCCATTAGATTAACCCTAGGTTAGATTAGGACCATCAGATCTCGGAAGCTTCCAGAAAACAGCCCAAAACATAGCCAAACCTTAAAATGGTGCACCAGGCCAAACTGGCCGAGCACCCCCTGTCGACAGCCAAGTCGACAGGGCTGTCGACTTGGGTCCAACGAAGTCGACTCCCAAGTCGACAGGGCTGTCGACTTGGGTGCTCTGGCGGGAACTTTCCCGCCTGGCCCAAACTGGCCCAAATTTCCAAATTTAAACTTGAATTTGAAATCTGTTTTTTACTTTGGAATTTTCTGAAAACTTCGTTGGGCCTTAATCGGGTCATACGGACTCCGATTTTCGAAAACTCGGACTCTAATTCGCGTATTTTTCCGAGACGAACGCAATGAGATAGCCCTTTTCCCTTGATTCAGATTTTAAAATTAAATTCTGCCTCGATTTACATCATTACAGGTTATTGAAAATACGGGTTGTTACACTTACACCACCGCTCAGTCTAACCTAGGGATCAAGCACGCTATGAATAACTTCTCACATTGGACCCTATTGTTTGTGGTCGTCGGATGTGCCGGGAGGTTCCGGGCAGACTTACACCACAAACTCAACCCAACCTCGAGTTATCCATAATTCAATTTTAGCCAATTAACAGTTCACGTCAATTCTAGGTGTCATATGCCAATTACCAGTTCATGTCAAATTTTAGGTGTCAAATGGCAATTACCAACATTACAAGCATGTTCATGTTCAAGTTATGCCAATTGTGTCAATTTCATGGTTATGCCCCAATAACCCAAACCTTCCCCGTATTCCCATCGTACACATAACATGATTTCAACCTAAATTATAGGTCAATCTAGATTCTCAAGTAAAAAGGGATAAATAGGAATGGCGTGACGATGATAGGCATAAGAATAGGCATAAGGTACTAGTTCCAAAACATGAGAATTACAGGTCTAACAGAATCACAGTATAACTGAATAAACTGATTTAGAACTTTACAGACATATAGATATGATTATAAACAAGATTACAGACATGAAAAGGGTTGAATACTAAACTAGGTTCCACAACATGTATACATTCGGTTTAATAGAAACAACCCAAAATCATAGATTCACGAAGGCTAAGAATAGATCCAAATAGAAAGCCAAGCATAGGTCCAAGTTCATTTTAATTCCATGTCCATATTATAATAAGATATTTATATTTGAAAATAATCGTGAACTTACAAAACAAGGCAGGTCTTGATTTCTGGGATTTGTTTTCTGAAACTGAATAGCTATTCGTTGGCAAAAACAAGATTTGATTCTTAGAAAATAGTTGTAGAAGTTGTTGAATTAGCCTTTGATTCTCTACTTGAATTCTGGCTTGATTCCACGAAGAACTTGAGCGGCGTAACAGCGTCTTTGATTTAATTTAATTAGGAATGAGGCAGAGTGCAGACGCCATGAAGTTGTGTGGAGAGAAAAAGGGGTTTAGGGGGTGTTTAAATAGTTTAGAGCTCACGAATCCGATCAGAAAGGCGTCCAGGTGCAGAAAAATGGATCTGTCTCCGGATCTGGAAACAGGGGGGAGGTCGACACCCAGGTCGACCTTAGTGTCGACCTGGGTCCTAGGCGGAAATTTTCCTGCCCAGCCCGGGTCTGCGTTTAAATTTTGAATTTGAAATCTGTTTTGTTTTTATTTAAATTCTGAAACTTCTGAAGGCCATAACTTCTTCAAACGGAGTCCGATTTACGCAAACTTGGACTCTATTCCAAGAAGAATTTCGAGACGAACGCAATGGCCCAACCCGTTTCCCTTAATTCTTCTTTTAAAAATTAATTATTCTCTGATTTGTGACTTTAGCATGTTATTAAAATAAAGGGTGTTATAGTTGGGATCAACAACCGTTTCCCAAATGGGACAGCATCGAATAGTTTAAAGAATGAAATGAATATCTCTAGATAGGTGATAATACACCCTAATGGGAGCTACCCACATAGCCATGCTGCCTGCTCGATTTTTGTCATTTACCGGATGTGAGGCTAGAAGCTACGCTTATCTTTTACATGCCACATCTTCATTCACTTAGAATGTCACATCTTCATACCCTTTTTAAAATCACAAATTGATTTATCCAAAAATAACACAGGTATACAGCTAAGAGAAACGAATTCCTCCGCCACCAAACGTGAATATGTTTAAAGAGATCAACTTACGCGATCCATTAGATATACTCTGTCAGACCTTCTTCCATACAAGTTGTCCAAGGACTGGACAAACTGAAGGCACTATTCAGTACATCCATCTTAGGCAATCTTTACCTAAGATTTATACAACAGCCCTTGCACTTTACTCCGTCTTCAATTATCTTTGGCATATATGATTCACAACGCTTATGCCAATATGGAGTGGTTCTTTGGATAATAATCCAACCGGTCTCTCCATATTAACAACGTTAAAATGGTCAAAACTTTGATAGTCTGTGATTTAACTATCAAAGAAAAACACGTATGCAAACAACGATATTATTTCCAGATGGAAATTATATCAATCAATCATCATTTAACACTTATCTCTTTAGTTCATTAATTTACTTATCTCTTGTTTCCATATATTCTAAATTCTTATTTTCTATTATCAGAAAACATTTCTGATTCTTATTTAGAAAGCATTTCCAAAACTCCTTTACTGGATTTAAAATGATGTTTAAATCAAACATCGCCATGCCAACTCAAACCATTTCACTCATTTACCAAATTCACTTAACCATCATTTACTATCAAACCTTAGCCATTCCTTAGTTAAGAAGGAAGTCAATCAAGTTGGGGTATAATTACCTCTCAGAGCTTAACTGAACAATGTTTTAACTTCGGAATAGACAAAGTTTATCTTTTAAACCTTTAACAAACTTCCTTACGTAACTCTCGGATTCTATTTACGTGTCCACTTCTTTGTTGAAAACATTGGTTATAACGATAACGTTATAATCCTACTTTCGAAATATCTAACTTCAATTATAACTTTTATTCTTTAACGTGAATAAATAAATAAACACCTAATTTATGAATAAATAAATCTTGATTTAAAAACCGGAAAGTATAAGTACTTTACCGACTTCGACATAATTGAATTCGACATATAACTCTCTTTCGAGTAATCTCTATTTGATTAACTCTTCTTCGAATAACCTATATTCGATTATCTCTCTTCGAATAACTTATATTCGATTATCTCTCTTCGAATAACTTATATTAGATTTACTCACTTCGAATAACTTATATTCGATTAACTAACTTCGAATAACTTATATTCGATTAACTCACTTCGAATAACTTATATTCGATTAACTCACTTCGAATAACTTATATTCGATTAACTCACTCTTCCGAATAACATATATTCGATCTCTTTCTTTCGAATATGCTATATTCGATAATCTCCTTTCGAATAACTATATTCGATAATTTTCTCTTTTCGAATTACTAATATTCGATAATCTCTCTTTTTATTAAACAATAATCGATAACTCCTTTCGATTAAGCTAACATCGATTAACTCCTTTCGATTAAACTATAATCGATAACTCCTTTCGATTAAACTATAATCGATAACTCCTTTTACTCTGTTCGAATAAACTATATTCGATCAACTCTAATTGAATAACTAATATTCGAATAGCTCCTTCGGATTAACTCATTTGGATTAAGTCGGTTTGATTAACTCATCTGGACTAACTTAACTTGTTTAACTCAACTTGACTAACTCGACTTATTTAACTCAACTTGATTAACTCCTATCGAATAACTAATATTCGATTAACTTATATTCGAAAAACCATGTTTGTTTTAACTTTATTTCGAATAGCTAATATTTGATGTAACTCCATTCGCTTGACTCTAGATCGCAGCAATCACAATGGTCACGCTTGATTCCCTCAGGAAACATCTGACCGCCATAGGCTATCTGTAGCCCCACGAATTACGCTAGCAGTCGTACGAAATGACAAATCATCCTAAATAACTATATTAGACTAACTCTATCTCAAATAACTATATTCGATCAACTCTAATTGAAAAACTAATATTCAATTAATCCTAATTCGATTAACTATGTTCAATTAACTCTATCTGGTTAACTCTAATCTACTAACTCTATTCGATTACAAATACTTCCTTTCCTATTTGCCTATATTTATTTCATATAAATATTTCCTCTATATAATTCTATTTATTTTCGCAAATAAATTATCCTTTTATCTTTATTTATTTTCTAAATAAATAATTCTTTTTCAATTATATTTGCAAATGTTTTACAAATATTTCCCTTTCTATTTTATTTGTAAATGTTTTACAAATATTCCTCTTTCTATTTTATTTGTAAATGTTTTACAAATATTTCTCTTTCCACTTTATTTGTATATGTTTTACAAATATTCCCTTTTCATCTTTCTATTTATTTAACAAATAAATATTTTCCTTTTCTATTTTATTTCACAAATATTTTCCTTTATAACTCTTATTTATTTCCCAAATAAATAATCCCTTTTTACTTCTATTTATTTCTTAAATAAATATTCCATTTCAATTCTGTTTATTTAACAAATAAATATTTCTTTATTCTTTTTATTTATTTCCCAAATAAATATTTCATTTTATCCTTCGACTTGTTTCACAAATAATTTCTCTTATATTTGTTTTACAAATAATTCCCTTTATATTTGTTTCACAAATAATTTCCTTTTCAAAACCCTCTTGATTTTATAACTATTTTCTTTTGTAAAATCCCTTTTCTTTTATATATAAAATCCATCGATTTTACATAAATAATTTATTTTCAAAAATACACTTTTGAAAATCCCCCTTTCTACATTCCAGTCTTACGGTATTTAATACACCAAATAACAAGGATCGATATCATTCAAACACACATAATCCACAACAGATTATATATCACATCATATATCACAATATATGAAATAAAAATAGTATTTTATATATCGAGGAACCCAGTTGGGTCCCTCCAACCTGTTTCCCTGCATCACAGATGTTAAACAATATAATTAACATTGATTTCATTTCAATATGAAATATTCTGCTAAACAGAATCAATATTTGATTAACGATTTATATAAATATCATTATCTATAATTTCAACCGATACACAAGCAATTCAACCAAATAGTTAACATATAGAAATTAACAGATAATTATCAGTTCTAAGAATACGTTATAAAAATATAACTGTTCAGAGTTGGTGAGTTTTACTCACATTTCGCATTAACCGTTAAATAATGATTTGCGTCTGTTGATTCAGACAGAAAATTTATTTTGCTATAAATTGTAACAAGCTCAGATTCGCTCCCAGTCGGTTCCATTGTGAAGCCGTCGTCCATACGATCCCAACGGATCTTGTTTCGCTGAATTCTGTAATCGTATGGAAAAGTTATACAATTTCTAAGTTGTACACATTTTACTTAAATTAATTCAATTCCTTTACTTAAAAAAATAGGCTTAACCTTTTTCCTTGGCCCATTGAAACTGAAAATACCCAACCCGCCAGATCACTCCTCCTTCCTCCAGGAAAGCTTCGATCCTATCTCCTCTTCTTTATCATCATTGCCATGACCTTCAACCTCAATTTCAACTTCACCCCTCCACCGAACTCCACAACAATTCCACCAATCCTCTTATCGTCGCGAGAGCTTCACGTCCATCACCTCATTTCTCAACTCGTCGGCCTCCCCTGAAATCCGACGTCAAGTAGTAAAGCACTTTGATCGACATTTTTTACACGCAATCTCACCAAACTTCACACCTAGATGCTAAACTACCTCGTAAAGCCGAATACAACCTCAAAACTCCCACTCGTTGCACTAAAATCCCAGTATCTGAAACCCTAGAAGCCGCTGTTCTAACTTGGAGTCGAACGAAACTCCATCGCACCCAGAAACAGGAGCATCAATTTGAAGCTCTTCAACCAACGATTCCATCAATATATCTTTTAGGAATTATTACAATTTATATGATTTCCTATTGATTTTCAAAGATGAATTGTTTTTTACTGGAGATGGAAAAATGTGGCAGCTCAACAGAAGATTATATAACGGGATCATATTTTTGTGCGGCTGAAAACGATGAGTGCATGGCTTGTTTAGGTCTACAAATAACTTAGGATATTTTAGTTTTTATATTCATTTATATTTATTTCTATAAAATCCTTATGAACACACTCGATATCTAAAAATCATGAAAATTGGTTTACAGCCACAGTTCGACATTATGGTCCCAACGAAACGGTTTCGTCGAATTCCGACTCCGTTTGCTTACACAGCGTAATTTTAACCGTTGAAATACTAATTGTTTTTCACATTAAAATCCCGTACGGCCACATACTAACTTCAAAAATCACGAAAACTGAAATCTAGCGATAATTTAACATTGTGGATCCAACAAAATTAGTTTCGTCGAATTCTGAGGTCGTTTGTAAAACTGGCTATTTTTAAAGCTCTAAATAACCCTTTAAAATATATAAATATATTTAAAATAATTAAATTAAATAATTATAAATAAATATTATCGCATATATATTCACAAAGAATATCATACAGCTCCAATTGGATATATAACTCGATATTTCCAATTTCCCAATTATATCGATATTCGATTTATATTTAAATCCTTTTAAAAGATAAATAAATCGTTATAAATTATAAAAGAATTCTACAGTGACTTTTCTAAAATTTGATTTGGATATAAATCAAAATCTACACAACAAAATCCCGATTTTTCTCTTCCAGTAGAAAAATATACTTCACCAGCTCTGAACGTTTCTTGTTTCACAGAAATCCGATTTAAAACGGCTTCTATATATTCGTTTAAATTTCTAACCGCCAATTTACGAACTATCGTGCCATTTCGAGCTCGATTATATTTATAATATAATTAAAACGTTCAACTGTCGTTTATATAATATATTTGTTAATATAATTCAACTCTAAACTGAATTATATATATTATAAATTGTCCAGTTCAATTATATTGTGAATTCCACTAATTCTGATTATTTCAGAATTAAATATATTATTTAATTATTATTTTAATTAAATATTCAAAGTTATTTAATTTAAACCATTTTAAATTACCAAACTATATTTAAAAAAATTAAATAAATTAATTATTCGATCGTAAAAATACGAGACATTACATTCTTCCCCACTTAAAATAATTTTGTCCTCGAAATTACTAAGGTAGAAAACAAACCCTATCAACTAGGTAAAATTTATTTATTTACTTCTTAATTTCAGTTTCACTGAACCAATTAATTTCAATTAAAATATTAATTAATTCTTATCACCGAAAATTTTCAAAATATCCTGAAAATTTTCTAATGCCTTAACTTTTTCGAAAAATTTCGCCATAACCTCCTTTGTATAGCCCTATAGGTAAAACTACAACACGCCTCTCTAGGCCTTCTCCAACCCAAAAGAAAATCAAACAGCCAAGCGGCTTGCTAATCAGGCTCATAAATCACCAAACTTATATGAAATATAAACTTGTACCTTTTTGTCGGGCATATCATTATATCACTTTCACTTGCTACCAACTCAGCATATATTGATACATTTCCAACTTGATCTCAAATCAATTCATTCTCAAACCAAATCATCTGTTTATACCCCAAACCAAATCCATTTGAAACTCAAGATCCATTCTTGATTTCAATTCTTAGCATACCAATTCAATATACTTAACCAAGTTAAGTTATCATTCCATATTTCATTAACTAATTAATTCCCTCTAATCGGTTACCTTTGTCTCATAACTCAAATCTGATTTTTAATTCAAAAATCAATCCATTTTCTTACCTGAGTCAAATTATATTCAAAATCCAATCTTACTCAGTATCGTTCTATTTCCAATTCAATTTCCACTTCACTGGCTTTAATCCAATTCGAAATTACTTCCACAATTTCTATTTAATTTGGTTTTATTTCAAACAATCTTTTCTTAGGAGTTTTAAACAGCTTTGCATTTCTCAAAAATCAAACTTTCCTTTTCAGGATTCAAAACAACTTGTTTTTCTCAAAATAATTCAAAAACAAAATTTTTGGTAGCAATCCGTCAGTTAGCACTTGAAAATGACATTGATGATGTGGCCATCATCATCAGAGTTATTTCCCAGTGATCGAAGTGAGTTCAATACTATATCACTTTTAAAAACATTTCTAAACACTTCCACTTTGAAATTTATTTCAAAATACTCTTCCAATGTTTGTAAAACAATTTAAAATCTCCCAGGATTTTAAAATTCTCATATACTTAATTCAATTCCATTACAAACACTTATTCAAATTTCCAGGGTTTTCAATTTCAATTTTGATTTGAATTTCAGATTTAATTCATCTGCTTTCATATATTTCACTTATATGAATTCTGATTGGTTATTTACATAACCATTTAATTTATAATCTTACTCGGTTATAATAACAACCAATATATCTCATATATTATAAATCCAATATATATATTTTCTCTATATCAAAATATACTTTGGGTAAAATTATTTCGTTTACCCTCCTTTCAAAACATACCATGACGGTTCATCGTATTCGAGTGTTCAGAAACTCCTATCGATACAGTGGATCAAACTGATCGACCCGAACTTATAAACAACTCAACCAATAAATCTCCACAATATAAAACAAATTTTATATTGAATAACAAATACACTCTTGTATATATACAATCAAACCCAATCTAGGGTATTACTAACCCTATCTCTACTGAGTCACGCCACAGAGCCAAGGTAATTCACTTAACCTTAAGCTCTGATACCAACTGTAGTGTCCTGAAATTCCGGTCCAATTTGAGCTGACCAAATAACACAAGTCCAACCCCAATTTGCACTGGAAACCAGAAAACTAATAGAAAGAAAATAGAGGGTGAGAATAGATAAGATAGAAAATTAGAATAGAAGAAGAAGAAGAACACAACATCAGAGTAACATGAACCTCACAGCGGAACGAATAAAATATAATATATATATCACAACTTTGAAATATAAATCTGTACTTGAATATACATATCATTTCCAAAGTACAACACTTACAACACAGCGGAAATAAACACTAGCTATATGATCCTGAAACCTCCAGCTCCAGCCCTTGAAGTATCTGTTAATCCCAACTACTTAACTGCCCATACAAAATTGGGCACCTAAGAGTTTAGGGAAAGCAAAACAAAAAAACTCCGGGTCAGTCATGGGACTGGTGTGAGAAAAACAATTTTAAAACGGTTTGAGCAACAAAACGATATCTCATAAGACCACGCCATATAACGGAACGGGTTTTCCCTTATGAGAATCCAAACTAATATTTATATCAAAACTCTTTTGATATTATAATAATGTCTATCAACCACAATATAATAATCATCTAGCAGAAACACTTTCATCTCACGTTCTACATACATAGTATACAACCAAAATCGCGAGCACTAATTTGGATACTGGATTTCCAACTATGACAAGGTATGGAACCACCTTTCGCTAGTGTACCTCTAGAGAGGAATACACTGGGTTCAACAAGAACATCTTGCAACCCGGTCACACATGACCGACCACTCATTTCGCTTGAGTGTATCGAATGTATATCACCAACGGTTAGGATCAGCAACTGTTTCCCGAATGGGACAGCATCAAATAGTTTAAAGAGTGAAATGAATATCTCTAGATAGGTGATAATACACCCTAATGGGAGCTACCCACATAGCTATGCTGCCTGTCCGATTTTTGTCATTTACCGGATGTGAGGCTAGAAGCTACGCTTATCTTTTACAGGCCACATCTTCATTCACTTAGAATGTCACATCATCATACTCTTTTTAAAATCACGAATTAGTTTATCCAAAAATAACACGGTTATATAGCTAAGAGAAACGAATTCCTCTGACACCAAACATGAATACATTTGAAGAGATCAACTTACGCGATCTATTAGATATACTTTGTCAGACCTTTTTTCATACAATTTGTCATGGGACTGGACAAACCTAAGGCACTATTCAGTACATCCATCTTAGGCAATCTTTACCTAAGATTTATACAACAGCCCTTGCACTTTACTTCGTCTTCAATTATCTTTGCCATATATGATTCGAAACACTTATGCCAATATGGAGTGGTTCTTCGGATAATAATCCAACCGGTCTCTCCATATTAACAATGTTAAAATGGTCAAAACTTTGATAGTCTGTGATTTAACTATCAAAGAAAAACACGTGCGCAAACAACGATATTATTTCCAGATGGAAATTATATCGATTAATCATCATTTAACACTTATCTCTTTAGTTCATTAATTTACTTATCCACTGTTTCCATATATTCTAAATTCTTATTTTCTATTATCAGAAAACATTTCTGATTCTTATTTGGAAAACATTTCCAAAACTCCTTTACTGGATTTAAACTGATGTTTAAATCAAACATTGCCATGCCAACTCAAACCATTTCACTCATTTACCAAATTCACTTAACCATCCTTTACTATCAAACCTTAGCCATTCCTTAGTTAAGAAGGAAGTCAATCAAGTTGGGGTATAATTACCTCTCAGACCTTAACTAAACAACGTTTTAACTTTGGAATAGACAAAGTTTATCTTTTAAACCTTTAACAAACTTCCTTACGTAACTCTCAGATTCTATTTACGTGTCCACTTCTTTATTGAAAACATTGGTTATAACGATAACGTTATAATCCCTACTTTCGAAATATCTAACTTCAATTATAACTTTTATTCTTTAACGTGAATAAATAAATAAACACGTAATTTATAAATAATTAAATCTTGATTTAAAAACCGGAAAGTATAAGTACTTTCCCGAATTCGATATAATTGAATTCGACGTATAACTCTCTTTCGAGTAATCTCTATTTGATTAACTCTTCTTCGAATAACCTATATTCGATTATCTCTCTTCGAATGACTTATATTCGATTATCTCTCTTTGAATAACTTATATTCGATTAACTCACATCGAATAACTTATATTCAATTAACTCACTTCAAATAGCTTATATTCGATTAACTCACTTGGAATAACTTATATTCGATTAACTCACTTCGAATAACTTATATTCGATTAACTCACTTTCAATAACTTATATTCTATTAACTCACTCTTCCGAATAACTTATATTTCATCTCTTTCTTTAGAATACGCTATATTCGATAATCTCCTTTGGAATAACTATATTCGATAATTTTCTCTTTTCGAATAACTGATATTCGATAATCTCTCTTTTCGAATAACTAATATTCGATAATCTCTCTTTCTATTAAACTATAATCAATAACTCCTTTTGATTAAACTAACATCGATTAATTCCTTTCGATTAAACTATAATCGATAACTCCTTCCGATTAAACTATAATCGATAACTCCTTTTACTCTATTCGAATAAACTATATTTGATCAACTCTAATTGAATAACTGATATTCGACTAACTCCTTTGGATTAACTCGGTTTAATTAACTCATCTGGACTAACTTAACTTATTTAACTCAACTTGACTAACTAAACTTATTTAACTCAACTTGATTAACTCCTATCGAATAACTAATATTCGATTAACTTATATTCAAATAACCATATCTGTTTTAACTTTATTTCGAATAGCTAATATTCAATTTAACTCCATTCGCTTGACTCTAGATCGCAGTGATAACAATGGTTACGCCTGATTCCCTCAGGAAACATCCGACCGCCGTAGGCTATCTGCAGCCCTGCGAATTACACTAACAGTCGTACGAAATGGCAACTCATCCTGAATAACTATGTTAGACTAACTCTATCTAAAATAACTATATTCGATCAAATCTAATTGAATAACTAATATTCAATTAATCCTAATTCGATTAACTATGTTCAATTAACTCTATCTGGTTAACTTTAACTGGTTAACTCTAACTGGTTAACTCTAATCGACTAACTCTATTCGATTACAAATACTTCCTTTCCTATTTGTCTATATTTATTTCATATAAATATTTCCTTTATATAATTCTATTTATTTTCTCAAATAAATTCCCCTTTCATCTTTATTTATTTTCTACATAAATAATTCTTTTTCAATTCTATTTGTAAATGTTTTACAAATATTTCCCTTTTTATTTTATTTGTAAATGTTTTACGAATATTCCTCTTTCCACTTTATTTGTAATGTTTTACAAATATTTCTCTTTCCACTTTATTTGTTAATGTTTTACAAATATTCCCTTTTCATCTTTCTATTTATTTAACAAATAAATATTTTCCTTTTCTATTTTATTTCACAAATATTTTCCTTTATAACTCTTATTTATTCCCTAAATAAAGAATCCCTTTTTACTTCTATTTATTTCTTAAATAAATATTCCATTTCAATTCTATTTATTTAACAAATAAATATTACTTTATTCTTTTTATTTATTTCCCAAATAAATATTTCCTTTTATCCTTCTATTTGTTTAACAAATATTTTCTCTTATATTATTTTTTTACAAATAATTCCCTTTATATTTGTTTCACAAATAATTTCCTTTTCAAAACCCTCTTGATTTTATAACTATTTTCTTTTGTAAAATCCCTTTCCTTTTATATATAAAATCCATCGATTTTACATAAGATTTATTTTCAAAAATACACTTTTGAAAATTCCCCTTTCTACATTCCAGTCTTACGGTATTTAATATACCAAATAATAAGGATCAATATCATTCAAACACACATAATCAACAACAGATTATATATCACAATATATGAAATAAAAACAGTATTTTATATATCGAGGAACCCAGTTGGGTCCCTTCAACTTGTTGCCCTGCATCACAAATGTTAAACAATATAATTAACATCGATTTCAATTCAATATGAAATATTCTGCTAAACAGAATCTATATTTGATTAACGATTTATATGTATATCGTTATCTATAATTTCAACCGATACACAAGCAATTCAACCAAACAGTTAACACACAGCAATCAACAGATAATTACCAGTTCTAAGAATACGTTATAAAAATATAACTGTTCAGAGTTGGGGAGTTTTACTCACATTTCGCGTTAACCGTTAAATAACGATTTGCGTCTGTTGATTCAGACGAATAATTTATCTTGCTATAAATTGTAACGAGCTCAGATTCGCTCTCAGTCGGTTCCATTGTGTAGCCGCCATCCATACGATCCCAACGGATCTTGTTTCGCTGAATTCTGTAATCGTATGGAAAAGTTATACAATTTCTTAGTTGTACACATTTTTACTTAAATTAATTCAATTCCTTTACTTAAAAAAAATGGGCTTAACCTTTTTCCTTGGCCCATTAAAACTGAAAATACCCAACCCGCCAGATCACTCCTCCTTCCTCCAGGAAAGCTTCGATCCCTACTCCTCTTCTTTATCATCATTACCATGACCTTCAACCTCCTATTTCAACTTCACCCCTCCACCGAACTCCACAACAGTTCCACCATTCCTCTTCTCGTCGCGAGAGCTTCACGGCCATCACCTCATTTCTCAATTCGTCGGCCTCCCCTGAAATCCGACATCGAGCAGTAAAGCACTTCGATCGACATTTTTTTACACGTAATCTCACCAAACTTCACACCCAAATGCTAAACTACCTCGTAAAGCTGAATACGACCTCAAAACTCCCACTCGCTGCACCAAAATACCAGTATCCGAAACCCTAGAAGCCGTTGTTCTAACTTGGAATCGAACGAAACTCCATCGCACCCAGAAACAGGAGCATCAATTTGAAGCTCTTCAACCAACGATTCCATCTATATATCTTTTAGGATTTATAACAATTTATATGATTTCCTATTGATTTTCAAAGATGAATTTTTTTTTACTGGAGATGGAAAAATGTGGCGGCTCAACAGAAGATTATATAATGGGATCATATTTTTGTGCGGCTTAAAACGATGAGTGCATGGCTTGTTTAGGCCCACAAATAAGTTAGGATATTTTAGTTTTTATATTCATTTATATTTGTTTCTACACTCTAAAAATCCCCACGAACACACACGATATCTAAAAATCATGAAAATTGGCGTACAACTACAGTTTGACATTACGGTCCCAACGAAACTGGTTTCGTCGAATTCTGACTCTGTTTGCTCACACAACGTATTTTAAACCTTCGAAATACTGATTGTTTTTCACATTAAAATCCCTTATGGCAACATACTGACTTCAAAAATCACGAAAACTGAAATCTAGCAATGAATTTCACACTACGGATCCAACAAAACTAGTTTCATCGAATTCTGAGGTCGTTTGCAAAACTGGCTATTTTTAAAGATCTAAATAACCCTTTTAAATATATAAATATATTTAAAATAATTAAATTAAATATTTATAAATAAATATTATCGTATATATATTCACAAAGAATATCATACAGCTCCAATTGGATATATAACTCGATATTTCCAATTTCCCAATTATATCGATATTCGATTTATACTTAAATCCTTTTAAAAGATAAATAAATCGTTATAAATTATAAAGGAATTCCACAGCGACTTTTCTAAAATTTGATTTGGACATAAATCATAATCTACACGACGAAATCTCGATTTTTCTCTTTCACTCGAAAAATATACTGCATCAGCTCTGAACGTTTCTTGTTTCACAGAAATCCGATTTAAAACGGCTTCTATATATTCATTTAAAGTTCGAATCGCCAATTTACGAACTGCCGCGCCATTTCGAGCTCGATTATATTTATAATATAATTAATACGTTCAACTGTCGTTTATATAATATATTCTTTAATATAATTCAACTCTAAACTGAAATATCTTTATTATAAATTGTCCAGTTCACAGTATATTGTGAATTCCAATAATTCTAATTATTTCCGAATTAAATATATTATTTAATTATTATTTTAATTAAATATTCAAATTTATTTAATTTAAACCATTTTAAATTACCAAACCATATTTTAAAAAAATTATTCGACCGCAAAAATACGGGACGTTACAGCAGCCGAAATTTTCTGAAATGTTCATGAGTTAAATTATATTTATATGTTGAAATATATTCGTGTGTTGATAATTTATTCGTGATTGAAATAAATTCCTTAGACGATAAAAATCACATTTTTATCGCTTGTATGAACTATATAAAATATTCATGTTTGAAATAAATTGTTTGAACAATAAAAATCACATTTTTATTATATGTATGAACTATATAAAATATTCATGTTTGAAATAAATCGTTTGAACAATAAAAATCACATTTTTATTATATGTATGAACTATATAAAATATTCATGTTTGAAATAAATTGTTTGAACAATAAAAACCACATTTTTATTATATATATGAATTGCTAAAAAAATACTCATGTGTTGAAATGAAAATCTATTAGTTAAAATTTTTATTTTTAACACGTATATAAAGTGAAAATGGTTTGGAAATCGAAGGATGAATTATATATATATATATATATATATATATATATTAAAATAGCAGTTCGTGTTTTGAAATCGTAAATTTAAACGATTATACCGGGAGATTCGACCGTCGGATTTTCCCACAACTGGAACCATTAGGTCCGTCTTGAAAAGATCTTTCCAACGATATAAAATTTGCAAAGATCCAACGGTTAGATTTTCAGATATGTGTAAATCAAATCTAGATAAAAATAGCGCCAGAATGAATTATATTTTTATATATATAAATATAAATTAAAATAAAATAGTAACTTTAAATGATGATACCGGGAGATCTTAGCGTTTGATTTTCCCAAAACTGGAACCGTTGGGTCCGCTTTGAAAAGATCTTTCCAACGATATAAAATTTGTAAAGATCCAACGGTTAGATTTTCAAATATGTGTAAATCAAATCTGAAGAAAAACAGTGCCATGGCCTTGTTATGGCCTGAAGCGTCGTTTAATTAAATTGAACTATTTTTAAACAAATAAAAATAGTGAAAAATCGTTATAAAATATATATAGCGATATGGAATGGAGATAAACCAATTTTACTTGGTTTATCAGATATTTTGATGGTTAGATGTATTTGACATAAAAATTAAATTAATGAACTGAATTATTGATGTCGAATAATTTAACCATGGAAGAATTGATTTGAATTCTAAATATACGTGAATTATTTGAAAAGGCCGAGTTAATTCTCGTTTCAAATAATTGATTGACGATAAGAAGTCAAAGATATGAAGACGATGCAAGACCGATGATCTTCACATCGAATGGATGGCTACTGATGCCTTTAATGGGAGTTGCTGCCCTGAAGGGGTTACAATGGTGGTTGTCCGGACGTACTTGTTGATCGTTCGGATGTGCGAGGGCCTCTCTCCTGTATTGGACATACGGGGGAGGAATAAGGTGCCTCCGGTTTCGTTCAGACCCAAAACGAACTTGTAAGTGGATGTGTGTCTGACATTGTGGATTGACAACGTGGCATGCAGAGATGCAGTGATCAAGGCTTTTGTTGAAAAGCAGAGCCTTGTGTTTGATGATCAAAGCATAGCTTTAATATAGCACCGCTTTGTGTATAGCGTTAATTCGCGAGCCTCACACTCTGGTATGAACCACAAACGGGAGAGGACCCCATGGAGGACATGCGTTTCCTTCTAGCTAGGAGTAGTGTCAGTGGTTTACAAGCCCTGGCAAATTTGACTCATGTGTTTGTTGGAATGCGAGGCGCCTCGGTTATTTCGGTCTCTGCGGAGTCGATGGATGGTTTGGTAGATATACCGCCCAGTTTGACGCCCCATAGGGGAGGGATACGCAGTGTTCAGGCATTTTAATCCACTCTGTGTGGACCGGCCCTGACGATCCAAGGTGCAGTTGCGGCTGTTCGTGAGGGGCAGGCTAGAGCGTCTCGAAGCGGTAAGGACGATCCCTTGCCTTGGTTCATGACGAAAATCCAATTTCAAAATGCGACATCATGCGGTTTTGATTGTAAACCAATCTATGGCGACATAGTGGCATGGGGCACTTATGTCGTCTATGATTGATATATTATGATTGAAATTGTTTTTGAAACATAGAAACACTAGTAATAATATCAAATGATTTCGTTTTATTCGTATCAAGCATATTTGGCCAATATAAGGTAAAACTCTATCCTCCGATTTGCGTTGCATTGTGTGATGGGACTTGAGTCTTATATTGGCTTCGTTTTTTTAAAAAGCATTGCATTGTTTAATGATTTACTTTATTTCATGCACTGGCAAACACTGGAGTAAACTCGTTCCGCGTTAGCGGAGTGGTCCTATGATTTGCCTTATTATTGTTGTTTAACACGATAGGTAGATTTCCCATACCAGTCCCATGACTGACTCGTAGTTTGTTTCACTTGCAAACTCAGGTACCCTATTTTCTACATGGGCAGCCTTGTATTCAGGTTTGAGTAGGCTCATTCTGGATAGTTATAGAGCTAAAGATGGATTCTATCATATCTATTTTGTTGTTCGTACCCTGTTATGTATTTTATGTTTGATTCCGCTGCAGACATTTTATATAAAGCTGAAACTGTATTTTGTACTAAGTGTGATCCTGTTATACCGTGTAACTCAAATGATTATGTTTATCTAGTGTATTCTGTTGTACATTATCTGGTGTAATGATATATTTCTGTTCGGTTGTTACTGTTTATGTGTTATATTCCAAAGATTACCCTTGCCACCGTGGAACGGGGGTTAGGGGTCGTCACAGAAACTAGAACGGAGGCATGCTTTGAAGAATATGTATCAGATTGAAAAGAATAACTAATTTATTTTCTATCTCGTTTTTGGGCCATCTATTTATAGGCTGGAGGAGGTGCCTATCTGAGCATTAATGACCCTTGGAAAGGTTGCGGCCCTTTAACCAAGCAGTGCATGAATGTGCATGCGCATTTAAGATGAAACGGTCGTATCCCCCCAATTGAAGGGACTTGCTAGATCAAATTGATCAAAATAACTCGTCTCAGCGCAACAAGCCCAAGCTGTAACCAGCGGTCTATTTAACCATGAGACCCCAAGAGTTCCACGGCACAACGCCCAATTTTTGGCACTAATATTATGTCACGGGCCCCAATAGTCCCAAAGAACTAAGCCCAATTTGACATCAATATAATATTGTGTCATGGACCTCAATGGTCCCAAGGCACTAAGCCCAATTTTACATCAATAAGATATTATGTCATGGACCTCAATAGTCCCAAGGCACTAAGCCCAAGTTGACATCAATATAATATTGTGTCATGGACCAAAGGGTCCCAAAGCACTAGGCCCAATTTGACATCAAGAAGATATTGTGTCTTGGCTTAGCCACACCTAATATGAGCTCTCTTCTCCTTTATTTATATAAGATTATAGAAGAGTGCAGGATACTCATTGTGACGGCCCGCCCCACACCAACCGACATTTCCTCCAAAAGTGCATTGTATGCATGTCCAGTTAGCACGGGACGGTCGTCAGAAGAAAAGAAAGAAGACGAAGAATCAACAAAGATCCTATAGTATGTCTCACAGCGCATGGAATAAAATATAATCATAACATATACTTGACACAAAACAGGCGAGACAGTGCATAAGCTGAAAACAAACTATAATAGCAGTGGAAAATCCAAATACAGCTTATGTTCCACAACATCGTTATTACAACTTTTAAACTGTCTCTAAAAGCAAAAGTAAGATAAGGAAGGCACACTACTAATGCCCAAGTAGTGACCACCAACGACGTAGGGAGAATATATGTAGATAATACGTATGAGCCTCCTGCTCACCTCCGATACAACTATTCGTGCATACCACCTAACCTGTCTCTAGTCTGCTCGTGTGAGCACCCAGAGTAATAAGAAGAAATATAAAACTCTGTGTCAGACATTAGTCTGGTATGAGTGGTAGCAAGCACAAACAGAACAGTAACAGGTATAATAAACCATACTTGAACCTGGACCTGCAACCAAAGAGTTAGCACTACATACCGTACAATACTCTAAGGTGCCACTAATACATGGTGTAAAGAGTACGGGGATGGGGGTGTGCATGTCATAGTGATGGCAAACAATCAAGCATAGCAACTATCCTCACATCTCTCACTCAGTGCGTAAAGTATACGGTATTCACCACTTCGATCACCTAATCCTTTGCTATGATCACTCTACCCCATGGAGTCACAATGGCTCCACTGCACTGATCCGTAGCCACTAGTCCTTTGCTATGTCCACTCTGCCCCATGGAGTCGTACACACCCCACAGCACTGGCTCATAGCCTTGCTACAATCACTTTGCCCCTCGAGTCACCATGACTCTACTACATTGATACGTAACCTAACACTCATCTTTCGGTGGTGAATCGAAGTTATGAACATCGACAACTCCTTAGCACACGTCCCACAACAAAGTCCAATCATGAAGTGAACTCATTGGTTCCCAACTGGATCCTGAGCTCTAACTTCCATTTGGACTACCTTTGCATCTCGGGTTTTTAGTCGTCACTGGATCGGTTCGGTTCTTCTTACTCTTTGCTTCAGATCGTGCTCCCGGTTCGATTCGTGGCCTTCATTATCGTGGCGGTTCGGATCAGCCTTGGTCACCCCTGGCGGATCGGGTCGGCCTTCAAGTCCAAATTCTCCGGTCGTGGAAGGGGTTCGAATCGTGATATCCTTCCTCCAGTGGCTCGGATCAGCTCCAGGTCGTGGTACTCCTCTTCTGGTCAACCGGTTCGGAGTTGACCACATGGGTCGGATCGGGGTGTGCTTCGTGTGCGGATCGCGATCCTTGGTCACGAGTGAAATTCCGGTTCAGGTCGGAGGAGCGTGGGTTTAGGGCACCCGATCCGATCCGGTCCCTGTATGTTTCCAGCACTTTGTCCAGCGAGTGTTTTATGCCATTCGACGGCGTTTTTGACTAATCTAACTTATCTAATCAATCACAAAGCATACCATACAGTCATAGCAACATATAACATCAACCATAAACACCAAAACAACAACTTGATAGGTTAAAATGGATCAAACATAGCCAAACCCCCATATTTTCCCTTAAGTATGTTCTAGCATAACTAATGATAGGATTGACAAAACTTAACCAAATTAACCCAAACTTCTAACAGAGGTCTAAAACATCATTTAAGAATTTATAAATATTTTTCTAGACTTTTAACATGCATAAATTCGCTAGTTAACACTAATCAACCCTAATTAGCCATTATTAGTGTAAAAGTGAAATGACCCAAACTTCCCAGTAAAGAAAAGCCTGGATTGCTTTGAGAACAATACACATCAGAACACAAACTGAGGAACATTTATTGCTGATTACGACAATTACATCAGAGTACAAGAATATAACGGAGTATGAATACTTATTACACAAAGAAATACAATAATATCAGAGATTTAAATTACACTTAAATAGCAGCGGAGAAATATTACAAATACACAACTGAAAGGAATACACGGATACAGAGCTTTCCGAATATCGCTTCATCTGTAAATTAGGATCCTGTAAAAATCTGCAAAAAGCTACTCGACTGCCCGTGTGGAAAATATGGGCACCCGAGTTTGCCAGTGAAACAAACTACAGGTTAGTCATGGGACTGGTATGAGAAATCTTAACTTATCTAATAATAAGGCTAACCACAGGACCACGCCGCTAACGCGGAACGGGTTTACTCCATTGGATTGCCAGTGCATAAAATAAAGTAAATCGTTAAACAACGCAATGCTTTTTAGAAATATGAAACCATTATAAGACCCAAGTCCCATCACACAATGCAACGCAAACTGGAGGATAGGGTTTTACCTTATAATGGTCAAAAGATGCTTGATACGATAAAACGGATTTAATATTAGTGTGTATATCTATGGGTATATATATATATATATATATATTTTTAAAAAAAACATTTCAATCATAATGTATCAATCATAGACGGCATAGTACCCCATCCTACTATGTCGCCATACTAGTTCTACAATCAAAACCGCAAGGTCGTATTGGAAATTGGATTTCCATCATGAAATCGAGGCTAGGGATCGTCCTCTCTGATTCGAGACACTCTAGCAAATGCCCCAGGATTCCCCGCAGTGAGCCCTTGGAGAGGTAGGGTCGGTCCCCGCCTAACGGTAGTGGATTAGTTATGCCTGAACACACGTTTCCCGGTTCCTTTAAACCTATAGTATGACCACTAACGGCCTATAAATCCGAGGCGCCTCAAAATCCATCATCCACATAAGTAAAATGTCGGCCAGTTTAAGCACTGACACTACCCCTAGCTAGAAAGAAACGTGTGCACTCCCTATGGTCCATATCCCGTTTTTGACTCATACCGGGGTGTGAGGCTCGCGAAGTCACGCTATACACAAAGCTATGCCGTAATAGGCTATACTTTGATCATCCCACAAGGCCCTGCTTTTCAACAAAAGCCTTGATCAATTGCATCTTGGCGTGCCACATTGACAATTCACGCCATGCGATCAATCACTATTAATATATACCAGGGTGTTAAGCAGAGAATAAATTCTCCACCACCAATCAGATATACATCAATAAAAATCAATATAATTCACATGGAACGAAATCCATTGTCAGACACACATCCATTTACAAGTCCGTTCTGGGTCTGAACGAAACCAGAGACACCTGAGAGGTCCTCGCATATCCGGACAATCAACAATACGTCTGTACGGCTACCACTGAAACCCCTTCAAGGTAGCTACTCCCATCATGGGTCTCAGTAGCAACACATCCATTCGATGTGAAGATCATCGGTCTTCAATCACCGTCTTCAACTTCGACTCTTCATCGTCGTAGTAATTATTCGGAATGGGTTAAACCCGGTCTTTCCGAATAACTCTCATATTTTTATAATTAAAAATCGAGTACTATAAAAACACATCCAACACCACATTCCAATTCAGAATTATTCTTCTAATGAAATATTCACATAATCTTATCAAAGATAAATTCTTTAAATTTATACTTAAATCTTTCTTTTAAAGATTTATTAAAACCCTAATCTGGTTTTAAATATCAAATAATCATTATTCAATGATTATTTAAATTTAGGAAATTAATCTTATGCTTAACTGGGTTAAAGAACTAATGTCATTTAAAACATAGTTCACGGTAAACCCAAATTGTTTCCATAAAGTATGGAATCTTCACAGAAATCAAATCAATATATAATCGTTATAAATTTCTGTATCCGACCAATAATATAAATGGAATAATGGCAAAGCCTCTTAGATTCCATATGTAGTATCGGTTTTCTTTTACAGAAGCTTATCTCGGTTATTACTAATTCGAATTCCATTCAACTCCAATTTAATATATTAAATTGGAAAACTTGGCTTTTGGAAAATTCCCATTTAAATCTTAATAAAAGATTTATAAATTCCAAATCATATTTTCACTGTCAGTTGGGTCAAAGAACACATGTCGCTTAAAAACACAGTTCACAATAAACCCGACTCACATTCCATCTTATTCCAATTACTAAATATAATTGAAAACTTTAATAATCTAAATTAAAAGATTATTCTCTTCATACGGGGTTTAAGAACAGTGTTATTTAAGACACTATTCACGACAAACCCAAAATCCAATTTATTTAATTAAATTCAATTAAATATTAACAAATTTGGAAAACTTTATTAAATCTGAATTTAATGATTTATTCTAGTTAATAACTAGTTCGTTTCAATAAAATATATTTTTCCAAAATATATTCTTTTTCTAAGATATTCTTTTCTAAAATATTTTCTAAAATATTCTTTTTCTAGAATATTCTTTATTGGAATGTGACTCAATCATCAACCATATATTGCATGTAATCTACAAGCATGATAAATAATTATCAAACATCCAATTAATCAACCAAAGTGGATTCTACACTAAATATTGGAACTAGTGTAGATCAAATATCATCCCAACACTCGTGTGGGGTTTCATCCATCAAACAAATAATAAATTATTTGTGCACTTGGGCGATGTGTGAAAATTATCGTCCCAATCACATAAACAAGTCGGATATCTTGTAAATGGAAGTGTAATATTCCAATTGGAATATACTAAACATTATATTTATCACGTCAAACATTTCAACATCACAGCCATATATTTCAATTATTTTTATTGTGGACAAATGACAATAAAAATCTAATCTCTTATTCCAATTCTTTTTATTGTTAACAAGTGACAATAAAAATCTTAACTTTTATTTCTAATCTTTTGTGTAATCCTTTTTCAATGACCAAAAATGAATATTTTTGGTGAGATCCTTTTAAGTGACCAAAATTGAATATTTTGGTGAAATCCTTTAAAGTGACCAAAATTTGAATATTTTGGTCTCGTTCTTTTTAAATGACAAGAATGTTCTTTTTATTTTAATTTACATTTCCTAACATAAATGTACTTTTTATTCTAATATTCATTTTCTAGCAAAAATGTACTTTTTATTCTAATATTTATTTTCTAGCAAAAATGTACTTTTTATTCTAATTCTTTTAAAGTGACAAAAATTGTAATTTTGTCTAATTCCTTTTAATGTACAAAATATGATACTTTTGTTAAATTCTTTTCAATGTAACAAAATATGATAATTTTGTCTAATCTTTTCAATGTAAACAAAAATGTCAATTTTGTCTTCATTCTTTTAAAGTAAACAAGAATGCTAATTTTTCTTTACTCCTTTTTAATGACCAAAATGTGATCTTTCTTCTAAATGAACAAAAATGTATATTTTTGTTTTAATCCTTATTAATGACAAAAAAGGTGATTTTTACTTCGTTCTTTTTAATATGACAAAAATGTCCATTTCTAATTCATTCCCTTTTAATGTATAAAAATATACATTTCATATTCATTCCTTTTTAATGTATAAGAATATACATTTCATATTCATTCCTTTTTAATGTATAAAAATATACATTTCATATTCATTCCTTTTTAATGTATATAAAAAAAAATCGGTTTCAATCTTTTAAAGTGACAAAAATGACTATTTTTATTTTAACTAACATGGTGGCAAAATGACTCTTTTTATTTCACAAATCATGTTTTGACCGAAAATGTTAATTTAATATCACTAATAATGTTTGACCAAAAAATGTTATTTTCTCGTTAATCATTCTTTTAACAAAAAGATTATTTTTGTTCGCTAATCAAATTTTGGCAAAAATGTTTATTCTTGTTCGCTAATCAAAATGTTCTTTTATTACTAACGTTCATCTTATAACTAAATGTGCTTTTTAACCAGATGTACCTTTTCTAACATAAACGGTGTTTATATCATATGTTGACAACTCTAACATAAACGGTGTTTTATTCTAATTAAACAATTCTAATCAAACGGTGTTTTAATGTTAAATGAACATTATTAACAAAAGTGATGTTTTAATTCTAAAGTAACATTTCTAGTCAAATGTGTATTTTTAATCATACATGAAATTTCTAACAAAATATATATTTATATTTCTAATGTACATTTATAACAAAATGTATATTTATATTTCTAATGAGAAAATGTCACTAAAATTGTACTACTAGCAATTTATATTTTTATTCACATCTAATAGGTAAATAAAAGTGTACTTTTTCAATTCATGCTTTTATTTCACATTTATATGTAAATAAAAAGGTGCTTTTAATTCTATATGAACATTTCTAACAAAATGAACTTTTTATTCTATGTGAACATTTCTAATATAAATGAACTTTTCTAATATAAATGAACTTTTTATCCTATGTGAACATTTCTAAATAAAATGAACTTTTTTTATTCTATGTATTCTAATGACAAATCGACATATTTCTATTTCAACTAATTTAATGAACAAAAATGTAACTTCTGTCTAACCATCACCTAGTTAACAAAAATTGTTAATTTTGTTTAACCGTCATCTAATTAACAGAATGTTAATTTTCTTCAATTGCAACATTTTTATATATACCATAAAGATATGGTTTTAACCCTTTCTATTTAACCAAATGAATATTTTGCTTTCTAATTTAACCAAATCAATATTTTGTTTTTCACCATTTTCTATGTATGTAAATGACATATTTGCTAACAAAACAGTGTTTTTATTCTAACATCACATTTGCTAACAAGACGGAGTTTTTAGTCTAGTTTGACAACTCTAACATAAATGATAATTTTATTTTAGTTTGACAACTCTAGCAAAATGATGATTTTATTCTAATTAGACAACTCTAACATAAATGATAATTTTATTTCAATTATCTTATCTTGACAAAAATTAACAAATTTGTTTTAACAAATTTGTTTTTGACAAACATGACAAATTATTGTCTCAACAATTTTATTCAACAAAAATTTATATTTTTGTTTTTCAACTTTGTATATTACAACACGATATCAACCAATTAACAGATCTATACAACACATCAATCATAGAATCAAATCACGTCACATAACAAACAGAATTTTACCGCGGATAGATGATAACACATACATAAATAATTTTAATTATTTAAGAAGAAAAATAGAATTTCTCACATTGCTATTCAGATCTGAATTTTCCTTGAATTTTGATTTGCTCCGTTTCAGATCTTGTTAGTGTCATGTTGTAGATCTCGAAATTACGATTGCAACGAATCCAACCTCGCCAAATTCTGATTAGAAACGAATGAGATATGAATTGTTTTGTGAAATCAAAATTTCAAATTAAATTATTAAGAGAATCGAAAAGGGAATATTCCCTTTCCTTCTACCTTCTGTAAATCAGCCGATGCTCTTATTACTTTTATTCGATCTTAGGTTTAGAGTTTCCTTCCGATCTGTGCAACGTGAAGTCAATCGGAGGGTAGCACGGTGTAGGGCCTCGAGAGGCGCATGCACGCCAGAAGAGGGGGCCTACTCGGTGGTGCTATGGGCCCACGGCGGCGGTATGAACCCATGAGGTTCGGTGGCTCGGTCCTTAATGTTCGAGACTCCAGGGGTCAATCAGATCGTATCAAATCGAAGAGTGTACGGAGTACTTGATTTGTTATACAGGTTGGAGTTCTAATTCGATTTGGACAGGGAGGAAATTCGGATTAAAGGAGGGAGCACGATGGCCTTTGGTTTCGTATGATGGCGGCTGGGAAGAATACGGATTAGGGTTCTTATACGGTCCGTATTTATACTAGTATTTAGGTGTATTTTCTAATTAATTTAATCCATTTAAATCCAAAAATATCTTTCATCTCATACAAACTCCAATTCAAACCCAACGAGTGTCGCCCTAGCTAATAACCCCTGTCCCGGACACAATGGAATATGTTTCGTAACCCATTTCGGCTGTTACTATATGTTTTTCTTTAAATTAAAATATAAATCAATTTATATTTAATTTAAACGTACATTTTAAATTACCGGGGTCACATACGGACTCTAAAAATTACAGAAAAATTATTTCTAGTTATGTTTTGACGATACGGTTCTAACGAGACTAATTTCGTCGAATTCTGAGACTGTTTGAAAAATGGCCATTTTCAGGTCAATTAAATTTGACTGAAACAGTCAAAACACGTTTTCTGTTGTCATGCTCACATATTAGTTCGAAAAATTTTGGAAAAATAAACTTAACAATAATTTGACATTCCGGTTCCAACAAAAGTGGTTTCGTCGAAAACCGAGGTAGTTTGAAAAAATGGCTATTTTTAAGGCCAATATATTATATTAAAATATATGTAAATTCTACAGCGACTTTTCTAGATTTTAAACTGGACATAACTTTTGATTTTTAAAACGAAATTTCAGTTTTTCAGATTCGTTAGAAAGATATGGTTAAACAGATTTAAATATTTCTTGTTTCGCTCAATTCTGATTTATTTTGAATCCGGTACAGTCAGTCAAAGTTCAAATTCAAATTTTCAAACCGCAGCGCTGTTTTAAACTCCTTTTAGAATTAAATTAAATTTATTCGTTTTAAAATAGATTTCTAGTCGTTATTATCTAAAACAAATTATTTTAAATATTAAAATCCATTAATATTTCTAAAATAAAATTTTTAAATTGGCCCCAAAATTCCGGGTTGTTACAATAAGCAAGCTAATCACTCACCTTAGCCACAAATAAACTTTAGATCTGAAATAAATCTCTATTTGGCACAAATCCCAATGCAACACAGCAGCTCCAATCTTGATTTGGTGTTTATTTGCCTTTATTTGATGTTGTTAATCCCAATCTTCAAGTAGAAAGTGATTTGGAGGTGTTTTAGAGGTTGGAGGCCATTTTTAGGGTTTCTAAGAGGTAAGTGGAGGCTAGAAAACTGAAATGAAATGAAAACCTAACTCATTTCAGCCCCCCATAACCCTAATCCTGAAATGCGTCATGGGCCCAATCACTAATCACCCTATTTGGCCCGGTTAAGCAGTTTTCCACCTTCCAAACCTTATTTCAGCCATTTCTCCTAAACGGTAAGACCTTTTTCCACATGCGACCACACTACGGAAAGGTAAACCATCATTCGAGGCCAATGGAAGTGGTTTAAGGTCAAAACTCCTTTTCAATCAAAAGTTATGGATGAAACAAGATCAGCTAGGGGTAAAATGGTCATATAAAAATCGGCAAAAATCATGAACATGAGAAATGACCCCATTAGTCGTCCTCCAACGCTACATGACCATACGACTTCATATGAGAAAGAAATAAATATTCTACAATCCTCTAATGCGTAGAATGCGGGTCGTTACATTCTCCCCCCTTAAGAAATTTCGCCCCCGAAATTCCCTAACCAAAACATACAAAGGGTCCCGCATGCCTACCAATCATTTGCAAACAATCAAATACGCAAAATAAACAAAACAAGTCTATCCTAGCATGCGGAATAACTATATCGCAAAGAAAATCTTACTAGGCAAAGAGTTCTGGATACGTCTTCCTAATGCTCTCCTCTGTCTCCCAAGTACAGTCATTCTCGTTCTCGCCCCACTGAACCTTGACTAGTTTCACCGCCTTCCTTCGAGTTGCTTTGTATATTCCCCGACAATACGAATCGGCTCGTGGTTCCCAACCGCCTCGGGTTCTACTTCGAAGTCCTCTAACCGATCAGGTGAAATATTCATATCTAGGTTGTACATGAACTTCCTTAGCTGGGAAACATGAAACACGTTGTGAACTCCCGCCATCTTCTCTGGTAATTTAACTCTATACGCCAAATTCCCAACTTGCTCAAGAACTGGGAATGGACCAACAAATCTTTGTGCTAACTTGCCTCTCCTACCAAATCGAATCACGCTCTTTAACGGAGAAATCTTGACAAACATCAAGTCACCAATGGAAAATTTTAAATCTCTTCTCCTCTTATCAACATAACTCTTCTGCCTATCTTGGGCAGCTTTCATTCGTTGTTGAATGATCTTAATCTTATCTGAAGTTTCTCTTATCACATCTAGTCCATGCACAAACTTCTCACCAGTCTCTATCCAACATGATGGTGAGTTGCACAGTCTTCTGTACAAAGCTTCAAATGGAGCCATACCAATACTGGATTGGTAACTATTATTATATGCAAACTCTACTAGATGAAAATGGTCATCCCATGATCCACCAAAATCCAATATACAAGCTCTCAAGAGATCTTCCAGTATACGATTCACTCTCTCTATCTGATCGTCGGTTTGAGGATGGTACGCGGTACTGAGATGTAATTCTGACCCCAATGCCTCTTGTAAGCTCTTCCAAAACCCACTAGTAAACAATGGATCTCGGTCACTCACAATGCTTTTGGGTACTCCATGAAATCTCACTACCCACTTCACATACAGTTCTGCTAACTTAGCTGCCGTTCTGTTCGACTTGACTGGTATAAATCTTGCACTCTTGGTCAATCGATCCACAATTACCCAAATGCTATCATGTCCCGATCTAATCCTTGGTAAACCATCAATGAAATCCATTGAAACTTGTTCCCATTTCCATTCAGGAATTTCTAATGGTTGCAACAAACCACTAGGCTTCTTTTGCTCGGCTTTAACTAGCTGGCAATTCATGCACTTGGATATAAACCTCCCAACTTCTCTTTTCATCCCTTCCCAGTGGTAAGTTTGCTTCATGTCTTGATACATCTTGTTACCACCGGGGTGTATAGTTAGTTTTGAGAGATGACATTCTCTAAGCACTTCATCTCTCAAGCCTTTCACGTTGGGTACAACTAGTCTTCCATTTTTTCGAAGCCATCCTTCTCGATCAAGTCCATACAAATTCATCTCCTCATCATTTCCCATCTCTATCTTGGAGATGATTTCCAATAGGTTAGGATCGTTCCTCTGACTAGAACCAATCCGCTCAATAAAAGTCGATCTAACCGTCAAACTTGCCAACATTTCGGGATCCAATCCATAATTAGGTCTATAATCATATCCCACGGCATACTCTAGTTACTTTCATTCAATAGACATGATAACTAAACTGGCATGCCTCCTACTCAATGCATCAATATAGAACCTAGTCTGCTACCACATGCATCCATGTATACCGTCATCTCTTTGTTCTCTATTACCAGAATCCTACAGGTGATAGTCTACTCAAAGGAATAAAAAAAATAGGAACAAACATAGCAACCATAGCATCCATCAAACATGTCCTATCTATCACCTGCTAAAGCCATACATACATCATGCCTATTTGACCGGTCCAACCAATCCCAAAGCTAATGGAAGTCCCGCCTCCATACATACGTCGATACCTACTTGACTGGTCCAACCAATCCCAAGTCTAGTGGAAGCCCCGCCTCCATACGAACTACCGTACGTCCCATGTACGTTTATCCTCCAAGGATAACTAGACCACGTCCAACGGATCCAAGGTAACGGGCGTCCCCAGATACCCCTGCTTCTAGTCCTTCTAGAACACTCTAAGTATCGACGATTTCTTGGTACTCTCATCAGAAGAGCTACCCACATACTCGGACCCAGTCTCGAGTATCCACTACTGACAAAATCTCAAGTCCAACATGAGTCGGCTCCCTATTCGTTGCATCTCCAAGATCAACGAACAACCATTTTCCTTTTTTGGGATCAAGTCCAACTTGAAATTGTCCTAACCTTCATTGCATCTCCATGACCAACGAGCACATCTTATCCCTCTAAAGTTCCTAACCATCCATTTCTTTGTATCCTTCTCAAGTCCCACTCAAGTCGTCTCATGGCCCTATCAAATCCAACTCTCTTGAGTTTCACTCGAGTCATCTCATAGCCATATCGAGTCCAACTTGGGGCAGTCCACGTCATCGAACAGTCTTATCATGTAACGACTGCACATCACTCCTCAGTAAACTAAGATATCATCCAATGGAAATTACATCAACTACTTATATCCCATGCAAACCATCCTAGTCGAGCTTGACGTTCCCTAAGCACAAGCCCCAAAGGCCTAAACCAATATCAGACAAGCACTCAAGGAACATTTCCTCCGAATTCAGACAATCTACGCGAGATGATACTAGAAAAACAACTAAGCAATCACAAACAAACATACATCCATAACTCGATAAGACCACATTACAACAAATCAGGTAAAGGCTAATCGAACCACCTATCGGGTTCGTCACAACTAAAGGTCTATCGACTATCTCAGGTTCCAATCCCAACTTATCTACCAGGTCACTAGATATGAAGGAATGGGATGCCTAGCTATCAAAAAAACTAGAACAGAAACATCATAAATAGAAAGCATACCTTGAACGACGACATTCTTTTCTTTCTCCGCCGCAGTTAGGGCATTCGACGAAGAAGGAACAGCACTAATGGCATATGCTTTCACAATCTGCTTCTCCTTAAGAGGTTGTGGACACTTATCCTTGTGATGTCCCACTTGGCCACAGTTGAAGCACTTCCTATCCACAAGCTTGGCCCGACAATCTCTAGCATAGTGTCCCTTCTTACCACAGCTGAAGCACTCAACATTTTTCTTACTCTTTTTCTGGCCATCTTTAGTCTGGTTTTGCTTCCTCTTATTCTAAGAGTTATTCTTGCCTCCACCGCCTTCTTGCGGTTTTGGCTCTCCTGTAGATACAACAACAACTTCAGTCTTTGACTTAGCGTAAAGACTCTCTGATCTCAAGGGTTTCCCCACAATAGATTCAAACGTCTCATCGATGTGGTTAGTAAGCCTTTCCCCTAAGTATCCATCCAACCCAGTTATGAACTTCTCGTTCTTCTTCTCGGCAGTGTCGACAAGAGATAATCCATACTTCGATAAAGTATCGAACGCAGCAGTATAGTCCGAGACTGCCCTACCATTCTGTTTAAGTTCCAAAAATCTCCTAAACAACTCTGACTTTTGAGCAGCTGGAATGAACTTTTCACTTAAACGAGTCATAAACTGATCCCATGTAACTTGATCCTCTGGAGTGGCTGCCTTAATAGCATTCCACCAATTCATCGCTCGCCCTTGCAATTGACGAGATGCAAGCCTTCTCTTCATCGCATCCTCGATACCCAAGTCTTCGAAGATACGATCACAGCAATCCAACCAATCCTGAACATCCGTAGCCGACTCCGTTCCGTGGAACGGCTTCCCACCAAGGTTAGTGTAATCCTTGCACAGCTAGGCAAAATCGTCCCTAGGCGCCTGCACGGCTACACCACCACCATTAACGACATTAGGAGTCGCCCTCTGAATATCCCTGAGCATCTCCCTCATGAGGTCAGTAAACATAGCCCTTATGTCAGGAGCATTCCCATTATTGGCTCCTCTACCAGCACCTCTCAAATTTCGGCTCATTGTCAAATCTGTAAAGAGAAAATGATTAACCATCTCCATAGTCGTGCCAGTGCAGTACGACTTCATCCTTATACTACTAATAGTACATATATATATATATATCTTTTGAAAACCAAAATAATCACAAATACGCGCTGTCAAATACGTACTATCTATCCCTAGTGACTTCCCTAGGTTAACTACGCAACCTAGAGCTCTGATACAAAGTGTGACGACCTGCCCCGCACCAACCGACATTTCCTCCAAAAGTGCGTCGTACACATGCCCAGTTAGCACGGGATGGTCATCAGAAGAAAAGAAAGAAGACGAAGAATCAACAAAGAACCTGTAGTATGTCTCACAGTGCATGGAATAAAATATAATCATAACATATACTTGACACAAAACAGGCGAGACAATGCATAAGCTGAAAACAAACTATCATAGCAGTGGAAAATCCAAATACAGCTTATGTTCCACAACATCATTATTACAACTTTTAAACTGTCTCTAAAAGCAAAAGTAAGATAAGGAAGGCACACTACTAATGCCCAAGTAGTGACCACCAACGACGCAGGGAGAATATATGTAGATAATATGTAGGAGCCTCCTGCTCGCCTCCGGTATAGCTACTCGTGTATACCACCTAACCTGTCCCTAGTCTGCTCGTGTGAGCACCCAGAGTAATAAGAAGAAACATAAAACTCTGGGTCAGACATTAGTCTGGTATGAGTGGTAGCAAGCACAAACAGAACAATAACAGGTATACTAAACCATACCTGAACCTGGACCTGCAACCAAAGAGTTAGCACTAAATATCGTACAATACTCTTAGGTGCCACTAACACATGGTGTAAAGAGTACGGGGGTGGGGGTTTGCATGTCATAGTGATGGCAAACAATCAAGCGTAGCAACCATCCTCACATCTCTCACTCAGTGCGTAAAGCATACGATATCCACTACTTCGATCACCCAACCCTTTGCTATGATCACTCTGCCCCATGGAGTCACAACGGCTCCACTGCACTGATCCATAGCCACTAATCCTTTGCTATGTCCACTCTGCCCCCATGGAGTCGTACACACCCCCACTGCACTGGCTCATAGCCTTGCTACGATCACTTTGACCCTCGAGTCACCATGACTCTACTGCATTGATACGTAACCTAACACTCATCTTTCGGTGGTGAATCGAAGTTATGAACATCGACAACTCCTTAGCACACGTCCCGCAGCAAAGTCCAATCATGAAGTGAACTCATTGATTCCCAAATGGATCCTGAGCTCTAACTTCCATTTGGACTACCTTTGCATCTCGGATTTTTAGTCGTCACCGGATCGGTTCGATTCTTCTTTCTCTTTGCTTCAGATCATGCTCCCAGTTCGGTTCGTGGCCTTCATTCTCGTGGCAGTTCGGATCGGCCATGATCGCCCCTGGCGGATCGGGTAGGCCTTCAAGTCCAAGTTCTCCGGTTCGGGTCGTGAAAGGTGTTCGGATCGTGATATCCTTCCTCCAGTGGCTCGGGTCAGCTCCAGGTCGTGGTACTCCTTTTCTGGTCAACCGGTTCAGAGATGACCACATGGGTTGGATCGGGGTGTGCTTCGTGTGCGGATCGTGATCCTTGGTCACGAGTGAAATTCCGGTTCGGGTCGGAGGAGCGTGGGTTTAGGGCACCCGATCCGATTCGGTCCCTGTACGTTTCCTGCACTTTGTCCAGCGAGTATTTTACGCCATTCAACGGCGTTTTCGACTAATCTAACTTCTCTAATCAATCACAAAGCATACCATACAGTCATAGCAACATATAAAATCAACCACAAACACCAAAACAATGACTTGATAGGTTAAAATGGATCAAACATAGCCAAAACCCCATATTTTCCCTTAAGTATGTTCTAGCATAACTAATGATAGGATTAACAAAACTTAACCAAATTAACCCAAACTTCTAACAGAGGTCTAAAACATCATTTAAGAATTTATAAATATTTTTCCAGATTTTTCACATGCATAAATTCGCTAATTAACACTAATCAACCCTAATTAGCCATAGTTAGTGTAAAAGCAAGCTAATCACTCACCTTATCCAGAAATAAACTTTAGATCTGAAATAAATTTCTGTTTGGCACGAATTCCAATGCAACGCAGCAGCTCCAGTCTTGATTTGGTGTTGATTTGCCTTGATTTGATGTTGTTAATCCCAATCTTCAAGTAGAAAGTGATTTGGAGGTGTTTTAGAGGTTAGAGGCCATTTTTAGGGTTTCTAAGAGGTAAGTGGAGGCTAGAAAACTGAAATGAAATGAAAATCTAACTCATTTCAGCCCCCCATAACCCTAATCCCGAAATGCGTCATGGGCCCAATTACTAATCACCCTATTTGGCCCAGTTAAGCAGTTTTCCACCTTCCAAACCTTATTTCAGCCATTTCTCCTAAATGGTAAGGTCGTTTTCCACATGTGGCCACTTTCCGGAAAGGTAAACCATCATTCGAAGCCAATGGAAGTGGTTTCAGGTCAAAACTCCTTTCCAATCAAAAGTTATGGACGAAACAAGATCATGTAGGGGCAAAACGGTCATATAAAAATAGGCAAAAATCATGAACATGGGAAATGACCCCAATAGTCGCCCCAACACTACATGACCATACGACTTCATATGAGAAAGAAATAAATATTCTACGATCCTCCGATGCGTAGAATGCGGGTCGTTACACTCATATTTCATGATGTGGGACTAAAAATTGTTTTCCACACTCTTCTTTCAAAATCACTCTTTCTCATTCATATCCAACATTTACATGCATGTGCAATCTACCTTGCATCATTGGATGATCCAGTAATGACTATTCTTGCTGCAAACGAATGCAATGCAGCTACAAACATAACACAGCAATTTGTTGCTCTAACCGCTATTGCTCAAAACCCAAGCATAGTTTGTGATGATGTTCTTTCTGATTTCTATAAGAAATGGTCTAATGATTTCTTAGTAATTAGCACCCCTTTATCAAGTCATGACTAGTTTCAATTAGGAGATTAAAGCTGCTCTTAATTCATTATTTGTTTGTGCATAAGTCGTGAAAAAATGGATTTCTCTTCATGCAATGTTACATATCCCTGGAAATGTTGCTAAGGTCCAAAATTTATTGACTCATCCTGCGTTTTATTTGCGTAACCCAAATAAGGCGACTTAGCTTTCAATAGAAAGCAATACATTTTTTAAGAATTATAATGACACTTTAAGCAGAACAATCATTTTAATGTTTGATTTCTAGAAAATTAGTCTAAATCGTCATATTAATTTTCATTTATCACTTGAGCTAGTGGTTCTTGATAAAATAGTACATGTTTGATTAGATTGTGTGCACCAAACATAGCTATTTAAATCATAATTTTATAATATGCTTTTGTAGTCAAATCTGTTGTTAAATTCATATAAGGTTTTTGTTTTCTTTTCTTTTTAACTTCAGACAGTGTTTCATCTAATATAATCATAATTCATAAAAGAAAAAAGAGCACATGCGATGAATTACGACATTTTGGATACGATTGTTGTGCGAGTTGCAAGAGAAAAATAATGGCAAAAATATTATAAATAATATAATATAACTTGCAAATAGAACTATCAATTGGTTATTAAGTAAAATTAATAAAATGCCCTGAAATAAATTTTGAAGTACGTAACAAAATATTTATTCAAAATACATAAAAACAAATCTAAAACAAATTCATGATTTTATTCTACGCCTCTGCAATCTCTTTTGCCCATAGTGTGCCCTCATCGATGTTCTCTTCTTCCATTGCTCTTTTCAAGTTGTGTATCTTAGACTTAGTTGCCTAGAAAATTTTAAAACTGTCATGTCATTATCAGTGACGTGAGACATCATCTTATTCGGGATGTTGTTTTACCTTTTCTTCTCTTTTGCGGTGCTAAAAGTTTTCTGATCAACGGTAACTCTTTGAATTTTGTTTCTAGTTAATTTCCTCTTTTCCCAATTGTTTATGCAGCAGCATATCTTTTTAATTTGGAAGATCATTTTTGTTTCCAGCCAAGTCATTGAATATAGAAGCAATCGTTTCCTTTCCATTTTCCCATTTTTTCCAATTGTACTTCAACTTTAAATGAGATTTAAAATATATATTTTTGAACCAAAATAATGATATATAGGACATAACCTTTGATTCGGGGTTAGTTAACTCTTTCACTATATGTTTTATTAAACGTTCAACTTCCTTCTCAAATGCAACCAAATCGACTAATCCTGAATCATCACCAATTAATATATTGAGTTTGTACTTAAAAGAAAGTATGTAAGTGGATTATATGTCAAATTTTCAAAAATGGGGAGTTTAAATAATTTTTTACGGTAGAATTGGGCATCTAGTTTCAACATCACATTTGTTGTAGTAAAATACTTCATCTATCTTTTCCACCATCTTCCTGCATTTTGGGCAAGACAAATTATCCAACCATATCGATCATAAATTTGTAGTACAGTGGCATGGCAAGTAAACTTGATTCCTCAATCAATGAAAGATAATTATATTCATTGGCATGCTTAGTCCAAATAAATTTGGGTTTCGATGATAATTAATACTTTCTTGTCTGAATTTTTCATTTCAGTCAATAGTTCTTCCAAAGTTTTTTTCCGTAATTGCCTCTGCAGTATTATCATTTTTGTTGATAATTTGTATGGTCGAATCATTTGGAGCAACCACTTCTCTGAGATGTTAAATTTTTTTTAATGAGATATGCATACAGCATAAGCATTAAATTTAAAAAAAAAATCTGCACTTTCATCCTTAAACATACCTTTTTATCATGGCTAAAACTTCAGCACTTCCAAATTAATATATACCTTGGTAGAATTTGTTGACTCTAAGAAATATGTTATTTTTTTTATTAGGAATTAGTAGTTTAGAAATAAGTATTATTGGTGTAAGTAAAAAATTGGATTATTATAGGTAATTTTCTTCTTTACCTCCATAATTTCTGGCAGAAGTCGAGGTAACTACTAGGACAATAGTTCAATTAATTTTTGATATACTTTCTTTATTGCATTGTTCAGCTAAATCACCACATAAAGTAAATTTAACTTCTATACCACTATAAAAGGAGAAAATTAAATAAGATTTTATTATTAGAAACATAAAACAAAGAAAGAAAAAGCAACTTTGATGACCTACATACCAATTTTATTATTTGATGGAGAATGATGTAAATAAAAGGCAAATGTAAAAGTTTAACAATTTTGATATATAATTTGGTTTTAGCATGAAAACATGAATTTTAAAGTTGTTATGAAGATTTCATTTAATGACATCTTTCAGTCTAGTTTGCAGTTTAATTCTGTTATAATTATACAAAATTTTGCTTTATATAAACCAATAAAATGTTATTAAACTGAACTAGTTAGAAGTAAAAATCAAAACGTATTATATCTAAGACCAAGATTTATCAATATATCAAATTGCATAGGAGGATAAAAAGCCAAAGAAGAAAAAAAATATAACCTAACAGTGTAATAGTTAAACAAAATAAAAACAATGAAATAGGTTTGTAATATTTGACTGAATATAAAATTTTAAAATAAATCAAATCACATTGATAATGAAAAGGATAACCATTACTTGGAATCTGCAATGTTGATATCTCTCTTCAAACTATTGCTTTTTCCTTGAGTTATTTCTTCAATACGTGGCATCGAACAAAATTTTCCAATCACATCCGAAAATAATACTAATATATCATTAACTAAATGGTATTACACTTATATATTGATTTGTTTGTATAATTATATCTAATACACATGTGTCATTTCCGTATTGAGAATCTATTTCATCCAATGGAAAAAACCCAAATTTGTATATAGGAATATTTGTTTCTTCATTAAATGCTTTTTTCATGCACGTGTTAGCACGAAATTCAATATTATAGTGTAACGACCTGAATTTCGCCCGGCTCGAATCGATTGTTGAACCGACCAAGACCGTTCAAAATGGCATAGTGTGACGACCCAAACTTCCTCGGTCTCCAAAGAGAAGAGAAAGGCCGGATTGCTTTGAGAACACGACAAATCAGAACACAAACAGAAGAACATTTCATTGCTTATTACAACAATTCCATCAGAATACACGAATATAATAGAGTTTGAATAAATATTATACATCAGAAAAATATCAGAGATTTAAATTACATTTAAATACATAGCAACGGAAAACTAACTCAAAACACAACTGAAAGAAATACGTGGATACAGAGCTTTCCGAATATCACTTCAGCTGTAAACCAGGATCCTGTGAATATAATATCTGCAAAACCCAACTACCAGCTGCCCGTGTGGAAAATAAGGGCACCCAGAGTTTAGGTTAAAACAATAAACTCCAGGTCAGTTATGTGACTGGTGTGAGAACTAAAACAGTTATTAAATTGATTTTTAAAGTTAGGTAAAACAAGGGACCACGCCGTATAACACAGAACGGGTTTTGACCCCAAGAATACCAGTGCATATAACAAACAGTGCAATGCTAAATAAAGAACAATGAAGCTATTATAAGACCCAGGTCCCATCACATAATGCAACGCAAGCCGGAGGATAGGGTTTTACCTTATAATAGCCAAATAATGCTTGATACGCGAAATTTAATATTTTACTATTACTATAAGTGAAGAAATCAACTTCAAATATAAATGTATCAATCACAGACGGCATGGGTACCACATATCATGTCGCCATACTAGTTCTACAATTAAAACCGCAAAATGTCGTATTGGAAGTTTGGATTTCCATCATGGTGGTTACTGATTCGAAAGATCGATCGTGTGGTACAATTACCAACGGCTTACGTCATAGGCATGCGAAAACGCCGTAATGCACATCCGCAATATCCTAGAAACCAAGTATATCAGTGGCTTACGTCGCAGGAATGCGAAAACACTGTATCCCTATCCAATATGGGAATCGGGGGGGTGTGCCCTATCCCTCACCTCGGTCGACCGAATCCACGACACCACTAAGGTGCCCATCCTCTAAAAAAGCATATTGATCTAACCATCAGTTTACCACCATACCAATGCGTGATGCTCGCGAATTAATGCTACACAAAGCTGTGCTATATTAAAGCTGAACTTTGATCATCATCCACCAAACTTTGCTTTTCAACAAAAGTTTGGATCACTGCATCTCAGCATGCCACACTATCAATCCACACCATACCGTTGACTTCTACCGATATATAACCTCTAAGCTCGTACGTCTTAGAGAAGGGTGTTAAGCAAGAGAATAAATTCTCCGCCACAAAACAGATATATATTTAGCAGAGATCAACGAATATAGTATAAAGGAATACAATGTCAGACACGCCATCCATTTACAAGTCCGTTCTAGGTCTGAACGAAACCGGAGGCACCTTATTCCTCGCCCGTATGTCCAATACAGGAGAGAGGCCCTTGCATACCCGTACAATCAACAAGTACGTCCGGACGGCTACCACTTTAGCCCTTTCAAGGTAGTTACTCCAATCACGAGCATCAGTAGCACCCATCCATTAAATGTGAAGATCGTCAGTCTTGCACCATCTTCAATCTCTTTGACTTATCGTCGAATCAGTTATTCAGAATGGGTATAAACCTGGCTTTTTCGAATAACCCACGTATATTATAATCAAGTGATAAAAACACACAACATACGCCTCATTCCAATCCAGAATATTCTTTTATTCAAATATTCACATCATTAGGGAAAGGTTCCCGTTAACTTTATCAAAGATAAATTCTTTTAAATTTATTCTTTAATCTTTCTTTGAATATCAATCAAAACCGTAGTCGGGATTAGCGAACTACACCGAAGTAATCATTTATTTTATTTCCCAATCCCAACCTATTCATCCCATGGAGCAAAACTGGTAATACTCCATATCTAACATCACGACGTTATCAGTAAATATTAATTACCATTTCACGTTGAAATCTAATTAAAGATTTAACTATCGCCTGGAGTAAAACTGGTGGTACTCCATTTTCGATCATTTTCTTGAATTGATAGTTTTAATTATCACATTCACTTTTCAATCTAATTAAAGATTCATTAAAACTCCTTTTAGTTTTAATCTTCCAAAAATCCAATATTAATGATTATTCAAAGCTGAGAAATTAATCTTATCTTTAACTGGATTAAAGAACCAATGTTATTTAAAACATGGTTCACGATAAACCCAAAATCCCATTTCCATTGACAATCGGTTTAAATAACAAGTGTTATTTAAAACACCATTCATGATAAACCCAAAAACAAATTTCAATTCAATTCCAATTAAATATTAATTAATTGGTAAACTTCCACTTTAAATCTTAATTAAAAGATTTATTCTTTTCACACGGGGTTTAAGAACAGTGTTAATGAAGACACTGTTCACGACAAACCCAAAATCCAATTTGATATCAAATACAAAGGCTCTGAATAGAAAATATATCGGCTTATATTCAATATCAAATTCTGAAATCAACAAATATCGTATTGGAATAACGATATATACATCTTCCAAATTCCTCCACAGTGTCCGTATAATCGCGGAATCCCATATCGAAATATTCCGAAGATAATTTCGATTCAAATACATTCCAATTCGTATATTGGAAATTCTGGTTATTTTTAAAACCATTTCAAACCCAATTTATTTATTTGAAAATATTGGATTATAATTATAGTTCATTACTAGTTCATTTCGATGAAATTATATTTTTATCTTTTCAAATGTGGAATTTTTCATCTCAATTCTTTCCAAATCATTTATTATGATTTTACACAAATTATTGTTATTTTTGATAATTTTATCAAGGCCCGTATAGTCGATTTCCATAAACGGTCGTCGAACTGCACTTACAGCGACCTTTTCCAAATTTGATTGGACATAATTCCAAATCCAACCGTTAGATCTCAAATCTCTAATATTCGTTGGAAAGCTCTTTTCAATACGAACCCTGTTGTATATAACGCAGTTGTATACACAATAATATGATTTTTGTTTGATGATAACAACCAAATATTTATTATTTTAAATGTGTTCGTTACTGTACAGACATTCATATATTCATACTGTATTTGTTGGATCTAGAATAACCCTAGAGGGGGGTGAATAGGGTTTTTCACAGTTTTTAGCTGAAATAAAAATCTAACGGGATATATAATAATAAACAGATCACAGACTGCAGTAGAAATAAAAAGCAGAAAAGAAATATCACACAGAGATACCCAGCTTCGGCAAAATCCTGCCTACTGCTGCATTCCTAAGGTTTCTACTAGGTGTTATAAACAAATCCCGCATACAAGACAATGTACACTCGCAACGCCTGCTATTGTCCTAACCCTATGCTCAAAACCCTAGACTGGTCTATATCCACTAGACCAGATTTTCCCCTAGTTTTACAGACGCTAGTAAACTGTCAGTTAACCCCTAACTGAATGACTAGATTTTATAGACTCTAGAACTGATCAGATGGTTTACAACACAAATTTAAAAACAATACAACAATAAAAGAAAAACAATAAGAAACCCTAGGAGTTAAATTAAAAAGGTTATCCCCTTTAGTAAATACGGCCGACTAATCTTTAATTGTGAAGCCCGATTCCCTTTTGCTCTGAAAAAAAATGGCGGCTGCTTCCTAGGGTTTTTCAATTTTTCCCAAAATCAGATCGCGATTAAAGAAGTACAGTAACAAACAATTTAAAATAATAAATATTATATGTGTTTGTTACTGTACTGTTACTGTACAGTTGTATTCTATTTAAATATAAATATTATATTCATGCCTATGATTAATATATGAAACAGTACAGTAACAAACACATTTAAAATAATAAATATTTGGTTGTTATCATCAAATAAAAATCATATAATTGTGTATACAACTGTGTTATATACAACAATCTCCCCCTATTGATGATGACAAACAAATATGAAGATTTTGAATATAATAAATGTGTTTGACAGTGAATATTGAACTCCCCCTATTTGAATGCTCCCCCTACAGCAGAAACTCCCCCTATAACCGTGCATGAGTGAAATGAATGTATAATAATGAATTTTCAGAATTAAAAATATTTATAAAATATTCACTCATAAATCAAAATCTCAACCCATTCTCCCCCTTTTGTTATCATCAAAAGGATACAGAAATTAAAATATAGATGAAAAGCGACCAAAAATATAATTTCAGCTTAAGAGGAAGAACGATCGGCATAAATCTCAATCAGTCAAACAAAAATCATAATAAACAAAGAACTGGTGGCATATTTCATATTGTAGAGAATGACGGATTTACGATGAATTTTATATAAAATGGAGAGAGTTACAAAACATGATTTCCAATTATTTTCAAAAGAATTTTATGAAATTAAGCACAAAAACAGTGATGGATTTGAACTATAATTAATAATTCAATTTAAGTGACAAAATCGAATAATCTCAAATCCCAATATCTATCAATCAACAAATCATAATACGTCATAAGATTTCAACACATTTCACAGATTAGAATATGGATTGATAGACTTGTTTTTTCACACCAAGGAGAATTTCATACAAATTTTTATTTATACGAATTATTTTCTTTTCTTTTTCTTTTATTTAAGAGCACACTGACCACGCATAATCAGAGCTAGGATTTTTAAATGAGGTCAGTTGCAGCTTAAATTATAAGTTGTCTCATAAACATGCATGACCAGAGCTTGGATTTTTAAATGAGGTTAGAGACACACTTATGTATTAGTTATATTTTTATCATTTCATCTTCAAAAGGAAAAAACTCCTCGGTATATATAACCAATATATGGATGATAGAAGATGGGGTATGTACAGAAATGGACCGTGAAATAAATTTCTAAATTAATTATATTATGAATTATGCTCGACTGTACCGGGATCATCGAAAATTTTCAATTATCACAAATTCTGAAAAATGACATAGTCCCATTTCTATCACAAATATTTTCGCTGTTTTATTCAAAAAGATGTTTTAAAAAAAACTCTCCACATTAGTATAAAAACATGATGGATGGCAGAATAATGGTAGAGAATGAAGATGGTTGTGAAATAATTGCCAGTTCAAAGATATTATAATATATGTTCAACCATCATGAAAATCTAAATAAAATCTCCTCTTGTTGTGAAATATAATGCAGTCACAATTCATCACAATTTCAAAATCTGTTAATAATTTTGATGAATTATAAATACAGTTCTATTTGGATATAAATTTCAATTTCTGAATGAATAAAAATAAATAATTTTAAAATTGAAAATCAATTAGAAGAGGAATTTAGAGAGATATATACAAGACAAAGAATATATACAAAAAAAATACTCAGCACTTCTAAACTGATACCACTTGATGTCCTTATTAACAAATTTTATTTACAATGCCCAACCAGACAAGCTCAACAAATTTGGCACATTTATCAAAGCTGCAGACAAGAACAAGCAGTTATTTGAAGAACAGTATCAGAGCAGCAAACAGATCATAAACAAGCAATTTCAAAATATTTTCAAAACAATATCAGAGCAGTACAAATATCATTTTCAAAGAAGACTTGTCAAGGAGATGCTTCAAAGATATTTCAGACAGTCAGAGAATGGTTCATGATCCAATGATTAAATATATGATTTATTTTAAATCATTTGAAGGGATATGAAAAGATCGAGATTCAATGAATCAGTCACACCAGATTATAATTTTAAATTCACGATGTGTGTGAGATTCAAGAAATCAAAATTTTCAAATGATTTTAAACAATCAAATATTTAAATCAAAAAATCATGACATAACATTGAGTTTCAAGACCGGATTTTCAAAGAATTTTTCCAAATTATCTCTCACAAGCGCAAAGAATTTTTCAGAATATTTACATCATGTTTGAAGACATATTCATGATCCGAAAATAATTTATTTGAAATCACTTGTATGGATGTAAATCATGAGATAAAATGAATCAATCACACAACATTAATAATTTCAGATTTTAGAGGTGTGTGGGATTCAAAATATCAGAAATTTCCAAGTGATCTCAAACAAACAAAAAAAATCCAAAACAGATGATCATGAATTACGTTGAATTTCAAGATGTAAGCAATGATTCAAGACCAAATAAAATATCCAAGTCAATCTGAAATCAATAGAATTTTCATAACTGATAAATAGTAGAGTGCTGTAATGAGTATGTTATTTCAGGATTTTCTAATATAAATTAGAAGAAACTCAAGCAGGAGAGTGTGTGAAATTTCATTAAGTATTCAGATTTTCAAAAATTTAGAATTCAGAACAACAATGTTTAAGATGTGACAAGAACACATCAACACTGTTATGAATTCAAGAATCAGAAAGTAAACTTTAAAACAATTGCAGATATATACAAGTTTAAATACAATATCTGGAAATGATTAAAAATATCAGATTTTCATTCAAGTAAAGCAAATTTCCAGAAGATCATGAATACTACAATTGGAAGTTAATGAAGCCCAGAAGAAGTTACAATGATATGACAGTGACAAATCAGATCAGAAAAAATAAAAAAGAAGAAAAGGAAATAGAAGGGGTAGAAGAAGAAATGAACAAAGAAAATAATAACAGAGAATATTTACAAAGATGAGTCAAGAGATTATACCTGATTTCAGTATAAGCAAATGAATCTCTAACTCAACAGATCTTGGCAAAAGGAACTGTAAACAAGTCAAAGAAGTGAAACAGCTTGAATTCAAATTTTCTTTCCCAAAGCAGTCCCTCAGCCTTCACTGATACCTAGCAATTGAGAGAATCAAGTGGTCTAACAAAATTTGTGAAACCACTCTGAAATATGTTTACCACTTTTAATACCCAACCTTGTTTGTATAACAAACCATCAGAATTTACCTTTATACCATTAGGAACCCAAATCTGTTTGAATTTTACGAAGCCTGTTTTATTTCCTTTTGGGATCCAAGATCGTCAAAGAGGTTTGCTATACAACAAGTTTTCGTTTTGTTTCAAAAATCCTTTGGAATTTTCAGAGTTCATATTTTCAAGTCTATTCTTTTCAAAACAGTTTGAAGGATTTTTAAAACAACTTGGGCCTCGTTTTCCAAAAATATTGATTTTCCCAAAACCAAGACCATTTTTATTTGCAGAAGAAAATTGGTTTTTCAATAACATATTCAAAGATTTTTCTCCATCAGAAAATTTTCTCAAAATTATTTCAAGTTGTTGAATTTCAGTTTTAAGACCACTATTTTCTTTAATTAAATTTGAACAACGATTTTTAGTGATCTTACATCTTTCAAACTCAGATTTCAAAACCAAATTTTCATCATTAAGCAATTTAATTTTGGTTTGGGACTTAGCCATTTCAAAATCAAAATATTTTCGACTTTCAGATTCAAGTTTCTTCAAATTTTCAATTTCGATTTCAAGCTCTTTCAAAATCAGATCTGTTTTCAACAAACTATCATTTTCAGCAATTTCATGTTTGGAATTTTTAGTAGCCTTAAAATTTATAAATTCCTTTTTGTAAACAATTGTTTGCATCTTTCAGCTCAATCTCGTTATCTTTTAAAATTAGAATTTCTTTTTCAAGCCTTTGAATGTTATTATTGAGATGAACGAGATCAGTTTTTAATTTCAGACAATTTTCACAATTAGAATTTTCAAATTTCGGAACATTTTCAAGTTTTAATTCCAAACAATGAATTTTTCTGGTCAACTCACGATTTTCAGTTTTCAAAATTTATTTTTAGATTGGAGTTTGTCAACAGATTTAGTTAAATCCGCGCACATATAAACTAAATCTTCATATGAGAAATTTTCTATCTCAATGTCTGTTGAATCTCCATCTGAATTTTCATTTGTAAATCCTATTAAGCAAAACTCTAAAACTGAGTTGACATTCTGAGGTTTTGAGCTGTTGTCTGATTTTCCATACAGCGTGTTGAGCATCTGCCAGATTTCCTACGCAGTTAAACAATGGGAAATAAGGCTATATTGTACATCATCAATATAAGAATATAAAATATGAGTAGCGCGTAAATTAAATTCAATATCAACCCTATTTACAATATCATACCCATTTATAATACTGTTCCTACATTTAATATCAACAGATTTTAAATAGGATTTCATTTCTAATTTCCAATTTAAAAAATCTGTACCATTAAAAACAGATGGAATATGACTGGACTGACTCTCTATGGACTGACAACTAGGGATCACCATTACTCAAGAGTTAATAGAAAATACCTGCTCTAATACCACTTGTTGGATCTAGAATAACCCTAGAGGGGGGGTGAATAGGGTTTTTCACAGTTTTTAGCTGAATTAAAAATCTAACGGGATATATAATAATAAACAGATCACAGACTGCAGTAGAAATAAAAAGCAGAAATGAAATAACACACAGAGATACCCAGCTTCGGCAAAATCCTGCCTACTGCTGCATTCCTAAGGTTTCTACTAGGTGTTATAAACAAATCCCGCATACAAGACCATGTACACTCGCAACGCATGCTCCTGTCCTAACCCTACGCTCAAAACCCTAGACTGGTCTATATCCACTAGACCAGATTTTCCCCTAGTTTTACAGACACTAGTAAACTGTCAGTTAACCCCTAACTGAATGACTAGATTTTACAGACTCTAGAACTGATCAGATGGTTTACAACACAAATTTAAAAACAATACAACAATAAAAGAAAAACAATAAGAAACCCTAGGAGTTAAATTAAAAAGGTTATCCCCTTTAGTAAATACGGCCGGCTAATCTTTAATTGTGAAGCCCGATTCCCTTTTGCTCTGAACAAAAATGGCGGCTGCTTCCTAGGGTTTTTCAATTTTTTCCAAAATCCGATCGCGATTAAAGAAGTTGATTTGATTCTCTTGTGGCTTCAGTCTCCAGTGGCTTGCTCCTTTGATTGATTTGGGTAGATGTTATTGATGATCGAAACTTCAGAAAAAAATGTGAGTATCTGAATTTTTGGATTCGAACTTGTGTTGCTTGATTTCGATGCTTGTGGCTTCAATCAATAATGCCTGTGATGAGTTGGTGTTTTAAATAGGATTATGAAATCCTAAGAATGCTCTGATTTCATTATGTGGCCGATCTGATTTTTTTGGCATTCCCTTTTTGACAATCTCGGTTTGAATTTGATTCCTTGGCTTTGAAAGCTTTCCTGATTTGTGATGATGAATTTTGATACTATCCTGGACATGCTTGCTAAATATGTCACTATGTTTAAAACACTGAAATCCCCTGATTGATTTTATTCCCTTGTTTGAATTTCTGGCTCCTGGAATGATTTGAAAGCTTTCCCAAAAGTGATTGTACTGATTTGTTAAAAAAAACTTTCCCTTTATAAAAATGTTTGTTGGCTTGAAATTCTTGGTATTGATTAAAAAAATCAATTCTGGAAATTTGATTTAAAACTTGCCAAAAACAAATTGCATATTTTATACTAGAATCATATGAATGCGTGAACTACTCATTTAACACTTGCCAATTTTGCCATGCCAATTGAATCTGATTTGAAACTTGAATGCTGATTGTCGAAAAACATTTGCCATATGTGTTCAGGAAATAAATGATTTACCAATTAATGACTGGAAACAAATTGATTTCCATACCAAACATTTGAACATTGATTATTAATTTGCAAATAAAAACTTCCTGTTTTTCTTGCATCTAAAAGAAACAAACTGCTTGCCATGTTTGATATATGCCAATGCAATATTCCATATATGTTCATCCTGAATTGATTCCTTGCTAAATCATCATATCGTATATGATCCCTTAAAATTTCTGATTTAATTCTTTGAAAAAGAATTTCGACCAATTTTAAACATTGCTTGCCAAATACTTGAATGCTGTTAGCATCATTCTTGTGACAATTTGCATGTAGTATTCTCTCCAGGCTTTGTGTATACATGAATTTCTTGCTTGTTAAAACATTGCTAATTTGCTGGAAACATCTGCCAAAATTTATTGTGAAATTCTGGAGACACTTGCCAAAGTGTTGATTGTCGAAATGTTTTCTTGCCACATATGATTGTCTGGAAATACTTTCTTGCCACAAAAACTTGATTGCTTTCATTGAAACCAGCAATCCATAAATGCAAAAAAAACTTTCCTGATTTGATCCCATGAAAAATGTGATTAAATTTTCTTGCCAAATATGTTCTTGTGAGGTTTAAAAAATTATTGAAAGAAATTGTTTTTTTTTAAAGAAAAAAAACTTCCTTCTCAAACGAACTTTAATTTCTGGGATTAAATTGTGTCCTCAAAAACAATGTTTGAGTAAAAACTGATTTCATGTCCATAATTGTCGAATTGAAATCTTGCCAAATGTTTCTTCAATTGATTTCTACAATTAACCCTCTGATTTATTGCCAAGTAAATCTTAAAACTGGAAATAACAAGCCTTGTCCCACTTTGTTCGATTCTTTGAATTGTTGCCTTTCCAGTAAAGACTGTTGCTTGCCAAATTAATGAAATTCCTTGATTGTTTTGATGGAATCATTTGAGAAAAATGTGTCGATTTTTCCTTCCAAAAATGATTTCATAAATTCAGGAATTGAATTTCCTTTCCAAACATTATTATTGCATGAAAACTTTTGAAACAAAAAGTTTCTTGCCATAAAAAGAATTGGATGCACTGTTCTGGAAACCAACCTTTAAAAACCAGATTTCAATTGTGATTTATTTCTGTATATGAAATTGAAACATACTGCACTTCCTTACTTATGATGTGCTCATTCAATTTATTGTGCACAATTCAAGTATGATTTCTGCCTTGTCACCATTTCATTGCCAATCATGTTTTGCTTTGAATTGCTTTCTGTGTATTGATCTTCCTAAAAACTATTTGCACATTATTTTTCTTGCCTAAAATGGTTCACTGTAAAAACAATAATTTCTGTTGTAATGAACCATGTTGTTGCCATTAACCATGCATATAATGCTCGACCACTTTGACAACTATGTATTGATAACTTGTATCATTGTGGGCTAATTGGACCCAAAAAAATGTCTTTCCTCTTTTTTTTGTGTGTGCCATAATTGCAATGTGAATGAGTGAAATGTTGTAGTGAGGCAATGACTGTATACTAGAGTGATGAGTGTTGTAGTGAGGAACAAATGTAAAAAATGAGAAAAATTGTACTGATATTTGTAATAAACAAATTTGATTGAAATAAAATATTTTTTATTATGTTCAAATAAATTTGTCTATCGTATCCAATTTATTTACAAATACAATGAATGTAGAATGATGTAGTGTATATGAAAAAGGATACGAAATGAAATGTATATCAGTGATGTATTCAAATAGTGGAGTTATAAATAGATGTACTGTTTGAATGTTTGAAATATAATATTCAATTTAAATAAAATACTATACGAATATATGAATGTCTGTACAAACCCAACGGTCAGAATTCGACGATCGGATCTCCCGTAACGTCAATTAGAAGTCAATGGTCGAAATTCGCAAACGGTTGCTGCGCGGCGCGTTCTATTCAGGCCATTATAATATATATTATATATATTTTGTCGATTTCCATTTAAAACGTATTTTATAAATTGTTTTAAATTCGTTTTAAAAACGATTCCAACTTTCATTTCAAATTCAAATCCAAATTGAATATTCCATTATAAATTCGTTTTAAATTCATTTCAAATCGATTTCAATTCAAATCGATTTAAATTCCATTTCAATTCATTTCAAATCGATTTCAATTCAAATCGATTTCAATTCCATTTCAATTCATTTTAAATTCATTTCAAATTGATTTCAATTCCGTTTCAATTCGTTTTAAATTCATTTCAAATCGATTTCAACTTCACATTCAATTTCAAATCAAAATTGAATATTCAATATATATTCGTTTCAAATTCATTTCAAATCGATTTCAATTTTATATTTTCAAATTCAAATCCAAATTGAATATTCCATATATATTCGTTTCAAATTCATTTCAAATCGATTTCAAATTTATATTTTCAAATTCAAATCCAAATTGAATATTCCATATATATTCGTTTCATATTCATTTCAAATCGATTTCAATTTTATATTTCCAAATTCAAATCCAAATTGAATATTCCATATATATTCGTTTCAAATTCATTTCGATATTTTCTGAATATTATTTTAAAATATTCGATAATTCTGAACTGGAATCAGACTCAATCAATTACCATATAATTTTATTTTTATGGATTTCTACATCACATGTAGACAACAATAACGATAAACAATCATTAAAAATTCATACAACATCCAGAGTGCATTTTACAACTGTATAAGCATTAAAATAAATAAATAACGCTTATACAGCCTGTCAACCCATCGATTGGCATACCACTAATTATCGGGATCAGTTATGTCAAATATTATCCCAATACCAGTATGGGGTTTTCAAACAACAAATACTATTTATTATTTGTGTAGTTGGGCGATGTGTAAAATTTATCATTCCAATCCATATCAGTCAAATCAGTGTACACAAACAAACCGTCTGGTTTGTAAATGAATATTATTTTACTTCATTTCATGATAATTTTTATATGTATTTTATATAAATAATTTTTACATACAACACATCAATACATGACAATCCAATTACAATTCAAACAAACAATCAACTGGTTTGTACAATAAATAGTGTAGGGGGCTTCTAAGCCCCGTCTGCAACCTAGTATATAATAACTGTAATTTAAACTAAGTGTGAGAGAGTTCTCACTTTGGTTTCCACTCCATCAGTTTTAATTTTTGAATTTCAGAACCATTCGCATTTGAACTTGCCTAGATTTCTAACTAGCTCTAAACTGGGTCAAGTCAGTCTTGTTGTGAAGCTCTCGTCCCGATTGCAACGGGTCCTGTTTTGCGCGATTTCAACCTCGTATGGAAAAGATAGGGTGTTATGAACATTGGTTGATTTAAATATTTAATTAATTAAAAAACCTTAATTAACTTTTAATAACGTTCTAAAAAAACGTTACCCTTTATAATACCTTCTTCATCGTTGCTCAGGAAAAAAAACCCATCGCCTTCGATTGAAGAATCTTATCGTCGTCGCCGTTCCAAGGGGTCGGACGTCGATCGCGAGGTTCCCCTCCGTAGCCCTTCGCCCACACTACCATCGCAAGCGACGATGTCTAGATCGAGGCCCCCGTTTAACGGCTTCCAGTGCCGTACATTTGAGGGCCAAATCCGATCACCCCGTCGCACCAATTCCCATCTCCACCGTTGATAACCTCCATCTCGCCAAGCTCTCCACTTTCGCCATTATAACCCTTTCGAATGGAAGCACTGATTTGAAGAAATCGGAGGAGGAAGGTTGGAAAAATATCATCGTTCGTTTTATGAAGGTGAAGGCGGAAATGATTTCCGCGTTTTACAAGGAGGATGTTGACCTAGGGTTTAACCTTATAGATAGGGTTATATAAATTATTTAGTTAATATTTTAATTCTAAAAATGAGGTTTTTTGCATCCGATCACCAAATCAAACCTAACAACTATCGCCCCTAGCCAAATACCCCCATTCCGGACACAAGGGGATTGGTTTCGTAACCCAATTCAGCCGTTACGAACAGTTTTTCTTTAGATTAAAATATAAATCATTATATATTCAATTTAAACGTACATTTTAATTTACCGGGGCCACATACTAACTCTAAAAATTCCAGAAAAATTATTTCTAGCTTCGTATTGACGATACGGTCCTAACAAAACTAACTTCGTCAAATTCTGAGACCATTTGAAAAATGGCCATTTTTTGGTCGATTCAAATTGACTAAAACTATCAAAACACGTTTAACTTCGCCACGCTCACATATTTATCCCAAAAATTACGTAAATTGGAATCTAGAAATAATTTGACATTCTGAATCCAACAAAAGTGGTTTCATCAAAAACGGAGGTCGTTTGCAAAATGGCTATTTTTAAGGCTGTTATATATATATATATATATATTAAAATATATATAAATTCCACAACGACTTTCTGAATTTTAAACTGGATGTATCTCTTAACTTTTAAAACGAAATCTCAGTTTCTTTCATCCTTTAGAAAGATATAGTTAAACAGATTCGAGTATTTCTTGTTTCGTAAAAATCCGATTTATTTTGAATCCTGTACATTCATTTGAAATTCAAAATCGAATTTTTAAACTGTCGGCCATTTCAGGCTCGAATTATAATTAAAATAAATTTATTCGTTTTAACTTCGTTAAAAAAAATCCGTCGTTATTATTTAAAATAATTCAAATTAAATATTTAAAATCCGTTAAAATTGCCAAAATATAAATTTTAAATTGGTTCTGATTTTCCGGATTGTTACAATCTCCCCCACTTAAAATCTTTTCGTCCTCGAAAAGGAATGGAGCTGAAAGTTGTTTAACTAACCAACACAACTTTCATTCTGGTTTTAATTCTTCAATTTTTCAGTTTCTAAGGATTTTCTAATTTTTCAAAAATTTGGCTAACCCTAAATTTTCGAAAAATTTCGCCATAACCTCCTTTGTACTAGAAAGGGTTTGGAAATTTATTGGGCCGTATTAGACACCCAATAAATCCTAAAAAGCATACACATATTTATAGTGATATATTCTTGTGTCCACAAGGGAGTGTGTATAGATCATAACTCCAGAGAATAAATTCTCGTCACCCTATAAATAGTTTTTGTGCCTTACCAACTAGAGAGACGTGATTATTGTCAACTCCAGATCTGTGTGGGGTTTTATTAATCTGGCAATTTTATAGTTATAGTTTATATAGTCCATATCAGTCTTCGGTCCAACCTAAAATATAGTCATCGCCATACAAACCTCTCGCTTGTATGGTAAATCTTCAACCTCGTCACATAATCTCCAAATGCTTATGTGGTATATGATAGAATATGTTATCTTCTCCCAGTATGCCATGTAGTGTAGTTCAAAATTAATTGTTACTATCCTATGGCGATATTTATGATTTCACACAGAACAACCAACATCCAATGGCATTCACAGGATTTTATATAATAATAAAATTGCGCAGCCAACTCATTAAGGCTTACCTATTTGTCGGGCACGCAAATGAATTCTTTACTCAACAGCAAATCCATTTACATGTTTAACAATGTGTATATATATGTACATATATGCAATTTCAAACAATTTTCAATTCAGTTCAAAATTTTGATTCGATTTGGCTAATGGTTCAAAATTTTAATAAATCAAACCAACAATCAAACAACACAATCAGCAATCAATTAGTTGATTATCGTTTCAAATTCATAATTTTGATATATATATATATACAGAAAATCATATTTTTGATGCCAATTCACAGCAATAAACCCTATCTAGTTTTGGTTCTCACACCAGTCGATTGGAAATATATAGATATTCCACTTTCAAAACTTGAACATAAACACTGATGATGATATATATATCACCAAAATCATCTCCGGGTGACAAGAGTGTGATTCTATATCTACCCAGTATACTTGAGACTTCGAACACACGCTAGCTAGGCATATATGCAAAATCTCTATATACTTGATCGTCCAAAATCGATATAAAAATAATATTCAAATATGTATACCAAGATTTAAATTTTCAAAACAAATTTTGTTTTCATTTTATTTTAAAAATAACACTCTTCTCACTCGTTCTAGGATACTACTGATCCTATCTCTAACGAGTCATTCTCATTGGATATTACTAATCCAATCTCTGATGAATTCTTTCATTCGGTTCTAATGTGTCTTGTTCTCGAGCTCTATAACCAAAGCCCCGATACCACCTGAGACGACCCGAACTTCCTCGGTCTCCGAAGAGAAGAGAAAAGCCGGATTGCTTTGAGAACACGACAAATCAGAACACAAACAGAAGAACATTTCATTGCTTATTACAACAATTCCATCAGAATACACGAATATAACAGAGTCTGAATAAATATTGTACATCATAAAAATATTAGAGATTTAAATAACATTTAAATACATAGCAGCGGAAAACTAACACAAAACACAACTGAAAGAAATATGCGAATACAGAGCTTTCCGAATATCACTTCAGCTGTAAACTAGGATCCTGTGAATATAATATCTGCAAAACCCAACTACTAGCTGCCCATGTGGAAAATAAGGGCACCCAGAGTTTAGGTTAAAACAATAAACTCCAGGTCAGTCATGTGATTGGTGTGAGAACTAAAACAGTTATTAAATTGATTTTTAAAGTTAGGTAAAACAAGGGACCAAGCCGTATAACACGGAACGGGTTTTAACCCCAAGAATACCAATGCATATAACAAACAGCGCAATGCTAAATAAAGAACAATGAGGCTATTATAAGACCCAGGTCCCATCACACAATGTAACGCAAGCCGGAGGATAGGGTTTCACCTTATAATAGCCAAATAATTCTTAATACGCGAAATTTAATATTTTATTATTACTATAAGTGAAGAAATCAACTTCAAATATTAATGTATCAATCATAGACGGCATGGGTACCATATATCATGTCGCCATACTAGTTCTACAATTAAAACCGCAAAATGTCGTATTGGAAGTTTGGATTTCCATCATGGTGGTTACTGATTCGAAAGATCGATCGCATAGTACAATCCCCAACGGCTTACATCGTAGGCATGCGAAAACGCCATAATGCACATCCACTCTATCCTGGAAACCAAGTATCTCAACGGCTCACGTCGCAGGCATGCGAAAACGCCGTATACACTATCCAATATGGGAATCGGTGGTGTGCCCTATCCCTCACCTCGGTCGACCGAATCCATGACACCACTATGGTGCCCATCCTCTAAAATGCATACTGATCAAACCATCAGTTTACCACCATACCGATGCATGAGGCTCACGAATTAACGCTACACAAAGCTATGCTATATTAAAGTTGCGCTTTGATCATCATCCACAAAACTTTTCTTTTCAAAAAAAGTTTGGATCACTGCATCTCAGCATGCCACACTATCAATCCATACCATACCACTGATTTCTACCAATATATAACCTCTGAGCTCATACTTCTCAGAGAAGGGTGTTAAGCAAGAGAATAAATTCTCCGCCACCAAACAGATATATATTTAGTAGAGATCAACGAATACAATATAAAGGAATACAATGTCAGACACGCCATCCATTTACAAGTCCGTTCTAGGTCTGAACAAAACCTGAGGCGCTTTATTCCTCGCCCGTATGTCCAATACAGGAGAGAGGCCCTCGCATACCCATACGATCAACAAGTACATCCGGACGGCTACCACTTTAGCCCCTTCAAGGTAGCTACTCCAATCATGAGCATCAGTAGCACCCATCCATTCAATGTGAAGATCGTCGGTCTTGCACCATCTTCAATCTCTTTGACTTATCGTCGAATCAGTTATTCAGAATGGGTATAAACCCAACCTTTCCGAATAACCCGCGTATATTATAATCAAGTGATATAAACATACAACATACGCCTCATTCCAGTCTAGATTATTATTTTATTCAAATATTGACATCATTAGAAAAAGGTTCCTGTTAATTTTATCAAAGATAAATTCTTTTAAATTTATTCTTTAATCTTCCTTTGAATATCAATCCAAACCGTATTAAGGTTTATCCAAACTAGTCGAGATTAGCGAACTACACTGAAGTAACCATTTATTTTATTTCCCAATCCCAATTTATTCATCCCATGGAGCAAAACTGGTAATACTCCAAATCTAACACCACGGTGTTATCAGAAAATATTAATTACCATTTCACATTCAAATCTAATTAAAGATTTAGCTATCGCCTAGAGTAAAACTGGTGGTACTCCATTTTCGATCATTTTCTTGAATTGATAATTTTAATTATCACATTCACTTTTCAATCTAATTAAAGATTCATTAAAACTCCTTTTAGTTTTAATCTTCCCAAAAATCAATATTAATGATTATTCAAAGCTGAGAAATTAATCTTATCTTTAACAGGGTTAAAGAACCAATGTTATTTAAAACACGGTTCACGATAAACCCAAAATCCCATTTCCATTGTTAATCGGGTTAAAGAACAAGTGTTATTTAAAACACTGTTCACGATAAACCCAAAAACAAATTTCAATTCAATTCTAATTAAATATTAATTAATTGGTAAACTTCCACTTTAAATCTTAATTAAAAGATTTATTCTTTTCACATGGGGTTTAAGAACAGTGTTAATGAAGAAACCGTTCACGACAAACCCAAAAGCCAATTTGATATCAAATACAAGGCTCTGAATAGAAAATATATCGGCTTATATTCAATATCAAATTCTGAAATCAACAAATATCGTATTGGAATAACGATATATATATATATATATATATATATATCTTCCAAACTCCTCCACAATGTCTTTATAATCGCGGAATCCCATATCGAAATATTCCAAAGATAATTTCGATTCAAATCCATTCCCATTCGTATATTGGAAATTCTGGTTATTTTTAATACCATTTCAAATCCAGTTTATTTATTTAAAAATATTGGATTATAATTCTAGTTCACAACTAGTTCATTTCGATAAAAATATATTTTTATCTTTTCAAATGTGGAATTTTTCATTCCAATTCTTTCCAAATCATTTATTATGATTTTACACTAATTATTGATATTTTTAATAATTTTATCAAGGCCCGTACAGTCGATTTTCATAAACGGTCGTCGAACTGCACTTACAACGACGTTTTCCAAATTTGATTTGGACATAATTCCAAATCCAACCGTTAGATTTCAAATCTCTAATATTCGTTGGAAAGCACTTTTCGGTACGAAATCAATGGTCCCAGTTTCAGTAGAATCCGATCTTCGGATCTCCCATAAAGTCAATTCGAAGTCAATGGTCGAAATTCGCAGACGGTCACTGCGCGGCGCGTTCTATTCAGGCCATTATAATATATATATATTATATTTCTCCGATTTCCATTTAAAACGTATTTTATAAATCGTTTTAAAAACGATTCCAACTTTCATTTCAAATCCAAATTCAATATTCCATTATACATTCGTTTTAAATTCATTTCAAATCGATTTCAATTCAAATCGATTTAAATTCCATTTCAATTCATTTTAAATTGATCTCAATTTATTTTAAATTCATTTCAAATCGATTTCAATTCCATTTCAATTCGTTTTAAATTCATTTCAAATCGATTTCAACTTCATATTCAATTTCAAATCATAATTGAATATTTCATATATATTCGTTTCAAATTCATTTCAAAACGATTGCAATTTTATATTTTCAAACTCAAATCCAAATTGAATATTCCATATATATTCGTTTCAAATTCATTTCAAATCGATTTCAAATTTATATTTTCAAATTCAAATCCAAATTGAATATTCGATATGTATTCGTTTCAAATTCATTTCAAATCGATTTCAATTTTATATTTTCAAATTCAAATCCAAATTGGGTATTCCATATATATTCGTTTCAAATTCATTTCGATATTTTCTGAATATTATTTTAAAATATTCGATAATTCTGAACTGGAATCAGACTCAATCAATTACCATATAATTTTATTTATATGGATTTCAACATCACATTTATACAATAATAACGATAAACAATCATTAAAAATTCATACAACATCCGGAGTGCATTTTACAACTATATAAGCATTAAAATAAATAAATAACGCTTATACAGCCTATCAACCCATCGATTGGCATACCACTAATTATCGGGATCAGTGTATGTCAAATATTCTCCCAATACCCATGCGGGGTTTTCAAACAACAAGTACTGTTTATTATTTGTGCAGTTGGGCGATGTGTAAAATTTATCGTTCCAATCCATATCAATCAAATCAGTGTACACAAGCAAACCGTCCGGTTTGTAAATGAATATTATTTCATTTCATGATAAATTTTATGTATATTTTATATAAATAATTTTTATATACAACACATCAATACATGACAATCCAATCACAATTCCAACAGACAATCAACTGGTCTGTACAATAAATAGTGTCGGGGTCTTCTAATCCTCGTCTGCAACCTAGTATATAATAATTGTAATTAAAACTGAGTGTGAGAGAGTTCTCACTTTTGTTTCCACTCCGTTAGTTTTAATTTCTGAATTTCCGAACCGTTCGCATTTGAATTTGCCTAGATTTCTAACTAGCTCTAAACTGGGTCCAGTCAGTCATGTTGTGAAGCTCTCGTCCCCAAGATCGCAACGGGCCATGTTTCACGCGATTTCGACCTCGTATGGAAAAGATACGGTGTTATGAACATTGGTTGATTTATATATTAAATTAATTAAAATAAAAACTTAATTAACTTTTAATAACGTTCTAAAAAAACGTTGCCCTTTATAATACCTACTTCATCGTTGCTCAGGAAAAAACCCATCGCCTTCGATTGAAGAATCTTGTCGCCGTCGTTGTTCCGGGGGTCGGACGTCGATCGCGAGGTGCCCCTCCATAGACCTTCGCCCACACTACCATCGCCAGCGACGATGTCCAGATCGAGGCCCCCGTTTGGTCTGAAAATGGCTTTCTGCGCCGAACATTTGAGGGCCGAATCCTATCACCCTGTCGCACCAATTCCCATCTCCACCGTTGATAACCTCCATCTCGCCAAGCTCTCTACGTTTGCCATTATAACCCTTTCAAATGGAAGCACTAATTTGAAGAAATTGGAGGAGGAAGGTTGGAAAAATCTCGTCATTCGTTTTATGAAGGTGGAGGCGGAAATAATTTCCGCGTTTGACGAGGAGGATGTTGACCTAGGGTTTGACCGTATAGATAGGGTTATATAAATTATTTAATTAATATTTTAATTCGAAAAATGTTGTTTTTTGCATCCGATCACCAAATCAAACCTAACGATTGTCGCCCCTAGCGAAATACTCCCATTCCGAACACAATGGGATATGTTTCGTATCCCAGTTCGGCTGTTATGATCAGTTTTTCTTTAGATTAAAATATAAATTATTATATATTCAATTTAAACGTACATTTTAATTTACCGGGGCCACATACTAACTCTAAAAATTCCAAAAAATTTATTTTTGGCTTCGTATTGATAATACGGTCCTAATAAAACTAATTTCGTCAAATTCTGAGACCATTTGAAAAATGGCTATTTTCTGGTCGATCCAAATTGACTGAAACTGTCAAAACATGTTTAACTTCGCCACGCTCACATATTTATCCCAAAAATTATGAAAACTGGAATCTAGCAATAATTTAACATTCTAAATCCAACAAAAGTGGTTTCGTCGAAACGGAGGTCGTTTGCAAAATGGATATTTTTAAGGCCTTTATATATATTAAAATATATATAAATTCCATAGGGACTTTTCTGAATTTTAAACTGGATGTATCTTTTAACTTTTAAAACGAAATCTCAATTTCTTACATCCTTTAGAAAGATATAGTTAAACAGATTCGAATATTTCTTGTTTTGCTGAAATCCGATTTATTTTGAATCATGTACATTCATTTGAAATTCGAAATCGAATTTTCAAACTACCACGCCATTTCAGGCTCGAATTATTATTAAAATAAATTTATTCATTTTAACTTCATCGAAAATAAATTTTCCGTCGTTATTATTTAAAATAATTCGAATTAAATATTCAAAATCCGTTAAAATTGCCAAAATAAAAAATTTTAATTGGTTCTGATTTTCCGGGTTGTTACTCGTACCGTCGTGAGAACACGACGTATTAGAATAAAGAATAAGAGAAATTTTCATTTCTATTACAACAATTTACATCAGAGTATAAGAATATCAAAGTGCAGAAAATAATATACATAGTGGGAATATAATTTTCAGAGAATAAATTACAGAACAACGGAAATGTAAATATATAAATACAAGGCACAACGGGAAACACCAACTAACAGTGCAGCTGAAGAAAATACACATATACAAATCATTCCAGAGTATAGCTCTAGCCATAATAAAGGATCCTGTTAAATAAATATCTACAAAATCAAAACAACTAGTTGCCGTATGGAAAATATGGGCACTTAGAGTTTAGGTAAAAACAATAAACTCCAGGTCAGCCATGGGAAAGGAGAGAGAACTTAAAAACAATTATAAATTTTTATCTTGAAGTTAGGTAAATCACGGGACCATGCCGTATGACACGAAACAGGTTTCCTCCATATGAATTCCAGTTTAAAACAAAAACAATGCAATGCCTTTTGAAAAATTAGGCTATTATAAGACTCAAGTTCCATCACACAATGCATGCGTAAGCCGGAGGATAGAATTTTACTTTATAATAGCCAAACATGCTTGATACACTTTAAAACAAATATTTTTGATATTATTATAAGTGCATAATGTTGAAAAGAATATCGAATATGAATGTATCAATCCTAGATGGCATAATACCCCCTCCTATTATGTTGTCGTAGGTACACAACTAAAACCATAAAATCATGTATCGGAAATTGAGTTTTCATCATGATCTGAGGCAAGGGATCCTTCCTTATCCGATTCGGACCATCTCTAGCAAGATGTCCAGGACTCGGACTCTAGTGAGCCCTGGGATCGGCAGGGTCGGTCAGTCTTACTTTACTGATTAGTTATGCTTGGATCATACGTTTCCCTGTTCTATTGGACCTCTTGGTCAGTACGTCGATCACTTTGGCCTTATGCGACCATATCCAAGGGCCCTCGCTTCTATCATCCACATAAATAAATGTCTGGGCTCCATACCATGACATCATCTCTAGCTAGAAAAAAGTGCATGTCTTCTCTGCTGTCCTCCATCCCCTTTTTGACTCATACTGGGGTGTAATGTTTGTGAATTAACGCCATAACACAAAGCTATGTTATATCAGTCATGATTTAATCATCATCCACAAAGATCTGCTTTTCAACTAAAGCTTTGATCCATGCATCTCAGTATGCTACATTGTCAATTCATACCATACAACTGATGTTTACTCATATATAACCTCTGAGCTCGTACGTCTCAAAGAAGGATGTTAAGATAAGAGAATAATTCTCCCCCATCAAATGGATATATATTTAGTAGAAATCAAATAATATAGCACAAACTACGGTGTTAGACACACAACCATTTGCAAATTCGTTCTGGGTCTGAACGAAAGCGGAGGCACCTTATTCCACGTCCCGTATATCCAATACAGGAGAGAGGTCCTCGCATATCCGGTCGATCTCCAAGTACGCATGGACGACCACCACTTATAATGTCAACTTGGGTGTACTTTCCAAGTGAGACATAAGCAATTGCCCAAATATTGTGAAAATTTCCGGTCTTCAATCACCATCTTCATTCTTCGACTTTTATCGTTGCAACAGTTATTCAGAATGGATTAAACCAGGTCTTTCTGAATAACTCATGCATCTTTAAAATCAAAGGATAAATAAAGATAACACGCATCTCGTTCCAATCCAAAATATTCTTTTATTAAAATATTCATTACTTTGGGAATGATTCTCATTAATTTTATCAAAGATTCATATCATTCAAACTTTTGTTTAAATCTTCCTTGGGAAATCATTTCAAAAGATTTTAGAATAACTTTTTACACTTTTAAGGTTTATAAACCTCATCGGGATAATCGAACCTTATATTAATGATAATATTTTATATCGATATCTCATTCCCAACCTACTCATCCCATGGAGCAAAACTGGTAGTACTCCATATCTGACACCCATCGTGTTATGGTAAATTTAATTACCAGTTCCTTTATTTTCAATCTAATAAAAGATTCATTAAAACTCTAATTAAATTTTTATCTCATGAATCATTACTTAATGATCATTAACTTTAGGAAACAAATCTTGTCTTTAACTGGATTAAAGAACAAATGTCACTTAAAACATTGTTCATAATAAACTCAAAATCCTCTTTCATTTTATTCCAATTTAATTTATTAAATTGGAAAATTCCATTAAATTTTGAGTAAAAGATTTATTCTTTAATTTACGTTTCAACCGGGTTTCAAGAATAGTGTTATTATTAAAGACACCATTTACAACAGACCCAAAATCTAATTTGATATTAAATATAAGGGTTTAAATGGAAATCATGTCGATATACAATCAATAGTAAATTATAAAACCAACAGATATCGCATTGGAATACCAATATCTATATCTTCTGAATTCCCCAACAATATCTGTATAATTACGAAATCCAATATCGAGATATCTTAGGATTATTTCCATTCTAATTCATTTGTTGGAAGCATTTGGTTAAGATAAACTCATTTACAAACCCTATTTATTAATTTAGAAAGTTCCTTTCATCCAAAATCTTTCCAAATCATTTATTATGATTTTACATAATTTATTGAAATTTTTAAATTTTATTAAGGCCCTTATAGTCGATTTCCAAAATCGGCCACCGAACTGCATCCCTATCGACTTTTTCCAAAACAGATTTTGACATATTTTAAAATCGAATTGTTGGATTTCAAAACTTCTCATTTTATTTGAAAGTACGTTTCATTACGGTTATAACGCTCCTATTTTTAGGAGAATCCAACGGTCGGATCTTCCGGTACGTCAATTCAAAGTTACAGGTTGATGTTCGCGAACTGTCGCTGCGCGACGCGTTCTATTCAAACCTGATTCGATTTATAATTTAAAAATAAATCGAAACCCTTTCTAAATCAATATCATAAATTATATAAAATATACATAATCATCTTTGAAAACTTGTTCTAGTCATTTCTCTTCAAAATCACATATTTCACTATTAAGCAAATTTTAATATTATTTTAATCATTAAGATAATATTATTTTTCGAAAGTCGTTATTTTACACTCAAATTTCCCTTATAGCCGTTATAAAAATAAACGAAAAACTTTTGAAAGAAAACTTCTTTTAAAATGCTTGCTACATAGCCTAAGTGTACTTCATTTTGGAAAGTTACTATTCATTTCAAAATCAAAAACTTGATATGCCAAAAGTATATTAAATTCACTTCAAAACCATTCGTTATAGTTATGAATATTCATCGATATTTTTATATTTATGCGTCGATCCAAAATCAAATGTAAAAAAATAAACTTCCAAATTTCACTGAATATTATATTATTAAAACATTCATTATTATTCTGGATTGGAACTAAATTCTACCGAACACCATATAATCCCGTTTATACGGATTTCATACATTCAAGAATAGTTGTAAGTAACTATCAAACATCCAAATAACATCCAAAGTGGTCTTATGCCCGCATAAGCTTTAAATAATTATTTAACGCTTACATCGGCTTGTCAATCGACCTATTGATATACAACTACACACAAGGGACTAGTGTACAATCAAATATCATCTAAAGACTCGTGTGGGGTTTTAAACCAATAAATAATCGATTGATAATTTATTCAATCAATTCAAATCAACCACCAATTCATGAAATTAAACATAATTGTTCAACTTGAGTAATTATTTGATCACAGCGATATCACTTTAATATGAGAATATAAATAAGTCGTTTGACTTATAAATGGATATTTAATCCAATATCAACTACCATAAATATTTTAACATTGTTTTTAACATCTTAGTTATTTCAAAATCATATCACAATCAAACATTCATTCATCTATCTGGTTTCTAAACAACTTGTGGTGTGAGTAACGATGCACCGTATAATAATTTGTGATAAGTAACCAAATAATAATGAACCATTTAACTATGTAATTATAATTAAACTATACAAATAAAATATCTTGAGTGAGAATCTCTCACTAACAATCAATATATATATATTCAATTATGAATATTATAACTTAAAAAAACCAGTTTGAGTGGGAGTTCTCACATTGATCGGTTCAAAATCATTATAAAACAATTGTTTTAATTAAATTAAACAACAAGTATAATTCTATCAAAATACCCAACTGCTTCTGAATCTATTCAGATCTATTCCATGATGTAGTGCTCGATGATGCGAGTCCAACATATCTTGAATAGTCGAATTTCGTTTTCATTTGCAAAAGTTATAGCGATTTAAACGTTAATTACATAATTAATTAACTTAAATTAATTAATTAAAATAATCGCTTCTTAATCATCTCCTTAATTATTATTTTCGTTGTAACCCTCTAGGCACACGGCATCGGAAAAACTCGCAAGCCCTCTCACCAAAATGCACCGCCCTATGGCCCACCGAAGTCGATCCAACGCCACCACGAGAAGCGCGCCACCACCCTCACCCCATGCCAGGCACTGTCGCCAGCTCGACAGCACCACGTGTCCGGAAACTTCCCTCGAACGCTACGCATTTATGGCCAAAATCCATCCATCTCGATTGTAAGGACCCGTAACTTCCCGGTGAAGGAAAGCGCGGATACTTCGAGAACAACACACAAAAGAACGCAGACAGAAGAACATTTCATTGTATATTACAACAATTCCATCAGAATACAAGAATATACAGAGTAAGCATAAATATTACATAGAAAATATCAGAGATTTAAATTACATTTAAATACATCGCAGCGGAAAATTAATACAATACACAACTGAAGGAGATATACGGATACAAAGCTTTCCAGATATCGTTCCAGCTGTAAGTCAGAATCCTGTGAATATAAATCTGCAAAACCAAAACTACTAGCTGCCCGTGTCAAAATAAGGGCACCCAGAGTTTAGGTTAAAACGATAAACCCAGGTCAGTCATGTGACTGGTGAGAGAACTAAAACAGTTATAATTCTTTATTTTAAAGTTAGGTAAATCAAGGGACCACGCCGTATAACACGGAATGGGTTTCCTCCAAAGAATACCAATGCATAAAACAACAGCGCAATGCTAAATAAAGAAAAATGAAGCTATTATAAGACCCAGGTCCCATCACACAATGCAACGCAAGCCGGAGGATAGGGTTTTTACCTTATAATAGCCAAGAATGCTTGATACCTTTAAAACAAATCATTTGATACTATTATAAGTGCATAGTGTATAAAACAACTTCAAATCATAAGTATCAATCATAGACGACATAAGCGCCCCATCCCACTATGTCGCCATACTAGGCTCTACAATCAAAACCGCAAAATCACGTATTTGGAAGTTGGATTTCCATCTGCGAACCGAGGCAAAAGATAGTCCTCTACCGATTCGAGTCTCTCTAGCCCGAGCCTCAGGACAAGTACTCAGTCAAGCCACTTGGATCGTCAGGGCCGGTGTAACGACCCGGATTTTGAGCGACTTTGGTTATCGACATAAGCTCGATGTCGATAACCAAAACATCGAAAAATCCTGGTAATTAATGAAAGAAATTAGAAGGTGAGAATAGATAAGATAGAAACTTAGAATAGAAGAAGAAGAAGAAGAAGAACACAACATCAGAGTAACACGAACCTCACAGCGGAACGAATAACATATAATAGATAACATAACTTTGAAATATAACAGTTATGTATACAATAGCACTTATCAGAGTACAGCACTTACAACACAGCGGAAATAAACTATAGCTATATGATCCAGAAGCCTCCTGCTCCAGCTCTTCAAGTGTATTTGTAAAATCCCGACTACTTGACTGCCCGTACAAATTTAGGCACCCAAGAGTTTAGGGAAAACAACAAAGTAAACTCCGGGTCAGTCATGGGACTGGTGTGAGTAAAACAGTTTAAACAGGTATATGAACAAGTAAACGATATCTCATAAGACCACGCCGCAGAACGGAACGGGTTTTTCCCTTATGAGAATCCAAAATATCTTTATATCAAAAACCTTTTGATATTATAATAATGTCTATGTACAAATAGATATCAGCTAGCAGAAACGCTTTCATCTCACGTTCTACATATATAGTATACAATCAAAATCGCAAGCACGTATTGGGTAATGGATTTCCAACTATGACAAGGTATGGAACCACCTTCCGATCAATGTACTCTAGGAACGATACACTGGAGTTCAACAAGAACATCTTGCAACTCAGCCACACATGACTAACCACTCATTTCGCTTGAGTGTATCGAATGTACATCACCAACGGTTGGGATCAGCAACCGTTCCCGTATATATATGGGACAGCATTGATAGATTTAAGAAACAAATGAATATTCTCTAGATAGGTGATTATACACCCTACTTCGGTGTGACCGACTTAGCCATGCTGCCTGCCCGATTTCTGTCATTTACCGGTTGATGAGGCTAGAAGCTACGCTTTATCATCACATCAGATTCACTTCGAATGTCACATCGTCAAATCCATCAAATCACCGATTGACGTCTACAACAGTACATTACGTGTTAGCTAAAGAAGTTTCCTTCTCCACTTCCACTCTTGGTACGGTTGAAGAAATCAATGTACGTGACCTTTCTGGAAATACTCTGTCAGACATTCATCTTCATTCACTTAGAATGTCACATTGTCATACCCGCCAAATCACAAATTTATTTCCTCAAAAATACAACGGGTATACAGCTAAGAGAAACGAATTCCTCCGCTACCATATAAATACGTTTGAAGAGATCAACTTACGCGATCCATTGGATATACTCTGTCAGACCTTCGTCCATACAAGTTGTCCTGGGACTGGACAAACCAAATGCACTATTCAGTATATCCATCTTAGTCACGGTTATCTAAGACTTATACAATAGCCCTTGCATTTTACTCCGTCTTCAATTATCTTTGGCATATATGATTCGTAATGCTTATGCCAATACAGAGTGGTTCTTTGGATAATAATCCAACCGGTCTCTCCATATTAACAACGTTAAAATGGTCAAAACTTTGATAGTCTGTGATTTAACTATCAAAGAAAAACAAGTGTGCAAACGACGATATTATTTCCAAGTGGAAATTATATCGATCAATCATCAACATATATCTATATATATATATTCATATTGCCTTATTTTCTATGTTTAGAAAATATATGTTATTAACACTGGAAAACGTTTCCATCTGCTTATTTACAAATCACAACTCTTCCCCAACTATCAGTCCCTGACTGTAAACTAGTATGAGAACAATCCCCTAAGTATAAATCCCGAAGGCCGAAACCAACATCAGATAGGCACTTAGAAAACCATTCAATTTACTAATCTCTAGTCAGTTCTAATTTTACTTAACTCTATTTGATTAACTCTGATTGATTAACTCTAACTGGTTAATTCTAACCGATCAACTCTAACTGGTCAACCTTAATTAATTAACTCTAACTGGTTTTACTTGGTTTGACTAACTCAATTTATTAACTCGACTGACTAATTCAACTCGATTAACCAAACTTGATTTACTTATCTCGATTAACTGAACTAATCACTTTGATTAACTCGACTAATTCACTTTGGTTAACTTAACCAATTCACTTAACTAATTCACTTAGTTTAACTTAACTAATTCACTTAACCCCTGTCGAATAAACTATATTCGATAACTCCTCTAACTCTACTCGAATAAACTATATTCGATTAACTCATTTACTCTATTCGAATAAACTATATTCGATTAACTCCTCTAACTCTACTCGAATAAACTATATTCGATTAACTCATTTACTCTGTTCGAATAAACTATATTCGATTAACTCCTTTTCTCTATTCGAATAAACTATATTCGATCAACCCATTCACTCTATTCGAATAAACTATATTCGATCAACTCATTTGATTTAACTCAAATCGATTAACTCCATCGAATAAACTATATCGATAACTCCCTTCGATGAAACTAACATCAATACTCATTTCGATGAAATTAACATCGATTAACTCCTTTCGATGAACTAACATCGATTAACTCCTTTCGATGAAACTAACATCGATTAATTTAACTCGACGAACTTAACTTGATAATCTAACTCAAGAACTTAACTCGATTAACTTATCTCGATAATCTAACTCAAGAACTTAACTCCTATCGAATAACTAATATTCGATTTAACTCCATTCGCTTGACTCTAGATCGCAGCGATCACAATGGTTACGCCTGACTCCCTCAGGAAACATCCGACCGCCGTAGGCTATTTACAGCCCTGCGAATTACGCTAGCAGTCGTACGAGATGGCAACTTACCCTGAATACTATGTTTGACTAACTCTGTCTCAAATAACTATATTTGATTAACTCTAGTTCGTTTTAACTCTAATCGATTAACTCTAACTGAGTAACTCTAACTTGATCAACTCGACTTGATTAACTCGACTTACATAACCCAACTGGTTAACTCTATTGAACTGGTTAACTCTACTGAACTGGTTAACTCTACTGAACTAGTTAACTCTATTCAACTAACTCGACCCGACTAACCCCTTTCGAATAGCATATTCGTTTTACTAACTTTCGAATACCATATTCGTTTTACTAACTTTCGAATACCATATTCGATTTACTAACTTTCGAATACCATATTCGATTTACTTTATTCACTTTATAAAGATTTCCTTTTTAACAACGTTTTATTCATTTGAAAAGATTTACTTTTAAATAACGGTTCTACACTTTAAAAATGATTTCCTTTTTATAACGTTTCCTTTTCAATTCTATTTGTAAATGGTTTACAAATATTTCCTTTTCAAATTTATTCTTGAAATATTCTAACTCCTTAAATTCTCTGAAAAATTCTCCATAACCTCCTTTGTAACGGGAGCATCGGGAAAATCCCCAAACCCGCCACACAGGCCTTTCCATTCAAAAAGAAAATGGTTTGTAATTATTTCCTTTTTGAAGATCTCCTATTTATAAATATTCCAATTTATAAACATTTCTTATTTATAAATATTCCACTTTATAAATATCTCTTATTTATAAATATCCCATTTTATAAATATTCTATTTTCAATATAACTTTGAAAATCCCTTTATCAACATTTCGGTATGTTATGGTATTCAGTCATATCAAATCACGATGTTCAATAACGTCCAAGTACATATAATCGCCCACAGATTTTATATCACATCATATAACAATATATGAAAAATAATAAAATAACTGTTGAGGGATCCAGTCGGATTCCTCCAACCTGTCTCCCTGCATCCACAGATGTTACGCAATATGATTATCATCACTTTCAGTTCAATATAATTTATTCTGATAGCAGAATCAATATATAAATATTTAACGGTTTATATATATATAATTACATATATATATATAATTTTCACTAACTGACTAGCAGTTCAATCAAACAATCAACACACAGTCAAACAGACAATATTTAACAGTTTTAAGAATACGTTGTAAAAATAGAACTGTTCAGAGTTGGTGAGTTTTACTCACATTGGCGCGTTAACCGTTGAATAACGGTTTGCGTTATTTGACTCAGTCGGACAATTTATTTCGCCATAAATTGTAACGGGCTCCATTCTACTCCCGGTTAGTTCCAGTGCGTAGTGTCCGTCCATACGGTCCCAACGCAACTTACGGTTCGTCAATCTGATATCGTATGACGAAGATATTCAGATTACAAGTTTTTAACAAATTTTAAACTAAAATAAACATACACCCCTTTTTAATTATTTGGTTCTTACTTGAATTCAGCCCAACCATCCCTTAAGAAACACATTTCCGGGCCCCTTATTTTCTCTTGGCCCACAAGACTTCTGACCTGCCCCAACATAAACCCATCTTCCCCAAAATACATGAGCTCCCGATGACCGCACTCTTCCATTTCCGAACTGGTAGTGCCCACAAAGCTTCACGGTTAACTCGCGTTGATCCTTTTTCCGACACCAAAACTCCTCCCATAAACCACCGTACCACTCTCCTATGTCACGCCCTTCTTCGGATTTCCTCACGAGACCGCTCGCACCCCAAACTCACGGTTATAGGATCGAGTTGCTGCGACGTCTGTTTGCACCGCACCCTCCCATTTCGTCACCACATCAGCGCCTTAACTCCCCGAATACCGTGCTAACCTCTCTTCACACTCACACCGTCATCCCAGCGTTCGGTGCTCAACTCCCTTCGCATCTCCTTCTTTCCCTCAACATCTACACTTGTCCAACCGTAAGCACCCTCTGTTGTTTGGAAACAACGACTTCAAACTGCCCAATCCCACGAACAAAAGGCTGTCGAACCAACCCAAAACACCCCTCATATTGTAGAGGATGATCGCATGAAGCTCGTGCCATTTGCTTGACGGATTTAGAGATTTACATTTGGATTTGTTTGATTTTCTGCTTCGGTGAATATTTGAAGTGGCGGCGCAAATGTTTTCTGAGCGAATGGATAATTAGGTCTTAACGGTGGAGACTATTTATAGGAAATTTTGTGGATAGGGAATATTCCCCGGAATATTCCCTTTCCATTTCATTTTGATCCATTTTAAATTCGTATGATTTCCATTTTTGACAAACAAAGCTAATCCTAGCATAAAAACACATTCCGGATCCAATGGGACAGGTTTCGTCGAATTCCGACACCGTTTGCGAAAATCCTTTAGAAAATATTGATGAAAAACACCGAGCATTAATTCCTTAAAATTACAGAAAAAATCTTAAAAATATGAGGCCTTGACGTTTCACTAGACCTCTTCCTAAGGTTTCGTATGAAACTTGTTTCGTTGAATTCTGAGTCCGTTTGACCAGTTAACCATTAAGTTTAGTTTGTTTTAAGTTAAAAACATAGCGTACCCCACTATGAAATATTATGTTCACGTAGGGACAGTTATGGACCGAAACCAAAATACCATTTAAATGAGTGATGTGGTCTGGTCCCAAAAATGTAATAATACCGGTAGATGAACTCATATTGTGAAACCCCGAAATGTCGATACAGGGTGCCAAATACTCCAAATAAAAAGTTGCTTATTAAATTAATTAAAAAATTACAGTAAAATTCTAAAAAATTAAATTATCGCTATTTCCCAAAAGGACCTTGTCTAAATTCAAACCCGATCTCTAGTTATATCGAATAAACCGATACGGCCGATAAACGATTCTATAGTGACTGTTCCAAAATTTGATTTGGACATATCTCAAAATCTACTCGACAAAATCCTGATTTTTCTCTTCCGCTAGAAAGATATACTCCACCAGCTCCACACGTTTCTTGTTTCACAGAAATCCGATTTAAAACGAACTCTGTACATTCAGTTGAAGTTCAAATCGCCAAATAGCGAACTGCAGCGCCATTTCGAGCTCGTTTATAAATATATTATAAACTATACGTTCAACTGCCGTCGATTCAATATGTTCATTATTATAATTCAACTCCAAACTGAATTATAGCTTATATAAGATCCAGTTCACATCGTATTGTGAATTCTACTATTTCCGACTATTCTGGAAGTATATTATCCTATTATTTATATTAATTAAATATAAATTTTATTTAATTCCAGTTATTGATATCATTAAATCGATATTTAATAATTAAATTAGTTAATTATTCTCCTGCCAAATTACGGGTCATTACAATCTTTCCCCCTTAAAATAATTTCGTCCTCGAAATTGCTAAGTTAGAGGATGACCCTATCTATTGGAATTCCTAAGATCTGTTCACCTCCCAACTGCAGTTTCAACTGAACCAATTAATATCAAGTAAAATATTAATTCATTCCGACTAACTAAAATTTTCAAAAATTCTGAAAATTTTCTAACACTTTAAATTTTCGGAAAATTTTGCCATAACCTCCTTTGTACAGCCCTATCGGTAAAACTCCTACTCGCCTCTCTAGGCCTTCTCCAACCCAAAAGAAAATCAAACAGCCAAGCGGCTTGCCAATTCGGCTCATAAATCTCATGCTTATATCAAATATAAACTTGTACCTTTTTGTTGGGTTATCAACTTTATCACTTTCACCTGTTATCAATCCAACATATACCCAATGTCAATCCAATCAAACTCTGATCTGTTTTTATCCACAAATCCAACCATTCGCTTATACCTAAGTAGAATTCAATTTCAAACTCGAGTTCCATTCTCGATTTCAAATCCATAACTCCCCAACCAAATATCGTTTCAAATCCCTATCTTATAAATCCAATTTTATCTTGATATTTTCTATTACAATTCAAATTCCACTTAACTGAGTTCCATTCCAGTTTGTCTCCATAATTTTTATTCAATTGCTTTTAAATTCAAACTGTCTTTTTCCTGGGAGTTTCAAATCACTTTTCCATATCAAAAATCAAAGTATTTATTTCAAAGTACCAAAACAACTTGTTTTTCTCAAACCATTCAAAAACAAAATCTTTGGTAGTAATATGTCACTTAGCAGCTCAAAACGAACACTGATGATGTCGCGATTCATCATCAGGGTTATTTCCCAGCTATCGAAGTGAGTTCAATACTATATCACTTTTCAAAACCATTTCTGAATATTTCCATTTTGAAATCAGTTCAAAATATCCTTCACAATGCTTTAAACAATTTAAAATCTCCCAGGAACTTAAAATTTCCTTATTTTAAATTCAAATTCTGATTTAAATTCAGATTCCATTTTATCTTATTTCATATACTTTACTTATATGAATTCTGATTGGTTTTTTATAACCATTTCACTTTATAATCTCATTAGATTATAATAACCACCAATATATCTAATATATATATTTTCTCAATATCAGGATATAGTTTTGAGTAAATTTATTCTATTTACCCTCTTTCCAAAACATACTGTGTCGACCCATCGTATTCAAGTGTTTATCAACTCTTACCGACATAGTGGATCAAACCGATCGACCAGAACTCATAAACAACTCAGCCAATGAATCTCCACAATATAAAATTATTTTTATATCATATACAAAAACGCACTCGTATATATACACTCAAACTCAATCTAGGGTATTACTAACCCTATCTCTACCGAGTCACGCCACAGAGCCAAGGTAATAACTTAACTTAAGCTCTGATACCAACTGTAACGACCCGGATTTTGAGCAACTTTGGTTATCGACATAAGCTCGATGTCGATAACCAAAACATCGAAAAATCCTGGTAATTAATGAAAGAAATTAGAAGGTGAGAATAGATCAGATAGAAACTTAGAATAGAAGAAGAAGAAGAACACAACATCAGAGTAACACGAACCTCACAGCGGAGCGAATAACATATAATAGATAACATAACTTTGAAATATAACAGTTATGTATACAATAGCACTTATCAGAGTACAACACTTACAACACAGCGGAAATAAACTATAGCTGTATGATCCAGAAGCCTCCTGCTCCAGCTCTTCAAGTGTATCTGTAAAATCCCGACTACTTGACTGCCCATACAAATTTAGGCACCCAAGAGTTTAGGGAAAACAACAAAGTAAACTCCGGGTCAGTCATGGGACTGGTGTGAGTAAAACAGTTTAAACAGGTATATGAACAAGTAAACGATATCTCATAAGACCACGCCGCAGAACGGAACGGGTTTTCCCTTATGAGAATCCAAAATATCTTTATATCAAAAACCTTTTGATATTATAATAATGTCTATGTACAAATAGATATCAGCTAGCAGAAACGCTTTCATCTCACGTTCTACATATATAGTATACAATCAAAATCGCAAGCACGTATTGGGTAATGGATTTCCAACTATGACAAGGTATGGAACCACCTTCCGATCAGTGTACTCTAGGAACGATACACTGGAGTTCAACAAGAACATCTTGCAACTCAGCCACACATGACCGACCACTCATTTCCCTTGAGTGTATTGAATGTACATCACCAACGGTTCGGATCATCAACCGTTCCCGTATATATATGGGACAACATTGATAGATTTAAGAAACAAATGAATATTCTCTAGATAGGTGATTATACACCCTACTTCGGTGCGACCGACTTAGCCATGCTGCCTGCCCGATTTCTGTCATTTACCAGTTGATGAGGCTAGAAGCTACGCTTTATCATCACATCAGATTCACTTCGAATGTCACATCGTCAAATCCATCAAATCACCGATTGACGTCTACAATAGTACATTACGTGTTAGCTAAAGAAGTTTCCTTCTCCGCTTCCACTCTTGGTACGGTTGAAGAAATCAATGTACGTGACCTTTCTGGAAATACTCTGTCAGACATTCATCTTCATTCACTTAGAATGTCACATTGTCATACCCGCCAAATCACAAATTTATTTCCTCAAAAATACAACGGGTATACAGCTAAGAGAAACGAATTCCTTCGCCACCACATATATACGTTTGAAGAGATCAACTTACACGATCCATTGGATATACTCTGTCAGACCTTCGTCCATACAAGTTGTCCTGGGACTGGACAAACCGAATGCACTATTCAGTATATCCATCTTAGTCATTGTTATCTAAGACTTATACAATAGCCCTTGCATTTTACTCCGTCTTCAATTATCTTTGGCATATATGATTCGCAACGCTTATGCCAATACAGAGTGGTTCTTTGGATAATAATCCAACCGGTCTCTCCATATTAACAACGTTAAAATGGTCAAAACTTCGATAGTCTGTGAGTTAACTATCAAAGAAAAACAAGTGTGCAAACAACGATATTATTTCCAAGTGGAAATTATATCGATCAATCATCAACATATATCTATATATATTCATATTGCCTTATTTTCTATGTTTAGAAAATATATGTTATTAACACTGGAAAACGTTTCCATCTGCTTATTTACAAATCACTACTCTTCCCCAACTATCAGTCCCTGACTGTAAACTAGTATGAGAACAATCCCCTAAGTATAAATCCCGAAGGCCGAAACCAACATCAGATAGGCACTTAGAAAACCATTCAATTTACTAATCTCTAGTCAGTTCTAATTTTACTTAACTCTATTTGATTAACTCTGATTGATTAACTCTAACTGGTTAATTCTAACCGATCAACTCTAACTGGTCAACCTTAATTAATTAACTCTAACTGGTTTTACTTGGTTTGACTAACTCAATTTATTAACTCGACTGACTAATTCAACTCGATCAACCTAACTTGATTTACTTATCTCGATTAACTGAACTAATCACTTTGATTAACTCGACTAATTCACTTTGGTTAACTTAACCAATTCACTTAGTTTAACTTAACTAATTCACTTAACTCCTATCGAATAAACTATATTCGATAACTCCTCTAGCTCTACTCGAATAAACTATATTCGATTAACTCATTTACTCTATTCGAATAAACTATATTCGATTAGCTCCTCTAACTCTACTCGAATAAACTATATTCGATTAACTCATTTACTCTATTCGAATAAACTGTATTTGATTAACTCCTTTTCTCTATTCGAATAAACTATATTCGATCAACTCATTCACTCTATTCGAATAAACTATATTCGATCAACTCATTTGATTTAACTCAAATCGATTAACTCCATCGAATAAACTCTATCGATAACTCCCTTCGATGAAACTAACATCGATACTCATTTCGATGAAATTAACATCGATTAACTCCTTTCGATGAACTAACATCGATTAACCCATTTCGATGAAACTAACATCGATTAATTTAACTTGACAAACTTAACTCGATAATCTAACTCAAGAACTTAACTCGATTAACTTATCTCGATAATCAAACTCAAGAACTTAACTCCTATCGAATAACTAATATTCGATTTAACTCCATTCGCTTGACTCTAGATCGCAGCGATCACAATGGTTACGCCTGACTCCCTCAGGAAACATCCGACCGCCGTAGGCTATTCACAGCCCTGCGAATTACGCTAGCAGTCGTACGAGATGGCAACTTACCCTGAATACTATGTTTGACTAACTCTATCTCAAATAACTATATTTGATTAACTCTAGTTCGTTTTAACTCTAATCGATTAACTCTAACTGAGTAACTCTAACTCGATCAACTCGACTTGATTAACTCGACTTACATAACCCAACTGGTTAACTCTATTGAACTGGTTAACTCTACTGAACTGGTTAACTCTACTGAACTAGTTAACTCTATTCAACTAACTCGACTCGACTAACCCCTTTCGAATAGCATATTCGTTTTACTAACTTTCGAATACCATATTCGTTTTACTAACTTTCGAATACCATATTCGATTTACTAACTTTCGAATACCATATTCGATTTACTTTATTCACTTTATAAAGATTTTCTTTTTAACAACGTTTTATTCATTTGAAAAGATTTACTTTTAAATAACGGTTCTACACTTTAAAAATGATTTCCTTTTTATAACGTTTCCTTTTCAATTCTATTTGTAAATGGTTTACAAATATTTCCTTTTCAATTTTATTCTTGAAATATTCTAACTCCTTAAATTCTCTGAAAAATTCGCCATAACCTCCTTTGTAACGGGAGCATCGGGAAAATCCCCAAACCCGCCACACAGGCCTTTCCATTCAAAAAGAAAATGGTTTGTAATTATTTCCTTTTTGAAGATCTCCTATTTATAAATATTCCAATTTATAAACATTTCTTATTTATAAATATTCCACTTTATAAATATCTCTTATTTATAAATATCCCATTTTATAGATATTCTATTTTCAATATCACTTTGAAAATCCCCTTATCAACATTTCGGTATGTTATGGTATTCAATCATATCAAATCACGATGTTCAATATCGTCCAAGTACATATAATCGCCCACAGATTTTATATCACATCATATAACAATATATGAAAAACAATAAAATAACTATTGAGGGATCCAGTCGGATTCCTCCAACCTGTCTCCCTGCATCCACAGATGTTACACAATATGATTATCATCACTTTCAGTTCAATATAAATTATTCTGATAGCAGAATCAATATATAAATATTTAACGGTTTATATATATATATATATATATATAATTACATATATATATATATATATATATAATTTTCACTAACTGACTAGCAGTTCATTCAAACAATCAACACAAAGTCAAACAGACAATATTTAACAGTTTTAAGAATACGTTGTAAAAATAGAACTGTTCAGAGTTGGTGAGTTTTACTCACATTGGCGCGTTAACCGTTGAATAACGGTTTGCGTTATTTGACTCAGTCGGACAATTTATTTCGCCATAAATTGTAACGGGCTCCATTCCACTCCCGGTTAGTTCCAGTGCGTAGTGTCCGTCCATACGGTCCCAACGCAACTTACGGTTCGTCAATCTGATATCGTATGACGAAGATATTCAAATTACAAGTTTTTAACAAATTTTAAACTAAAATAAACATACACCCCTTTTTAATTATTTGGTTCTTACTTGAATTCAGCCCAACCATCCCTTAAGAAACACATTTCCGGGCCCCTTATTTTCTCTTGGCCCACAAGACTTCTGACCTGCCCCAACATAAACCCATCTTCCCCAAAATACGTGAGCTCCCGATGACCGCACTCTTCCATTTCCGAACTGGTAGTGCCCATAAAGCTTCACGGTTAACTCGCGTTGATCCTTTTTCCGACACCAAAACTCCTCCCATAAACCACCGTACCACTCTCCTATGTCACGCCCTTCTTCAGATTTCCTCACGAGACCGCTCGCACCCCAAACTCACGGCTATAGGATCGAGTTGCTGCGACGTCTGTTTGCACCGCACCCACCCATTTCGTCACCACATCAGCGCCTTAACTCCCCGAATACCGTGCTAACTTCTCTTCACACTCACACCGTCATCCCAGCGTTCGGTGATCAACTCCCTTCGCATCTCCTTCTTTCCCTCAACATCTACACTTGTCCAACCGTAAGCACCCTCTATTGTTTGGAAACAACGACTTCAAACAGCCCAATCCCGCGAACAAAAGGTTGTCGAACCAACCCAAAACACCCCTCATATTGTAGAGGATGATCGCATGAAGCTCGTGCCATTTTCTCGAGGGATTTAGAGATTTACATTTGGATTTGTTTGATTTTCTGCTTCGGTGAATATTTGAAGTGGCGGCGCAAATGTTTGCTGAGCGAATGGATAATTAGGTCTTAACGGAGGAGACTATTTATAGGAAATTTTGTGGACAGGGAATATTCCCCGGAATATTCCCTTTCCGTTTCATTTCGATCCATTTTAAATTCGTATGATTTCCATTTTTGACAAACAAAGCTAATCCTAGCATAAAAACACATTCCGGATCGAATGGGACAGGTTTCGTCGAATTCCGACACCGTTTGCGAAAATCCATTAGAAAATATCGATGAAAAACACCGAGCATTAATTCCTTAAAATTACAGAAAAAATCTTAAAAATATGAGGCCTTGACGTTTCACTAGACCTCTTCCTAAGGTTTCGTATGAAACTTGTTTCGTTGAATTCTAAGTCCGTTTGACCAGTTAACCATTCAGTTTAGTTTGTTTTAAGTTAAAAACATGGCGTACCCCACTATGAAATATTCTGTTCACGTAGGGACAGTTATGGACAGAAACAAAAATACCATTTAAATGAGTGATGTGCTCTGGTCCTAAAAATGTAATAATACCGGTAGATGAACTCATATTGTGAAACCCCGAAATGTCGATACAGGGTGCCAAATACTCCAAATAAAAAGTTGCTTATTAAATTAATTAAAAATTACAGTAAAATTCTAAAAATTAAATTATCGTTATTTCCCAGAAGGACCTTGTCTAAATTCAAACCCGATCTCTAGTTATATCGAATAAACCGATACGGCCAATAAACGATTCTGTAGTGATTGTTCCAAAATTTGATTTGGACATATCTCAAAATCTACACGACGAAATCCTGATTTTTCTCTTCCGCTAGAAAGATATACTCCACCAGCTCCACACGTTTCTTGTTTCACAGAAATCTGATTTAAAACGAACTCTGTACATTCAGTTGAAGTTCAAATCGCCAAATAGCGAACTGCAGCGCCATTTCGAGCTCGTTTATAAATATATTATAAACTATACGTTCAACTGCCGTCGATTCAATATGTTCGTTGTTATAATTCAACTCCAAACTGAATTATAGCTTATATAAGACCCAGTTCACATCGTATTGTGAATTCTACTATTTCCGACTATTCTGGAAGTATATTATCCTATTATTTATATTAATTAAATATAAATATTATTTAATTCCAGTTATTGATATCGTTAAATCGATATTTAATAATTAAATTAGTTAATTATTCTCCTGCCAAATTACGGGTCATTACAGCCGGTCCACCGATGTGGATTAAAATGCCTGAACACTTCATTTCCATGCCCTTTGGGCGTAAATGAGCCAACGAATGACTCCATCGGCTTCACATAGTCACCGGTATGTCTGAGGCGCCTCGCAAACCAACAAACACATAAGTCAAACTCGTCAGGGCATGTAAAATCACTGACGCCACTTCTAACTAGAAAGAAACGCATGTCCTCCCTGAGGTCCTTCTCCGGTTTTTGGTTCACCACCGGGGTGTGAAACTCGCGAATTAAACGTTACACAAAGCTATGCCACAAAGGCGGTGCTTTGATCATCAACCACAAGACTTTGCTTTTCAACAGAAGCCTTGATCAATTGCCACTTAGGCATGCCACACAGGCAATTCACTTCATGCGATGGATATCCATCAATATATAACCCCTGAGCTCGTATGTCTCAGAGAAGGGCGTTAAGCAAGAGAATAAATTCTCCGTCGCCAAATAGATGTATATTTAATAGAAATCAATCACACAGACTAAAATCCAATGTCAGACACACAGTCCATTTACAAGTTCGTTCTGGGTCTGAACGAAACCGGAGGCATCTAGTACCTCGCATATCCATCGATCTCCAAGTACGTCTGGACGATCATCAACTGATTCCCTCCTCTTAGGTGTACGGCCCAATCAAGATCATCATTAATTATCCAAACGACGTGAAGACCTCCGGTCTTCGACCACCGTCTTCATCTTCGAATTATCGTCGTATCAGTTATTCAGAATGGGATAAACCCGGTCTTTCCGAATAACTCGCGTATATAATAAACAAGTGTTACACAAACACAACCTACGCCTCATTCCAATTCATCAGTCACTAACCGTAAATTAACAAGAGAATAATTCCCCAAATATTAACCCCGAAGGCCGAAACCAACATCAGACTAATACCCAGGAAACCATTCTTCTTAGCTAACCTACAGTTAGTTTCTAAATTTCACATTCTCAGGTAAAGGTTCCCATTAATTTTATCAAAGATAAATTCTTTTAAATTTATTCTTTAATCTTCCTTTGAATATCACTTCAAACTAGTCGGGATTAGCAAACCACACCGAAGTAATCATTTGTTTTAATTTCCCAATCCCAACCTATTCATCCCATGAAGTAAAACTGGTAATACTTCATATCTAACACCACAGTGTTATTGATAAATTCAATTACCATTTCACGATCAAATCTAATTAAAGATTTAACCATCGCCTGGAGTAAAACTAGTGATACTCCATTCTCGATCTTTTCAATCTAATAAAAGATTCATTAAAACTCCACTTAGTTTTAATCTTTAACTGGGTTAAAGAATCAGTGCCATTTAAAACACGGTTCACGATAAACCCAAAATCACATCACATTTCGATCAGTCCCTAACTGTAAATTAGCGAGTGAGCAATTCCCTAAGTATTAACCCCGAAGGCCGAAACCAACATCAGATCAATACCCCAGAAACCATTCAACTTAACTAATCTCCAGTTAGTTTCTGATTTTCTTAACTCCTTTGGGTCTAAGAACAGTATTATTGAAGATACCGTTCACGACAACCCAAAATCACATTCCATCAATTTTAGGGTTAAAGAACAAGTGTTATTTAAAACACTGTTCACGATAAACCCAAAAATCAATACCAATTCAATTCCAATTAAATATCATTTAATTGGTACACTTCATTAAATCTAAAAAAAAGATTTAATCTTTTTCTCAACTGGGCTTAAGAACAGTGTTAATGAAGACATTATTCACAACAAACCCAAATCACATTTGATATTAAATACAAGGCTCTGAATAGAAAATATATCGGCTTATATTCGATATCAAATTCTACGACCAACAAATATCGTATTGGAAATAACGATATATTTCAAATTTCCATAACAATATCTGTATAATCACGAAATCCAACATCGAAATATTCCGAAAACAATTTCGATTCAAATCCATTCCAATGCAATTATTGGAAACTCTGGTTATTTTCAAATCCAATTTATTTATTTAAAAAATAAATAAATTATTATTCTAGTTCAAAACTTGTTCATTTCGATAAAAATCTATTTTTATCTTTTCAAATATGGAGTTTTTCATCCCAATTCTTCACAAATCATTTCTTATGATTTTACATAAATTATTGATATTTTTAATAATTTTATCAAGGCCCGTACAGTCGATTTCCATCAACGGCCATCGAACTGCACTTAAAGCGACCTTTTTCAAATTTGATTTCGACATAATTCCAAATCCAACCATTAGATTTCTAATTTCTAATATTCGTTAGAAAGCTCTTTTCGATACGAACCCAACGGTTTCGGTTTTAGGAGAATCCGACGGTCGGATCTCCCGCAATATCCATTCGAAGTCAATGGTCGAAATTCGCGAACTACCACGACATGGCGAGTTCTATTCAGGCCATTATATATATAATATATATATATCATATACATTTCGTCGATTTCCTTTTAAAACGTATTTTATAAATCGTTTTAAATTCGTTTTCAAAACGATTTCAACTTCTATTTCAAATTCAAATCAAAATTGAATCTTCAAATATAGATTCGTTTTAAATTCATTTCAAATCGATTTCAACTCAATTTCAATTTAATTCGAATTTCAATTCATTTCAATTTAATTCGAATTTCAAATCTATTAAATTTAATTCGAATTCATTTTCTATTCAATTCAATTTTAATTCGATTTGAATTCTATTCAATTCAATTTTAATTCAATTTGAATTCTATTCAATTCAATTTCTAAAATATTCGATTATTGAAATCACTTTTCAATATTCCTTTTAAAAATGAATAAAATCGATATAAATATCGTTCACGTCAAAATGGCATCAATCTAATCAACACGGCTTCATATATTTCTATTTTCAAATATTTCTATTTCGAATATTTCTTTTCAAATATTTCTATTCAGATATTCTATTTCAAAACCGGAATGAGGCCCAATCAATTACCATATAATGTTAATTATATGGATTTTCTACAACACATGTATAAAATAACAACGGTAAATAATCAACCATCATCCAGAGTGCACCACACAACTGCATAAGCATTAAATATAAATAATTAACGCTTACACAGTCTGTCGACCAATTGATCGACATACAGCTATTTAATTGGGATTAGTGTACGCCAAATATCATCCCAATACCCGTGTGGGGTTTCAAACGATCAAATACAGATTTTATTTGTGCAGTTGGGCGATGTGTAAAATTTATCGTCCCAATCAATATCTATCAAATCAGTGTATATAAACAAATCTCTGATTTGTTTATAAATATTTATTTTATATACATGTTAAAAATTCTACTTTCAACTATATAATATTTTCAACTATATAAATATTTTATTTCATTTCACATCACATCACACAATCAACTACACATCAAAATCAAACAAACAAGCATACAAGCCGTCCATGGTCTATGGACGACGGGTGTCAGGTGCTACTAAACACCGTCTGCATCGTAGTATATATTTTAACTAGAAAATTAAATTAAAGGTGAGAAGTTCTCACAGAGGGTTCCACTCCGCTGTGCTTTGCTTTTGAACTGCTGAACCGTCTAGATCGGTTTGAAATTCCAATGTAGTCCCTGCCCCGCTGTTCAAAATAAAAATTATATTTTCATTACTTCATTTCAATAAATAAAAATCATATTTTTATTTTGCTACATATATAAAGATAATATTTTTATATTCTCTATTATATAAAAACCATATTTTTAATACTTCTACTTTATAAAAATTATATTTTCTATAGTATAAAAATCATATTTTTATTCTTCCTATGATATAAAAATCATATTTTCATTATCTAAATTATATAAAAATCATATCTTTATATCTTCTATAATTTAAAAATCGATTTTTTATTCTTTCTAAAATATAAAAATCATATTTTTATCTCTACATCATATGAAAAATATATTTTTAACCTTTTTATAATATAAAAATTTCGCCCTTTTCTATATAAAGATTTCGCCTTTCATTAGTAGAAATCTCTTCTTTGATAAAAATTATACCCTTTCTATTATAAAAATTATACCTTTTCTATTATAAAAATTATACCTTTCCTATTATAAAAATTATACCTTTCCTATTATAAATAATAAATAAACAACAACAAAAAATATGATTTTCCTTATGTATAAAAATCACACTCTAAAAATCGAAGAACTTACAGTATCAAATTTGGGAGAAGTGGGCTTTGTTGCCGTCGTCTGAAAGGGGGGCTGCTAACGGCGCTCAGGCGGAGGGAGGGTCTACAGGCGGTGGAGGGTCCGGCGCCGGGCCTGGTGATGGCGGCTGAGGATGTTGAAGAGGGGTTAGGGTTTAGGGAAGGTCTCGAATCGTGAAGGGGCTATGGTGCATGGGGGTGTGGGCCATCGATTAGGGGTTCGAGAGGGGGGGCTTCGCGAGGTAGGAGGTCGAGGGGGGAGGCTTAGGCGGCGCGGCGGCGACGCGAGGGAGGGGAGCGACGGGATGCTTCAGCGTTTTTTTTAATTCGATTTTGACTGTGGTAAAGGAAGAGAGAGAATAGTGAGGTGAGTGATAATATATATATATATATATATATATTTAATTATTATTTTAATTTTAGAAAGCAACTTTTTCATTCGAACTTGAAACGAGACCCGCCGCCTGACGTCCATAGCTAATTACCCTCATTCTGAACACAATGGGATATGTTACGAAGGCTAATTCGATCGTTACGATAAGTTTTCGCCAAAATCAACATATAACTCTATATATTGAATTTGAACACGCATTTCAATTTACTGGGGTCACATACTAACTCGAAAAATTCCAGAAAAATATTTTCTAGCTTCGTATTGACGATACGGTCCTAACAAAACTAGATTTGCCGAATTTCGAGACTGTTTGAAAAATGACAATTTTCCAGTCGATTAAAATCAACTGAAACTTGTCAAATGCGTTTCCCTTTGCCACGCTCACATATTGACTCAAAAAATTATGAAATTTGAAACCTAGCAATAATTTGACATCGCGGATCTAACAAAAGTGATTTCGTTGAAAACCGAGGTCGTTTGCAAAATTCCCATTTTTAAGGGCCATAATTCCAGAGCGACTATTCTGAATTTTCAATTGGACATATCTTTTTATCCCCGCTATGAAATTTTGATTTTTCTGATTCGTTGGAAAGATATTCTCAATTAGATTCAAATATTTTTGGTTTCACTAAAATCCGGTTTAATTTGCACCCGGTACATTCATTTGAAATTTGAAATTGAATTATCGAACTACCGCGCCATTTTCAATTCATTATATATATAAATAAATATTTATATTCTAACGACGACGTATATAAATATATACGTTCTAATTCTATTCAAAATAAATTTCTCGTCGATATTATTTAAAATAATTCATTTTAAATATTCAAAATTCAATAAAATTGCCAAAATAAAAAATTTAAATTGGCTCAGAATTTCCGGGTCATTACAATCTCCCCCACTTAAAACTTTTCGTCCCCGAAAAGGAACGAAGCCGAAAGTTGTTTAACAAACCAACTCAACTTCCATTATTTTCATTACGGCTTAAGTTCTTCAACTTTTCAGTTTCTAAGAACTTTTCAAAATTTTCCAAAAATTTGGCTAACACCCTAAATTTTCGAAAAATTTCGCCATAACCTCCCCTGCACCGGGGACTTCGGGATATTTCATATAGCCTCCCATGGCCTTCTTCAATCCAAAAGAAAAAGCCAAGCGGCTAGCCAATCAGCTCATAAAATCATCATCACCCAAACAAAACAGTAAATTATGGTAAACATGTACCTATTTGTCGGGCAAACAATTTTATTCTTCTGCTCTAGCCTCCTTGCTATGACTTGTTCAATGTAAGTACATGTATATGCATGCAAATGCGACCAATTTTCAATATACTCACTATTTGATCAATTTGCTAAATGGTTCAAATTTTAATTAATCAAACTATAATCAAACAACACAACCAGCAATCAATTAGTTGATTAGCTTTTCAAATTCATAACTTTGATATATAGTCAATAATCACATTTTCGGTGCCAAATCACAACAATAAGCCCTATCTAATTTTGGTTCTCACACCAGTCTAATGGAAATATATAGATATCCCACTTTCGACACTCGATCTGATGTCGTACGTCATCAGTAGAATCATGCCCGGACGACTAGAGTGTGATTCTATATCTACCCAATATATTAAAACTTCGAATACACGTGGATCAGACGTATACGCAAAATCTTTATATACTGGATAGTCCAAATCAATATAAATAAATATTCAAATACGAATAATTGATTTAAATTTCAAAACAAAATTTGTTTTCATTTTCAAAAATATACTCTTCACACTCGTTCTAGGATACTACTTATCCTATCTATAACGAGTCTTTCTCATTGGATATTACTAATCCAATATCTGATGAATTCTTTCGTATGGTTCTAATGTGTCTTGTTCTCTGAGCTTTGTAAACCAAAGCTCTGATACCAACTGTAAGGACCCGTAACAACCCGGTGAAGGAAAGCGCGGATACTTCGAGAACAACACACAAAAGAACGCAGACAGAAGAACATTTCATTGTATATTACAACAATTCCATCAGAATACAAGAATATACAGAGTAAGAATAAATATTACACAGAAAATATCAGAGATTTAAATTACATTTAAATACATCACAGCGGAAAAATAATACAATACACAACTGAAGGAGATATACGGATACAAAGCTTTCCGGATATCGTTCCAGCTGTAAGTCAGAATCCTGTGAATATAAATCTGCAAAACCAAAACTACTAGCTTCCCATGTCAAAATAAGGGGACCCAGAGTTTAGGTTAAAACGATAAACCCAGGTCAGTCATGTGACTGGTGTGAGAACTTAAACAGTTATAATTCTTTATTTTAAAGTTAGGTAAATCAAGGGACCACGCCGTATAACACGGAACGGGTTTCCTCCCAAGAATACCAGTGCATAAAACAACAGCGCAATGCTAAATAAAGAAAAATGAAGCTATTATAAGACCCAGGTCCCATCACACAATGCAACGCAAGCCGGAGGATAGGGTTTTTACCTTATAACAGCCAAGAATGCTTGATATGTTTAAAACAAATCATTTGATACTATTATAAGTGCATAGTGTATAAAACAACTTCAAATCATAAGTATCAATCATAGACGACATAAGCGCCCCATCCCACTATGTCGCCATACTAGGCTCTACAATCAAAACCGCAAAGTCACATATTTGGAAGTTGGATTTCCATCTGCGAACCGAGGCAAAACATAGTCCTCTACCGATTCGAGTCTCTCTAGCCCGAGCCTCAGGACAAGTACTCAGTCAAGCCACTTGGATCGTCTAGGCCGGTCCACCGATGTGGATTAAAATGCCTGAACACTTCGTTTTCCCGCCCTTTGGGGCGTAAATGAGCCAACGAATGACTCCAACGGCTTCACATAGTCACCGGTATATCTGAGGCGCCTCGCAAACCAACAACCACATAAGTCAAACTCGTCAGGGCGTGTAAAACCACTGACGTCACTTCTAACTAGAAAGAAACGCATGTCCTCCCTAAGGTCCTTCTCCCATTTTTAGTTCACCACCGGGGTGTGAAACTTGTGAATTAAACGTTACACAAAGATATGCCACAAAGGCGGTGCTTTGATCATTAACCACAAGACTTTGCTTTTCAACAGAAGCCTTGATCAATTGCCACTTAGGCATGCCACACAGGCAATTCACTCCATGCGATGGATATCCATCAATATATAACCCCTGAGCTCGTATGTCTCAGAGAAGGGCGTTAAGCAAGAGAATAAATTCTCCATCGCCAAATAGATGTATATTTAATAGAAATCAATCACACAGACTAAAATCCAATGTCAGACACACAGTCCATTTACAAGTTCGTTCTGGGTCTGAACGAAACCGGAGGCACCTAGTACCCCGCATATCCATCGATCTCCAAGTACGTCTGGACGATCACCAACTGATTCCCTCCTCTTAGGTGTACGGCCTAATCAAGATCATCAGTAATTATCCAAACGACGTGAAGACCTCCGGTCTTCGACCACCGTCTTCATCTTCGACTTATCGTCGTATTAGTTATTCAGAATGGGATAAACCCGGTCCTTCCGAATAACTCGCATATATAATAAACAAGTGTTACACAAACACAACCTATACCTCATTCCAATTCATCAGTCACTAACCGTAAATTAACAAGAGAATAATTCCCCAAATATTAACCCCGAAGGCCGAAACCAACATCAGATCAATATCCATAAAACCATTCTGCTTAGCTAACCGACAGTTAGTTTCTAAATTTCACATTCTTAGGGAAAGGTTCCCATTAATTTTATCAAAGATAAATTCTTTAAATTTATTCTTTAATCTACTTTAGAATATCAATTCAAATTAGTCAGGATTAGCGATCCATACCGAAGTGATCATTTATTTTATTTCCCAATCCCAACCTATTCATCCCATGAAGTAAAACTGGTAATACTTCATATCTAACACCACGCTGTTATCGGTAAATTCATTTACCATTTCACGTTCAAATCTAATTAAAGATTTAACTATCGCCTGGAGCAAAACTGGTGATACTCCATTCTCGATCTTTTCAATCTAATTAAAGATTCATTAAAACTCTATTTAGTTTTAATCTCTAACTGGGTTAAAGAATCAGTGTAATTTAAAACACGATTCCGATAAACCCCAAAATCACGTCACATTTCAATCAGTCCCTAACCGTAAATTAGCAAGTGAGCAATTCCCTAAGTATTAACCCCGAAGGCCGAAACCAACATCAGATCAATACCCTAGAAACCATTCAACTTAACTAATCTCCAGTTAGTTTCTGATTTTCTTAACTCCTTTGGGTCTAAGAACAGTATTATTGAAGATACCGTTCACGACAACCCAAAATCACATTCCATCAATTTTCGGGTTAAAGAACAAGTGTTATTTAAAACATTGTTCAAGTTAAACCCAAAAAAAATCAATACCAATTCAATTCCAATTAAATATCATTTAATTGGTACACTTCATTTAAATCTAAATAAAAAGATTTAATCTTTTTCTCAACTGGGCTTCAGAACAGTGTTAATGAAGACACCATTCACAACAAACCCAAATCACATTTGATATTAAATACAAGGCTCTAAATAGAAAATATATCGGCTTATATTCGGTATCAAATTTTACGACCAACAAATATCGTATTGGAAATAACGATATATATATATATATATATCTTTCAAATTTCCATAACAATATCTGTATAATCACGAAATCCAACATCGAAATATTCCGAAGACAATTTCGATTCAAATCCATTCCAATGCAATTATTGGAAATTCTGGTTATTTTCAAAACCATTTCAAATCCAATTAATTTATTTTAAAAATAAATAAATTATTATTCTAGTTCAAAACTAGTTCATTTCGATAAAAATCTATTTTTATCTTTTCAAATATGGAGTTTTTCATCCCAATTCTTCACAAATCATTTCTTATGATTTTACACAATTATTGATATTTTTAATAATTTTATCAAGGCTCGTACAGTCGATTTCCATCAACGACCATCGAACTGCACTTACAGCGACCTTTTCCAAATATGATTTGGACATAATTCCAAATCCAACCGTTAGATTTCTAATTTCTAATATTCGTTAGAAAGCTCTTTTTGATACGAACCCAACGGTTCCGGTTTTAGGAGAATCCGACGGTCGGATCTCCCGCAATATCAATTCGAAGTCAATGGTCGAAATTCGCGAACTGCCGCGACGCGTTTTATTCAGGCCATTATAGATAATATATATATATATATATATATATATATTTCATCGATTTCCTTTTAAAACGTATTTTATAAATCGTTTTAAATTCATTTTCAAAACGATTTCAACTTCTATTTCAAATTCAAATCAAAATTGAATCTTCAAATATAAATTCGTTTTAAATTCATTTCAAATCGATTTCAATTCAGTTTCAATTTAATTCGAATTTCAATTCATTTCAATTTAATTCGAATTTCAAATCTATTCAATTTGATTCGAATTAATTTTCTATTCAATTCAATTTCAATTCGATTTGAATTCTATTCAATTCAATTTTAATTCGATTTGAATTCTATTCAATTCAATTTCTAAAATATTCGACTATTGAAATCACTTTTCAATATTCCCTTATAAAAATGAATAAAATCGATATAAATATCATTCTCGTCAAAATGGCGTCAATCTAATCAACACGGCTTCATATATTTCTATTTTCAAATATTTCTATTTCGAATATTTCTTTTCAAATATTTCTATTCAAATATTCTATTTCAAAACCGGAATGAGGCTCAATCAATTACCATATAATGTTAATTATATGGATTTTCTACAACACATGTATAAAATAACAACGGTAAATAATCAACCATCATCCAGAGTGCACCACACAACTGCATAAGCATTAAATATAAATAATTAACGCTTACTCAGTCTGTCGACCAATCGATCGACATACAGCTATTTAATTGGGATTAGTGTACGCCAAATATCATCCCAATACCCATGTGGGGTTTCTAACAATCAAATACAGATTTTATTTGTGTAGTTGGGTGATGTGTAAAATTTATCGTCCCAATCAATATCAATCAAATTAGTGTATATAAACAAATCTCCGATTTGTTTATAAATATTTATTTTATATACATGTTAAAAATTCTATTTTCAACTATATAATATTTTTAACTATATAAATATTTTATTTCATTTCACATCACATCACACAATCAACTACACATCAAAATCAAACAAACAAGCATACAAGCCGTCCATGGTCTGTGGACGACGAGTGTCAGGTGCTACTAAACACCGTCTGCATCCTAGTATATATTTTAACTAGAAAATTAAATTAAAGGTGAGAAGTTCTCACAGAGGGTTCCACTCCGCTGTGCTTTGCTTTTGAACTGCTGAACCGTCTAGATCGGTTTGAAATTCCAATGTAGTCCTTGCCCCGCTGTTCAAAATAAAAAGTATATTTTTATTACTTCATTTCAATAAATAAAAATCATATTTTTATTTTGCTACATATATAAAGATAATATTTTTATATTCTCTATTATATAAAAACCATATTTTTAATACTTCTACTTTATAAAAATTATATTTTCTATAGTATAAAAATCATATTTTTATTCTTCCTATGATATAAAAATCATAATTTCATTATCTAAATTATATAAAAATATATCTTTATATCTTCTATAATTTAAAAATCGAATTTTTATTCTTTCTAAAATATAAAAATCATATTTTATCTCTACATCATATGAAAATTATATTTTTAACCTTTTTATAATATAAAAATTTCGCCCTTTTCTATATAAAGATTTTGCCTTTCATTAGTAGAAATCTATTCTTTGATAAAAATTATACCCCTTCTATTATAAAAATTATACCTTTCCTATTATAAAAATTATACCTTTCCTATTATAAAAATTATACCTTTCCTATTATAAATAATAAATAAACAACAACAAAAAAACTGATTTTCCTTATGTATAAAAATCGTACTCTAAAAATCGAAGAACTTACAGTATCAAATTTGGGAGAAGCGGGCTTTGTTGTCGTCGTCTGAAAGGGGGGCTGCTAACGGCGCTTAGGCGGAGGGAGGGTCTACAGACGGTGGGGGGTCCGGCGCCGGGGCTGGTGATGGCGGCTGAGGATGTTGAAGAGGGGTTAGGGTTTAGGGAAGGTCTCGAATCGCGAAGGGGTTGGGTGCGTGGGGGTGTGGGCCATCGATTAGGGGTTCGAGAGGAGGGGGGCTTCGCGAGGTAGAAGGTCGAGGGGGGAGGCTTAGGCGGTGCGGCGGCGACGCCACGGAGGGGAGCGACGGGATGCTTCAGCGTTTTTTTCTTTCTTTTCATTCGATTTTGACTGTGGTAAAGGAAGAGAGAGAATAGTGAGGTGAGTGGTAATATATATATAATCATTATTTTAATTTTAAAAAGCAACTTTTTCATTCGAACTCGAAACGAGACCCACCGCCTGTCGTCCATAGCCAATTACCTATATTCTGAACACAATGGGATATGTTACGAAGGCTAATTCGATCGTTACGACCAGTTTTTTCCAAAATCAACATATAACTCTATATATTGAATTTGAACACGCATTTCAATTTACTGGGGTCACATACTAACTCGAAAAATTCCAGAAAAATATTTTCTAGCTTCGTATTGACGATACGGTCCTAACAAAACTAGTTTTGCCGAATTCCGAGACCATTTGAAAAATGGCCATTTTCCAGTCGATTAAAATCAACTTAAACTGGTCAAACGCGTTTCCCTTTGCCACGCTCACATATTGATTCGTAAAATTATGAAATTTGAAACCTAGCAATAATTTGACATCGCAGATCCAACAAAAGTGGTTTCGTCGAAAACCGAGGTCGTTTGCAAAATTCCCATTTTTAAGGGCTAGAATTCCATAGCGACTATTCTGAATTTTCAATTGGACATATCTTTTTATCCCCGCTATGAAATTTTGATTTTTCTGATTCGTTGGAAAGATATTCTCAATTAGATTCAAATATTTTTGGTTTCACTAAAATATGGTTTAATTTGCACCTGGTACATTCATTTGAAATCGAATTATCAAACTACCGCGCCATTTTCAATTCATTTTATATATATAAATAAATATTTATATTCTAACGACGACGTATATAAATATATACGTTCTAATTCTATTCAAAATAAATTTCTCGTCGATATTATTTAAAATAATTCATTTTAAATATTCAAAATTCAATAAAATTGCCAAAATAAAAATTTTAAATTGACTCAGAATTTCCGGGTCGTTACATCGATGAACTAGAGAAGATCGTGACCGTTGACTGATAGATCTCAACCTCCTCTTCGATTTCTTAGTTGGTGATTTCATGAAATATTTCGTGGATTGAGAGATTGAGAGGGAGGAAATTCGAAGCTTTACGGCCTTCAATTTTTAATGGCAGCTGCTGTATAATGAGGAGCTTGGGTTTGGTTTACTTTAAGGGTATTTATATATACTTTTTTATTATTATTTAATTCAAACGTTACTTCCTTGTGAATTTTAACGCTCCAACCTCCAAACCAACCCCAACAACTAACGTCCCTAGCCAAATACCACTATTCTGGACATAATGGAATATGTTTTATAAGGTGATTTGGTTGTTTTAATCAGTTTTTCTCAAAATTAAAATATACGTCAATATAACGTTAAATATTGAATTTCAACGTACGTTTTAATTTGCCATGACTGTACACTGATTCCTAAATTTATGAAATTTGAAATCATCCTATCTTTCACAAATACGGTTCTAATAGACATAGTTTCGTCAAATTTGGAGACTGTTATTGTCTTAGTTCTAGCATATTGAATTTTAACTAAATTTCAACAGGCGCCTTTATTTTTTACCGAGCTCACATACTAATTCCAATTGACTTGAAAATTAACCTGACAATAATTTGACATTCCGGATCCAAGAAAATTGTTTTTTTTTTGAAAAAGGAGATCGTTTTCAAAATGACTATTTTCTAAGGCTTATATAATATCATAAAATATTATTCAATTCTATGGCGATTATTTGCAATTTTAATTTGGACGTAACTTAAAATTTATACCATGAAATTTTTTCACATTCATTAGAAAAACATAATTCAATAAATCTTAGCGTTTCTAGTTTTACTGAAATCTGACTTATATTGAATTATGTACATTCAATTGAAATTCAAAACTAAATTTTCAAACTACTACGACTTTATTAGTTCATTTTAATTAAATTTATACGTTTAGACTTCATTTTAAAGAAATTTACGTCATTAATTATTAAAATTGACTGTAAATCCTTTTAAAATTTATTAAATATAAATTTTAAATTGGTTCCAAAATTTGGATTGTTACATATATTGTGTTTCCATAGCCTGATAAATTTGCTTTTGGTCTTTTATGCCAAACTTGCTGATTTCAAATATTGCTCCCTCTATAACTTTAGACTGAAAGTTGCTCATTAAATTTTTTGGTATAACTGCAACCATTTTGAAAACCCTGATAAAACAAGAAATAGATTTTAGTATGTTAAAATAACGTAATGTAAGTCCTTGCAACATTTCTATGTTTACCTTTTCATCAATAAGCAACATATTAATTGCGAAACTTTCATTGTTCTTCAAGCCAATCGATCTCCATACTCTAGAAACTCTCACCTTTATTTTGTAATCCCTTGTGTCTAAGTCTAGGGATTGTAAACTGCAAAAATTAGAGTTCATCTTTCCTATTACCTATGAGCAGAAACTTTGGCAAAGTTTAACTTCGAGAAGTAAAGAAACGATAAATAAATTGAGAATTAATTGAAACAGTAAATTAAAAAAGAGGAATCATACTGAAGCAATGGTTGAGTAATTATTTTGAACGTAAGGAGTGAGTTTGTAGATTTATACAGAAAAGGTGATAAGGTTAAAGATTTTTAAATTGGGATAATTGCATTGATCTAGAAAAAAGTGGAAGATTGGGTTATACATTAGGATTTTTAGGAATTTGAATGAAGTAGAAGAAATTCAAATTGATGAATTTTAAATTTAGCAAAAAGTGGAAGACTATAGATTGATAAAAAATTGTGGTTGTCGTACAAATAACTGGAAGACTGTAGATTGATACGAAAAAGTGGAAGATTGAGTTTTCTACATTTAACTTTCATGTTTTTCCTTTATTGTTAAACTAATAGGTATGCTATATTATTTAGGTAGATGGATTATTGCATACAAATTGTGGCTGTCGTATAGATTATATGTAGACATATTTTGTAATTCTGATTTGTAAAATGTGTCTTAATATAAATCTTTTGGTTATATTAGTTAGGTTAAATTAGTTTGGTTTAATATTTTGTAATTCTGATGTGTAAACATGTTGTAAACGTAAACAAATGGATAAGCTAGTAAAGTTGGATAATATTAGGATCTATAATATATTTTTAATTTATATTGTTGTATGATTTTGATTTGATAAAAATATCTTCGGAGTTTTAAGGAGAATCGAGAGAATTAAGAAGAATTGATGAGATAGTAGAAAATTCTTCTGATTTACTATTATTTAATAGATTTAAACTATAATCATGAAAAAAAGTGGATGAATAATTTTTTAAATACGGATGTACCTATATCCGCACCGACATCCATTTTATTGGATATCATATATTTACTAGTATTTTTTGCCCGCTTCGCTGGGCATTAAAACTTATGTTATTAAAAAATATTGCAATGGTTAAATATTAAAAATAAAAGAAAATTAAACTATTGTAATTAATATTAAATAGTTATATATATATATATATAAATATTATAATTTATATGCGGCAACAATAATGAATTGTTCTGTTGTTCATCCAAAAATAATTTTATCATGGATGATTATTTTAATCAATTGTTCTGTTATCCATCTAATAATTTATGCACTAACAATAACTAATTGTCGTGTTGTTCACCCAACAATAATTTTGTCGTGGATGATTATTTGATTAATTATTCTGTTATCCATCTAAATTTTTTATTTGTTTTCAGTTTTGAAAAAATTTCGTTTTCACCATCTTTTTTATCCTTAAAGTCATCAAAGATGATTTGTAATTTTCAAGCATTTTAATGTACCAAACTCTTTACCATGCAAGAAGAATCACCAAGTCAAATAGCATTTTAATGGATTGTAGCTTCCCATGTGCATTAACTTAATCAATATCTTGTAACGACTTTCTTGAAATGTTGCACTAAGAAAATAAAGTCCACAAAAGAAAGGCATTTTAACTAGATTTGTAAATGAAAAAAATATTGTACGGCTTCACTGAAAAGGAGATAATGACATATATTACAAGACTAAATGGTTTGTTCCATCGTAAACATTTAGAAATGCATGAAGAGACAAAAATAAAGTATTGTTAATTTTTTACTAAAGCACTCTAATTGGAAACTCTCTTATATTTGACTGATTGGCTAGTTGTCCAAAACAATGGATGTAACACCCCACCTCCGCTAGGGTCACTCACAAAGGGAATGCACTAGGTTTGGTGAAGCATTATCGAGGTAAACATGTACAGAAATATTACAAGACAGAACATATACAAAACAGCGGAAGTAAAACAAATTTCATTACCTTATAAAATAAGGTCTAAAGCCTTTTACATCAGAATACATCAAAACCTGTCTTGCAATAGTAAAGAAGCATAAAACCTTTTCATGAATTATTCCCCAAAATAAAGCGGTGAAGCAGCCATAGCCAAGAGAAGACCAAGCTATACATGATGACCTTCAAGCATAAGAGGTCCGAACTAAACAACATCATTTCCTCCCTGAAAACCTGGGGGGGAAACGGAAAACAAAGAGGCGAAACAAAACGGGGTCAGTCATAAAGACTGGTAAGTCCTATCTACTTCCAGTATAAAAACAGGTAAAGGTAACATGACATGCATAAACTGAAAGTAAACATAAGAATGACGACAAGATAGATAAGCTAAACCAAGATAACTGGATGAACTACTGTAGCAAGATAAACTAAGGTATCATGATAAACTACGGTGTCAAGATAAATCAAGGTATCACATCGTCAGGTTTCTATCGAGCATACAATCCTAAGGTATCTATCATGTATAACATCCCACGGTATTTATCATGTATATTTGCTCTGCACCTCTCGTACTAGTATCCCAACCCGCGTCATGTGTTAACTATGAATGTCCCTTGCCCAATGTCATGTAATGGTCCATGTCAACCTAATATATAGCATATGTAGGTTTTTCCCAACTCGTATGTTTCTTTCCATGTATAAGTTCAGTCCTTTGCCGTAGGTCGTACGGGCTTTCCCCATGTAAATCTATACCACCTCAACGTAGTACAATTTTATCCTGGAAGTTGTTTTGGACTGCTACCCTTGATCTGGTTATGTTTTCTTACCATGAACTATCGCGTGTTCACTTAGGATTTATGCCACCTAGGACCACTAGGGATTATGCTACCTAATGAACGTTTCCGTGTCTCGGTTTGAGTTCAAGCCACCTAGGGCCACTAGGGATTATGCCACCCGTCAACCACGCCCTTTATCCCATGTATGTATCGTGAATCGTTTTCCATGTCTAGACACACAAGTATCTCAATGTGCCATCCGAGTTCCGTGCCAGGGCAAATCAAGAAATACGGAACTCGATCGGGAGCTTTAAGTCATCTGCCGATGCAGATATCAAGGTCTGCCTTTGTATCCGTGGCTATGGTCCCACGTGACCCCTCCCTCAACTACTGAAAGGCAATCCAAGAAAAATCATGTATGAGAACTACATCCCGGCCCCACTATGCCCCCACTTACCTATTGGCCAACCTCACCCATAACTCGATAGCAAGTATATGGTCTGTTGGGAGTTCTCTGCCTTTCCGTACGTACACGATTGACTAAAGATAGTAGGTAATTGACGACGCGCTATCCAGGGCAAAAAGAAGAATCGTCGACTCCACGCTAATCCATCCCAGTCTTTAGGTCGCTCGCATAGCAACCAAGGCATACTCTTGGTTCTTCTACCGCAGACCTTAACCTCTGTGAGCCCAGGCGGATCATCTGCAACCTCACAGAGGGGTACCAGGAGTACCCTCACGTCCCCCGAAGCTACTGCTTCGTCACCCAGTTCGTTGGAGCCTTTATCTAAGCCAGATAATTTGCTCCTCCTCGTGTGTTTAAGCGATGACCTACCGTATCGGGTTACTCATCTATCTGTGAACTGGTCCTAATCCCTTGACTAAGAATTATTACTTAGTTTCCTAAACTAAGGTTTACCACTTAGTCTCCTTTCCCGTTATCCTTGTTAATCCCGGTTTTCCACTAGTCCCCTGAACTAGGGTTTTGTCTAATGGGTTAAGTATTGTCATTTAAGTTCATGACTTAACCTGCCTACGAATCATGTCGAGATTTGGCTAAGTATTCAAGTCCAAGACCTAGCCCTACAAGTTGGTTAAGTATACCAAGAAGCTCATGACTTAACCCTGTTCAATCATCAAGTCAAATTGGTTAAGTATTTGTTTATCTTAACCCTATCAGATTATCGTGTTAGATTGGTTAAGCATAGATTATCTTAACCTCATCGGATTATCGAGTCGGATTGGTTAAGTATAGGTTAACTTAACCCCATCCATTAATCATATTTGAATGCTTAAGTATATTTAAACGGTCTTGTGACTTAACCCTACCAAGTTCTCATATTAGATTGGTTAAGTATGGTTGCTTAACCTCATCAAATCATCATGTATAATTGATTAAGTATAAGTTACTTAACCCCATTAAATTATCATGTTAAGTTGGTTAAGTGTTGGTTACTTAACCTCGTTGAATTACCAAGTTTAGATTGGTTAAGTGTTTAACTTAACCCCATCGAATTACCGTGTTTAGATTAGTTAAGTGTAGGTTACTTAACCCCATCTAATTACCGTGTTTAGATTAGTTAAGTCTAAGTTACTCAACCCCATCTAATTACCAAGTCGGATTAGTTAAGTGTAAATTACTTAACCCCATCCCCTAATTGTCTTATATGGTTAAGTGTCATTAAGAAATCAAGTCCGGTTCCACTTAACCTACCCATTCGTGTCATATCGGTTAAGTGTCATTAGTCAAAATTACTTAACCTTTTCATCTGGCATTAATTAGATTAATGCACCCCCAACCTCTCACATTAGACTTTGTTGTGGTTACTAGTTAAGCCGGGCGGGTCCGGGTAGATTTACACCACAACCTAGTCTAACCTCGGGTTTTAAGTGCTATATGACCAACTACTCACATTGGGTCCTATTGTTTGTAGCCACTAGTTAAGCCGGGCGGGTCCGGGTAGATTTATGCTACAAACTCAACCCAACCTCGAGTTGGCCACTTTCATGTTTGGTCTAGTGTCATATTACACTTAGAACCCATACGTGTCTAGTTTCAAGTCTCATGTTTACCCCACATGTCATGTCCATATTTAGGTGTATCATGAGTGCCATATTTTCATGAAATCCCATGTCAAATTATCATGTCATAATCACGCACGTCTAACCTACCCCAAATCGTGTTTCCAACCCAAGTAAAAGCGAGTCAACATAGTAAGGATACTATGCTACATATTGGCCTCAAAACATGCACGATGTCAAAAAGGGATTGGCCACAAACATGCATGGTATCATAAGGGGTTTGGCCTCAAAATATGCATAGCATCATAAGGGGTTTTTGGCCTCAAACATGCATAATGTCACAACGGGATTAGCCACAAACATGCATGATATCATAAGGGGGTTTCAAGTATTCATGCCAACATTCCGCAAGTAAAGGTTCAATCTTTCATGATGGACTAAGTTAAACATAACATAAGTGACATGATTTAATCACTAAGCATAGCCAAAAGTCATATGTTCAAGCAAAAGAGGCATGGCAAGGTTCATATAGGCTAGCATACTTGGTTTAATCTCGTTTTATTCCATGCCATCATTAAAACTACCGTTTAGATCTAGAAGTAGCTAGAACTTACATAGCGTGGCAAGATGGCTAGGAGCATGAATCGTCTTGACGAAGAAAGGTGGCTCCTTTGTTGAAAAATCGTCATGAAATTTGCGTAGCAACATTGATCTACCCTCGATTTGACATAGGAAGCTTGCACCTTTTGATTCGGATCTAGTTTGAATGCATAAGCCCTTGGAGTTGGAGATGGAGGCCATGATCAAGATAGATTTTGGCAGCACTTAGTTGCTAGAATGATTTTAGTGATTTAGGTTAGGTCCTAGGGTGTTTTTATAGAGATTAGGAGTAGTTTAGGCCATAGGATAAACCCTAGGATAGATCTGAGCCCTCAAAATCCGTCACAGGCCCATAAAACCGAGCCAAGACAACAGCAGGTGCACCCAGGCCCGAGTGGTCGGACCACCCAGGTCGACACCCGTGTCGACTGGGCAGTCGACCTGCCCCTGGGCTTGTCGACTCCCCAGTCGACACCCCAGTCGACCTGGGGCTTGGGCGGGAATTTTCCCGCCCAGTTCGTTTGGCTCCAGATTTGAATTTCAAACTGATTTTGAACTTGAATTTTTCTGAAAACTTTGACGGGCCATAACTAGGTCATACGGACTCCGATTTTCGAAAACTCGGACTCTATTTCGCGTATTTTTCCGAGATGAACGCAATGGTGCAACCTGTTTCTCCTGATTCAGATTTCATAATTAAATTCTGCCTTGATTCTTGTCTTAGCATGTTGTAAAAATCCGGGTTGTTACATTCTCCCCAACTTAAAGGATTTCGTCCCCGAAATCTCCAAGTTAGGAAGAACGTATCCTACCATCCATCATCCATCTACTCAAAACATCATCCACAGGCAACCACGGTCCTTAAAAGACTCCTAATGCTTTATGAACACATGCAGAAAGTGTGTGTATATGTTCCTTAGCTAATGCTAATGATCAGGCCTGAATGATCTTTCTAGTGCAAAATATGTTTAGTGCCATGAATCCAACATGTATGCAAATAGTCCTAGTCATATAAGTACTACATGCGTGCACAAACATTCATTCATATGCAACATCCGCATGACAACACATTAACTTTCAAACAAGTATAAATACTCGTTCATATGCAATGCAAAATGTGAGTGCGTCGATCTAGTATCTAACGTGTATTTGCGCATCCACGAGCAACCACTTGCAACCATTTGCAACCATATCAATCATAACATGTTTCAAATACATGTTTACATCCATAGAGTTCTACCTAAGGTTCCCAAGATAGGATCGAGAAGATAAACAAGACAAACTCCTTACGGGGTTTGCAACAGAAACAGGACCGAGAGGATATCCACCAAGCGATAGCATGCAAGCAAGCTCTACAGGAGAACCAGGGATCAACGATATACTCTTAAAAAGAGACATGATGCGCGCGTCTCAGCCGCATTTCCATGAGCTTAATTCCATTGTGCCTTGACCGCCTTTGACTTCATGATTTCGTAGCTCCTTGATTCCTATTTCCAAGGTATGAGTCGGAACTCATTTCACTGTCACCTCTTGTTCCTTTTTCACTTATTCTTTTCTAAAATACTTGGCTCAACCATAACTGCGTACTCATGGTTTCATGCAAGCTTTCCAACAATTCACTAGCGAATCTTGGATCTCGTTTACCTACTAAGAGGTATTCCACGCAGAAGAGCTTTCCCTTGAAAACAACCGATGCCAGCCATGTTGCCTAGTGTACTTACTAGGGTGATTCCTACAGCCCATGCTTAAGCAGAATGAACCATCCGCCTTATTGGCGAACATTACTCGATCGGATCAGAGCTTTCCGATATATGCATCAAGAGATTCTAGGTAACTAACCATGACAGAACTCATAAGGTTACACGAGACTTCGAGGGTATTACCAAGGCAAGTTAAGAGTTTAACTACCCTCCTTTCAAAACCGAGAATGGCATCCCTTACTGGATAACCACTTCATCCCTAGAATCCATCCATAGCTCAACAATAGAAGCATTGCTTCTAATCTCAACACTTGGCATTTACACTCTCAATTCCAAACAAGTCATGAATAAATGGATCGACTCTCCAACCAGATTTTTGGGACAAAAGTGGGATCTTCTACCATGCTAGTACTAAGGTACAGAGACTTAACTATCAAAGCAGACTTAAATGATGCGATGATCAAAACAAAGTCTAGATGGGACGATAGAAAAGAAAGGCTAAGCCTTTAATAGAAACGGTACCATTCCTCTTAGGTACACTAGAAATGAGAGCATACAATTTCCCTCTTGTCGATCTTGTCCTTATCTTCCTTTGTGGATCCAGCCATACCAACAAGTTGCTTATCCTTACGTCTGTGTCCTTTATCCTTGCTCTTATTACCCTTCCTTGTAACACGGTAACAGGCCTCTCGAGCACCACCTCCATCTCACGGAAAACACTTCGTAGCTAGACAAGGATTAGTCGCAGTTAAAACTACTGTGACTACAGATGGAGGAAAGAAAGGAAAAGAGATTCAATCAAGGAAACAAAGGATAGTGCTAATGGCTTTTGGGGAATAGCCTTTAAAAACCTTTCTTGAAAAATGCTTCTTTGTAAATGATTTTTCAAATAGTTTTCAGAAGGTTTTTTTTAAAAAAAAAAAACTTTTGCCCAGTTTGGTAACCTTCTGCTCTGATACCAAATGTAACACCCCACCTCCGCTAGGGTCACTCGCAAAGGGAATGCACAAGGTTTGGTGAAGCATTATCGAGGTAAACATGCACAGAAATATTACAAGACAGAACATATACAAAACAGCGGAAGTAAAACAAATTTCATTACCTTATAAAATAAGATCTAAAGCCTTTTACATCAGAATACATCAAAACCTGTCTTGCAATAGTAAAGAAGCATAAAACCTTTTCATGAATTATTCCCCAAAATAAAGCGGTGAAGCAGCCATAGCCAAGAGAAGACCAAGCTATACATGATGACCTTCAAGCATAAGAGGTCTGAACTAAACAACATCATTTCCTCCCTGAAAACCTGGGGGGGGGAACGGAAGACAAAGAGGCGAAACAAAACGGGGTCAGTCATAAAGACTGGTAAGTCCTATCTACTTCCAGTATAAAACAGGTAAAGGTAACATGACATGCATAAACTGAAAGTAAACATAAGAATGACAACAAGATAGATAAGCTAAACCAAGATAACTGGATGAACTACTATAGCAAGATAAACTAAGGTAGCATGATAAACTACGGTGTCAAGATAAATCAAGGTATCACATCGTCAGGTTTCTATCGAGCATACAATCCCAAGGTATCTATCATGTATAACATCCCACGGTATTTATCATGTATATTTGCTTTGCACCTCTCGTACTAGTATCCCAACCCGCGTCATGTGTTAACTATGAATGTCCCTTGCCCAATGTCATGTAATGGTCCATGTCAACCTAATATATAGCATATGTAGGTTTTTCCCAACTCGTATGTTTCTTTCCATGTATAAGTTCAGTCCTTTGTCGTAGGCCGTACGGGCTTCCCCCATGTAAATCTATACCACCTCAACGTAGTACCATTTTATCCTTGAAGTTGTTTTGGACTGCTACCCTTGATCTGGTTATGTTTTCTTACCATGAACTATCGCGTGTTCACTTAGGATTTATGCCACCTAGGACCACTAGGGATTATGCTACCTAATGAACGTTTCCGTGTCTCGGTTTGGGTTCAAGCCACCTAGGGCCACTAGGGATTATGCCACCCGTCAACCACGCCCTTTATCCCACGTATGTATCGTGAATCGTTTTCCATGTCTAGACGCACAAGTATCTCAATGTGCCATCCGAGTTCCGTGCCAGGGCAAATCAAGAAATACGGAACTCGGTCGGGAGCTTTAAGTCATCTGCCGATGCAGATATCAAGGTCTGCCTTTGTATCCGTGGACATGGTCCCACGTGACCCCTCCCTCAACTACTGAAAGGCAATCCAAGAAAAATCATGTATGAGAACTACATCCCGGCCCCACTATGCCCCACTTACCTATTGGCCAACCTCACCCATAACTCGATAGCAAGTATATGGTCTGTTGGGAGTTCTCTGCCTTTCCGTACGTACACGATTGACTAAAGATGGTAGGTAGTCGACGACGCGCTATCCAGGGCAAAAACAAGAATCGTCGACTCCACGCTAATCCATCCCAGTCTTTAGGTCGCTCGCATAGCAACCAAGGCATACTCTTGGTTCTTCTACCGCAGACCTTAACCTCTGTGAGCCCAGGCGGATCATTTGCAACCTCACAGAGGGATACCAGGAGTACCCTCACGTCCCCCGAAGCTACTGCTTCGTCACCCAGTTCGTTGGAGCCTTTATCTAAGCCAGATAATTTGCTCCTCCTCGTGTGTTTAAGCGATAACCTACCGTATCGGGTTACTCATCTATCTGTGAACTGGTCCAAATCCCTTGACTAAGAATTATTACTTAGTTTCCTAAACTAAGGTTTACCACTTAGTCTCCTTTCCCGTTATCCTTGTTAATCCCGGTTTTCCACCTAGTCCCCTGAACTAGGGTTTTGTCTAATGGGTTAAGTATTGTCATTTAAGTTCATGACTTAACCAGCCTACGTATCATGTCGAGATTTGGCTAAGTATTCAAGTCCAAGACCTAGCCCTACAAATTGGTTAAGTATACCAAGAAGCTCATGACTTAACCCTATTCAATCATCAAGTCAAATTGGTTAAGTATTTGTTTATCTTAACCCTATCAGATTATCGTGTTAGACTGGTTAAGCATAGATTATCTTAACCTCATCGGATTATCGAGTCGGATTGGTTAAGTATAGGTTAACTTAACCCCATCCATTAATCGTATTAGAATGCTTAAGTATATTTAAACGGTCTTGTGACTTAACCCTATCAAGTTCTCATATTAGATTGGTTAAGTATGGTTGCTTAACCTCATCAAATCATCATGTATAATTGATTAAGTATAAGTTACTTAACCCCATTAAATTATCATGTTAAGTTGGTTAAGTATTGGTTACTTAACCTCGTTGAATTACCAAGTTTAGATTGGTTAAGTGTTTAACTTAACCCCATCGAATTACCGTGTTTAGATTAGTTAAGTGTAGGTTACTTAACCCCATCTAATTACCGTGTTTAGATTAGTTAAGTCTAAGTTACTCAACCCCATCAAATTACCAAGTCGGATTAGTTAAGTGTAAATTACTTAACCCCATCCCCTAATTGTCTTATATGGTTAAGTGTCATTAAGAAATCAAGTCCGGTTCCACTTAACCTACCCATTCGTGTCATATCGGTTAAGTGTCATTAGTCAAAATTACTTAACCTTTTCATGTGGCATTAATTAGACTAATGCACCCCAACCTCTCACATTAGACTTTGTTGTGGTTACTAGTTAAGCCGGGCGGGTCCGGGTAGATTTACACCACAACCTAGTCTAACCTCGGGTTTTAAGTGCTATATGACCAACTACTCACATTGGGTCCTATTGTTTGTAGCCACTAGTTAAGCCGGGCGGGTCCGGGTAGATTTATGCTACAAACTCAACCCAACCTCGAGTTGGCCACTTTCATGTTTGGTCTAGTGTCATATTACACTTACAACCCATACGTGTCTAGTTTCAAGTCCCATGTTTACCCCACATGTCATGTCCACATTTAGGTGTATCATGAGTGCTATATTTTCATGAAATCCCATGTCAAATTATCATGTCATAATCACGCACGTCTAACCTACCCCAAATCGTGTTTCCAACCCAAGTAAAAGTGAGTCAACATAGTAAGGATACAATGCTACATATTGGCCTCAAAACATGCACGATGTCAAAAAGGGATTGGCCACAAACATGCATGGTATCATAAGGGGTTTGGCCTCAAAATATGCATAGCATCATAAGGGGTTTTTGGCCTCAAACATGCATAATGTCACAACGGATTAGCCACAAACATGCATGATATCATAAGGGGGTTTCAAGTATTCATGCCAACATTCCGCAAGTAAAGGTTCAATCTTTCATGATGGACTAAGTTAAACATAACATAAGTGGCATGATTTAATCACTAAGCATAGCCAAAAGTCATAGGTTCAAGCAAAAGAGGCATGACAAGGTTCATATAGGCTAGCATACTTGGTTTAATCTCGTTTTATTCCATGCCATCATTAAAACTACCGTTTAGATCTAGAAGTAGCTAGAACTTACATAGCGTGGCAAGATGGCTAGATGAATCTTCTTGACGAAGAAAGGTGGCTCCTTTGTTGAAAAATAGTCATGAAATTTGCGTAGCAACATTGATCTACCCTCGATTTGACATAGGAAGCTTGCACCTTTTGATTCAGATCTAGTTTGAATGCATAAGCCCTTGGAGTTGGAGATGGAGGCCATGATCAAGATAGATTTTGGAAGCACTTAGTTACTAGAATGATTTTTAGTGATTTAGGTTAGGTCCTAGGGTGTTTTTATAGAGATTAGGAGTAGTTTAGGCCATAGGATAAACCCTAGGATAGATCTGAGCCCTCAAAATCCGTCACAGGCCCATAAAACCGATCCAAGACAGCGGCAGGTGCACCCAGGCTCGAGTGGTCGGACCACCCAGGTCGACACCCGTGTCGACTGGGCAGTCGACCTGCCCTTGGGAGTGTCGACTCCCCAGTCGACACCCCAGTCGACCTGGGGCTTGGGCGGGAATTTTCCCGCCCAGTTCGTTTGGCTCCAGATTTGAATTTCAAACTGTTTTTGAACTTGAATTTTTATGAAAACTTTGACGGGCCATAACTGGGTCATACGGACTCTGATTTTCGAAAACTCAGACTCTATTTCGCGTATTTTTCCGAGACGAACGCAATAGCGCAACCTGTTTCTCTTGATTCATATTTTATAATTAAATTCTGCCTTGATTCTTGTCTTAGCATGTTGTAAAAATCCGGGTTGTTACACATTAGAGAGTGAAAAGGCCAAAACCACTAAATTTAAGTCTAGAAACCATTCGTATAGATCTATTGTGAATTTAAGTTAAGTAAATATATGTGCAACAGTATTAAAGAATTTAAAGCGGGCAAATACATGATGTGCTAAGAGAAGCTCAGAAATACATGAAATAACCATAAATATATGCTTATTAGAAACTTATCATGCAATATTGATTTAGAAAATATAATGCTTGAAAGCAAGGCTAGTTATGCTATGTTGTAGCATGTCAGAGTTATCCTTCTCCAATAAACTAATTTATTTCTTGCAATGCAGATATTGCTGTGCAAAACTCGACCTATGTGAGGAAATAATCTGAATTGATAATATTGGCATGCATTTTCCATCCTAACCTTTTATCTTAACTATAAAATACACATGACATGCCAATAGAAATATACAGCTACTACTATTGGAAATGTTATGTTGATAATAAGTTTTGTATTTTCATCTTTTTCAATAAATATAGACAATAATACCAACAGTAAATAACTTTTCAACTTAAAACATATGCACTAAAGAGTGAAATTTAACTACTTTATTAGGGAATGAACATATGTTTTGCGCACTATAAGCAATTTTATCCAGCATACTACCAATTTTTGTTTTTCTCATGAAAATAAACACTCGCACTTTTCTTGAACCTAAATGCTTAGATTTTTTTCCATTGTTTTAGCAAAAAAAAACTATATTGTAGATAAGAGAATAGCTTATATTTTGTTGATAATTGATTTCATAGGAATAAGAAAACTCGGCATTTATTTTTAAATTTATTTTGAATGGATTTTGCAGTAACAGTGATTCTCTTGAAATTATACTAAACTATCACATAAAACATTATATTTACACTATTATTAATAAATAATGAAAATGCTTCAACAGTATAAAGCATTTCAGTTCGGCTATAAACCATTCTTAATCAAGTAACACTTTGCATACAAACGTGGAAAAATTAATGCAATTTAATTGACATTTACATTTTCAATTGACACGTAGTGCAACATTAATGATAACTAACTGGAAGTATAAAGGTTGTATGAAAATATTTGGTTTCTAGGGTGTTGTAACATTTTAAAGAAAGGAAAAACACAAATTTTCAATTATTATTAAATTTTTATTTGTTCTATTTGATGAATAACATCAAGATATAGTATTATCTTTTTGTTAAATTAATTTGTAAGCATGTTTTTGAGTTCTAATTAATACTTTTCTATGATTATGTCATATGTCTTTCGAATTTACACTCACGTTGCAGGCCATTTAAAAAATGTATGTATCCATCTGCCATCTCATGACATTGATCTGGACATATAGATATAGCAGAAAGAACACAAATGCGCTCCATACAGTATATCGAGGTGCATACATTGCAATTTTTTATCCATGAAATTTGAAATGTATATTTTATTACATGGATAAGTACATAAAAACTGAAAATGAATATGAAAACTATGCTGTAAAAAAATTGGAACAAAATCCTCATGAATCATTAAGAACTATTATGCTAGATAACATTAACTTTCTCCATGTATTTAGCCTATAAAATGAAATTAAAAAGTCAAAGATAAAAAGAGAGAATATAAAATCAAATTTTAAATGACATTATGTTGTGTTAGAGATTCATATCGCCAAATTTGACATAATAAAAAAGAAATTTTTGTTGCATTCTGGAACAAACTCGGCAATTTGTCATTAAATAGATCACAAACATCTTTTATTCCTATACTCGTGTAATAACAATATATTATCGGTGATACCAAGTGCTAACTATCATGCAACAATTGAGCTAAGTTAAACTTGACATCATATCTTCTTTCTAAGAGAAAAGAAAAATAAATTATGTTAATTTTATCAATGCATCAAAGCAATTAAGGATGGAAAAGATGATGCCTTTGCTAAGGTTGTGGAGGCACAATAGTGATATTGGTAAGAAAATCGTCAGATGCATCAACTCTTTATCGGTGAATGAATTTGTACATGGTGAAAAGAATTTCTGATTTGATTTCGATCGAGAATAAAGATATTTCATTAGCACTATATAAATTTATGAAGTTGCAAAAGGCAAGAAAAAGAAGAGTTGGGAGGATGAATGAATTGAAGTATTATTTCAAGGGAAGCCGAGGAACTTTCAACTTAGAAATATATGCATACCCATGAAATTAAATTTCATTTAGAATTTGGTGTACCTTGTATGGTATTAATAATGTAGTGCAATATAGATGAGTAAAGTAAATGAATTTTGGGAAATCAACTAAATATTTTAAGGCAATACAATTGACTGTACCAATTAATGATCCATATAAATATGTATATGGCCCCATTAATCAAATGGTACAGTATAGATTACTAGTCAAAATGAATTTTGGGAAATTTAAGAGAGTACAATTGATTCTACCAATTTCTTTATAAACATGCACTACTAATAAGATATTATACCAAATATGAATAGTCTGAGTAAAATAATTCTTTCCCATAATAAAATAAAAGTGAAGGGAACTTTAGAAGGGAAATTGTAGTCAAGTATTTTGAATATTGGTGATCAAATTTTTTTCCCTTTTCTAACATAATTTTATCATTTTTTTACCTTTTATAAGACTTAAATGCATGATCATATTGCCAATTATATATTAATAATTTATATATTCGCAAGACTAAATATATTTGCTTTATTAACAAAGATCTATAATGAGATGTGTATTTTACATATGTAAGAAAAAATGATTTGTATTAATATTGCATGGTTAATAAATTAGCACTGCAAGAAATAAATTAGTATACAATATGAATAAATTCAAAGCAATATCAATCGTTAATAAATGCAAATGTAAATAAAAAGGGTCTAACTATAAAGCATATATTAAGATAATGCTAAATTATACAATTGCCATACTAAAAAATGATAAAATTTATTTATTAATAAAACATTTCATCTTGATTATCTTTATTGTCACCATCCATTTTCTTTCATATGCTTTACCTGCAAAGGAAAAAAACATGATTAGATAATACAATTGAATAATGGATATTTTTTTATTTTATAAATTATATATTTGTCTGCAGCTTACCAACTTAGACGTGAAACTTGCAACTAAATTATACTGATCTACTAACGGGATCTTTTGATTGCTGCGCGGTTGCATGGTGTTGTGGATCAGATGGGCATTTACAGTCTTATATAGGTTCGGTGCAAACTATTGACAAAAAAATATTGATGCAAACCAAGCAGATAAATCTGAGAAGACACAATTGAATACTGATGCAAACCAAAGTAGATAAATGCATAGAATAATATAAAGTACCTATCTTAAAATCAGAAGCGTTCACATCACACAATAATCTAAAGCTGGAGATCCTAAGAGTAGTAGACAGTTTTAATGACTGTAGAGGAAAAGGGAAGAGTGAAGAGGGTAATTGATTTTGTGAGGCGGGGAGAAAAGGTACGGTGTCATATTTATAACTGAGAAAGTGTAGATATGTGCAAGATGAGATAGTGCATTTTAGGAATGCGATAAAAAATATGCACCATTTATCATCGAATTAAAGTACTAAAATCAACTGTTATGGAAATTGAATTATTTTATACTTAATAATTTTAATGCTATATACACTACCGATTATATTTGAATGACATAGGGCATATAAAATAATTATAAAAATCAAATGCAATTAGGCTAAAAAAAGAGGAATGTACTATTTTAGCCATATAAGGAATGCATCATCCTACCATAATTTTATTAATTAATAACCAAATTAATAACAAAAAATGTTTAAAATTGAACGCATTTAAATGTAACTATTTATAGTTCAAATCTGTAATATACTATTTTGACGGTGCATTTTAGGAAGGCGATAAAATATATGCACTATTTATCATCGAATTAAAGTGCTAAAATCTATGTTATGGAAATTGGATTATTTTATACATGATAATTTTAATGCTATATATTATATTTGAATGACATATGGCATATAAAGTAATTATACAAATCAATTGCAATTAGACTAAAAAGTGAGGAATGCAGCGTTTTACAAATTAAATCAGCTATATTTTCAATTCGTATACTGGAAATGTAGTTATATGTTCATAACTCAATTTTAGATATAATATATATAGAATAAATGGAGTTTGAATATTCGGAATTCAAATATAGTATGAAATACTGAAAATGCTATAAAATATATGCACTATCTATCATCGAATTAAAGTACTAAAATCTACTGTTATGGAAATTGGATTATTTTATACATGATAATTTTAATGTTATATACACTACCAATTATATTTGAATGACATAGGGCATATAAAGTAATTATACAAATCAAATGCAATTAGACTAAAAAAAGAAATACTGATGCAAACCAAGCAGATAAATCTGAAAAGACAAAACTTAATACTTATGCAAACCAAAGTAGATAAATGCATAGAATAATATAAAGTATCTATCTTGAAATCAAAAGCGTTCACATCACACTATAATTTAAAGCTGGAGATCTTGGGAGTAGCAAACAGTTTAAATGACCGTAGAGGAAAAGGGAAGAGTGAAATGGGTAATTGATTTTGTGAGGGGGGGAAGAAAGATACAATGTCATATTTATAACTGAGAAAGTGTACATATAAGCAAGACTAGACAGTGCATTTTAGGAATGCGATAAAAAATATGCACCATTTATATTCGAATTAAAGTTCTAAAATCTATTGTTATGGAAATTGAATTATTTCATACATGATAATTTTAATGCTATATACACCAGCAATTATATTTGAATGGCATAGGGCATATAAAGTAATTATACAAATCAAATGCAATTAGACTAAAAAAAAGAGGAATGCATTGTATTTACCATATAAGGAATGTATCATCCTACCATAATTCTATTAATTAATAACCAAAAATGTTTAAAATTGAACACATTAAAAAATGTAACCATTTATAGTTCAAATTTGTAACATACTATTTGGACGGTGCATTTTAGGAATGCGATAAAATATATGCACTATTAATCATCGAATTAAAGTACTAAAATCTATGTTATGGAAATTGGATTATTTTATACATGATAATTTTAATGCTATATATACTACCAATTATATTTGAATGGCATAGGGCATCTAAAGTAATTATACAAATCAAGTACAATTAGACTAAAAAGAGAGGGATGCAGCTTTTTACAAATTAAATCAGCAATATATTTTTAATTTGTCTATTGGAAATGTAGTTATATGTTCACAACTCAATTTTGGATGTAATGTATATAAAATAAATAGGAAAATGTTCACAAGGACAAATTTTAGGGCTTTTTTATCCATAAGGATAGCCCACTAAAATTTTATTCACAAGGACAATATACAGTCACGTGCGCTGATTACTTTTTCTTTCTCATTCCGACATCGCGCTTCTCTATCTCTCGAATTCTCTTCTCCAGTGCGTTTCTTTTCTTCTAATCACGAATTCATCTTTCACAAAATCACAAAATCAAGCAATAGCGCAATCATCTTTCAGGAAATAAAGCAATCGATTCATGAAATAACGCAATTCATTAACCGAATGTCGAAACCCTAATTCGATTTTGGAGATTACATCGATTGTTTTTTTTATAATCATTATAGCTTACTATTCAACTGTGCGATTGGTTTTTTTTTCTATCGGTGATTCATGACTTCTCTTGGTTCTGCAGTTTTAATGTTCAACCTTTCAGCGCGTAGGTATCATTTTTATATTTTTCTAGGTATCATTTTTGTTTATTTACCACTGATTTATATTCATTTGATGTGTTTTTAATGTTATATTTATTATTTACTTGTATTGTTGCGTTATCTATGTATTACTGTCGAACTTATTTTGTTATAATCAAACAAATTGCGGTATAAGTAATTTTTGTGCTACTTTTTATTTCAAACATTACTGCAGTTTTTAGGTATCATATTTTTATTTTTTTGGGTATCATTTTTACTGTATTCACTGTGCTATGTTTTTTTAGTTACTTTTTGTTGCTGCATTAATTTTGTTGCTGTACTGTTGCACTAGCTTTGTAATTCAATTGAATTTATTTCATTTTGATCAATCAAATTGTGAACAAATCATATTTCACTGTGATGTAAGTAATTTTTGTGCTACTTTTTATTTAAAACATTACTGCAGTTTTTAGCTATCATTTTTATATTTTTTTGGGTATCGTTTTTACTGTATTCACTGTTGCTATGTTTTTTAAGTTAGTTTTTGTTGTTGTATTAATTTTGTTGTTGTACTGTTGCACTAGCTTTGTAATTCAATTGAATTTATTTTATTTTGATCAATCAAATTGTGAATAAATCATATTTCACTGTAATGTAAGTAATTTTTGTGCTACTTTTTATTTAAAACATTACTGCAGTTTTTAAGTATTATTTTTATATTTTTTTGGATATCATTTTTACTGGGCTCAATGTGCTATGTTTTTTTAGTTACTTTTTGTTGCTGTATTAATTTTGTTGTTGTACTGTTGCACTAGCTTTGTAACTCAATTGAATTTATTTCATTTTAATCAATCAAATTGTGAATTAATCATATTTCACTGTGATGTAAGTAATTTTTGTGTTGCTTTCTATTTAAAACATTACTGCAGTTTTTAGGTATCATTTTTATATTTTTTTGGGTATCATTTTTACTGTATTCACTGTGCTATGTTTTTTTAGTTACTTTTTGTTGCTGTATTAATTTTTACTGTATTCACTGTGATGTAACTTAATTCAAATTTCACAAAAATAATATTTATTCTCACTAATACCGACAGATTAAAAAAGCATTAGCACTCAAATCAATTCAATTATCACAAAAATTAGATTATTCTCAATAATACACAATAATAACCACTTGTGTCATATGATACCTACAACTATACATAACTGATATACTAGGATACATTGTTTTCCTATATAATCTAAGTACATACAACACTGCTCCCCATTCCAAGCATGCATTCATGCATTTACTTTTACTTGTATGCAATCCATCCTTGAATTCAAGTAAATTCCAGCAGCATGCAGTATCTGCAAGAATTTCATACACAATCAAAACTTATACCAACATAATACTGTAAATTCAACTAGAAAAATATAAAACTGATACCTAAAAAAATATAAAAATGATAACTAAAAACTGCTATGATGTAAATTCATGTTGAAAATATAAAACTGATACCTAAAAAATATATGAAAATGATACCTAAAAACTGCTATGATGTAAATTCATGTTGGAAATATAAAACTAATACCTAAAAAAATATAAAAATGATACCTAGAAACTGCTTTGATATTTTGAAATGAAACTAATGAATAAAAAATGTTTACATCCCACTTTGATTAATTAAAATGACATAATTTCGATTGAGTTGCAAAGTTAATCCAACAGTACAAGTACAAAACTGATATAGTATCAAAACTATAAAAAAAACAGCATAACACTATTAGTACAAGAAAAATGATCCCTAAAAAAATAGAAAAATGATAACTAAAAACTGCTGCTAACTTCACCGTAAAAAAAAGCTTTCTCCAGCGATTTTTTTCTCCTTCATCTCTCTCGTTCGATTTTCTAGGACGAATTCACGAAATCAAAAAATCACGAAATCATATTTACTGCCAAACGAATCATAGCAATCGAATTTACCCTAATTTCATGAGCGATTTCAGCAATCGAACACGCGTGAGATCGAGAAATTTGATGGAAGAGGCGGAAGTTGTTTGCCGGAGGAGATTAGGGTTTGATGGAAGAGGCGGCCAGTGACGTGGTGGAAGTTGATCGTCGGAGGCGACTAGGTTTTGGTGGAAGAGGTGGTCAGCGACTAGGGTTTTCAGTGAAACGATGGAAACAATAAAAAGAATGTAATAAAAGAGGGGTTATGTTGGGCTGGCCTATTTACTGTCCTTATGGATAAATTATTAGTGGCTTGTCCTTTTGGATAAAATTTTTAATTAGTTTGTCCTTATAAAAAAATTCCCCTAAATGGATTTTGAATATTTGGAATTCAAATATGGTATGAAATACTAAAAATGCTATAAAATATATGCACTATTTATCATCGAATTAAAGTACTAAAATCTACTGTTATGGAAATTGGATTTTTTTTTTATCTATCTATCTATCTATATAATAATTACCACTAATCTTTAATGATTACTAATTGGTCCAACCTTGAAATACCCAATTTGCCCCTCACTTTTTATCTATCTATCAATCAGATTTACTCCTGTTTAATGTTTTGTGCAATTGTACCATCTATAGACTTTCTCACGTTAACCACATGCTTACCAATTATTTCAAAATTTCTTAACCATTTGTTCACATTTACTTATATTTCATAACCCATTAATTATTTCATAATAATTTACTTTTTATCTATCTCAATCAGATTTACTTATATTTCATAACCTATTAATTATTTCATGATAATTTAGTTGTTTAATATAAAAAATATTTTCTGTTTAATGTTTTGTGTAATTATAACTTTCTCACTTAACCACATTCTTACAATTATTTCAACATTTCTTAACCATTTGTTCTTTATACTACCTGTTTAACTTTCTCATTTGCATATATATGCTTATATATATATATATTTCTACGTTTCAATCTTTATTGGTTCAATTTTTTAATTTATCTACCAATCATCCAATATAAAATATATTTCCTGTTTAATGTGTTGCATAATTATACTGCTAGACATGCTTTTTTCAATATATACTATATATCATTCTCAGTTGCATATGTATACTTATTTCTATTATTTTTCACTACTACAGTTCTTATTACATATATTTCTATTTCTATCTATATAATATTATTTTTATTAGTAGGTTACTTATTTCTATTTCTATCTATATAATATATTATTTTCATTTCTATTAGCAGGTTACTTATTTCTATCTATATAATAAATCCCACTAATATACTATATATCATTCTCAGTTGCATATCTATTTATATTATAATTCCCACTAACCTTTAATGATTAGTTATTGGTCCGACTATAAGATACCAAAATTGCCCGTATTTATCAAGGTCATTTAATTATTCTAACCTTTGGTCCGACCTTGAATTATTCTCACTAATCTTTAATTATTCCAACCTTTGGTCCTTAATAAAATTTTTATTGCTCTTTACTTAATTTTTTATCACATATATAATTAATAATTTTGTTTATTCGAATATTTCTGGAAATGCTTTATTTACATAATATACGTAAACTATTATTTCCAAAATGGCGTAAATTACAATAAATATTTCTGGAAATATTATGTAAAAATAACATTTTCAATAATATACGCGATATGACGAAATGCTTTTTAGTTCTTTTTACAAATGTATATTATATGTAATGTACATAAATTTACTACTCTTATTTAGTTCTGGAAATAACATACATAATATACGTAAATTTACTAATCTTTTTTAGTTTTGGAAATAACATACATAATAACATACATAATATACGTAAATTTACTAATCTTAAATTAACTAATTTTTTTTACGTATGTATATTATTTGTAAAGATAACATACATAATAACGTTTGCAATAATATTTCTGGAAATGCTTTACATAATATGATGAAAAACTTTATTAGTATATGGAAATGCTTTACATAATATATGTAAATTTAAGATTTCTTACTAAATATGATTATGTTATTTCAAAAATCGATTTTGAAGTAAATTTATTTTCCTATTTCTTTTGTTCTAGGTATTTCCTTTCTATGTGATTTCTATTTTATTTGGTCCGACCATAAAATACATTTGTATAATTGAATGTTTACTAAAATGCATTGCACTGATTGTTTACATACAACTTTTTGCAAAGGTATTAAATTGGTAGATGCGTTTGTCTTAGGCAGATTTAACCAATTTTAAAATCATTAAATTGCATCAAAAGATGTACTAATTGACAATATAATCATGTTTACATATTGTGAAACATTTCATAAATATATCCATTTTTAGCATTTGAAAGATTTAGTTTTAAATGATTTACCACTGTTTTTTATTAACTTTGGCAAATTCTAGACCTTAAAACTATGTTGATAATGCAGTAAATAACTACTTAACTTTTATGCAGTTTATTTAGAATTTTTACTAAAATGCATTGCACTGATTTTTACATACAACTTTTTGCAGAGGTATTAAATTGGTAGATGCATTATCTTAGGCAGATTTAACCAATTTTAAAATCATTAAATTGCATCAAAAGATGTATTAATTGATAATATAATTATGTTTACATATTGTGAAACATTTCATAAATATATCCATTTTTAGCATTTGAAAGATTTAGTTTTAAATGATTTACTACTGTTTTTTATTAACTTTGGCAAATTCTAGACCTTAAAACTATGTTGATAAAGCAGTAAATAACTGCTTAACTTTTATGCAGTTTATTTAGAAATATTTTTCAAAAACCGGTTTTGAAATAAATTTATTTTCCTACATGTATAGTTTTAATTACTTTAATGCTTTTAGGATACTACAACGATTTTGATGTCCTGAAACAACACTTGCACGTTGTTGCAGTTAACTGCACGAGAGTTATGCACTTTTTAAAATATTAATAGAACTATTCCATTATGTTTGAAGGTTACCGTTTTAAGTAGTTTGAACGTTATTTTAATTAGGTTTTAGAAAATTCAAAGTCTTAAAATGTATTTGAATTATGTAATAATTAATTTCATTTCATATGCTTAAATGTTACAATGTAGCATAATTCTTTTTCTACCTGGCAGATTTGTTTTACTACTGTGAAAAATGTTGTTTGATCTTCAACACAGTATTTATACTAAAAAATATCGAACTAAGAAACTGAAGAAAAAAATCTCATCCGTCTACTCCTCAAAAAGAATGTTTCTATAAATTAGGCCTAAAGAAATCTTTCAATTATTAGAATACTGACCAAACTATATACATACATATATATATATATATTAGAATTTATAAAAGCAATCTTTCAACACCTAAAGAAATTAGATCCAAAAAATTAGCATTGGCGCATAATATAACAATTCAAATAAAAAGATTTGCTTGAACATGGAAACCGCGCTGATCATAGCAATTTTCACGCATGCTCATCTATTAGAATTTATATTATACTTATTTGGGGAAAATAATATAATATATTATACCTTTTATTATTACAAAAGGTTATTTAATTATCTGCGCCGATATATATGTTTCCTCCTTGAATAGTGGATCATTATATTTCCTTGGACAATACTTCTGCTAGAATCCCGCATTATCTCTTTTAGAAATACACAGGCCTTCTTTTATTCCTCAATTCACAGATCATTTCTCTCTCCTCTCTCCCTTTTTCTCCCTTTCTAGCTACTTTTCAAAAGCTTCTGCCTTCAGCTAAACTCCACTTTAAATATATATTCTGCAATATTTTACTCTACTTTATATTCCGTTAGTCTGCATGCTTTCTTCATCACCTGTTTCGAAGAACGACTGGTTTAACTGAAGGTTTTAATTATTTACTGCTTCACGTTTTTTTAACCGTGATATGTTTAGTGAATTTGGTAGGTCACATATTAGGCAAGGACTTAATTTTGTCTCTGGTAAGTTCTTAGCAAAATATTTGCTGCTAGATTTTTAATGTTTAGCAATAATGCAGTTTATGTGCCGTATTCGTTATCTCTACAGTACCCATTCTATATATACTTTAGGATGAGGAAGCAAGCCATTCCAATGTATCTAAATGCTGATGAACCTACTCAAGAAGATAAAACCGACGAGGCTCATGCATATTCAAATGTTAATGTGCCTAATGATATAGTTTACACAACCACCGTTGACAAAAGAGAGAACATAGCATACACTGGATGATATTATCTTCCCATGCAATTGATATCATGTTTTGATCGTAAAATGGTATATAAGGTATTTTTTATTGACATATTATGAAGTTAGTAATTTTGATTGACATATTATAAAGTTAGTAGTAAATTGTCATATTATGGCATTTGTAAAAAATTAACTTTTACAATTATTTTATTTGTGATTTATGTTTTGTTTGTAAGTACAGATTAAGTAATATGTACTTACAATTATTTTATTTGTTGTGATTAAATATAACAGTTTATCTTTTACAATTATTTCTATGTAAGTACAAATTAAGTAATCTGTACTTACATAGAAATAAATTGTCATATTATAAAGTTATAGTAATTTTGATTGACATATTATAAAGTTAGTAATAAATTGTCATATTATGAAAATTGTAAAAAAATTAACTTTTACAATTATCTATAGTAAAAGCACAAAAATGGATGTTGGTAAATTAGACGGAGCCATTTATAGACTTTCTGCATGAGATTATCAATCATAGGAACATTTTTGGGCAAGTTTAATGTTGGATTCAATGTAATTTAGGAACGATATAAATATACAGTTTGCTTACCTTTGTTTGCATGCCCATCAATTTAATAAATCTTGATTTACATCATAATCAAATTTCAACTATTAGAAACAAATTTACTGACTGTTGGCCTATTAATCTTACCTGACATTATCTTCCATATTGAAGATACATTAAGGTGAATCTGTATTCAGGTTACTATTGCTAGCATGTTAATCCTACGCTTAAACTTATTGTTAATATTATTCTCAATGACAATCTTTGTTTGTGGTTGCAGAATTTTCATTTGCACGATAATCATACTAACAGTTGATCATATGATTGATCATAGTTTTTATATAATATAATCAATATTCGTTCATGAATACGTTAAAGGTAAATACAGATCTTTAAACTATTAGACTATGATCTACTGAATAAAACTGATATATGATTTATATTTGCCTTTCTCTTTTGTTTCTATTCATTTACTCCCTGATTTTTTCATAAACTATGACTTGTATTATGTTCTGAATTAGCGTTGGATGGTCCCATTCAAATAGTTCATAGTATTAATTCCCTTATAGCAATAATAATTTATATGTTCACAAGATTAATATTTTTTTAATGAATAAAAATCAATGCTTGAGGACAAATTAAATGTGTTACATGGATTATGTGTTGTTTTCATAGAAATTTCATTGAGCTTTTTATATATTGGTAGATAAAGATAAAGAGAACAAGACTCGATGTGCAATAGAGAAACAGAAGTTGTGCCATGTGGTAAGAGTTTCTGTGCTGATTTGGAAGTTAACCTCAACAATTATAAATGTGATATCATTTTTGGGTTATGTATATAGCATGTAGGTCTCATTTTAGACCATAAAACAATTAATTACACACATTATAATTTTGTACCTTAAATATGATATAGAACAAGTAGTTTTCAAGTACATTTTTCTATTTTTGTCTGTTGTTCATCAAATTATTACTACATGGATTGTATTCTGATTAAAGCACTGTGGTTACTATTCCATATGTTAATTTCTTTTGTTATTTGTTAGCTTATACAAATTGTAAATTATTAAAATAAATCTCGATCATACCATTCTGACATAAATTGATGATTTGCTTTCAGTTTACTACACTTGCTACCAAAAATATAAAATTTTCATTTTTAAAGAAACAAGCACAAAGCTGTACAGGATATTAAAGTCAAACTATAGGGCATGTGCATTCAATTTATCAATGATTTTTATTGTTGGGTGAACAACACGATAATTAATTATTGTTACTACATAAATTATTAGATGGATAGCAGAACAATTACTTAAAATAATCATTCATAATAAAATTATTTTTGGATGAACAACAGAACAATTTATTATTGTTGCTGCATAAATTATAATATTTAAAAATATATATGTAACTATTTATTATTAATTACATTACTTTAGTTTTCTTTTATTTTTGATATTTAATCATTACAACATTTTTTTTAATAAAATAAATTTTAATGCCCAGCTCCACTCATTCTCTTCTCCAAAAGAATATTACCCTATTTCCATTTCATCTTCAACCGATTCAGATCTAATTAACCTACGTATCATAACAAGGTAATATGTTTAATCACTCTTCTTTTTTCCGACTAATCCAGTTTGATTTACTTTCCGTGGCATGGTGGTTAGCGTGGCAGAGGCGTGCGGTAGACCAGGCTTCGAACTTCAAGAGCGGCTGGAGATGAATGACGCAATGTGATTGTGTTGCGATGTTAATGGCTCGATTGTCAAAGGTTATAATCTATGGTAAATTTCATGCATTAATCTTCTGATGTAAACACAGCCACAAAGGATGGTGGAGGCGCATAATTTTCGATGGCAGGAATAAGTGAAAGATTTCGCTAGGATTTCAGTAAGTTTCCGCACTCACATCTGTATTGAAATATAGTTGCATGTTAATTTACTCAGTTTATTGCTTGGATTGTTTTAAATTACTTGATGTTTCGGTAGTTGATTGTTTCCACTGATTTTCTGTTCTTTTACTCGATATATCATATGGTAAAAATGCTGATGCATTTTTCTCCAGTTGTCCTTTCAGTAATCGAGGAAATATTGGACAACTATTCAGCTTATCATCCATTTTTTCGGGGTTAGTTTCCTATATTATGTTCAGTCTTTCTCCCGTTACCATTTCATTTTTATGTTACACGACATGTGCTCGATGAAATGTGTCTGAAGTCTTTTATGGACTTCCAAAAATATGTCTAAATAGTATACATTTTATACTGTATGTAACTTTCTTTTTTTGTATTTATACTTTCCCACTGCCTCATCACATTCACATTTCGCCATGTTTTCAGCTTCAGTTCCTCACTATCTCCAATACCCATTATTTTATTTCCTTTATATCTCATATGTATAATTGAAAGTATTTTTGTTATCTATTCTATCTTAGATAGTGTTTAATTATCTATTCTATCTTAAACAGTATTTAAAGTGGAAACCCAGTTTGTTACAAAAGGAGGAGTAAATAACGGCTGTTGCAGCTTTACTAACTTCATACAAATGGTAAGCAATTATTTATATTCTTTTGGTATCTCTCTGTTAAGGTTAACGATCATTCCTTAGCTCTTAGTTAATCACTGCCTATTGGTATTGATCGGAGAGTAAATGGTGAAAATCCGATGACTGTCAGTAGGTATTAGCAAAACTGTTTGCGCTAATTTGCAAGCGCAAGTTTCTGCTTTTCATTAAAATGATAGTTAGCAAACATTGTGTTTTGCAAGTGCTATTTTCTTCTACATTTAACGATCATTACCGATATGATTTGTTTTTCCTTGATACTATGGGAGATGTTTGGTAATGTTGATGTGCTCCGCAACAGAAGAGAATTTGCATTAGTTCTTCTTCTTTTCCTTCAATTTAATGATGAAACTGACTTTCTATGCAATAATCTTTCCAGTTTTACAAGAAAAAAACTGTTATAGACATCGTGCCTTATGAAATCCCTCTTAGACCTTTGAATATGTAGACACCTAACGCCTTATCACATGCAGCAAAAGGTCTAACGAGTAGAATGTGTAAGACTACAAGGCAAATCTGAATACTATATAAGCATAGAAAGATTATACTGTTACAAACCTGTGCTAAAAACAATCCACATGATGTGATAAACTTATGCTAGAAAATGATCCAAATGGTACAAGATAAGACCTATAAAAGAGTTGTATTGTAACGACCCGCTTTTTGCTTGGTTTTCGCCGGTAATTAAACCAACATAAACCGTTCATAAAGACGGATTGTTAGGGGCACTTACACATTTGCACAAAATAAGAACAACTTTTCCATTATCATTAAAATAATATTACATCAGAGTTACAAGAGATACATCAAAGTACATCACTTTCACAGCGGAAAAGATACTAAACTCAGCGGAAGAATGTGAATGCTCCCCGCTCGCCACCAAACCAAGAGCGAGAACCCCCTATCACGCTGCTTCATGCCAAACAAGGACTGGCGTGAGAACTCAAAACAATTACTATTTAAGATTCATTTTAAAGTTGGGTAATTCAACGGACCACGCCGCTAATGCGAAATGTGTTTACTCCATATGAATTCCTGTGCATAGAAATTCGCAATGACTTTTGAAAAATGAAACAACCATAAGGTCTCGCGGCACACACACAATGTAAACGCACACATGGGCGAGGTTTCTCCTTATGATCGTCAAAAATGCTTGATACGTGAAAATCCTCTTCGAATACTATAATATAGTGTGAAAAATCATTTCGAAAGTAAATGTATCAATCTTAGCCAGCATAGGTACCATATACTATACTGACGTATGGTATACAACTAAAACCGTACAGGCTCGTAGCGGAGATTGGTTTCCGACAATGACCAGGCAAAGGAACTTCCTTCCGAATCAAATTTTGAACACCTCTAGAGGGATGCCCGAGGATCAACTAATGCTCCTCATGCCAACACAAGGCCGGGTTACCCCTTAACTGGGTAACTTAGAGTACGCCTGAGTATGCCATCTCTCGGTCGTGACCGACCTTTCCGAGCGCTCCACAACAACAACCACAAAAGTAGATGCTTTTACCACATAGGTTAATACCTGGGCTCCATACCATAGTACACCTTTTATCTAGAAGGAAACACCATCCCATAACCTTGCCGCATTTCTTCCTGTTTTGGCCATTTACCGGGTTGTGAGGCTTGTCGAGGTCACGATACACAAAGCTACACTTAAACAAGCCATGCTTTGATCATCTATAGCTCACCACATATCTTAAGTATGCCACATTATCCATTAACAATGCATCACTGAATTCCAATATATAACCTCTAAGCTCGTACGGCTTAGAGAAGGGTGTTAAGCAAGAGAGTAATTCTCCGCCACCAAACAAATATATATTGATAAAACAATGCTACGCAGTTAATTACAATGTCAGACACACAATCCATACAAGTCCGTTCTGGGTCTGAACGAAACCACAATCTGGAATTCCTTCACATACGTTCGGGCTTCTTGCCACTTAACTGATATAAAATCCATCTGCAAATGGGAGCGACCCATTCGAGACATTCAGCAAGTCGTTCTTATGACATGAAGGGTCCCGGTCTTCAATGTCGTCTCCAATGTCTTCAATTGCTCCACGACGTCGTATTATTACTTGGAATGGTTTCAGACATACATCTGGTCCCGGTCTTTCCAAATAATAGGCGCAATTTTTTAAAAAAAAACACAATTATAGAACACACAGGCTTTCTACCAATCTCCTTCCGTCTTGAATTTTGCCAAAATTAAACTTCTTCAAACCCATTCTCAAATTATTACAAAATCCATGTTTAACCTTTCTCTTTTAAAACACATCCCTTAAATCAAAGATGATTTAGCCTTAAAGTCTTAATTAATTTTCCGTTTGATAACTCATTATCAAAATCCAGTTTCCTCTGAAAATCCTTATTCCACATTTCAACCCTATTTTCCAATTGAATTGATTTTCCACATTCCATTTTTTTTAATCTTAACTAAAAGATTATACTTTCTTTCCAATTCCCCACTTTTAATTTCCTCAAATCAAAGATCTGATCAAGTCCTCAAAATACGATATGAATTTCCGTAACTCAATCTCATGGGGTTTCAAGAATGATATTATTGAAGATATGATTCACGACAAAACCCAAATCAATTGATATTGAACATAAGTTACACAAAAGTTGTATCTACTTATATTTGATATCAATTCTCATAATCAACGAATACTATAAGTGGAATAACGATATAATAGTATCTTCAAAATTCCTCAAATAGTATACGTTTACACCACAGAATTTCACATCAAATATCTGAAGATTATTTCTATCCGACTTATCCCAGTCAACTTAGGAAACTCGTATCTTAATTTAAAGATTTATCCAACTCTTTGACATTAGATCTGGATAGAAATACCATCAACTTATACTCAATATTAATCTCGATATCCAACTCACACTATAAGCGGAATAATGGTGAACTACCTTTTAAATTCCTCAAATAGTAAGAATCATCATCTACCGAATTAATATCAACCATCCGAAGATTTATCTCCAACCATATCCAACTATTAAAAACCTGTTTTAATATTAAATAAATCAATTTGAATCCCATATAAAGTATTTCCAATACTTTTGAATCTTTGAAAACATTCCACCAATCATTTACAAATGATTTCTTTTAGTTCGGAAAACATTTCGCGGGTTAAATACTTCAAAATAAGTTGTTTTCAAAGAAAGCGTTACAATAGTGCTTCAAAAGTGTTACAAAAGCGTTACAAATCAGTTATCTTAACTACTTTGATAACAACATCGTTTATCTTAGCCAAAACTTAAAATTTACAATTCAAAACACTTTTACATAATTTATTATGATTTTACAAATTTTTTCCATATTTTTAAAACATTTAAAAATAGTGGTTTGTAGTTATGGTCAACAATTGTTCTTACATCGATCCTTTCCAAAATGGTTTCAAACATAACTTCAAAACTATAACTCGAATTAAAAATCTGCTTTCACTCATTTGAAAGTTCTTGTTAATATAAATCAAATGTTTTTCGTTTCGTGGAAATCCGATTTAGATTGCAAAAGTTATAAGCGTTTAAAGTTTGCATCTAAATACGTAAATTGTCGTTATGCGACAAGCTCTATTTTGACCATAATAAACATTATACTACGATACTTCAAAATATCTTAGAAAACCATTATATTCTTATATAACACTTTTAAAATCATTTAAATTTTACTTTCTATATTATTTTGGATCTAAAATTCAACTTTCATAAATTCCAATTCATTTCTAAATTCAAATAACTTCAAATTAACCATCTCATTCGTCGGACCAGTTAGGGATAGGCAGGGAGAGCAGAAAACTTTATTTCCAAACTCAAGCCTAGACACTATCCTCTCTGTCATTCTAGAATGTTCCGGTATTTATTTATTCATCTAAAGGACATTAACAATATATATGAATTCATACATATGGTCTTTTCCAATTATTAACCTTCAATTTCAATAATGATATTGCTTTTAATTATGTAGGAGATTTTTCGATCACCAATGTGATACCATAATTGTTGTGTCATAGTGTGTACAAAACAACATCAACAACCATTTAAACATCCATAGCAACCATCATCAACTTGGTTCAATAAATCATAATTGTGCACAAGCGTTATAACACTAACGCTTAATAGTGTGTGTTCTAAACTTCGCACCCATCATCCATCACAACAAATATCAATCATCATTAACCAATAATAATTCATCACTGTATTTAAATTAGTCTAACTACTATATAAATCGTGGTTAAAGAGTTCTCACCAAACAGCTTTCCAATCTTCACGGTAGGCGAACCTAGCTGAGTGAACCGTCGGACGGTATTTCGGCGCACCGTCTTCTTTATCAAAATATATATAATATAATATATAATAATCTCTCTCTCTCTCTTTATAAGGGAAGGAGGAGGAGGAAAATGACGAACTTTGGCAAGGTGGTGGTGGAAAAGAGGAAGACTTATGCCATGGAAACCATGGCCATAAGCTTTAAGAAGAAGGTGGAAAGGTGGAAATGGAATGGAATGGTAAGAAAATGGAGGAAAAGTCTCCTTATATAGGAATGGAGAGTTAAGGAGGTGATGAAACATAAGGGGGCACATGGAAGGCATGCATGAAAGCTTACATGCAAAATGACAAGTGTTCATACACTTGTCTTAAGAAGAGAAGGTGAACTTTTGGTAGCATTTTCCCTTTTATGCTATGAAAACTAAGGACAACACTTAATTCTAATGCTACTAATTCGCGTTATAATTTGACAAATCCGATCGAACGACAAATAGTATCAATAAATCCAAAATTATTAATAATCATTCTCATTTATAATTCAAGTAAAACTTATCATATAGCTTATCAAAATTATTAAATATTCTTAACCATATATATTTACGTCAAATTCAAATTAAGTAATGAAAATTCCAATTTTAATTTGGTTGAAATTCTGGATCGTTACATTCACCCCCCTCTTAAAACCTTTCATCCTCGAAAAGGAAAGGGAATCGTAACTACTCATTCGACAAATTCAAGATTAAAATTCTTTATACCAAAGCTTCATGTTCTCACATGTATTAACGGATAACCATATCTACATGTCCTCCTACGATAACATCCAATTACCTATTATATTCGATTCATCGTTTACTGGGCCAATTACTTATACTCAACCATTTACTGCTTTCCAAAAAAAAAATTAGAGGTATAAATTATTCTCTTTGATCTTAATTTGCAAATACAATGGTTATGAGACTTATTTCCTTTTAATTCACCAAACTTACTGTTATTCTTTACACGTAAAACTCGATCCTCAAAACTCAACTTATCTAAACGTTTCAGTTGAGGTAATTTCTTCTTGCTACACCCGCTTGCCAAATATCCTTTAATCAATTTGTGAAACTTAATTCACAAGATATTCGTGCCTACTTAAATAATTCCTCTTGTTGTCACAATATACTTTAGAACTTATCGACTGTCCAAAATTGCCGATAATTCCAGATTTTTTTTCCTTATTTAAGTTTGGCTATCCTCATTAATTATTCTAACTTCAAGATTACAAAACTTATTTCCTTCAAACTTTAGAAAAAACAGCTTCAACCAATGTAGTCCTCAACCAAAATATCATCAAATATCTTATCGTCATATTGAATTCTCAATATTTACATTTCAAATTTAATTAGTTAGGGAGCAATAATTATAAATATTCTAATTGATTCATTCCAACTTAGCCTTTAAATCATTTCCCGAACTAATTGGATAGCTTATGTAAATTTACAACTTCACATAAACGTCTTTTAATCAATTAAGAAATTCCAATCACAAGATGTCGTGCTCAAGTTTTGAATTCCAAATATTTTCAAAGACCCTTTTTCCTTTATATTGAAAATATATTCTTTCAAAATCAATTCCAAAAATTAATTTCAAAGTTATTTCCAATTCTTACTCAAAATATTGATTTGAGTTTCCAAACTATATATCTTTCCAAAACCTTTTTTTTATATATCACAAATACACTTTCTCATATACTCTCTACTTAATTTACTGGCTTATCCTTATTACAGGTTCACCTGATGTAATTCTTACAACTTATCAAATTTTCAAGATCTCACTTACTTATTCTAATTCTCATCAATTTACCAAATATTTTAAACACTTATCTAAATTGGTTTAAATATATATTAATGTTTTAATTGGAATCATATAGTCATCCCATTTTCAAAACTCGAAAATACATAGTGAAGATGCTGCAGTCATCAACAGAATCATCTTCAAGCGACTAGAGTGTGAATTTATATCTATCTAGTATACTTAAGACTTCGTATATACGTTAACTAGGCGTATATTCAAAATCTTCTTATACGCGATAGTCCAACCTCAGCATCGAATACAATACTTAAATTCTATATTTTTTTAATTTCTAACCATATTGATTAGTTACCTTAACAAATTTGACCCAAGTTTAACGACATTTCGAAATCCACAATAGTGAAATTAAATCCAAAAGGCATTTGTACTCGGATCGTTTTCCTGATCAGTTGAAGGGGCTTAATTACCATGCCATAAGAAGTATTTTATGTGTAATTATAATCACAAAATGTAATATTAATCATTTGATTAAGTATCCAAGTTATAATTAACTATATATTTCCAAAATATGTCTGTTTCTTAAATTAAAACTTTTCAAAACTCATTTCATATTTTCAAATACGCTCTCTCAAATATAATACTCCAAAATCTCATTCTAGGGCATTACTAACCCTATCTCTAATGAGATATATAACGCTGATGAGTCTTTCCATTTGTTCAAATGTGTCGTACCCCATTGCTTTGTATAAACCAAAGCTCTGATACCAAATGTAACGGTCTGGTCTTTTTCAACCATCGGACAGCGGCTAATACTCTGCCGTGGCATTACAATGGTACCCCAGCACCTTGTTTTACGGCCAGCCTCTCGACTGTCGCGGCCTCCTGCCTAACCAACCCCTCTTGGGACGTGTAGAGGTAAGAGTCCCCCGCTCGCCACCAAACCAAGAGCGAGAACCCCCTATCACGCTGCCTCATGCCAAACAAGGACTGGTGTGAGAACTCAAAACAGTTACTATTTAAGATTCATTTTAAAGTTGGGTAATTCAACGGACCACGCCGCTAATGCGAAATGTGTTTACTCCATATGAATTCCCATGCATAGAAATTCGCAATGACTTTTGAAAAATGAAACAACCATAAGGTCTCGCGGCACACACACAATGTAAACGCACACATGGGCGAAGTTTCTCCTTATGATCGTCAAAAATGCTTGATACGTGAAAATCCTCTTCCAATACTATAATATAGTGTGAAAAATCATTTCGAAAGTAAATGTATCAATCTTAGCCAGCATAGGTACCATATACTATACTGACGTATGGTATACAACTAAAACCGTACAGGCTCGTAGCGGAGATTGGTTTCTGACAATGACCAGACAAAGGAACTTCCTTCCGAACCGAATTTTGAACACCTCTAGAGGGATGCCCGAGGATCAACTAATGCTCCTCATGCCAACACAAGGCCGGGTTACCCCTTAACTGGGTAACTTAGAGTACGCCCGAGTATGCCATCTCCCGGTCTTGACCGACCTTTCCGAGCGCGCGACAACAACAACCACAAAAGTAGATGCTTTTACCACATAGGTTAATACGTGGGCTCCACACCATAGTACACCTTTTATCTAGAAGGAAACAACATCCCATAACCATGCCGCATTTCTTCCTGTTTTGGCCATTTACCGGGTTGTGAGGCTTGTCGAGGTCACGATACACAAAGCTACGCTTAAACAAGCCATGCTTTGATCATCTATAGCTCACCACATATCTTAAGTATGCCACATTATCCATTAACAACGCATCACTAAATTCCAATATATAACCTCTAAGCTCGTACGTCTTAAAGAAGGATGTTAAGCAAGAGAGTAATTCTCCGCCACCAAACAGATATATATTGATAAAACAATGCTACGCAGTTAATTACAATGTCAGACACACAATCCATACAAGTCCGTTCTGGGTCTGAACGAAACCACAATCTGGAATTCCTTCACATACGTTCGGGCTTCTTGCCACTTAACTGATATAAAATCCATCTGCAAATGGGAGCGACCCATTCGAGACATTCAGCAAGTCGTCCTTACGACATGAAGGGTCCCGGTCTTCAATGTCGTCTCCAATGTCTTCAATTGCTCCACGACGTCGTATTATTACTTGGAATGGTTTCAGACATACATCTGATCCCGGTCTTTCCAAATAATAGGCGCAATTTAAAAAAAACACAATTATAGAACACACAGGCTTTCTACCAATCTCCTTCCTTCTTGGATTTTGTCAAAATTAAACTTCTTCAAACCCATTCTCAAATTATTACAAAATCCATGTTTAACCTTTCTCTTTTAAAACACATCCCTTAAATTAAAGATGATTTAGCCTTAAAGTCTTAATTAATTTTCCGTTTGATAACTCATTATCAAAATCCAGTTTCCTCTGAAAATCCTTATTCCACATTTCAACCCTATTTTCCAATTAAATTGATTTTCCACATTCCATTTTTTTAATCTTAACTAAAAGATTATACTTTGTAACGACCCGGATTTTTGGCCGTTGAATTCTGAATATTTAAATTTGTTTTAAAAATTTTAATTGAATTATATATAGGAATTTATTGATTAAAAACGAAGTTTGAACGTAAATTTATAATATAATTATAAAACGAGCTCGAAATCGCGCGGCAGTTCGTAATATAGAGTTTTGAACTTCAACTGGGGATACAGGATCCGATACAAGTCGGATTTCTGTGAAACAAGACACGTTGGAACCGTATTGATTATAATTTTCATATGAAAGAGAAAAATCTAGATTTCGTGTTATAATTTGTTAGTTATGGTCAAATCAAATTTTGAAATAGTCGCTGTGGAAATCGTTATTTAAAATATACGCGTTAAAATAGCCGTTTTGTAAACGGACTCAGATTTCGACGAAATCAGTTTCATTGGGACCGTATCGTTAAATTATTGTACAATGTTGAATGGCGTGGAAAACCGATGTCGTATGTAACCACGGTAGCCGTAAACGCTCATTCAGTGCAATTAAATTAATTCAACTGAATAAAGGGATATTAGAGTGTAACTTGAACAAACGATCGAATCAGGCCACGAAACCAGTTCCGGTGAGTTCGTAGCGTCGGATATAGTCAGGATAGGTATATAGTTTGTTATTTTTAGAGATCGGCAAATTTGGTGTTCAGAAGGGCAATGCGGTACGCGCCAAAAACAGCCTACCGGGGCAACAGTCTCAGAATGCGACGAAACTAGTGCCATTGGGTTCGTATCGAAAAGTTATTGTCAGTGTTCGCTGTTTCAAGTTGTTTTGATTTATCTGGTGATCGTGAAAAATTTTAAACGCGTGTTGATTTCTGGTTTTATAAAGGAAATTTTTTCATATGATGTCAGAATGCGACGAAACTGGTCCCATTGGGTTCAGAATACCTTTTTACACCAAGATTAGCTTTTTAATCAGTAAATAGACTGTTCATTCATATGATTATTCGTTCATATCCAAGTACACTTGTGCTTCTTGATCAGTTTGGTTGGAAACTCTTACATCTTCCCGCATCTTGCTAACAAAGCTGTTCAATGTAATAATAGTGTTATATTGTTAAAAGGGTCTGTTGTTATTAATCATGTCAATATTTACGCTATTTTTATAAACTATATCCCTATAAAACTATAACTAGTGTTTTCAAATTCGTAGCCAACGTGTATGCTGTCCTTTTTCCTTGAGTCTACATCAAAAATTAATGAGTTACAGAAGCATGCCGACCATGTCAAATTCCTTGCCGACAAAGGATTGGAGAAGCAGACCTACAAACCTATCCTATGTATGGCCGTGATCCTCAAGTCATTACAGCCGTGTTTCCCAAGCCCTTCTTCTTTAAATACTGACATCTCAATGTCTTCCCCCTTTTCACAGACAAAATAAAACAAGTTGTCCCCTTCTCATTTCCTTTCTGCGATAGAAACACAAAAACTCCTCCCGCAAGTTCCCAATCGAGCCTTCTAAAATCAAAGGAGGTTGTGAGGCCGAGAAGTTGGGCGGGTGGTTGGTGCGAGGTGTTTGCATGGCGTTTGCTGGAGTTCGAAGACAAGGCGCGCACGTTATATGGGAGGGAGAAGAGGGGTTCGGCGGCCACCTAGTAACATGACGAGGCAGTAGTGATGAGGTCAGTCAGGTTTTGAAGCCAAGACAGTGGCGGTCAGAACAGTTCGATGGGAAGTCAGAGCAATTCGATGGGAAGATAGGGTGATGGTATATTGGTTTCGTACTAATGGTTACTGAGCAACATTTTTGAGGGGCTTCACGTGTACTGGAAAGGATGGGGGAGGAGTAGCATGTGTGTGATTGGAGAGGACTTGTAGCAGTTGTATAGATTGTGGATAGAATGACAAAGAAAGAATTTAATGGGAAGACAACAGTTCATATGTATGCGAGAAGAACTTTGGGTCTGGCAAAGTGACACAACGTGTTGACACGCAGGCGGTTCATGGGAAAGTTTTACGTGGCAAAAGGGGACTGTGTTGAGGCTTAAAGGCAGTACGTGGCCAAGGCGGTGGAAGGAGGACGAATGGGATAAAACAGTGGCAAGGGGGATTTACGGGTGGAGTTAGTCCTGCAAGTGGAGTTGGGTACTTAGCGTTGTCAGTTTGGAATTAACGAGGAGAATGAAGCTTGTACGTCACGCCATAAAGGAGCAGTGGAATTCTTTTTCCATCAGGGAAGGAGAATGATTATCAACGGTAATCAAGAAATAAGTAAAGTTAATTATCTTAATAACTTTATAAGTTAACTAATATAATTTGAGTCGAACCTTGTAACAACGGTATATTATCCATACATGAACAGAATTTGACGAATTAAGAGCCATTGGGTTCGGAATCGCAAGAGCAACGAGGCGAGCTGGTTCGAAATGAATTGGCGGAAATTGGCATTTTTATAGGTTTTAAACGCTTGTTTGAAACTGTATAAAACGAGCAGAACCGTCAATTGCAGTACAAGGTGAGTAAACTCACCAACTCTGCTTCGTTTATATTTTTATAAACAAATTTTAAATTGATTTTTATAATGTGCAATGGTTGATTGGTTGAATAGTTGGTAAATTTGGTTGAATTGGTTGATAGGATTACACCATTAATTGATCATTAGTTCTGATATTTCATTTTGATGTGAAATAATATTATTGATGTTATTAACATCTGTGGATGCAGGGAAACAGGTTGGAGGGATCCAACTGGATCCCTCAACATTTTATTTACTGTTTTATTTGATGGTGATATATGTTATGCTACATTATCCATGGTTGAATTCGTGTGTTTGATTTACCCTGGCCTTAGGAACCTGGTATTTTAGATACCGTAAAATATCATCGAATGTGAAAAAGGAAATTAGAATTTAAAAGCAGAATTTATTTCCAAATTAGAAATAATTTCTTTTTCATTGAGTTGCAAATGGAGACCTATTCCATTGGGTAAACCAAGGAAAATGTTTAAGTTAAGTGGATCATTAACCATTGGATAAATTAAAAGGTGAGTTCAAATATGAATGTATATTTGAAAGTGAGTATCGGTTTTGAAACCAATATTTGGAAATGGATTTGAATTTAGCAAAGTACAGAGGAAAGTTCAAAGAAAGATTTTTAAATGCTTAAAGTAAAAGAATAATAGTTTAAACAAGGAAATATTTTGCAAATAAAATTAAGTGGTTAAAAGAATGTATAGTTTATAAATATGTTTAAAGAAGAACTTGAATTGTTTAAAATAAACAGAGTTTATAAATGAACAACGGAAGCGTGTGCGTCGCACACGGTATTTTATTCAAAACAACAATCATAGCGCTGTTGTTATAATAAATGTTGTAAATCTATACAGCAATTTTAGACGCTGCTGTTATAATAAATATCTTGGTAAATCTATATAGCAATTCTAACGCTGCCGTTATAATAACTGTTTAATAGCAATCTTAATGCTATGGTTATGATAAGTGTTTTATAATGCTAGATAGCGGTTTTAACGCTGTTGTTGAAAGCAATGTTTGGTTTAAAGTTGTGAGCTCTGAATATTTCAAAGTGAATGATAACAAGGGTTGGTTAGTGATATCGTTAATTAACGAATGATTTATGATTTAAGTCATAGTAACGATGTTTATAACATCAGAAAATTTAAAGGATTTAGAAATGTTTTCTAACAGGAATAAAAGATGTTTTCTCAATAAAGGAATTATATATTGGAAATGTTTTCCGATATTCAAGTTAGAAAATAAAAGTCATATTAAAGTTATTATATTTCGGATGCAGGGAATTATAACACCATTGTTATAATCAAGTGATTCCTGAAAAGGAAGTGGATTCATAATCGAATCCGAGAGCAACGTGAGAAAGTGTGTTAAAAGATTGGAAAGATGAACCTTGTCTATTTCGAAGTTAGAAATGTTGCTCAGTTAAGGTCTGAGAGGTAATTATACCCCAACTTGATTGACTTCGTTTTAACTAAGAAATGATTAAGGTTCGATAGTGGAAAGTGGTTAAGTGGAAACCAAATGAAGGAGATTTGGCATAGTGATGTTTATTCAAACATCTGTTTAATCAAATGAAGGAGATTTGGAAATGTTTTCCAAATGAGAATCAGAAATGTTTTCTGAATATAGAGGACAGATAATGGAAATGTTTTCCCAATGTTAATAGAATATATTTTCTAAATATATTAAATAAGGAATGTAAATGAAAGTGAAAAGGGAAATGAATAAATGAATGAACAAAAAGGGATAAACGTTGAATGATGTTTGGTCGATAGAATTTCCTTTTGGAAATAATATCATTGTTTGCACACCGACATGTTTTCATTTGATAGTTAAATCACCGACTATCAAAGTTTTGACCATTTTAACGTTGTTAATATGGAGAGACCGGTTGGATTATTATCCAGAGAACCACTCCGTATTGGCATAAGCGTTGCAAATCAAGTATGCTGAATATCTTGAAGACGGAGTTATGCAAGGGCTATCCTGTTTACAAGTTAGTGCCTTCGGTTTGTCCAGACCCAGGACAACTTGTATGGACGAGTGTCTGACAGAGTATTTCCAAAGGGGGTTACGTACGTTGATTCCTTCAAACGTACGAAGTTGGTGGCATAGAAGGGAAACTTCTTTAGCCTAACAATCTGAGTATTTTTGTGGGAATCAATTAGTGATTTCCGATGGATCTGACGATGTGGCATTCAAAGTGAATGATGGCCAGATGTGCTGGAAGATAATGAAAACCTCAAGCCTCACAACCCGGAAGTGGACAAAAATCGGGCAGGCAGCATGGCTATGTGGGTCGCACCCATTAGGATGTATGATCACCTATCTAGAGAAATTCCTTTTGTTCTTAAATCTATCGATGCTGTCCCTTATCGGGAGACGGTTGCTGATCCCAACCGTTGGTGATATACATTCGATACACTCAAGCGAAATGAGTGGTCGGTCATGTGTGGGCCGGGTTGCAAGACGTTCTTGTTGAACCCAGTGTATTTGCCTCTAGAGATACACGTTCGGAAGGTGGTCCCATACCTTGTCAAGTTGGAATCCAATCTCCAATAAGCGCCTGCGAGTTTGATTGTATATTATATATGTAGAGCGTGAGATGCAAGCGTTCTACTAGATTTTAATTACTTGTGATTAGACATTATTATAATATCAGATAATATATGATTTCCAAAGTGTTTTGGGTTATCGTAAGGTAAAAACCATCCGTGTTTATGTGTGGATTGGTCTTACGATTATCATTTCTTTTGAAAGGATTTTTGAAAGTTAAACCAATGGTTGGAGTTTACTCACACCAGTCCCATGACTGACCCAGAGTTTATTTTGTTTGTTTTCCCTAAACTCTTGGGTGCCCAAATTTGTACGGGCAGTCAAGTAGTTAGGATTTTTCAGATTTACTTGGAGGAGCTTGAAGCAGGGGGCCTCACCACTTAGCTATAGACTATCATATTTTCCGCTGTGTACTTTGTTGTATCTGGAAACAGGTGTTTATAACTGTTCCAAGGATAATCGTTGTGCTCTGATAATGGTATGTATATATATACAAGTACTGATTTGTGCTTCAAAGTTATGTTATCTAATATATTTTATTCGTTCCGCTGTGAGTTTGTGATCTTCGTTTTCTTCTATTCTAATATTTCTTTCTTTCTATTTCTCATCCTCTAACTTCTTTCTAAGAATGGTTCGTATTTCTGTGCAATTTGAGTTGGACGTGTGGTGTTATTAGTCGACTCAAAGGGTACGGATTTGCGGGTCGTTTCATTTGGTATCAGAGCTGAAGGTTAAGTGATTACCTTGGCTCTGTGGCGTGACTCAATAGAGATGGGGTTAGTAGTACCCTAGATTGAGTTTGAGTGTATATATATGAGCGCGTATTTGTGGATTTGATATAAAATTGTTTTATATTGTGTTGGCTGGTTTGTTGAGTGGTTTATAAATTCTGGTCGATGCAGGAAGTACAACCGTATCGATAGGTGTTTCTAAACTCTCGAACAGAACAAATCGACTCAGTATTGTTTTAAAGTGGGTAAATGAAGTAATTTTGCCCAAAAATTATTTTGCTATAAAAAGAATAATTTCTGAATTATTATGTATATGAATGTGTTGATTATTATTACAATCAAATGAAATTATGAAATATTGAAATGGTTATGTAAAACCAAATTGAATTTGTATATGAATGAGATATACAAATAAGCTAAACTGGAATTGGATTAAAACCAAAATTGTGGATTTAAATCCCGGGTGTTTAGAAAATATTTTCTAATATAACATTACTTTAAAGTATTTTTGAATAAGAATGATTTTAATGGATTTTAAAAGTGATTAAGCACTGAAATCACTTCAGGGGTGAGAAAATAGTATTGATAATGGGTCGCGACATTATCGGTATTCATTTTCAAGTTTCTGAGTGGTGGATTGCTACCATGAAAATTCTTTGATTGGAAATTGGTTTGAAAAGAACAAGTTATTTCTATAAAATCCAAGTATTTGAGTTTGCAAAAAGATTTAAACATATGTGTATAGTTATATGATTTCAAACTAATTTGAAAGAAACCTTAGGGATTCGAATTCTGAATTTAATATAAGTTAAATAGATTAAAAAGGTGGAAGTAAAATCGAATGGATTAAATTTAACTAAAGTTTAGTTAAATGGAGCGGGATGACCTTAAAGAAACCAAAAATTTGTTCGAAATTCATTAAAATGGAATCTGTTTGAAAATTAGATGGAAAACTTGGCCAGATAAATGGTTTATAAGGAAGCGATATGAACTAGGTTATCATTGGACATATATTGAAGCATACAAGATGGTGTGAACCCTTTAAAGTAAATAAACTAGTTTAAACCCAATATGCAAGAAATTTGGGATTGAATGTAAAATTGTATTGGATTGGAATCTAATCTAAGTTAAATGGAATTAGATTGGATAAAGATAATTCCGAATGAAATTAAATGAGAAGAAGGGTGAGATTCGAATTATAAATATAAATTCGACCTAGGTATCAACAAGTTGAAGATATAATTTGGATGTGGTAAATTGGAATCAAGTTGCGATAAATTTGAACCCAAGTGGGGTAAGTAGATTGGTTTTGAAATAGAAATCAAGTTTGAGCTATATAATGAAAGCGAACTAGTCCAGAGATTGATTAGTGAACTGGGAACTGGAAGTTGAATTGATTTGGAATCGACTGAAGTGGATGTTGAGTCGGCAGTGAATGGAAGAAAGTGCAAGAGATAGAATTATGCCCGACAAAAAGGTACATGTTTACAATATTGTTTGGGTTGATGATTTTATGAGCCTATGAGGCAAGCCACTTGGCTTTTTGATTTCCTTTTGGTTTGAAGAAGGCCTAGAAAGGCGAGTTGTGGTTGTACCGATTGAGTCGTGCAGAGGAGATACTGCCGGAATTTTTCAGAATTTAAAGTGTTAGAAGATTTTCTGAATTTTTGGAAATTTTCGTTAGTAAGAATAAATGAATATTTTAATTGAAATAAATTGGTCCAGTTAAACTGGAGTTAAGAGGTGGGAAAAACAAAAAGGAATTTTAAACCTAGTTAATAGGATACGTGGCATTTTCCCTACTTAGCAATTTCGAGGACGAAATTATTTTAAGGGGGAAGGAATGTAACGACCCGGATTTTTGGCCGTTGAATTCTGAATATTTAAATTTGTTTTAAAAATTTTAATTGAATTATATATAGGAATTTATTGATTAAAAACGAAGTTTGAACGTAAATTTATAATATAATTATAAAACGAGCTCGAAATCGCGCGGCAGTTCGTAATATAGAGTTTTGAACTTCAACTGGGGATACAGGATCCGATATAAGTCGGATTTCTGTGAAACAAGACACGTTGGAACCGTATTGATTATAATTTTCATATGAAAGAGAAAAATCTAGATTTCGTGTTATAATTTGTTAGTTATGGTCAAATCAAATTTTGAAATAGTCGCTGTGGAAATCGTTATTTAAAATATACGCGTTAAAATAGCCGTTTTGTAAACGGACTCAGATTTCGACGAAATCAGTTTCATTGGGACCGTATCGTTAAATTATTGTACAATGTTGAATGGCGTGGAAAACCGATGTCGTATGTAACCACGGTAGCCGTAAACGCTCATTCAGTGCAATTAAATTAATTCAACTGAATAAAGGGATATTAGAGTGTAACTTGAACAAACGATCGAATCAGGCCACGAAACCAGTTCCGGTGAGTTCGTAGCGTCGGATATAGTCAGGATAGGTATATAGTTTGTTATTTTTAGAGATCGGCAAATTTGGTGTTCAGAAGGGCAATGCGGTACGCGCCAAAAACAGCCTACCGGGGCAACAGTCTCAGAATGCGACGAAACTAGTGCCATTGGGTTCGTATCGAAAAGTTATTGTCAGTGTTCGCTGTTTCAAGTTGTTTTGATTTATCTGGTGATCGTGAAAAATTTTAAACGCGTGTTGATTTCTGGTTTTATAAAGGAAATTTTTTCATACGATGTCAGAATGCGACGAAACTGGTCCCATTGGGTTCAGAATACCTTTTTACACCAAGATTAGCTTTTTAATCAGTAAATAGACTGTTCATTCATATGATTATTCGTTCATATCCAAGTACACTTGTGCTTCTTGATCAGTTTGGTTGGAAACTCTTACATCTTCCCGCATCTTGCTAACAAAGCTGTTCAATGTAATAATAGTGTTATATTGTTAAAAGGGTCTGTTGTTATTAATCATGTCAATATTTACGCTATTTTTATAAACTATATCCCTATAAAACTATAACTAGTGTTTTCAAATTCGTAGCCAACGTGTATGCTGTCCTTTTTCCTTGAGTCTACATCAAAAATTAATGAGTTACAGAAGCATGCCGACCATGTCAAATTCCTTGCCGACAAAGGATTGGAGAAGCAGACCTACAAACCTATCCTATGTATGGCCGTGATCCTCAAGTCATTACAGCCGTGTTTCCCAAGCCCTTCTTCTTTAAATACTGACATCTCAATGTCTTCCCCCTTTTCACAGACAAAATAAAACAAGTTGTCCCCTTCTCATTTCCTTTCTGCGATAGAAACACAAAAACTCCTCCCGCAAGTTCCCAATCGAGCCTTCTAAAATCAAAGGAGGTTGTGAGGCCGAGAAGTTGGGCGGGTGGTTGGTGCGAGGTGTTTGCATGGCGTTTGCTGGAGTTCGAAGACAAGGCGCGCACGTTATATGGGAGGGAGAAGAGGGGTTCGGCGGCCACCTAGTAACATGACGAGGCAGTAGTGATGAGGTCAGTCAGGTTTTGAAGCCAAGACAGTGGCGGTCAGAACAGTTCGATGGGAAGTCAGAGCAATTCGATGGGAAGATAGGGTGATGGTATATTGGTTTCGTACTAATGGTTACTGAGCAACATTTTTGAGGGGCTTCACGTGTACTGGAAAGGATGGGGGAGGAGTAGCATGTGTGTGATTGGAGAGGACTTGTAGCAGTTGTATAGATTGTGGATAGAATGACAAAGAAAGAATTTAATGGGAAGACAACAGTTCATATGTATGCGAGAAGAACTTTGGGTCTGGCAAAGTGACACAACGTGTTGACACGCAGGCGGTTCATGGGAAAGTTTTACGTGGCAAAAGGGGACTGTGTTGAGGCTTAAAGGCAGTACGTGGCCAAGGCGGTGGAAGGAGGACGAATGGGATAAAACAGTGGCAAGGGGGATTTACGGGTGGAGTTAGTCCTGCAAGTGGAGTTGGGTACTTAGCGTTGTCAGTTTGGAATTAACGAGGAGAATGAAGCTTGTACGTCACGCCATAAAGGAGCAGTGGAATTCTTTTTCCATCAGGGAAGGAGAATGATTATCAACGGTAATCAAGAAATAAGTAAAGTTAATTATCTTAATAACTTTATAAGTTAACTAATATAATTTGAGTCGAACCTTGTAACAACGGTATATTATCCATACATGAACAGAATTTGACGAATTAAGAGCCATTGGGTTCGGAATCGCAAGAGCAACGAGGCGAGCTGGTTCGAAATGAATTGGCGGAAATTGGCATTTTTATAGGTTTTAAACGCTTGTTTGAAACTGTATAAAACGAGCAGAACCGTCAATTGCAGTACAAGGTGAGTAAACTCACCAACTCTGCTTCGTTTATATTTTTATAAACAAATTTTAAATTGATTTTTATAATGTGCAATGGTTGATTGGTTGAATAGTTGGTAAATTTGGTTGAATTGGTTGATAGGATTACACCATTAATTGATCATTAGTTCTGATATTTCATTTTGATGTGAAATAATATTATTGATGTTATTAACATCTGTGGATGCAGGGAAACAGGTTGGAGGGATCCAACTGGATCCCTCAACATTTTATTTACTGTTTTATTTGATGGTGATATATGTTATGCTACATTATCCATGGTTGAATTCGTGTGTTTGATTTACCCTGGCCTTAGGAACCTGGTATTTTAGATACCGTAAAATATCATCGAATGTGAAAAAGGAAATTAGAATTTAAAAGCAGAATTTATTTCCAAATTAGAAATAATTTCTTTTTCATTGAGTTGCAAATGGAGACCTATTCCATTGGGTAAACCAAGGAAAATGTTTAAGTTAAGTGGATCATTAACCATTGGATAAATTAAAAGGTGAGTTCAAATATGAATGTATATTTGAAAGTGAGTATCGGTTTTGAAACCAATATTTGGAAATGGATTTGAATTTAGCAAAGTACAGAGGAAAGTTCAAAGAAAGATTTTTAAATGCTTAAAGTAAAAGAATAATAGTTTAAACAAGGAAATATTTTGCAAATAAAATTAAGTGGTTAAAAGAATGTATAGTTTATAAATATGTTTAAAGAAGAACTTGAATTGTTTAAAATAAACAGAGTTTATAAATGAACAACGGAAGCGTGTGCGTCGCACACGGTATTTTATTCAAAACAACAATCATAGCGCTGTTGTTATAATAAATGTTGTAAATCTATACAGCAATTTTAGACGCTGCTGTTATAATAAATATCTTGGTAAATCTATATAGCAATTCTAACGCTGCCGTTATAATAACTGTTTAATAGCAATCTTAATGCTATGGTTATGATAAGTGTTTTATAATGCTAGATAGCGGTTTTAACGCTGTTGTTGAAAGCAATGTTTGGTTTAAAGTTGTGAGCTCTGAATATTTCAAAGTGAATGATAACAAGGGTTGGTTAGTGATATCGTTAATTAACGAATGATTTATGATTTAAGTCATAGTAACGATGTTTATAACATCAGAAAATTTAAAGGATTTAGAAATGTTTTCTAACAGGAATAAAAGATGTTTTCTCAATAAAGGAATTATATATTGGAAATGTTTTCCGATATTCAAGTTAGAAAATAAAAGTCATATTAAAGTTATTATATTTCGGATGCAGGGAATTATAACACCATTGTTATAATCAAGTGATTCCTGAAAAGGAAGTGGATTCATAATCGAATCCGAGAGCAACGTGAGAAAGTGTGTTAAAAGATTGGAAAGATGAACCTTGTCTATTTCGAAGTTAGAAATGTTGCTCAGTTAAGGTCTGAGAGGTAATTATACCCCAACTTGATTGACTTCGTTTTAACTAAGAAATGATTAAGGTTCGATAGTGGAAAGTGGTTAAGTGGAAACCAAATGAAGGAGATTTGGCATAGTGATATTTATTCAAACATCTGTTTAATCAAATGAAGGAGATTTGGAAATGTTTTCCAAATGAGAATCAGAAATGTTTTCTGAATATAGAGGACAGATAATGGAAATGTTTTCCCAATGTTAATAGAATATATTTTCTAAATATATTAAATAAGGAATGTAAATGAAAGTGAAAAGGGAAATGAATAAATGAATGAACAAAAAGGGATAAACGTTGAATGATGTTTGGTCGATAGAATTTCCTTTTGGAAATAATATCATTGTTTGCACACCGACATGTTTTCATTTGATAGTTAAATCACCGACTATCAAAGTTTTGACCATTTTAACGTTGTTAATATGGAGAGACCGGTTGGATTATTATCCAGAGAACCACTCCGTATTGGCATAAGCGTTGCAAATCAAGTATGCTGAATATCTTGAAGACGGAGTTATGCAAGGGCTATCCTGTTTACAGGTTAGTGCCTTCGGTTTGTCCAGACCCAGGACAACTTGTATGGACGAGTGTCTGACAGAGTATTTCCAAAGGGGGTTACGTACGTTGATTCCTTCAAACGTACGAAGTTGGTGGCATAGAAGGGAAACTTCTTTAGCCTAACAATCTGAGTATTTTTGTGGGAATCAATTAGTGATTTCCGATGGATCTGACGATGTGGCATTCAAAGTGAATGATGGCCAGATGTGCTGGAAGATAATGAAAACCTCAAGCCTCACAACCCGGAAGTGGACAAAAATCGGGCAGGCAGCATGGCTATGTGGGTCGCACCCATTAGGATGTATGATCACCTATCTAGAGAAATTCCTTTTGTTCTTAAATCTATCGATGCTGTCCCTTATCGGGAGACGGTTGCTGATCCCAACCGTTGGTGATATACATTCGATACACTCAAGCGAAATGAGTGGTCGGTCATGTGTGGGCCGGGTTGCAAGACGTTCTTGTTGAACCCAGTGTATTTGCCTCTAGAGATACACGTTCGGAAGGTGGTCCCATACCTTGTCAAGTTGGAATCCAATCTCCAATAAGCGCCTGCGAGTTTGATTGTATATTATATATGTAGAGCGTGAGATGCAAGCGTTCTACTAGATTTTAATTACTTGTGATTAGACATTATTATAATATCAGATAATATATGATTTCCAAAGTGTTTTGGGTTATCGTAAGGTAAAAACCATCCGTGTTTATGTGTGGATTGGTCTTACGATTATCATTTCTTTTGAAAGGATTTTTGAAAGTTAAACCAATGGTTGGAGTTTACTCACACCAGTCCCATGACTGACCCAGAGTTTATTTTGTTTGTTTTCCCTAAACTCTTGGGTGCCCAAATTTGTACGGGCAGTCAAGTAGTTAGGATTTTTCAGATTTACTTGGAGGAGCTTGAAGCAGGGGGCCTCACCACTTAGCTATAGACTATCATATTTTCCGCTGTGTACTTTGTTGTATCTGGAAACAGGTGTTTATAACTGTTCCAAGGATAATCGTTGTGCTCTGATAATGGTATGTATATATATACAAGTACTGATTTGTGCTTCAAAGTTATGTTATCTAATATATTTTATTCGTTCCGCTGTGAGTTTGTGATCTTCGTTTTCTTCTATTCTAATATTTCTTTCTTTCTATTTCTCATCCTCTAACTTCTTTCTAAGAATGGTTCGTATTTCTGTGCAATTTGAGTTGGACGTGTGGTGTTATTAGTCGACTCAAAGGGTACGGATTTGCGGGTCGTTTCATACTTTCTTTCCAATTCCCCACTTTTAATTTCCTCAAATCAAAGATCTGATCAAGTCCTCAAAATACGATATGAATTTCCATAACTCAATCTCATGGGGTTTCAAGAATGATATTATTGAAGATATGATTCACGACAAAACCCAAATCAATTGATATTGAACATAAGTTACACAAAAATTGTATCTACTTGTATTTGATATCAATTCTCATAATCAACGAATACTATAAGTGGAATAACGATATAATAATATCTTCCAAATTCCTCAAATAATATACGTTTACACCACAGAATTTCATATCAAATATCTGAAGATTATTTCTATCCAACTTATCCCAGTCAACTTAGGAAACTCGTATCTTAATTTAAAGATTTATCCAACTCTTTGACATTAGATCTGGATAGAATTACCATCAACTTATACTCAATATTAATCTAGATATCCAACTCACACTATAAGCGGAATAATGGTGAACTACCTTTTAAATTCCTCAAATAGTAAGAATCAACATCTACCGAATTTATATCAACCATCCGAAGATTTATCTCCAACCATATCCAACTATTAAAAACCTGTTTTAATATTAAATAAATCAATTTGAATCCCATATAAAGTATTTCCAATACTTTTGAACCTTTGAAAACATTCCACCAATCATTTACAAATGATTTCTTTTAGTTCGGAAAACATTTCGCGGGTTAAATACTTCAAAATAAGTTGTTTTCAAAGAAAGCGTTACAATAGTGCTTCAAAAGTGTTACAAAAGCGTTACAAATCAGTTATCTTAACTACTTTGATAACAACATCGTTTGTCTTAGCCAAAACTTAAAATTTACAATTCAAAACACTTTTACATAATTTATTATGATTTTACAAATTTTTCCATATTTTTAAAACATTTAAAAATAGTGGTTTATAGTTATGGTCAACAATTGTTCTTACATCGATCCTTTCCAAAATGGTTTCAAACATAACTTCAAAATTATAACTCGAATTAAAAATCTGCTTTCACTCATTTGAAAGTTCTTGTTAATATAAATCAAATGTTTTTCGTTTCATGGAAATCCGATTTAGATTGCAAAAGTTATAAGCGTTTAAAGTTTGCATCTAAATACGTAAATTGTCGTTATGCGACAAGCTCTATTTTGACCATAATAAGCATTATACTACGATACTTCAAAATATCTTAGAAAACCATTATATTCTTATATAACACTTTTAAAATCATTTAAATTTTACTTTCTAAATTATTTTTGATCTAAAATTCAACTTTCATAAATTCCAATTCATTTCTAAATTCAAATAACTTCAAATTAACCATCCCATTCGTCGGACCAGTTAGGGATAGCCAGGGAGAGCAGGAAACTTTATTTCCAAACCCAAGCCTAGACACTATCCTCTCTGTCATCCTAGAATGTTCCGGTATTTATTTATTCATCTAAAGGACATTAACAATATATATGAATTCATACATATGGTCTTTTCCAATTATTAACCTTCAATTTCAATAATGATATTGCTTTTAATTATGAAGGAGATTTTTCGATCACCAATGTGATACCATAATTGTTGTGTCATAGTGTCTACAAAACAACATCAACAACCATTTAAACATCCATAGCAACCATCATCAACTTGGTTCAATAAATCATAATTGTGCACAAGCGTTATAACACTAACACTTAATAGTGTGTGTTCTAAACTTCGCACCCATCTTCCATCACAACAAATATCAATCATCATTAACCAATAATAATTCATCACTATATTTAAATTAGTCTAACTACTATATAAATCGTGGTTAAAGAGTTCTCACCAAACAGCTTTCCAATCTTCACGGTAGGCGAACCTAGCTGAGTGAACCGTCGGACAGTATTTCGGCGCACTGTCTTCTTTATCAAAATATATATAATATAATATATAATAATCTCTCTCTCTCTTTATAAGGGAAGGAGGAGGAGGAAAATGACGAACTTTGGCAAGGTGGTGGTGGAAAAGAGGAAGACTTATGCCATGGAAACCATGGCCATAAGCTTTAAGAAGAAGGTGGAAAGGTGGAAATGGAATGGAATGGTAAGAAAATGGAGAAAAGATCTCCTTATATAGGAATGGAGAGTTAAGGAGGTGATGACACATAAGGGGGCACATGGAAGGCATGCATGAAAGCTTACATGCAAAATGACAAGTGTCCATACACTTGTCTTAAGAAGAGAAGGTGAACTTTTGGTAGCATTTTCCCTTTTATGCTATGAAAACTAAGGGCAACACTTAATTCTAATGCTACTAATTCGCGTTATAATTTGACAAATCCGATCGAACGACAAATAGTATCAATAAATCCAAAATTATTAATAATCATTCTCATTTATAATTCAAGTAAAACTTATCATATAGCTTATCAAAATTATTAAATATTCTTAACTAAATATATTTACGTCAAATTCAAATTAAGTAATGAAAATTCCAATTTTAATTTGGTTAAAATTCTGGATCGTTACATGTATGAACATATACAAAACCTGACAATTCTCATGGTTCACAATAGTATTCATTGACCATTTCAACGCTTAATTTAACAACCCACCCATGCATATAATAATGAATAAATAAATATATCCCAGGCATGAAATATAAAAAAGGACTGAAGCGAACATCATTCATTTTACATTAATGAGTTCAACACTAATTGGAGGAATGCTAGGCCATGTCATTGAATGTAATTTCTTTAAATGCTCTCTCTGCGATGTTATAAACTCACAGGTATGAGATATTTGTTTTTTTATACTTATTTATTTTTTTATAAGTAATTATATGTCTATATATTATGCGTGAACATAAAATGTGTATTTTCCTCCTTTTCTATAGGGTTTGTGAATATAAACTGCACCATCTTCATCTTATTGTATTTGCAATAAGATCATAACTTTCAAAAGATTTGGTGATTGCATTATAGAGGAAAGACTTGTTATGATAATCCTTAATTACTCCTTTAGTTTGATTTTCTTCATTCCCATACTATTTTTCTCTCATCAAATTTTACAAACCTAGTTGTAGATGTAGGATAATAGGTCATTAGAAGATGAAGCTGATGTTTTATTAGATCCAAATGCACTGAGTGAAGACGGGAATGTTGCGCTCAAGTTGCTTCTGTTACTGAAGATGGGAAGTACTTAGCATATGGATTGAGTTCAAGTGGAAGTGATTGGGTAACTATTAAGCTGATGATCTTAGATCTATGAATTATAGTTTACACCTTACAGGTACATTCATGCACATGATGTACTATTTGTTTTTATCATAGCATATATATCGTTCAGGCAGATTAACTAGTTGGATAAAAATTTGCAACTCTACATAAATTTTATATTGACATTTAGCCATGGTCATTTTTTATTTCTAAATGTAAAAAAGGTGTACTTTTATAATTGAATGGAGCTCATGAATCTAAGTTACATCTAACAAAATATTACTACCATATTATACTACTACTGAACTACTTATATCATACAATGATAACCAATAGGTAATCTTTTAAGGGAATTTGTAGCAAAAACACTTGCAAAGTTTCAAACTAAGCGAAATCTCCTTTTTTGATAACCTTATAAATTACACCTCAATTTATAGAACGTTCATGATGTATGGGAAAACGTTGAAATTCGATATGCAATGCCATTAATTTTTTGAATTTGTATTTCTCTTTGCTTACATTCTGTACCTAAAAATAACATAAATAAATCCCATTGATGAAAAAGGTTTCAACTCAACATTTGTGAATGTTTGCAAGAATTCTACAAATAGTTGTGGAATGAACCGAAAATATTTGCAATAAACACTACATAATTTTGTTTTCTTTAAGCATATATGAAGTTGCAATTTAGAGTAGATATAATTGGTGAAAAAGTGAATATTTTTTTCATGATAATAATTATATGCCAGTAATTTATAATTGATTTTTGAGAGGGGCATCTTTGTAACCGCAAAAAAAAAAGAACCGTTATTATTTTTATTACTGTGCCAAGACTGAATTTTTAACGTTGTTATTACAAATTTGTAATCAATGCTATATTTCTTAACATATTTGGTGTAATTATTTATGAATCTGTAACGTAAATAGTACTCGATGAATAACACGCCAATTATTGTATAAATAGACAAATATTTGCGTATAGGTCAAATTTGTACATGCTGTAATTATTTTGATTATATTAATTGCTAAATAGTACACCAAAATCTTAAAAATTACTTTCCCACAATATTCTTATATGCAGCTCGAATAACTGAAGCTCAAATACTAACGAGGGATAAAGTTGGTAATTTTTTTTGCATACCCAGAATATCTCTTCAGCCATTATCATCAAAATTAACTATAAACACATCAAGACATTAGTTTCATGTTAAAATTGCTTATGCATTGATTATGAATAAAGCTCAAGGTCAATCCGTGTAGTGCATCAGTATTTATTTATGCACCGAATTGTTTAGTCATGGACTGTTATCACAGAAAACCCTAATTCGAAAATTGGGTTTACAGAAAATTAGAAATAGGGTTAGGAAAGTTTACCGGTTTATATTCCGATTACAGGTTTGATTGTCAAATCCGAGTCCAGCACTCTGCTGTTCCCTTAAAACAGATTTGCTCCCCCTACGGCGCGGTCGGGTTGAAATGAGCAACTGTTTCCCAAGGTGAAACGGAATCTGGTCCGCAAGGCTGCGTTGGCGATGCGAACGACGACGAACTCAAGAGAAGAAGTAAGAACAGTACGGGAGGGAGAAGATGGTCAGAGATTTTATTTTTCGGTGAAGGAAACTGTTCTGACTCCATCTTTATATATATCTGAAACGGGTGACGATTTGAATCAATGGACGCATCGTTTGGAAAGGTAGCGACCCGTTTTCAAACGTTGCAACCATTTGAATTCGTATCCGCTTCGCAAAAAACCCATGACCGTTAAGCCCAGTAGTTTCGGCCCGCTAATGCACAGTGTAGCAAAAATATAGTTCCGGCCTGCTAATGCACAGTGCACATTGCAAAGTGCTAAGTGCCTACAAGACGCCTCAAACGCCCATTCGCACACGCGTACGGGAGCGGGCGCGGGTGCGGGCACGGGCACGAGCACGGGCTCGGGTTCGGGTTCGGGTACGGGTGCGGGTGCGGGGTGGTGCGGTGCACCACCCCTTGGTCTTGCATCCCTCTATTTCACCTCTCTCATATTCTTGTAATTAATATAGGGTAACTACCCTAATATATAAGGACCTATAACCCTTAGTCTTACAAGATATGGGACTATTACCCTACAACTCATTTATTTCTAACAATCCCCCACATAAATGAGTAATTCTTTAATATGTTCTTAACTTATTGAAATAATGTTGTATCGGTTAAAGTAGCACTATGGCCTTGAACTTTCCTAGTGTTTATCTGTTTGACCTACTAGCAAATCAGTAGACTTGTAAATGTCCTTGAACTGTAAGCTTTTTGCATAGGTCAAGATAGCAGATAACACACAACATGATTTCTAAACTTCCTTGGTTCTCTGTTTGTGTTCGTTTTTGCCATGAACACCCGCTTGGTCTCATGAGTGTTTAAAGAATTCGACCTTACAATTCTTTTTGAAGCGGCACCTTCACACTCACGTAGGTGATTCTATAAAGAGTATCCCGTAATACTCCACTTGGGTCTTTTATAACACCACAGTATAGACATCATTAAAAGCTAAGCTTATCCTATTCTCCGACGGGTCGTGCACTGACTTATCATAGGAATGGTTTGTATTTTAACAGTGCCATTAAGTTTTTCTATAACTTAGTTGTCCCTTTGAACCTAGATCTTGGGATCTCCAGTCAACTAGGTGGGGTTTCCGTTTTAGAAAACTTTTAATTCATAGGTCTTAAACCCATTCCCATTGATAAGGTTTGAACTTTCTCTCTTGGCAAGCCTTTGGTAAGTGGATCCGCTATGTTATCCTTTGACCTTACATAGTCTATAGTGATAACTCCATTAGAGAGAAGTTGTCTTATGGTTTTATGTCTACGACGAATATGCCGTGACTTACCATTATACAATGTACTATTTGCCCTTCCTATAGCAGATTGACTGTCACAATGTATACATATTGGAGTTACAGGTTTTTCCCAATTTGGAATGTCTTCCAAAAAACCCCTAAGCCAATCTGCTTCTTCTGCGGCTTTATCTAGAGCAATGAACTCCGATTCCATTGTCGACCTTGCTATGCAAGTCTGTTTGGATGATTTCCATGAGATTGCTCCATTTCCTAATGTAAACACATATCCACTTGTGGATTTTGTGTCATTTGAGCCAGTTATCCAATTTGCGTCGCTGTAACCTTCTATCACTGAAGGATAATTTGTATAATTTAAACCAAAGTTCTGTGTATATTTTAGATATCCAAGAACTCTTATTATCGCTTTCCAATGATGTTTACCAGGATTGCTGGTAAATCTACTAAGTTTACTTACAGCATATGCGATATCTGGTCTTGTGCAATTCATTACATACATGATACTTCCTAATATCCGAGAATATTCAAGCTGATATATACTGTCACCAGTGTTCTTAACCCAATTTTGATTCATATCTACTGGTGATTTTGCAATAGTTATATTGTATTGCTTGAATTTTTCAAGTATCTTGGCTATGTAATGTGATTGGGATAATACATATCCCTGTGGTGTTCTTGCAATTTTGACACCCAATATTACATCAGCTAGTCCTAGATCTTTCATATCAAATCTAGAGGACAACATATCTTTTGTTGATGTTATTATGGCTTTATTATTGCCTATGATTAATAAGTCATCAACATAGAGACATACAATGACATATCCAATATGTGTGTATTTTATATAAACACATTTATCTGATTCATTTATTTTGAATCCATTTGATAACATAGTTTCATCAAATTTCTCATGCCATTGTTTTGGTGCTTGTTTAAGACCATAAAGTGATTTAATCAATTTACATACTTTGTTTTCATTTCCTGGGCTTACAAACCCTTCAGGTTGCAACATGTATATTTCTTCCTCTAACTCACCATTCAAAAATGTCGTCTTTACGTCCATTTGATGTATTTCCAAATTTAGTATAGACGCGATTGCAATAAGCATCCTAATGGATGTTATTCTAGTTACTGGTGAGTAAGTGTCAAAATAATCCAGATCTTCTTTCTGTCTGAATCCTTTGATTACTATACGAGCTTTATACTTATCTATTGAGCCGTCAGCCTTGAGTTTTTTCTTAAATATCCATTTATATCCTAGTGGTTTTGATCCTTTAGGTAGATCCACTAGTTCCCATGTATGGTTTTGTAAAATGGATTCTATTTCGCTGTTGACAGCCTCCTTCCAATATGGAGCCTCAGGTGATGACATTGCTTGTTGGTAAGTAAGAGGTTCATTTTCTATCATATATGCATAGAAATCGGGTCCAAAGGTTTTCGAAGTCCTTTGACGTTTGCTCCTTCTGGGTTCTTCTGCCTCAGTTCCAACATTTCTCTTATTCGAGTTTTGATTAATATTTTCCTCAGGAGTATATGTATCTCTTGATCTCTTTTGACCAATCGTTTCAGTACATGTTTTTAGAGGATAAATGTGTTCAAAGAATCTCGCATTTCGTGACTCGATAATGGTGTTTTCATGAATGTCATCAACTTCAGATTTGTACACCAAAAATCGATATGCACTACTATTATGAGCATATCCAATGAATATGCAATCTATAGTCTTTGGTCCAATTTTGACCTTTTTCGGTTTTGGTATTTCTACTTTGGCAAGACACCCCCACACTTTTAAATATTTGTAGGATGGTGGTCTATTTTTCCAAAGTTCATGTGGAGATTTAAAGGTATTTTTCCGAGGTATTTTATTCAGTATATGATTAGCTGAAAGTATTGCTTCACCCCAGAAATTATCTGGTAATCCAGAACTGATAAGCAGAGCATTCATCATTTCCTTTAGGGTACGATTCTTACGTTCTGCTATTCCATTTGATTGAGGAGAGTATGGTGCCGTCGTTTGATGGATTATACCATTTTGAGCACAAAATTCCTCAAATGGGAATTCATATTCACCACCTCTATCACTTCTTAATGCTTTTATCCTTTTGTTTAGTTGGTTTTCAACTTCTGCCTTGTATTGTTTAAACATTTCGAAGGCTTCATCTTTACTCCTTAATAGGTACACATAACAGTACCTAGTGCAATCGTCGATGAATGTGATAAAGTATCTTTTACCTCCTCTGGTTTGACACAATTTTAGATCACATACATCGGTATGTATCAAATCTAAAGGTTCAGTGTTCCTTTCAACATTATGAAAGGAGGTTCGAGTCATTTTAGCTTCTGTGCATGTTTCACATTTATAATTTGAGTCTATGACAAATTTAGGTATAAATTCTAAGTTTATCATTTTCCGCAAAGTATCAAAGTTAACATGACCTAATCTGTTATGCCATATATTAAATGACTCGGCGATATAAATAGAAGATTCCACTTTATTCATATCCTTTGGTACAATAGTCATTACATTCATTTTGAACAGACCATCACTAACATACCCTTTACCCACATACACTCCATTTTTAGACAATACAAAACTATCAGAAACAAAGACCAACTTGAATCCATTCTTGCTCAGTAGTGATCCCGAGACCAAGTTCTTCCGAATGTCTGGAACGTGGAGTACGTCATTCAAAGTGAGTTCTTTGCCAGAAGTCATTTTGAGAACCACTTTTCCCTTGCCTTCAACCTTTGACGTAGAGGAGTTTCCCATAAAGAGTTGCTCTTCTTGTGTCGCAGGCTTGTAGTTGGAGAACATCCATTTGTTGGCGCAAATATGTTTTGTGGCACCAGTATCCACAAACCATTCCTTCGTGTTGCCAATCAAATTGCATTCGGAGATCACAGCAGATAAGTTCATTTCTGAAATATCATCCGAGAGCCTATCACATTCAGTAACGTTGGCTTCGTCTTTCTTCTTCTTTGGTCCTCTGCACTCAACTGCTTTGTGACCTTTCTTGCCGCAATTATGGCAATTTCCTTTGAACTTCTTAGCTTTTTTCGCATTCGGATTATGATCCCTTTTTCTTTTGTTGTTTTTGTCGGACTCGACCACATTTGCTTTGGCTACCATGGTGTTTGTTGCCTTCTTTTCAGATTTTCTGTTATCTTCCTCGATTCTGAGACGAACAACCAGATCCTCCATGGACATCTCCTTGCGCTTATGCTTCAAGTAGTTTTTGAATTCCTTCCATGATGGAGGTAATTTTTCTATTGCTGCAGCGACTTGGAAAGATTCACTTAATTCCATTTTTTCATCATGAATTTCATGGAAAATGACTTGAAGTTCCTGAATTTGGCTGACAACTGTCTTAGTGTCGACCATTTTGTAATCCAGAAATCTTCCGACTATGAATTTCTTCATGCCGGCGTCTTCAGTCTTATATTTCTTTTCCAGTGCCTGCCAGAGGATCTTTGCGGTTTTGACAGTACAATATACATTGTACAGAGTGTTGTCGAGGCCATTCAGTATATAATTCTTGCAAATGAAGTCTGAACTCTTCCAGGCAGTGAGCGCTTCGATTTTTGTGGCGTCAGGCTCGAGTTCATCCACTTTCGGAGGGTCCTCTTCAAGGTACTTGGCCAGTCCTAGTGTGGTCAAGTAAAAAAGCATTTTCTGTTGCCAACGCTTGAAATCCACACCAGTGAATTTCTCTGGCCGTTCCCCATGCGAGAAAGGTACATGTTGAGGAACCAAAGTACCGGTCTGAGCAGGAGGGACAGTGGGCGGTACGGGTTGCTTATTTGCCGAACTGTTACTGTCTTGAGTCATCGTCTGCAAGCAGTTGACTTCAATCAGTAACACGTTTTATACACAAGCACAGATCTGTTTTAAGATTGTTATCACAGAAAACCCTAATTCGAAAATTGGGTTTACAGAAAATTAGAAATAGGGTTAGGAAAGTTTACCGGTTTATATTCCGATTACAGGTTTGATTGTCAAATCCGAGTCCAGCACTCTGCTGTTCCCTTAAAACAGATTTGCTCCCCCTACGGCACGGTCGGGTTGAAATGAGCAACTGTTTCCCAAGGTGAAACGGAATCTGGTCCGCAAGGCTGCGCTGGCGATGCGAACGACGACGAACTCAAGAGAAGAAGTAAGAACAGTACGGGAGGGAGAAGATGGTCAGAGATTTTATTTTTCGGTGAAGGAAACTGTTCTGACTCCATCTTTATATATATCTGAAACGGGTGACGATTTGAATCAATGGACGCATCGTTTGGAAAGGTAGCGACCCGTTTTCAAACGTTGCAACCATTTGAATTCGTATCCGCTTCGCAAAAAACCCATGACCGTTAAGCCCAGTAGTTTCGGCCCGCTAATGCACAGTGTAGCAAAAATATAGTTCCGGCCTGCTAATGCACAGTGCAAAGTGCTAAGTGCCTACAAGACGCCTCAAACGCCCATTCGCACACGCGTACGGGAGCGGGCGCGGGCACGGGCACGAGCACGGGCTCGGGCTCGGGCTCGGGCTAGGGTTCGGGTTCGGGTACGGGTGCGGGTGCGGGGTGGTGCGGTGCACCACCCCTTGGTCTTGCATCCCTCTATTTCACCTCTCTCATATTCTTGTAATTAATATAGGGTAACTACCCTAATATATAAGGACCTATAACCCTTAGTCTTACAAGATATGGGACTATTACCCTACAACTCATTTATTTCTAACATGGACAATTATATGTTTCTCTCTCTCTCTCTTTATATATATATATATATATATATTTGAAAATTGGTTCACTTTATTAACAACTAAAAAAACCATACAAGAAAGAGGCTATCATACTAACCTTTACAACAACAAAAGCGGAAAAAAAAAACTGAAAATACAAGTAACTATTGAACATAAGCTAAGCATGAAATGACCCACGAAAGGCCATCATCCCACAAACGTGCATATCGCACATCTCACGAGCCCAAAGCTCCATCATGCGGTCTTCTCCTTTGAGAGATACAATCCACATAACAGCGATTTTACTTCACATTAAAAGTCAGCAGCACTTTTCCATATCATAATCAAAACACTCTGCATTTCACACCATTTCATCCAACTATCCACCAAATAATATTCTTCATGCAGCACCTAGATCACAAATTACTAATCCAAGCACTAAATCTGGTTGATGATTCACGACACTATGAATCTATCTTAGTACCTGAATCAACGTTATAGCACAAGTAATCCAAGTGAGAATTTCTATATTTTACAGATTTCTGGATGAACAGTATAGTAAAGCAGGCAACGAAACAGTATATCTTGTTATGTTTGAACCTGGTAGCATGAATAAGAAAACATTCCCTATCTCCAATATTAACAGCTGACAGCTCCCATAGAAATCCAACTACCATTTAAAACTGATTCCATTAATATACAATGGTATACGATTCAGAAAAATACCAAACTAACTCTAGGAGGACATATTATATGGGAGCAGAGATAACATCTAGTAGGTATCCCCAACCACCTTTGATCTGTAATCTATGGATATTGTTGGTTTTAGGGTATAAACCATCTTCAGAATTGGCAACTCTCAACAATGTTCACTCGAACATTTCATCCAAACAAGATGAACATCTACTCATAAACCATTCAGGGTGAGGAATGTTGGAAAGATAAACTGAACAAAACAATTCATAACTGGTAGCTACATATACCATCTACTGATAAAAACCTGCTAGCTGCTCAATTTCATTCAAACTAGAAAATCAACATCCTCTTAATTACCTCATGTTGACCAGCATAACAGCATTGCCCCACAAAAGATGTAGCAAGATAATAATATCCCAATCATGTTTATGAATTTATATTCTGAAATCTACCAATTCCTCAGGATAGTTGGAGACATCAATAATTTGGGGTAAACTGCTTGGAAAGGCTTACTAATTTACAAATATCATTGTAATTATTACCAATGTCTAACTGAAGCAAATCAATTGTAAAGGATTAAAACTGAAAACCATATTCCCTGTCCTTCTTCAAGAAGCTAAGACCATTTCCGCAATCAAATCAACCCCTAGTGTATCCCAAATCTAACACAGACATCCAAAAAACAGTAACATATACATACCGAAATCACAAAGAAGTTAAATCTAAAACAGGAAGATCGATTACTTGATCTCCTGATTCCGAACAGCTTCGCAACAGATCTGCAATGACTGCGATTAACCCAGCGGCGCGTAGATCTAAAATTAGGGCACGATTGATCGAACGCAATTCTTAAACTAACCAGATCAGAAGATCTGGAACTTCGATGAGGATTAGGAGTAAAAGGTGGGATGATAAGATGCCTTATCAACGATTAGAAATTCGTTGATGTTCGGAAAAATCGCAGAGCGATTAGGAAATAAGGGTTAAAAGGTGAAATAAAACTTCAGATCTGAAATAGTTTGTGAAAAACAGATGGAAAACGAAAGTATTATCAACGAAAAATCGTTGAAGGTTACAGGAGGATTACGATTGTAAGAAATCAGATGTATTTAGATGAAGAAACGCGGGAAGGAAACTCACGCATAGCGAAATCTGGTGAAATCTCACTAGTTGCCATTAACGAGGCCTTCTTCTTTGTTTGAGAATTTCTTAATATATATTATATATATATGTATGTATTTACTACATTCAATAGAATTTCAATCATCTTTTAACCAAAGCAGCAACCACTACATATATCGTTATACCGGAGTTTCTGTTGTGACTCTCTATGAAAGAATAGACTAAAAATCACACGTAGTTGATTATTCAAAATCTCACTTTAATTTTACCTTTTTTGTGTTTTTATAAAATGACATAAACGTTTATTTTTTTAGTCTTCATATGTATAGAGGATTTAAAACAAATATATTTCTCTTCCTATGGTTGAAGTCATCAACATCATTCTTTTGTTCGCTTTAATTTTAATTACGTTACTAATATAATTGTTACAGCATGAAATTAACCGTATTATAAATGAATGCAAACTAAAACACTGAAAAGTCTATGCTCCCGTGCATCACAAACTAAGTTTAAATTGTAATGAATTAAGAGCATATTTTCAGAATAAAATCACAAATAATCATTTTTTTATATCTAAGCCAAAAAATAACCATTCATAACAAAAAATTTAGATGGATAACAGAATAATTAATCAAATAATCATCCACGACAAAATTATTGTTGGGTGAACAACATGATAATTAATTATTGTTACTGCATAAATTATTAGACGGATAACAGAACAATTAATCAAAATAATCATCCATAATAAAATTATTTTTGGATGAACAACAGAACAATTTATTATTGTTGTCGCATAAATTATAATATTTAAAAATATATATGTAACTATTTAATATTAATTACGTTAATTTAGTTTTCTTTTATTTTGGATATTTAATCATTAAAATAAATTTTTTAATAAAATAAATTTTAATGCCCAGCAAAGCGGACAAAAAATACTAGTACATGACAATTTTAATGTTATATACACTACCAATTATATTTGAATGACACAGGGCATATAAAGTGTTGGAAATGTTTTACAAACATTATGTGAATTATTAAAAATGATTGAATAAGTGTATGAATGGCTCCTATGTTTGAGTAGTCCCACATCATGGGATTATAGGGAAGAGGCAAGGATTTATACTTGTTTCTAAGAAGTCATGTTGGGGCCTTGGGCTCCCAATACATGCATTGTTGTGAGGAGGGAGACCATGCATCATGACCACCACACACGCGCGCGCGACCGACCGACTCGACTCTACCCGACCCGGCCCGGTTCGGTTCGGGCTCGGGCTTGGGCTTGGTCTTGGGCTTTGTGGTGTAGGCACTTATATATTTTTTGGACCATAAAACTTAGTTGTTTTCGAACCGTTTTTTTATGGAAAAATTATTTTGCGCACCGATATTTATTCTGCAACGGAAAAGTTTTGCAACGGTAAAATAATTAATCCCCCCCGAAATTTTAGCAGATCCGATATTTTCTCCCAAAACCTAATTCTCGTTCTATATATACTATTTTATCTGAGACGAGAAAAACACCGAATTTTATATTCTCTTCTTCTCAGCCGCCATTAAAACTTCTAAGAAATTTCGAGCAGTATTTTCCCCGAAAGTGCAAATCTGCACTGATTTGTTTGTGCAAGCAAATCAGTTACTATTTTAGAGGCTGTTTTATCCTAGAGGCGGCGGCGAAGGAACGAATTGGTTTGCACCTCTGACCAAATCGCCGAATTGTCTTCAAGAAAGCGACCTAGTCCGCGACTCAGCCATTGTTTTCCAACAATTTGAAGATGAACTGAAACAATGGCCTCGAACTCAACCATGGACGATTCTGCTCCTCCCTCTGCTTTTCACGGCCCTCTGGTGACTGCTGCTCCTTTCAAGTTCGAAGGTTTGCATTTCAAGCGCTGGCGTCAGAAGATGGAGTTCTTCCTCACGATCAGGAAGGTGGTGGCTGCTCTGACTGCTGAAAAACCGCAGCTACCAGACAAGCCTGACGAGACTGATGCAGCAAAGATGGCATCATGGACTGAACAGTCAAAGCAACTGCAGACCTGGACTGAACAGGATTACTTATGCAAGAATTTTATACTGAATGGACTGAGCGATGATCTGTATGATTATTATAACTCAGATGAAAAGATGGCAAAGGAGATCTGGGAAGCACTAAAGAAGAAATATGACACAGAGGAGGCAGGGGCAAAGAAATACGCTGTAAGTCGCTACCTAAAGTATCAGATGACTGATGATAGATCGGTAGAGATGCAGTCTCATGAGCTTCAGAAAATAGCTCATGAGATCATCTCCGAAGGTATGGTCTTGGACGAACAATTTCAAATTGCCGTTATCATTGACAAATTACCCCCTAGCTGGAAAGATTTTAAGAACACTTTGCGACATAAGACTAAGGAATTTTCCTTAGAGAGCTTGATTACACGCCTCCGTATTGAGGAGGAAGCACGCAAGCAAGACCAGAAAGAAGAGGTGCTGATTGTCAATAACAACAGCACTAAGAAGACCACTCCCGCTGTTTTGAAACCAAATCAGAAATCATTTAAGAATCAGAACAGGCGCAACAAACAGAATGAGAATCCGCAAGGAAACCCAAAAGGACAGCAGAAACCAGCCCAAAAGAATGACTCTGGACAGTTGTTTCTATGTTACAACTGTGGAAAACCAGGTCATATGGCACGAAAGTGTCGGAACAGGCCAAGCTCTGCACCGCAGGCTAACCTGACTGAGGAGCCTCTTACGGCTATGGTTACTGAGATTCACCTTGTTGGTGGATCAGAGGGCTGGTGGGTAGATACTGGTGCTTCACGCCATGTCTGCTATGATCGTGCCTTGTTCTCTATATACACGGCTGCTGAAAATCAGAAAGTGCTGTTGGGAGACTCTCACACCACTACAGTTGCGGGGATTGGAAACGTGGAACTCAAGTTCACCTCTGGAAAAACTGTAATTCTGAAAGATGTTATGCACACTCCAGAGATAAGAAAGAATCTGGTCTCTGACTTCCTCCTTAATAAGGCTGGTTTCACTCAAGTTATTGGGGCTGATTTGTACACTCTTACTTATAAGGGAACTTTTGTGGGAAAGGGTTATGCTTGTGAGGGTATGTTTAAACTGAATGTTGAATCTAATAAAGTGACTACTTCTGCTTACATGTTGTGTGATTTTAATATCTGGCATTCTAGATTATGTCATGTTAATAATCGAATTATTCGTAATATGAGCACCCTAGATATGATACCTAAAATGACAGATTCTGAATCTGATAAATGTGAATTCTGTACACAAGCTAAAATCACAAAGAAACCTCACAAATCTGTTGATAGAGTTTCTGAACCATTAGACTTGATTCATTCTGACATATGTGAACTTGATGGCACTTTAACTAGACAGGGACATCGTTATTTTATCACTTTTATTGATGACTGCTCTGATTTCACATATGTATATCTTATGAAAAATAAAAATGATGCTTTTGACATGTTTAAAACATTCAAAACTGAGATTGAGAATCAAGCAAATAGAAAAATTAAGAGACTTCGTAGTGATAGAGGAACAGAATATGAATCTAATTCTATTCTGGATTTCTATAAACAACATGGTATAGTACATGAGAGAACTGCACCCTACTCACCTGAAATGAACGGTAAAGCAGAAAGGAAAAATAGGACCTTTACCGAGCTAGTAGTTGCCATATTATTAAATTCTGGTGCAGCAAAACATTGGTGGGGGGATATTTTATTGACTGTATGCTACGTTCTGAATAGAATCCCTAAATCTAAGAATAAAATTTCACCTTATGAAATTTTAAAGAATCATAAACCCAATGTCTCATACTTTAGAACTTGGGTTGTTTAGCATATGTTCGCATTCCAGACCCTAAGAGAATAAAATTGGCAAGTAGAGCATATGAATGTGCATTTATAGGCTATGCTATTAATAACAAAGCATATAGATTTTATGACCTTAATGCACATAATATAATTGAATCAAATGATGCCGACTTTTATGAAACTAAATTTCCTTTCAAATTAAGGAATAGTGGGGGCACTTCAAATATGCCTATTAGAACAGAACTTAATGAAAATTCTGAAGCTGAACCTAGAAGAAGTAAAAGAGCAAGAACCATAAAAGACTTTGGTTCAGATTTTTGTGCTTTTACTATTGAGGAGGATCCTATAAACCTCCAAGAAGCCTTATCTTCTTTAGATGCCGATTTCTGGCAAGAGGCTATAAACGATGAGATGGATTCTTTAGAATCCAATAAGACTTGGCACTTGGTAGATTTACCCCCTGGTTGTAAGTCTATAGGCTGTAAATGGGTACTTAAAAAGAAATTAAAACCTGATGGCACTATAGATAAATATAAAGCACGACTAGTAGCTAAAGGTTTTAAACAAAAGGAAAATATAGACTTCTTTGACACTTTTTCACCTGTAACTAGAATAACATCCATTCGGGTATTAATCTCACTTGCTTCCATTCATAATTTACTTATACACCAAATGGATGTTAAAACTGCTTTTTTGAACGGTGAATTAGACGAAGAAATTTATATGGACCAGCCTGAAGGATTTGTAGTACATGGTCAAGAACATAAAGTATGTAAATTGGATAAATCATTATATGGTTTAAAACAAGCACCTAAACAATGACATGAAAAATTTGATAACTTAATCATTTCAAATGGTTTTAAAGTTAATGAAAGTGACAAATGCATTTATTACAAATCTGAGAATGACATTTGCACTATTATATGCCTTTATGTAGATGACCTACTCATTTTTGGGTCAAATATTCATGCCATAAACTCAGTCAAATCCTTATTAAGTGTCAATTTTGATATGAAAGATCTAGGTGAAGCGAGTGTAATCCTTGGTATTAAGATTACTAGGTCAGAAAAGGGAATTTCTTTGGACCAATCTCATTACATTGAGAAGATACTAAAGAAATATAATTACTTTGACTGTAAACCTGCAAGTACGCCATATGATCACAGTGTAAAGTTACTTAAGAACACTGGTGAAGGTGTAAGACAGTCTGATCATGCGAGCATCATTGGCAGCCTTCGGTATGCCACTGATTGTACTAGACCCGACATTGCCTATGTCATGGGATTATTGTGCAGGTTTACCAGTAGACCTAGTATAGAGCACTGGCAAGCTATTGAAAGGGTAATGAGATACCATAAACGAACCATGAACCTTGGATTACATTATGAAAGGTTTCCAGCTGTACTTGAAGGATATTCTGATGCAGACTGGAATACCTTATCTGATGATTCTAAAGCGACCAGTGGCTACATATTTAGCATCGCTGGAGGAGCTGTTTCTTAGAAATCCAAGAAACAGACTATTTTGGCTCAGTCTACTATGGAGTCTGAGATGATAGCACTAGCTACAGCTAGTGAAGAGGCAGAATATTTGAGAAATCTGCTAGCTGAGATTCCCTTATGGGAAAAACCGATACCAGCAGTGTTGATACACTGCGATAGTACCGCGGCTATTGCAAAAGTTCAGAACCGTTACTATAACGGTAAGAGACGACAAATACGTCGTAAGCACAGCACTGTTAGAGAACTACTTTCCACAGGTACCGTTAAAGTGGATTACGTACGTAGTGAGGAAAATTTGGCAGATCCTTTGACGAAAGGACTGTCCAGAGAGAAAGTCCATAACTCTTCTAAAAGAATGGGACTATTGCCCTTAGATTGTTGAGTCACACACAATGGTAACCCGACCTAAATGACTGGAGATCCCAAGAACTAGGTTCAATGGGTAATAACAAGTTGTGTAGTGATATGAGTTGAACATGCTATTTAATAAACCAAGAAGCATGTATTCCTGAAGTGATTAGAGGATGAGTTAATAGAAACTCTTAATGAGATCTATACTCTATTTTGAGTGGAGTACCTACCTTCAGGAGTGCTCTTGATAGACTCACCTTTGTGAATGTGGAAATGTGGCCGTTTCCTATGGAGTTTGGGCAAAACTTCTAGAGCATTCACTAAACTGGGATAGACGTGCAGGGCCATAAATGCACGGGCTTATCTGATTGCACTATAGAAAAGGTTGTGTGTGGTTTGATGTCAGGAATAGAGTTCAAGACTACGTGTCACTCTAGTAAAAACTGAATCTTACTCACTATGCAAAGGTTCAAGTCCTTGGACACCTTTGTTTATGCACAATCTTATGTTTTTAAGAAACTGCTCGAAAATATTTTTTAAAAATTCAAGTGGGGGATTGTTGGAAATGTTTTACAAACATTATGTGAATTATTAAAAATGATTGAATAAGTGTATGAATGGCTCCTATGTTTGAGTAGTCCCACATCATGGGATTATAGGGAAGAGGCAAGGATTTATACATGTTTCTAAGAAGTCATGTTGGGGCCTTGGGCTCCCAATACATGCATTGTTGTGAGGAGGGAGACCATGCATCATGACCACCACACACGCGCGACCGACCGACTCGACTCGACTCGACCCGACCCGGCCCGGTTCGGGCTCGGGCTCGGGCTTGGGCTTGGGCTTTGTGGTGTAGGCACTTATATATTTTTTGGACCATAAAACTTAGTTGTTTTCGAACCATTTTTTTATGGAAAAATTATTTTGCGCACCGATATTTATTCTGCAACGGAAAAGTTTTGCAACGGTAAAATAATTAACCCCCCCCCCCGAAATTTTAGCAGATCCGATATTTTCTCCCAAAACCTAATTCTCGTTCTATATATACTATTTTATCTGAGACGATAAAAACACCGAATTTTATATTCTCTTCTTCTCAGCCGCCATTAAAACTTCTAAGAAATTTCGAGCAGTATTTTCCCCGAAAGTGCAAATCTGCACTGATTTGTTTGTGCAAGCAAATCAGTTACTATTTTAGAGGCTGTTTTATCCTAGAGGCGGCGGCGAAGGAACGAATTGGTTTGCACCTCTGACCAAATCGCCGAATCGTCTTCAAGAAAGCGACCTAGTCCGCGACTCAGCCATTGTTTTCCAACATAAAGTAATTATACAAATCAAATGCAATTAGACTAAAAAGAGAGGAATGCATGATTTACAAATTAAAATGGATTTTGAATATTTGGAATTCAAATATATTATGAAATACTCCAAGTGAGAATAAAACGTACAAATGAAGTATGTCCGTCGATGGAACCTTTGGTATACATAAATTATAGGAAGGTTTTTTTTTCTAGATTGATTGAATAGGAACTTATGACCCAAAATTGTAATACTTCTATTTTGTCCGTCGATGGAACCTTTGGTATACATAAATTATAGGAAGGTTTTTTTTTCTTAATTGATTGAATAGGAACTTATGACCCAAAATTGTAATACTTCTATTTTGATTGTAGGATAAAATAAATGCATTGTTTTTGCCATATAAGTAATGCATCATCCTACCATAATTCTATTAATTAATAACAAAAAATGTTTAAAATTGAACGCATTTACATGTACCATAATTCTCGCCGCATGGTTTGTTATTTGATCGAAATTGATTTTAAAGTAATAATTAAATATTGTATTTTATGGTCCAAAGGATTTCATGAGAATTTTTTTTTAAGTAATAATTAAATTTCAAGGGCAAATTCGGTATTTTATGGTTTTATGGTCGGACCATTTAAAATTAGTGGGAATTATTAGATAGAAGATAGAATAGATAGATAAATTTGTTTTCTTGGATGTTTGTGTTGAATGATCGCGACTTTATGTTTGGGCAAATTCTATTTAGACCTCTGAAATTGCTGAGTTGCCCCCCTCCATTTTTTCATAGGTTAAAAATGCCCCTTCTCTTTCATTCATTATCTTTTTTCTTCCTCACTCCTCTCAAAATCCTAGCTAACTCACAAACCCTACTTTTTGCAATCTTCAATCAAAGATTGTTGAAATTTTGGTTTCTAATCTATGGAAATGGATTCTAATGAGCGTTTAGTACTTCTACAGGATAGAGAAGAGGTAAAAGTTCTTTTTTCCATCAAATTTCGTCCAAAGTTAATCAGCAGTTCGCGGAGACAAAATTGTAGGGTTCGATCAGAAACCACGTGGTAACATTCCGTGGTAGGGAAACCGACCATGTAAACATAATACGTGGTTTTGAAAATGTCCACGTTGAATTTATACGCGGTGAACATTATAACCACGGGTTTTGTCTACGTGGTTTCTGTATTAACCACGCAGTCTTTTCTGTTAGTTACTATAATGTTTGTTTTTCATCTTTGACTTGAATTATATCGTTGCTTTCAGGATGTCGATTACTCGTCCGATGTAGACATGAATAATGAAATGTTGATGTATTCTAGCAATGAATTTACAACGTTTGATATAAGATTATTTTTGCATTCTATGATTGTTTCGGTATACTAGGTTTGCATTTTTATATGCTTTTTTTTTCAGATTTATCCGTCTCGGCAACAGCTAGTTAATTGGGTTCGTAACACTGGTAAACATCTTGGTTTCGTCATTATAATTGTTAAATCGGACACTGGTGCATCTACTAAGAAACCGAGGGTAGTGTTTGGTTGCGAACGTAGTGGTGTGTATACTAGAAAAAAAGTAAAAGACCCTGACAACTATAGATTGGCGGGTACCAAAAAATGCTATTGTCCTTAGGCTTAAAGGAGTGAAACTTCCATTAGTGGACAATTGTCGTTTGGTAGTTGTTAATGGAGTGCATAACCATCCGGAACTAAAACATAGTGAAGGTCATTCATATGCGGGAAGATTAAGTGCGGCGGAGATTAAATTAGTTATGAATATGCATAGGAATATGGTTAAAGCTAAGGAAATTCTACATACTTTTAAAATAAACGATTCATCGAATAGTACCACCATCAAAACCGTATACAATGTTATTCATGCACAAAACCTTATAAAACGAGGTAGACGATCTCAAGTTCAATATTTGCTTTCGAAACTAAAGGAGTGTGGATATTTTGAATGACATAGACGAACTTTAGATGAGACCGATATTATAAAAGATATATTTTGGGCACATTCCGTTAGTTTGGATTTTTTACGCATATTTCCCCGAGTTATAATACTTGATTGTACTTATAAAACTAATCGGTACAAGATGTCGCTACTTGAAATTGTTGGTGTCACATCTACGGATCATACATTTTGTAATGCCATAGCGTACTTAGTTGCCGAAGGTGGAAATGCTCAATGTATTCATAAGTGATAGAGAGTTGACATTGATGAATACTATTGAAATTGTTTTTCCTAAATCCGCTCATATGTTATGTAAGTGGCATATTAAGAACAACATACTTACATTTATAGAAAAGAAGCATAATGTCAAAGAAATGGATGTATTTTTGGCATAATGTCAAAGAAATGGATGCATTTTTGACCTATGAAAAAAAAAAGTGTGGGGAGGGGGACAACTCAGCAAAATTTCAAAGGTCTAAGTAGAATTTGCCTTTTGTTTGGTGGTCGGTGCGAGCAAATCCAGCAATTAGAAACGTTCCACATTCGTCATCGTCTCTTTATTCATCTCCAAAACCCTAAATATCGGAAAATGTTTCCGAAACCCCAACTCCTGTTACATTTCAAATGCCTACACAAATTCCGACCAGTCCCAAACTTCTATGCTCCAATCATAGTCCGACATTTTACATTCGCCGCTTCAGAAGATGCCGTCACAGAACGTCGCCGCCGTAGGCGTCGTCTCCCAATGGAACACCCTCTCTCCGAGCAGCAGCAGAGACAGCTTGATTTTGAAGGCGTACTGTGATTGTAGGAAGACAGACACTGCATTGGAGCAGTACAGGTTTATTGTAAAGAGTGATTATTCTGTTTTGAACCCATCACCTACTACTTGCCGGATTTTAACTAAGGGGTTGGTCGATAACATGAAGCTGGATAAAGCTTTGGAATTGAAGGATGATATGATAGCTGAAGGATATGTTGAGGCAGACCCGGTTGTTTATAATTTGATTATGGGGGGATTTATGAAAATTGGTGAGGCAGATAAAGTGGTGGAGTTGTATGAGGAGGTGAACGAGAAGATAGGCGGTGGTTTGATTGAGAATGGGGTTATTTATGAGAATTTGATGAAGGCTTATTTTGCTAAAGGCATGGAAAATGAAGCTATAAATGTTTATAACGAAGTGCTTGGAGATGGAGCAAAGGTTAGGTTTAATGCAGATAGTTATAATTTGGTTTTGGAAGCCTTAGCAAATAACAAGAAGTTGGATATGGCGATTGAGTTGTTTGATAGAATGTATAGAGAGCACAGTCCTCCGCTTAGGATTAAAGTCAATGTAGGGAGTTTTAATGTGATGGTTAATGGGTATTGTTTTGCCAAGAGATTTGGTGATGCCATTGAGGTTTTTAAAAGCATGGGTGAGAAGAAATATAGTCCTGATACGTTGTCTTACAATAATCTCATACAACAACTTGGGTCGAATAAGTTGGTTCAAGAGGCGGAGGACCTTTACAAAGAGATGAGTGAGGGGGAGATCAACGCTGATGAGTATACTTATGTTTTGTTAATGGAAACTTGTTTTGAAGTTGGTAGAGTCGATGATGCAACTGGATATTTCAAGAAAATGGTTGAAGTGGGCTTTTGAAACCTCACGCAAATTCATACAATAAGGTTATGGGAGGATTAGCAAATGTAGGAAAGCTAGATGAGGCGAAAGAATTTTTTGATTTGATGGTGGAGACGGAAGTAAAACCTAATCTAGCTACTTATGAAACATTGACGAAGGCTTTTATAGAAGTGGGCAGATTAGATGATATGCTCAAGGCAGTTAAGGGTATACTATTGGATGAGAGTTTGACATTTAGTGATGAAATGAAAGAGCTAGTAGAAGATGCATTGCAAAGGGAAGGAAGGGCAAAGGATATGAGTAAGCTTTATGAAGAGGTGGAAAAAGAAAAGGCAGAAGCATCAGTTAGAGAAGAAGCGGAGAAGGCCAGAATAGAAGCATTAGCCATAGAAGAAGAAGAAAGAAAGAAAGCAGAAATTGCTGCTATGGATGCTGCAATTTCTGGAGCCTGTGCTGCTGCAGTTGAAATACTGACAGATATAAAGAAACAGCTCGAGAACAACAAAGAGAAGGACAAAGAAGCTGAGGTCGTTAATGTTGATTCTTCTTCTGAAGCTACTGGCGTTGCTACAGAATCAAGCGATTCTGATTAGGAATCAAAGGTTTGAGGTTACACTTCTATTATGTGCTGAAGTAAATTTGTATTGTTAGGCTGGATGATGTTGCGTCAGAATGAGTTCGTGTTATGTCAATTTAGATTTTGCGTTAAAAAGCTTCTCATCATGTACCTATATGCATTGGGTGATTGTTAGAAACAAGTTAACTAGGTGAAATGAATGGCATATCATAATGGCTGAATTGTGTGTTGTTCCAGTCAGCTGTATCCGGCCATGTCTTACTATTGTCTGTTTTATGCTGCTTATGCTACACATCCAGTACGTATTCTTTGCACACCTATAATACAGTTTTGTCTCTTTATTTATTATTATTCTTAGTAGCAGTATTATAGCGGGATCTGCATTTTCAAAAATGATTGCTTGCAAATTCTTGGTGAGTGTACTAGTTCACTTTCCAAGTTATTCATTTGAAACCTAAGTCTGAAGAGCACTCGTTACTGCCACCAATTTATTTGAAACAGGGAAACATAAACAGAGTAGATTTTAGTTTAGTTCAAACTTAAGGCTGGATCCTCTACAATACTTGGCAGAACAGTTTGTTAGATATTGTGCTATTGGATGCTCTTTGTATGTGTATATACTCTGCAAGCAACATCTGCTCTACGAATATCCTCTAGAACTAATAGCATGATTGGAACATGAGCACACGGTTTTAATACAATTTTAATTGTACACACTATTTACTGATCAATATGAGAGGACACATTGATTCAAAAATCAGTTTTTATATTTGTACAGTGTACATCCCAAGCCTGCGCAATATGCAACCATATACTTCACAACTGTCTGCAACTTTTGGATTATTTTGGAGTTGTATTGGAACATATTATGACTGAAATTGATTCCAACTCCATCTAGGTCGTCTTGCATTTCTATTTCCACATCTTTATAGTGGTCGATCTGAATATTTTTGTTCAGAAGGTGCCAAATCTCAAATCAGATGTATAAAAGATAAATTAAATTAATAGAAAAACAAGAAAGCAAATGGATGCAATCAGGTCAAATAGCAGTATCATATATATATATATATATATATATATATATATATATATAATACTTGGATTTGAAGTTTTTGAAATTCCCGAAATACCCTTTTAAGTTTACATTGTGTGATTAGGGCAATTTTGCCATTTCTACGTTCACGTCACAATACACGTTATCCATGTTGTCTGCACACACTCCAACTCGGTTGCCATTTTATGCCTTCAAAAATTTTCAACATCCACTCCTAATCCTCCCAACTGCCAGTCGTTACCGTAAAACACAAGACCCCATCGCAATCGATCGCGTGTGACTCAATTGCACTTAGGGAGTGATCGCCATAGTGGAGGAACGGCCGCGTGATCGCCATTGTGGAGGAAGGGCCCTGAATTCAACGAGACAGGCGAACGAGCGGAGAGAGAAAGTCACGGGCATGTTTTAGACGTAAATTAGGAAGGATTTTGGTAGCAGACGGCGGTCCAGATGCAAAACGAAAGCTCGAACTGTGGCTTGATTCTTCAATTGGTAAATTAACACTTACCCGTCATTGTAACAGCCAAATCAATTGCCATCTTCTATTACTACATCAGATAATGTCGTTATTATCTCCAATCACAACCCCGAATGATTTTGCGTATTGATTACCGAGTGAAAGAAGGTTGTGATTGAATTCGATTTGATTGTTGGGGAAAGAAACGTGCGAATGGGTGGTCACGAAGCATGGACAAAAATTTGAGAAATAAAGGTGTGCTTGGTCAAATTTCTTACGAATTTTGTTTTTTATTTCTTTGTGTAAATTCACGTTTAACATGAAAACTTATTCGTTATTTGCAATTTGAGGTTCTGCAGATGTTAGGATGGATGAGCATCATCGTTTTGTTTCCACCTCCCTTCTTCTGTTATTCTTCTTACATAAGGTATTATTGTCATTTGTCTTGAAAGATTTTTGTATTTCCCCAATTCCTGGATTGAGATTGATATAATTCCTCTTTAACTCTACTGGCTATATGTTAACTTATTTGATTTTGAAGATGGTTTCATTAAATGCAGCTCTGACTTTTCATCAACTTCAGTTGAATCATTGATTTTAGATGTTCGGTTCCTTGAATGAATCTCCTGCAGTGTCCATAGCGGAGGAACACAGCCTTTAATGGTGAAAGTGTAGTGTAAAGGTAACAACCATTTACCATATATTCATAATACAAGGTAGGTTTTGATAGTAATATAGTATTATTTGACAATTTGCTGCCTGTATAAATTTCATAAGCATTTAAGTATATATATTTTTGAAATGATATTCAGTATGCTAGGCTTTAACAGATCTTAATTTCGGGTGCACAATTATTGGCGATGCTGTCAACTGGATCCTACATTTTGGTACTTCATACATTAGATACAGAAAAGAATAGATGTACAGCAAATACCTATACCAAAAGCATGGGAGTATCATTTTAATAAAAGCTTCTACAGTCAGCTGCAGAACGTCCAATGATCATAACGTTGCGTACAAGATATTTGGAAAAATGTCGGAGCCACAAAAGCAAAGGTATTGGCATAATAATATCTTTTGATAGGAATAATAATTGTCATATCTACATTAAATTTATCATATCTGCATTGAATATGTATTCTATAATACAAACACTTTAATACTTTTGGTTCAACTGCATGTTGTAATGCAAAATAGTTGGTAATGGATCTATATGCAGGTTTTTTTTTTTTTTTTTTTTTTGCTTCTTTTGGAGTATTTTACAAGTATAATTAATTTATTTTTAACATTCATGGTATTCTATTGTTGTTTGTTTTTTCAGATGCTTTTACTGTTAAGTTTTATTAACACAATATTACTTTCATAACCAAAATCTTTTATAAAAGAAACTGTCCAATGACATGAAATTATGATTTATTTTTTAATAATGAATACGCTAGACCAACAAAGTAATGTAAGGAAATTTTAGGAAGAATAAAAAATGTGGTATTTTATTTTCTAAAGCCTTAATAGCTTCCTAAATTTTAGATTAATACGTTCACTAACATGTTGTTTCTCTGCTTTTTCTTATCTACATTTTGTTAGTTTCGATTTTTAGTTGATTTCAGGGTGACAACAACCTTTTGACATACAGAAAAAAATTGGCATGATCATTTATCGTTTTTATTAAGCAGGTAGCTCAAGGGATCGACAAGGTATTCAATATTCAAGCAGTAGGTTAGATATATGTTTTCTGCCATCGTTCTACCTGAATAAACCATTTGTTCCTTCTTCTTCTTCTTTTTTTTTTTTTTTTTTTTTTTTTTTTTTTTTTGCTTTCTTTGCTGCTCCCCTGTTTGCTATGGAAATATAGTCACCAGTGCAATTTTAAAATTTCTCAATTTTGTCAGTTGTTATGCATACTTCTCATGTTGCTGTTTTTATCACCGTGTTTAGCTCAAGTTTAATTTTATAGATTAGCCATTCAGTTCAGCCATATGACGGAGATCCAGCATGACTTTTTTGGCTCATTTTACATTTCATACTAACTGTGCTTACTGCATGGTTTATTTTGTTTTTCTCCTCAGAATAAATGACATTCTGCAAAAATTATTACGCTAATATTATTCAATTATATTTTCCACAGTTTACAAAATAGATGCCTACTTATTTGTTATACGTCGTGATTTCTACTTCATTTTACATGGAAGTTCTGTTATTATTATCCACAAATTTGTTTACTAATACGATTGGTGAACTTGGTAGTAGCAAACAGTCGATGTCTGTTTGCTGGCTTTGACCTTCACTGAATATGTAAGAAACCATGATATATAAGTTACAAATCATTTTTCACGTCTACATGGACTCATTGTATTAACCAGCATACTCAGTTTTACATAAATTGCCCTCTTGCAGCTAACCACATACGAAATGGAAATAAAAATTTAATGTTGACCCCTTGAGCTACCTGCTTTATAATTCTCTGTTTTCTTACAAAGTTTATCAGTTTGCCTACATTGGATATGTTATGTTGATTTTTATACTGAAGTTTTGCAGAAATTGTGTTTTGTTGAAAATTTGTCTTCAGCTTAAAGCAAATTATTTCAAATCCGATTTTTCATCCAAAATATTATTTATTAGTTTGGCCATTGATTAACCCATTTGGTAAGGTTTAGTATATCATGACCTCGGTTAATGAATAGAAAACGAATGCTAAATTGTCTTCATTGCATAAAATGATGCTTAGATGACATGCACCATCCTTGATAAAAAGAGGAAGATATAATTGAAAAAGAGGAATAATGAATGGAGGTTCTTCAAAAAAAAAAAAAAAAAAAAAATTCATTAAAACCTTGCAGCTTTCTAACTTTACATATTTAAGTGGATTTTTACATTTGACTTTGGAAGCAACATAACCTTGATATTCCTCCTCACGTTCAATCCCATGCAAGTGCTTCACTGTTATTATTCTTTTCTTTCCTTATGTTAAAATTTCAAACAAACCTCAATATGGGAAAGTTGATAAAAAAATTACTGACAAAGCTCAGTAATTTCTCGCTGTCTATATATTTCAGCCTTTCCCTTACTTTTCTCTTTCGCTGTTTTTATTGAGAAGTTCGCAAACTCATTATTATTTTCTAAAAAAATCAAGCAATAGTAAAGTACCAAACAATGAAGTTAGAAATGAGGTTACTCATGGAAAAAAGAGATTCTGTGCGGGAGTTAATTCTTAAGCAGTATAATGTGACAAAAATATTCTGACCTCATGCGTAAATCATTCAATTGGACTTTGCTTTATCTGAGTTACTTTTATCAAGCTGTTTGCTGAAAACATTATTGTGCTATTTTTGTAGGGATATATGTTGACTGCCACTCACAAGAATCTAAGTATGGGGACCGAGCATGGCAGAATGGATGAGTAAGCACGAGTTCTATTAAATCATTCTATTTTGTATATCCCCTATTTTCTTTAGTATACCAGAATTTGAATGAGAATAATTTAGATCTTCATGAAATAGGTACAATTTAAATTTGTAGTTCTGAAAATGTTGGACCAAAATGCTCAATAAATGGTTAATTAATCGATTTATTTTTTAGCAGTAGTTGCCTTTTTAACATTTACATAAAGAAGTTAAAGCCGTGAGACTTATGTCCAATTTTTTTTTTTTTTTTTTTTTTTTTTTTTTGAATAGGTTCAAGCCCTTTATTACAAAGAAAATGAACGTATGTATAAGCGTGCCAGCAAATGGATATATTACAGCCAAATACAGCAAAAGTGGCTCAATAACAGACAAATTGGTAAGCTTCAGCGCACAGTTTTGAAAAAAAAAATGTGACGGTTTAGTACAAAAACAACGCCGACGCTAGGTACTCATCAACCAAAGGTGCAAGAAATAGTAATACCTGCAAATAAGCAAATCAGTTTTTAGCAATTTGAAAAGTCCAACCCACAACAGACGAATAGTCAGTCCAACCAGGGAAAAGTATATCCGATTATTGATACTAGGGGCTGCAACTAAACTCCCTCTAGCAAACAAGAGAAAATCTGCTAATCCCTTGAAATAAAATGCCAGCACATCAGGTCCAGCAGCAGGGATGATAAGAAAGCTTCAGAGTTCCTGAATCAGAGGCGCTTGATAATAAAGCTTCAGAGTTCCTGAATCAGAGGCGCTTGATAATAAAGCTTCAGAGTTCCTGAATCAGAGGCGCTTGAAATGTTGTATGCATTCTATGTATATTTATGAAAGTTATGGAAAAAATCAATCGTTGAAATTTTATTTTTATTTTTTTACTTATAATACTATGAATGGGTTAGGAATAAAATGCTATTGAAAATTATAAAATGATATTTTCCCATAAGTAGCTACGTTTAGCAAAGGTTGTAGAACAATTTTTATAGTCATGTATTTTGAGTTAATGAAAGTGAGTTTAGTTTTATATTTGTAGGAAATAGTTCTCATGTCACAACGTTCCATTTATAGGGCAACTGCATATATAAAGTTCAAAGTTTAGGCGACGGTGCATCCATATCCACGCTCCATCGATTTTTCTGCACAAAACTAAGTCAATAGACTGCTAGCATGACCATCTTTGTGAGATAAGGAGGTCATAGAGATTTACAGATATTGATTTTGTTTAAGGTGTCTGTCTTTAGGTGAGCTGTAGACTGCGTTAACGTGTCTGAGTTTTTATAAAAAAGCGGCAGGATAAATAAATATATTCTTATATATGAAAACATATATATTCCTTTTCCAAGTTCAGGTTCATAACAAACATGCTGGACATGGGGAGATCTTCACGATGGCTATGGATTACAGAGTTCCAGTTTTACAAAATTCATCCACTTGCTGTTAATTATGACTCTTAAGATTTTTTTCATTTTACATTTTACTTCTATATGACACAATTTATGTGCAAAGAAATGAAAATTTCATAAAGATTCTAATGGCGAGGCAAAATAATTCATTCCGTCGACAAAGGAAATGCTTCAGAAAAATTAAAAAAAGCAAACACTGTCATATTATGTTATATCTATATAAAATGCCTTCATATACTTGGTCACTAGGATGCGAACTAGACTAAATTTGTAAATAAAAACTACATCGATTCGTACATCGTCATTTTGACTAACTTACCTAGCATGCGTACGATACATAGTTAATTATATTTAAATGTAGCAGCATGCTACCTTAAGCATCATTTTCTTCGCAATTATGCTCTCTCTTTGTGTGTGTGTGTGTGTATTATATATACGTTTGACTCAATTGCACTTAGGGAGTGATCGCCATAGTGGAGGAACGGCCGCGTGATCGCCATTGTGGAGGAAGGGCTCTGAATTCAACGAGACAGGCGAACGAGCGGAGAGAGAGTCACGGGCATGTTTTAGACGTAAATTAGGAAGGATTTTGGTAGCAGACGGCGGTCCAGATGCAAAACGAAAGGTCGAACTGTGGCTTGATTCTTCAATTGGTAAATTAACTCTTACCCTTCATTGTAACAGCCAAATCAATTGCCATCTTCTATTACTACATCAGTTAATGTCGTTATTATCTCCAATCACAACCCCGAATGATTTTGCGTATTGATTACCGAGTGAAAGAAGGTTGTGATTGAATTCGATTTGATTGTTGGGGAAAGAAACGTGCGAATGGGTGGTCACGAAGCATGGACAAAAATTTGAGAAATAAAGGTGTGCTTGGTCAAATTTCTTACAAAATTTGTTTTTTATTTCTTTGTGTAAATTCACGTTTAACGTGAAAACTTATTCGTTATTTGCAATTTGAGGTTCTGCAGATGTTAGGATGGATGAGCATCATCGTTTTGTTTCCACCTCCCTTCTTCTGTTATTCTTCTTATATAAGGTATTATTTTCATTTGTCTTGAAAGATTTTTGTATTTCCCCAATTCCTGGATTGAGATTGATATAATTCCTCTTTTAACTCTACTGGCTATATGTTAACTTATTTGATTTTGAAGATGGTTTCATTAAATGCAGCTCTGACGTTTCATCAACTTCAGTTGAATCATTAATTTTAGATGTTCCTTGAATGAATCTCCTGCAGTGTCCATAGCCGAGGAACACAGCCTTTAATGGTGAAAGTGTAATGTAAAGGTAACAACCATTTACCATATATTCATAATACAAGGTAGGTTTTGATAGTAAAATAATATTATTTGACAATTTGTTGCCTGTATAGATTTCATAAGCATTTAAGTATATATATTTTTGAAATGATTTTCAGTGTGCTAGGCTTTAACAGATCTTAATTTCGGGTGCACAATTATTGGCGATGCAGTCAACTGGATCCTACATTTTGGTACTTCATACATTAGATACAGAAAAGAATAGATGTACAGCAAATACCTATACCAAAAGCATGGGAGTATCATTTTAATAAAAGCTTCTACAGTCAGCTGCAGAACGTCCAATGATCATAACGTTGCGTACAAGATATTTGGAAAAATGTCGGAGCCACAAAAGCAAAGGTATTGGCATAATAATATCTTTTGATAGGAATAATAATTGTCATATCTACATTAAATTTATCATATCTGCATTCAGTGGCGTAGCCAGGATTTAATCCTGGTGAGGTCACAATCAGGAAATTTTGGGGGTTCGGGGGCGATAGCCACCGAATTTTTTTTTTTTAGCATGTATTCGACAAAATTGAAGAAAAATTCCTAATAAACCATTGAACAACAATATACAATAAGTGACAAAATATCATTTAATTACAAAAACGATCAATTATATTGACCTGTCAGGTTAGAAATTGTAGAAGAACAAACTTCATTTGAGATGATTTCAAATGATCTTTTGAAAAAAAAAATCGCAAATCTGAAAAACAAATAAATTCAGGAACAATAAGTGATTTCTACCACAATAAGCATTCAGGAACATTAGCAGCAAGAATTTTCAACATATTTTCAAGATAAAAATCAGTCCACTTCTAATTTAATCATTCTTCCGTCCCAAAATTAAATAATTCATCCTTTAAATTCTGCTGAAGTATTTAAGATCAAAAACAAAACTAGCACTTATAAATTCCGCTGAGTATAAAATTGAATCCACAACACATGCTATTAGAAATATTCACTGAAGTATAAATTCTGCACTTATAAAGGTCAAAATCCACAACACTTGCAATTATAGAATTTTTTGTTCAGTTATCAAATATTCGCTTTCAAGTTTCCCCTTTCTTATTACTCAGGACATGAAAATCGAAATAGCACTCAGAACCCTAATCCAAATAGCACTCAGGACATGAAAGTTATATAATTGCAGTGAGTGGTGACGCATTAATCTTACTTCGGACAACGCACTCAGAACCCAAATCGAAAACAAAAGACTAATTCAAAACTAATTCAACAAAAGGCCTAACAAATTAAATTCAAATTAGTTGAAATTAAAATTAGGGTTAGCTACCCATCACCGAAGAAGAAACGATGCAATGAGTGGTGACGCAGCAGAAGGTTGAAGCACTCGAGAGAAACGACGACTGCTTTTTCGTTCTTTCTTTGTTTTCCTGGCTTTTCACTTCCATTTTTTTTTCCTTCTTTCTGTTTTTTTCTCTCGCATTATGTTTGCCGTCTCTTTTTTTTATATAAGAACTGCGTTTTCTGGTGAGGTCACGTGGCCTCACCAGGCGTTACGTGCCTTCGCCCCTGTCTGCATTGAATATGTATTCTATAATACAAACACTTTAATACTTTTGGTTCAACTGCATGTTGTAATGTAAAATAGTTGGTAATGGATCTATATGCATGCAGTTTTTTTTTTTTTTTTTTTTTTTTTTGCTTCTTTTGGAGTATTTTACAAGTACAATTAATTTATTTTTAACATTCATGGTATTCTATTTTTTTTTTTTTTTTTTTTTTAAGATGCTTTTACTGTTAAGTTTTATTCACACAATATTACTTTCATAACCGAAATCTTTTATAAAAGAAACTGTCCAATGACATGACATTATGATTTATTTTTTAATAATGAATACGCTAGACCAACAAAGTAATGTTAGGAAATTTTGGGAAGAATAATAAATGTGGTATTTTATTTTCTAAAGCCTTAATAGCTTCCTAAATTTTAGATTAATACGTTCACTAACATGCATTCATTTCCACCCGATATTTTGTTTCTCTGCTTTTTCTTATCTACATTTTGTTAGTTTCGATTTTTAGTTGATTTCAGGGTGACAACAACCTTTTGACAAACAGAAAAAAATTGGCATGATCATATATTTCTAAATTATTCATGTTTATCGTTTTTATTAAGCAGGTAGCTCAAGGGATCGACAAGGTATTCAATATTCAAGCAGTAGGTTAGATATATGTTTTCTGCCATCGTTCTACCTGAATAAACCATTTGTTCCTTCTTCTTTTTCTTCTTCTTCTTCTTCTTTTCTTTCTTTCTTTTTTCTTTTTTTTTTTTGCTGCTCCCCTGTTTGCTATGGAAATATAGTCACCAGTGCAATTTTAAAGTTTCTCAATTTTGTCAGTTGTTATGAATATTCTTCTCATGTTGCTGTTTTTATCACCGTGTTTAGCTCAAGTTTAATTTTATATATTAGCCATTCAGTTCTGCCATATGACGGAGATCCAGCATGACTTTTTTGGCTCATTTTACATTTTATACTAACTGTGCTTACTGCATGGTTTATTTTATTTTTCTCCTCAGAATAAATGACATTCTGCAAAAATTATTACGCTAATATTATTGAATTATATTTTCCACAGTTTACAAAATAGATGCCTACTTATTTGTTATACGTCGTGATTTCTACTTCATTTTACATGGAAGTTCTGTTATTATTATCCACAAATTTGTTTGCTAATACGATTGGTGAACTTGGTAGTAGCGAACAGTCGATGTCTGTTTGCTGGCTTTGACCTTCACTGAATATGTAAGAAACCATGATATATAAGTTACAAATCATTTTTCACGTCTACATGAACTCATTGTATTAACCAGCATACTCAGTTTTACATAAATTGCCCTCTTGCAGCTAACCACATACGAAATGGAAATAAAAATTTAATGTTGACCCCTTGAGCTACCTGCTTTATAATTCTATGTTTTCTTACAAAGTTTATCAGTTTGCCTACATTGGATATGTTATGTTGATTTTTATACTGAAGTTTTGCAGAAATTGTGTTTTGTTGAAAATTTGTCTTCAGCTTAAAGCAAATTATTTCAAATCCGATTTTTCATCCAAATTATTATTTATTAGTTTGGCCATTGATTAACCCATTTGGTAAGGTTTAGTATTTCATGACCTCGGTTAATGAATAGAAAACGAATGCTAAATTGTCTTCATTGCATAAAATGATGCTTAGATGACATGCACCATCCTTGATAAAAAGAGGAAGATATAATTGAAAAAGAGGAATAATGAATGGAGGTTCTTCAAAAAAAAAAAAAAAAAATTCATTAAAACCTTGCAGCTTTCTAACTTTACATATTTAAGTGGATTTTTACATTTGACTTTGGAAGCAACATAACCTTGATATTCCTCCTCACGTTCAATCCCATGCAAGTGCTTCACTGTTATTATTCTTTTCTTTCCTTATGTTAAAATTTCAAACAAACCTCAATATGGGAAAGTTGATAAAAAAATTACTGACAAAGCTCAGTAATTTCTCGCTGTCTATATATTTCAGCCTTTCCCTTACTTTTCTCTTTCGCTGTTTTTATTGAGAAGTTCGCAAACTCATTATTATTTTCTAAAAAAATCAAGCAATAGTAAAGTACCAAACAATGAAGTTAGAAATGAGGTTACTCATGGAAAAAAGAGATTCTGTGCGGGAGTTAATTCTTAAGCAGTATAATGTGACAAAAATATTCTGACCTCATGCGTAAATCATTCAATTGGACTTTGCTTTATCTGAGTACTTTTATCAAGCTGTTTGCTGAAAACATTATTGTGCTATTTTTGTAGGGATATATGTTGACTGTCACTCACAAGAATCTAAGTATGGGGGCCGAGCATGGCAGAACGGATGAGTAAGCACGAGTTCTATTAAATCATTCTGTTTTGTATATCCCCTATTTTCTTTAGTATACCAGAATTTGAATGAGAATAATTTAGATCTTCATGAAATAGGTACAATTTAAATTTGTAGTTCTGAAAATGTTGGACCAAAATGCTCAATAAATGGTTAATTAATCGATTTATTTTTTAGCAGTAGTTCCCTTTTTAACATTTACATAAAGAAGTTAAAGCCGTGAGACTTATGTCCAATTTTTTTTTTTTTTGAATAGGTTCAAGCCCTTTATTACAAAGAAAATGAACGTATGTATAAGCGTGCCAGCAAATGGATATATTACAGCCAATAACAGCAAAAGTGGCTCAATAACAGACAAATTGGTAAGCTTCAGCGCACAGTTTTGAAAAAAAAAAATTGTGACGGTTTAGTACAAAAACAACGCCGACGCTAGGTACTCATCAACCAAAGGTGCAAGAAAGAGTAATACCTGCAAATAAGCAAATCAGTTTTTAGCAACTTGAAAAGTCCAACCCACAACAGACGAATAGTCAGTCCAACCAGGGAAAAGTATATCCGAATATTGATACTAGGGGCTGCAACAAAACTCCCTCTAGCAAACAAGAAAAAATCTGCTAATCCCTTGAAATAAAATGCCAGCACATCAGGTCCAGCAGCAGGGATGATAAGAAAGCTTCAGAGTTCCTAAATCAGAGGCGCTTGATAATAAAGCTTCAGAGTTCCTGAATCAGAGGCGCTTGATAATAAAGCTTCAAAGTTCCTGAATCAGAGGCGCTTGAAATGTTGTATGCATTCTATGTATATTTATAAAAGTTATGAAAAAAATCAATCGTTGAAATTTTATTTTTATTTTTTTACTTATAATACTATGAATGGGTTAGGAATAAAATGCTATTGAAAATTATAAAATGATATTTTCCCATAAGTAGCTACGTTTAGCAAAGGTTGTAGAACAATTTTTATAGTCATGTATTTTGAGTTAATGAAAGTGAGTTTAGTTTTATATTTGTAGGAAATAGTTCTCATGTCACAACGTTCCATTTATAGGGCAACTGCATACATAAAGTTCAAACTTTAGGCGACGGTGCATCCATATCCACGCTCCATCGATTTTTCTGCACAAAACTAAGTCAATAGACTGCTAGCATGACCATCTTTGTGAGATAAGGAGGTCATAGAGATTTACAGATATTGATTTTGTTTAAGGTGTCTGTCTTTAGGTGAGCTGTAGACTGCGTTAACGTGTCTGAGTTTTTATTAAAAAGCGGCAGGATAAATAAATATATTCTTATATATGAAAAACATATATATTCCTTTTCCAAGTTCAGGTTCATAACAAACATGCTGGACATGGGGAGATCTTCACGATGGCTATGGATTACAGAGTTCCAGTTTTACAAAATTCATCCACTTGCTGTTAATTATGACTCTTAAGATTTTCTTCATTTTACATTTTACTTCTATATGACATAATTTATGTGCAAAGAAATGAAAATTTCAGAAAGATTCTAATGGCAAGGCAAAATAATTCATTCCGTCGACAAAGGAAATGCTTCAGAAAAATTAAAAAAAAGTAAACACGGTCGTATTATGTTATATCTATATAAAGAAATATGCGTTCATATACTTGGTCACTAGGATGCGAGCTAAACTAAATTTGTAAATAAAAACTACATCGATTCATATTTCATACATCGTCATTTTGACTAACTTACCTAGCATGTGTACGATACATAGTTAATTATATTTAAATATAGCAGCATGCTACCTTAAGCATCATTTTCTTTGCAATTATGCTCTCTTTTTGTGTGTGTGTAAATATAAATAGCGAGATTCAATGGCACCCCAAAATTTGAGCACCCCTATAGCACTCCACTTTTAAACCACGCATTTATATTAAAAAATATTAGTGGAGGGAAGAGAGAATGAGTGGAGGAGAGAGAAGAGGGATTATGTGGTAGTAAATAGGAAGGCTAAAGGGAGGTGCTCAAATTTTGAGGTGCCATTGAACCTTGCTCTCATATATATATATATATATATATATATATATATATATATATATATATATATTGAAATAAAATACTAAATACACGAAAATTATTGTCATTACCACATTGATTTAAGCTAGAATGCAAAGACAAAAACTAAGGCAATAACTTGTCACATATAAATGCATTGTACTAAAGCTGTAAGGCTATAACTTATCACATATAAGCTTTGTGTCTATATTATAATATTGCTCCATAATAATGTATGAATTCTCTTTCTTTTACTTATACTGATGGATTAAATGATCCTTCGGTCACAATAGTTTACCTACCTCCATACTCTGTGTGTGTGTGTTGGGGGGGGGGGTTGTTATATATACACATACTACTAATAATTCCACTAAATTACTAGGCGTCTTTTTAAAATTTCCAAAATGTCCATACCTGTTCGCGTTAGTCTCTATCTTCCGAAAAAAAATCATCCCGCTATGCAATCCCATTTTCCATTTTTCACAAAATTTTGATCTATCGATCGCTCAAAAATTTCGCCTTCTCCAACCTGTGCGATCCCATATCTGCTTCTGCCTCAACAACCATCCGCTTTCACAGTCTCCGTATCAACAACCATCCGCTTCCGTCTCCGTCCAACCTGTGCGAATCACTTTGTGTCCGCTGAGAACTTATCTAACTCTGTTGCTAGATGTCCTATCATGGAAGCAAAGATGTTGCAAGCATTGAAAATGATCAATGTTAGGTATATAAAGTACTATATCTGTATACAATTTTTTTTACTTATGGAAATTAGTTAATCTATATTTGATGCTAAAAATGTATGAGTAAGTTGATTCTCTTAAGAGATTTAGAATCAAAGAGTTTTAGCTTGGCAAGGTCAGAAGAAATCAGTGCTCTGACTTACCTGATTTAGTTTTTGGGCGAAAGATGGACTAAGTTTAAATAACTGAAACATTCTTTTCATACTTGATTCTAAAATTTGAACTAAGTTTAAAATCGAAAAATGGTGGTAAGTAGGAATAAATATTTTATTATACTAAAAGCGATAATATTGTGATTTATCTCATTACAAGGAGTAAGCATATTCATATAAGACATCGTTTTCTACGTGATTTATCTAGAGATGGAGCTGTTAAATGGCGGTAAGAGGAAGAAGCATGCCTGCTAAGAGTAGCTAACTCACACTGGCTTGGGTATGGCTCCTGTTTTATTCATTTCAATTATGATCCCAAGGTTGAGGCTATCCATCATCGTTCTCTTTTTTCAAATCTAGTAATCGTCTCTATATCCTTCCTATTTCATTCTGGATTCTCCACCACGTGCACATTTGTTAAAGTGGTTGGTAGAGAGTATGACAATATCCATTCCTGGTCCCCTTAACAACCAAACATTTACCTTTTTCACACCAATCGGTTCTTTTACATTTCAAAGAGGTTCATACTTCATATCCAAATATCAGATTTCTGCTTTAAACTCATTTCAATAGTCAAGATAGACTATTTGATATTAAAATCTCCATTTAAAATCAAACTTAGAATCTTGAAACAATGCCAATCCTAAAATATTTTGTATATTAAAATAGTTGAATTAGTATATTAAAATAGTTTAAATAAATATTTGAAATAGTTTGAAAACAAGTAGTTAGAAAAATAAAAGTTCATATAAATAGTTTGAATTTAAAATAGGAATATTAAAGAAGTTTATAAAGTAGATAGTTGATTTTTTAAAATAGTTAATATATATAAAAGTAAAAATAATATAGTTAATAAGGTAAAATAGTTATTTAGAATAAGAGATACTTATTAAATGGTTTATATATGGTTTGAAATACTATTGTTGGAATTAGAATTGTTTCTTTCAAATTTCAATTAATCTTGAAGTCATATTTCAAATTTCCAATCAAATCAACTCAATTTCAATATTCAATTCGATTCAGCTCCCATTTCAAATCAATTCAATTCAGACAATCAGATTCAAATATTTAAAGTTCTAACTTAAAATTCTCATTTTAGAATCATGTCAATTTATAGCAAACCTCGAGTTTGTAATTCAAACATCACTTTAAATCATGTTAATTTAAGGTAAATTTCAAAGATGGATAAACAATTCAATTTTCAGTAGATTCAGTTCATACTCAATTTCATTTTTAAATTCAGTTTACAACATTAAATTATTTCCTTAAATGTTATAATTCAAATCCAAAGTTTAAGTTCAAAGGAAATTGATTTATAAAGCGACATTTATATTGTTTTAAAAACAATACTTCAAGATTCAAGGTTAAAATAAATTTTAATTTAACCAAGCAGTGTCCGTATATAAATTTTCTATCCTATAGCCAAGTGATACTTAAAATTTAATTTTAGTATTTTGAAAATAGATATATATCATTTCAATCCAAATCAGGATCATAGGTATTTATCATTTCAACCTACGTTCTTAATTCATTTTAATGATTAACCCCAGGTTTATTCAATGTCCGTAACATTTAAGGTAAATGGTTGGGATTAATCAAAACAAACAAACAGTCATATAAAAAAATGTGAATAACGGGTAAATTCACACAATTAAACATCATTATACAAAACATATAAATCAAGGCATCCATCCAAATCAATCCATCAAAACAGTTCAATAACACCAATATATGATTCATCAGGTGTCAGGTTTAAACTGGTAATTAAATTTCATATTTAACCTAGCTGTACAATTTAAAATTAACAATCAAATTAAATTATACTATCGATGCAGATAAACATAAATATGCAAATTTAACTCCCAAACAGCAATCAATAGAATCATACTATTACATCATTTTAATCTAACTAATAATCGACTATTTTAGTTAAGCGTGAGTGGGTTAAATCACTCGCCTTGATCTCGAACTCGTTTGAAATCCAATTAGAGGCCCAAATTTTAACAATCTTAGAATCAGTCCGTGATAGTTTTCATGTTGTCCGAAATTTTGATACGATCCTAAAAAAACAAACCGCAAGTCAATCTGAGTTCATATGCAAAAATTATACACGTTTTATCATTCAAAATTAAGTTTAAAATAAAACAAAACAATTCTCACCACTCACATGCTTCCACGTCACTGACCCCCATAAGCCTCCTCTTTTTCGTTCCCGTTCGTAGCAGGCACCGAAACCCAAACCGCCTTCATACCTATCAACACGCACGACACCCTAGACCACCGCACTCCAATCTGATGTCGCCACAATCTTCATCGTTTGAGACTCCACCTCCACCCCATGTTGGAAGTTTTCGATTTCGTTGAATGGATCGGGAGAAATTAACGATTAAAGTTTTGAAATCTCGTGGCCATTGAAATACAATAGGCTTCTGCCATTAAATTAGGGTTCTGAGATATTATTTTAATAATATATTTATCGATTTGCGTGTTATAAAGCCAAAAAGGGATCTTGTCCATATCAGGCCTGGTTACAGCCTATCCATATGTTTTAAGGCCTTTTGAATGCAATGGAAGTAGTGGAAAAGCCCAATTCGGAAGAGTACAATAGCTGCACTTAAATCTGGTTGTTTTAATTAAATTGCACACATAAATGCCTATGCGTTTCAAATTCGCATGATCAAAAGATAAGTCCGATGGCTATAAAATTTGAAATCTTACAATAATTTAAGATTCAGGATTTGATGAAACTGGTTTCGTCGAAATCGGAGATCATTTGAAAAACGACTATTTTAACAAGTTCATTAATATTTTAAATTCTTCAATTTTCATTTATTCACTTTTGAATTAAATTCAAAAGTTTATAAATTTTGTCCAAATCAAAAATAGAATTCGTATAAATTTAGTGTGGTGCTAAGAGAACCCTAATTTATTCTTCCTATTACCACAACTAAGAAATACTACAAAAATTATCCTTCCACTCTTCCTAATACCTCACAATAAAAAATAGGGGCTACCACCATTTAAACATATTTCTTCCTTTTAACTTTCGATTATTGTGTATTCACTTTTTATTATTTACCAAATTCAAATTCTATTTCAATTATAAATTACACAAATCAATTTCATTTAATATATTAATATTAAATTCCAACTTTCAATGTTAATCTATATAAACAAAATCACAAGCTTATTTGCAGTCAATACAAGTCGCAATCGACAACATAAGTTAAATTTAATTACTTGAACAAGTTACTTAAATTTCCACCATATATTTACGCAATTTGAATCATTAAAGTTTAACTATATATTTATTGACTCAATTAAGTTCAAATAATTCAATATTAAAATTCAATTCTCAATAATTACAATACAAACCAAACTATAACTATGATTTTAATTCATGCCGACTAATTACATTGCTAACTAGTTGACATTCACTATACAAACAACGGATCTATATTATTATCGTATTCAATACATTAAAATATTCAATATATATGGAATTCCAGTTAATCCTTTATATATATATATTAAATTTTAAATTAACTTCCAAATTTAAAACGTAAGTAAATTATCAAACACAAGTCATTATCATATATAACTATTGAAATATATTGTTTGACAAGTCAAGTTAAGTTCATACCTTATAAATTTACGACATAAATCATTAATTTTTTTTAATTTAAACCAAAATTGTTCAAAATCACATTGACTTCAACGATTCAAATTGTCGCAAAATTTCGGTTTGTTGCAGTTTTTGCAGTCTATTTGATTGATTAGAGTCAATGGAATAGAATTGTCTTCTATTTATGAACAGAATATTAGCACTATATCATACTTTATACTTGATTTCATTATTTTCCGCTGCAAAGCATGATTTATGTGGACCTTTATAACATCAAACCATTTGGAGGGTATCCTAGTTTACACATTATCTTATCATTTATTTCTTATTAATTTTTGTTTGAAGAAAGAAGCTTAGCATATATCGTCTCAGCATTTGTTAATTTTATTTCATTTTCTTCGTTTAAAGCCAAGGAGCAATTACTAGGGTGTTTGATTCACATGTTGAAGAGTTAATTTCCAAGGTGAACCACTGTAGTAATAATCAATGCTTAGCTCATTAATGTAGAGGTCAGTTTTGGCATGAGCAGGTACTGATATATACATGTCATTCATATCGTAATGTCATTCATTACTACCATGATTATTGGCAATTTTTGGTTCCTTTTAGCCAGCTGATATTGAGTTTACAGTGGCTAAAATGTTCTTGGAGGCTTAAATGATGAAGTATTAATATGCCTGATTGTATTGTTTATACTATTGTCTATATTGGTTACTTGTTCAAACGAGTTTATTTTTAACAAAAATCATTGAACCTTCAAATGAGATTTTTTTTCCTTAGTCTCGTACTACTGAAAGCTGCGATGAAATAATCTATATAATAAAATACCATTGTTTTAATCAAAGGATAAATAAAAGACAAAGAGTGGTGGTGATTTAGTCTAGAATTGAACATCAAACGGTGAAAATTTTGACATCTCAAACCTAACGGATAGATAGTAAGCTCCCCATTACATTTAGCTGAGCCTCCCACATTTCATTTCCAGTCACCTATTTTCTCCATCTTTTTCTCCACTACCTCTCTTCGTTTCTTCATCCACTCACCTTAACCCTCCCACAACGTCTTTTGTCCTTTCTGCAAATCCCGTTCTAGATAAATCATAAACCAGAATTTTTTTATTTTCAGTAAGTTGGGTAATATTGTTGCACCACTTTTTAACCATTCCAATTCGTGTTTTTCTGCAAGAATGGTGCAACTTTTATATATATATTTACTTTCTTCACTTATTTCCTGTCACAAATTTACTTCTTCTTTTCAGATACCATAGAGTTCAAATTGTGCATAAGAGTGACGAAGATTCACCTACTTTTGAGAATCATCCCATAGCTATGTACACAGTGCTTGATGATCCTTTCCGAAAACTTTGTGGATACACTTGCTACTGAAAATCATTCCATAGTGAAGACTTTTTACATCAAAATACCTTTCCTGGTAAGTCACCTGAACTAAAATCATCATTACTATAGTTTTTAATTTGTTTACCTTTTTATCAATAAATTACAGTATATAAAATTTTGCCCCGTGATAATCGAGTTACTCAATTTTCTCTTGCCGTATTTGCTTTTTGTGACATATTATATATGTTGTAACAGGGCAGAATGCATGTATATCGACTTTTACATGGCATGTATCTACCCTTATGCTGATGTATAACTTAACTTAGCATGCAATCATAAAGATAATTATATGAACTGACAAAGGAAGTTGATTTTTTTAAAATAAACTAATAAAGGTGGATGGTTTATTTAGGAGATTTTTAAAATTGTGTCACATGTCATTTAGAGTATTGTTAATGACACTCCGAAAACGGTTCTATTAAAAATTAAATTGTTATGGAGGGGACAAACACAATGGAAAAATAAATAAATAAATCTAATTTTACCCTCCATTCAAATACACAAAACATGATAAAAATCAACAAGGACATACCGAAATTCAGTTCACTATCAATGAACATAATGTTTATGGCCTAAAACGGACCTCCGTTTGTTCCAATAAATTTTAGCCTTTTCGGTGATTTCTTCAATGAATTCAACAAGTTGTTCAATTTATTGAGTAAAAATCATATTATCTTTTTTTTTCAAAGTTAGAAATTTCGTTAGAAATGGGTTCCTCCATGAAAGCAGTGATTAATTGTCTATTTTGAGAAGAAAATTATGATCTGGTTTAATGAATAGTAAAATGCTATTAGGGTAAAATAATAAAAGGACATTTTGGTCTATATTTTACAAATTGTTAAGGGGAGGCTATGTTAAATAATCCCCCCTTAGTAAATTTTTAGAAAAACAAAAAATGACCTCCCCTTAACCGATTTTGGAGTTTCGTTAACAATACTCGTCATTTATTGTTTTTCTTTATTTTTTTACGTTAGTTATGATATTGATGGTGATTTCAAATTCTAGAAATTCTATCGTACCCCAATTTTGATATTCTTTTCTCCTTGAAATGAGGTTTATACTCAGTGTGAAAACAAAGGTTAAATCTTTGTTTTGATCCAATTCAGTTACTCGTAATATATCCTTCGAGAGACGTATATTATCTCATCTTTAAAGATTACAAGAACTCAAACACTTGAACATGTAAACACGCTACGAAAGTTCAGTTGCCTTCCTCATTTATAACACCCTTTTGCATTCATATAAGATTTTGGGTTACATTACTCAGAAAACTTGTAAATTTTGATGATGATTAACCTACATTTTAGATACTATCTACACAGAAAATGCGATCACTTTTTAATAGTTAACCTACAAAATCATAGATCGATAGTCACCATTAAAATATTTATTTAAGCCATTATTCAAGAGAATCAAAATTTTCGTGATAAATGCATTCAAAATTCAAATAACTCTTAACTTTGTAAAAATAATCTTTAGAATAATATAATATGGTTGTGACTTCTAGATTATGTAATGTTTAAAATAGTGAAATTATGATTAAGATATTAAAATGGTGCTTTTACAAAGGGAATATATATATATACACACAACACATATACATACATACATACATACATACATACATATATATATATATGTATATATATATATATATATATATAGAGAGAGAGAGAGAGAGAGAGAAACGGTACACAAGGGATATAGTTGAATCTTCATCACCATATATTATTTACAGGTTATGTATTATGTAATGTAAGCATATATTACTCTTACAAAAAAAACTTTGACCAGAAGGCAAGAATATGTTACTACGTTAGTTGTAACATCCCGTATATTTCAAGCATTTAAGTTTTTGAATTAAAAATATACTTTGTGATGTTAATAACGAACAATTTCAAATTTATTTTTACTAAACAACAAATTATAATAAGATGAATGCTGATTTATAATAACGAAAATTATTAACAAATTTTATATATATTTGGGATAATTAACTTTGAACCACTGATAAGTAGTTAAATCATTGTTTTGTTTACAAACTTGAATATAAGAGTTTTACCCTAATTGATAATAAATTAATTAATATCCCAAGTTTAAATTATATAGGATAGACTGTAATGAAATAGAGTGTCAATGATAAATAAAGCACGATTTAACTAACAGTTAACGAAAATTAATGTTGACATTTATAATTAAATAAATCATACATATAATTTCTCTGCTCATTTCTCTGCCTCATCTCTCTCCACTTTATTTCTGCATTAATAATGCATTCATTTCTTTCTCCACTTTACTTATTTCTTTCCATACATTCTATTTTTCATGCATGTGCACTAATTTCAAAAGCATTCTATTTTCCATACATTCTATTTCTTTCCATACATTCTAATTTCAAATACATTATATTTCTTTCCATACATTCTATTTTCCATACATTCTATTTCTGCATTAATAATGCATTCATTCCTTTCTCCACTTCATTTCTGCACTTATTTCTTTCCATACATTCTATTCTTCTATACATATCAGCACGTTCATTCATTTCTAATTTTTCATATTTTGTGTCTGTTACAAAGAAAAGAAAAACGTGTTGTATATATGCATGATGCAAATTAATGCTCACATTTAATTTGAATTAATGAGAAATTTACTTGGCCACGTTTACAACGAAAAAGAAAAATGATCTTTTCATTTGTGTAGTGGTAAGCATATATATATACCATTTATTGTATCATTTATAATGCATGCATGCATGCGGTCCATGTCCAAGACCAATGCAAGCCATGTTTCTATATTAAAAAAAATAAAGAGAAAAAAATAAAGAGAGAGAGAAAGAAACGTATGGTTGAAAAAAAAGGAAAAAAAAAACAAAAAAGAGAGTATGATTCTTCCAATCTTAATGCATGCGTATCCAAGCAATACACCCTTTCTCTTTTGTTATTTCATTAATTGTTTACTTATTCTTTCCCCAGGTACATTTCAACAGTTGTGCACGTTCAACATGGTTAATCCACATTAAAGAATTTGGAAATAAAAACACTATTCATTTCCCACTTTATTTTCTTTCTATCGCTCAAAAGTCATTTAATAAAAAAACGTTACCTCTTTTATGCTTTGGGAACAAGATTGGAAAGGAGCTGCATACATTCCTTCTTTAATCAGTTAGCATTAAATATAGTAAAATAGAACAATAAAAACGTTACATTTAAAACGAAATAAAAAGTAAAATTTATTGTTAATTCATTTCCAAGCCGTGCGTTATGACACTCTTTCATTTCTTTCATTTATATAAGCTGCACCTCTCCTCTTCTCTCAACATTTCCTCCTCTCTTTTATTTTTCTCAGCTAAATCACTTTCCCCAAATTTATTAATGGCGGCCGAAGAAAATTTCCCCTTTTCCCTAAAATCGGCAATCGATTCTCCTCAAATTAAATCGTCCTCCCTCAAAACATGATCACGTCGCCTCGGCCTTCAAGAATTGGATCTGCTTCCATCCAACATCCATCGCCAAGTCAGTCACCACGTGAAACCGAACCGCGCTACCACCTTAGGTGTTTCCACATCTGTTTCCTCCTTGACAAGCTCTTCGCAATGGTACTAGATTTGTGATTGTTTGTCACTGTCAAGTTTTCAGTTTGGTTTTGCAGGTGAGTGGTTTATTCCATTCATGAAGTACTACAACTCTTGTTATTAGTTAAAACAAATTGTTTAGAATATAATTAATATTGATTTTGTTAGACAAATTCAGTGATTAAAATTGAAATTGATTGATTTAACTAAAATGTAGCACTTAATTTGGACAGTTAATTTTATCGTAACATTTGATATTTTAATTGGATGGTAAGAATTGGTTGAATTCTATATATATAAAAAAACCATACTTAACTGAATTGTTAAATTGACATTAAATCTGATAATTGAAATGGATATTTACTGATAGTCAAAATTTGGACATGTAACTTGGATTGTTAAATTTTATATTGGTATCGGAATTTGCTGTTACAATCATTTAAATAATTTGATATTTGTTGGCTATTGATTGATTGTGAGATACGGATGGGGTACCGATTTAGATGTTAAGATGCTAAATATTATTTATTTCGTTAAAAGGTTAATGAGTTGATATTTATGTTATCCCTTATGTTTACCACTATTGGTGATCGATTACTTGACTTTAGATTTGGTTTTTGACCTTTGGACACTCTATTTGATATATGATATTGAATGTATTGTTGAATGTTTGATATTGTGTGATTTTTGTTAATCTTTTCCAATTGGAAAATCTGAATGATTGAATATTTAAAATACTTAAAAAAGGGGAAAATATGGTAAGGAAAATGGATGAAATTTCACTATAAATTAAATTGGATATTTTAGATTTGAATAAATTGTCAGATTTTAAAGGATTATCCCTTGAAATGATATAGACTATGGAAGAATGGGTATGAAGAATGTTTATTAAAATAAGTGATTTAATAACTTGAATGTGAATAGAAGTTTAATTATTGGAAATTTTGAAACATTGGATCAATCTCAAATTGATATCTTTTGTAAGACACTTAAATGAATTTTGGAAAATGGCGAGACCTTTATACAAACCGGAATAAGATTTGAAATTATGATCATTTGCATATTCCATTTGATTTGATTTGACTAATATGAGAATTTTAGTCCTGACTCGAGTGTTTTTATGTTTTGCATGGAACGCTCGGGCCAAATACGATTGTTGCAGATTAGATTTCAGCTCGCAAAGAGAGAGGCACTTGAAGACGCATGCGTGCGCACAAAGATTTGACAAATTTGTTGAAAAATTTATTTTGTTTAAAATTCATTTCATGTAAAAGCTTTCGCTGTGTAAAAGTGTACAACTCTGATATTTTGTGTAAAATTATTCCTCTGTGAGATATTGTAGTTTTTATTTTTGTGATTTCTATGTTTGATTCTGTTAAACACATAAGCTAAATAACAATTTGTCGTTTCGAACGGTTCGAGTTGGTTTAATTACCGGCTTGTAGCGGTCGAAATGGCAGGTCGTTATAGTTGGTATCTGTAACGACCCAGAAATTTTAGAAACAATTTTATACTTAATATCGATTTCTCTTAAGAAATTGCAGTTTCTTAAGGAAGTAGTAGCTAACGAACTCAGATTTCGATGAAATCAGTTTCATTAAACCTGGATTAATGAAATTAGTTAACCAACCAAGTTGAGGCAAAAATGGCATCCGTTAGATATGTTAAATTCACAAAAGGTTCAAAATTTAAACTAAAAACGGACGATTTTGAGGATATCTTGAGAATGGAATATCCTTAGATCGTGAGACCACCTCCGTTGGATCCAAAATAGTGAATTTTAGTACTTAGGGAAGTTTCGTGTGAAACGACATCCGTATGTGGAAAATAAAAAATAAAAGGCCAAAATTTGAAATAAATTTTGATGATAATTGGAATTTGATATTGCTTACGGCAAAACTGAATCCTGAGACCTATCCAAAAAAATCCAGAATAGGGGATATTAGTTGAGTACCAGTTTTAGGGGTATGAGAGTTCATAGATAAAAAGTTATTAATAAAAGAAAACTAAAATAAATTATTTAAAATAGTAAATGAATTCAGAATTCAGATTTGTTTACATATGATTGAAGTACGTTAAAACTGGACAATGTGACCGGAAAATATACGAAAAGTATTAACGTTTGATAGGTTAATAAGTTGTTAGAAAGTCGTTGAGAGAACACATGATAAAACACACTATGGATAAGTGTGGAAGTAGGTGAGAATGAATATTAGCCATTCATTTCTCTTCCCTTAGATTTGTGACAAGTCACCAATCCATGTGACATTTTAGGCTATAAGGGACCTTCCTCTCCAATTCCATTTCCACCTTCTTTACTCCTTCCTCTTCCTAATGCTCACGACCATAGCTTCTTTCATTAAAAAATATATGTATATATATAAAGCAGAAGGGAAGAAGAGAAAGCTAAAGCTTGGTCTCTACAACCTACGCCTAGGATTTGGAAGCTTTTGGGTTAGAAAAACTGAACTTTTAAAAGGTTTTGTTGCTTGATTTAATGATTGCATGTATGATGTTTGTTGTGATAGATGATGGTTGCGTAGTTTAGAACACAAACAATTAAGCGTTAGTGTTATAACGCTTGTGCACAATTATTATTTAATTATGTTTGCTATGAGTGTCTATAATGGTTGTTGTTTCACACACATCATGACACATCAATTATGGTATTACATTGGTGATAGACAAATCTCCTTCATAATTAGAAATATTATTATTAAAATTGAAGGCTAATATTTGTAAAAGATACATATGTATGAATTCGTATAAATATTATTGAAGTACCGGAACGTTCTAGGATGACAGAGAGGATAGTGTCTAGGCTTGGGTTTGGAAAATATAGTTTCCTGCTCTCCCTGATTATCCCGAACTGATCTGATGGACGGGATGGCTAATTACAAATTTAATTTTGAAATTATTTGAATTCATAATAGAACTTGTCGCATAGTAGCAATTGCGTATTTTTAGTTATAAACTTTAGACGCTTATACCTTTTGCAATTTAAATCAGATTTCCATGAAACAAAGTACGTCTGATTCCTATTAACAAGAGATTTTAAATGAGTGAAAGCAGATTTTAATTTAGGGTTATAATTTTCAAGTTATATTTAAAACCTTTTTGAAAAGGTCATTGTAAGTGCAGTCGTCGGCTATAACTATAAACATCTATTTTAAATATTTTAAAAATATGGATTTTTTTTGTAAAATCAGTATAAATTATGTAAAAGTGTTTAGAATTGTAAAGTTTAAGTTTTTGCTAAGATAAACGATATTTTGATCAAACAAGTTAAGATAACGGTTTTGTAACGCTTTTGTAATGCTTTTAGTACGTTGTTGTAACGCTTTCTTTGAAAGCAATCTATTTTGAAGTTTTTAACTCGCAAACTATTTTCTGAACTATGAGAAATCATTTTTAAATGATTTTTGGAATGTTTTCAAAGGCTTAAAAGTATTGGAAATATTTTATATGGGATTTAAATCGATTTATTTAAATAGTAAAAGGAGTTTTCCAATTTTTAATAATTGGATATGGTGGGAGATAAATTGTAACACCCCCTATTGTTCTGTAACAATAAAGTAACGAATTGAAGAATACTTAATTTTAAATGTCAGAATTAAGGGAAACGTGTTATGCCATTGCGTTCGTCTCGGAATTCTGGTTGAGATAGAGTCTGAGTTTGCGTGAATTGGACTTCGTATGAAGAAGTTATGGCTGTCGGAAGTTTCAGAGAATTCAAATTTAAATTCAAATTTAGATTTAAACTCAGAACCGGGCAGGGGAGGAGAATTTCTGCCCCAAGCCAGGCCGACCAGGGGGTCGACCTACCCTACAGGTCGACCTGGGGGTCGACCCACCCCCCTTGGGCAGATTTGAGAAGTCCCAGTTCTGACCTGCTGTTGAGTCACTAGGGCTGAGGGGGCTATTTGGATGGTTCTGGTTGCTCTTGTGTTGATCGGATGCCTTAGATTAATCTAAAACTCTATATAAACACATGTATACTCAACCCTAAACCAAATCAAAATTAAATCCATGGCCGTCATGCTGTCAATTCTCAACCAAGAGTAGCCGCCACCAACCAGAAGCAAGACAACGAATCAATTCAAATCAAAGCCTAATCTTAACAACGAATTTGTCTACATCAAGGGAACTCTAATCAATTACAGAACACGGATCCCAGAACTCAAGGTCTTCTTTGAGTTGTGAGTACAATTTCTTTAACAAGATAATTAACAAGTTAATTATAATGAGTATAATTTGGGGTTTAAGATGATGTCTGTTGAATCATGCGATGTTGTATATTTTGTGGACATATGCTAGTAGTTGTATTATGTATTTGTGATGTTGGTTCATCCCTTTCATATGCCCAATCACCTATGTTTTATGACATCAGTTATATGCAAGTTGGGGTGTAAATTATATGCTATTCGTTATGTGAATCATATGCTAGTTTGTGTAACACCCCACATCCTTTAGTGTCACTCACAAAGGGAATGCACTAAGTTCTGTGGAGCATTTAGGGTAAAAGATGCAGATAAATTACAAAACAGACAAAATTAAAACAGCGGAAAATAAAACTTTACTTTATTGATAAAATAGTTTGTACAACAATTGTTTTCCAATATTAGAGTATCATCTGTCTTACAAAATAAAAAAGCATAAAATAACATTTATATTCCCCAATGTAGCATAAGCCAGCCATAGCAGCAGAAAAAGAGAGTCCAAAGCACTTTGTCAAAGAATCTTCGAGCTTGGGAAGAGTGACGGTCCAATCTAACCTGAGCTATACTATTCCCTCCTTAACTACCGAGGGGGGGGGGGAACGGAAGAAAAGAAGATGAAATAAAACTGGGTCAGACATAAAGTCTGGTAAGTTCAGTTACTTCTAGCATGTGAACAAGGAAAAACAAAATGACATGAATTAACTGAATACAAGACAATACCATGATGATAGGGCCAACAAGATAGGATAAGATTAACACAATATATGCTAAGACAAGATAAGCTGGATATGCCTTAATACTTTCTCCACTTCGCTATTAACCAATTATTATGGTTTCTATGTCTCTGCACCATCTATCTAGTGTCCCAACTAGTAATCTGTCTAAAATGATAACGCGATCCCAATCCCAGTAATTGTGGTTGCCTTTAGGCGTACATTTATTATTTATTACCTAGATCTAATCTAGGGTTTTCTTATCGAGCGCTTTCGAGATTCGACTAGGGTTTATGCGACTTATCTAATACTTCTCGGATTCAGGGTTTATGCCACCTAGGTCCAACTAGGGATTATGCTACCTGTCGAACGGTGCCCCTAGTCTAGGACACACTACCCAGAGCGATAAGTGTCCCTAGATTTTACGTCTCAATCATATCATAAACGTGCTAGATATCAAGTTGCTCATGTCCTCTATATGTGCGGCCCGAGTCCCGTGGCAGGGCTAATCAAGAAACACGGAACTCGGTCGGGAGCTTTAAGTTATCTGCCGATGCAGATGCTAAGGTCTGTTTTTCCAGTGGCTATGGTCCCACTCGACCCCTCCCTCAACTAATGAAAGGCACACCTTGAAAAATGAGAACTATACGCAGGCCCTATATGCCCCACTAACCTATGGCCGTCCTCACCCATAACTAGATAGCAAGTATATGGCCTTTTGGAGTTCTCCGCCTTTCCGCTTTACGTATCTCGACTGACTCAAGATGGTAGGTAGACCACGAGTCGCTATCACAGGGCTACTGGTCTCGCCGAATCACGCTGGTCCATCCTAGTCTTTAGGTTGCCATATATTGCAACCAAGGCATACCCTTGGTTCTTCTCACACATACCTTAACCTCTGTGAGCCCAGGCGGATCATCTACATTCTCACAGAGGGATACCAAGAGTACCCTTACGTCCCCTCGAAGCCTCGGGCTTCGTAACCCAATTCGTTGGAGCCTTCTTCAAGATTAGATGGACGTTCGCTCCTCTTCGTGTTAAACTAAGGATTACTACTTAGCTTTTCAAACTAAGGTTTACCACTTAGTTTATTGAATCGTCATTTTCTTAACTAAGGTTTACTACTTAGCCCTTTTTAACTAAGGTTTACTACTTAGTTCTCTTTCTCGTCAAGTTGGAATGGTTAAGTGTCATTAGTCAATTCAAGTTAACTTAACTCATTCCTTTGTCATATTAAATTGGTTAAGTGTTATCAGTAATTCATGTTGACTTAACCCTACCAGCATCAAGTTATATTGGTTAAGTATTTAATTAACCCTACCCATTCATCTTGTATTGGTTAAGTGTTCCTTTTTAACTTAACCTTGCCTATCTGTTTTAACTAACATGTTATAACGGTTAAGTGTTCCCTTAGTTAACTTAACCCTAACATTGGTTTGATTAGCATGTTCTAATGGTTAAGTATTGTCCCTTCATGTTTTTAACTTAACCCTATTCATTTATCACACTCTGATGGTTAAGTGTTCAAGCTTACTTAACCCTATGGTCTAGTCCAGCTAACATATTAAATTGGCTAAGTGTATTAAATTTAATTAACCCCAACCTCTAGTCTAGTTAGCATGTTAAATTGGCTAAGTGTATTAACTTTACTTATCCCCAACCTCTAGTCTAGTTAACATGTTAAATTGGCTAAGTGTATTGAATTTACTTAACCCCCACTTTCTAGTCTGGTTAACATATTAAATTGGCTAAGTGTTTTTCTTAGTTACTTAACCCCTACAAATCTTGTCTTGTTACCATGTTAAGTTGGTTAAGTGTTCTAGTTAACTTAACCCTATCATTCTAACTTAACTGTGTTAAGTTGGTTAAGTGTTCCTGTGGACTTAACCCTCCCATTCTAGCTTAACTGTGTTAAGTTGGTAAAGTGTTCTTATGGACTTAACCCTCCCATTCTAGCTTAACTTTAATTGTCTTATTAAAGCACCAGCCACTCACATTAGACATGTATTGTTGTGGCTGCCGGTATGCCGGTTGGTTCCGGGCAGTCTTACGCCACAACTCAGTCTAACCTCGGGCCTTTATCGGCCTCAATGCCTAAACCTCCCACATTGGATATGTATTGTCGTGATCACTGGACAGCCGGGCGGGTCCGGGCAAGTTTGCGTCACAACTCAATCCAACCTCGGGTTAAGCATGTTCGTATTGTCTAAATTTACTTTTCTCATTTAGGATAAATTCTATAAGTAATTTTTCCCTAGTTTACTTATTCCATTATTACTCTTTTAATGTACATTGTCAACATTTATTATTATGGCCCATTTTCCCTATATATCATATTTATAGTTTTTGGTATGTAAATTATACCAAATTAAGTGTCACTAACCATGATTATTCTAAACATGACAATTACTCACAATTATGACTAAATTCAAAATTTGTGCTAATATACTTATTATGCTAAATTAACTTTAATTGACCCAATTCTGATTTAACATCCTAATTTACAGTTTATGGCATGACTAGAATTATTATTCTAGTTTACCGTTTACGCCTAAAACTTAGCTTACTTGCCAATACTAAATTTAATACGTCAAATTACATATTCCATAATTCATGTCAAATTTTCAAATTTGAGTTCTAATAAACATGCCATAATACATGTTCTAAATTATGTCAATCATAATTATGTTCATGTTCCACATTATGCCAATTTCCAAGTTTACAACCATGTTTAAGTCAAATTTATGATTTGCCCAAATCGTATTCCCATCGTTCGTGTAATCGTGATTTCATCCTAGATTATAGATAAATCTAGATTCGTGGATAAAAAGGGAATGAACCAAAATGCCATGAAAAGATAGGCATAATGACTGGCAGAAGATGATAATTCACTAATCACAGATCTAACAAATTACACTGCATAAATTGATTAAAGCATCGAAGGCCTATAGATTTGATAATATTATGACATAAAAAGGGTTGAACAAATAACATAGGTTCAAGTATATGGGTAGATCTAACTTAATAGATAAATTCCCACAATCAAGATCCAAGGATAATTAAGAATAAACTGAATAGATAATCAAGTTTTGATCCAATCTCACAGTCATAATCCTAGGCAATAATGTCATGTTCATGAATCATAGGTAATTATCCACTATTGTCCTTGTCATAGTCATAGGCATTGGTTTATGCTCCTAGTCAAAGGCTTATGTTCATAGTCAAAGGCTTATGTTCATAGTCAAAGGCTTATGTTCATAGTCAAAGGCTTATGGTTTCAAAGGCCACAGTTCCATAGTCATAATATTAAGCATTGGCAATTTAGTCACAATGTGTTCAAGGCCATAATCAAGAATCAGATCCAAAGTCATAAACAAGCACAGATTCAATGAAATGATAAGGCATATTTCTTATATTCTTTTAATTTCATGTCACAAATAGAAAAGGCGTTCAAATCTAAAAAGTAACCGACTTACATTGATTGGATCTAGAAAAGAATAGAAAGATAGCATTGCTTGAAGCCGTTGAATCTTTACTTGAATCCTAACTTGTTTTGAATCTTCTCTTGAAAGACTTGAGCAGCATATCCTCGTCTTGATTTATATTTTATTTTAATCTATTTATTAGATTTAGAGGAAGAAGAAGAAGCCATGTCCATCAAGAATTTGTGCAGCATAAGGTTAGAGAAGAATGGTGCAAAGAGAAGGGGACTAGGGGGTTGTTTATATAGGATTGCAAGTTAATTTGAGCCGTCGATGAAGCCAAGGTTAATCAAAGCCATCTGTTCTAAAGAGAAGCCAATTATGTTCACAATTACTTTCTTAATGTACATTATTAACATTTATTATTAAATTTGTATGCACATTAGATACATCCCACATTTACACATTTATTATTAAATTTGTATGCACATTAGATACATCTCCCCTTTACACATTTATTATTAAATTTGTATGCACATTAGATACATCTCTCCTTTACACATTTATTATTAAATTTGTATGCATATTAGATACATCTCCCCTTTAAACATTTATTATATTAAGCATTGGTTATTCTTAAATTAGTAACTTTAGTGTTAACAGAAATACGGGGTGTTACATTCTCCCCTCCTTAAAGGATTTCGACCCCGAAATCTTCAAGTCAAGAAGAATGTAAATCCTACCATCCAATCATCCATATACTCAACCATAAAACAAAGGCATCCATTGTCCTTAAAGACTTCTAATGCTTGTATGTTCATATGCATAGTGTGTGTACATGTCTTTATCTAATGCAAAATCAGGCGGTCTACTGATTCTGTTGACCTCCTTAATGCAAATCTTGTCAGTGCCATGCGTCCAATATGTATGCAAATCCTAATGATACATATTATTTATATATGAGTGCACAATCATTCACTCAAATGCGACATCCATATGATAACACATTAAGTTCAATTCATAAACAAATACATATATGTTAATGAAATATGAAGGCGTCTGAGCTGATATAGTGCCTAATACGTGTGTATATGCATTCACGAGCAACCACTAGCAACCATTCGCAACCATCAACCATAACATGTTTCAAATACATGTTTACATCCAAAAGGGTTTCTACCTAAGGATCGATGATACGTCCTAGAGGATATAACTTAAAAGCTAGAAATTAGTATGCATAGAATTCCTAAAAAAAGGAATCAAGGATGTACCCTTAAGAAAAAGGGTATGAGGCGAGTATGCCTTATCTTCAATCTCCCGTATCACGTATTCTTGAGCTTTACTCAACTGTACCTTAACAGATTCAACTTCACGATTGCGAAGTTTCTTGACCTCCATATCCAAAATAAACAAATGTCAACCATGATACTGAGTGTATATACTAGGATGATCAGAGGTCTCTCCTCTTAGCTTATCCATCGTGCCATAACTATGAGGGTCAAAAGGTCACTACGTACTTTTTACCTCTCTTAAGGTTAGTCCTTCTCTATATAGAGCGCCTGCCACAACTATTCATCTCTCAAGCAAACCATCCTAGTCAAACTCGACATCCCTCAAGTACAAGCCCCAAAGGCCTAAACCAATATCAGACAAGCACCCGAGGAATGTCTCCTCCGAACTTGGACGATCTACGTGAGATGATCTAAGCAAAAACAACCAAACACTTGAGCACTAGTTGGGATCTTTTACTATACAAGTACTAAGGTGCAGAGACTCAACTATGGAAGCAAATATGAACAAATGCAAAGTGCTAAAACCAAAAGAAAGAGTACAAACAGAAAAGCTAGACTCTTCCAACAGAACTTTACTACCTTTCTCCTAGGTACGCTTAGTAGTGAAAGCATGTACTTGCCGTTCTGAAAATCTTGTCCTTTGTTCTTAATTATATGCCCTATTCTGCCATAGTAAAGATACTTCCTCTTGTCTTAGGTTTTATAATCCCTTCCTCCTTCGTGAGCCAAGTCTACATCCATGAATTCCTCATCCTTGGGTTGTGCTCCTTAGCCAAACTCCTCATCCTCCTTCGTGTGTAATCATGTTGACAAATCTCTCGAAAACTGCCTCCATCGTACAGAAAACCCTACTAAGCTTGAAAGAAAACTAGCCGCAGGTGAAATTACTACGGCTATAGATGGAAGTCGGGCACTACTTCGCCCTTCGATGAAGTTACCTCCCAGAAAGCCAGGAGCCCCAAAGACTCAAGAAAGAAGGGGACAAGAATTCAAACAGAGAATCAGAAGATAGTGCGTATGGCTTTTGGGGAATATGCCTTTAAAACAAAACTTTTCTTTTGAAAATGCTTCTTTTAAAACTGTTTGAAAATAATATTTTTTTTCAAATCTTTTATCTGATCCGGTAACCTTCAGCTCTGATACTAAGTGTAACACCCCACATCCTTTAGTGTCACTCACAAAGGGAATGTAGTAAGTTCTGTGGAGCATTTAGAGTAAAAGATGCAGATAAATTACAAGACAGCCAAAATTAAAACAGCGGAAAATAAAACTTTACTTTATTGATAAAATAGTTTGTACAACAATTGTTTTCCAATATCAGAGTATCATCTGTCTTACAAAATAAAGAAGCATAAAATAACATTTATATTCCCCAATGTAGCATAAGCCAGCCATAGCAGCAGAAAAAGAGAGTCCAAAGCACTTTGTCAAAGAATCTTCGAGCTTGGGAAGAGTGACGGTCCAATCTAACCTAAGCTATACTATTCCCTCCTTAAATACCGGGGGAGGGGGGGGGGACGGAAGAAAAGAAGACAAAAGAAAACAGGGTCAGACATAAAGTCTGGTAAGTTCAGTTACTTCTAGCATGTGAACAAGGAAAAACAAAACGACATGAATTAACTGAATACAAGACATACCATGATGATATGGCCTACAAGATAGGATAAGATTAACACAAGATATGCTAAGACAAGATAAACTGGATATGCCTTAATACTTTCTCCGCTTCGCTATTAACCTGTTATTATGGTTTCTATGTCTCTGTACCACCTATCTATTGTCCCAACTAGTAATCTGTCTAAAATGATAATGCGATCCCAATCCCAGTAATTGTGGTTGCCTATAGGCGTACATTTATTATTTATTACCTAGATCTAATCTAGGGTTTTCTTATCGAGCGCTTCCTAGATTCGACTAGGGTTTATGCGACTTATCTAATACTTCTCGGATTCAGGGTTTATGCCACCTAGGTCCAACTAGGGATTATGCTACCTGTCGAACGGTGCCCCTAGCTAGTCTAGGACACACTACCTATAGCGATAAGTGTCCCTAGACTTTACGTCCCAATCGTATCGTAAACGTGCTAGATATCTAGTTGCACATGTCCTCTATATGTGCGGCCCGAGTCCCGTGGCAGGGCTAATCAAGAAACACAGAACTCGGTCGGGAGCTTTAAGTTATCTTCCGATGCAGATGCTAAGGTCTGTTTTTCCAGTGGCTATGGTCCCACTCGACCCCTCCCTCAACTAATGAAAGGCACACCTTGAAAAATGAGAACTATACGCAGGCCCTCTATGCCCCCACTAACCTATGGCTATCCTCACCCATAACTAGATAGCAAGTATACGGTCTTTTGGAGTTCTCCGCCTTTCCGCTTTACGTATCTCGACTGACTCAAGATGGTAGGTAGACGACGAGTCGCTATCACAGGGCTACTGGTCTCGCCAAATCACGCTGGTCCATCCTAGTCTTTAGGTTGCCATATATTGCAACCAAGGCATACCCTTGGTTCTTCTCACGCAGACCTTAACCTCTGTGAGCCCAGGCGGATCATCTGCATTCTCACAGAGGGATACCAAGAGTACCCTTACGTCCCCTCGAAGCCTCGGGCTTCGTAACCCAATTCGTTGGAGCCTTCTTTAAGATCAAATGGACGTTCGCTCCTCTTCGTGTTATACTAAGGATTACTACTTAGTTTTTCTAACTAAGGTTTACCACTTAGTTTATTGAATCGTCGTTTTCTTAACTAAGGTTTACTACTTAGCCCTTTTTAACTAAGGTTTACTACTTAGTCCTCTTTCTCGTCAAGTTGGATTGGTTAAATGTCATTAGTCAATTCAAGTTAACTTAACCCATTCCTTTGTCATATTAAACTGGTTAAGTGTTATCAGTAATTCATGTTGACTTAACCCTACCAGCATCAAGTTATATTGGTTAAGTATTTAATTAACCCTACCCATTCATCTTGTATTGGTTAAGTGTTCCTTTTTAACTTAACCTTGCCTATCTGTTTTAACTAACATGTTATAACGGTTAAGTGTTCCCTTAGTTAACTTAACCCTAACATTGGTTTGATTAGCATGTTCTAATGGTTAAGTATTGTCCCTTCATGTTTTTAACTTAACCCTATTCATTTATCACACTCTGATGGTTAAGTGTTCAAGCTTACTTAACCCTATGGTCTAGTCCAGCTAACATATTAAATTGGCTAAGTGTATTAAATTTAATTAACCCCAACCTCTAGTCTAGTTAGCATGTTAAATTGGCTAAGTGTATTAACTTTACTTATCCCCAACCTCTAGTCTAGTTAACATGTTAAATTGGCTAAGTGTATTGAATTTACTTAACCCCCACTTTCTAGTCTGGTTAACATATTAAATTGGCTAAGTGTTTTTCTTAGTTACTTAACCCCTACAAATCTTGTCTTGTTACCATGTTAAGTTGGTTAAGTGTTCTAGTTAACTTAACTCTATCGTTCTAACTTAACTGTGTTAAGTTGGTTAAGTGTTCCTATGGACTTAACCCTCCCATTCTAGCTTAACTGTGTTAAGTTGGTAAAGTGTTCTTATGGACTTAACCCTCCCATTCTAGCTTAACTTTAATTGTCTTATTAAAGCACCAGCCACTCACATTAGACATGTATTGTTGTGGCTGCCGGTATGCCGGTTGGTTCCGGGCAGTCTTACGCCACAACTCAGTCTAACCTCGGGCCTTTATCGGCCTCAATGCCTAAACCTCCCACATTGGATATGTATTGTCGTGATCACTGGACAGCCGGGCGGGTCCGGGCAAGTTTGCGTCACAACTCAATCCAACCTCGGGTTAAGCATGTTCGTATTGTCTAAATTTACTTTTCTCATTTAGGATAAATTCTATAAGTAATTTTTCCCTAGTTTACTTATTCCATTATTACTCTTTTAATGTACATTGTCAACATTTATTATTATGGCCCATTTTCCCTATATATCATATTTATAGTTTTTGGTATGTAAATTATACCAAATTAAGTGTCACTAACCATGATTATTCTAAACATGACAATTACTCACAATTATGACTAAATTCAAAATTTGTGCTAATATACTTGTTATGCCAAATTAACTTTAATTGACCCAATTCTAATTTAACATCCTAATTTACAGTTTATGGCAAGACTAGAATTACTATTCTAGCTTACCGTTTACGCCTAAAACTTAGCTTACTTGCCAATACTAAATTTAATACGTCAAATTACATATTCCATAATTCATGTCAAATTTTCAAATTTGCGTTCTAATAAACATGCCATAATACATGTTCTAAATTATGTCAATCATAATTATGTTCATGTTCCACATTATGCCAATTTCCAAGTTTACAACCATGTTTAAGTCAAATTTATGATTTGCCCAAATCGTATTCCCATCATTCGTGTAATCATTATTTCATCCTAGATTATAGATTAATCTAGATTCGTGGATAAAAGGGGAATGAACCAAAATGCCATGAAAAGATAGACATAATGACTGGCAGAAGATGATAATTCACTAATCACAGATCTAACAAATTACACTGAATAAATTGATTAAAGCATCGAAGGCCTATAGATCTGATAATATTATGACATAAAACGGGTTGAACAAATAACATAGGTTCAAGTATATGGGTAGATCTAACTTAATAGATAAATTCCCATAATCAAGATCCAAGGATAATTAAGAATAAACTGAATATATAATCAAGTTTAGATCCAATCTCACAATCATAATCCTAGGCAATAATATCATGTTGATGAATCATAGGTAATTATCCACTATTGTCCTTGTCATAGTCATAGGCATTGGTTTATGCTCCTAGTCAAAGGCTTATGTTCATAGTCAAAGGCTTATGTTCATAATCAAAGGCTTATGGTTTCAAAGGCCACAGTTCCATAGTCATAATCTTAAGCATTGGCAATTTAGTCACAATGTGTTCTAGGCCATAATCAAGAATCAGATCCAAAGTCATAAACAAGCACAGATTCAATGAAATGATAAGGCATATTTCTTATATTATTTTAATTTCATGTCACAAATAGAAAAGGCGTTCAAATCTAAAAAGTAACCGACTTACATTGATTGGATCTAGAAAAGAATAGAAAGATAGCGTTGCTTGAAGCCGTTGAATCTTTACTTGAATCCTAACTTGTTTTGAATCTTCTCTTGAAAGACTTGAGCAGCATATCCTCGTCTTGATTTATATTTTATTTTAATCTATTTATTTAGATTTAGAGGAAGAAGAAGAAGCCATGTCCATCAAGAATTTGTGCAGCATAAGGTTAGAGAAGAATGGTGCAAAGAGAAGGGGACTAGGGGGTTGTTTATATAGGATTGCAAGTTAATTTGAGCCGTCGATGAAGCCAAGGTTAATCAAAGCCATCTGTTCTAAAGAGAAGCCAATTATGTTCACAATTACTTTCTTAATGTACATTATTAACATTTATTATTAAATTTGTATGCACATTAGATACATCCCCCCTTTACATATTTATTATTAAATTTGTATGCACATTAGATACATCTCCCCTTTACACATTTATTTTTAAATTTGTATTAGATACATCTCCCCTTTACACATTTATTATTAAATTTGTATGCACATTAGATACATCTCCCCTTTACACATTTATTATATTAAGCATTGGTTATTCTTAAATTAGTAACTTTAGTGTTAACCGAAATACGGGATGTTACAGTTTGTATGAGGATTATATTCGTATGCAAGTTTAGGTAATAATTGGATTCATATACGCAAGTTCACATCTTTATGTTTAGATCTATGACATACATAGTTTATGTAAGTTTGTGACTATTGCCTATGCAAGTTTGGGTGAAAACCATATTCATACATGCAAGCTCACACCTTTATGTTTAGGTCTATATGTAGATCCATGACAGTACATAATTTATGCAAGTTTATGTTATGTATGTCTCTTTGCCTATGCAAGTTATTGGCTATGCAAACTTATGTTGACCTATTTTGTGTGTTATGCAAGTTGTGATGTTTCTCCCCTTTTCACGTGTTAGACTGTTTGCTAGTCTAATATATATATTTCATGTTAAGTGAACGAACGACATGGGGACGATGGGATAATATTGAATACACATGTTGTGAATTGGCATAGAATGGCCTTAAAGGCATATAATTAATTTGAGTCATTAATTGGTATAACATATATACCTGAAATTTATGGACATAAGTAAATTTGGAATTTATTGACAAATTTGAATAGGGATATTAATTCAAATTGGGGCGAAAAGATTATGTATAATAATCAATGCCTAAGACACGAGGTTAGACTCGTTTGTGGTGTAAGACTGCCCGGCCCCGCTCAGCAAATCCAGCAACCATAAACGGTAGTTTAATGTGAGATGTCATATGCCCAAATTAAATGCGTGACAATTGTAAGGACAAGAGGTTAGGCTCGTTTGTGGTGTAAGACTACCCGGACCCACTCGGAAAATCCAACAACCACAAAGGGTAGCCTAATGTGAGAGGTCCTACAGGGTTACGATTATAATAGCATGTAGTGGGACATGGGGGTTAAGTGGGTGACATGTGGAAATATGAATAGAAACACTTAACCAAATTTTAACATGTAAGAGGACATGAATAAGAAGAGGTTAAGTGAGAAATTCTAGTGGGGACCAAGCATAGGTGGAAAGCTTGTGTCGAGTATGGGGGACCCTTTTCAGACCAGTAACCCATTAAGTATCTTTGTGAGCTCGAGCTAGGTCGAGGACGGGACACGCTTACTGGGTTTGATTGTAAGAGGTCAAAACGGGTTAGCGGTGGCAACGCAAGTCCAACGGGGTCATGTGTGTGCGTGGACCCGGGCTGGTAGGTAAGACGTTGTTGCATCGTGTAGGTATAAGCCGTGCATCTTTAGTGTTATCGGGTTGCCACTTTGGGGAATGATACACCCCCACTATGGGACCAGCACAGGTATCTACGAGTTAGGGAGCCGATCACGTGGGGGTAGTGAGTACATCTAGCAAAGATAGGGGCAAGCGGCACCTATGTAGACAGCTAGGGGTACACGAAACTACTATTATGATTACTAAGTTCCTTAGGTGGGATCAACTTTTATGGTGTTTGGTGTGGTGTAGTGTAGTAATTTATCCTATAGTGTTTAGGAGCGCAGTTAACTTTATCTTTGTTTATCTTGTTTGCTTTGTCTTGCCCATTTGTTTCACATTCATTTCCTTATTTAACAGTTTATATCTTATCCTAATTACTTTAATGATTATATTGTTAAAGCTATTGGACTCGCCAGACTTTATGTCTGCCCCCCTTTGTTTCCACCTCTTTTCTTCCCTTCCCCCCCAGGTTCTCAAGGTGGGACTAGTACTAGTGGGGCTTGATTTGGATCGCTTTCTCTTTCTCTTTTGGAAGTGCTTGGATTGCTGAAGTAAAGTTCAGCTTATCATATTTATGGATATTTATGTTGGGGTTATGCTTTTTATTTTATGTACTCAGAAAACTTATTTGTCAAGATGGATAATAAGTGTATTTGGTTTTGTAGTTGGTTTTTGATGTGATGTAACCAAACTATTTCTCCGCTGCAATAAAAGTTGTTTTTAATTTTCCAAGTACCAATATATGTATCTGTCTTGTTTATTTTATGTTCTATACACTAATAATACTCCATGAAAGTTAATGCATTCCCTTTATGAGTGACATTAATGGACGTGGGGTGTTACACGTGGTATCAGAGCTGAAGGTTACCCGAGCTGAAGGTTACCAGAACTGATAAGAGATTTTGAAAAACTATTTTTCAAAAAGCATTTATTTTTTAAAGAATACTTTCAAAAATATGTTTTAAGGAGAATGTTTTCGAGTTTATTTTAAAAACATAACCCCCAAGAGCCATATATCTTTCCTTTGATTCCTTGTTTTGAATCTTTCCTTTTTCGTTTCAGTATGTCTGGTGATCTTAACCTTCCTGAGGGCGTGCAGGTACCTGGCTGGTTCAGAAGGTACCTAGAAGCTATGGCTAATACTGCCGGCCCAGCAGACGTTCCTTCTCCCCCATCTGCACCCGCTCCTCCTCCTCCCCCTCCTCGTGTTGACACTTTTGCCAAGATATGCAAGGACTTTCGGGCAATGGGTGGAAAACTTTTTCATGGGTCAGAGACATTTGTTGAAGCTCGAAATTGGCTTAAGGAGGTGGAAGAATTGTTTGGAATCTTTGAGGTAGAAGATGGAAGAAAGGTCCAATTAGCTGCTTGGTTAATGAAGGACGAAGCCTCGTTGTGGTGGGAGGTTACTAATGGAGAGCGTCCAGTTGAGACATTGGCAGATTTCAGGCTTAGGTTCGAAGCTATATTTCTCTCACGGGCCAAAGAGAATCTATACATGGAAAGGTTTTTGGCGTTGAAGCAAGGAAATCTATCATTAAAAGGGTACGTCAACTAGTTCAATCAATTGGCGATATTTGGCCTAGACTTGGTGAACACTGCTAAAAAGAAGGCCCTGAGATTTGTTAAGGGTTTGAATGCTACATGGGTTGGTTATGACCCACATTCCTTTGGGGGCCACCTTTGAGAGACTGCTTGACATGACACTCATGCATGAAGAGGAGAAAGGTGCCAATGTTAATAAGGCACCGGAGAAGAAAGTGGATCAAAAGAAACCACAACAGCAACAACAAAACAAGAAGGGTGGTAAAGACAACAATGGCAAGGGAAAGAAAAGATGCTTTAACTATGGGACACCAGGCCATCTGAGCAAAGACTGTAGGAAGAAAAAGAAGACTGGATGTTTCCACTGTGGCGAGGCAGGACATCTGATTAAGGACTGCCCAAGGAAAGGGCAGAGGGCAGGGTCTATTTCTAGAGGGCAGGTTCTGGCTCTTATGGCACTAGGGCAGGCAATGGGGCAGGTTCAGGCTCTCACGGCCCCGCTGCAAGAACGAGGTAGAACAATTTCCGTTGAAAGTTTAGTTTATCTTTTTGATCATCCTTTTCGCACACTCTTTGATTCTGGCACATCAAACTCTTTTATATTTACTGCTTTAGTTGAATCACTGCACCTGGACACCAGTATAGTAGAGGATCCCTTGGTTGTTTCAAATCCAATTGGGGGCTCAGCTTATTTGTCAATGATTTGTTTGGATTTGGAAATTTCTATACTTAGCGTTGGGTTTAGATGTGATGCTTATGTATTGGCTTCACGGGCTATGGGTTGATTCTAGGCATGGATTGGTTATCAAGTAATGGTGCCATCCTAGATTGTGAAAAGAGAGTGGTTAGACTCATGACTCGCCTCGGTAACACTCTCGAAATTTCTTATAATCCCATGAATTCTGTTATGCTAAGTTATCTAGAATCTCTTGATGCAGCGGTTGAGAATTTGAAGTCTGTTAGAGTGGTCCATGAATATTCGGATGTCTTTGAGGAGGTAGAGGGCTTTCTGCCGAAGCGGGAGATAGACTTCCGCATATACCTAGTTGATAACGCAAAACTTGTTGCTTTACCTGTTAGACACATGGCTCCAAGGGAGAGAAAGGAGCTCAGCAAGCAAGTTAAGGAGCTGCTAGAAAAGGTGTTTATAAGGTGGAGTATTTCTGAATGGGGTGCTCCAGTAGTGTTCGCAACCAAAGCGGATGGTTCACTTCTTTTATGCGTTGATTATAGGGAGCTAAACAAGTTGGCCAAGAAGAATAGGCACCCATTTCCAAGAATAGACGATTTGTTCGATCAGCTTGTAGGTGCATCAGTTTCCTCCTAATTAGATCTGGCTATTGCGTTTCATCAGCTAAGAGTGGCTGAAGACGGTATTTATAAGACAGAGTTCAGAACCCTGGATGGTTTCTTTGAATGGCTTGTCATGTGTGATGGCCCCAAACCCCCATGTCACGGTGGCAAGGGTAGTCTTTGGAATATAACACATAAACAGATAACAGTAGAACAGAAATAAATCATTACACAGATAATGAACATCAACATATACTGGATAAACATAATCATCAGAGTTATACAACATAATAGGATCATACTTAGCACAAAATACAGTTTCAGTTTATATAAAATGTCTGCAGCGGAATCAAACATAATATACATAACAGTGTCTGAAACAGTAAAATAGAAATGATAAAGTCCAGATCCAGCTCCATAGCTATACAAAATGAGTCTGCTAAAACCAGAATACAAGGATGCCCGTGTAGAAAATAGGGGCACCCGAGTTTGCAAGTGAAACAAACTACGAGTCAGTCCTGGGACTGGTATGAGAAATCAACTTAACTGCTTAAACAACAATAATAAGGCGAATCATAGGACTACGCCGCTTTCGCGGAACGGGTTTACTCCAGTGATCGCCAGTGCATAAACAAGTAAATTATTTAAACAACGCAATGCTTTTTAGTAAAATGAAGCCAATATAAGACTCAAGTCCTACAATGCAGCACAAACCGGAGGACAGAGTTTTTACCTTATATTGGCCAAAATATGTTGGATACGTATAAATCAAGAACTTTTGATATTATTACTAGTGTTTATATATTTCAAAAACAAATTAATCATAATATCAATCATAGACGACATAAGAGCGCCATACCACTATGTCGCCAATATATAGGTTTACAATCAAAACCGCATATGTCATATTGGAAATTGAATTTTCGTCATGAACCGAGGCAAAAGATAGTCCTCATCGAATTTGAGACACTCTAGCCCGTGTCTCAGGAATAGCCGCAACCGCCCCTTGGATCATCAGGTTCGGTCCACTCGATGTGGATTAAATTAAACCCTGAACAATACGTCTCCCCGCCCTATGGGGGCGTAAATGAGCTCTATGACTCCATATCCGAGGCCTCACATTCCAACAACCACATAGGTGAAAAATATATATAAATGTCGGCCAGTTTAAGCACCGACACCACCTCTAACTAGAAAGAGACGCATGTCCTTCCTGAGTCCTTCTCCCGACCGGGGTGTGAGGCTCACGAATCCATGCTATACACAAAGCTATGCCACGTAGGCCGTGCTTTGATCATCAACCACAAGACTTTGCTTTTCGACAGAAGCCTTGATCACTGCATCTTAGCATGCCACACAGGCAATTCACTCCATGCGACTGATTTCTATCGATATATAACCTTTGAGCTAGTACGTCTCAGAGAAGGGCGTTAAGCAAGAGAATAAATTCTCCGCCGCCAAACAGATATATATCTAATAGAGATCAATCAGCACAGAACAAAATCCAATGTCAAACACACAGCCCATTTACAAGTCCGTTCTGGGTCTGAACGAAACCGGAGGAACCTTATTCCTCGTATATCCGTACCATCAACAAGTACGTCCGGACGGCTACTACGGTCGCCCCTTCAAGGTAGCTACTCCAATCCTGAGCGACAGTAGCACCCCTCCATTCGACGTGAAGATCGTCGGTCTTGCACCGTCTTCATATCTTCGACTTTGAATTGTCGATCAATTATTTGAAATGAGATTTAACTCGGCCTTTTCAAATAATTCACGTATACTAGAATTTAAATCAATTCTTTTCTTGGTTAAGTTATTCGACACTCACATTTCAGTTCTTTAATATAATTTTCATGTCAAACAAATTCAACCATCGAATATCAAGCAAACCAAGTTAAAATCGATTTATTTCCATTCCATATCTCTTATAATATTTTATAACGATATATCGCTATTTTTATTTATTTAAAAATAGCCTAATTTAATTAAACGACGTTTCAGGCCATAACGCGGCCGTGGCGCTGTTTTTCTCCAGATTTGATTTACACATATCTGAAAATCTAACCCTTGGATCTTAACAAATTTTACACCATTGGAAAGATCTTTCCAAGGCGGATCCAACGGTTCCAGTTTCGAGAGAATCCGACGGTCGGATCTCTCGGTATACTCTTTTAAAGTTACGATTTCAAAACGCGAACTGCAGCGTCGTTATTCGTTTTATTTTAATTTATATATATATATATATATATAAATATAATCCGTTCGTCGATTTCTAAACCATTTTCATTTCACCCACAGGTTAAAAATAATATTTTTAACTCACGAATATTTATTCCAACACATGAATATTTTTAGCGATTCACCTACATGATGAAAATGATATTTTTATCGTTCAAACACTTTATTCAACACTTGGTGATTTTTAGTGAGTCGACCATACAATAAAAATGTGATTTTTATTCTTAAAATATTTTATTTCAAACATGAATATTTTATCTAGTTCATACATATCATAAAAATGTGATTTTTATTCTTAAAATATTTTATTTCAAACATGTCTATTTTTAGCGATTCATATATATAATAAAAATGCGATTTTTATTCTCTAAGCAATTCATTTCAGTCATGGATAAATTATCAACACATGGATATATTTCAGTACATGAATAAAATTCAAACACATAAGTATTTCAAGAAATTTCGGCAGCATAACGGCAGGGTAGTTAACCCGGCACCGTCCTTCGTACGGCTCCTCGCCTACCTTAAAGCCTCGCAGCTTTTGACAATGGGGATTCATGCATCTAGTTCGCTCGCAGGCGGCATGTATTTCATTTATTTCCTCACTCTAACCCTATTTGGTTTTTAACCAATATTCTCTCAACCACAAAGGTATTTTTCAACCATAAACAATCATTATCAACCACAAACAACCAAATTTCACATCACAACTCAAACAAGTCGTCCATGGTCTGTGGACGACGGGTGTCGGGAGTTTCTAAAACTCCGTCAGCAACCTAATAAATTTTATTTCCATTTCAACACATATATAATTTTTACAATGCATATATAACTTATACATCGCACATACAACTTATACAACGCTTATACATGAGGTGTACAACTCTTATATAACTCGTACATCGACCGTATAATTTATACATCGTCATTCCACCCCAATTTGAATTTTGAAATCCCACATTGGTTGGTCGCTTTGCTAAAAATTGTAGCGAGCTCAGAAAAATATCCGGTCTCTTCTAGAATGTAGAAGACGTCCTCACGGTCTCGGTGTCTCTTGTTTCACTGAATTTCGACCACATAGCAAAAGGATATGATTTTTCTAAGTTAGTCGAATTTCGCGACACTTTAAAGTGTAAAAATCAGTTCAGATAATACACAGCTGTTACCTTCGTATTTTGTTCAAAACTAGGTCTTGAATTTTCACGAAATCTGTAGCACGATAGGAGAATCGGATTATACCACGTCGAAGAGCGTGGAAAGGGGTTTCCTGCGCCGGGGGTCTTGGCCAGTTCGACGGCCTGTAGCGGCGAAGGCGACGGCGGAAAGCTCCGACCTTTGTGGAGACGCTGCGCACGAAATACGAGATGAGGGAGGTCGAGGTTGGTGTTGATTTGAAGAGGAGGAGGAGGGCTTCAAAATTTGATATGGGGCGGGGTCTATCGTTCAACGTGGTGGCCGGAAAGGAGGAGAGAAGGTGGCGAAGGGGTTCCGCCTGTTAACGGATGTCGGGGAGAGAGAAAATACATTTTTCTTATTTTCTTTTTTATGAAAGAAATTTTCTGATTTGTCGATATATATATTAATTCGAAAATTAGTGTTTTCTCACACGAACTCGAAATTAAACTCAACGACTGTCGCCCCTAGCTAAATACCCCCATCCTGGACATAATGGGATATGTTTCGTAAGCCAATTCGACTGTTGCAGTCAGTTATTCCCCAAATTAAAATATAAAACATTCAATTTCTAATTTGAACATACATTTTAATTTGTCGAGCCCACACACTGACTCTAAAAATTCCAGAAAAATTATTTCTAGCTTCGTATCGATGATACGGTCCTAACAAAACTGATTTCGTCGAATTCTGAGACCGATTGAAAAATGGCCATTTTCTGGTCGATCAGGTTTAACTAAAACTGACAAAACACGTTTTCTTCTGCCACGCTCACATATTGATTCAGAAAATTATGAACTTTGGAACCTAGCAATAATTCGACGTCCCGGATCCAACAAAAGTGGTTTTGTCGAATTCTGAGGTCGTTTTCAATATGGCTATTTTAAGGCCTTTATATATATATTAAAATATATATAAATTCCACAGCGACTTTTCTGAATTTTAAACTGGACATATCTTTCTACTTTCAAAGTGACATCTCAGTCGCTTAGCTTCGTTAGGAAGATATGATTCAACAGATTCAAATATTTCTTGTTTCGTTCAAATCCGATTTATTTTGAATCCTGTATATTCATTTGAAATTCGAAATCGAATTTTCGAACTGCCGCGCCATTTCAGGCTCGTTATATAACTAAAATAAATTTATTCGTTCTCACTTCGATTTAAATAAATTTTTCGTCGTTATTATTTAAAATATTCATTTTAAATAATCAAAATTCATTAAAATCGCCAAAATAAAAATTTTAAATTGGCTTAGATTTTCCGGGTTGTTACAATCTCCCCCACTTAAAATCTTTTCGTCCTCGAAAAGGAACGAAGTCGAAAGTTGTTTACTACTCAACTCAACTTTCATTATTTTAATTATGGCTTAAGTTTTTCAACTTTTCAGTTTCTAAAACTTTTCAAATTTTTCAAAAATTAGGCTAACACCTTAAATTTTTGAAAAATTTCGCCATAACCTCCTTTGTACCGGGAGCATCGGGATATTTCATATAGCCTCCCATGGCCCTGACGAATCCAAAAGAAAATGAAAAAGCCAAGCGGCTAGCCAATTGGCTCATAAAATCATCAAAAACCCAAGAAATACAATAAACATGTACCTATTTGCCGGGCAAACAATTTTATTCCTCTTCTTTGCGTACCTGCTATGACCTGTTCAACTACATATATATATATATATATATATATATATATATATATATATATATATATATATATATATATATGCGTACATGTATGCATGCATTTCAATCAAATTTCAAATCAATTCTCTATTTGATTCAATTCGGTTTAATTTACCTCTTGTTCCCATATTGGTTTGATTAATTATCATTTCAATGTTTGATTAGTCGAACTAATGGTCACACAACACAAACAACCATCAATGAGTTGATTAACTTTTCAAATGTATAATAACCAATTTATAAACTTGAAAACCATATTTGTGTTAAGATCAGATTTCATATATTTAAAACTGTTCATCCAGGAAAAGCAACCATAGTCAAGTAGAAAACAATGGTAAGGTAGAAGACAAAACAGAAACGCAAAGTATCGTGAATGTACCTTGCACCGGTGTTAGTCAGAGATATCCATTCTGCAATTGGGATAAGCCTTCTTAATGCTCTCTTCAGTTTCCCAAGTACAGTCTTTAGGATCTCCACTTCACTTTAACTAAATGAACCTTCTTGTTCCTCATCTCTTTAGTTTCTTTGCCAACAATACTTATTGTCTCTCTTCTCACAGCTAATTCTGGAGTAGTTTCCAACTCTTGTTGTGCGGCTTCTTCCACAATAGAGTCCGGATCATGTACATGCTTTCTAAGTTGAGATACGTGAAACGCATCATGAACTCCAGGCAACCAATCAGGTAGTTGAACTCTATAAGCGAGAGTTCCAATCCGTTCAAGTATAGGGAATGGACCAATAAATCTAGGCGCCAACTTCCCAGTTTTGCCAAACCAGACTACTCCTCTCATCGGAGAAACTCGTAAGTACACATAATCGCCAACAGCAAATGCCAAATCTCTTCTTCTCGAATCAGCATAGCTCTTCTATCGGGTTTGAGCCGTTTGTAATCGCTTCTTAATCAAATCGACTTTGTTAGAAGCGTCACGAATCATATCTGGTCCCAATACAAGTCTATTGCCAGGTTCAACCCAACAAGCGGGAGATCTGCACGGTCGACCATACAAGGCTTCGAATGGTGACATTTTCAAGCTTGCTTGTTAACTGTTGTTGTGTGAGAACTCAGCCAAATGCAAGTGACCTTCCCATGATCCGCCAAAGTCGATAATACAAGCCCGCAATAGATCTTCAAGTATACGATTCACCCTCTCAGTTTGACCATCTATTTGAGGATGATATGCGGTGCTCAGATTCAGTTTTGTTCCCATCTCTGCTTGGAACGTTTCCTAGAATTCACTAGCAAATATCGGGTCATGATCGCTAACGATACTCATGGGAACCCCGTGGAGTTTAACAATTTCCTTGAAATAAATCTGTGCCAGACTTTGAGCCGTTCTATTGGATCTGACAGGTATGAAATGGGCGGTTTTCGTGAGACGATCTACGATCATCCAAATACTGTCATTTCCTTTCTTGGTTCGGGGCAAACCATCGATGAAGTCCATAGAGATTTGTTCCTACTTCCTACCTGGAATGTCCAACGGTTGTAATAATCCAGCCAGTTTCTGCTGATCGCTTTTGACTTGTTGGCAAGTAGAACACTTGCTAACATATATTGAAATGTCCCTTTTCATCGCCTTCCACCAGAATGTTCGCTTTAGATCGTTTTACATTTTTCTCACACCTGGATGGATACTCAGCTTGGACTTGTGACTTTCGTCTAACACTTCTCTTTTGAGCTCGACAATGCCAGGAACACAAATTCTTCCTTTTAATCTCAAAACCCCCTCGTTATCAATTTGAAAACTCGAGGGTTCGCCTTTCTGAATCCTTTTGATCATTTCCTTAACAAAATTAACGTCTTTATGAAGGATAGACACCTTATCAATCAACGAAGGCTTAATGCTAAGACTGGCGATGATCTCATTCTTTCTGCTGAGGGCATCATCTACTACATTGGCTTTTCCCAGTGTATACAAAATATCAAGATCATATGCTGCAAGGAATTCTAGCCAACGTTGTTGTCTTAATTTCAGATCCTTCTGGGTGAACAAGTATTTCAATGATTGATGATCGGTATATAGCACGAACTTCTCACCCAGAAGATAATGTCTCCAGATTTTCAAGGCAAACACGATGGCCAATAACTCAAGATCATGAGTTTTATAATTCTTTTCATGCGGTTTCAACTGTTGGCTCGCATAAGCTACTACTCGGCCTCTTTGCATTAGTACCGCACCAAGACCTCTAATAGAAGCATTTGTCCAGACTTGCAAGTCTTGGTTGCCATCGATAATTGTTAACTCTGGAGCGGTGGTCAATTTCAATTTCAGATCCTGGAAAGCTGTCTCACATTCTGGAGTCCACTTAAACCTTGAATGTTTCTTAGTAAGCTGTGTTAATGGACCGGATGTCTTCGAAAAATCCTTAATGAATTTCCGATAATAACTAGCCAATCCAAGGAAACTCCAGACTTCTGTGGGTGTTCTAGGTTGTTTCCAATCTTGAATTGCTGTAATTTTACTGGGATCTACAGAAATTCCTTCCTTTGACACGACGTGACCAAGGAACTTTACTTCGTCTTGCCAGAATATACACTTGGAAAATTTAGCTTTCAGGATGTTCTTTCTCAGAATCTCTAGAACTTGTTCCAAATGTTTTTTATGTTTGGCCTTTGACTTAGAGAAGATTAGAATGTCATCAATGAATACCAGCACAAATTTATTCAATACTCCACGAAACACTCTATTCATTAGGTCGACAAAGTAAGCAGGAGCGTTACATAAGCCGAACGGCATTACTAACCACTCATAGAACAGATTGGGACCTCTGAATGCTGTTAAAGGAACACACTCTTCGGCAATACGAAGCTGATGGAAACATGTAGCTAGGTCCATACGTGAAAATACTTGTGCTCCATTCAGACGATCCAACAAATCATCGATTCGCGGCAATGAATATTTGTTCTTTAGTGTCTGCTTATTCAAGTCCCGATAATCCACACATAACCGGAGAGTACCATCGGACTTTGGAACAAATACCACAGCTACCCCCCAATCAGAGAAACTAGGCCTGATCAGAAATTTCCATACAAGCTGTCGAGATTGATTATCTAATTCTTCTTTCTCCTTTAAAGTCATTCTCCGAATGGCATGCACCACTGGCCTTGCGTTCGGAACTAAATCGATCCTGAAATCAATTTCTCTTTGCGGAGGTAAGCTGACAACTTCTTCGAACACATCCGCATAGTTCTTGACAACAGGAATATCTTTTATAGCGACCTGAATATCCTCTGTGACGACATGAATAGGTTCTATTTGAGCAGGAGAAACATCGAGAGCTGACCAGAAGTCTTTTCTATCAGAATTCGGACCTTCACATGGTATGGTTATATAATTTCCTGATTTAGTCCTTGCCTTAACGACTCTCTCGGCGCATTTAACTTCAGCTTCGTATTTGGTTAACCAATCCAATCCCAAAATAAGATCAAATTCGGTAAAATTCATAACGATTGAGATTGTAGGGAACCGATGAAGGGAAAATGAAACAGGCACCCCACAAACCCAACTAAGATTGATGGAACCCCCAACCGGATTATTGACAGTGATGGGTTCTTTAAGCTTTTTCAGATTCAGATCCAATTTCTTAACTACATTACTCGCAATAAAGCTTCGCGACACGCCTGTATCAAACGATACTTTAACTGGAATATTTTTGACATTAAGCGTGCCTTGCAAAACATCTGGCCCTTCCTGACTAGCTGAGGGTCCTGGAGTTTCTGCCACTTCATTTACCTGTACTGTTTTATATTTCTTTAATAGACGACAATCTCGCTTTACATGACCAACTTTATGGCTGAGATTGCATTTTCTATTCTCTTCAGATTTGTCCTTGGATTTAAATTCATTCCTTATTCGTTTCTTTAAAGGTCCGCAATTTGTCGACAAATGCCCTTTTTGATTACAATTAGAACAGGTGGCAGTAGTTATTGGTTCTTTCTCAGATTTAACCTTTTTCTGACTGCCCTTTGGCCTCTTACTGACCTCAGACTTCATACTCGTCTCTAGGCTATCAGTTTCAAACTTTCTTTTGTTACTAGAGCTGATCTCTTCCTCGGAGCGCAACATACCTTTCTTATCGAGATCTTCATACTGATAAGCCATGTATATCATTTTAGAAAAAGGAAGCTTCACATGCCCCATTACACTATTCTGATACTTTCTTTGGAGCCCGTTAATAAACCTTAGATTCTTCCACTTTGGATTTTTAATTAGCTCCAGGGCAAAATGAGAAAGTTCATTGAATTTATTATGATATTCAAGAATAGTCATATCTCCTTGTATCAAATAGTAGAACTCATCGTATAACCGCTCAGTTGCTTCTGGAGGAATAAATCTTTCTTGGAAAACTTCTTTGAATCTATCCCAGGTAATATTACCTTCTGGAGTATCCTTAATAATAGTTTCCCAACAGAATAAAGCTTCGGCTCGGAATGCCCAAGATGCCAGTAATCTTTTCTGATCATCTCTCAACTTTAAGCCTTCAAAAGTTTTCTCCGCAAAGTGCATCCATGCTTGAGTATCAATAATAGATTCTTTGCCCAAGAATGGTTTTCCACCCAGATTTCGATATCTCTTGTATAGAACTTCTATATTTGATTCTGGCTGTGGGAGCACGATTGGCTCATTAGATTGTTGAACCAAAGGATTACTACTTCTGCTTCTGCCACTCATTTTTCTATGTCTGCAAATGGCAGACAAAGTGTCAGGTCAACAGAAAAGATATTTTAAAAAATAGAGACATATACTTGAGTGTAAATGTGTCTATCGGGGTGTATTTCATTCTGCTATACTCAATTCTAGGACCTTACTGATCCTATCTATATGAGTTATTAGTCTTAGAACACTACTGGTTCTATTTCTGACGAGTTCGTTAATATGTTATATTCCTGAGCTATGATTAACCAAAGCTCTGATACCATGTGTGATGACCCCAAACCCCCGTGTCACGGTGGTAAGGGTAATCTTTGGAATATAACACATAAACAGATAACAGCAGAACAGAAATAAATCATTACATAGATATTGAACATCAACATATACTGGATAAACATAATCATCAGAGTTATACAGCATAATAGGATCATACTTAGCACAAAATACAGTTTCAGTTTATATAAAATGTCTGCAGCGGAATCAAACATAATATACATAACAGTGTCTGAAACAGTAAAATAGAAATGATAAAGTCCTGCTCCAGCTCCATAGCTATCCAAAATGAGTCTACTAAAACCTGAATACAAGGCTGCCCGTATAGAAAATAGGGGCACCCAAGTTTGCAAGTGAAACAAACTACGAGTCAGTCATGGGACTAGTATGAGAAATCAACTTAACTGCTTAAACAACAATAATAAGGCGAATCATAGGACCATGTCGCTTTCGCGGAACGGGTTTACTCCAGTGATCGCCAGTGCATAAACAAGTAAATTATTTAAATAACCCAATGCTTTTTAGTAAAATAAAGCCAATATAAGACTCAAGTCCCATCACACAATGCAACACAAACCGGAGAATAGAGTTTTTACATTATATTGGCCAAAATATGTTGGATACGTATAAATCAAGAACTTTTGATATTATTACTAGTGTTAATATATTTCAAAAACAAATCAATCATAATATCAATCATAGACAGCATAAGTGCCCCATACCACTATGTCGCCAATATATAGGTTTACAATCAAAACCGCACATGTCGTATTGGAAATTGGATTTCCGTCATGAACCAAGGCAAAAGATAGTCCTCACCAAATTCGAGACGCTCTATCCCGTGTCTCAGGAACAGCCGCAACTGCCCCTTGGATCAACAGGGTCGGTCCACTTGATGTGGAATAAATAAAACCCTGAACAATACGTCTCCCCGCCCTATGGGGCGTAAAAGAGATCTATGACTCCATATCCGAGGCCTTGCATTCCAACAACCACATAGGTGAAAAATATATATAAATGTCGGCCAGTTTAAGCACCAACACCACCTCTAACTAGAAAGAGACGCATGTCCTCCCTGAGTCCTTCTCCCGTTTCTGGTTCATACCGGGGTGTGAGGCTCGCGAATCCATGCTATACACAAAGCTATGCCACGTTAGTCGTGCTTTGATCATCAACCACAAGACTTTGCTTTTCAGCAGAAGCCTTGATCACTGCATCTTAGCATGCCACACAGGCAATTCACTCCATGCGACTGATTTCTATCGATATATAACCTCTGAGCTCGTACGTCTCAGAGAAGGGCGTTAAGCAAGAGAATAAATTCTCCGCCGCCAAACAAATATATATCTAATAGAGATCAATCAGCACAGAACAAAATCCAATGTCAGACACACAGCCCATTTACAATTCCGTTCTGGGTCTGAACGAAACCGGAGGAACCTTATTCCTCGTATATCCGTACCATCAACAAGTACGTCCGGATGGCTACTACGGTCGCCCCTTCAAGGTAGCTACTCCAATCCTGAGCGACAGTAGCACCCCTCCATTCGACGTGAAGATCGTCGGTTTTGCACCGTCTTCATATCTTTGACTTTGAATTGTTGATCAATTATTTGAAATGAGATTTAACTCGGCCTTTTCAAATAATTCACGTATACTAGAATTTAAATAAATTCTTTTCTTGGTTAAGTTATTCGACACTCACATTTCAGTTCTTTAATATAATTTTCATGTCAAACAAATTCAATCATCGAATATCAAGCAAACCAATTTAAAATCGATTTATTTCCATTCCATATCGCTTATAATATTTTATAACGATATATCACTATTTTTATTTATTTAAAAATATCCTAATTTAATTAAACGACGTTTCAGGCCATAAGGCGGCCGTGGCGCTGTTTTTCTCCAGATTTGATTTACACATATCTGAAAATCTAACCGTTGATCTTAACAAATTTCACACCATTTGAAAGATCTTTCCAAGACGGATCCAACGGTTCCAGTTTCGAGAGAGTCCGACGGTCGGATCTCTCGGTATACTCTTTTAAATTTACGATTACAAAACGCGAACTGCAGCGTCGTTATTCGTTTTATTTTAATTTATTTATATATATATATATAAATATATAAATATAATTCGTTCGTCGATTTCTAAACCATTTTCATTTCACACACGGGTTAAAAATAATATTTTTAACTCACGAATATTTATTCCAACACATGAATATTTTTAGCGATTCACCTACATGATAAAAATGATATTTTTATCTTTCAAACACTTTATTCAACACTTGGTGATTTTTAATGAGTCGACCATATAATAAAAATGTGATTTTTATTCTTAAAATATTTTATTTCAAACATGAATATTTTATCTAGTTCATACATATCATAAAAATGTGATTTTTATTCTTAAATATTTTATTTCAAACATGTCTATTTTTAGCGATTCATATATATAATAAAAATGCGATTTTTATTCTCTAAGCAATTCATTTCAATCATGGATAAATTATCAACACATGGATATATTTCAGTGCATGAATAAAATTCAAACACATAAGTATTTCAAGAAATTTCGGCAGCATAACGGCAGGGTAGTTAACCCGGCACCGTCCTTCGTACGGCTCCTCGCCTACCTTAAAGCCTCGCAGCTTTTGACAATGGGGATTCATGTATCTAGTTCGCACGCAGGCGGCATGTATTTCATTTATTTCCTCACTCTGACCCTATTTGGTTTTTAACCACACTCAATTATTCTCTCAACCACAAAGGTATTTTTCAACCACAAAGGTATTTTTCAACCACAAACAATCATTATCAACCACAAACAACCAAATTTCACATCATAACTCAAACAAGTCATCCATGGTCTGTGGATGACGGGTGTCGGGAGTTTCTAAAACTCCGTCAGCAACCTAATAAATTTTATTTCCATTTCAACACATATATAATTTTTACAACGCATATATAACTTATACATCGCACATACAACTTATAAAATGCTTATACATGAGGTGTACAATGCTTATATAACTCGTACATCGACCGTATAATTTATACATCGTCATTCCGCCCTAATTTGAATTTCGAAATCTCACATTGGTTGGTCGCTTTGCTAAAAATTGTAGCGAGCTCAGAAAAATATCTGGTCTCTTCTAGAATGTAGAAAACGTCCTCACGGTCCCAGTGTCTCTTGTTTTGACTGAATTCCGACCACATAGCAAAAAGATATGATTTTTCTAAGTTAGTCGAATTTCGCGACACTTTAAAGTGTAAAAATCAGTTCAGATAATACACAGCCGTTACCTTCGTATTTTGTTCAAAACTAGGTCTTGAATTTTCACGAAATCCGTAGCACGATAGGGGAATCGGATTATACCACGTCGAAGGGCGTGGAAAGGGGTTTCTGGCATCGGGAGTCTTGGCCAGTTCGATGGCCTGTAGCGGTGGAGGCGGCGGCGGAAAGCTCCGACCTTTGGGGAGATGCTGCGCACGAAATACGAGACGAGGGAGGTCGAGGTTGGTGTTGATTTGAAGAGGAGGAGGAGGGCTTCAAAATTTGATATGGGGCGGGGTCTATCGTTCAACGTGGTGGCCGGAAAGGAGCAGAGAAGGTGGCGAAGGGGTTCCGCCTGTTAACGTATGTCGGGGAGAGAGAAAATACATTTTTCTTTTTTTTTTATGAAAGAAATTTTCTGATTCGCCCATATATATATTAATTCGAAAATTAGTGTTTTCTCACACGAACTCGAAATCAAACCCAACGACTGTCGCCCCTAGCTAAATACCCCCATCCCGGACACAATGGGATATGTTTCGTAAGCCAATTCGACTGTTGCAGTCAGTTATTCCCCAAATTAAAATATAAAACATTCAATTTCTAATTTGAACGTACATTTTAATTTGTCGGGCCCACACACTGACACTAAAAATTCCAGAAAAAATATTTCTAGCTTCGTATCGACGATATGATCCTAACAAAACTGATTTCTTCGAATTCTGAGGCCGTTTGAAAAATGGTCATTTTCTGGTCGATCAGATTTAACTGAAACTGACAAAACACGTTTTCTTCTGCCACGCTCACATATTGATTCAGAAAATTATGAACTTTGGAGCCTAGCAATAATTCGACGTCCCGGATCCAACAAAAGTGGTTTTGTCGAATTCTGAGGTCGTTTGAAAATGGCTATTTTTAAGGCCTTTATATATATTAAAATGTATATAAATTCCTCACTGACTTTTCTGAATTTTAAATTGGACATATCTTTCTACTTTCAAAGCGACATCTTAGTCTCTTAGCTTCGTTAGGAAGATATGATTCAACAGATTCAAATACTTCTTGTTTCGTTCAAATCCGATTTATTTTGAATCCTGTATATTCATTTGAAATTCGAAATTGAATTTTTGAACTGCCGCGCCATTTCAGGCTCGTTATATAACTAAAATAAATTTATTCGTTCTCACTTCGATTTAAATAAATTTTTCGTCGTTATTATTTAAAATATTCATTTTAAATAATCAAAATTCATTAAAATCGGCAAAATAAAAAAATTTAATTGGCTCAGATTTTCCGGGTTGTTACAATATGCCTTTCGGCTTGACAAACGCACCTGCTTATTTCGTTGATTTGATGAGTAGGGTGTTCCGGAATTCCTAATAATTTTGTGGTGGTCTTCGCAGACGACATTCTGATTTTCTCGAAGAATGAGGAAGAGCATGATTTGCACTTAAGGGAAGTCATGGATACTCTTCGTGCACATCAGTTGAAAGCCAAATTCTCCAAATGCCACTTCTGAAGAGAAGAAGTAAGATTTCTTGGACATGTGGTGTCCAAAGATGGTTTAGCTGTGGATCCGGCAAAAGTAGTTGCGGTACAAGATTGGAAGGTTCCGCAGAATGCAACCAAAGTCCGAAGCTTTCTTGGGCTAGCAGGCTTTTATCGCAAGTTCATTAAAGACTTTGCGAATATCTCAGCTCCACTTACAAGGTTAACGAAGAAGAACCTGACTTTCGCTTGGGATTTGGATTGCGATATCGCTTTCCAACGTTTGAAGAGGGCTCTGACAACAGCCCCAGTTCTGACATTGCCTGATGGGAGCAAGATGTTTACAGTATACACGGATGCATGCGGTACGGGACTAGGCACTGCTTTGATGCAAGAGGGGAAGGTAGTAGCTTATGGTGGAAGGCAGTTGAAAGTACATGAGAAAACTACCCAACCCACGATCTAGAATTGGCTACCATTGTTTTTGCACTTAAGTCTTGGCGCCATTATCTCTTAGGTGAGAAATTTGAATTATATACTGACCATAAATCGTTGAAGTACCTTTTCTCGCAGAAAGATCTCAATCTAAGACAACAAGGATGGATGGAGTTTCTTGCCTCATATGATTTTGAGATCTCCAATACTCCTGGCAAGGGCAATGTGGTAGCAGACGCCTTGAGTAGAACGAAGCTGACCTTAAGTCCTCTATTTGTAGAAAGGCAAAGCTTGGAGTACATAGCAAATTTTGACCTTAGACCCTCTGTTGATTATGTGACAGGCATGATGGCAATGCTAGAGGTGCGGCCTACTTTGTTGGACTCCATAGGAACCGCGCAACGTGAAGATCCTCAGCTAGTTAATGTGATAGATAAGCTAATTAGGGGTGAGACATCTAGTCACCTCGGTATATACTCCATCGATGATAAGGGTTGGTCGAGATGGGATGGAGGGCTATGCGTCCCACAAGCAAGGGATTTGGAGAAGATGGTTCTCGAAGAAGCACATCATTCCAAGTTGACCATACACCCAGGGGAGACAAGATGTATAAAGACATCAAAAGAGTTTTCTTTTGGAATGGAATGAAGAGGGATGTAGCTGAATTTGTTTCTAAGTGCATGATATGCCAGCAAGTCAAGGCGGAGCAAAAGAAGCCTGGTGGTCTGCTTCATCCTCTAGAGGTCCCGCAATGGAAATGGGATAGCATCTCGATGGACTTTGTTGATGGGTTGCCTAGGTCAAGAAGGGGCACAACCGGTATTTGGGTAATAGTGGATAGGCTCACAAAAAGCGCTCTCTTTATACCCGTCAAGAGTAGGAGGACTGCCTCATCATTAGCATCTATTTATCTTAAGGAGATAGTTCGACTCCATGGAATATCCTCCAGCATAGTGAGTGATCGAGACCCTATCTTTACGAGTGAGTTTTGGAGGAGTTTGCAAGAGGTTGTAGGCACGCAACTATGTTTAAGCACGGCCTATCACCCTCAAACCGATGGCCAGACGGAAAGGGTGAACAGAGTACTAGAAGATCTTTTGAGACTGTGCATTCTTGACTTTGGAGAAACTTGGGAGGATCATCTCCCTTTGGTGGAATTCACTTACAACAATAGCTACCAAGCCACCATAGGCATGGCACCCTTCAAAGCTTTATATGGAAGACCATGTCGATCACCAACTTGTTGGTGGGAGTCCACAGATAAACTCGTACTTGGGCCAGACATGATTAGAGAGACTTCAGAGAAAGTGGACTTGATACGAAGAAGAATGAAGACTGCCCAACATAGACAGAAATCTTACGCAGACAAAAAAGGACCGACCTTGAGTTTGAGGTTGGAGACAAGGTGTTCCTTAAAGTATCTCCTTTGAGGAATGTCATTCGCTTTGGGTCCGTAGGAAAGTTGGCACCACGATTTGTAGGGCCATTTCCTATCATTGAAAGGATTGGGGCGATGGCTTACAGAGTAGAGCTACCCGAAAGACTGGTCGGAGTTCATAATGTTTTTCATGTCTCTCAACTAAGAAAGTGCTTACATGAGTCTACAGAAGTTGTGGAGCCAAGCATACTAGAGGAAGTCGAAGCAGAGCGAGAAGCGACTGTGAGAAGAGTTCTAACTCGTATCTTGGGAACAAAAGTGAAAAAGCTACGCAACCGTGCAGTCAAGCTTGTTAAAGTTCAATGGAGCGACGCCGAGGAAGACGTGACTTGGGAGACTGAGGCTAAAATACGCGCAGCCTACCCTTTTCTTATCGAGAGTACATCTTTGATCTCTTTTTTTCCTTAAGTTTATACAAGCTTGTATCGACCTTTTAGTGTATCTCCTCGGTCACATTCTTTATCCTTAGGTAGAAACCAATGGATGTAAGCATGTATTTGAAACATGTTATGATTGATGGATGCTAGTGGATGCAAGTGTTTGCTAGTGGTTGCTCGTGGATGCATGAACACACACAATAGGCACTAGATTGGCTCAATCACCTTCATATTGCATATAAACATGTGTGCTTATTTAGGTTAATGGATGTATAATGGTTGTGTTATCATATGGATGCTGCATTCAGATGAATGGTTGTGCACGCTTGTAGAAATAATATGTATTATTAGGAATCTTCTGCATACATAATGGATGCATGGCACTATCATGGTTCGCATTAAGGAGGTCAACTGAATCAGTAGACTGCCTGATTTTGCATTAGATAAGGACATGTACACACACTGTGCATATAAACAAGAAAGCATTAGAAGTCTTTTAAGGACAATGGATGCCTGTGTTTGATGGTTGAGTAGATGGATGATTGGATGGTAGGATATGCATTCTTCTTGACTTGGAGATTTCGGCGACGAAATCCTTTAAGGAGGGAGAATGTAACACCCCGTATTTTTTGTAACATTAAAGTAACTAATTGAAGAATACTTAATTTTAAATGTCAAAATTAAGGGAATTGGGTTATGCCATTGCATTCGTCTCAGAATTCTGGTTGAGATAGAGTCCGAGTTTGCGTGAATTGGACTTCGTATGAAGAAGTTATGGCTATCGGAAGTTTTAGAGAATTCAAATTTAAATTCAAATTCAGACTTAAACTCAGAACCGGGCAGGGTAGGAGAATTCCCGCCCCAGGCTAGGTCGACTAGGGGGCGACCCTAATGTTGACCTACCCTACAGGTCGACCTGGAGGTCGACCTACCCCCCTCGGGAAGATTTGAGAAAGGCCCAGTTCTGACCTGCTGCTGAGTCACTAGGGCTGAGATGGCTATTTGGATGGTTCTGGTTGCTCTTGTGTTGATCGGATGGCCTAGGTTAATCTAAAACTCTATATAAACACATGTATACTCAACCCTAAACCAAATCAAAATTAAATCCATGGTCGTCATGCTGTCAATTCTCAACCAAGAGTAGCCGCCACCAACTAGAAGCAAGACAACGAATCAATTCAAATCAAAGCCTAATCTTAACAACGAATTTGTCTACATCAAGGGAACTCTAATCAATTACAGAACACGGATCCCAGAACTCAAGGCCTTCTTTGAGTTGTGAGTACAATTTCTTTAATAAGATAATTAACAAGTTAATTATGATGAGTATAATTTGGGGTTTAAGATGATGTCTGTTGAATCATGCGATGTTGTATATTTTGTGGATATATGCTAGTAGTTGTATTATGTATTTGTGATGTTGGTTCATCCCTTTCATATGCCCAATCACCTATGTTTTATGACATCAGTTATATGCAAGTTGGGGTGTAAATTATATGCTATTCGTTATGTGAATCATATGCTAGTTTGTATGAGGATTATATTCATATGCAAGTTTAGGTAATAATTGGATTCATATATGCAAGGTCACACCTTTATGTTTAGATCTATGACATACATAGTTTATGTAAGTTTGTGACTATTGCCTATGCAAGTTTGGGTGAAAACCATATTCATACATGCAAGCTCACACCTTTATGCTTAAGTCTATATGTAGATCCATGACAGTACATAATTTATGCAAGTTTATGTTCTATATGTCCCTTTGCCTATGCAAGTTATTGGCTATGCAATCTTATGTTGACCTATTTTATGTGTTATGCAAGTTGTGATGTTTCTTCCCTTTTTATGTGTTAGACTATTTGCTAGTCTAATATATATATATATATATATATATATATATATATATATATTTCATGTTAAGCAAACGAACGACATGGGGACGATGGGATAATATTGAATACACATGTTGTGAATTGGCATAGAATGGCCTTAAAGGCATATAATTAATTTAAGACATTAATTGGTATAATATGTATACCTGAAATTTATGGACATAAGTAAATTTGGAATTTATTGACAAATTTGAATAGGGATATTAATTCAAATTGGGGTGAAAATATTATGTATAATAATCAATGCCTAAGACACGAGGTTAGACTCGTTTGTGGTGTAAGACTGCCCGTACCCACCCGGCAAATCCAGCAACCACAAATGGTAGTCTAATGTGAGATGTCATAGGCCCAAATTAAATGCATGACAATTGTAAGGACACAAGGTTAGGCTCCTTTGTGGTGTAAGACTGCCCGGACCCGCCCGACAAATCCAGCAACCACAAAGGGTAGCCTAATGTGAGAGGTCCTACCGGGTTACGATTATAATAAATTAAGCAACACTTAACCAGGATAAACATGTAGTGGGACATGGGGGTTAAGTGGGTGACATGGGGAAATACGAATAGAAACACTTAACCAAATTTAAACATGTAAGAGGACATGAATAAGAAGGGGTTAAGTGAGAAATTCCAGTGGGGACCAAGCATAGGTGGAAAGTTTGTGTCAAGTATGAGGGACCATTTTCAGACCAGTATCCCATTAAGTATCTTTGTGAGCTCGAGCTAGGTCGAGGACGGGACACGCTTACTGGGTTTGATTGTAAGAGGTCAAAACGGGTTAGCGGTGGCAACGCAAGTCCAACGGGGTCATGTGCGTGCGTGGGCCTGGGCTGGTAGGTAAGACGTTGTTGCATCGTGTAGGTATAAGCAGTGCATCTTTAGTGGTATCGGGTTGCCACTTTGGGGAATGATACACCCCACTATGGGACTAGCATGGGTATATACGAGTCAGGGAGCCGATCACATGGGGGTAGTGGGTACATCTAGCAGAGATAGGAGCAGGCGGCACCTATGTAGACAGCTAGGGGTACACGAAACTACTATTATGATTACTAAGTTCCTTAGGTGGGATCAACTTTTATGATGTTTGGTGTGGTGCAGTGTAGTAATTTATTCTATAGTGTTTAGGAGCGCAGTTAACGTTATCTTTGTTTATCTTGTTTGCTTTGTCATGCCCATTTGTTTCAAAGTCATTTCCTTATTTACCAGTTTATGTCTTATCCTAATTACTTTAATGATTACATTGTTGAAGTTATTGGACTAGCCAGACTGTATGTCTGACCCCCTTTGTTTCCACCTCTTTTCTTCCCTTCCCCCCAGGTTCTCAGGGTGGGACTAGTACTAGTTGAGTTTTATTTGGATCGCTTTCTCTCTTTCTCTTTTGGAAGTGCTTGGATTGCTGAAGTAAAGTTCAGCTTATCTTATTTAAGGCTATTTATGTTGGGGTTATGCTTTTTATTTTATGTACTCAGAAAACTTGTTTGTCAAGATGGATAATAAGTGTATTTGGTTTTGTAGAAGGTTTTTTATGTGATGTAACCAAACTATTTCTCCGCTTTAATAAAAGTTGTTTTTAATTTTCCAAGTACTAATATATGTATCTGTCTTGTTTATTTTCTGTTCTATACACTAATAATACTCCATGAAAGTTAATGCATTCCCTTTGTGAGTGACATTAATGGACGTGGGGTGTTACATAAATCTTCGGATGTTTGATATTAATTCGGTAGATGATGACTCTTACTCTTCGAGGAATCTAAAAGGTAATTCACTGTTATTTCGCTTATAGTGTGAGTCAGATACGGAGATTAATATTGAAGATAAGTGGATGGTATTTCTAACCAGATCTAGTGTCGAAGAGTTGGATAAATCTTTTAATTAACATATGGGTTTCCTAATTTTATTGAGATAAGTTGGATAGAAATGATCTTCGGATATTTGGTATGAAATTCTGTGGTGTAAACGTATACTATTTGAGGGATTTGGAAGATATTATTATATCGTTATTCCTCTTATGGTATTCATTGATTATGAGAATTTATATCGAATATAAGTGGATACAATTTCTATGTAACTTATGTTCAATATCGATTGATTTGGGTTTTGTCGTGAATCAAGTCCTGAATCAAGTCCTTAATAATATCATTCTTGAAACTTGATGAGGTTGAGTTGTGGAAATTCATATCGTAATTTGGGATTTTATCAAATCTTTGATTTTCAGAAATTAAAAGTAAGGAATTGGAAAGAAAAGTATAATCTTTTAATTAAGATTGAAGAATGAAAAATTGGGAAATCGTTTTAATTGGAAATTATGGTTGAAATATGGAATTAAGGTTTCCAATAGACATTGGATTTGGATAACCAGCCAGCTATCAAATGAAAAGTTAATTAAATTTTTAAGGCAATCTTTTATTTTAAAGATGTGTTTTAAAGGAGGAAAGTTGAAATATGGATTTTGTTAAGGATAGGTTTAGAATGGGTTTAAGAGAACAAAATCCAAGATGGAAGGAGATTTGGTCGAAAGCCTGTGTGTTCCACAATTGTGTTTTTAAAGTACGCTTGTTATTTGGAAAGACCGAGATCGGGTTTAGGTCTGAGAACCATTCTAAGTAATAATACGACGTTATAAAGCAATTGAAGACTTGGAAATCGACGAGCAAAGCCTGGGAATTTCCAAATTATTTTGATTGATTGCTGATTTCTCGGTTGGGCTGATCCCTTCATACGAGGTTATAAGTGGCATAAGGTTTGGATGTATTTGGAACTTTTCGGATGATATTTTGTTCAGACCCAGAAGGACATATATGGATTGTGTGTATGACATTGTAATTGACTGCGTGGCACAGACCTGTTAATATATATCTGCTTGGTGGCGGAGAATTTATTCTCTTAGCTTAACACGCTTCTCTGGGACGTATGAGCTCAGAGGTTATGTATTAACGGAATTCAGTGATATGGTGGTTAATGGACAATGTGGCATACTCAAGTTATGTGATGAGCTATGGATGATCAAAGCATGGCTTATTTAAGCGTAGCTTTGTGTATGATGCGACCTCGCGGACCTCACAGCCTGGATTGAGTCGAAATAGGATTACAGATAGCACGGGTAGGGACTTAACGTTCCATCTAGCAAAAAGGTGTATTATGGTATAAAGCCCAAGTATTAACATACGTGGTAAAAACATCTGCTTTGTGGTTGTAGTTGGTGCGCGCTCGGAATAGGTCAATATACCTAGATGATAGTCTACACACAGACCGAGGGACATTATGTTCAGGCTCTTACTTTAATCCACGAAGTAGGGTGGACCGACCCTGCCACTCTAAAGGACCCAGACGGGATCCTGGAACCTAGTTGGGGGTTCCGAATCAGACTGGGAAGATCCTTAGCCCAGGCTCATTGATGGAAATCCAACTTCCAATACGAAACCCTTTACGATTTTCGGTTGTATACCTATGTAGCCAACTTAGTGGGATGAGGCACTATGCGAGCTAAGATTCATAAGTTTATCTTCGAAAATATTTTTCCACACCTTAGACATTATTATAATATCAAATGGTTTGGTTTTAAAACTATATCAAGCATATTTTGTGATTATAAGGCAAATCCATATCCTCTGGTGTGCGCTTGCATTATGTGATGGGACCTGGAGCTTATAATCGTTTGTTTTTCTAAAGTCATGATTTCAAACCTGTTTTATGGTTGTTATAGTTAGTTATGGTTGTGCACGTATCCTTGGGAGGAAACCCGTTCCGCGACATGCGGAGTGGTCCCGAGATACGTTACTCAAAATAAGGCTATGTAAAAGTTCAGTTAGTTAAGTTTTCTCACACCTGTCCTATGAGTGACTCATAGTTTGTTTTTTCCTTGCAAACTGCGGGTGCCCACAATTTCCACATATGCAGTCTTGTAGTTTGTTTTTCAGTTATTGACGACAGGAGCAAAGCTTGAAGACTTGGTGTTCCAGAGAGAGTTGGAATTTCATATGAAGGTTGGACGTACTTCAATATAGGTATATTATGTTAAGTCTACATGGAGTAATGATATGTAAAATCAGATTTGTATTCAAAAATGTTTCCGCTGCAATAATATATTCTTATTATACTTTATCTGTTCCGCTGTGAGCTTTGTATTCCGTTGTGTTTACTCTGATAAACCCTAATGAAACGTACTTTTGCTTGCATTTAATCGACATATGTTCGATTTTTAGTCGATTTAAAGTGAGTGGAAGCGCGGGTCATCACAGTATCAGAGCCAGGTTTATACAAAGCTTAGCTTATGGAGTTTAATAATAGGAGGAATTAGGATAAAGGGCTGATTACTTGTTCACATTTACTTCCAAGGACCGGGTTAAAATTCAATTAGTTTGCAGGACAAACATATTAAAATTACTTATCTACCCCTTTACGTTCCGCACTACCTGTAAAATAAAAAACAGCGATACTTCTCTTTTCATCTAATCTCTCCTCAATATCTTACATCTCCAAGAAAACCCTAGTCGTTTTCACCCAAATTCAGCAAACCTGCTCGTTTTATGAATCAAGTCTCTTTTCCGACCCATAGAGATACTCTTTTTTTTTGAATCAATAGAACATCAGAAATTAGCGGTTCCGACAGAGATCCTTTAAGCTGCTGAGTTATGTACTTGAAGAAAATAGAGGTTCGATTTGTTCAATTCTTATGGTAATTCAGCTAATTGTTTTACATGAATTTATATGATGTTGCTACAAGGGTTGAATGATTAAATTATTAGTTATATGGTTTTGCTACAAGGGTTGAATGAATAAATTCTTAGTTAGTGAGAGTTAACTCATTTATTAATTTGGTGAATATGGAAGTAAATTTCAATTCTTTGCATCTTAGAAATATCATGGTCAGATTTTTTGTTCTAGGATGATATTTTTTTTCCAGTTTCTTTTTTTTTTGGAAGAAATGCCTTGTGGTGATAAACAGAAAATATGACGACCGAATACTATTTGAACTCCGAGACTTATTAGTGAAATATCAGAATATTACATATAATTATATTCAAATCTGGAATAGCTAGAAACTAGAGATGGTACGGAATAGCTAGAAACGGAGGGAGTAGTTGTTAGTTCATCTTTAGAGAATGTTATTGCCAAATGCAGGATAAACTTATTAACTGTGCTTAGATTATCTGTACCTAATCACGCATTGCATGAGATGAAATGGAGTATTAATGATATAACAAAGATGACATCATTCTCACATTTTCATGGACAGGTGTTGAGTCCCAAATAAAGTTGCTTTAACAAAGTTATCATGGATTATAAAGACAAATTCAGCTCCATAGCAGAATTTTGGTTTAAGATCAAAGTGTTGGTTGTCAAATGGTAAGTGTTTATTTCACTTAATCCTAAGAGAGCTCTCATTTTCAGTCCATTTCCGGACTCTTCAGTTAAAATAAAATGCATCTGCAAACTCCATGCACCGCACTATATGAGACTATTTTTGTACTTGAATTGCATCTTTATCTGCTTTATATACCACTTGGTACTTAGATACATTGCATTTGATTTAACTTTAACATCTTATCTGATATCAAAGCAAAAAAATAAAATAAAAAATCAAAGCAGGTACTTATGAGTATCCTTTGATATTACCTTTTGTTTAGTCAAAGTCGAACGGTCAATACCGATAGTGTATGTAAACTCAAAACTTTAGTTTTAATTTTACCCTTTTTTAATAAGTAAATAAATAAATCTTGATATGATATAAGCTGATTTCGGAAATGCATGCAACAATGCTAATGCCAGTTTGGGTCTTGTTTTAGCCCAAGTTCTTCTCCATCCTATCGTGGACCGCATAATTGTTAAGTAAATTTTCACAACCATTTATTTATAAGAAGAATCAAGGGACTGCATTTTTTTTGTCAAACCACTTGATATCGATAGATTGTAATGTTATTTGTCTCACATCACCAAGGTTCCCACGATCTGTAATTTGGGCTCTTTTTGTTTATTTCAAATTTTCTTTACATCTGTAATACTCTTAATTTCGTGACATTGAGATTTTCAGAATATTGTGAAAACACGGAAGGACCAAATGACACAAAGGCGATCAACCAATGGATGGCTTGGACAACCTTGGCATAACTAGATTACAAAGGGAAGTGACCACAGATATTATTGCATCATCAATATATTATTGCATTTTCAAAGAATCTGACTTTTCTATTTGTTAGATCTATACTTAATTCAAAATTATGCAAAACAATGTGATTGGACAAATGCATCTTCAATATATTATTGAATATTCAATGAATCTGACTTTTTTGTTAGATCTATACTTAATTCGAAATTCTATAAAACAACGCGGTTGGACAATGAATTGCGTGAAAAGCCGCACAAGCCTGACATCCCTATTTCGGGCTTCATAGCACTGTTTTTTCATTGGTCCTAAAATTAAAATCGAAGAGCCCCATAAATTCTCTTGCTCCTTTTTCGATTAGTCTATTCTGTTGATTGTGCTCTTTATCAGTCTCATTGCCAACTGTTGAGTCAGCATTGGCATAGGCGGCAGTAGCGATAGCATAGTCATATATGGTGGTGGCGTGATGAAACGTCGTTTGGCTAGCAGATCTGAGGTGGGTATCCTGAAAGGTTTATTTTGTGTATATACAGAAATAAATGCTTTCATCGGTTTCTCTGAGATGATGGCTGTATTCAGGTGTTGCAGATATGCTTCCTCTGCTACTGCATTTTGTTGTGGACAGATTTTTACATTGGTAATGGCAGCATTCACGGTTTGTTTCTCTTTTTCTATCTCCTTTATCAAATTCATCCAGATATAGTAAGTATGCGCCTTAATTTTTTGTTGCAACGATATCATAGTTTGCACTACAGATGAATATAATTTGTTTTGATGAATTGGCATTAATGTATTTCTAATTTAATTTGCAGTGGATGCTTATGCAGGTATTTATAAGAGTAATGGTTTCTTGAAAATATCATGTAACGGAGGGCTTAATCAAATGCGTTCGGCAGTGAATACATTATACAAGTAGCAATTGAATTTCCCTAATATGTATTACTGTTTTATTTATTTATGTTACTTAATGGAACTGCTTTTTTTATTTCAGATATGTAACATGGTAACTGTTGCTTACATGTTGAATTTGACATTAATTTTCCCAGAGCTTGGTAAAACTTCTTTTTGGGATGACAAAAGGTATTGCATGTTCATGTATGTTCGTGAGTTTATATTCATGTCTTAAATCATGATAATTAATATTTTGACCATTATGAAATATTGTTCCACTAATTTTGGTGAAATATTTGATGTTAGTCATTTCATCAATTCGTTGAAGAATGATGTGTGTATTGTTAAAAAAATTCCAAAAAGGATAAGGATAGACGGGGTGAATATTTCACTAATGTTGCCTCTAATTCTAACCATCGTGAAATCTAGCAATTGCCCGCATCTAAGGTTAATTTTTCCCCTTTTAGATATTTTGTTCTGTAGAATCCACCGATTTCTAGGTTTTTTTTTTAAATATAAACTTTAGATGTACCGTTGAATTTTAGTGCTTGCTCTGTATGCTATGTGTTTATTAAGGTTCCAATCCAAATTTTGTCCCATTTAAGGTGGTTAAAACTTTTCTCTTCATCATACTTTTGTATTCATCCTTAAGATTGATGGAAGGTTCATAAACATCAGATTTTTTATGTCCTATCCTTTTCCGGGTTCTCCTCTTTCCAATTTGGACACAAATAACATATATCAATCATATAATACTGATAAGGTGTAATCCATTGGTATTTATTTGAGTCATATTCATTTATGGAAAAATTGATAAGAAAGTACTTTTGTTTCATTCATTTTATTTCTTATTTTTCACCAGATTGAAGTGATGGTGCATAATTTGTACTTTGTACAACGCAGGGATAGGGTTGCTTAGATGTTGTATTCCACTGACCATAAACTTTATTTTACTGCTTATTTGCCCTTTTATCTGTAGTCATTTAAGTATGTCTTTTATTATCTTTTTTAGAGAGTGTTAGTGATATTCATAAACTGCTATTGCAGATGATGATTTGTTATTCGCTTGCTGACGTACTCCATAATAATTTTCCAAGAGGATACATCACCAATAACTATAGCATGGAACAAAAGGATACATCACCAATACAGGATTTCCAAGAAATGAAAATTGTAGCAGGGCACCCTAGCATGGAACAAAAGCTCAATGAAGATTCAAGATGAAGCAGCAGCAAAAAGAGTTAAAAGGGAGCTTAGGGCGACATCTCCATTTGTAAAACTCCGCCTATTCATCTCTTTTGATTGAAAGGGCTGTTTTGTTTCTGTTTTATGATTGAAAATTACTTTGCACAGTTGCGCAAAGCGCGACTGTGCAAATACTCGCGGGCCACGTGCATTGTTGTTGACCTATATTAGCTATTTCAAGTATATATATTAATACTCAGTCTGATTATTTATTGATCATGGGGTATGTTGTGTATAGATAAACTATTTCACCTTATATGTCTAAGGTGGTTGTGCACAGATATTTTGATTTCACTTCATTTCATTGTTGCAATTTATATGGAATTGACTTTATTTACATCATTTTACTGAACAAAACACTCCTTTTACCCAATTGCATTGTTGTTTATTATCTCTATGCTGTGTATGTGGTTAAAATTATTACATGCAATTGTTGTTTATGATTGTATTTATATGCTCAGTGTATGGAGTGTTTTTTCTTTATGTGTATACACCACAGTTTTACAATTTAATCATATTTTGTAGGTTTGGCGGTTTGAACAGTATGTTTTTGTATGTGCAACTTTATTATAATTTCATGTGTTATTTACATTACAAGGCAGTGCTTGAATTTGAGCTTGCTACTAGACACTATAAGAATTGAACAGTATTGCAACAGACACTTCCAACGTCCTCCAACGGCCATTGACCAACGGAAGCCAAAATACGTATGTTTCTTACGTATACAAAATATACGCTGTTGGAAACCGTTTGCGGCCGTTGGTTTTTAATCCGTTGGAAGCCGTTGCCCCCCCCGTTACACAGGATTCAGCACAAATCAGCCGAGAGCTGCTCCTTCTTCCTCATTCTCTCCAAACCTACGAATTTTCTCCCAAAACCCCCAATCTTTCCCTCCTTCAATTCTGAAATCACCAATCCCACGCCATCATCCATCTAGGAACTCTCCAAATCAATCAAGGCACTCTCTCATCCTCTTTAAACTCCGATTCTCTCCGATTTCAAGGTATGTGTTTAACCTAAATTTTGTTTAATACCCCGTTTAGTAATTTAAGCATAATTAGAGTATGTTTGTGTGTCTAATGTTGTTAATTAGTTGCTAATGTAGGGTTTAATTATTTAAGTTGCTAATTTAGGGTTTTGATTTATAAATTACTTAGTTGTTATGATTTAGAGTTTTAATTAGTTTAAGTAGTTGTTGTTAATGAGTTTTGTATTTGTAGATTTACTTGATTATGTTGCTAATCTAGGGTTTAATTAGTTAAAGTTGAACATGTATATATGCATATATATAGTGTTGTATGTATGTATGTATGTATGTATGTATATAGTTGATAATCTATGTATTTTTTTGTTTGGTTGAGCCCCAATTCATTGAAAACAATATTTAATTTGTTGAAAACGTGTCGTGCAACTGGAAATATTTAAGTTTGTGTTTTTCGGGTTAAGGCCCATAAAGGCGCAAAAAGGTGCTAAGGCGCACAAAAGCGTACAAAAAACACTTCAATCATGAAAAAATATGTATTCATAATATGTTATATTCATAAAGCCTTAGAGAGTTTTTTTGGCCCCGTCTGATAAGTATTGTATATAATCGTGATATGATGTTCGTTTTATTAACGGAACGGACATTTATATTCATTGTATACAATTTTTATTGGATTTGTCCTTTGTATTGGACAAGTTACGATTACAATAACGAAATTAAATCTCGTAAAGTATTTCATTTTAAACGGTTCTCAAAATTTCAAAAGCACTTCCTTTATGTTCCATGTGTACACGCAATTGTGTACTATTTAGGGAACTAAAGGGAAGTGCCGCCGAAATTTTGTTGAATCGTTTAAATTGAAAAGATTTACGCGATTTAATTACGTTATTGTATTTGTAATGGGAGGTAGGATAACCCACCATTAAATGATCAATTGACATAACATGCATTAATCAATAAAATTGTTTTAACACATTGTCAATGCAAATTTTATCATCATAATTAATATGTAAAAGAAATGTTGTCATTAAAATACAATCTTAGTGTTTGAGCGATCGGACACAAAAATTATGAATCTAATTTTATATAATTCTTTCTAATTTTATATGTACTTAAAAAAAATGGACGATTATTTTAATGATCGAAGCTGGATGTACAAACGAAGAGAAACCGATGGCACAATAAACAAACATTTTATTAATGGTGTCAGCGTGTTTATTGATTTCGCTTTAAGTAACAATGGAAACGACGTCGAAATCCGTTGTCCATGTAGTAGATGCAAGTTATTGAAGCATTTGATACCGCAAATGGTCAGAGTTCATTTGCGTCAGTACGGTTTTGTGCCGAACTATTTAGTTTGGGATTGTCATGGAGAACCGTTAGCATCTACTTCTATACAAGTTGAGGAGGTTGCGAATAATGAAATTGCCACGACGAATCTCGTAGAACAGATGGTTGAAGATGCTGCACGTTCTATGTTCCCGGTTCAACAATTTAATGAAAACGTTGGTAATGATGAAGAAGAACCAAATATTGAAGCCAAAAAATTATATGACTTATTAGATGCCGCAAAAAAACCCCTTTGGGAAGGCTGTGAAAGCGGAACTCAATTATCAGTAACTGCTGAATACATTGCGATGAAATCTAAATACAACCTCACAGAAGCTGGATTTACAGCTGTTGTACAAGCTGCGAAGCGGCATATGCCTCCCAATAATTTAATGTGCGAAAACCATTATGAAGTAAAAAAAAATGATGTCGGCCTTTGGTTTACCGTATCAAAAAATAGATACATGTCTAAAGGGTTGCATGCTATTTTGGAAGGAAGATATCAAGCTTAAGAATTATAGAATATGTAATCTAGAAAGATACAAACCAAGAAAGAAAAAGGGAAAGGAAGTCCCGTATAAACATATGCATTATTTACCTATTAATCCTAGACTTCAAAGTGCATCTTCTGTAACCGCGCAACATATGAAATGACCCAAGGTGAGAACACGGGAAGAAAGTACGTTAACTCACCCATCCGATGGAGAAGCATGGAAGCATTTTGATCAAAAGTATCCCAATTTTGCATCTGAGAGTCGCAACGTTAGACTTGGTTTATGTACGGATGGGTTTTCACCATTTTCTCAATTTGGTTCTAAATATTCATCCTAGCCAGTAATTGTAACACCTTATAATTTACCTCTTGGATGTGTATGAAAACTCCTTATATGTTTCTTACAATTGTCGTCCCTGGTCCTGATGATCCGACACAAGGAATCGATGTTTATTTACAACCGTTGATTGAAGAATTAAAAAAAATTGTGGTATGAAGGGGTTGAAACATATGATATTTCCCAAAAGAAAAACTTTCGTATGCATGCTTCTCTGTTGTGGACAATTAGCGATTTTCCTGCTTATGCAATGCTTTCAGGTTGGAGTACGACTGGTGGTCTAGCTTGTCTGTACTGTATGGAAGTAACAAGAGCATTTTCTTTACCTATTGGAAAGAAAATTTCATGGTTTGACTATCATAGATGTTTTCTTCATATTAATCATCCTTTTAGAACAGATAGATTTTTTTTTACAGCTAATAGACATGAAACTTTACGACCACCTAAAGTATGGACAAGTGAGGAAATTTATGAACTTGTACAAGATTTTCCCAAGATTCATGAAACCGGAGTACAGACAGAAATTCAAGGTAAATCAACGATTCATAATTGGTGGAAACAAAGCATATTTTGGGAGTTGCCTTATTGGAAAGATCTTCTGATTCGTCATAATATTGACGTGATGCATAATGAGAAAAACGTGTTTGATAACGTAATCAACACAATTTTGAATGTCAAAGGGAAGACGAAAGATGATTTGAAATCCAGACGTGATTTTGAAGTAATATGTAATCGTCCGGAGCTTCATATAAAGCCAAATGACACTAGAAAACCGAAAGCGTGCTATGAACTAGATACTAATCAAATAAAAATATTTTTAAAATGGATGGAAGGGTTAAGATTCCCGGATGGTATATCTTCCAATCTTCGTAGATGTGTTGACTATAAAAACAGTAAACTTAGCAGGATGAAAAGCCACGACTGTCATGTTATGATGGAAAATTTATTGCCCGTCGCTTTCAAAGAACTATTGCCCGTGAAAGTTTGGACTGTTGTAACAGAGCTTAGTTTGTTCTATAAAGAGCTTTGTTCATCTACATTAAAAATTGACCATCTACGTAAACTAGAGGAAGAAATCCCCATATTACTCTGCAAATTGGAAAAAATATTTCCTCCAGGGTTTTTCAATGTTATGGAGCATTTACCTATTCATCTTCCATCAGAAGCACGTCTTCGAGGGCCTGTGCAATACGGATGGATGTATCCATTTGAAAGGTATATTAATATTCAGTTAATTAAATTTTGGTTAAGTGTATGAAAAAATAATTTACAATAATTCTAAACAGGTATTTAAATCATCTAAAGAAAAAAGTGAGGCAGAAAGCTATAGTTGAAGGTTCTATTTGCAAATCATACATTGAAGAAGAAGCTTCATTTTTTTTCTCTCGTTATTTTAGTGATCATGTGAACATCTCATTTGCAAGTACTGCACGTAATGATGAAGGAATTGATCAAGATGACTGCCAAGCGACTTTATCTATTTTTAAAAAACATGGTCGGCCTTCTGGTAGATGTGTGGAGGAATGGCTGAACTGCAATTGACATATTTCACAATACCGGTGGAAGAAGTATTTTTGTTTAAATGCAACTGGTTCAGCAATGTTCCGGGTTCTGGAATCAACGTGCACCCAAAATATAATCTTATAAAAGTAAGACATATGTCCCATTATTATAAGTACGACCCTTTCGTACTTGCCAAACAGGCTCTTCAAGTATATTATGCTCCTTAACCTTCTATGAGAAGAGACAAAATAGATTGGTGGGCTGTTTTCAAAACAAAAGCAAGGTTTACATTTGACGGGCGTAAAATTCCCGATGACCAAGCTTATCAAGCAGACGTCGAGGAAAATGCAGAAATAGTAATAACCGACGATCAAACAGATTTTGGACCTCTAAATGATGAATCGAGTGCATTAATTGATGTATTTGAGACTACAGATGAACCATATATGGAGGAGGAAATAGAGTCGGAATCTGAAAGTGATGAGGACGACTAACTAATACTCCTCATTTTCAAAAGGTAATTTTATGTTATGACATTTCTATTATCAAGTAACCATATATTTATTTTCATGATATTTCTATGAATCAAACTCATATGTTAACTAGACATACCTATGAATCAAACTTATATTTAACACTTCTATGAATCAAACTCGATCATATGTTAACTAGACAAATCTATGAATCAAACTTATATTTAACACTTTTATGAAACAAACTTGTACTCATGTTATGACATTTCTATTATCAAGTACTCATGTTATCTAATACCATGTTTTTACATATAGTTATGTTATGTTATGTTTTGTTATGTTTTTGTTTGTAACAGGTATGGCGTCAGGTGGCGAGGAGGGTGGTCCATCGTCGGAGTTATCTCGTCCTGTGGTCTGGCTTAAGCCAAAAGCATCAAAAGGGTAAAAACTAAGTTTTTAGTATAAATTTAATTTAAGTACAATAAATTGTTTAAATTGTTGTTCTAGCAACCATGTATTTTTTTTCCCGTTTAACACAGGGGGTTTGAGTTGGAGCCGTCCAATACCGTTTTGTGGATATCAAAACGTGCTTATCAGGCCCGCATGACTGCATGTTGGCCCACTTGGAGCTCGATACCCGACTTAGTTAAGGGGACCATATGGCAGGATTTTTTGGTACGTATGTATGATATAACATTTCTTATATTAAGTACATGCTCCTATTTGATAACTTTATATGTATGCTATTTATAAAAAAACGCAGGGTGCGGTTGATCTCTAGGAGACGGATTTGGATCTCGTTAAGTGCCACTGGAACAGTAAAGTGGCAGCAAATTACAGACAAACAATGAACACTTTAAAATCAAGTGGGAAAAGGCAGTCTTGAGTGAGCGAGTCAGTGTGGAATGATCTACTTACTTATTGGAATAGTAATGAGGACTTTCTGGTAAATTTTACTGCATATTTTTAATTTCAATTATTCTATTCAACTAGTACGTGATTTAGGCTAAGACATTTTTTTTAAATTTAAATGTGTAGGCCTCGTCTGAGAGAAATGCAGCTAATAGGAGTAAGAATCCGATTACGCATCGAGGTGGGTCCAAGTCATTTCAGCATCATCGTGAGGATCTGGTATATTTTGTAATTGCACAGTTTAAAATTTTAATTCATAACTAGTTAAAATTAATAGCTGATTTAAGTTTAAGTTTTAATTTACATGTGTGCATGCTTATTTCAGGAGAGAGCGCGTATGGCTCCTGTGTCGTACTGGGATGTTTTCGAGCATACACATGCATTGAGTCAGACTGACGACACAGGCTCAGTTTCGTACACTTGGGACCATGATGATAAGGCGCGTGAGAGATATGTAAGTATAAAATAGTTAAGTAGACTTATAATTTAATTAAAATAGTGTTATCTAAATTTATTTTATTTTTGTTTAATAGGAGAAATTTCAGGAGCAAAGGGCGCAGGTACTGGAAGCTACAGGGAGGACTGAGCTGACCAAGGAAGATGAGGACAAGATATTTGATGCTGTCATGGATCCTGCTACCCGAAATAGACGATATGGTTATGGAAATCTAGAGGTAATACTAAAATTTATAATAAAAACCCAAATGTGTTCAAACTACTATTATGAAATACTGAAAATCTGAAATTATATACAGATTACAGCATCTCAGCAGATGTATTAGAAGGCTCAGGAAAAGGAAGAAATCGCACAGTCGAAAGCACAGATTGCAGAGCTTCATGAACGTGATCGTCGCCGTGAAGAGCAGATGGAGTTGCTTAACCAGCGATTGGCGGAGTACATTGCCCAGCACGGTATGACACCTTCATCTTCAGGGGAAGAGAGTTGATCAGGTTAGCTTGTTTTGATGTGTTTTGAGAGTTGGTGAGGCTTGCTACATGCATGGTAGTTGTATATATTTTGTTATGATGGTTTGAACATGATGTTATGATGGTTTGGTGATGGTACGGTTGGACATGGTGTTGGTTATGTTGTTTGGAGATGGTTATGTTATTTTGGACATGGTGATGGTTTGGTGTTGTTTTGGCGAAATTTGGTGGTAATGTTATGTAAATATTGGTTAATTTATGTGTTTTGTGTTTGTTTTTTTATTTCGTATTGTGTTTGGGTGTATATATGGTTGAGTTTGTGAGTTATATGCTCGAAATGGAGCAGTTCAGAATGTTTTATATTTGTTGTGTGGCTTGTAGTGGTAAATCTAAAATCTACCAAAAAAAAACACCCAGATTTCCAACGGCGACCAACGGCCAGCGACGGCTTTCAGGTCATTCCATACAAACGGCTTCCAACGAACTATTTGCTCAAAACATCATACACGTGTCCTTATTTATCAGTTGGAAGCCGTTGGAAATTACGCGTCGTTTACGTTGGAAGTCGTTGATCCGTATACCAACGGATTGGCCAACGGCTTCCAACGGGGTTTCCAACGGCCGCCAACGGCCCCTGGCCGTTGGAAACCCCTGTTCCTCTTGTAGTGAGATATAGACATCCATTTTCATTGCGATACTCTTGCAGACAAATTCTTTAGGACATTTTCACTTAAAAGACTTATTTGTTCATGATAGTATGTTTTAAGGACAACACTTTCAAAAAATTAGTTTTAAGGACATTCTACAGGAAAAAAATAAAAGAATTTATCATTTTTGGTTATATATAAATAATAATATAAGAATTATCATTTCATTGTGTAAGTTAAAAGCTCTAAATTATAAATAACCCTTAATTATGACCTTAATTAAGTATAAAATATGAACAAAATATAAATAACTAATTTTAGTTACAAGCTAGATCCTAACCTTGATTAAGAGCTCAATTATAAATTCAATTACAAGCTTGTTTAAGAGCTCGGTTATGGGATCGGTTAGGGATTTGGTTTTGGCTCGGTTATGTGCCCGGTTATTGGCTAGGTTAAAGGTTTGGTTATGACCTTAATTATGATTGTGGTTATGAGCTCGGTTTTTACTTCAATTATGAGTTAGGTTTAGAACTCGGTTATAGAAAAAAAGCTAAATTAGAAAATATAAAATATAAAAGCTAAATTAGAAAATATAAATTATAAAATATAAAGTATAAATTATAAAATATGAATAAAATATAAATAACTAATTTAAGTTACAAGCTAGATCATAACCTCAATTAAGAACTCAATTCTAAACTCAATTACAAGCTTGTTTAAGAGCTCGGTTGTAGGCCCGGTTATGAGCTCGATTATGGGATCAGTCATGGGTTTGGTTTTGGCTCGTTTTTGTGCCCGGTTATGGGCTCGGTTATGTGTCCGGTTATGGGCTCGGTTATGACCTCAACTATGACCGTAGTTATGTGCTCGGTTATTACCTCAGTTATGAGTTGGGTTTAGATCTCGGTTATGGGCTCGGTTATTGGATCGGTTATGCAATAAAAGCTAAATTAGAAAATATAAAATATAAAAGCTAAATTAGAAAATATAAAATATAAAAGCAAAATAGAAAATAAGAAATATAAAATATAAAGTATAAAATATAAAATATAAAATATAAAATATGAAATACGAATAAAATATAAATAACTAATTTAAGTTACAAACTAGATCATAACCTCGATTAAGAGCTCAATTATAAGCTTGTTTAATAGCTCGGTTATGGTCTCTGTTAAGGGTTTGGTTTTGGCTCGGTTATGTGCCCCGCTATGGGCTCGGTTATGGGCTAGGTTAAAGGTTTGGTTATGACGTCAATTATGACCGTGGTTATGTGCTCGGTCATTATCTCAATTATGAAATAATATAAATGCTAAATAAGAAAATATAAAATATAAAATATGAAAAAAATATAAATAATGAATAAAATATAAACTAGCTTTAGATCTCGGTTATGGGCTAGGTTAAAGGTTTGGTTATGATCTCAATTACGACTATGGTTATGAGCTCGGTTATAAACTCGGTTATAAGCTAGGTTTAGATCTTGGTTATGGGATAAAAGCTAAATTATAAAATATAATTATAAAATATAAGACGATTCTGCACCCAGTAAGAATTAATTAACCGAGCGGGTACCGGTGACACGTAAAAGACTTCCGCACGCAAGGCCTGATCGGGTACCTATGACACGTAAAAGACTTCCGCACGCAAGGCCTAATGGGTACTCCATCAACGATTCTGCACCTAGTAGGAATTAGTTAACCGAGCGAGTACCGGTGACACGTAAAAGACTTATGCACACAAGGCCTAATCGGGTGCCTATGACATGTAAAAGACTTCCGCACGCAAGGCCTAATCGGGTACTCCATCAACGATTCTGCACCCAGTAGAAATTAGTTAACCGAGCGGGTACCGGTGACACGTAAAAGAGTTACGCATGCAAAGCCTAATAAGGTACCTATGACATGTAAAAGACTTCCGCACGTAAGGCCTAATCGGGTACTCCATCAACGATTCTGCACCAAGTAGGAATTAGTTAACCGAGCGGGTACCGGTGACACGTAAAAGATTTACGCACGCAATGCCTAATCGGGTACCTATGACACGTAAAAGACTTCCGCACGCTAGGCCTAATCGGGTACTTCATCCATGATTCTACACCCAGTAGGAATTAGTTAACCGAGCGGGTACCGGTGACACATAAAAGACTTACGCATGTAAGGCTTAATCGAGTACCTATGATACGTAAAAGACTTCTGCACGCAAGGCCTAATCAGGTACTCCATCAACGATTCTGCACCTAGTAGGAATTAGTTAACCGAGCGGGTACTGGTGACACATAAAAGACTTACGCACGCAAGGCCTAATCGAGTACCTATGACACGTTAAAGACTTCCGCACGCAAGGCCTAATCGAGTACTCCATCAATGATTTTGCACCCAGTAGGAATTAGTTAACCGAGCGGGTACCGATGACACGTAAAAGACTTACGTACGCAAGGCCTAATCGGGTACCTATGACACGTAAAAGCCTTCCGCACGCAAGGCCTAATCGGGTACTCCATTAATGATTCTGCACCCAGTAGGAATTAGTTAACCGAGCGGGTACCGGTGACACGTAAAAGACTTACGCACGGAAGACCTAATCGGGTACATATGACACGTAAAAGCCTTCAATATGCAAGGCCTAATCGGGTACTCCAACAACGATTCTGCACCCAGTAGGAATTAGTTAACCGAGCGGGTACCGGTGACACGTAATAAACTCCCGCACGCAAGGCCTAATCGGGTACCTATGACACGTAAAAGACTTCCGCACGTAAGGCCTAATCAGGTACTCCAGCAACGGTTCTACGCCCAGTAGGAATTAGTTAACCGAGCGAGTACCGATGACACGTAAAAGACTTACACATGCATGGCCTAATGGGTACCTATGACATGTAAAAGACTTCCGCATGCAAGGCCTAATTGGGTACTCCAACAACGATTCTGCACCCAGTGGGAATTAGTTAACCGAGTGGGTACCGATGACACGTAAGAGACTTAGGCACACAAGGCTCGTAAAATATAAAATATAATTATAAAATGTAAAATATAAAATATAGAAATGAATAAAATATAAATACTAAATTCAATTACAAGCTAGATCAAAACATCGATTAAGAGCTCAATTATAATTTCAATTACAGGCTTAGTTATGGGCTCAGTTATGGGTTTGGTTTTGGCTTGGTTTTGTGCCCAGTTATGAGCTTAGTTATAGGACAGATTAAAGGTATGGTTATGACCTCAATTATGACTTTGGTTATGTGCTTTATTATTACCTAAGTTATGAGCTAATTTAAAAATATAAATTAAAAAATATATAAAATATGAATAAAATATAAATAACTAATTCCAATTACAAGCTACATCATAACCTCAACTAAGAGCTCAATTATAAATTCAATTACTAGCTTGTTTAACAACTCGGTTATGGGTTTGGTTTTGGCTCGGTTATGTGCCCAATTATCGGCTCGGTTATGATCTAGGTTAAAAGGTTTGGTTATGACCATGGTTATGTGCTCGGTTATTAACTCATTTATGAGCTAATATAAAAGCTAAACTAGAAAATATTAAATATAAATTACAAATTATAAAATATGAATAAAATATAAATACTAATTTTGGTTACAAGCTACACCATAGCGTCGATTAAGAGCTTAGTTATAAATTCAATTACAAGCTTGCTTAAGGGCTTGGTTATGGGTTCGTTTACGGGTTTGGTGTTGGACTCGGTTATGTGCACGGTTATGGGCTCGAATATGGGATCGGTTATGGGTTTGATTTTGGATTCGGTTATGTGCTTGGTTATTGGCTTTATTATGCGTACTGTGTAGCGCATGATTTTGTTATATGCCCGGTTACAGGTTTAATAGTCAACTCGGTTATGGACTTAGCAGTAATTTGTTATGAAATATAAAATATAATATATAATATATAATATAAAATAAATTATACAAAATAAAGTATAAAATATAAATTATAAAATATAAAGTATAAAATATAAAGTATAAAGTATAAAATATATAGTATAAAATATAAATTATAAATTATAAATTATGAATTATAAAAAATAAATATAAATTATAAAGTATAAAATATAAAGTATAAAGCATAAAATATAAATTATAAAATATAAATTATGAGCTCGATTATAGGTTCAGTTATGGACTCGGTTATGTGAAAGGTCTCGGTTATAGGCTCAGTTTTGGACTCGGTAATGGCCTCGGTTATGGTTATGTGATCGGTTATGGGTTCGGTTACGGTCTCGCTTATGACCTAGTTTAAAGGTTTGATTATGACCTAGTATAAAATATAAATTAGAAATAAAAAATAAAAAAAATAATTATTAAATATAAAATATAAAGTAATATTACAAATTATATAATTTAAAATATAAAGTATAAAGTATACAAAATAAAGTATAAAATATAAAGTATAAATTATGAGCTTGATTAGAGGTTTGGTTAAGACCTAAATTATGAGCTCAGTTAGGGTTTTGGTTATTGGCTCGGTTATGGGCTTGGTTATGGGTTCGGTTATGGTCTCGGTTATGGACATGCGATTGGTTATGGGTTCGGTTATTGTCTCTGTTATTTGCTCGGTTATGTGATCGGTTATGTAAAGGGTCTCGGTTATTGGCTCGGTTATGAAATCGATAACGAGCTCGCTTATGGGCTCGGTTACGGACTCGGTTATATGAAGGGTCTCAGTTATGGGCTCAGTTTTGAGCTTGGTTACGGACATGTGATCGGTTATGGGTTTGGTTATGGTCATATGATCAGTTATGGCTTGGTTATTCCATCGGTTAAGGAATATAAGCTAAATTAGAAGAAAAAAATGTTAATTATAAAATATAAAGTATATATTACAAATTATCCAATATAAAGTACAAAGTATAAAGTATAAAACATAAAGTATAAAGTATAAAACGGAAAGTATAAAATATAAAATATAAAATATAAAATATAAAATATAAAATATAAAATATAAAATATAAAAATATAAAGTATAAAGTATAAAACATAAAATATAAAGTATAAAATATAAATTATAAATTATAAAAAATAAGAATTAAGTACAAAGTACAAAATATAAAGTATAAAATATAAAGTATAAAGCATAAAATATAAATTATAAAATATAAATTATGAGCTCGATTATAGGTTTGGTTATGGATATGTGAAGGGTCTCGGTTATACGTAACAACCCGGAAAATCTGAGCCGATTTAAAATTTTTATTTCGGCAAATTTAATGGGTTTCGAATATTTAAAATGAATTATTTTAAAAAATAAACGACGAGAAATTTATTTTGAATTGAATTAGAATATATATATATCTATATAGATCGTCGTTAGAATATAAATATTTATTTTAAATTATAAAAGGAATTGAAAATGGCGCGGTAGTTCGAAATTTCGATTTTGAATTTCAAATGAATGTGCAGGATTCAAAATAAATCGGATTTTAGCAGAACCAAAAATATTAGAATCTATTTGAGAATATCTTTCCAACGAATCCGAAAAATTGAAATTTCATAGCGGGGATAGAATGTTATGCCCAGTTGAAAATTCAGAATAGTCGCTGTGGAATTTCGGCCCTTAAAAATAGCAATTTTGCAAACGACCTCAGTTTTCAACGAAACCACTTTTGTTGGATCCGGGATGTCAAATTATTGCTAGATCCCAATTTGCATAATTTTCTGAATCATTATATGAGCGTGGTAAAGGAAAACGCGTTTGACCAGTTTTAGTTGACTTTAATCGACCAGAAAATGACCATTTTCCTAACAGTCTCAGAATTCGACGAGATTAGTTTTGTTAGGACCGTATCATCAATACGAAGCTAAAAATATTTTTTTGGGAATTTTTAGAGTCAGTATGTGGCCTCGGTAAATTGAAATGTATGTTTGAATTGAATATATATAGATTTATGTTTTAATTTTAAACAGAAGCTGATCGAAACGTTAGAATTGGCTTGTGGGGCATATCCCATTGTGTTCGGAATGGGGGTAATTAGCTAGGGGCGACAGTCGTTGGGTTTGATTTGGGATTCAGATGTAAAGTCAGCTTTTTCGAATTAAATAGAAAATTAAAAAATATATATATATATAAATCCTTTACTCCCCAAACCTAATTTCCTTCAGAACCAAATCGTGCACCCCCAATTTCAAAATCCCGTCGTCCTGCCCTCGAGATCACGCCGCCGCATCGGAAGGACCCTCGCCACCGTTCGCACCTCCCTCAGGCTGGCGCCTCCCCCTCCCCCTCCGACACCTACTCGGCAACCCCCGCCCCTCTTTCCCCTTCCCAACCACGGAAACCCACGCCCTAGCCCTCGAATCGACTCCCAGCGAACTCCGACCATCGCGGTCGGCACCCCCGCTGCCACTGCAGGTCCGACGCCTCCACCTCTTCAACCCAGCGCGCCCCTCAGCCTCCACCACCTCTGAAAATGCAAAAGTGAGCCTTTTTCCTTTTTATTTGATTTTCTTTTTAGTTTTAAATTTTATATATGATAAAAGCTTTAATTTTGATATGATAGGGATAATAAAAATATAATTTTTATATTATAAAAATAATAAAAATATGATTTTTATAATATATAGATAACAAAAATTTGATCTTTATATAAGAATGTAGAGATATAAAAATATAATTTTTATATAGAAGGAAGCATGGTAAAAATATATGAAGTAGAAATATAAATATGATTTTTATTTGTTGGGGAAAAGCGATATAAAAACATAATTTTACTTGAATAGCAAGATAAAAATTCGATTTTTATATATGTAGTGGCGAAGCAAAAATATGAATTTTATATATGTTGTGAAAATTGATTGTGATGTGGAATGGATGGAAATATATTCATGTGTTGAAATAAATTATTTATCGTTAAAAATATAAATTTAACGTGAATGTGAATAAATAAATATTCATTTACAAATCGAACGATTTGTTTATGTACACCCATTTGACTGGTATGTATTGGGATGATAAATTTTACACATCGCCCAACTACACAAATAAAATCTGTGTTTGTTGATTTGAAACCCCACATGGGTATTGGGATGACGTTTGACGTACACTAATCCCAATAATTAGTTGTATGTCAATCGATAGGTTGACAGACAGCTGTGTAGTGCACTTTGGATGATGGTTAATTATTGATGATTGTTGTTATATACATGTGTTGTATGGAATCCATATAAATAACACTATATGGTAATTTATTGAGTCTCATTCCAATCCAGGAAGAAAAGAATATTTTAAATGATATATTCATGTGTTGAATAAAAGAAAATTCATGTGTTGAATAAAAGAAAATTCATGTGTTGAATAGATTATATATTCATGTGTTGAGTAAAAATCTCTAAACGATAAAATTCACATCTTTATCATATATAAAATTAGAAACGGTTAGAAGCTGATTAAGAATTAAATGATAAAAATCACAATTTTATCAAATATATAAAATAACAAAAATAGTCATGTGTTGACAATACCCATGTGTTGAGAATATTCATGTGTTGAAACTATTCATGTGTTGAACGAAATATTTTTACAATAAAATTTACATTTTTATTGTAAGTAAGAATTAATAAATATTCATGTGTTGAACAAAATATATATTCATGTGTTGAAGAAAATATTCATTTGTTGAATAGAATAACAAAGTTATTGAAATATATAAAGCCGTGTTGATTAGATTTGCGCCATTTTGACGCGAACGATACTTATATCGATTATATTCGTTTTTATAATGAATATTGAAAAGAAAGTGATTTCAAAATATAACGTTTGGAAAATATTATCATTTATATATTAATGATATGGAATATTCAATTTTGATCTAAATTGAATATGAAGTTGAATTTTTTTTTAAAACGAATTTGAATCGATTTATAAAATGGCCTAAATAGAACGCGTCGCGCTGCGGCAGTTCGCGAATTTCAACCATTGACTTCGAATTGACGTTATGGGAGATCCGACCGCCGGATTCTCCTGAAACCGGAACCGTTGGGTTCGTATCGAAAAGAGCTTTCCAATGAATATTAGAAATTTGAAATCTAACGGTTGGATTTGGAATTACGTCCAAATCAGATTTGGAAAAGGTCGTTGTAAGTGCAGTTCGACGACCGTTATTGGGAATCGACTGTATGAGCCTTGATAAAATTATTAAAAATATCAATAATTTGTGTAATATCATAATAAATGATTTTGAAAGAAGTGGGGTGAAAAATCCCATATTTAAAAAGGATAAAAATATATTTTTATCGAAATGAACTAGAATTATAATCCAATATTTTAAAATAAATAAATTGGATTTGAAGTGGTTTTAAAAATATTCAGAATTTCCAATATACGAATTGGAATGGATTTGAATCGAAATTATCTTCGGAATATTTCGATGTTGGATTTCGTGATTATACAGATATGGCTGTGGAAATTTGAAAGATATATTTATATCGTTATTTCTAATACGATATTTGTTGGTTTCAGAATTTGATATTGAATATAAGCCGATATATTTTCTATTCAGAGCCTTGTATTTAATATAAAATGGGATTTTGGGCTCGTCGTGAATGGTGTCTTAAATAACACTGTTCTTGAACCCAGTTTAGAAAATAATAAATCTTTTAATTAAGATTTAGTGAAACTGTCCAGTTAATTAGTATTTAATTGGAATTGAATTTAAATTGGTTTTTGGGTTTATCGTGAGCAGTGTTTTGAATAACACCTGTTCTTTAACCCGATTAACAATGAAAAGTGATTTTGGGTTTATCATGAACCGTGTTTTAGATTAACCCAGTTAAAGATAGGATATTGATTTTTGGGAAGATTAAAACTAAGTGGAGATTTAATGAATCTTTAATTAGATTAAAATGATCGAGAATGGAGTATCACCAGTTTTGCTTCAAAGCGATAGTTAAATCTTTAATTAGATTTGAATGTGAAATGGTAATTAATATTCACCAATAACACCGTGATGTTAGGTATGGAGTATTACCAGTTTTGCTCCATGGGATAAATAGGTTGGGATTGGAAAATAAAATAAATGATTACTTCGGTGTGGTTCGCTAGTCCCGTCTAGTTTGGAAAACCTTAACATAGTTTGAAATGATATCCAAAGGAAGATTAAAGAATAAATTTAGAAGAATTTATCTTTGATAAAATTAATGGGAACCTTTCCCTAAGAATGTGAAATTTTGAATAAAAGAATATTTTGAATTGGAACGAGGTGTATGTTGTGTTTGTGTAACACTTGTTTATTATATACGCGGGTTATTCGAAAAGGCCGGGTTTATACCCATTCTGAATAACCGATTCGACGATAAGTCGAAAATGAAGACGGTGGTTGAAGACCGGAGGTCTTCACATCGTTTGGATGATTATTGATGATCTTGATTGGGCTGTACACCCAAGAGGAGGGAATCAGTTGGTGATCGTCCAGACGTACTTGGAGATCGATGGATATGCGAGGAATAAGGTTCCTCCGGTTTCGTTCAGACCCATAACGAACTTGTAAATGGACTGTGTGTCTGACATTGGATTTTATTCTGTGTGACTGATTTCTATTAAATATATATCTGTTTGGCGACGGAGAATTTATTCTCTTGCTTAACGCCCTTCTCTGAGACGTACGAGCTTAGAGGTTATATATCGATAGATATCGGTCGCATGGCATGAATTGCTTGTGTGGCATGCCTAAGTGGAAAATTATCAAGGCTTTTGTTGAAAAGCAAAGTCTTGTGGTTGATGATCAAAACACGGCCTATGTGGCACAGCTTTGTGTATAGCGTTAATTCGCGAGCCTCACGCCTCGGTATGAGTCAAAAACGGGATAGTGACTGCAGGGAGAGCACGACGTTTCTTTCTAGCTATCGGTGATATCAGTGACCTACCAGCCCTGACATTTATATACTTTTTACCTATGTGGTTGTTGGAACGCGAGGCGCCTCGGATATAGGTCTGATAGGACCGGGAAACGTGTGTTCAGGAATAATTAATCCTCAAAAGTAGGAGAGGACCGGCCTTGAAGATCCAGGATCGCTGTGTGTGGTCCTGAGACATTTGCCAGAGTGTCTCGAACGGAGAGGAGCTTGCCCCTTGCCTCGACTCATGACGGAAATCCAATTTTCCAATAGGTGATATTTCGGTTTTATTTGTAGAGCCTAGTATTGGCGACATAGTAGCATGGGATGCTATGCCATCTAGGATTGATTCATTTATATTTGAAGTTGTTTTAACACTATACACTTATAATATTATCAAATGATTTGTTTTAAACGTATCAAGCATTATTTGGCTATTATAAGGGAAAACCCTATCCTCCGGCTTGCATTGCATTGTGTGATGGGACCTGGGTCTTATAATAGCTTCATTTTTCCAAAAAGCATTGCGTTGTTTATAACTGTTTATGCACTGGTATTCTTGGGAGGAAACTCGTTCCGTGTTATACGGCGTGGTCCCTTGATTTACCTAACTTTAGAAATAAAGATTTATAACTGTTTTAGTTCTCACACCAGTCACATGACTGACCTGGAGTTTATGTTTTAACCTAAACTCTGGGTGCCCTTATTTTCCACACGGGCAGCTAGTGGTTGGGTTTTTGCAGATTTATATTCACAGGATCTTGGTTTACAGCAGGAACGATACTCGGAAAGCTCTGTATCCGTGTATTTCTTTTAGTTGTATGTTGTATTAATTTTCCGCTGCTATGTATTTAAATGTAATTTAAATCTCTAATATTTATCAAGTGTGTAATATTTATTCATACTTTGTATATTCTTGTAGTCTGATGGAAATTGTTGTAATAGCAATGAAATGTTCTTCTGTTTGCGTTCCAATTTGTCATGTTCTCAAAACAATCAAGGGTTTCGAACGGTCTTGGTCGGTTTAATGATCGATTCGGATCGAGCGAAATTCCCAATTGTTACATTATAGGTTTGGTTATGTCCTAGGCTACGAACATGTGATCGGTTATGGGTTCGGTTATGGTCTCGATTATGGACATGTGATCGGTTATGGTTTAGGTTATGGTCTCAGTTATAACATAGGTTAAAGGTTTGGTTATGACCACAGTTATGACCGTGATTATGGGTTCAGTTATTGTCTAGGTTTAGATCTTGGTTATGGGCTTGGTTATTCCATCGGTTATGGAATATAAGCTAAATTAGAAAATAAAAATATATATAAAATATTAATTATTAAATATAAAGTATATATTACAAATTATATAATATAAAGTACAAAGTATAAAATACAAAGTATAAAGTATAAAGTATAAAACATAAAGTATAAAGTATAAAACATAAAATATAAAATGTAAAATATAAAATATAAAGTATAAAGTATAAAACATAAAATATAAAATATAAAGTATAAAGTATAAAATATAAAATATAAATTATGAATTATGAATTATAAAAAAATAATTATAAATTATATAATATAAAGTATAAAATTTAAAGTATAAATCATAAAATATAAATAATAAAATATAAATTATAAATTATGAGCTCGATTATAGGTTTGGTTATGGACTCGTTTATGTGAAGGGTCTTAATTATAGGCTCAATTATGGACTCGGTTATGGCCTCGGTTATGAACATGTGATCGGTTATGGGTTTGGTTACGGTCTCGGTTATGACCTAGTTTAAAGGTTTGGTTATGACCTAGTATAAAATATAAATTAGAAATAAAAAAAATAAGAGTATAAAAAAATGTAAAATATTAATTATTAAATATAAAATATAAAGTAATATTACAAATTATATAATATAAAGTACAAGGTATAAAATATAGATTATAATGTATACAAAATAAAGTATAAAATATAAAGTTTAAATTATGAGCTTGATTAGAGGTTTGGTTAAGACCTAAATTATGAGCTCTGTTAGGGTTTTGTTTATTGGCTCTGTTATGGGTTCGGTTATGGTCTCTGTTATGGACATATGATCGGTTATGGGTTCGGCTATGGTCTCGGTTATGGGCTCGGTTATGTGAAGGTTCCCGGTTATTGGCTTGGTTATGGAATTGATTATGAACTCGCTTATGGGCTCAGTTATTGACTCGGTTATATGAAGGGTCTCAGTTATGGGCTTAGTTTTGAGCTCAGTTATGGTCTAGGTTATGGACATGTGATGGGTTATGGGTTCGATTTTGTTTATATGATCAGTTATGGCTTGGTATTCCATCCGTTATGGAATGTAAGCTAAATTAGAAAATAAAAAAAATAAAAATATTAATTAATAAATATATAATATAAAGTATATATTACAAATTATATAATATAAAGTACAAAATACAAAGTATAAAGTATAAAACATAAAGTATAAAGTATAAAACATAAAGTATAAAATATGAAGTATAAAGTATAAAATATAAAGTAAAAAATATAAAGTATAAAACATAAAATATAAAGTATAAAATATAAAGTATAAAATATAAATTATAAATTATAAATTATAAATTATGAATTATAAAAAATAAATATAAATTATAAAGTATAAAATATAAAGTATAAAATATAAAGTATAAAGCATAAAATATAAAATATAAAATATGCGCTCGGTTATAGGTTTGGTTATGGATATATGAACGGTCTCAGTTATAGGCTCAGTTATGGACTAGGATACGGACATGTGATCGGTAATGGTCTCGATTATGGACATGTGATCGGTTATGGGTTCGGTTATGGTCTCAGTTATGACCTTGGTTAAAGGTTTGGTTATGACCATGATTATGGGTTCAGTTATGGGCTAGGTTTAGATCGTGGTATGGACTTGGTTATTCCATCGGATATGGAAAATAAGCTAAATTAGAAAATATATTAAATATTAATTATTAAATATAAAATACAAAGTATATATTACAAATTATATAATATAAAGTACAAAGTATAAAATACAAAGTATAAAACATAAAGTATAAAGTATAAAACAAAAAGTATAAAATAAAAAGTATAAAATAAAAAATATAAAATATAAAATATAAAATATAAAGTATAAAATATAAAGCATAAAACATAAAATATAAAGTATAAAATATAAAGTATAAAATACAAAGTATAAATTATAAATTATAAATTATGAATTTTGAATTATAAAAAATAAATATAAAGTATAAAGTGTAAAATATAAAGTATAAAATATAAAGTATAAAGCATAAAATATAAATTATAAAATATAAAACATAAATTATGAGCTCGATTATAGGTTTGGTTATGGAGATGTGAAGGGTCTCGTTTATAGGTTTGGTTATGGCCTAGGGTACAGATATGTGATCGGTTATGGTCTCGATTATGGACATGTGATCAGTTATGGGTTCGGTTATGGTCTCAGTTATGACCTAGGTTAAAGGTTTGGTTATGACCACAATTATGACGGTGATTATGGGTTCAGTTATGGTCTAGGTTTAGATCTTGGTTATGGGCTTGGTTTTTCCATCGGTTATGGAATATAAGCTAAATTAGAAAATAAAATATTAATTATTAAATATAATATATAAAGTATATATTACAAATTATATAATATAAAGTACGAAGTATAAAATACAAAGTATAAAGTATAAAACATAAAGTATAAAGTATAAAACTTAAAGTATAAAATATATAATACAAAATATAAAGTATAAAATATAAAATATAAAGTATAAAGTATAAAACAAAAAATATAAAATATAAAGTATATAGTATAAAATATAAAGTATAAAATATAAAATATAAAATATTAATTATAAATTATAAATTATAAATTATGAATTTAGAATTATAAAAAATAAATATAAATTATAAAATATAAAGTATAAAATAAAAGTATAAAGCATTAAATATAAATTATAAATTATGAGCTCGATTACAGGTTTGGTTATGGACTCGGTTATGTGAAGGGTCTCGGTTATAGGCTCAATTATGGACTTGGTTATGGCCTCGGTTATGGACATGTGATCGGTTATGGACATGTGATCGGTTATGGGTTCGGTTACGGTCTCGGTTATGACCTAGTTTAAAAGTTTGGTTATGACCTAGTATAAAATATAAATTATAAATAAAAAATAAAAAAATAAAAAATATTAAATATTAAATATGAAGTAATATTACAAATTATATAATATAAAGTACAAAGTATAAATTGTAGATTATAAAGTATAAAATACAAAGCATAAAGTATACAAAATATAGTATAAAATATAAGGTAAAAATTATGAGCTTGATTAGAGGTTTTGTTAAGACCTAAATTATGAGCTCAGTTAGGGTTTTAGTTATTGGCTCGGTTATGGGTTCAGTTATGGTCTCGGTTATGGACATGTGATCGGTTATGGGTTCGGTTATGGTCTCAGTTATGAGTTCGGTTATGTGATCGGTTATGTGATAGGTCTCGGTTATTGGCTCAGTTATGGAATTAATTATGAGCTCACTTATGGGCTCTGTTATGGATTCGGTTATATGAAGGGTCCCAGTTATGGGCTCAGTTTTGAGCTCGATTATGGCCTAGGTTACGGACATGTGATCGGTTATGGGTTTGGTTATGGTCATAGGATCATTTATGGCTTGGTTATTCCATCGGTTATGGAATATAAGCTAAATTATAAAATATATAAAATATTAATTATTAAATATAAAATACAAAGTATATATTACAAATTATATAATATAAAGTACAAAGTATAAAATACAAAGTCTAAAGTATAAAACCTAAAGTATAAAGTATAAAACAAAAAGTATAAAACAAAAAGTATAAAATAAAAAATATAAAGTATAAAATATAAAATATAAAATATAAAGTACAAAGTATAAAACATAAAATATAAAGTATAAAATATAAAGTATAAAATACAAGGTATAAAATATAAAATATAAAATATAAATTTTGAATTTTGAATTATAAAAAACAAATATAAAGTATAAAGTATAAAATATAAAGTATAAAATATAAAGTATAAAATATAAAGTATAAAGCATAAAATATAAAATATGAGCTCGATTATAGGTTTGGTTATGGAGATGTGAAGGGTCTCGTTTATAGGTTTGGTTATGGCCTACGGTACGGACATGTGATCGGTTATGGTCTCGATTATGGACATGTGAGCGGTTATGGGTTCAGTTATGGTCTCAGTTATGACTTAGGTTAAAGGTTTGGTTATGACCATTGTTATGACCATGATTATGGGTTCAGTTATGGTCTAGGTTTAGATCTTGGTTATGGGCTTGGTTATTCCTTCGGTTATGGAATATAAGCTAAATTAGAAAATAAAATATTAATTATTAAATATAATATATAAAGTATATATTACAAATTATATAAAATAAAGTACAAAGTATAAAATACAACGTATAAAGTATAAAACATTAAGTACAAAGTATAAAACATAAAGTATAAAATATATAATACAAAATATAAAGTATAAAATATAACATATAAAATATAAAGTATAAAGTATAAAGTATAAAACAAAAAATATAAAATATAAAGTATATAGTATAAAATATAAAGTATAAAATATAAAATATAAATTATAAATTATGAATTTAGAATTATCAAAAAATAAATATAAAATATAAAATATAAAGTATAAAATAAAAGTATAAATTATAAAATATAAATTATAAAATATAAATTATAAAATATAAATTATAAATTATGAGCTCGATTATAGGTTTGGTTATGGACTTGGTTATGTGAAGGGTCTCGGTTATAGGCTCAATTATGGACTAGGTTATGGCCTCGGCTATGGACATGTGATCGGTTATGGGTTCGGTTACGGTCTCGGTTATGACCTAGTTTAAAGGTTTGGTTATGACCTAGTATAAATATAAATTAGAAATAAAAAAATAAAAATTATTAATTATTAAATATAAAATATGAAGTAGTATTACAAATTATATAATATAAAGTACAAAGTATAAAATGTAGATTATAAAGTATAAAATACAAAGTATAAAGTATACAAAATAAAGTATAAAATACAAGGTATAAATTATGAGCTTGATTAGAGGTTTTGTTAAGACCTAAATTAAGAGCTCGGTTAGGGTTTTAGTTATTGGCTCGGTTATGGGTTTGGTTATGGTCTTAGTTATGGACATGTGATCGGTTATGGGTTCGGTTATGGGTTCGGTTATGGGCTCGGTTATGTGATCGGTTATGTGAAGGGTCTCGGTTATTGGCTTGGTTATGGAATTGATTATGAGCTCGCTTATGGCTCGATTATGGACTCGGTTATATGAAGGGTCCCAGTTATGGGCTCAGTTTTGAGCTCGGTTATGGCCTAGGTTACGGACATGAGATCGATTATGGGTTTGGTTATGGTCATATGATCATTTATGGCTTGATTACTCCATCGGTTATGGAATATAAGCTAAATTAGAAAATAAAATTGAATAAAAATATTAATTATTAAATATAAAATATTAAGTATATATTACAAATTATATGATATAAAGTACAAAGTATAAAATACAAAGTATAAAGTATAAAACATAAAGTATAAAATATAAAGTATAAAATATAAAATATTAAATATAATGTATAAAGTATAAAAAATATAAAGTAAAATGTATAAACCATAAAACATGAAATATAAATTATAAAATATGAAATATAAAATATAAATTATGAATTATATAAAATAAATATAAAATATAAAGTATAAAATATAAAATATAAAGCTTAAAATATAAATGTTAAAATATAAATTATAAATTATGAGCTCGATTATAGCTTTGGTTATGGATATGTGGAGGGTCTCAGTTATAGGTTTGGTTATCGCCTAGGATACAGACTTGTGATCGGTCATGGGTTCAGTTATGGTCTCGATTATGGACATGTGATCGGTTATGGGTTCGGTTATGGTCTCAGTTATGACCTAGGTTATGGGTTCAGTTATGACCACAGTTATGACCGTGATTATGGGTTCAGTTATGGTCTAGGTTTAGATCTTGGTTATGGGCTTGGTTATTCCATAGGTTATGGAATATAAGCTAAATTAGAAAATAAAAAAAATTAATTATTAAATATAAATTATAATGTATATATTACACATTTTATAATATAAAGTATAAAGTTAAAAATACAAAGTATAAAGTATAAAACAAAAAGTATAAAACATAAAGTACAAAATATAAAATATAAAATATAAAATATAAAGTATAAAATATAAAATATAAAATATAAAATGTAAAATATAAAGTATAAAATATAAAGTATAAAGTATAAAACATAAAATATAAAATATAAAGTATAAAGTATAAAGTATAAAATATAAAATATAAAATATAAATTATAAATTATAAATTATGAATTATAAAAAATAAATATAAATTATAAATTATAAAGCATAAAATATAAATTATAATATATAAATTGTAAATTATGAGCTCGATTATAGGTTATGTGAATGGTCTCGGTTATGGGCTCAATTATGGACTCGATTATGGCTTCGGTTTGGACATGTGATCGGTTATGGGTTCGGTTACGGTCTCGGTTATGACCTAGTTTAAAGGTTTGGTTATGACCTAGTATAAAATAGAAATTACAAATAAAAAATAAAAATATAAAAAATTATAAAATATTAATTATAAAATATAAAATATGAAGTAATATTACAAATTATATAATATAAAGTACAAAGTATAAAATATAGATTATAAAGTATAAAATATAAAGTATACAAAATAAAGTATAAATTATAAAGTATAAATTATGAGCTTGATTAGAGTTTTGGTTAAGACCTAAATTATGAGCGTAGTTAGGGTTTTGGTTATTGGCTCGGTTATAGGTTCGGTTATGGTCTCGGTTATGGACATGTGATCAGTTATGGGTTCGGTTATGGTCTCGGTTATGGGCTCGGTTATGTGATCGGTTATGTGAAGGTTCCCGGTTATTGGCTCGGTTATGGAATTGATTATGAGCTCGCTTATGGGCTCGGTTATGGACTCGGTTATATGAAGGGTCTCAGTTATGCGCTCAGTTTTGAGCTCGGTTATTGCCTAGATTACGGACATGTGATCGGTTATGGGTTCGATTATGGTCATATGATCAGTTGTGGCTTGGTTATTACATCGGTTATGGAATATAAGCTAAATTAGAAAATAAAATAAAAATAAAAATATTAATTATTAAATGTAAAATATAAAGTATATATTACAAATTATATATTATAAAGTACAAAGTATAAAATACAAAGTATAAACTATAAAGTATAAAACATAAAGTATAAAGTGTAAAACATAAAGTATAAAATATAAAATATAAAGTATAAAGTATAAAATATAAAGTATAAAAATATAAAGTATAAAGTACAAAACATAAAATATAAAGTATAAAATATAAATTATAAATTATGAATTATAAAAAATAAATATAAATTATAAAGTATAAAATATATAGTATAAAGCATAAAATATAAAATATAAATTATGAGCGCGATTATAGGTTTGGTTATGGATACGTGAACGGTCTCGGTTATAGGCTCAATTATAGACTCGGTTATGGCCTAGGATACGGACATGTGATCTGTTATTGGTTCGGTTATGGTCTCGATTATGGACATGTGACCGGTTATGGTTCGGTTATGGTCTCAGTTATGACCTAGGTTAAACGTTTGGTTATGACCACAGTTATGACCGTGATTATGGGTCCAATTATGGTCTAGGTTTAGATCTTGGTTATGGACTTGGTTATTCCATCGGTTATGGAATATAAGCTAAATTAGAAAATAAAAAAATATTAATTTTTAAATATAAAATATATATTACAAATTATATAATATAAAGTACAAAGTAAAAAAAAATACAAAGTATAAAGTATAAAACATAAAGTATAAAGTATAAAATATAAAACATAAAATGCGTTCAATTGTATAGCAATCACACTTGTGGAAATAACTAAATGCGTTCAATTAATATAGACCTGAATAGAAAATGAAATGAATTCCCATGACCGAGCTAATTGGAGAAGCAATCCAAACTAACCGCGAAAGTGCTGATACATCATCATGTGTTGCAATATATTACATGCTCGGAAGCAAGATTAATAAATGAATAGTATAGCTTGTGTTGCAATATACTACATGCTCGAAAACAATATAACTCCAAGATGGATGGATAAATCCCACGATCTACTTGTTGAGGATTCTTTTGAGAGACCAGACAATGCAACATATATATAACAAAATCCAACTTGACTGCTCCTTAAATGCGAGTACATAATTACAGTTCAAGAAAAGTATTGTTGACTTACAAACTGTACAGATGGCTGGTCGTTTATAGCAAACCATGCAAAACCATAACCGAGCTCTAAAAATTATTATAAAATAAAAAGGCAATGCAAGGTTCTCGCAAGTTAATCCAAGAATTTACTCTTAGTACTAGCAATGAACTCCTCAATCATGTAATCTAAGTCATCACCACCTCTGCTCCCCTTTCCATGCTCCTCCACCAATATGAAGCCATTGTGTTTAGCTATCAGCACATCACCGGATTCATCTTTGGTGACTGCAACATTGAACTTTTCTTCTTCTTCTTCTACGTGTGTTTGTTTTTGCCTTCTTCGGAGCCCGCTGAAAACACTGAAATACATTAAATAGTTTCTCGAATGCACTTGAAGAACCACCTAATTTATTACTATTCCCCATTAGAAATTTATTACTTGAACTGTGCAGAGTACGTTGAGCAAGATGGGAGTGCATTTATATATGCGTGTAGTGGCATGTAATGAGTAATAACTTAAACTTGAAGCATGGTGGTGAGAGATGCACAATGCAATTTTATATGTTGAAATTATTCCTGGCCTATGTCTATTCTTTCATTTATGTTTGAATTACTTTACTACTGCATTGTTTAATCATGCATGAGTTTTAGTGGCTGCATTTGCTATTTGCCTAATCAGTTTGACTTCAGAACCACATTATGTGTGTACGACTAGGATCATCTCCTCTGTTTACAGCCGTTAAAATATATATATTCGTCCATCAAACCATCAATTATGGCATTTCATTTAATAGTATGTGATTATAACGATGAAGGCTAATTTCACTACAAGAAACTAAAAAAGATATAGAATTGGATCGCCAGTTATTTGTATAAAACAAGTACTGTAGATATATACTTAATGGACAAAAGTTCCACCTGCTGCTATTTTTTTCTTTGCTAATTTTTTTTTTAAAATGGATTTGGTAAATTGCGACAGAGAAAAGTACCATGAGATCCCAGCAAAGTGAGAAATTTCTCTGTTTCGTGCATTGTAATCATTTCACCATAGTTATAAGTATATTATAACATGAATATGAGGTGCTCCACGAAAATTGTTTGTTCATCATATATTGTTGTGTTGTTTTGGAACTAAGTGAACTGTAGTAGGATACCCTTACAAAAGAAACAAATGCGGATTTGAAAACAATAATTAGTTTTATGAAAGAATACCAGTAAACGCATGTTGCTTGAAAATGTTGATATGCACTATGTTATAAAAGAATCTCAATTACAGGTCTACAACACATATAAAATCTAATGAATGGAATGAAAGTTGTATATAAGGTAACAAATTTCAGATTGTGCCAGCACATTGCTTGTTGTAATAGCTCACGTAAAGTTCACAGGACAACAAATTACAAATGAACAGCAACAATAGAGTTGATTACCATGAAACAAAGGACTCCCTCAAAGGCAAATTTTCAACCCCACAGAAATGTGCCTCAAACAACAACGTACCTTCTACAAGTGAAAATGTAGGAACATTTAAGTGTTTTTCTTCTGTAGGAAATGTCATAATTAAAAGAAAACAACCTCTTTTTTTTCTTTTTTACCTCTTTGTTCTCTGATTAGGTTGCGTAGTCCCAACCTACGCTTTTTCTTTTATTAGGCCTTGAGAAAAACAAGACTGAAAACAATTAGGATAATGGTAAACATGGATTTATAGTAAAAGCAAAGGAAAACATCTAAACCATTTATCCCTGTGTATGCTGAAAATAATGGTCATATAATGCACAATAAGAAGTTATGAGCTTTACTTATGCAGAAATGAACTACGCTCTGGATGTGGAAATATAATTTCACCAAGATTACAAAATGCACCCCTATCGTAAATGTTATTTTTAACAATTGCCTCCACCTCCTGGTTCTGCAGAGGAGATCTACGGAAGAATGACCTCCATTTACTTTATGGTGGTTTTGCCTCGCCGTTCATCGCACTTAAGCTCGATTTGAGAGCAGCTACACTTGCTTTTGCTTCATTTACTTTTCGTTTCCAATTTATGTAATCTTGCCACTTTTAAGTCTGTTCATTACCAAATATATGCACTTATTAGCGCAAGTTTTAGCATAACATAGAACTAACTGGACATAAGCATCATTCGTTTGGAAGGACAACCTATAATAAACATAAGTTCAATTGCAACTCATAATCAAACCTCTCCTAATAATTACTAAAACTGCTTCATTTCAATCCAACTATGGGTCATAGTTTTCAAATTCAAAATTTATCCTTTTCTCATGCTACAAAGATACTTCATTTAGGGGACTAAAGACTTGATACACGAACTTGATGATTTGCAGCGAAATTGTAATGTTTGTACACGCAGACTTGATTACAAACCTCCTTTCTCATTTGCTAACAATATGTATCATATGTACCCAGATGCGTAGGCACATTGGTTTGAGCTAAGGTTAAGGCCCCACCTGAAGCTTTTAGTTTTCTTTTACAAAAGTCATCTTACAAGCTTTGGCCACAGATGAATTTAAAATACTGTCCTATCAAGTATATGTTCTGCTACTTTGACTAATTTTACTTTTATTGCTCTACAGTCTTCCAGATTCTTTTCAACATTTACCAAAAAGTTAACACTCCTAAGTCCACAGAAACAAAGTTTCATATTATTAACTACAACTTGTTTTCTCGGAAGGAATCAAAATTTAAAGAAAATAAAAAGCACCAACAAACACAAAGACAAAACATTTTAAAATGTGCTTTTGGTTTGAGATTTTCAATTAAAAAGTTTATGTGATGTCCACCCTATCTGACTTTGGAGGCTACCTCCGCCACTGTATGTACCCATAAGGTGTAGGCCTTATATTAGTTTGTCATTTCTAAGGAAACTGCAGATGCTGAATTAGCCAGGTAGAACTCATTCCAACTATTTGTAAGCAATTCTAGGTAACATGCTGTGATTTTATAGTTATATAACTGTTCTCATGCTGATGGATCTTACCATCAAAAAAATGAGTCAAGAAACCAAATGAGATTCATAGAGTGAAGGATGAATTAACAATACCTCATTAGAAATTTCAACTGTAATAGCATGTGGCTATTTCCCAATGGGGAATGGTTGTCTCTGGTGACACCTGATATCATGTGAATACACCACAACTTAACGCATACTATTGATGTAAAAGTTTACGATAGAACATAAAACTGCAACAAAATTTGATCATTGATTACAAACATATATGCTATTTAAAGTGAAAAGTAAGACACATACTTTCTACCTAATTAGGATTTTATATGGTGATGCAGTTTTCATTACAAGCCATATTGTGCATAAGCAACATTTCTAGCATAATAATGTGCACTTAAATTCGTAGATCAGGTTAAAGGTTACAGTACCAACATGGACCTGATATAATCACCAGGCTGGCTCTACAAGAGGAACAAAATAAGACATGATGGGGATGATTTCACACAAACTGAAAAATGCATATTCAATCATATATCATTACAGCTGATGAATAATGATATTACTACTAATGTTTATAAATGTACGTGCCCAGAATATATGCTTACATCATCGTAACATATAATAGAATCCGATGAAGATTTGAGCTTTTTCCTCGGTGTACTGCATTCACCGTTTATCTGCAGGAGTTCAATATTTAGAAAGCTAGTTTTCTCTTGTTTATTATAATACCATGATTCTGTACACATAGATTCATGTTTATGAAGAAAATGTAGCAAAATCTACCACAATAAGGGAATTCTCTGATTCCAGATCTGGAAAATACTTCATGCCAAAATCGGAATCATAATTATCAGATCAACACCATGCACATCCGCCTCCATCTTTACTGAAACCTATTTTGACATAGTTGTGGAGTAATCTGATTTTGGATCCTCAACTGAAACTGAAATATGAATCGATGTAGCAAAATTGAAATCGATGTTGAAATCTCAACTAAGTATTTGATTGAGAGACTGTATGGAGATTGAGATTAAATCTTTTACTGAAAATAAAGTTCGCTATGGAATTGTAATAGAGATAGGGACAAAAGAAACGGAAGCGAAAGAGAGAAGAGAGGGCTATTTTGGGAATTTGAGATTTTAGCTTAGTCCTTAAAACAAATTAAAATGCTTAATTAAGCACTTAATTAATAATAAATCGGTAATTATGTCCTATGAACTTATGATTTCGAACTGGTGTCCTGCAAACATAATCCAGTTCACAGAGAGGTACTGAAGCATAATTTACAGTTAATAATAATCATTCACTATAAATTACACAAGGGTGAGCGTAATTTGAAATATAGATGGTTTTTAAACTAATATTTTGAAAGAGTAGCGCAACAGAAGTATTTTGAAATTAATAAATTTTGAAACAAATTTAATTTGAAATTGATAAATTATTTTGAAATATACTGTTTTGTCTTATATATTTGGAAATGGTATATAATCTTATAAAAAGAATTTTGAATATTTATTCAATGTCAAGGTTGGACTACTGAGTATGTAAGATTTTGAATATACACCTAGCTAACGTATATACAAAGTCTTTTCTGTATTAGATAGATATGGAATCACACTCTAGTCGCTTGGAGATGATTCTGGTGATTATCGCGACATCACCAGTATTTATTTTCGAGTTTGGAAAGTGGGATGACTATATGATTCTGACTAAAACGTCGAGAAATACTTAGACTGATTATTTTGATAAATATTCGAAAATGATTTGGATAAATTTTAATGAAAATGCTTTTTTAAAATTAACGTGAATGTGGGTAAATGATCAAAATTTAAATAAAGTTACATTATTGTGAAATATAAGTAGAATTTACAAATGAATGTTTTAAAATTAAATTGTAAAGTGAATAGTGAATGATGACACTGAATAAATATGTGAATTTTAAAAATTTATAATGGTAAGTCAATGTTAGAATTAAATTGAAAAATTGAAAAGAAAGTAACTTGAATAAAATTTAAGAAAAGGAAATGAGCTTTAAATTTTACAATGAAAAATGTGAATATTTTGAAATTTGAACTAAAGTGAATTAATTAAAGAAATTTCATAGTTGCATCGTTTACCCCTTTGTCCTTGAGAATAGATAGTTCCTTCGTTCATTCTGATCCATTCACCGTGCTTTAGTAGTAGTTGTCTGACCTTCCCACCCTTGTTTTATTCATGTTTGAGCTTTCATTACTACATAATTCATGTCCTTGTACCCTTTCGTTTACCGTGCATTGTAAAATGTCTAAAATAAATTGAATTAATGATATAGTTTGAATTTGAAACAAACATTTGAATGTTGAATTATGACAACAATTGACAAAATTGAATTTTGGAAGTATTTTTTTGTACTATGTTAATGGAAGTATTGAAAATGAGATGTAAGGGATAATTAAAATGGATTGAAATAGTTTTTTTATTTGCTTTAGAGTATATTGAATCCAACTTAGATGATATGTGTTAGAAATATTTTGGCTAGGAGACATTTTGAGAAGGTTATTTCGTACAAATTCAAATGTATGAATTATACGCTAATTTCAGAAGCTTTCGAAAGAGTTTATCTTTTGTGAATATTGTTCAATTTGAGAAATGATTATTGAAATCATATTATGAAAACAATGCTGAATTAGCATTTGAATTTCGCATAAATTGATTCAGATTGGATAATCTCTTGAAGTTAGTATTTTTCTTTCCAAAACTATAAAATTAATTTATTAACTTCATTTAAACTGCATTGAATATAAACTTAGATATTGTATCCAACAATTCTATAGCAAACCTATTTAGTTTATTTAAACTATTTTATACTAAAAACATGTTTATTCTATTCAAACCTATTTTATGTCAAACATATTATTTTCTTTGTATTATTTTATATATAAAAAAACTTATTTACTCTATTCGAACCTATTTTATATCAAGCTTATTATCTTACTTAAACTATTTTGAATTTAACTTAACTATTTTATAGATAAAAGTATATTTCTGATCCAAGCAATTTAATTCTGAAATGATCGAATGTAAAGATTCAGTTAAATAATGATATTTGTGACATGTAATCTAAATTGAATTTGAAGTTTAATGGTGAATTGATTTGTATATCTGAAATTGAAATGATATCGAATATCTGAATCGATTAAGAAATTAAACTGAATTTGGTATTGAAATGGAATTTCGAGAATCTTCTATTTTTGGACACTTGATATGAAATTTTTCAAAACTTATATATATGAAAATTTAATATAAGAATGCACTGAATTCAAAATTATTGATTTGGAATGTAATTGATATGAAATGATATCTTGTATATAATGGAATTTATACAAAAATGACATGTTGAAATATGATTTAAGAAATCTTATGTAAATGAAATTTTATGTATGTCCTATATACGCGAAGTGAAATGAATATTATATATAGTATTATATGATTTCGAACCGAAGATACAGGATGTACCTTCCTTTGAAAATCAACGTCCTTCTCGCTAGGAACTCTTGTTGATATTTCTTTGATTGTGGTTGTTCGGATGTACTACTCATGAGTGTTTCCTTTGAACTCGGCTGCACAGCGAAGCTCGCACGGCTGCGAAGGCCTACGACGACGGATGCTTCATGGGGGAACCAGGTGTAACCATTGTGTCTACTGCGATCTATGATCGTTTTACGATGGCGAAATCCGTAGGGCTGCGAAAGCCTATGGGTACGGATGCTTCCTGGTGGATCCAGGCGTAACCATTGTGTATCTGCGGTCCACATGGCGTAATTCGTAAGGCAGTGATTGGCTAAGGTTTGCAGGTGATAGAGATGTGACCACCAGTGTTACTAGATGTAAACTGCGATCCATGCGATTATTTTGAGGTCTTATGGCGAAATACGTAAGGCAATGATTGCCTAGCCACCTATGGCCGCGGCACTTTGTCCTCTCGACCTAGTGATAGAGCGACCTTAAAAGCTGCTTTTCATGATGATCTCAGGTTGTCTATTCTATTTCTATTGATTCATGTCGTTGATTGTTCGTGACAAAATTAGCAGGGAAGGGATTTCCTACGGGTACGGATGCTTCCTGGGGGACCCAGGCGTAACCATTGTGTATCTGCGATTCACGAATAAGTTTCATCGGTTATCTGCGATTCATGAATAAGTTTCATCGGTTGATTTATTGGATGGCAATTCTTTTATCTATTTTAATGTTTTTTTTAGTATTTTCACTGGATGTTGAAACGAGTTTACTTAGTACTTCGAGATTTCTAGTTTTGTGCTTGATCAACGCATTACCAGATTCTTGAAGAACGATGAAAAATGTAACAACCCGGAATTTGGGCCCATTTAAAATTTTCATTTTAGAGATTTTAGGGGTGTTTAAATATTTAAAATAAATTATTTCAAATAAAAATGAATGGAAATTTGTTTTGAGCAAAGTTAATGCAAATATATTCAAATAAATTGCATGGAGAACTAGAAATAGGAAGGTAGTTTGAAAAGTCAAACTTGAACTTTGACTAACTACACAGGATGCAGAATAAACCGGATTTTGATGGAACGAAAAATATCTAAATCTGTTATTGAATATCTTTCTAACGAATCTGAAAAATCGAAGTTTTATAGCGGGAATCAAAAGTTATGCCCAAATGAATTTTCAGAAAGGTCGCTATAGAAAATATATCGCCGTTGATAATCGACATTTTGCATACGACCTCGGAATTCGACAAAATCACTTTTGTTGGATACGGAATGTAAAATTATTGCTAGGTTTCAAATTTCATAATTTTTGAAGTTAATAATATGTGAGCGTGGCAAAGGAAAATGTGTTTGCATATAATAATAGCTACTTATCATGTCACAAGGTGTTAAACTGTTGGATCGTTAATCATCTGCCAGTATAAACATTTGGACCACTAGCTGATATTATTATACATTTCGGCATAAGGTTCGTGGCTACAAAAGAACAAACAATTGAGTCAAATTACGTGCGTATGGGTAATTAACCTGCGAAGTACCTGGTTCAGTGATATCATCATAATGTATTTGAAACCATTCACGTTGGAAAGCACATTGCATGTATAAATTGCCCAGCGTAAAATGAACATAAGCCGGTCATAAAAATCATACATGGGGTACATGTGGCACAAATAGCTAGCAACGTCTATAGCTAAATACAACAGATTACTAATATATAGAGAGGATGCACAAAGTATATCCGGTCCCGAAAATGTTGACAAGTAACGTGGCATACGTGGGTCACATGGAAATGATCGCTTCATCTTTGGGTTGCCTATGATAATTAAGTACAATGCATACATGCACGTGGAAACACAAATATATTGGAGCGTGCACGGGTTTCAATAAAAGCATGTATAGATTGTGTATCAAACACAAGGGTCGGTTGCGGTATCAAAGCCATGGGTCGTTCTTGTTAAATCATGCACGGGTCGTTTAGTGCCACATCAGCAAGAATGCTCGGGTCGGCAATCAATTTAATGCTCTGGTCGGTTCTGTACCATGGTTCGAATGTATGGAGACAATGTTCGATTGTGATTGTATATCTCAAAACAGGGTCGTACATATTACATATGAAGCATGGGTCGTTTGCTAATTAAATGTGCCACGTGGCACAACTGGGTCGTTCTTGTTAATATATGGATGGGTCAACTACACTTAGGGTGCGTTTGATTTTCTACAGAAACATTGATTTTCAACAGAAACAGTTATTTCAAAGGGGTATGGAGAAGGGGAAAATTGGGGAAAGGTGTATGTGTTTGATTTTGAACAGGAAGGGGCACACGAAAGGGGAAAAAAGGGTGTAAAATAGGGTAAGAAAGGGTTAAACATCGAACGAGGAAATAAAAGGGCCAAAATCTCGCGTTCAGCTGAAAGGGGAAAAGTGGCGGATCCCCAGTGTTCACGTCAAACGCTTCCAACGCGTCGGATGCGGACGAGAACTTTTTTTGCCCCTTCCGAAAAAATCATCAAAGATCATCAAAGTGCTCGATTATCGAAGATCCACTTCAATAATCTCCGCAACTAAAGATATCTAAGCATTTCTATGACGAATTCAAGAGATCGAAGAGAAGAGATAGAAAAATTATTGTAAAAGCAAAAAAATGAACAAAGTTAAAGTAGATGTGTACCTTGTAATGTTGACGATCGAAACGAGATCCCTCTTTAAAGTTGACGTACGCCGAATCTGAGGCCGAACCACTATCACTCTCTTTCTTTTTATTGTTTATCTATTTGTGGTTGCCCCTAATCTAGATCTAAACAGTTTGAAGGTGTGCACACACTTTCTATGGTATTAGTGTTCATTTTTGACATTAACATTTTTGGCGTCCACCGTGAGGCTAAAACCCACAATCACAAGGTTAAGAGCCTTGCTTGGGGAAGGAGCTTGATCTTTCACTATAGATCCACGAGATCTAAAAGTCAAGCCTATTGAGAGAATGTCTACAAAGATTTGAGAGTGCTCAGATACAATGGTACCATCGAAGAAAGGAAGCAAGTTTGCTAGAAGTCCTGGAAATGATGTTGTAACCTTTCCTCAAACCAATAATCTGAGTGTTTTCTCAAACGTTAGGTGTTCGTGTAACCCAAGGTCAATTGGATGCAATTGTTGCCGGCTTGAATCAAAGAATGGAGACTTTGAATAAAGCTTTTATGGACAAGATAGATGCTCTTCTCGCAACTCAAGCTAATCCCGTACCTCGAAGAGTTGATTCGTAAAACCACATAAAGTTGCAAGGGTTTCTGGCAAAGATGCTGAAGATGCCTTCCCTACTTCTTAAACTAATACCCTTACTGTTGGCCAAACTCCAAGAGATGTCATAACTTGGGAAGAGTTCAATGTTGTTGTAGCCGGTTTAAATCGAAAAATTGATGCCTCAAAGGAGATGTTGTTGGATCAAATATATGCCCTTCTAGTCGCTACGACCAATGCGGTAAATCGCAAAGCTGACATCTATGTGGAAGAGAATGAACATTCTTCTGCTCTGGATCTTCACAAAAGGAATCATTGTTGCTATGGAAAAAGGGCAGATGAGCCCAGGTGTTCTTTCTCCTACACCCGTCTAGAAGACAATACAAAAGATGTCAAGGGGCAAAAAAGGGAGAATGAGGACAAAGGGAAAGGAAAGAGTGATGACAACATGCCTCGCTTGTTCAAACCCGACGAGTTGACACCACTGAGTGACACCCCGGAGAACATGCTTTTCGCTATCAAAAATGCGGGATACTATTTGGAGCCACCACTGCAACAGAAGATAGGGAGAAGTCCAGCAAATTCTGGAAAATACTGTCGCTTTCACCACTAGTCGGGCATAACACTAACAAATGTAGATATTTGAGGAATTTGATTGAAGAGTTGATTCGGAAGAACAAACTACAACGGTATGTCAGAAAACTGCATGCAACATTTTTCCTTTAACTCCCTAGGGGAAAAGCATGCCCGCCAATCAACCATCTCGAATGATAAAGCTCCAGCATGGAATAGTGCAAGACCAACAGTTAATATCATACCCAGTGGTTCTCACTCGGCAGATAAGAGTTGGAGGAAAATGGAAAATTTTGCAGAAATTCTAGAGTATAGTCCAACAAAGGCGATAATACCTGTGGAGTTAAAAACTTCCATTCATCCAATGATAGCCATCCACTTTCACACTAGCAGCAATTGATAGGATTCCAATACCACGAACCCGAAGTAACGACTACTTGCATCAATATTCTACATAAAGCAATACTTAGCTCTCACGAAAAAATTGTTATAATTTCTTTTACAAATATAGGCCTCCCATGGTAAAGGGAGCGCTGTAATGAAACATCATCTCTGTTACCAAAAATATGCTTGCCTATGTCGATAATACTTTTGCCAATTTAAGCTAAACAGTTCAAAAGTTGCTTAAATTCGATTTAATATTGCAAGCTATCAAAAGAGTGCACGCTTCCTCAAAATCCGACGATATTTAGCAATATTCACAATGCATCCAAACAAACATAACTCAAGTGTCGAGTGCCACAAACACTCATCTACACGTACGCAAGAATGAAGAGCACCACCTTGAAGGTCAAAAGAGGGAATCGCTAGGAGACAAAACGCTAGGAGTAAAATGATGAGAAGAGTGACAGGTAGACAGAAGGCAATAACTTGCAAGTTCCACCAAATGGGCACCTCTCCCAATGAGAGGCACATGGCCCTGGTTCTCTAATCGTGATAGCTTTCCAAGGCAAGCATCCGGTAAAAGAGCTGGCGTCCGCTCCATGGAAAAACACAGTGAAGTACGCTTTCAAAGCAATACCCAAGACCTCTACGGGGGCAACCTTTCCGAGTCTCCGATGCTTCGGTTAATCAGTTTAATTGGAGATGAAAACCTCCACTGCCTAAAATAACCAAGCTGGATTATAGATGAAGTTAGGCTTTAACTGAAGACCTCTACGGGGGAACCCTCTCTGAGTCTCCGATGCTTCGGTTAATCAGTTTAATTGGAGATGAAAACCTTCACTTCCTGAATTAACCAAGCTGGATTATAGATGAAGTTGGGCTTTAACCCAAGACCTCTACGGGGGTACCCTGTCTGAGTCTCCGATGCTTCAGTTAATTAGTTTAATTGGGGATGAAAGCCTTCACTGCCTGAATTAACCAAGCTGGATTGTAGACGAAGTTGGGATTTAACCTAAGACCACTACGAGGGCACCCTCTTGAGTCTTCGGTGCTTCGGTTAATCAGTTTAATTAGAGATGAAAGCCTTCACTGCCTGAATTAACCAAGCTAGATTGTAGATGAAGTTAGGCTTTAACCCAAGATCTCTACGGAGGCATCCTCTTTGAGTCTCCGACGCTTCGGCTAATCAGTTTAATTAGAAATGAAAGCCTTCACTGCCTGAATTAACCAAGTTGGATTGTAGAAGAAGTTGGGCTTTAACCCAAGACCTCTACGGGAGCACCCTCTGTGAGTCTCCGACGCTTCGGTTAACCAGTTTAATTGGAGATGAAAGCCTTCACTTCCGGAAATAACCAAGCTGGATTGTGGACGAAGTTGGGCTTTAGCCCAAGACCTCTATGGGGGCACCCTCTCTGAGTCTTCGACGCTTCGGTTAATCAGTTTAATTGGAGATGAAAGCCTTCACTTCTTGAATTAACCAAGCTTGATTTAAGACGAAGTTGGGCTTTAACCCAAGACCTCTATAGGGGCACCCTTTCTGGGTCTCTGACGCTTTGGTTAATTAGTTTAATTGGAGATGAAAGTCTTCACTGTCTGAATTAACCAAGCTGGATTATACACGAAGTTGGGCTTTAACCCAGAACCTCTACGGGGGCACCCTCTCCGAGTCTCTGGTGCTTCGGTTAATCAGCTTAATTGGAGATGAAAGTCTTCACTGCTTGAATTAACCAAGCTGGATTATAGACGAAATTGGGCTTTAATCCAAGGCCTCTACGAGGGCATCCAATGAAATCAATGTGTCGATCATACAACAATTCAATGAAGTTGGATTAAGTTTAAAACCTCTCTGAGGGCATCCACTGAAATCGATACGTCAATCCACACGATAATTCGATGAAGTTGGATTAACTTCAAGACCTCTTCAGGGAATCCACTGGAATCGATGCGTCGACCCGCATGACAGATTCGATAAAGTTGGAATGTGTTCAAGTCCTCTTCGGGGCCACACGTGAGTCAAAGACCTCTCCGGGGGAATACACTCAATAAAAAACCTCTCCGGAGGCATACATATAAATCAAAGTCCTCTACGTGGGCCTTCAATGAAATTGATACATCGATCCGCTCGATACACTGATAACGTTGAAATAAGTTGAAGTCCTCTCCGAGGGCAATAAAGTAAAAGATCTCTCCAAAGAGTAACACTAGATCGGCCAACAAAGCCGAGTTTCCTATTGTGTTGACATGCTCAGAAGCTCCACACATGTTGGCAAGAACAAAAAGCTCTCGCCATAAAGTTGAAGCTTTTAAGACGACAACCAAAACCCGAGAAACTCGACATGTTGATCACATTTAGCTTTTGCAGCTCGTGAAGACCCATTGTATGGGGGCAACACGACCACATTGGGATTAGACGATGCTCGGAAAACATACCACGGGTTCATCACGACGTTGCAATAAGAAAAAATTAACCTGCACTCGACGAAAAGGCGAATACACTCGGAAATATATAAGCCTAAGTGTACAAAAAACAGAAGATCTCTCCTTAGAAGCTTGACAAAAAGGCCTCGCCTTCAAGACTAGGGTATCCGAAAATTTGAAAAGATCGATATGACTCGATACGTCAGTAAAGCTCATTGCACCAATGTAGTTCAACCTTAGAAATCCAGATAGCTAACGTCATCCGGTTGCAAACCTTTTGCAACTTTTGGAAGAAGGAGAGGTCAATGCATCGATTAAATCGAGTTAAAGGCAATCTCCTACAAGAGTCAACTCCTTCGCTAAACAAACCTAAAGTATCTCAACACTAAAGCTTCCTCATCAGCAAAGCTCCAATCATAAATAACTCAAAGAGCCCGATGGTATTCTGCCTCAAACCCGAGGATAAGCGAAGAGAAACTGTGTGAATGTGGCATAGTTTGAATCCAATAGAGCAGTAACGCTTCCCAACGGTGTATAACAATTGTAGTAGATAATATTGCAATGGTGCAAAATAGTTGTAATAGGTAATACAACAACGGTGCATAAAAGTTGTAGTAGGTACTACTACTGCATAACAATTGTAGTAGGTATTGCTACAACGGTGCTGCAATGTTTGTAAAAGAATTTAGTCTTTTACAACTTCTTATTATACGACGGTGGTATCACCATTGTAAACTGTTTTGCACCATTGTAATATGGTGATTTTGTTTTAGTGAACATTTCAAACCACATCTCATACCCAAACATATTCACAAAAAAAAATGGATTCCTATTTTATGAAATGCATGATGGCTTTTGATAGCGATACAGAGGAAGAGGAAATTCTTCAAGAGGAAGCAGAAGAAATACAAGAAACACGGGACTTATACCATGAAGCCTACGGTTCATCATCCACAACTCGAGGGGGATTAGCTCCTGGAAGGAAGTTTATAAATGGAAATCAAGATAAATACCATAAGTCTTTGATGCAAGATTACTTCAATGACAGCTGCACTTACGGGCCTGATATGTTTCGTAGAAAATATAGGTTATAGAGAAAACTATTTCTTTGGATATTGGTGGGTATTCAAGGTAACAATGATTACTTTAAGTACAAACAAAATGCATCAAAGACACATGGGCTATCCGGTGAAGAGAAAATGATGGCCACTATGAGAATGTTAGCTTATGGCATTCCTGCTGATGCATTGGACGATGCATGCCGAATATCAGAGAGAACAACACTTGAAACACTTGAAAATTTCTGTCAAGCTGTGGTGGACGTCTATGGAGAAGAATACTTAAAGTCTCCGAAGGAAACAGATATAGTCTGAATCAAGGAGATGCACGAAAACAGGGGATAGCCGAGCATGTTAGGAAGTATGGATTGCATGCATTGGGAATGAAAGAACTGCCCTAAGGGATTACAAGATACGTACAACGATAAGGAAAGGCGACCAACCATCATTTTGGAAGCTGTAGCATCGTACGCTTTGTGAATATGGCACGCTTTCTTTGGAATTCCCGGTTCGAATAATGACTTGAATGTTATATAAAGATCCCATCTGTTCAATGATCTTGCTCATGGCCAAGTACCTCCTTTAACATTTACCCTGGGCCAAAATACTTACAACCATGGCTATTACCTAGGAGATGGCATTTGCCCGAAGTGGAGCACCATCGTTAAAACATGTTCAAATCCATTAACTTCTAAACTAGCCAAATTCGCGGCGATGTAGGAGGGACAAAGAAAAGATGTAGAACGGGCATTCGGTGTTTTACAATCTAGATTGTCAATGATAAGTAATCCATGTCGGTTGTGGTCTAGGAAAAAGATGTCTACAATCATGTTTGCATGCATTGTTTTAAAGAACATGATTATAGAAGATGAACGAGATATGGATGAAGGACAACATCACTACGAATACGAAGGTGCCTCGCAAGCACCCGAAGTATTCCGACAAAACACACAAATAACAGAAGAGGAATTCAACATTCATTTGGACCGTCAGATTATGTTTAAGGATACACAACTCTATAACCGGCTGTAAAAAGATCTTATGAATCATTTACGGAACCACTATGGCGATACCTAGTTATGCAGCTTGCTTGTCTGAACTCGTGTTTTATTTTATGATTGTACGAATTTATGCAGTAACGATGATGCATTTTTTTATTTTACCACTCGCATTCTATTGTATTTGTACGTGTTATTAACCAGCTATTATTAAGATCTAAAGGTAAATTAGTTTATTTCGGTCTTGCTAAACATAACTGTTTTCTACAAAAATAACAATGATTTTATTCCATCATATTAAAATATGAATTAGGACAGATAAAAAAAATTAAAATGTTAAGGGAAATCACACCGAATTTATCGGCTCGTCATGAAGCACGGCGATTTTTTCGGCGCGTGTTGAAAAAATCGAAAAAATCGGCGCGCTTCATGACTAGCCGATAAATTCGGTGCGCGGTACCAATTCAGAATCCTGAATTAACCACGTAACATTTTATTGAATATTACGATCCTTAACATTTGTTAGGGACCATTTCCCCCATTTATCTTCGATTCAAAGCATGAATTCTCCACTATTGGATATGCTTTTATAGAAGAGAAATGCCTTTCACTCGCAAGATCTCAGCTTGAAATGTATGCGTAATATACTTAAATTGTTAGACTCAAAGGAATTTGTTCCAGCTACACAAATATAGTATCTAGGGAGGTGCGATGCGCAGGAACTGTTTTTTCTTGGCAAAACCAAAGAAGTATATGTTCATTTGTGCTCTACCCTATTGGATCAGTGAGATCTAATGGTATAAAACATTGATGCATTTGAGATGTTTAAATATTTGTTAAAATATGTACACATTTGCTTTGAGTTACGAGTTTGCACAGTGTGCATATCACAAAAAATGAGGGAGCATCTCCATAGCAATAGCATGTATTATTGTATATGTCATGCACCGAAAAATCTGACTTAGACAAATGCATTTAATTTAGTAGTTGGAGGGACAATAATTATTATTCAATTTAAAAAAAAATCCACGCGAAGAGCAAGGGAATGTAAACAGGGATATTCAGTCATTACAAGCCCTAATCTTCTAAACACACACATACAAATGCAGACATATGTGAGAGAGAAAGAAAACCCGTACACATATACGTGTGTGTGTGTGTCACGTGCTTGCTGTCTTCCCCATTCCCGTCTATCCCTTCAACATCAATGATACCTACATACGCCAAGATTGTGCTGTGAGAGCATCTACAACAGTTTTACCATCCAAAATTAAACTCTCACCGATTACAAAATGTAATCCTAAATTTTACCCAGCAGATTGTGGTTTCACATTCCATGTGCTGTGAGAAACCGTGCATCTCAGTTTTCACATTCCATGTACTGTGATCGTAGTCATCCAATCGTAGACCTGGGTACCTGCGCCGCGTGAGGTTGAACGATTGGCTGTGATGTGTGATATTTATCAGTTTAGCATGAATTAATATCATGTTTTTACCCAATGATTTGGTGCTGCTAAGTTACATGCTGATGCACCAAGAGTTCTTTTGAGTTTTATAAAGGCGAGCCGGTGAAGTTGCCAACTTATTGTATATCACATCATAATTATAACTTTACATTCTAAAATTATTTTATAGTAATTTAATGGCACGTTTATCATCAACCGTACTATGATAGCTACTAATCTTTCTACGTTTCTAGACTTGTCTTCCTAATTGGGCCTTAAAATGATGGAATATCCTTATTTACTTTCACTAGCTCTTAGCATTGATTTTTTCTTTTACTGAACGATTATTATCACTCCGTGTATTGGCCAATTTGGACAACATTTACATTTGATTTTTCTATGCATGACGGATACAATAATGTATGCTATGCTATAGGAGATGCAACCCCAGTTTTTGTGATATGCTTACTGTGCAAAACCATCACTCCACTACTAGAATTTATAGTATAGCATCGGACATTTCCAACGGCCTCCAACGGCGGTTGACTAATGGCTTCCAACGGAAGTCAAAAGATGGAATTTTCTTACGGGTACAAGAATACACCGTTTGAAACCGTTGGCGGCCGTTGGTTTTTAAACCATTGGAAGTCGTTGGTACCCATTACACAGTCGAGCAGAAATTTATCTGAGTTGGCTTCCTTCTTCCTCATTCTCTTAACCCACGAATTTTTATACCAAATCCTCAACTTTCCCCCCTTCAATTCTGAAATCAACCACCCCACGCCATCAACCACCTAGGATCTCTCCAACTCATTCAAGGCACTCTATCCTCCTCTCTAATCTTCGATTCTCCCCGATTTCAAGGTATGTATTAACCCTAATTTTGTTTAACACCCTAAGTTTAGTAATTTAAGCATAATTAGAGTGTATGTTTGTGTGTCTAGTGCTGTTAAATAGTTGCTAATGCAGGGTTTAGTCATTTAAGTTGCTAATATAGAGTTTTTATTTATAATTTACTTAGTTGTTAATCTAGGGTTTTAATTAGTTTAATTAGTTGTTGTTAATGAGTTTGTATTTATGGATTTACTTGATTATGTTACTAATCTAGGGTTTAATTAGTTCAAGTTGAATATGTATATATGCATATATATATATAGTGTTGTATGTATGTGTGTGTGTATAGTTGGTAATTAATCTATGTATTTGTTTATTTGGTTGAGCCCCAATTCATTGAAAACGATATTTAATTTGTCGAAAAGGTGCAGTGGAAATGGAAATATTAAAGTTTATGTTTTATAAAAAATTAGCGAAAACGACATTTAATTTTGTATATAACGTACGGCTATATAGTTAGATTTAATGTTGAAAATATACGTATATGTTATAAAATTCATATATGTACAATTCATAGTAGTTAAGGCGCTAAGGCGCACAAAGGTGCACGGTTTGAGCTTTGACCTTTTTTAAGTTTTGCAACCGATCGTAAACCTATAACTTTGATTTAATAAAAAAAAAGTTGAAATTTCGAAATCAAAGTTGATAAAAAACACTTCAATCACGAAAAAAACCAAATCATAATATGTTATATTTATAAAGCCTTAGAAGAGTTTTATTGGCCGCGTCTGATAAGTATTGTATATAATCGTTATGTGAAAGTTCGTTTTATTAATGAAACGGACATTTATATTCATCATATACAATATTTGTTGGATTTGTCCTTTGTATTGGACAAATGTAATGACCCGCATTTTTAGAGACATATAATTAATTTATTTAATTATATAATTGGTGATTTAGAGAAGTTAATGATCGTTTAATTAAATAATATTGAATATTTAATAAATAATTATAATATAATAATATATTATAATGTCAAAATAGTCGGAAATAGTGAAATTCACAATATCGTGTGAATTGAATAGCATACGAGATTTGGTGGAGTTTCGATTCGAAATATAATAACGATTATATTGAATCGACGACAGTTGAACGTATAGTTTATAATATATTTATAAACGAGCTCGAAATGGCGCTGCAGTTCGTAAATTGGCGATTCGAACTTCAACTGAATGTACAGGATTCGTTTTAAGCCGGATTTCTGTGAAACAAGAAACGTGTGGAGCTGGTGGAGTATATCTTTCTAGTGGAAGAGAAAAATCGGGATTTCGTCATATAGATTTTGATGTACGTCCAAATCAAATTTCAGAAAAGTCGCTGTAGAATTCCTTTATAATTTGCGACGCTTTATATACGTTATAAAAGGATTTTCGATAGGAATTGAATATCGATAAATTTGAAATCTGAAATATCAAACTGTAAATTCTGATATGATATTCTGGAGCTGTACGATATCATATGTGAAGATATACGATAATATAAATTTATTTATATTTAATAATATTTAAATATATTTATATATTTAAATAGGCTATTTAGAGCGTTAAAAATAGCCGGTTTTGCAAACGAAGTCGGAATTCGACGAAACTAATTTTGTTGGATCCGCAATGTCAAATAGTTGTTAGATTTCCAGTTTCATGATTTTTAGAGTCATGTGTGGCCGTACGGATTTTTAGAGTGAAAAACACTCAGTATTTCGACGGTTAAAAATACGCTGTGTGAGCAAACGGAGTCGGAATTCGACGAAACCAGTCTCATTGGGACCGTAATGTCAAACTGTAGCTGCATATCCAGTTTCGTGATTTTTAGGTATCATATGTGATCGTACGAATTTTTAGAAGCCAAAACGAATATAAAATATTAAAAGAAAAAATATCTAAAATATCTTAACAAAATATCTTCAACCCATTGTCTATAAATAGCCACCCTTCATCCCTTATAACCTAATTCACAAAGTCTGTCTGCTCAGAAATATTGAGCCGCCACCAAATAAAACTCAAACAGCAAAAATCGAGCAAAGGAAAAATCAAAAACAAATGAGATAAAAATCTATAAATCAATACGTATACATATTCACGTTTCTGAGATGATTTTCTTCATTTCGAAATGAATCTTATAAGGCTCGAACATCCTTTGGGCTCGCTGGGTTTTCCGCGGTAAGCTAGGGTTGGGGTTGTCGAGGTTTTGAAGCAACTATGAGTGAAATCGAGTTCATTGTTGGTTTTATGAGGTCAAGTGGAGTTTGCCAACAATTTTTGTTTGATTTCGATGGGAAAAAGTATCGCAGGTTTTTGTCTGTCAATGCCACGAGCCGTTGACGGGTTTTAGATGATCAAACCGAAATTGATAAAAGGGTAGTGAGGTGATGGAGATTGGTTTGAGAAGTTTAACGGTGGTATTTATACATTGAATCGTGATGTGTTGAGAAGGAAAACGGGGTTCGAAGTTGGATATTGGAGTTCGGTTGATTCCTGGAACCACGATCGGTTTTGGGGAAGAAGCATTGAAGGGCTCGTGGGCTATGTCAAGGGGTAATGGGCCGGAGTGTTCAAGTTAAGCCCAATATTTTATAATCCATGTTTTTAATTCAAATATTTAATGTATTAACTTCCGAATACAATAACTTGTACATACTGAATCAGATTTACGAACCGTAAGTTGCGTTGGGATCGTATGGACGAGAGCTTCACAATGAAGCTGACTGGAAGTAGATTGGGGCTCGTATAAATTTATGGCGAAGTAAATTGTTTGATTCAAATCAAATAACAGTTTGTCGTTCTTTAACGATGAACTGCAAATGTGAGTAAAACTCACCAACTCTGAACAGTTATATTTTTATAATGTATTTTTAGAACTGTTAATCATCTATTGATTGTTGTGTGTTGGTTGATTGATTGAACTGCTAGTCAGTTAGTGAAAATTATATATATATATATATATATATATATATAAAAACCGTTAAATATTTATATATTGATTCTGCTATCAGAATAATTTATATTGAACTAAAAGTGATGATAATCATATTGTGTAACATCTATGGATGCAGGGAAACAGGTTGGAGGAATCCGACTGGATTCCTCAACAATTATCTTATTGTTTTTCATATATTGTTATATGATGTGATATAAAATCTGTGGGCGATTATATGTACGTGGACGATATTGAACATCGTGATTTGATATGATTGAATACCATAACATGCCGGAATGTTGATAGGGGAATTTTCAAAGTGATATTGAAAATAGAATATTTATAAAATGGAATATTTATAAATAAGAAATATTTATAAATTGGAATATTTATAAATAGGGTATATTCAAAAAGAAAATAATTTCAAAACATTTCTTTTTGAATGGAAAGGCCTGTGTGGCGAGTTTGGGGATTTTCCCGATGCTCCCGATACAAAGGAGGTTATGGCGAATTTTCCCGGGAATTTAAGGAGTTAGAATATTTCAAGAATAAATTTGAAAAGGAAATATTTGTAAACCATTTACAAATAGAATTGGAAAGGGAACATTTTAAAAAGAAAATCATTTTTAAAATGTAGGACCGTTATTTAAAAGTAAATCTTTTCAAATGAATAAAACGTTGTTAAAAAGGAAATCTTTATAAAGTGAATAAAGTTAATCGAATATGTTATTCGAAAGGAGAAATCGAATATGGTATTCGAAGTTAGTTAATCGAATATGGTATTCGAAAGTTAGTTAATCGAATATGGTATTCGAAAGGAGTTAATCGAATATGGTATTCGAAGTTAGTTAATCGAATATAGACATTCGAAAGGAGTTAATCGAATATGGTATTCGAAGTTAGTTAATCGAATATGGTATTCGAAAGTTAGTTAATCGAATATATTATTCGAAAGGGGTTAGTCAAGTCGAGTTAGTCAAATAGAGTTAACTAGTTAGAGTTAATCAGTTAGAGTTAACCAGTTGGAGTTAATTAGTTAAAGTTAATCGATTAGAGTTAAAATGAACTAGAGTTAATCAAATATAGTTATTTGAGACAGAGTTAGTCAAACATAGTATTCAGGGTAAGTTGCCATCTTGTACGACTGCTAGCGAAATTCGCAGGGCTGTAAATAGCCTACGGCGGTCGGATGTTTCCTGAGGGAGTCAGGCGTAACCATTGTGATCGCTGCGATCTAGAGTCAAGCGAATGGAGTTTAATCGAATATTAGTTATTCGATAGGAGTTAATCGAGTTGATCGAGTGAGAAACAAGTTAAGTTAAATAAGTTGAGTTGATCGGATGGTTCGACCAAGTTAGTCGAGCCTAGTTAATCGAATCGAATTGGTCGAACCAAGTAAGTCGAGTTAAGTTCGACCAAGTTAGTCGAGCCTAGTTAATCGAATCGAATTGGTCGAACCAAGTAAGTCGAGTTAAGTTAGTCAAGTTAGTCGAGCCTAGTTAATCGAATCGAATTGGTCGAACCAAGTAAGTCGAGTCAAGTTAAGTTATCGATGTTAGTTTCATCGAAAGGAGTTATCGATGTTAGTTTCATCGAAAGAAGTTATCGATGTTAGTTTCATCGAAGGGAGTTATCGATTATAGTTTAATCGAAGTGAGATTTTCAAATATGAGATATTTGAAAAGGAAGAGTTATCGAATATTAGTTATTCGAAGAGAGATTATCGAATATCGTTTATTCGAGAAGGAGTTAATCGAATATAGGTTATTCGAAGAAGAGTTCATCAAATAGAGATTTCTCGAAGAGAGTTAATCGGCGAATTCGATTATATCGAATTCGGGAAAGTACTTATACTTTCCAGTGTTTAAATAGAGATTTATTTATTTATAAATAAATAAGTGTTAGGTTAATTATTCACTAATAAGAATAGAAGTTATAATTAAAGTTAGATAATTTGAAAAGAGGGATTATAACGTTATCGTTATAACCAATGTTTTAAATATAGAAGTGGATTAGTAAAATTGGATCCGAGAAAGGCGTAAAGAAGTTGTTAAAGATTAAAAGATAAACTTTGACCATTTTGAAGTTATAACGTTGTTCAATTAAGGTCTGAGAGGTAATTATACCCCAACTTGAGTGACTTCCTTCTTAACTAAGAAATGGTAAGGTTTGATCGTAAAGGAGTTTTGGAAATGTTTTCCAAACAAGAATCAGAAATGTTTTCTAAATACAGAAAACAAGGAATGGAAATGTTTCCAGTGTTGATAACATATATTTTCTAAATATAGAAAATAGCAAATGTTGAATATAGGGAAACAGGAGATGTAAAATGAACTAAAGAGATTAATGTCAAATGATGTTTGTTCGATATAATTTCCATCTGGAAATAATATCGTTGTTTGCACACTTGTTTTCTTTGATAGTTAAATCACAGACTATCGAAGTTTTGACCATTTTAACGTTGTTAATATGGAGAGACCGGTTGGTTTATTATCCATAGAACCACTCTGTATTGGCATAAGCGTCGCGAATCATATATGCCAAAGATAATTGAAGACGGAGTAAAATGCAAGGGCTATTGTATAAGTCTTAGATAACAGTGACTAAGATGGATATACGGAATAGTGCCTTCGGTTTGTCCAGTCTCAGGACAACTTGTATGGATGAAGGTCTGACAGAGTATATCTAATGGATCACGTAAGTTGATCTGTTCAAACGTATTCACGTTTGGTGGTGGAGGAATTCGTTTCTCTTAGCTGTATACCCGTGTTATTTTTGGATAAGTCAATTTGTGATTTGGCGGGTATGACGATGTGATATTTCTAAGTGAACGAAGATGGATGTCTGACATAGTATTTCCAGACGGTCACGTACATTGATTTCTTCAACTATACCAAGAGTGGAAGCGGAGAAGGAAACTTCTTTTAGCTGACACGTAATGTACTGTTGTAAACGTCAATTAGTGATTTCGATGGATTTGACAATGTGGCATTCGAAGTGAATCTGATGTAATGATAAAGCGTAGCTTCTAGCCTCATCAACCGGTAAATGACAGAAATCGGGCAGGCAGCATGGCTAAGTCGGTCGCACCGAAGTAGGATGTATAATCACTTATCTAGATAATATTCATTTGTTTCTTAAATCTATCAATGCTGTCCCATATATATACGGGAACGGTTGCTGATCCCAACCGTTGGTGATGTACATTCGATACACTCAAGCGAAATGAGTGGTCGGTCATGTGTGGCTGAGTTGCAAGATGTTCTTGTTGAACTCCAGTGTATCGTTCCTAGAGTACACTGATCGGAAGGTGGTTCCATACCTGGTCATAGTTGGAAATCCATTATCCAATACGTGCTTGCGATTTTGATTGTATACTATATATGTAGAACGTGAGACGAAAGCGTTTTTGCTAGTTGATATCTATTTGTACATAGACATTATTATAATATCAAAAGGTTTTTGATATAAAGATATTTTGGATTCTCATAAGGGAAAAACCCGTTCCGTTCTGCGGCGTGGTCTTATGAGATATCGTTTACTTGTTCATATACCTGTTTAAACTGTTTTACTCACACCAGTCCCATGACTGACCCGGAGTTTACTTTGTTGTTTTCCCTAAACTCTTGGGTGCCTAATTTATACGGGCAGTCAAGTAGTCAGGAATTTGCAGATATACTTGGAGAGCTTGGAGCAGGAGGCTTCAAGATCATATAGCTATAGTTATTTCCGCTGTGTTGTAAGTGTTGTACTCTGATAAGTGTTATTGTATACATAACTGTTATATTTCAAAGTTATGTTATATATTATATGTTATTCGTTCCGCTGTGAGGTTCGTGTTACTCTGATGTTGTGTTCTTCTTCTTCTTCTATTCTAAGTTTCTATCTTATCTTTCCTCACCCTCTAATTTCTTTCATTAACTATTCGGTTATTTTCGATCCTTGGATGTTCGATATGTGTTGTATATCGGATAACCAAGATCGCATTTTTCCGGGTCGTTACAGTTGGTATCAGAGCTTAAGTTAAGAATTACTTGGCTCTGTGGCGTGACTCGGTAGAGATAGGGTTAGTAATGCCCTAGATTGAGTTTGAGTGTATTATACGAGTGCGTATTTGTATTTGATATAAAAATGGTTTTATATTGTGGAGATTCATTGGCTGAGTTGTTTATGAGTTCTGGTCGATCAGTTTGATCCACTGTATCGGTAGGAGTAAATAAACACTTGAATACGATGAACCGACATGGTATGTTTTGAGGGTAAATGAAATAATTTTACCCGAAGTATATATACTGGAAATATTATAACGTGTTTGGTTGTAATTATAATCGAGTAAGATTATAAAATGTGAAATGGTTATATATAACCAATCAGAATTCATATAAGTAAAGTATATGAAATGAGATGAATTGAATATGGATTTAAATCAGATTTAGAATTAAAATAAGGAAATTTTAAGTTCCTGGGAGATTTTGAGATGTTTTCAAAATGGATGTATTTAGTAAGGGTTTTGAAATGATAAAGTATTGAACTCACTTCGATAGCTGGAAAATAGATTCTGATGATGAATCTAGACATCATCAGTGTTCATTTTCGAGGTTCAAAGTGACGAATTACTACCAAAGATTTTGATTAGAATTGTTTTGAGAAAACAAGTTGTTCAGAAATTCAAAGGTTTTGAATTGGTATTATGATTTCAAATTGATTTGTAATAAACCCAGGAATTTGAAATTTGAAATTTAAAATTTAACTCACGAAGTTAAATGGATTTAAAGGGTGAAAGTGAATAATAAATTAGAATTTAACCTTGACTAAGTTAAATGAAAATGGAATTGATTAATGGATAATCTAGAAATGGGATTAAGTTGATGAGTTAAGAATTTGAAATTTAGCTGGACTTAGAATTGTAAAATCAAGAATGAAACTTGAGATTGATAATGGGATTCGACTTGAGAATAAGCAAATGATTTGGTTTGACGATATAAAAGTGATTGAGTTTGATTGGGATGACATCGGTATATGTTGGAATGATAACAGATGGAGGGGATATAACGTTATGCCCGACAAAAAGGTACCAGTTTATATTATATATTGGATATAAGATTTATGAGCCGAATTGGCAAGCCGCTTGGCTGTTTGATTTTATTTTGGGATGGAGATAGCCCAGAGAGGCGAGTTGGAGTTTGAGCTATTGACCAGTACAGAGGAGATACTGGCAAAATTTTCCAAAAATTTAAAGTGTTAGAAAATTTTCAGAATTTTTGAAAATTTTAGTTAGTCGGAATGAATAAATATTTTTGTTGATACTAATTGGTTCAGTTGAAATCAGAAATAAGGGGTAAACAAATCTTATGAATTCCAATAGATAGGGTCGTCCTCTAACTTAGCAATTTCGAGGACGAAATTATTTTAAGTGGGGAAGAATGTAATGACCCGCATTTTTAGAGACATATAATTAATTTATTTAATTATATAATTGGTGATTTAGAGAAGTTAATGATCGTTTAATTAAATAATATTGAATATTTAATAAATAATTATAATATAATAATATATTATAATGTCAAAATAGTCGGAAATAGTGAAATTCACAATATCGTGTGAATTGAATAGCATACGAGATTTGGTGGAGTTTCGATTCGAAATATAATAACGATTATATTGAATCGACGACAGTTGAACGTATAGTTTATAATATATTTATAAACGAGCTCGAAATGGCGCTGCAGTTCGTAAATTGGCGATTCGAACTTCAACTGAATGTACAGGATTCGTTTTAAGCCGGATTTCTGTGAAACAAGAAACGTGTGGAGCTGGTGGAGTATATCTTTCTAGTGGAAGAGAAAAATCGGGATTTCGTCATATAGATTTTGATGTACGTCCAAATCAAATTTCAGAAAAGTCGCTGTAGAATTCCTTTATAATTTGCGACGCTTTATATACGTTATAAAAGGATTTTCGATAGGAATTGAATATCGATAAATTTGAAATCTGAAATATCAAACTGTAAATTCTGATATGATATTCTGGAGCTGTACGATATCATATGTGAAGATATACGATAATATAAATTTATTTATATTTAATAATATTTAAATATATTTATATATTTAAATAGGCTATTTAGAGCGTTAAAAATAGCCGGTTTTGCAAACGAAGTCGGAATTCGACGAAACTAATTTTGTTGGATCCGCAATGTCAAATAGTTGTTAGATTTCCAGTTTCATGATTTTTAGAGTCATGTGTGGCCGTACGGATTTTTAGAGTGAAAAACACTCAGTATTTCGACGGTTAAAAATACGCTGTGTGAGCAAACGGAGTCGGAATTCGACGAAACCAGTCTCATTGGGACCGTAATGTCAAACTGTAGCTGCATATCCAGTTTCGTGGTTTTTAGGTATCATATGTGATCGTACGAATTTTTAGAAGCCAAAACGAATATAAAATATTAAAAGAAAAAATATCTAAAATATCTTAACAAAATATCTTCAACCCATTGTCTATAAATAGCCACCCTTCATCCCTTATAACCTAATTCACAAAGTCTGTCTGCTCAGAAATATTGAGCCGCCACCAAATAAAACTCAAACAGCAAAAATCGAGCAAAGGAAAAATAAAAAACAAATGAGATAAAAATCTATAAATCAATACGTATACATATTCACGTTTCTGAGATGATTTTCTTCATTTCGAAATGAATCTTATAAGGCTCGAACATCCTTTGGGCTCGCTGGGTTTTCCGCGGTAAGCTAGGGTTGGGGTTGTCGAGGTTTTGAAGCAACTATGAGTGAAATCGAGTTCATAGTTGGTTTTCTGAGGTCAAGTGGAGTTTGCCAACAATTTTTGTTTGATTTCGATGGGAAAAAGTATCGCAGGTTTTTGTCTGTCAATGCCACGAGCCGTTGACGGGTTTTAGATGATCAAACCGAAATTGATAAAAGGGTAGTGAGGTGATGGAGATTGGTTTGAGAAGTTTAACGGTGGTATTTATACATTTAATCGTGATGTGTTGAGAAGGAAAACGGGGTTCGAAGTTGGATATTGGAGTTCGGTTGATTCCTGGAACCACGATCGGTTTTGGGGAAGAAGCATTGAAGGGCTCGTGGGCTATGTCAAGGGGTAATGGGCCGGAGTGTTCAAGTTAAGCCCAATATTTTATAATCCATGTTTTTAATTCAAATATTTAATGTATTAACTTCCGAATACAATAACTTGTACATACTGAATCAGATTTACGAACCGTAAGTTGCGTTGGGATCGTATGGACGAGAGCTTCACAATGAAGCTGACTGGAAGTAGATTGGGGCTCGTATAAATTTATGGCGAAGTAAATTGTTTGATTCAAATCAAATAACAGTTTGTCGTTCTTTAACGATGAACTGCAAATGTGAGTAAAACTCACCAACTCTGGACAGTTATATTTTTATAATGTATTTTTAGAACTGTTAATCATCTATTGATTGTTGTGTGTTGGTTGATTGATTGAACTGCTAGTCAGTTAGTGAAAATTATATATATATATATATAAACCGTTAAATATTTATATATTGATTCTGCTATCAGAATAATTTATATTGAACTAAAAGTGATGATAATCATATTGTGTAACATCTATGGATGCAGGGAAACAGGTTGGAGGAATCCGACTGGATTCCTCAACAATTATCTTATTGTTTTTCATATATTGTTATATGATGTGATATAAAATCTGTGGGCGATTATATGTACGTGGACGATATTGAACATCGTGATTTGATATGATTGAATACCATAACATGCCGGAATGTTGATAGGGGAATTTTCAAAGTGATATTGAAAATAGAATATTTATAAAATGGAATATTTATAAATAAGAAATATTTATAAATTGGAATATTTATAAATAGGGTATATTCAAAAAGAAAATAATTTCAAAACATTTCTTTTTGAATGGAAAGGCCTGTGTGGCGAGTTTGGGGATTTTCCCGATGCTCCCGATACAAAGGAGGTTATGGCGAATTTTCCCGGGAATTTAAGGAGTTGGAATATTTCAAGAATAAATTTGAAAAGGAAATATTTGTAAACCATTTACAAATAGAATTGGAAAGGGAACATTTTAAAAAGAAAATCATTTTTAAAATGTAGGACCGTTATTTAAAAGTAAATCTTTTCAAATGAATAAAACGTTGTTAAAAAGGAAATCTTTATAAAGTGAATAAAGTTAATCGAATATGTTATTCGAAAGGAGAAATCGAATATGGTATTCGAAGTTAGTTAATCGAATATGGTATTCGAAAGTTAGTTAATCGAATATGGTATTCGAAAGGAGTTAATCGAATATGGTATTCGAAGTTAGTTAATCGAATATAGACATTCGAAAGGAGTTAATCGAATATGGTATTCGAAGTTAGTTAATCGAATATGGTATTCGAAAGTTAGTTAATCGAATATATTATTCGAAAGGGGTTAGTCAAGTCGAGTTAGTCAAATAGAGTTAACTAGTTAGAGTTAATCAGTTAGAGTTAACCAGTTGGAGTTAATTAGTTAAAGTTAATCGATTAGAGTTAAAATGAACTAGAGTTAATCAAATATAGTTATTTGAGACAGAGTTAGTCAAACATAGTATTCAGGGTAAGTTGCCATCTTGTACGACTGCTAGCGAAATTCGCAGGGCTGTAAATAGCCTACGGCGATCGGATGTTTCCTGAGGGAGTCAGGCGTAACCATTGTGATCGCTGCGATCTAGAGTCAAGCGAATGGAGTTTAATCGAATATTAGTTATTCGATAGGAGTTAATCGAGTTGATCGAGTGAGAAACAAGTTAAGTTAAATAAGTTGAGTTGATCGGGTGGTTCGACCAAGTTAGTCGAGCCTAGTTAATCGAATCGAATTGGTCGAACCAAGTAAGTCGAGTTAAGTTCGACCAAGTTAGTCGAGCCTAGTTAATCGAATCGAATTGGTCGAACCAAGTAAGTCGAGTTAAGTTAGTCAAGTTAGTCGAGCCTAGTTAATCGAATCGAATTGGTCGAACCAAGTAAGTCGAGTCAAGTTAAGTTATCGATGTTAGTTTCATCGAAAGGAGTTATCGATGTTAGTTTCATCGAAAGAAGTTATCGATGTTAGTTTCATCGAAGGGAGTTATCGATTATAGTTTAATCGAAGTGAGATTTTCAAATATGAGATATTTGAAAAGGAAGAGTTATCGAATATTAGTTATTCGAAGAGAGATTATCGAATATCGTTTATTCGAGAAGGAGTTAATCGAATATAGGTTATTCGAAGAAGAGTTAATCAAATAGAGATTTCTCGAAGAGAGTTAATCGGCGAATTCGATTATATCGAATTCGGGAAAGTACTTATACTTTCCAGTGTTTAAATAGAGATTTATTTATTTATAAATAAATAAGTGTTAGGTTAATTATTCACTAATAAGAATAGAAGTTATAATTAAAGTTAGATAATTCGAAAAGAGGGATTATAACGTTATCGTTATAACCAATGTTTTAAATATAGAAGTGGATTAGTAAAATTGGATCCGAGAAAGGCGTAAAGAAGTTGTTAAAGATTAAAAGATAAACTTTGACCATTTTGAAGTTATAACGTTGTTCAATTAAGGTCTGAGAGGTAATTATACCCCAACTTGAGTGACTTCCTTCTTAACTAAGAAATGGTAAGGTTTGATCGTAAAGGAGTTTTGGAAATGTTTTCCAAACAAGAATCAGAAATGTTTTCTAAATACAGAAAACAAGGAATGGAAATGTTTCCAGTGTTGATAACATATATTTTCTAAATATAGAAAATAGCAAATGTTGAATATAGGGAAACAGGAGATGTAAAATGAACTAAAGAGATTAATGTCAAATGATGTTTGTTCGATATAATTTCCATCTGGAAATAATATCGTTGTTTGCACACTTGTTTTCTTTGATAGTTAAATCACAGACTATCGAAGTTTTAACCATTTTAACGTTGTTAATATGGAGAGACCGGTTGGTTTATTATCCATAGAACCACTCTGTATTGGCATAAGCGTCGCGAATCATATATGCCAAAGATAATTGAAGACGGAGTAAAATGCAAGGGCTATTGTATAAGTCTTAGATAACAGTGACTAAGATGGATATACGGAATAGTGCCTTCGGTTTGTCCAGTCTCAGGACAACTTGTATGGATGAAGGTCTGACAGAGTATATCTAATGGATCGCGTAAGTTGATCTGTTCAAACGTATTCACGTTTGGTGGCGGAGGAATTCGTTTCTCTTAGCTGTATACCCGTGTTATTTTTGGATAAGTCAATTTGTGATTTGGCGGGTATGACGATGTGATATTTCTAAGTGAACGAAGATGGATGTCTGACATAGTATTTCCAGACGGTCACGTACATTGATTTCTTCAACTATACCAAGAGTGGAAGCGGAGAAGGAAACTTCTTTTAGCTGACACGTAATGTACTGTTGTAAACGTCAATTAGTGATTTCGATGGATTTGACAATGTGGCATTCGAAGTGAATCTGATGTAATGATAAAGCGTAGCTTCTAGCCTCATCAACCGGTAAATGACAGAAATCGGGCAGGCAGCATGGCTAAGTCGGTCGCACCGAAGTAGGATGTATAATCACTTATCTAGATAATATTCATTTGTTTCTTAAATCTATCAATGCTGTCCCATATATATACGGGAACGGTTGCTGATCCCAACCGTTGGTGATGTACATTCGATACACTCAAGCGAAATGAGTGGTCGGTCATGTGTGGCTGAGTTGCAAGATGTTCTTGTTGAACTCCAGTGTATCGTTCCTAGAGTACACTGATCGGAAGGTGGTTCCATACCTGGTCATAGTTGGAAATCCATTATCCAATACGTGCTTGCGATTTTGATTGTATACTATATATGTAGAACGTGAGATGAAAGCGTTTTTGCTAGTTGATATCTATTTGTACATAGACATTATTATAATATCAAAAGGTTTTTGATATAAAGATATTTTGGATTCTCATAAGGGAAAAACCCGTTCCGTTCTGCGGCGTGGTCTTATGAGATATCGTTTACTTGTTCATATACCTGTTTAAACTGTTTTACTCACACCAGTCCCATGACTGACCCGGAGTTTACTTTGTTGTTTTCCCTAAACTCTTGGGTGCCTAATTTATATGGGCAGTCAAGTAGTCAGGAATTTGCAGATATACTTGGAGAGCTTGGAGCAGGAGGCTTCAAGATCATATAGCTATAGTTATTTCCGCTGTGTTGTAAGTGTTGTACTCTGATAAGTGTTATTGTATACATAACTGTTATATTTCAAAGTTATGTTATATATTATATGTTATTCGTTCCGCTGTGAGGTTCGTGTTACTCTGATGTTGTGTTCTTCTTCTTCTTCTATTCTAAGTTTCTATCTTATCTTTCCTCACCCTCTAATTTCTTTCATTAACTATTCGGTTATTTTCGATCCTTGGATGTTCGATATGTGTTGTATATCGGATAACCAAGATCGCATTTTTCCGGGTCGTTACAACAAGGTACGAACACAATAACAAAATTAAATCTCGTAAAATATTTCATTTTAAACGGTTCTCAAAATTTCGAAAGCACTTCCTTTATGTTCCCTGTGTACACGCAATTGTGTACTGTTCAGGGAACTAAAGGGAAGTGCTGCCGAAATTTTGTTGAATCGTTTAAATTGAAAATAGTTACGCGATTTAATTACGTTATTGTATTTGTAATGGGAGGTAGGATGATCCACCAGTAAATGATCAATTAACATAACATGCATTCAACAATAAAATTGTGAATCTATTTTAACATAACATGCATATATCAATTATAAGGGAATTTTGAAAATTTAGCGACGGACACAAAAATTGGTAATCTATTTCAACTATTAATGTTATAAAAGTAATAAAAATTGTGAATTTTATCATTCTTTCTCATTTTATATGTACTTAGGAAAAATGGATCACGATTATTTTAATGATCGAAGTTGGATGTACAAACGAAGAGAAACTGATGGCACAATAAACAAACAATTTATTAATGGTGTCAGCGTGTTTATTGATTTCACATTAAGTATCAACGGAAACAACGTCGAAATATGTTGTCCATGTAGTAGATGCAAGGTATTGAAGCATTTGATACCACAAATGGTTAGAGTTCATTTGCTTCAGTATGGTTTTGTGCTGAACTATTCACTTTGGGATCGTTATGGAGAACCATTAGCATCTACTTCTATACAAGTTGAGGAGGTAGTGAATAATGAAATTGCTACGACGAATCTCGTAGAACAAATGGTTGAAGATGATGCACGTTCAATGTTCCCGGTTCAACAATTTAATGATAACGATAGTAATGATGACGATGGTAATGATGAAGAAGAACCAAATATTGAAGCTAAAAAAAAATATGATCTATTAGATGCAGCGAAAAAACCCCCTTGGGAAGGCTGTGAAAGTGGAACTCAATTATCAGTAACTGCTGAATATATTGTGGTGAAATCTAAATACAACCTCACAGAAGCTAGATTTACAGCTGTTGTACACGCTACGAAATGGCATATGCCTCCTAATAATTTGATGTGCAAAAATCATTATGAAGTAAAAAAATGATGTCGGCCTTTGGTTTACCGTATCAAAAAATAGATACACGTCTAAAGGGTTGCATGCTATTTTGGAAGGAAGATATCAACCTTAAGAATTGTAGAATATGTAATCAAGAAAGATACAAACCTAGAAAGAAAAAGGGAAAGGAAGTCCCGTATAAACGTATGCATTATTTACCTATTATTCCTAGATTTCAAAGTTTATATGCATCTTCTGTAACCACGCAACATATGAGATGACACAGTGTGAGAACACAGGAAGAAGGTACGTTAACACACCCATCCGATGGAAAAGCATAGAAGCAGACCAAAAGTATCCCAATTTTGCATCTAAGAGTTCATAGCTCTTTTTACAGGTAACAGGTACTCATGTTATCTCATGCCTTGTTTTTGCATAGCTTTTTCATGTTTATACTATGTTATGTTGTTATCCGTAACAGGTGATGTCACAAGGTGGTGATGAGGGTGGTCCGTTGGACTTATCATGTCCTGTGGTCTGACCTAAGCCAAAAGCCAGCAAAGGGTAAGTACTAAGTTTTTAGTATAAATTTAATTTAAGTACAATAAGTTATATAAATTGTTGTTCTAATAGCCATGATCTTTTTTTCCGTTTAACAGAGGGGTTTTAAGTTGGAGCCGTCCAACACAGTCTTGAAGATATCAAGACGCGCTTATCAGGCTCGCATGACTGCATGTTGGCCCACATGAACGTCAGTACCAGACATTGTTTAGGAGACCATATGACAGGATTTTCTGGTACGTATGTGTGATATAACATTTATTACGTTAAGTAGTCATGCGCCTATTTGATAAGTTCAAGTGTATGCTATTTTAAGAAAAATGCAGGGTTCGGTGAATCTCCAGGAGACAAATTTGGATCTCGTCAAGCGCCACTGGAACAATAAAGTGGCAAAAAATTACAGAGTGACGATGAACAACTTAAAATCAGGTGGGAAAAGACCGCCTTGGATGGGCGAAACGGTGTGGGATGCGCAATATACTTATTGGAATAATAATGAGGAGTTTGTAGTAAATTTATTGCATATTTATTTTAAATTATTCTATTCAATTAATACGTGATTTAGAATAATACATTTTTTTTAAATTTAAATGTATAGGCCTCGTCTGAGAGAAATGCAGCTAATAGGAAGAAGAATCCGGTTATGCATCGAGGTGGGTCCCAGTCGTTTCAGCACCATCATGAGGATCAGGTATATTTAGTAATTGCATCGTTTAGAATTAATAGTTGATTTAACTTTAAGTTTTAATTTACAAACACAAACACACACACACACACACACACACACACATATATATATATGCATGCTTATTTCAGGAGAGAGCACGTATGGCTCCTGTGTCGTACTGGGATGTTTTCGAGCATACACATGCATTGAGTCAGATTGACGACACAGGCTCAGTTTCGTACAGTTGGGACCATGATGATAAGGTGCATGAGAGATATGTAAGTATAGAATAGTTAAGTTAGAGTTATAATTTAATTAAAATAGTGTTATCTAATTTCATTTGTTTTATGTTTAACAGGAGAAATTTCAGGCACATAGGGCGCAGTTACTGGAATCTACTAGGAAGATTGAGTTGACCAAGGACGATGAGGACATGATATTTGATGCTGTCATGGATCCGCCTACCCGGAACAGACGATATGGTTATGAAAATCTAGTGGTAATACTAAAATTTATAATATAAACTTAAATTTACTCCAAATGCTAATATGAAATACTGAAAATCTAAAATTATATACAGGTTAGATCATCTCAGTAGACATATCAGAGGGCTCAGGACAAGGAAGAAATCGCGCAGCTAAAAACAGAAATTGTCGAGCTTCATGAGCGTGAGAGTCGCCGTGAAAAGCAGATGGAGTTGCTTAATCAAAAGATGGATGAATTCATTGCTCGGTGCAGTACGCTACAGAGTTGATCAGGTTAGCTTGTTTTGATCTGTGTGTTAAGAGTTGGTGAGGCTTGCTACATGATTGTTGTATATATTATTATGATGGTTTGGACATGATGTTATGATGGTATGGTTTGCACATGGTGCTGGTTATGATTTTTGGACATGGTTATGTTGTTTTGGCGACGTTTGGTTATTATGTTATGTAAATATTGGTTAATTTATGTGTTTTATGTTTGACTTTTATTTTATACTGTGTTCCGGTGTATATATGGTTAAGATTGTGAGTTATATTCTCGAAATGGAGCAGTTTCGATGATTATATATGTGGTGTGTGGCTTGAAGTGGCAATTCTGAAATTTGAAAAAAAAACATCCAGATTTTCAACGGTAAGCAACGGCTTATAGGTCCGATCATTTCAACGGCTTCCAATGGCGTCAGACGACTAATTTTTAACGGTTTTCATCATTTTCTAACGTCCCTTTGGCCAAAAATAAGGGACACATGACCATATGTATCAGTTGGAAGCCGTTGGAAAGTTGGCGTTGTTTGCATTGGAAGTCGTTGGAAGCTGTTGATCTGTATACCAACGAATTGACCAACGGCTTCCAACGGGGTTTCCAACGACCGCCAACGGCCCCCTAGCCGTTGGAAAACCCAGTTTCTCTTGTAGTGCTCAAAGCAAACGTGTAATTCAACAAATACTGAACGTATCTCAAATGCATCAATGTTTTAAAACATTGGATCTCTCTGATCCAACAACCTTGAGCACGGATGAACTTATGCTTTGGTTTTTGCTAAAAAGAAAACAGTTCTGGCATCGCGCCTCCCTGAATGCTACACTGGTGCTGCTGGAACAAATTCTTTTGAGTCAAGGCATCTTGGGTGGTATCAAATTCAATAGTAATGTTACATTTTTCCTTTCAATAGTCTAATTTATTCCGAATATCGAATTGAATATTCAGTTTTTAATTTAGAACACCGAATCACTGCTGCGCATCCATTTAAGGGACATTCAAACTTAAACGTCCGTTAAATGGACGTCCAATAATCCAAATAATAATAATAATTATTAAATGCTTATTTTTTAAATACCTACATCTAAACATTTAACCATTGGAAAACTCAGTCGGTTTTAAAACTGAATATTTACGGTGCGTTCGCTTTTTATCTTTTAGTTTTCGGTTTTCGTACGTATAAAAAGTACAAACAATGCACACATATCGTGAAAAACAATCATTTTACAAAACGACGTTAACACATAAAAAATAGCATTTTTCCGTATTTTAGTAAGCAACGGCAAAAGGACGTTGAATTCATACATCCACCATTCTTCATCATCCCCTCTATCTTTAGTCCGTCACCTTCGTTAACCTTCAAATCTTTGCATTTTTCGAAATTAACGTTGAAAACTCAAAATTCAAAATAAACCAAACACTAGCTTAGTCTTTTGATTATTCAGCCCTTAAATCAATGCCTAACAAACTGAATATTACACGTACAGTTCTATATTTATGCTTCAAACATATGATCCTTTTTTATTTTTGATGAGCCAAACTTTTGTGCGCCAAAAAGAACAGGATAAGTATGATTATGTTAACAGATACAAGTAGTATGTGAAAAAATAAGAGGGGAAATATCTTACAATAGAAGATATAATTGTACTAGTGAAAATAGCGCATACTTTGCTCTCTAAGACAAAAAAATTAAGTGACACATGGTATAAGAACGGCGTGTAATACATCAGAAACTTACTATGGTTTTTACTCTTTACGTACTTAGTCATATTAAAAGTACTACAGTGACAACCAGTCCAAAATACACGTCTAAACTTGTGCATTTGCTCTTACAAATCAAAATATGATTCACACTTGATTTCAGAAAGGAACAATTTTGCATTCGTACAATTATATCTTGCTCTTGTTATGGTAGAATGTGTTAGAAACCTTAAAATTATGGGTAATTTGCGGATATAGGCCTGTTTTATAAAACTATAACAGATTTAGACATGTTTTCGAATTATTTATAGATATAGGCCTGTTTTGACCAGGTATCCATTAACGAATTTTCAAAATTTGCCAACACAATTCCTGCTACAAAGATTATTTGCAACACATTACCAACAAATATAAACACAACATACAAACATTATTCACTACTCGGTAATTTCTGAAAAACAAAATGTTGTAACACTAGCTTTCATCCAATTTAACAACATGCAAACAAGTTAGTCGATCAAGTATTCATTACAAACAACTTTCATCCAATTCGAGTACCCATTACAACCAAACAAGACGTGGTAGAAGAAAAGATATAACTTGCATATAAACGTCGTTCAATAAAACGAATTATAGGACAAAGCATACAAACATCGTTCGACACAATATAACATAATTTTGAATACAAACATATAACTACGACCCAATACAACAAAGAATACACTTAGTTGCGTGGTAAACCGTAACAACCAGTAAGAATTTCATTTTTTATTGCAATTCATTCTTTCCAAGCGACTAACCTCAGCTTGCATCTCAAATGCGTACTGGATACCCTTCTCCATCAACAGTGGATCGATCCAAACAAATTACAACTTTGCAATCCTTGGCAACTCTATGCATCTATGTATGCTTTGCAACCATAAAAGCGATGACTGCATTCGTTTGACTTTAAGAAACAAGCACGTTACATTCGACTCCGCAATAGCAAAGGACTGAACGATCCATCATGCTAGATCTTGACATATCAAGGTTTTTTCGAGCAAGTACTTCCCTCAACGGAGCATGGATGGATTATTGAACCAATCCGACATGCTGGACTGCCACGCTAGATTGTGTAGCACTAAAGAGTTTGGACTCTAATTCGGCAGCTTCCACTTGGCCTTCCAATTGCGTTTCAGGCACAAATTCGACATCTTCGTCTGCTTGCTCCTTCCGTTCGTAGTCATCATACATTTGAACCATGGTTTCATCCTCAAATTCCCAATTAGCCATTTTGACCTAGATGAAAAGTGAAAACTTGAAATAAATGAATAATGTTGACAAATCGTGAAGTACATAACAATATAGGGAAGTGAAGAGCAAATAAGTGAACAAATTTCTTACCTACAAGACTTGGTGAACTATTGTTTAGAAAATCAGCTTTTTAGATCTAGTTTGAGGCAAAAAATAATGAAGAGAGGAAGAGAGGCTGTCTGCTCTTTAATATAACAGGTCTGTGTTCGCGAATTTTGAGAATTCACCTTTGTGAACGAGCCTGTAGAATCCAGCCAGACCAAACAAATACCAAATACCCAATTGCTCGCCTATTCCCCTAAAATGGCGGACAACTTTTTCCCTTGGGCGACTTAGATCTACCCTCATCCTTGCACCTCCACTCTTATCCACCTATTTTCTCATCCATTTCTTCCTTCGTCAACGATGGCCAAGAACAATAAAATAAAGTCTCATATCCAATCCTCGATGACAACCAGATTTGGAAGTCGCTCAAAATCCATTCAGTCGTTGGCTCTCTGATATTGACCTTGAAACTGTTGCTGGTGCTTCTCCTCTTATGCCCGTTTATACGCTGTCGGATAATCATCCCTTGAATGCTTTAATAGCTGACACTAACGTTGTTGGGCGTTCCTCCTTTACGCCTTCTCCCAGTAGGGGTAAGACTCCTTTAACTTTTATGCGGTGCAGGCTTCTTATGCTTGGCTAGTGCCAGGGGAGAGTATGTCGGATTGTGATATAGTCGCTCCGTAGTTACCTATGTTAGGGGCAATGAATGTTGATTTGGGTTTGAATTTGGTAATTGATGCTTCCAATCTGGGTATTGGTTGGAAAAGGGGTGGTACTGTGGTGCTTGCAGATGTTGGCTTGATTGGCAATTGATCCCCTTGCACTGCGAATTGTGAGAACCAGCAGCGAACACCACATGCTCGACAAAATTCTCCTTTCATTTTGTTTTCAATGTTGTCCACTCCTCCTCACAATGCTGCTAATGCTAAGCTGAAGTGGACATCCTTGTTTAGCGCATTGCGTAAGATTGCTGGTGATTATAAACCAATCGACTTCGCCATCCCCCACGATGATTTTGGGTCGGTTCCTCCTTCGGAAACTTTCCAAGAATCAAGGTCATTTTGGAAAGCCAATCTAGTTGGCTTTTTCTTGACTCTAAACCTTCGGGTGTGGACATCACTGTGTGTAGGTTGTCCTGGAGACTACGGGGTTCTATGGGTATAACCTTCGTAGATGGCCTCTATTACTTGATGTTTTCTCTACTTGAGGAATGGCTTCGTGCCTTGGAGGAGCCTCCGGCAATAGTAGATGGAAAGCCCTTTATTGTAACAACCTGGAGCACTTCATTTGATAGGGTAAAAGAGCAAGTACTATCAACTCCTGTTTGGACCCAATTCACATATGTTCCCTCTGTTCTATAACTTATTATTGGCCTGAATTGACTAGCCTGTCATATTGGTAAATTGAAGTGTTTTGATGCCAACAAATAAGCCAGGAAAAACTTAGTGTACGCCCGTGCCTTGATTGAGATCACTGCAGATAACCCCTTACCTTCTCAGATCAAAGTTAGAATTGAAGATCGAGAATATTTAGTTGATGTAAAGTATAAATGGAAACCTTACATTTGCACGATGTGCAAGGCTTTTGGTCATATGGTGGATAAGTGTAGTTTTACTATTAGTTCTTTACCTCTGCCAAAAAAAACACTTCCTTGTCCTCCTGTTAGAGTTTGGAAAGCCAAATCCAGAATAAAAGTTCCTGTAAATGACCCTCCTTTGGTAGTGGATGATGTTGATACTAGTGTCCAATGGAATAATGAGGAATGAGCTTGTATTCGTGTAAGGTCAGAAATGCGCTATATTTGGAGCGGTACTTCTACAAGTTTGTTGGTGATGTTGGCGATACTAGACGTCTTTTTATCGCCCCGTGAGGCAAAAATTGCAGCTTTGGGATGAGGGTGAGATTGGGACTGACAATGATAGTCTCTTCCTGGACACAATTCGGGATAGGAAGTTCATATTCTCTCCAGAATTGCGTGATTTTGTTGAGAATATTATTGGTATTATTTGCACTCATGAGGCTTCAACTATAGATTTCTCGGTGTTGGAGCCTGATAGTTTGTTTAGGGATGATGCTTTGTAGTTTGCGGTAACTTTGCTATATTTTGCTGTTGCTGTTTTTGTGACTGATTTTTTCCAAATTTAGTTGAACTGTGCATGTGCAGTTCACCTGTTTTTTTCCTCTTTTAATAAAAAGTGGTACATCCATTATAAAAATGGTTCGCCTTACCAAAAATATATATTCATATTATATGAATAACCATACCATATATTCAAATAGTATTCAAATACCGACCAAACAACATAAACCGACTACGAATCCAAATATTCGAACATACCAAATAATTAAACATACGCTGCTTCTATTCAAACATACCAAATCCAAATATGCAAACATACCAAATAATTAAATATACCAAATCCAAATATTCGAACATACCGAATAATTAATCAAACCAAATCCAAATATCCAATCATACCAAATAATTTAGCATACACTACTTCTATAACCAACCAAATGTGCACTAACGATAATTCTGGATAATTAAACATACCAAATCATCCCCATTTATTCCAGCCCAGGTGTCCGCCTAGCCAGCGGTGTGGAATTTGATAACGAACCATTGCTGCTACTACTTCTATGTTGTCATGCAGTGGATGAAGTGGGTAATGTAGATAATGGTTGTGACGGGACATGTGTAAATTCTTCATGTTCTGTAGCTGCTAGAGGTGAAGGTGGACCTATCGGAGGAGTAGATGGACCTACTGAAGGAGGAGGAGGAGGAGATAGTGGTCTGGGACTATCAAGTTTGTTTCTGCACATCATCACATCTAAAATCTTTTGGATATTTATGCACATACTATTTTCCTCCTCATTAGTCTACCTTTGGCAGAGCCTTCTGCTTCTTCCCATGCTCGGCTAATACCAGCATCATGTACATTTAAAAGAAAATTATTTACATAAATAAATGTAATTAATTGGAAATAATACTAACCACGTTAACTTACTACGTTCCTCTCTAGTGGTGGTCTGGAAACATATGGTGCTAAAGCCGATTCTGTTGGGGGTTGAAGGACATAGCGTCGGGTAATGTTCCAGTACCACCTCACATACTGCTCCATAAAAATAGTGGGCTCCCCCTCAACCTCAGTAGCATTATGACGGTTATTTCATAATGCAACAAGTGTCGGTTAGTCCTGCACATTATAAGCTTGTAAGTAAGGAAGCACATCGTCTTCTATATGCTGCATCATACCAAACTATCTCATAACCCTGTCCGGAAGATGCCAAGCGCTGGTTGTTTAGGCTATCATAGGTACTCTCGCAGTCCAGAGGTACTTATCGGCTGTACACATGGGTGGAAGTGTGGCAAGCACATCTTGATCAGTGTATGGTGTCCATGTAACCTTATCTTTCTCAAGCACATCCAACACATTACGGTAGAACTTCACACTTCATCTTGGTGTTTGTCTCGTATTTTTCTGTCCTACCCACCTGTTACACGATTTTAAAGCATGTATATTACGAAATGATTTTTTTATGCTTAACAAAATAAACGATTAATAAGTATACCTGGCACAAAGCTGCATCGATGGATCGATAGGATTAGGCCTCACCAACAGTCTTCCGATTGGAAGACTAGTCCAGGACCAAAGCTGTATTTCATAAAAAATTATTAAGAAAATAGAATGATGCATAATATTTTATAATAATAAACAATAGAAATACGGTTCTAACCAGAACAAGTGTCATACAACCTCCAATAGTGTCATACTATAACGTAGAGAGCTTAGAGAACTCTTGATACATATATGCCAACACTGCACTACCCCATGGATATTTACCACATCTCCCTAGATCAGCTAAATATGGTTGCCATCTCAAATCTACACAAGTCTTGGTATGGTTGCACATCAGTCTACAAGATATAATGTGCAATATAACGCAACGAGCCCGCTGTTGAATCTTAATCTCTATGTCATTTGCAAGAATATCTTTTGTCAATTGGCGATGAAACCACATGCCTCAACGAACTCATGACCCCTTACTTGATCGGTCGGTGGATCTGGCCCAAGTAGGTCGTGACATAACTCCAAATAATCAAGTCTTCCTCCTCCGTATGCAGCAGCATTGCCTTCAATAGGCAATCCTAGCAAAATATCTACATCTGCCAATGTGTTGGTCATCTCACCGACAAGGAAGTCAAAAGTGGATGTCTCTGGCCTCCACCTGTCTTTTAGAGAAGTAATAAGATAATGATCCAACTGGATGTATCCTAATCTCGTAACATGCGTAAATCCATCCCTCTCAATCTAAGTCAGAACACCAGGATGTGAATATGATGTGGAGTGGTCAATGACGAAATCTACCTCGTCACTCTGAAAATTTGAGAGATAACAAAAAAATCATGGTTTGATGTCCAATGCAGAAAAGAATACTAAACATTATAAAATGCAACATTTACAAAAAGCCACCTGCATACAACTATGGTTTGGTGTCTCATGCCGTTGTTGAAGAAATAATACGCTTGCATCAACCGGTCTAGGCTCCATCTCGAAATACTCTACAAAATGCAAAATTAACTATTAAAGATGTTTACATAAGTATTATTTTCTAAAACATGTTATACTTTTCTAGAATAGGTTTAAACATGTTAGCTTTCCTAAACATGTTATACTTCTCTAATAAAAAATAAAATAAGGATTATTTGCCCCCATTTTAAACATGTTTAAACATTTTTATTTGCAAATGTAGATCATTCTTAAAAATAAAAAAGGGTGGAAATAATCGTTTACACAAACAAAGAACATTATCTACAACAACATTTACAACGCAATGATTTTTTTTCAATTTGCACACATCTACAAAATAAACAACTCCAACGGGTCGTCAATCACATATTCCAACGATCCTAACTCCTAACAAACAAGCTTAATATCGAACTCAAATGCACACAACTTCATTTTTAATCAACCACATTATAAAACCATACTAAATCCTAACTATATAACCCAATAACCTACCATTAAATATCCAGCATGCTAAAATCAAAAATGTGAATAATGCACACACCTATATTTGTAATTACAACATATAAACTTCTTACTATTAACATACAATCAATTCCATAACCTATATTACTCAAAATTAGATGACCTAATTTCAAAAATGAAAGTTAGGGTTTAGATTTGTACATATTTTGTGTTGTACGACGGATGTGCTTGCCATTGTATGCTTTTTGGAGCAATTAGAAGGAAAAATGGATGAAAATGAATTTGATTTTGTTTTATTTATTTCTCGAGCGGGCTGGAAAGTGGAATTGGGGAAAATGAAGAGAGAGTGGGGGAGAATGGAGCTCTCGGGTTTATGTGTACCAGGGTCTGTGCGTTGGCAAATTTAGAAGTTTGCCTATTGGGAAATTTTGAAAATTCGCCAATGCATAGACCAAAACAGTTCTATGATTATAAATAAATCAAAAACAAGTCTATATGTGTTATAACTATAAAAAAGAAGTCTACATATGAGATTTTTCCTAAAATGTTTAATGAGATATAATTCACACATCGTCAAAATTATGTATATTTTCATATTTATGTAGCAGATTCTCAATTCTTATATTAATCCTTAGGTTTAGATAATTTTACGCGAGGGGGGCCAATATAGCCATGAACTAATAAACATGCACGCAAATCTTCGCCCGTATTGAGCAAAACCGGGGTCGGGTCCACTAAAAGAGGACTAGACGATTTTTGCTTAAATTCGAAGAGAACTGTCTGTTTAATTATAGACAGACGCAACGTTTACCAATGGAAATGACCGTTGCAAAATCAAACAAATGAAGAGATGCATGTGTTCGCAATGGAAATGACCGTTTTAATTGTTGAAGAGACGCAGTCGAACCTAAGCTTTGCAATTGTTGAAGGGACACAAAAATTTTCCAATTGAAATAAGCGTTGCAAATGCAAGTTAAAGAGATACCACTTTTCCTAACGGAAACAATCATTGCAAATTTGGCTATAAATAGAGAAGGAAACCTGACCGCTTTCCTCACTCAAACTATTTTTGAATGATATCCTCTTTCTCTTCATTTCTGCAAAATTCCAAATAGTCTTACATATCACACAGACGATCATACACATCACAATCTCGAGCAGATAATGATTGTTGTATCTTGAAATATTTTGAATAAAATCTTAAGGAGATTGTCACGACAAGCCTCATACAAAATTTACTTCTGCATCTCGATTAAATTCTACTCCTTGTAAATTTATTTACATATACTACTGCTATCATTTTTATTAGAAAGTATATCGTATTTATCTGTGCAGTTAAAGCACTCAGCAGATCCAATGCGGCGGAGGTGTAAAGAGTTGTAATGAGGATAAAGCGAGGAAATTGCAGGATATAGCGGATGAGTTTAAAATAGCATATAAAACTCGTATTCAATGCTTTAACAAATATACAAATGATAAATAAATGAAAATTTAATATTTAATTTAATTATAATTTGTAGCTTCTTAATTTTAAATAAAAGCGTATGCAAATATATGTAAATAAATGTAAACTTTTTTAGTTTGATTACATTTAATAGAATATAATAATATTTTCTATTTTGAAAAATATATTATAAAAAATTCTATTAGAATACTAATTTTATTAAAAAAATAATGTGGAAATGTCTATTTTCAATTCATTTCTTTTATAGAAGATATAGCAGAAATAGCGGAATATAGCTAAAATAATGGGATACATCGGGAATATTTGGAATATTGCGGGGATTAAAGCGAAAAGGCTATTTCAGAGGCTATTTGAAAATAGCATAGCAATAAAAATCCGCTATACGATATAGATGGGATATTGTGGGGGTAATAGCGGGGAATAAACTGCACAGGTTTCTATTTAATAGTGAAATGGTATTTATTATTATAGTTTAACACAACACTTTACTGTTGTTGTAACACCCTCATACTTTTCTAAGCCCAAATTTCGACAAAACTCGAAACTCATTCAAGTATGGAGAGTATAAATCTGGTACTTGCAGATAATGAGCATGAGCATGACTTACTCACGGCAGAAACAAGATAGGATAACAAGTATTGATTAAGACAACTACCTTGAAAGCAAATCGCCACATCAATACCGAGCTTGAGGGAACAAAAATAGAAACCAAACTCGACTACTTGTGAAGACCTGCCTTCTCCAAGATAAACTTGAGCGTTGTAATGAGAAGGGAGTCAGAACAACAAGTCATGATGAGTAGAAAATGTATAACACTGTCTGTAATACACAAATGCATCCCGTTTTGTCTCACCCAATTCATATGTCTAACAAGACTAGTAATTCTAAACTAACTTTTTAATGATTACACACAACGATTAACTACCACACCTAACCTTGCTCGAAAAACTACCACACCTGAGGTAGCACTTTCCCACAGATAACATTATTGCAATATACTGAGATATACTTTTACGCATAAGTATGAAGCCTTTAAACCACCATTCCACCAAATACTAAATATGAGAGATCTCCAACTATTCAATATCCTATTAATAAAGGAAGTGGGTCAAATCTATATATCCACTTATGACCTCACTAATAATATACCATAAAGGCAGATCCATTGATCACTTAATAACTTACTAGGTGGTTTGCTACTCACTAATATAAATTAGAGGACATTAGCTATTAAGTCATATTAATTTAAGGCTTCAGTCATTCATGCATATCCCCAAACCCTGCATAAGGCGAGAGATATTATGTAGACACTTATTACCTTAAAGCTAAGTGGATGACTATACATCATTCATGAACTTTCCCCCATCGGACCCATTTGTTACTATCTAGCTAACCTTATTGTATAACCCCATAGTCACTTAAAACTTCCTGCAGAATTAGCATTCCTATGAACATTTAATAGATTATCACAAAATGTACTTTAACCCTGTCACTTACGACCTAGAGGAAGCAGACTATCATGGAGATTACTGATCTCTTAGCTTCTTATTTATAGGGAGATGAGCTACCTGATCTTTAAATACCTTTCAAGGGCGAACCCTATGAGTCTACCCTTAAGGGGAAGGGAAGTCCAATCACTTAATATCCAACATGCGCATCCTATTACTTAATACCTCTAACCCCGAAGTACGCCACACTATGAATTATTTCCTTTTCCGTTCCCTCTTTTGGAAGGGAGACGTGCCCTACAACTACTTAATACCTTAACACTTGAAGTAAAACTTCAAGAAATAATTTGCGTTCGCAATAATTGTCGTTACGGGTTTCTATGGTTAATCATATCTCACATCAGTTGTACATGTATCCGACTGCTGGAAAGTGTTGACTTCTATCGAATAGGGCAACTGAATTTGCATTATTAACCTACTAAGTCCAATTCTTATTTCAATTAAAGAAATTGTTTCTAGAATTAAACTAAAATAAGATAAGGATGATTTCCTATGACTCTCTAAGATATTATTTATTTCCTTATTGGACTTAGCATATTACGGCTATTAATGTCCCAAATTCTCATTAAATCTCTTTAATCAAACTTATTATTATAATGGTCACATGTCATTAATGACACTAACGGTCACATTTCCGAAGGCAATGGACACTCAGTCAATTTAATTCCATAATTGTCTCGTGCCATTAGTAACCTAATGGTCATGTTTCCTAAGGAAATAGGCAACCTATTAAATGTCATTTATATCAGTCCCATCTAATTGCCTTAATTCTAATTGTTGTAACTCCCTGAATATTACTACTGTTATTTAATTTATTAGTTCTTATGTACGTACATATATATAAGTTTATTATATTGATTTCCCTGATTGGAGTCACAACATTTATTCCTATTTATTTTGAATTGTAACCATTTGACACTTATAACCTATTCATTTATTTTCCTAAAACATACATGGTTACAATATCAGTTCTCTTTTAACCTATTTGTAACCATTCAATTATAGCAATTAACTCCATATTTATTGCTAACAATACAACGATTACAAATATTCATTTCCACTTATTATGGGAAATATTACCATAAATATATTCCTATAAAAATGGAAACCATTCAACATTCAAACACACAACATAAGTTTATTAATAATGTTTATAGCGTTAATTATGTAGGTTGGATGGATACAGTAACAATAATTATATGTATATATAGCGTGGTATTTACGTAGTTACTAATTATGTTTTATTATTATTATTATTCATATTCTAGTTCAATCTAACGACTAGAATAACTCTTTTTGTGTTTAATCTTATTGAACTCAAAATCTCATATGAATCTTATTCACTGTAATTATTGAAAATTTTGCCCAAACTATTCAAAAGAGGGAATATTGACATATTTCAAATCACAAGAAAATGGTAATATTTTATTTAGAATAGATGATGTAAACTACGTGTAAAATACGTGAATTTAGACATCTCTTCCTATTTGATTCATTTATATTCCTTTTAGATTTTAAATAGTGCCTTTTATATAAAAAGAGAAAAAGGAAAATTTACAACAATCAAGTAAAACCCAGCAAATACTAAACACAAAACAGGTTTGTAATTCTAAAGCAACGAGCTGCACAAATTATACATTTACACTCAAATCCTATAAATCTGGATTAATAATAACATTACAAATCTAACAATATTTAGGGACTGATTTCCGGATTTAGGGTGTCTAGTACAATAACCACAAACTATCCAAAAGAATTTTAGGCAAAGATAAGAACACTATAACCGAAAGGCCTACAAATCTATATTACTTTTATATATAAAAATCTCAGATTTACACCAGCTAAAAATATCTGATATTTTTAGGCATACAAATCCAGATTTAACACATATGAAGCAAATATGATATTTCTAACAATGAATATATTTCCCACTCACCTGAAAGTCATTCCCAATCCAAATATGAATATTTCTTTTATGCTTATAATTCCAAATCTTAAAGATCTACAATATGCATATAAAAGGAGACACATATATACATGTTAAATTTTTTTAGATATGAGAAAAGAATTTGAAATGTGAAGGAAGACTATAAACAAAGATTAGATATTTTTAGGTCTATCTCAGTCCTGGATTGCTGCCATCTTAGCAGGATCAACCACAACTCCATTTCTTGAAACAACATGGCCTAAGAATCTCACTTCGTCCTTCCAGAGGTGACACTTCGAAAACTTAGCCTTCAGTTGGTACTTTCGCAAGATTTCCAAAACAATCCTCAAGTGCGTCTTGTGCTCATCCTCGTTCCAGGAGTAAACCAAAATATCATCCACGAACACAAGAACAAACTTGTTCAACTGATCTCTGAAAACCCTATTCATAAGATCTACAAAATACGCTAGCGCGTTAGTCAACCCGAATGGCATCACCAACCATTCAAGGAAACCAGATGGTGTCCTAAAAGTAGTCTTCAGCGCACTATCCCTTTCCACTCTTAATTGGTGAAACCCCGTTGCCAAATCCATCCTAGAAAACACTTTCACCTCGTGAAGTTGGTCGAACAAGTCATCTATCCTTGGCAACGGATACTTGTTCTTCTTGGTCATTCAGCTCACGATAATCAACATACAATCTCAAAGATCCATCATCCTTGGTTGCAAATACCACTGGTGCACGCCATTCATACGTACTCCTCCATATGAACCCTTTTCCCAAAAGGTCATGAACTTGCACCTCTAACTCTCCTTGTTCCTTAGGCGCCATCCGCCTAAGAAGCAAAATGATTGGTCTAGCACCCTCAACTAAATCAATTCTAAACTCAATCTCATGATGTGGCGGTAATCCTTTGACCTCGTCAAAGACGTCCTCAAACTCATTTGTGATCGACACAGATGACAAGCCATCCTATGGAATCACAAATGAACATAGATAGCTTACGAAGACCCCATCTTCGGGCTTACATCTAATCAACACCTTTCCCCTTCCACATCCCGGACTCTCACCTCTAACTTCTCGCAATTCACTCTTTCCGCATACCTCCTAAGCCAATTCATGCCCAAGATGATCCCTAACCCAGTGAAGTTAAGAACAAAGCAATCACACACAAAGGAGCAACCATGACTCGATAACACTAGACCACGACAAAGCATGCACAAACTGGACAAACCTCCCCAACTGGATTACTCACGATCAGCGGTCTAATCTCGGTTTCCAGACCCAAGCGACACATAAGCTCATTACAAATAAACGAATGTGATGCTCCGGTGTCGAACAACACTCGAACTGAAACACCATTAATGGAAAGAGTACCTTGCACGATGACACCCTTTCCTTTCTCTTCAGCAGTAGGACCTTTCGAAGAAGATGGCACAGTCTCCAAAGCATAGGCCCTCACAATCTGCTTTCCCTTAGCTGCTTCTGGACAATCCTTCTTCTCATGCCTAGGTTTTCCACACTTGAAGCACTTCTTCTCAACCGTGGGATTCTTACACTCGTTAGAAAAATGACCTTTCTATTGGCAGTTAAAGCAAACCACCTCACTCTTTGGCTTCTTCTTACCATTCTTTTCTTTCTGCTGTTGTTGCTTCCTCTTCTTGTTTGTATTGTTATTACCACCCTGCTATGGTTTCAGAGCTTCCTTAGTTGCAGCGACAACATCCTCTCCTTTTTCTGGAAACAAGCTCTCATGCCGAATAGCTTTCTCGACTATCTTCTCGTATGGATCGTCCAAGTGATCCACCAACGGTTTCCCAATGTGCTTGTCCAAACCCATCACAAACTTCTCATTCTTCTGGTATGGTGTCTCAATGTATGAACGAGCATACTTGGACAAGGCTTCGAAGTCAGAGATATACTCTAGCATTGGTCGACCATTCTGCTTGAGTTCCACAAACTTTTTGAACAAAACTGGCTCCTGAGCCATAGAGATGAACTTTGTCTCGAAATTGACTTGGAACTGCTGCCATGTAATCTCTTCCTCTGGAGTCTCTAACATAACGGAGCTCCACTAATCCGCGACTCTACCTTGTAGCTGCCTCGATGCAAGCTTCCTCTTCGTTGTATCGTCTATGCCCAAGTCTCCAAAGATCCTAATGCAAGCATCCATTCACCTCTGAACTTCTTCCGTCGGATATGTCCCTTTGAAAGGCCTTCCTCTAACAGAAGCAAAGTCTTTGCACAGCTTTGCGAAGTCCACAACTCTTGGCACTTGCACTTGGACTCCATCTACTGCATCCGAAAAATGCGAAATCCATCTGCATCCGCATCCGAAAGCGGATAAATATCCAATATCCGGAAAAGAGGATGTGGATACAGATATAGGCATATCCGCATCCGAAAATTATCCGTCCTCTTTTTCTCATGATTATAGCTTAAATTTTGTGTATTTTAACATAATTAAATATAATAATTTATTATTTTGCAAAATTAAAAGTCTACTAAAAGTATGCTAAGTGCTCAAAATTATATATTATCATTATATTTATTTATTTTTAGCACTTTAGTAATCTATTGGGTTGAAAAAACTTAATACTAAGCTAAAAAAATTCATTTATGTTCATTGATTTATCGATCGTTAGTGGAGCGGATAATTATCCGATATCCGTCCGTATCCGCGAATGCGGATATCCGATATCCGAAAATGGTTTCGGATGCGGATATGGATATGGATATGGCACTATCCGCATCCGAAAGTATCCGTTGACAGCCCTACCTAGAGCACTGGTGTTGCTGGAACAAATACTTCTAAGTCCAAGACATCTCGAGTGATATCAAATTCAATATCAACGTTACATTTTTCCTTTTCAGTTGTTATGAATATCGGATTGAATATTAGGTTTTTAATTCAGAAAACTGAATCACTCCTACGCATGCATTTAATGGACATGCAAACTTGAACGTTCATTCAGTACCTAACATCTGGACGTTTGACTATTGGAAAACTTAATTGGTTTCGAAACTGAATATTTAACAATCAAGTATATTATGCGTAAGTTCAAGCTGATATCACATGTCTCTCTTGATGTACTATATCAATGTTTCCAACATATGATCCATTTCTATTTCTGATGAGGCAAACTTCTATGCATAAAAAAGAACAAGAGAATTTTGTTTTTGTTATAAAATACAAGTATGTGAAAAAACAAAAAGGAAAATATCGTACAAAAGGAGATATAATTGTAATAGTGAAAATATTTTGCCATTTAAGACTTTAGAAAAAAAAAATAAGCGACTCTCAGTATAAGACTAGTAAAACTTCAGAAAAACATAGTATTTGGGTTTTTTACTTTTTACTCTTTACTCACTGATTCAAATTAAAAAAATTATAATGAAAACCAGTCCAAAATCCATGTCTAAACTCGTGCATTCGCTCTCATAACTCAAAATAGATTCATACTTGATTTCAGAAAGGTGCAATTTTGCATTCATAATATTACGTCTGTGTTGACGTGTAAAATTGTCGTCAACGCTCAAGATTTCTAATTACTTAGGAATTAACATTTTCCTTGGAAAATAAAGTATGGAAAGCTATAAATCACATAAGAGATTTATAGTGGTTCGGCCACGCTAAGGACCTACATCCACTTTGAAAGTGTTGTTGGTATTTTATTGACAATCAAGAGTTACAAGTATGAAAGCATCTCATGACATCCTTTTTACAAACATTTCTAAGGATTTCAAGGTCATATATGTCATATACAAATATTTGGGAAGAAGACAATTTTGCCCTACTTCTTCTTCCTCAAAGCATAAATTCCATTAAAGGAGTCTCTTGGAGCTTCTCAAGATGCTAAAGACCAACCCTTTTGAAGGGTGAGATAGTGGGGTATTTATAGTGGAGTGTTTAGGTGGGAGTAGGTAGGAATAGGTAAAAATAAGGGACCACACTTGAAATTTCGAACCCCCTGAAGCCATGCCCATAATTTCAAACTCCAAGCTCGCGTCGAAGTTGCAAAACTCGTACCCCTCTCTAGGGTACGAGAAATGTATGAAAATGAGCCGTGGAGCGTTGCGACTATGGCTTTTGTCTTTCCGGGGTTCGGGACGATGGTTTGGCGATGTTTTGGAGATGTGGCGAGTTTTGGCTAGCGCGATCCCTTCTCGACCCATTCCTGTGGCTTCGTGGTGACACTTCCATCTTTATCTTCGCGCAATGCGTTAAGTTGAGCGCGCCTTGTGTACTTTTGGGAACCGGACCAAAAGGCTAGTTAATATTTGCCCCCTAAAGTATGTCTTGTCTGGACATGATGTGCTTTTTGTTGTGGAGGCTTAGTTGAATTGTCGATTTTCCTGGAAACTCAAAAATAGACGTTAGTGGCCGAACCCATTTGCTTTGTAATTGTAAGTGGGCCATCGTTGTTTTGACGCTATTGCAGCCTGGCTTCGTACGCGAGTGTTAGTTGAACTTGCGTTTGCGTACTTGTAGATATACGTGAATATGCATAGGTATGAGTCACTCGTCATCATCATTTTTTTTGTCGGGTTCGAAATGTTCGAACCTGAGGGGTTCGAGATTTCGAACCCGAGGGATTCAAATATTTTGAATCTGAGGGGATACGATGGGACATAGTTCAATTATAAAGAGGGGTCTCCCCCATTAGTTTTCTTTCTTCTTTTCCATTGTTTTCAACCGCTATTGATTTTCGAGCTCTGAACTTTGCTTTAAAATATCAAACTGCGAACTGAGGTAGGAGCCTTTTCGAGGCACGAGCTTCCCTTCTTCGAGCTCGGTCGTGAGTCGAGGTGCCGAGGTCATGTTTGAGCTCCTCGTGTGCACGTGTGTCGAGCAAGAGGGGGAGGGGGGAGTTAGGTTAGAGAAGAGTAAGAGAGGTTGGAGAAGGAGAGGGTGGAGCTAAAAGGTTTTGAACCCATGGGGTTCGAATTCTCGAACCCGAGAGGGGTTCGAAAGTTCGATCTTCAACAGGATTCGAGAGTTCGAACCTCAAACGGGTTCGAGAGTTCGAACCTCATGCGGGGTTCAAGAGTTCGAACCCCTAATCGAGGTTCGAGAATTCGAACCCCCGTTTGGGACTTTGAGATTTCGAATCCTACAGGGGTGCGAGTCTCGTGATTGACTCTGTATCTTCGGTTGTTCTATCTTTGCTCGACTACTCTGATATATGTGTTAATGATTATGTAGTCGACAATCTGAGTTTTCACATATGATAGAGCATAACTGTGAACTGTGACTGAACTGCCTAACTTGTTTGGACTTCATTTGCATATATTTTTTTAGCATGACATAACACTACACACACATGTTAGTTTGCACCAACACGAGGGGTACAGGTTATTCCAATGCGATGTCTAACACTATTGTGTTAAAGTATAGTTTGGAAAATGAAGACACGGCCTATGTCGGAACATACTTAGGGCACCGAAACTTCTCTGCCTTTGTCGCACACATCTAGTTCTACTAACGATACTAGCTCGACAGACAGCGAGCTTGAGACTTCAGGGGATCATCCACATCTCAGACAACAAGCCTACTGGAATCAGCCGAACATGTGGGAACGTCAGAGCGGGAACATTCTCCGGTCATTCACGAGGAACTGGAAAACGTGGACATAGTTGAGGGATTCCCCCTGTAGCACCGGACATGTTGGTCGATGCAGTTATAACTGAGAATCCCCCAGATTCTATGCCATCTCGTATGGATGTGTCTGCAACTAGAAAGATGGCACTTCGATTCAATATCCCGTTGGGCAATGCCCGCAAAGCAAGAGAAGGTGGCAGGGCTCATGCGCTGCCCAAGGGTTTTACTGCATGGAATAGGCAAGTATGCATTATTGGATGCGTGCCCCCGGCCAATAATTTCATATGGGACATGCTGTGCAACTTTCGCATCGCACCGTCGCAACTACATCCGAACGCTTATGCGTCGCGTCGCTCTTGGGTACTTATGTTTTATACCAAGAATATTTGAATTCTGTACCTACCGGATAGGACATTCGGTACTTGTTTCAGCTAAAGAGGAGAGTGGGTACGTCTCAATTCTACCTCGAAGCTTCGCCTAAGACCAAATTCTTTGTCCGGAAGTGGTCCAACCCGACTATTTACAAGTATGAATGGTTCCTCATGCGTTGTCCCTCTGGATTTGCAAGGAGATGGCTGGAAGGAAGTTAGCCCTTTTGAATTATTTTTTCTACTTAAAGCGTTTATGGATTTAGTGTCTCACATCCGACTTTGCTTCAACATGACAGAACATCTTGGGGGCGCGTACTAGCAGTGAATATCAACAACGTCTCAAGGCTTTGCGAGCGATTCCAACCACGTTGCATTTCTATTGATTCAGTTACAAGTCCAGATTGACTTCGTCGGGCAGGGCTGTTGCCTGATAGCGGAACCATCACCCGACCTGCCATCGCAGGTGGTGGGTCTAAAGAGAAAGTGGCCGAAGACCGAGGAGCTGTTGACTGTAAAAGGAAAGCGCCTGCCATGGGTGCAAAACTATCCAAGGCCGCTAAGATGCAAGAAGAGACCGACGGCGGAGAAGTTGGAGGCAAGGAGACAGTTACTGGGGGTATGGACTCGTTGGCCACTCTGATCCCGCCTACAACCGGTGAGGCGGGGGAAGGAGTGACAATAAGGTCGCAGTCCCCAGTGATTGCCCCTGAACCTGCCACTATGCTGGAGGCTGTAGTTCAGTTTGATGATCTTAACAAGCTTCCTCTCGAGTTGTCCCCTTGGTTCGGTACTGCGAGCATGGATGAACTAGCCTTGTCCGCGGGGGTTTTCACTCTTTCGGGCGGACCAACATCCGGCATGTTGGGAGAACACTTAGGATGCATTCATTTCATGTGCATTGTATGTTACATCGCCTTTTTGTTCGCACAAGGTGTTCGAATTCTGACTTTTAACGGTTTTATCTAACAGGTGACATGGCCAGAGGAAGAGGAGGACGCAATTACGGGCGTGGAGGCCGCTGGTATCCCAAAAATACATTTGTTGAGAACTTTAGGAGAGAGTCCAGTCTACTATATAGGGACACCCTACCTCCTCCGGACTGATGCGTTGAGCATAGTTCTAGAGACCGATCTCGGCGATCTCCTCCTCCACCCCTCCTCGAGGGCATGGAGCGGACACTCCACCTGTTGTTGTGGCAACAGGACATTTGTCCTCGACAGCTCCTCCACCTATAATGCCTCTGGCTCCCGTACAAGTTTCGGCAGTGGGAGAGCCGCTGATGAGCTATGCGAAGTAGGAAGCGACTAAGCAGAAGAAGCAGGACTTGCCAGTGACCAGGCCTCGAGAGCTCTCCGTGTATGAGAGGAAGGAGTTGCTGAAGGAAAAATTCCCTCAGCACTATTTCGATGAGTTGACATTCCTTCCTGATATTAGCCCGATCCCTCGAGCGGACAATGAAATGGTGTGGCAAAAAGTGCAGGTCGTGTACTTCCAAGCCAGAGAACTCAACAAATATTCTTTGGGCCTCTCCAAGCTAATTAAGAAGAAGAACTTGGAGCTTACTAATCAGAAGCTGACTATTGATGTTGAATTGACCACCTTAGTAACCTGGAGAAGGAGATAGGTAGGTTCGCTCATTGTGATGTAAACACTCTCTAGTTAATAGCTATATTCCTGAATGTTAACTCTTAAATTGCTCTCGCAGCGGAGACGAAGGAAGCACGTGAGTAGCTAAAAAGGGAAAAGGAACATGCTAAGAAGGCCTTCAAAGATACAGTAGTGTCGTTGACGATGGAGAACACCTCCTTAGAGAATGACAAGGCTGAGCTGGTGAGAGTAAATGCTAAGTTAGAGAAGGACAACGAGCGGTTATCCCAGCTCCAGCAAGAAAATGAGACTTTGAAGCAAGAGGCTGCCGAGATGAGGAGGCAATTAGCGACGGCCAAGAAGGAAAAAGAGGACACTGAGGCTACTAGTAAGGATGTGTTAAGCTTAGTGGATGGGCTCAAGGCTGAGCACATGAAAGGGATGGAGCGGTTGATAGAGGAGCTCGACGGCAAGGAGTTTGAGGTGGCCACATCCCTAGAGGAGAATATCAGGGATATGTATGTGAAAATGTTGAAGACACGTGGGGTTTTGTGGGTTGGGAACTACCCTCAAATGCTGGCCCAAACTTGGGAGAGGCTGATCCCATATGAGGCTAATTTGCGCCGATTGGATGCGGCGAGTCTTGATGAGGGTCAACTAATGAAGGAGATCCTGACTGCTGAGGAGTGTGTGAAGTTGGAAGAGGGAAGGAAACTGCTGGAGGAAGATCCTGAGAGAGAGGCTGGAGCACAGGGCTGTTGAGATGGGGAAGTCTATAGTTTCATAGATTGCGACTGCCACAGAGACACTTAGAGAAAGTTTGTTCCAACCACCCGTTCTCGAGTCAACCATAGCTGCAGGCCCCACTATCCCGGTCTATGCCTCGACTGAGTATGATCCCGAGAATCTGAGGTTGGGAATAACTGAGCTCGCCTCATCTGGTACGACAAGTGCACTTCCCATCATCCCCCTACCATCCTTGACCGGAGGTAAATTTTCTCTACCGCGAATTCCTGAAGATGATGTGGTTACTAAGTTTATGGATTAAAAGGTTGTGCTTTTCTTGTACAGCCATCAATGGAGTTGCTATGACGTCGGGCTTTGACCCCATGGTTCCCCAAGCAACGGGAGTGGGATCAGGATTGCGGGGGGCACAACCTAAAGGAGGAAGTATCCGATTGGACACGTTTTCCGATATCGAGCTAGGGTCCCACATGTACACGGATCTGGTGTCGGAGGACGAAGAGATTGTGGATGGCCAGAGTGCTCATGCCATAGGCCCAGTAGATGCTGACATGCCATCAATGGCGGCCATGGTGGAGGCCCAGAAGGCCTAGATGGCCCTTAAGATTGAAGGGCAAGAGGAGAAGACGAAACAGGATGAAGCTGCCATCCAAAAGGCGCGGGATGACGCTAGGCAAGAGACCGAGAGGAAGGTGGCCGCTGTGGTGAAAAAGGAAAAGGCTGATGCCGAGGCCGAGAGGGAGAGGGTTGCTAAGGAAGCCCGGAGGAAGAGGCTTGCCGAGGAGGCTGAGAAGAAGAGAGCGGCTGCAGAGGCTAAAAGGGAAGAGCTGAAGATACTGAAAGGAAAGCCTCAGAGACCGTGGAGCAAAAATCCAAGAAGTTAGCTGACATGAGAGCAACGAAGGAGGCTAAGGAGAAAGCGGGCCAAGAGACCCTGATACCCCTTGGAGGAGGCGAAGCCTTGTTGGCCCTTGCGTTAGGTGCTACCCCCAAGCCCTTGCCACTCACCATTCAAGCTGACATTATAGAGATCTCGAGTGGCGAGGGTGAAAGAGACCGGTGGCTCTCAATTACACATGAGTCAGCCACCCCTCCAAAGAGCAGGAGAGGAAAAGGAGGATCTAGGACGAAGAGGTATTCTGGTGGCGGAGACCCGTCTAGTGCAGAATCTGCAAAGAAGAATAATAAGAAAAAGAAGAAGAATGAGAAGGATTAGTTAACATAGTAAATGTTGCCGTCATTTTGCTTATGTAGGCCGATAGATATACGAGTATGGCCCTCGCTTTTGGTCTTTTAATGGCATGATGTGGATAATATGTACACCCTGCTATTAGAAAGGAATAGTTAGACAGGTAGTTTGTAAGTTGTGTATGTGAAAAGGAAATATCATGTTTCGTGTTAAGCTCTCGAATGTTCCTCTTATGTTTTCCGGCGTCTCGTACTTGCATAAGTGTACTTATTGTTGCACTCAAAGAAATGTGATCGGGATTCTCTAGTTTGGGAGTGTCCCGAGTGTAGAGACTATCCTCGGTTTCCAGAGGGCTTCCCTCAGCTCAGGAGCCCCGTTGTATTAGAAACCGGGTGTGTACCTTCTACCTTAGACGGCCCGGATGACATCCAAGTAGGTTGAAGTATAGGACGTTGCGATTCTTCTGATTTGTTTCTCTCTTATCGTTCTTCGGGAGAACGTGTAGGCGTTGTTTGTTCGCCGAAGTGAATCCCATCATCAGCCCATAGGGTCCGATCATGGTCGTGGACCGCACCTAAGCCTTGAGAGCTTAGGGACGTGAAACGATTTTACGTCAGTCTTGGTGCTGCGGCAAGATTTGACAGAGGCCCGTTAGTAGCCATGAAAGCTGTAGATGGTGCAGCTGGATGGTTGGCAGACCGCTCTCGAACTCTGGGTTTCGAAAGCGTGAACGATTTTACCTCGGTCTCGGTTAGCGGCTGGCGTGGGACCGAGATTCAAGTTTGAGGTTATTTATACTCGGCCGCTTCACAAGCTAGGGCTCGAGTAGCGATGCCGGCTCCCATGCGGGGGGTTCCGATCGGTGCCAATGATGTGGTTCGAGGTTCTAGGGCGTTGTCGGTTCCCGTGCTCGGGGTGCCGATGGGGTGCTCGAATGTCGATGCACGCAAGGCAGGTGCGATGGATGAAAAAACAGATATGTAGGGAGTATGCATAAAGTAGACATAGAAACTGAACATCATCTTCATAAATAACTTTAGCCGTAACAGACTTTACAATGCTTTGAATTACAAGAAAACAAAACATTGTGGAAAACATGTATATTGTAGATTAAGTTATGTGAAGTAGCGGCGGATGTGTTCGTTGTTCCATGCCCTTGGAAGCTAGGCTTTGTCTACAGTTGCAAGTTTAAAAGTTCCATCTATGAACTTTTGTTGGATGACGTACGGGCCTTCCCAACGGGGACTGAGTCCAATCGGTGGGGTTAGACCCGCTTTAGGATGAGGTCGCCGATGTTAAGGTCCTTATGACGAACCCGAGAGTTGTAGTATCGAGCGACTTGTAGTTGCTGGGCGGCGACCCTGAGTTCAGCTTCATTCCTCTTTTCTTTGAGTAAATCAAGTGATCCCATGAGAAGGTCTTGATTGGTCTTTGGATTGAAGTAAGTAACTCGGTGGGATAGAAGCTTCAACTCAATGGGAATCATGGCTTCGGATCCATAGGTAAGAGCGAATGGAGTGTGGCCGGTTGTAGTCGTGTGAGCGGTTCGGTAGGCCCACAGGGCCAGAGGGAACTTGTTTGCCCACCTGGCCCCAGCTTTTTTAGATGCTTCTTGATGATGGATTTAAGCACTTTGTTGACCGCCTCAACTTTCCCATTGGCTTGAGGATTAGCCACCGCCGAGAATCGCTTCTCGATGTTGTGCCGTTAACAGAAGGTCTTGAATTTTACGCTCTCGAATTGAGTGTCGTTGTCGTAGATGATGGCTTGAGGTACCCCGTAATGGGATATGATGTTGCATATGACGAAGTTGATTACCTTCTTGGTGGTGATTATGGCAAGAGCTTCGGCTTCTGCCCATTTAGTGAAGTAATCAACTGCGACGATGGCGTAATTTAGCCCACCTTTAGCCATTGGAAGAGTCCCAATAATGTATATTCCCCACATAGAGAACGGCCAGGGATCGACCATTTGCGTTAGCTGGGTAGGCGGGGATCTAGGTATTTTCGAGAAGTGCTGGCACTTGTCGCACTTGCGGGCGTAGTCCGCAGCATCTTGATCGAGTGTGGACCATAAATAGCTTTGTTTGACGGTTTTTCTTGCTAGGATTTTCCCTTTAGTGTGGTTGCCACATTCATCTTCATGTACATCTGTCAGAATGCAGTTGGCGTCGTTGTAGGCAACACACCGAAGTAGTGGAACAGAGAAACCCCTATGGTAGAGTATCACGTCCAACATGATATAGCGGGAGGATTGGCGGGTGAGTGCGCGCTTGTCCTTATAATGCTCTGGCAGGGTCCCATGCTGCAAGTAGTTCTTATCATCCAACATTCAGGTTCATCTTCGGTGCTCATCACCGAATCATTTTGCACTTGGCCGATACTCGGTGCCTCGAGCACCTCGACTGGAGTGCTTCCCATGAGTTGTGTGTCGTCGAAGCTTGCCAATTTGGCCAGTGAGTCGGCCCTTTCATTCTGTTCTCGCGGGATGTGCTTGATAGCAAAGTTGTCAAAGTTAGTGAGTAGTTCCTGAACTTGGGCAAGATAGGGAGCGAGCCTTGGTCCCTTGGCTTAGTATTCTCCTTTCACCTGACGCACGATGGGCTGTGAGTCGGAAAAGATCTGAAGGGATTTTAAGTTAGGTTCGATTGCGATCCTGAGTCCAACTATCAAGGCCTCATATTCTGCATCGTTGTTGGTAGCAGGGAAGTTGAGCTTCAGGGCATAATATATCGAGCGCTCCTCTGGATTGATGAGCATTACTCCGGCTTCGGAGCATTTACTGTTGGAGGATCCATCCACAAACAATTTCCATTGAAGGTTAGGGGCGTTGATACCATTGAAGGGAGTCTCCTCGGGGGTTGTAAACTCTACTATGAAATCAACAAGAGCTTGCCCGAAGATGGCTTGTGGAGGGATGAAGGTTATCTCGAATTGGCTTAGCTCGATATTCCATTTCAGGAGTCTCCCGGATGCTTCAGGTCGCTGCAAGACCTGTCGCAAAGGTTGGTCAGTGCAGACCTTTAGAGGGTGAGACTAAAAGTACGGTCGTAGCTTCCGGGAGAAGATCAGTAAGCAGTAGGCCAGCTTTTCGAGCTTTAGGTAGTTCTTTTCCACCCTTGTCAACCTTTTGCTAATGTAGTAGACGGGTCGCTGGATGCGGTCTTCGACACGTATCAGTGCCAAGCTGATAGCCTGCGTTGAAATAGCCAAGTAGACATATAAGTCTTCATGATCCACTGGTTTGGATAGGATTGGTGGTCGCTCTAAGTGGTTCAAAAGGTCCACGAACGCGACAACGCATTCCGAGGTCCATTCAAAGTTGCGCTTCCCCTTCCAAAGCAAGTCGAAAAGGGGAATGCATTTGTCGGTGACTTTGGATATGAACCGAGTTAAAGCGACGACCTTGCCATTTAGGGTTTGGACATCCTTGATATTTTGAGGTTTTTGAATATCTCGGATAACCTTGATAGTATCTGGGTTCGCTTCGATGCCTCGAGAGTTGACAATGAAACGCATGAATTTTCCCAAAGCAACTCCAAAGGAGAACTTCAGGGGTTGAGTTTCATGTCGTGTTGGCGGAGGACACTGAACATTTTGGAAAGATCACGGACGTGGTCGCTTGACTCTTTTGATTTTACCAGCATATCGTCCACGTATACCTCCATGGTTTTTCCAGCCAAGTCCTTGAAAAGGCGGTTGACCATGCATTTGTAAGTGGCCCCGGCATTCCTGAGACCAAAAGGCATGACACAGTAACAGTAGATCCCGACATCGGTTATAAGAGAAGTATGATCTTGGTCGGGCAGATACATCGGTATTTGATTATATCCCGAGTAAGCGTCCATGAAGGACAAGAGTTGGTACTAGGCGGTTGAGTCGACAAGCCGGTCGATCTTCAGGAGCGAAAAACTGTATTAGGGGCATGCCTTGTTTAGGTTGGAGAGATCAGGGCACGTTCACCAATTGTCGTTTGGTTCCTTGACTAGGACCAGATTGGAGACCCATTCGGGGTAGTCAGCTTCGCGAATGAACCTATTGTTGAGTAGCCGATCTACCTCTTTACTAAGCGCGTTGGACCTTTCAGGGCCCAGAAAGCGGCACTTTTGTATGACTGGAGGCAGAGTGAGGTTGAGAGATAACTGGTAGCAAGCAATTGTGGGGTCTATGCCCCTTATGTCTGAGTAAGTCCAAGCCAACACATCGAGGTTAGATCTTAAGAAATCCACAAGATCGTATTTTACTGCAGGGTGAAGCTACGACCCGATCTTTAAGACTTTTGATGGGTCATTGGGATTGACGGAGATGTCTTCGGTTGGCTCAACGGGAGTAGTCCTTTCGTATTCGGGCTCTTCGCCTTCCAATGGATCAAGGTCATTGGAAAGGCGACAGTGGCGCCTGAGGGCTCAGATGTCGTTGATTGCTATGCAGAGATATTTCTGGCGTTGGATGGCAAAGGTACGGTCTTGCCTTTGTCCTTGTTGCACGCGTTCTTCCATTCCGTTGCATAGCAATCTCGAGCGGTGTCCTAGTTTCCTTTTATTGTTCCGATCCTGTTTTCTGTTGGGAACTTCATTAGCAGAGACCATGGCGATATGCATACTCAGAATTCTGTAAGGAAGGGACGTCCGAAGAATCCTTTGTAGGAGGAGATGATGTCGATAACCACAAAGGTAAGGAGTCGGACCCGACTTTGGCTTCCGTCGCCAAGTTCGACGGGTAGGTCGATCATTCCTACTGGGAGGATGGATGATCCGTTAAAGTCGTGGATCGAGGAATGGCAAGGTTTTAAATCTTTGGTTTCCAGCTTTATTTGATCGTAGGATGCTTTAAAGATAATGTTGACCGAGCTTCCCGAGTCAATAAGTATCTTTCGAACGGATTCCGAACCTATCTGAGTTGTGATTACGAGAGGGTCTGTAGTTGGAATGTCTATTCCTGTAGACTCTCTCTCACAGAATACGATGTCATCCTGCATCATTTTCTGAAGCTTGGCTAGGATGGACTCGTCAGGGGTGGAGCAAGCCTCATAGATTGCATGCTTGATGGAGGCTACATACTCCTCCATCTTTCAGAATTTTTCATGCATGGGATAAGGCCCACCGCATATGGTGTTGATCACAATGCCTCGCCTTTGGTTAGACGGTCCGGGAGCTGCTTAGGCAGGTGCAGGCATGGAAGCACCAGGAGCTGTCTCAGGAGGAAAAGGAGCTTGGACATACTGTTCAAGGTGCTTTTCACGGATGAGCTTTTCAATAGCGTCCTTGAGTTGACGACAATAGTTAGTATTATATCCATACAAATCGTGGAATCGACAGTATTTGCCAGAATTCTTTTCGCGGTCCATGGACTCCCTATATTTGGGTTTCTTATACTCGAGAGTGTTGCAAGTTGCCAAGTAGATGTTCACTATGTCTTCATTCAACAGAGTATAAATTTCGTAAGTTTGGGGGCGGCTAGGTTTCTTGGGATCCATTGGAGCTCGGTTGCAATCGTGACCGCCTGGCCTACCATTGTTCGGCTTCGGCTTGTAGGGGCTTGCCCCTTTGTCTTTGTCGAAGGGTTCTCCTATCTGTTTCCCTTGGACATTGTCATTGGCGGTGTCTGCTTGTGGGTTATCGGGACGATTGGTATAGGAGTTTCTACTACGCCTCACTTCTTCTTGACGTAAAAACTGATCGACATTCTCGTAGAAAGCATCGAGGCTCTTAGGCTTCTTCCTATCAATCCGTGCCCCAAATTCCAAAGTTGGAAGGACACCTTTCACAAGTTGGAAGAGGACGGTGCGAGGTTCAGGGTCATCGACCTCTGCAAGGGTCGTATTGAACCGTGAGAGGTAACTTTTGAGTGACTCGGTGTGTCCTTGGTATAGGTCAGACAATGTAAGGGAATTCTTCGGAGTTGGGACATGCATTCAGAATTGTTTAACAAAAGTCGTAGCGAGTTGGCCTAAGGTACTGACAGACTCGAGCGAAAGGCGAGAGAACCAGTGTAAATCTGCACTGGCCAAGCAGACCGCGAAGCATTTGCATTTGACCGGATCCATGGCCTAGCTGGAGTCCATTTGCCATTCATAGCGATTTAGGAAGGTGCAGGGGTCTGTCATATCGTCGTAGAGTGCCATTTGTGGCATGACGAAGCGTCAAGGCCATTTTGCCTTGTGCACGATCCTCGTAAAGGGGTTGTACCTTAAGTACGCTTCCCAAGGTTCATTGGAATTTCTTCGTATTTCTCGCATGATCCTTTGGACCATTTCGGGGAGATAGGTCGGATGCAGATCTTCTGGTGGGATCCATGGGTATCGACGAGCCTCGGGAGTCCTATTCCGTGGTCATCTTCTATGATGCATATCGGGCTCATCCTCTTCTGTGTCATCGATGTCGATGACACGGTCTTGGTTTCGGTGGCGAGGTTGAGCGTGTTGATATGCAACTTGGTCTGGAAGGTCTCGAGCCTGATGAGCCGCTGGGTGAGCAGGTTCTTGGTCTTGAGCGGCAACCATTGGGTTCTGTCGAAGAGGGGGTCGGTTGCTCGGTCCCAGCTCATCATTGATAATTAGTCGGGAACGGTCGCGGTGTTGAGCCTCGCCACTATAAGTGATAGTTGTTTGATCGTCGTTCCTGTTTCCGTTGCCGTTGGTATGGGCATTGGTGCGGATGACAACATTGGTTATGAGGTTAAACCTTCTTCTTTGATGTGGGACCCCTGACTCGAAAGAAGAGGTTTCCGAGATAGTGCACCGTGGTCGAGCGTTGTTTGAGGTGAGCTGAAGTCACGCGATAATGCGTTGACTTTCTTGGAGTTGGTGCATAAGGTCAAGCCTTAGCGCTTGGTTAAGCCCGAGAGCTATATTCTGGCACTTCTCGGTAAGCGCGTGAACCTGCGCTTGGGTTGCGGGAGCCTCGGGGTCCATATGTGGAAGGGTTTTGGTCGTGGCCGGGATATCCGCCGGTTGAGGTTGTTGGGATGTCCAGTGTCGGCTGCGGTAGAGCAGCCGATCAACGCATTCTTTGGTCGCTTTACATCGTAAGCGGACTCGGCGGCAGGTTTTAGCAAAGAACCTTAAAGCGCGTCGAAGTCGAGATGGAGATTTACGACAAAGAAGCGACTTCGAGTTCTCTCAATGAAAGCACCAAAATGTTGATGCGTAAAATTGTCATCAACACCCAAGATTCCTAATTACTTAGGAATTAACGTTTCGCATGGAAAATAAAGTGCGAAAAGCAATAAATCACACAAGAGATTTATACGAGGGATCTACGTCCACTTTGGAAGTTTTATTGGTATTTTATTAACAATCAAGAGTTACAAGTATGAAAGCATCTCATGACATCCTTGTTACAAACATTTCTAAGGATTTCAAGGTCATATATGTCATATACAAATATTTGAGAAGAAGACAATTTTTCCCTTTTTCTTCCTCAAAGCATTGATGCCATTAAAGAAGTCTCTTGGAGCTTCTCAAGTTTCTAAAGACCAACCCCTTTGAAGTGTGAGGCAGTGAGGTATTTATAGTGGAGTGGTTAGGTGGAAGTAGGTAGGAGAGGTAAAAAATAGGGGATCACACTTGGAATTTTGAACCCCCTGAAGCCATGCCCATAATTTCGAACCCCAAGTTCGCGCCGAAGTTCCAAAACTCGTACCACTCCCTGGGGTATGAATTTCGTACCCCGGGATTCGAAATTCGTACCTCGTGGGTACGACAAATGTATGAAAATGAGTTGTGGAGCGTTGCGACTAAGGTTTTTGTCTTTTCAGGGTTCGGGACGATGGTCTGGCGATGTTTTAGAGGTTTGGTGAGGTTTCGGCTGGAGCGATCCCTTCTCGACCCATTCCTGTGGCTCTGTGGCAACACTCCCGTCTTTATCTTCGCACGATGTGTTAAGTTGAGCGCGCCTTGTGTACTTTTGGGAACAGGACCAAAAGGTCGGTTAACAGTTTGGCTCTCGTTAAAGTAAAACGGATGAGTAGATTGAATCGTAATTAGACACACATCACGGGATATTCAAAAAAAGATATGCATATATGTTAAATTTGTAGCGTGCAACATTAAAATAAATATTGTAATTAACATGAAAATATTTAGGAGAATATTGGGATATTCAACTGTAGAAAAGAGTTTTTTTATGACAAAATATACTCAATTTTAACATGTGCATTTAAAGCTCTTAGCAGCTCTATAGTGGCAAAAGTGCAAAAAGTTGTAGCGGGAATAAAACGAGGAAATGACGGGGATAAAGCGGATATGCGAAAAGGTTCATTAAATGTAAAAATGAATATTTAAAATTAGTTTGCGATCATTCTCACATTATGTTTTTAGAAGAATCTAATATTAGTCAACCTTATATTATAAAATCGAAAAATGTCGTGGTTATTCACATTATATTTTATGTCTATATAGATTTTTTACCATATATTGGGCACTTAAGCTTAGGAATGACAATGGGGCGGGTTTCTCGTGCCCTGGACCCGCTCCGTAGACCCTATGCGGGTCTGAAATTTTGCCATGTACCCGAAACCATTACGGGTCAGGGTAGACCTGACAGACCCGACCCGCCTCATGACCTAGTGATATTGTGTTCTAATGTACCCAAATTCATATACTTATACTTTTTATCACTAAACGATAAATTCTATACATATTATAATGTGTTCACAATGATATACAAGAGAATGTAATAAAATGAGTTATAAGATAATAGTTCAAAATCTATGCATTTGTTATTGTATGATTATCATTAACGTAATTTAATACTATGAAAAATTTATAGTTTGTTGATTGAAAAAAAATATAATATTCAAGTCATAACCATGCACACCTAAGAAGATTAATAAGTAATCATTATAGTTATAAAGCGTTTTAAAGATGTTTCAATAATGCTGGTCGGTTTGGGGCGGGTTAACCGTGCCCCAGACCCGACCCTAAACCCGGATCTTCAAAAGCGGGCCGCGGGTCTACCCGCCCCGAAGACCCTATGGGGAGGGTCTAAATGGGTCAAACCAGGAGCGGGTCAACCGGGTTTGGGCCCTTGACCCGTCCCATTGTCATCTCTACTTAAGCTTTAAAATTAGTTCTTTACAATTTTTTTTTATTTTTTTAGAAAGAAGCTGGTTAAATCGACCTTTGTATATTAATATTGCTAAAAACGGGTGTTAAAAATCATTGATTTAGCGGATGCAACGGAAAATAGCGGGACTTAAAGCGGATCTACTGTTCATTGGGGCTAAATTGAAATAACGTAGCGATGGAAGAGTGCTACGTGCTATAGCGGGGATATTGCAAGGATTTAGCATGGCTTTAACTACATAGGTTTTAACCCACTTGCCAATTATGGTTGTATATTTATGTCAGGACCATTGGACGGTCCGTGTTCGACTCGGTCCGAGGCTATAAGGTATACGCTTTGTGTCTGTATGATTCGTTTATAGGGAAGGATTACGACGCATCTCCGTCGGGTCGGTCTCTAAATGTTCGATGTTTCTTAATTATCCGAACATTGTCCGTCCGTTGTATGAATAGTGCTCGAACTTATAACATTGGTCTGTGTCCACCTGAATCTTTTATAGGGCCAGATTGGGACACACATGTATCCGGTTTGGCCTGGCCCGTTTAGACCCCTAATTTATGTCACTATAAATTATAATTTTGTGTATTTCATAGATTTGCAGAAATGCAATGTAAGAGGGAATGTGAATTTGTAAAGTTGTAATTGTATTTTCATACTGAACGAAAGACAGACGTGAAACAGTGTATATAATACATATTGCTGGAGACGTGGGCTAAGCCCATTTGGCACGCAGGCCCACTAAAGTACAAAGATAAATTATGTTACTGGTATTTTTTGCCCGTTTTGCTGGGCATTAAAATTTATTTTATTAAAAAATATATTGTAATGATTAAATATCAAAAATAAAAAAACTAAAGTAACGTAATTAATATTAAATAGTTACATATATATTTTTAAATATTATAGTTTATGTGGCAACAATAATAAATTGCCCTGTTGTTCATCCAAAAATAATTTTATTATGGATGATTATTTTGAGTAATTATCCTGTTATCCATCTAATAATTTATGCGGTAACAATAATTAATTATCATGTTGTTTACCCAACAATAATTTTGTCGTGGATGATTATTTGATTAATTATTATATTATCCATCTAATTTTTTTATTATGCATGGTTATTTTTTAGCATAGATAAAAAAAATTATTTGTGATTTTATTTTGAAAATATGTTATTAATTCACTACAATTTAAACTTATTTTGTGATCTTTAAACATGAAAAATTGAACAAATAATCTTATGTTTTGAGTTTAACATGTTATACACTTCACAGTACGGTTATACTATTACCTGTATATATACTACACATTTCAACACTAATGCACTCCCCTTTAAATTCACAAACCCATAAACCTCTGCTAAACAAAACACCATCCCATAAAATTTAAAAGGAAATAAATAAGATTAAGGATGCCCCATACAGGACATAGTATGATTAAGTACAAAGGCAACAACTTGTTTGTGACTCCTGTCATGCATGACGCTCAAGTATGGAATCAGGTTGGACGAATATCTTCTTAGCTAGTCACAATAATTCACCAGTTTAATTATGTATATAATCCAATGCTCCTTACGGCATGCACAGAAAGAAGTCATGCATAAGTAGATTTTCTAAGCAACTGCATTTCCCGTACATCAAATTCCAATGTAGAATCCCATTCTAGCAAACTCTCTTTTCATCTTTATAAAATGGCTTTAAGGTGGCCTTGTGGAAAACAAATATAAAAGCATGTTAATTTACAAAGTATTCCCAGCCCTGTAGAAGTAGAAAATATATGTATGTAACCATTTCGTATAAGCACCTATACCTGACACTCTTATAACCCCGGATCATGCTCAGTTTCATCTTCATGTAACTGCAGATTGTAACAGCCTCATGTGCAAGAAGAGCCACCTCACATGCGTGACTGTAACTCATCACTGGACATTACCAATTTTCCCGCTGTTTATGGATGAGTTGTCAGCACCGCAATCTCCAAGACAGTAAGATTGACTTTTGTCGTCCTGCCTTCTTAGTATTGTGAAGCGACCCTGAGAATCACAATGTTAGCTGATTGTATACATCCACATGATTAAAATCATATATGGTCATCAACCCACCGCTTGCGACCAAATATCTTGTCAGCTATATAAATGACAATGAGTCAAATGAAAAGTACAAATATGTTAGAAACATGGCTAATTTTATACATTGTGAACAACCCAAATTAAGTTTCACAAACTCAAATTACTCAAAAACTATATGCAAATCACAGTTTTGAACATGGTTACCATTTTACACCACTCTTATTTATGTCAAAGCCTGAAACAGTGAGTGAATCAACAAACTTAATAAATCTATTGATTAAATTAAATTATGTTCCATTTTGCAACTAAGTATGAAAAATAAATGTACATAATGAAACCTCTATATGAGTCCATATGTTAACAAATTTTACACCTGCATCAAAAAAATGAGCATATGCTCCATGATTAACTTCTTCAATAGTCAAAAGCAAAGCCTGCAATAACACGTGAAATTATAAATTGCATAAATGGATAACATATGTACATCTGTATTTTTCTTTGATTTCAACTAAGATTAATTAATTTTTAATAGTGTTATATAACAGGAAAATAATAGAATTAATATTACCAAAATTTAGGACCTGAAAATTTATTATAGATAACAATCAAATAAAATCATTGAGAAATTGAATGCACATCCCCTATAGTTTGACTTTAATATCCTGTACAGCTTTGTGCTTGTTAATCTAAAAATGAAATTTTTATATTTTTGGTAGCAAGTGTAGTAAACTGAAAGCAAATCATTAATTTATGTCAAATGGTATGATCGAGATTTTTTTGATAATTTACAATTTGTATAAGCTAAAAAATAACAAAAGAAATCAACATATGGAATAGTAACCACAGTGCTTTAATCAAAATACAATCCATATAGTAATAATTTGATGAACAACAGACAAAAATAGAAAACTGTACTTGAAAACTACTTGTTCTATCTTATATTTAAGGTACAAAATTATAATGTGAGCAATTAATTGTTTTATGTTCTAAAATGAGACCTACATGCATGCTATATACATAACCCAAAAATGATATCACATTCATAATTGTTGAGGTTAACTTCCAAATCAGCATAGAAACTCTTACCACATGGCACAGCTTATGTTCCTCTATTGCACATCGAGTCTTGTTCTCTTCATCTTTATCTACCAATATATAAAAAGCTCAATGAAATTGCTATGAAAACAACACATAATCCATAAAACACATTTAATTTGTCCTCAAGCATTGATTTTTATTCATTAAAAAAATATTAATCTTGTGAACATATAAATTATTACTGCTATAAGGGAATTAATACTATGAACTACTTGAATGGGACCGTCACGTTAATTCAGAACATAATACAAATCATAGTTTATGAAAAAGTCAGGGAGTAAATGAATAGAAACAAAAGAGAAAGGCAAATATAAATCATATATCAGTTTTATTCAGTAGATCACAGTCTAATAGTTTAAAGATATATATTTACCTTTAATGTATTCATGAACAAATATTGATTATATTATATAAAAACTATGATCAATCATATGATCAACTGTTAGTATGATTATCGTGCAAATGAAAATTCTGCAACCACAAACAAAGATTGTCATCGAGAATAATATTAACAATAAGTTTAAGTGTAGGATTAACATGCCAGCAATAGTAACCTGAATACAGATTCACCTTAATGTATCTTCAATATAGAAGATAATGTCAGGTAAGATTAATAGGCCAACAGTCAATAAATTTGTTTCTAATAGTTGAAATTTGATTATGATATAAATCAAGATTTATTAAATTGATGGGCATGCAAACAAAGGTAAGCAAACTGTATATTTATATCGTTCATAAATTTCATTGAATCCAGCATTAAACTTGCCCAAAAATGTTCCTATGATTGATAATCTCATGCAGAAAGCCTATAAATGGCTCCATCTAATTTACCAACATCCATTTTCTTATTATCACAACGTTGGGCGAATCAAAATGTAGGTAATAAAATGTTAGATTAATATGTTAATAGAAAAAGGAGATCATAAGACTCTTAGCACAATCTTTGTTTTGCAAATTGAATCACTTATTTTTTGAATTGCCTCAATTGCATTAAAATTTCCAGCAATTTTCCAGACTGATAAACGCACACATAAATGCAATGACTGATCCAATCAACTTTGGCAACATCCAATAAGAGTTATTACAAATCTGAAGATTCATGGTGATCGTGTATAACAAAAGCAGGAAATCTACGTATCCATATCCGCATCCATTTTTTCGAATATCGGATATTTATTCGCTTTTTGGATATAGATGCAGACGGATATCGGATTTTTCGGGTATCCATTGCCAGCCCTAATTTAGATAGGGGAATAAAAGAAAAAAAAATCAGAATTAGTCTTGCACCATCAACCTGCGATTACTTAATCAAGGATATATTTTTGTGCTTTTACTATAAATAATTGTAAAAGTTAAATTTTTTACAATTGTCATAATATGACAATTATTACTAACTTTATAATATGTCAATCAAAAGTGCTATAACTTTATAATATGACAATTTATTTCTTTGTAAGTACAGATTACTTAATCTGTACTTACATAGAAATAATTGTAAGAGTTAAACTGTTATATTTAATCACAACAAATAAAATAATTGTAAGTACAAATTACTTAATCTGTACTTACAAACAAAACATAAATCACAACAAATAAAATAATTGTAAAAGTTAATTTTTTTTTACAATTGCCATAATATGACAATTTATTACTAACTTGATAATATGTCAATCAAAATTACTTTTATAATATGACAATTTATTTCTGTGTAAGTACAGATTACTTAATGTGTAACAAATAAAATAATTACAAATAAAATAATTATAAAAGTTATTTTTTTTACCTTATATACCATTTTCTAAACCAATGGTCAAAACAAGCTATCAATTTATGCATGAGCGCTTGGGTATTTTACGACCAAAACATGCTATCAATTGTAAAAGTTAAAATTTTCACATAAGCTAATAATTTTCTAAACCAATGGTAAAAACATGTTATCAATTTATGCATGAGCACTTGGGTATTTTACGGTCAAAGCATGCTATCAATTTATACATGAGCTAATAAATTTCTAAACCAATGGCCAAAACATGCTATCAATTGTAAAAGTTAATTTTTTTACCTTACATACCATTTTACGGTCAAAACATGTTATCAATTGCATGGGAAGATAATATCATCCAGTGTATGCTATGTTCTTTCTTTTGCCATCAGTGGTTGTGTAAACTATATCATCAGGCACATTAACATTTGAATATGCATGGGCCTCGTCGGTTTTATCTTCTTGAGTAGGCTCATCAGCATTTAGATACATTGAAATGACTTGCTTCCTCATCCTGAAGTATATATAGAATGGGTACTGTAGAAATAATGAATACGTCACGTAAATTGCATTATTGCTAAACATTACAAATCTAGCAGCATATATTTTCTAAGAACTTACAAGAGACAAAATTAAGTCCTTGCCTAATATGTGACCTACAAAATTCACTAAACATATCACGGTTAAAAAAAAGTGAAGCAGTAAATAATTAAAACCTACCTCCAAACCAGTCGTTCTTCGAAACAGGTGATGAAGAAAGCATGCAGACTGACGGAATATAAAGTACAGTAAAATATTGCGTGCAGTTAACTGCAACAATGTGCAAGTGTTGTTTCAGGACATCGAAACCATTGTAGTATCCTAAAAGCATTAAAATATTTAAAACTACACATTTAGAATGTAGGAAAATAAATTCAAAACTGATTTTCAAAAAAAAATCTAAATAAACTGCATAAAAGTTAAGTAGTTATTTACTGCATTATCAACATAGTTTTAAGGCCTAGAATTTGCCAAAGTTAATAAAAAACAGTAGTAAATCATTTAAAACTAAATCTTTCAAATGCTAAAAATGGATATATTTTGATGCAATTTAATGATTTTAAAATTGGTTAAATCTGCCTAAGACAAACGCATCTACCAAATTAATATCTTTCAAACGTTATTATGTATGTTATTTTTACAAATAATATACATTTGTAAAAAAGATTAATGAATTTAAGATTAGTAAATTTATGTATATTATGTATGTTATTTCCAGAACTAAAAAAGATTAGTAAATTTACGTATATTATGTATTTTATTTCCAGAACTAAAAAAGATTAGTAAATTTACGTATATTACATATAATATATATTTGTAAAAAGAACTAAAAAGCATTTCATCATATCACATATATTACTGAAAACGTTATTATGTATGTTATTTTTACATAATATTTCCAGAAATATTTATTGTAATTTACGCCATTTTGGAAATAATAGTTTACGTATATTATGTAAATAAAGCATTTCCAGAAATATTTGAATAAACAAAATTATAGAATTATATATGTGATAAGAAATCAAGTAAAGAGCAATAAAAAAATTATTAATTACATTTGTTGGTCGGACCAAAGGTTGATATAATTAAAGATTAGTTGGAATAATTAAAGATTAGTGGGAATAATTCAAGGTCGGACCAAAGGTTAGAATAATTAAATGGGGTTTTTAGCCTCAAGGACAAAATGAACAAAAAATTGTTCCATAAGGACAAGGGGGTAAAATTTTATTAATAAGGACAAATTTTAGTGTAAAAGTAGGAATTCAGGGGCCCACTATAACTCATTTCTTTACACTAAAATTTTTCCTTATGGACAAAATTTTAGCCTCTTGTCCTTATCGAACAACTTTTCGTTCATTTTGCCCTTCAGGCTATTTTCCTGTAATTAAATGACCTTGATAAATATTGGCAATTTGGGTATTTTACGGTTGGACCAATAAGCAATCATTAAAGATTAGTAAGAGCATCTCCAACAAAGGAGCCAATTCATGTTACGGGGTTGAATATGGGTAGTTTTTGCACCCAACAGATGTTACGATGTGTAACATTCAAGCAAATGTTACGCGTTCAATTCAGATGTCTGAATTGGGCGCACGAGCCGATTTTATCGGCGCGCGCCGGATAAATCGGCCCGTGAGTAATTTTTTTCCCCCTTATCCTACCATTTTTTCTAATATGACCAAAAAAACCGTTATTATTTTCGTATAACAAACCAATTTGAAACATAATAATAGATGATTAATAACCCTGTCGAGTACAAGAGAACGAGTTGGTACAATAGAAAAGAACAACATCTTTACTACATACATGATCGATAAGTTCGGACAAGCATAAAATAAAACACGAATTCAGATAAGGGTGCTTCATAACTAGGTATCGCCGTAGTGGTTCCATAAATGATTCATACGATCCTTCTGCAGCTGGTTATGGAGTTCTGCATCTCTATACATAACCTGACGGGTCAAACGAATGTTGAAGTCCTCCTCTGTTAGTGGTAGGTTTTGTCAGAATACTTGCGGTGGTTGCGAAGCATCCTTGTACTCGCAGTGATGTTGCTCTTCATCCATATCTCTTTCATCTTCTATAATTATGTTGTGAAGAACGATGCAAGCAAACATGATTGTAGACATCTTATTCCTTGACCATAGCCGACATGGATTACTTATCATTGCAAATCTAGATTGTAAAACACCGAAAGCACGTTCTACATCTTTCCTTTGTCCCTCCTGCATCGCCGCGAAAATGACTTGTTTAGGAGTCAGTAGATTTGGACATGTTTTAACAATGGTGCTCCATTTCGGGTAAATTTCGTCACCTAGGTAATAGCCATTGTTGTAAGTATTTTGGCCTAGGGTAAATGTTAAAGGAGGTACCTGGCCTTGAGCAAGATCATTGAACAGATGGGATCTTTCAATAACATTTAAGTCGTTATTCGAATCGGGGATTCCGAAGAAAGAGTTCCATATCCACAGATCGTACGATGCCACAGCTTCCAAAATGATGGTTGGTCGTCTTTCCTTGCCGTTGTACGCACCTTGTAACCCCTTAGGACAGTTCTTCCATTCCCAGTACATACAGTCCAGACTTCCTAACATTCCCGGCCAACCCCTGCTTTCGTGCATCTCTCTGATTCGCACAACATCTGCTTCGTTCGGAGACCGTAAGTATTCTTCTTCGTAGATGTCCACCACTGCTTGATAGAAAGTTTCAAGTATTTCTTGTGCCGTGCTCTCTGCTATGCGGTATGCATCATCCAAAGCATCGGCTGGAGTGGCATAAGCTAACATTCTCATAGCGGCCGTCATTTTCTGTTCACCGGACAACCAATGTCTCTTCGATGCATTTTGTTTGTACTTAAAGTAATCATTGTTACCTTGAATACCAACCAATATCTGAAGAAATAGATTTCTTCGCATCCTTTATCTTTTACGAAACATATCAGGCCTGTAAGTGCAATCGTCATCGAAGTAATCTTGCATCAAAGACTTGTGGTATTTAGCATGATTTCGGTGATGAACCATACGCTTCATGGTATAGGTCCCGTATTTCTTGTATTTCTTCTGCTTCCTCTTGAAGGATTTCATCTTCATCCGAATCGCTAGCAAAAGCCAGCAAGCATTTTGTAAAACTGGAATCCATTTATATTTGTGAATAAGTTTTGATTTGAGATATGAATTGGAATGTTGCTGTTATATATAAGGTATATGGTACTGGTAAGTGGGTAGCTTTATTGGGTGGAGTGTTCTCCTTTATTGGATGATGTGCTCCTTTATTGGAAAGAGTGTTCCTTTATCGATATGGTGCTCCTTTATTGGTTTGAGTGCCTCTTTATTAGACAAAGTGTCCTTTATTGGACAAAGTGCTCCTTTATTGGGTAGTGTTCCTTTCTTTATTGGACAGAGTTCTCCTTTATTGGTAAGAGTGCCTCTTTATTGGACAGAGTGTCCTTTATTGGACCAAGTGCTACTTTATGTTGGATAAAGTGTTCTTCTCTTTATTGGACAGAGTGCTCCTTTATTGGTAAGAGTGCCTCTTTATTGGACAGAGTCCACCTTTATAGGACAGACACAGAGGTTTATTGGTCTTTGCATCACATACGTTTAGAGCGTTGGACTTTTCATTACATAAATATTTTGCATTACATAACTTAGAAGCTTACTACAACGACAATTACAGCATGAATAAATGCCAAAGTACAATTGAAGGAAGTACGACAACTGAACATATAAACATCAAATTTAAAGTACAGCAATAAACGATATGATAGTTTCCACCCACACCTACCACGGACGTGGGTAAAATCCAGCCCTAGCTGCGTCAGCAACATTCTTGTTCAAACGTCGTATTTCGGCTTGCGCTTCCAATGCATATTGAATTCCACGTTCGCACATCGGAGGGTCAATCCACTTCTTAAAGTAACAACAGTCAATTTCATCTGAAAAAACGGTGTGATCCTGATAGGCGGCACAACCAAAAAATCGACGTCCAGCATTTTTTCGGTCTTCGAAACAACGACGACCGATTCTTCTCCACAACGGCACACAGGGTTGGATCCACCTAGACGTACTGGCTTGAGAACGGGTCCTTCAAGAACCATTTCTTTTCCAGGTCTTTGATTTGCTATACCCTCATCGTCATTTTCCCATTTGTCCATGTTGGAGGCTACAGTTTCTTTTCCCTGTTCCGCCATACTCGAGAAAAGGAACTATACTCTTTTCTTAACAACTTGGATCCTTTGGGGAAAGAGGATGGAGGTGGCGGCTGGAAGAAAATAAATTGTGAGTAAGGGTTTTAGAGAAACCGCTATATATAGGGAAAACAAGAGTGTGGTCCAGGGTCATCCACTAACCCGTATTATTTACACGTATTGAAGTTTGTAACACTATAAAATGAGGGTCGTCCCCATTTAAACATTTAAGCACAAGAAGGAGTTAAAAAGGAGTCAAAAAGGAGGGTCGTCCACCTACCCTCATAATTTAAACATTTAAGCACATGGAGGAGTTTAAAAGGAGTTAAAAAGGAGGGTCGTCCACTTACTCACATAATTTAAACATTTAAGCACACGAAGGAGTTAAAAAGGAGGGTCGTCCACTTACCCTCGTAATTTAAACATTTAAGCACACGAAGGAGTTAAAAAGGAGGGTCGTCCACTTACCCTCATAATTTAAACATATAAGCACACGAAGGAGTTAAAAAGGAGGGTCGTCCCATTTTATTTTATAAGAATCCTTTAACTTATGTAGGTAAACCATATATATTATAAACCATTTTATTTTATATGCACTTGCCGAAGAACCAAATTTGGCACTTGCCGAAGTACCAGATTTGGCACTTGCCGAAGTACCAGATTTGGCACTTGGCAAGGTACCAAACTTGGCACTTGCCGAAGTACCGGTTTGGCACTTGCCGAAGTACCAGATTTGGCACTTGTCAAAGTACCAGATTTGGCACTTGGTAAGGTAACGAACTTGGCACTTGCCGAAGTACCAGATTTGGCACTTGCCAAAGTACCAGATTTAGCACTAGGGAAAGTACCAGATTTGGAACATAATAAACGAGCAAACATTACACATAACATATGGAACGACACAGAACATATGAAACGAGCAAACATTACACAGAACATATGAAACGAGCAAACATTACACAGAACACATGAAATGAGCAAACATTACACAGAACATATGAAACGACACATATCACAGAACACATTATAAAATAACATACAGTCCAAAACATCGAGACATACACATATATACATCGAGCCATACAGATATATACATCGCGACATACACAAATATACATCATGATAAATCTGCGGCATCATCATCATCATCACCATCCAAAGACATCTCGTCCCCGCTATCAGAAGGATCATAATATGGAATATCGTCATCACTACCTCCAAGTCCGTCACCCCCTCCTACTCCGTCACCCCCTCCAAGCCCCTCACCCCTCCAACTCCGTAACCCCCTCCAACTCCGTCACCCCCACCAAGTCCGTCACCCCCTCCCAATCCACCTCCTGAACCTCCTACTCCGCCTCCTGAACCTCCTACTCCGCCTCCTGAACCTCCACCAGTACACGGCCCTACAATGGTACCTGATGCTACTGTATCATCACCCCCTGCTGCCGCTAATCTGGCATGTAAGTCATAGATCTGCTCCTGCAATCCCTGAACAATCGCCTGGTGCTCCTCATACATGGACTGAGAATGTAGCAGAGCCATCTCCTGAATAGCCGCAATATGTATCCTATGCTGGTCTAACCGGGGTGCATACTACATACATAGAGCATATAAAATCAGTATCTCCAGCGTAGAACATACAACATAAATTCACAAGTACAAATTTTACCTCATGTGGCGGATATAATCCAGCAGTAGGGACATCGTGCACCATGCCTACTGGTGGGTAAACAATAGGCAGGCATATATGTTCACCGCTAAGATCAAATGTCCGAAATGTATCGGCCAGAGCGAAATCCGTAGGAGGGTCGTAGATCTGTGAAGGGGTCGGGTCAAAAGTAAACGGCGGAGGGTGAACTCTACCACTAACCAATCAGGGACCAATGTGATCGGAGTTCACACCCCGCATATAATCCGGCAGCAAGTACCGTCTAGGAGCTACCCGAATCCAATAAGGACCAAACTCTGCGTCGGGTAAGTGAAAATCGATCGTATCAACCCATCCTGCCTGTCTTATACTAGCCACATACTGTCTCCCTATAACACGCTGCAGCCCGAACATATCAAGTGGCAGAGATGGATCTCCAGGTACGCGCAACTGACCGGTACCCTGGTAATAACATCGATCTCCCAAGTACCAAATAGGAAGGTGGGCCGGTGGGAAGAAGAGGACACGTCGAGTAGATAAGGACATGCAATGGCTAATGGATGGGCATCAGGCGCTGCAAGTAACAACCAATAAGAAGCCCAAGGTGCTCGTAATGTGTTCCCCCTCTCCCTCATATCTAACTGGGTACGAGCCTCCATCAAGTCATCTCTCACACAAGCAGGAGCACGCCGAACTACGTGAGTACTCTTCCATCTACGCATGCATGGGAAAAAGGTCTTAGCAGCATGACTGGCGGTAGGCAGCATGCATGGGAGCATGTTGGCCGTGTACTCGTAGTACCAGCACGGTAACATGTACCAAAAACCAAACATCTGGCCAACCTCTCCAAAAGCATAGGAGTCAAGAGCGGTGTATAGATAACCCAATATGGCAGATCCCCAATCAAACATATGCAACTGCTCTAAATCGACTAGTGCTGCTAGGTAGCCCAGCCTAATCGTACTCCGTTGGTTCATAAAGAACGTCGAACCAAGGAGGTATAAAATGGTAGCCCTGTATACTATGTCGTGGAAATCTACCACATCGACATGCGCTGTAATATACTGAAGTAAATATATGACGGAAATGGCACCATTAGCTATATGAGCCACTGACAAATCTGGCAAATACTGTAGGTAGGAATCGGGTGACTCAAAAGAGGAATCAAATGGACAAGTGACTTTATCTAGACGGCCTATCTCAATCCCCGTAAGCATGTAAAAATCGGCCGAGGTGATACCTAGCTCAAAATCCAGAAAGTGAAAGGTGTGTGTCGTAGGCCACCATCTCTCTGCTAAGGCGTCGACCAAAGGTCGATCGAAGGACTGGGGAGGTATAATACGTAAAAAAAAGTCCGAACGAACTACCAACTAGCCTCTCCCGAATATGCAGTGGTAATATGCCAAAGGCATTTGAAACAAACTTCGCCCAACTCCCGCGAAGGTAGATGTACTCAGTCTATTAAAATTATAACAGTTAAATGACTATAAAACCAACAGTTCATACTATTAAAACCAATAACGTACATGCACTAAACTATAACGTAAAATCAACACGGCATACTTTTTAATAGTTCAGTAACTACAGGTACTAAAAAAATTAAAATTAATACCTAAACGGTGGCCAGCGCGGTCAAAAAGATCGATGAGTGAATCTCTCTAGCAGCTCATGGAGGATACGTAAGTCCCCAATCGTCGTCCCCGCTTGTGGAGGAAGGTGAACTGGACTAGAATCGTCGTTTGGCATAACTGGAACTGTCCGTCTCCCCCATCTTCGTTACGCGTGGCGGCATCCCGGCGTCGTAACCAATAAAAATAAATTAAAAAGGAGGAATTTGGAGGGAAAATTTTTTAATGCGACCCTCCCTCCCGTGCCATATATAGGCGCGGGAGCCGCGCGAGCCGATAAAATCGGCTCGCGAGCTCTGAGCCGATAAAATCGACTCGCGCCTGTTGGGGCATATCACTGATATCTCCCAACATGTTACGGGTCGTAACGTTACGACCTGTAACGCTCTTGGAGATGATGTAAGAATTATTATAGGCATTCTCTAATATCCCCTCCCAAATTCAGTATTAGGGTTTTCTATCGAGCTTGCTTATCTTGGACACTGGAAGAAAATCAAAGTATTAGTGGGCGTTATGCTCTCTAATATTTGCGATTAAATCCTATTTGCCTTTAATACTTTGTCGTCAGATCTGAGAAGATGATAAGCTCTGGAAAATTAAATCAACTCGATTTGGTTCTTCAGTAGCGGGTGTAGTTAGATCTAGGTGTAATCCTTGTGCTTCCTGTCGTGGATGTTAATTGAGTTGCTTGAGAGATTACTTTGGTTACTGACTTCTTCATCAACCTTCAGCTTTTGTTTCAATACTGAGAAATTTTTCTTTGATAGTGGTTTGGTGAATATATCCGCGATTTGGTAAGTGCCAAGTATATAACTGATCATTGTTTTGTTTTCAGCAACTTTCTCACGCACAAAATAAAGATTTATTTCCATGTGCTTAGTTCTCGAATTCAATGTAGGATTGGCACTTAGTAGAATAGTACTTAGATTGTCACATCACACTGCTAGCTTTCTATTTGGTTGAATTTTGAGTTCGTGTAAGATAGACTCGATCCATGTTATCTCTACAGTGTTGTTAGTCACACTACGATATTCAGCTTCTGCACTTGATCGTGATAATAGTAGGCTGTTTTTTTTAGCATCATGAAACGGGATTGGTGCCTAGAAATATGCAATACCCTGATGTAGATCTTCTATCATTAAGGTCTGATCCAAAATCTGAGTCAGCGTAACCATTTATGGTGATATTCTTACATGATTCTAGGGTTAATCCATGTTTTATTTACCCTTTTAAGTATTCTAAGATTCTCTTTACTGCTTGCCAGTGCTGAGCCAGTGGATTGTGCATGAATTGACTGACCTTGTTGACACTAAATGTGATGTCTGGTCTTGTGATTGTTGCATATTGTAAGGATCCTACTATGCTTTTGTATTGAGTGAACTGTTTATTTATTCTCCTTTGTTCTTTGATAGTCGAAGATTGCTTCCTATGGTGTAGATAAGACATTTGCTTTATCCATTTTTGCCTTGATCAGAATGTCAGAAATATATTTCTCTTGATCGGGCTGGATTTTGTTATTAGGTAGTCTTTTGACTTCTATTCCCAAGAAGTAGTTGAGTTCCCTTAGATCCTTGATTGAGAATTCCTTATCTAGCTTCTTTGTGAGCATGCTGATTTAATTCTGATTTCTGATAGTTCCCTGAGTCAATAAATTCATCAACATATATTAGCACAAATGTAGTTTCAATTTTTTTGAATTTTATGAATAAAGAGTTGTCTGATTTTGTTGATTTGTAGCCAAGTCTTTGTGGAGTTGACTTTAATTTTTCAAACCACACTCGAGGAGCCTGTTTTAAGCCATAGATTGCTTTGTTGAGCTTGCACACTAGTTTTCCATTGCCTTGTTTTTTGAATCCCTTTGCTGCTCCATATATACTTCCTCCTACAAATCACCATTAAGAAAAGCATTATTTACATCCAACTATTTTATGTCCCAATTCTAGGTAAGGCAATAGTAAGAACTGTCCTGATGGTTGTAGGCTTCACAACAGGTGAAAATGCTTCATTGAAATCAAAACAACACTGTTGTGAGTAACCTTTTGCTACAATTTTGGCCTTATACTTATAAATTGAGCCATTTGGGTTTCTTTTGACCCTATAGGTCCATTTATAGCCAATAATGTTCTTATTTTTTTTGGGCATAGAAACCAATGACCAGGCTATGCAGTTAGAGCCCCGATAAAGCTCCAACAAAAAACTGCTATAGCCCATAGCATTCTACGGTCACTATCCTATTTCAATTTAGTGCCGATGAACAGTGGTTCTGCTTTATGCCCCGCTATTTTCTGTTGCACCTGCTAAATCAATGTTATTTAGCATCCACTTTTGCAATATTAATATACAGAGCGTGATTTGACTAGATCTCTTTTAAAATAAATCAAAAAAGTTAATATAAAGAGCTAATTTTAAGTCATAAGTGTCTTATATAAAATAGAAAGCAATCCTCGAATCTAGTGTGCATAACCTGTGTTATCAAAGCGCGCGCTATAACGCCAAATAGCGCATAACGCAAGCTCTGCGCTATGGAACCTAAAATAGCGCAGGGGTCCCCTATAGCGCATAAATAGCACGCTATTTTATCGAAGCGCAAAATAGCGCGCTATTTGATTTTTTAATTTTGTATAGTAATTAAAGCCCAGACCCATTGAGATGCAACCATATCTACAATGTTTTCTGATTTTGCATGCATTCTTTTTCCTTCTATGGTTTGTATATTGTTTTAGCTAGTGTTCCATCAAGTTTTATCAATGCATTTCACAATATTTTTTTTTTTACTGAGAACTTGACTTGGTTGGACCGTTGTTCAGATGCACCATTCTATATCTATGTTCTTTGGTTTAGACTATTAGATCCAATATCTAGAAACAATAGAGACTCTTTTGTTTGTTTGAGCATCATCAGAATAAAATGCATGCAATATCTAAAAGCAATTCCAATATTTCTAGCATGTTGGACAACATTTTTTTTTTTGCTACAGTATCAAAATATTTTCTTCTCTTCTAAGTGAGATCTCTAAACACAAAATAACTTACTTATAGCTACAGTTTTTGACTTCTTTTTTTTAATTTTTACTTCGTTGCCTTTTGTTGTTTATATTCTTACTTAATTCTTGTCATTAGAAAATATTTTACAGTTTATGCAAAATTGTATTTTTCATGCATTTTGTTTGTATAATTTTATCATCATTACTTACAAAACAAGAATAAATTTTATCATAATTCACACATATATGACTAGATATCAAATTCTATTAGACAAATATATTATGTGCCATCAATTATTTTTAATGTATAATATAAAATTATTAAATTTTCTCTAATATAGTTGCATTGTACATCAACAAATATTTAGTACATGCATAAAGTATGATAATTTTTGTGCTTGGAGTATTGAGGGTTTTGGATATGGCATGAAATATGCAAAAACATAGAATTAAATTTCAATTAGATATAATATACTTGATTAGTTATTAAAAATGCAAAAAAAAACAAAAGAGTCGACCAAATAGCGCGCTATAGCATAGCGCATAATAGCGCATAGCGCAAGCCTTGCGCTATTCGCTATTGACTACACTGTGCATAACCATGATATTCTTCGATTTTGTTATGTAATATTAATTAATATTTGTTTGTTATTTACAAATGATGCGAGAATGATAACTAATTAATTTTAGTTATATAGTTTTAAATCTAATAATCATTTTTACACCTCCGCTATATCCCCACTATTTCCCCACTTTATCCCCGCTATAGCTTTGTACATCTATATCGTTATAGAACCGCCAAGCGTTTTAACTGCTTAATGACCAGGTATTATTATTCATTAAGGCTTTGAATTCTCCTATCATTGTTATTCTCCAATTTTCATATTGAACAACTTCATAATTAATAAGTACCAGGTTCTTTGATTTCTATATCAACACTATAAGTTTTTGGCTTAAAAATTCCACTCTTGGCCCTGGTTGTCATGTGATGCCCAGTTGATGCCACTACTAGTTTGTTCACACCACAATTTGTGGTGTGAGGGTCACCTCCAACCCTGATTGGTTGAAAGCAGGGGACCTATAGGGGTCCCCCTGAATTCAACCAATCACCGACCGAGGTGAGCGTCACACCACAAATTGTGGTGTGAACAAACTCGAGCTCAGTTGATGCGGGTCTTTGAGTGGTTTGATCATCACTGCTAAGATTCTCTTCCTCTTCACACTATTAGATAATGCATGTTGTCTTGTAGTTGAGTAGGTTCAGATTGCAATACGAGTTTGTTAACATTTTTTAAACGTGGGTCACCATGACACCACTAACGGTGTTAGTGGTGTGAGGCTATGATTACCCCTGAATTCCACCTTTTTGATCCCAACCACACAATCAATAACACCGTTAGTATGTCATGGTGACACACGTTAAAAAAGTGTCAACAAACTCACTCTCTTCAGATTGTCCTGCAGTGTTGGCATGATATTCTTTGTTTGAGCTCTAAGTTTCAGGCTGTTTGCTAGTTTACTGCATTGTATCTTGAGGAGTCAAATCTGCTACAGGTTGACTTTCTGACCTGAGTTGACTGATGACCTCACAAAATTACATATTTGTTGGCAGTAATGTTCACAAAATTACAGAATATGTAATTCTACTTTACATTAATGGCGATGTACATTATGGTAAAGTGCACTATCTTTAAGAAGGTATTATTTTATATTTCAGGAGAATAGTTTATCAGTTTAGGGTAAACCATATTAATCCAAATGTACTGATTGATAATATTAATGTTACCATATAGTCTATAATATAACATTATTGAGAATATAGTTATATTCTTTAGGATTTAATAGCCTATATGATATTAATTTTAAGTGTTTTATAACTTGAATAATGTAATTATAAAATTACATCGATTGACGAATATATAATTTGATATAATATTGTTAGCACTAGTTTTCTTCGCAGTAGTTAATTTAATAGAGAAGATAATTATTAGTTCTTCCACACCAATAATATTAGTTAAAAACAGCATTGAACCAAAACCAAATATGGGTGCAAAATTATGGAATGCGTAACTGAAATGAGAAAGCCAAAAGTATTTTTAAGTTAATTTTTGGCTTAGATATATGATACGGTGCTAATTTAGAGGATGGAGGAACTGAAGATTTAAAGAAGAAGAACTACAAAAGAGAAGGAAGAAGACTTAGACACAGTAAAGAAAAGAAAGTTTTCATTAATTTCTGCTTGCTATTCCTTTCATTTCCACTCACCTTTATAGGCACATTCACAATTGCTTACATATGACACATGTCTTCATTCTAATGGCTAACTTTCATCATTCATTTACAGACATACGATTGTAACAAACACTAAAGCAAATGCAAATAAAGTAAAACTATCCTAACCAATTCTTGTGCAGCTTCAGTCCATAAGATTTGATTGGTGCCATGATATAATCCGTATCATTACCATCCCCTTCGAAATCGACCTTGTCCTCAAGGTCGAAGAACACTTGTCAAATTTATTGAGCGTTTTCTTGCCACAACCATTTATTAAGCTACGACATGGGTTATAAAGAAAACTTTAGCATCAAATATGTCGCCACCAGGATCAAAAATGAAAATTTTGCTTTCACTTTTTATATTATTCATTTCAGCAAACGCATTAGGCGCATTGTCCCATTTCAGCTTCAGTTTGTTCATTTCAACAAACATCTTGTATGCATCTTTTTCTTTGTGCTCAACATGCCATGAAGAATTCTGTGTGGCACACAACGCTTTAAAAACTGCAGCTCTAGAGTAGTACACATTTGATTGATAATGAACATTATGTTTCATAGGCCCAAAAGTAGGATAAAGTGACGGTGGACAAGGTAAAGGCCTAGTAGCGGCAGCAAGGGTAGGTGGAGGTGTAGGGAGCTTAAGCAAGGGAAGAGAAGCCATTGTGGAGTTCAGTACAGCAGTTGTCTCCATGGGTTGGTGCTCGGTATATGGGTCTTCATCTGGCAGCACCACAATGATTCTCCTAACCAAACAGCGATGATTAATGGTGTCTATGCTGTTGCAATTGAGGCACAACCCTTGATCACGGAGCTGCTGCATCTCTGAGTAGGTAAGGCCTTTAATGGGGTATGATAGTGAGAGAAGTGCTGGTGTATTTGTGATATCTTGGTGGATGGTGATTTGTTGGATAACATCTTCATATCGGGTCATAGTGATGAAGGTTGAGGAATATTTGGAAAGGAAAAAGAGGAAAGATCAAGCAGTGAAAAGTAGAGCAGATATTAATCAAGAAGAGGATGAAGAAAGCAGATCTAGAAGTTGGGGGAGGAGAGAGCGAAAGTGAAAGCACCAAATTGATACGGTGCTAATTTAGAGGATGGAGGAACTGAAGATTTAAATAAGAAGAACTACAAAAGAGAAGGAAGAAGACTTAGACACAGTAAAGAAAAGAAAGTTTTCATTAATTTCTGCTTGCTATTCCTTTCATTTCCACTCACCTTTATAGGCACATTCACAATTGCTTACATATGACACATGTCTTCATTCTAATGGCTAACTTTCATCATTCATTTACAGACATACGATTGTAACAAACACTAAAGCAAATGCAAATAAAGTAAAACTATCCTAACCAATTCTTGTGCAGCTTCAGTCCATAAGATTTGATTGGTGCCATGATATAATCCGTATCATTTGGCTTAGATATACCACATATGCAATGTTACTCACCTAGATATAGTGATGGAGGAGCACGTTTAGAAATGTGGACTCTCGTTTGTTGGGGTTGCAGTGATGTCAATGGTATTGAAGAAGGCGCTGGATTATATGGTCAATGAGGATAGTGAGTGTATGGGAGTAGAATGAGATAATAATAATGTTACCATATAGTCTAAATTTAATTCATTTATAGTTCCCCCTGTGTTATGGGAGTAGAATGAGGGTCAAATGTACTAATTGATAATAGATAATGTTAATAACATCCACGCTATTATTTTGACAATATATTAGTTAGGATATACCACATAAACAACCTATATTACATGAAACCAATAAGTGTATTTATAGGGAAACTATTATTTGGTTAATTAGTTCATCATACAATATTAGTTTATGATTTTGTTTGTAAACAAATATGTGGAGATCATAATAAACATCGTTAATTAGTTCTATTTGGAAATTGATAAGTGCAGTTTCAGATATACCACATCTGAAAATAATAAGTGCAGTTATAAAAGGTTTCCCTGTAAATAATATTAGTTTATGTTTAACAATTCTACTAATTGTATTTTTACTCAAAGTATGTATTGGACTATATGTTTGCCATATAGTCCAATTTTTAAAAACTGCAATTATCATATTAAAATTAAATTTGAAACTGCAATTATGAAATATAACAAATCAAATGCTATTGTTTCAAAAACCTCAAATGTCGTTAGCTCGGGTTCAGTTTCATTTGGAAATTATGTCTGGACAGAGCTGAAGACTTTAAGCAATTTTTGGCTGATTCTTTAAGCAATGAAGCAATATACCATGTTTGTACATTTATCATTACGAACCGTCATTCTTGTTCATCTTCCAAAAGAATACATTAATTGTTAAGATTTCAATATACATTATCAACAATCAGTTATGAAACCAGGTACGATTATTTTTTCTTAAGATTGTGATTATACCGTGAGGAGAAGCTTAGCTTGGGTTACATTCTGTTTGTTAATCTGTTTATGCATTCTAGTTTTAATTGTTTATTTTTCAACAAAAAAAGCATTTGAATTTGTTTTCGTTACTTAGTCGTTTGCATTTCAAATTTACACCGCATTTGCTGATACATTTCACTATCACATAGACACATACATTCTAGCATTTCATTTTCATCAGTGGAATACAATTCTCAGTTTACGCAACTCTTCATTTGCTTCTACTTTCATGTACTTTCATTGTTTGCCATGCCGGTATCAATTCCTCCACCACGCTACCTTCGCTAATTTCAGTAGGTTTGAAACGGAACACAAACATAACCTCTCTTGCAACACTCAGATTTTAATCAACTAGCAAATTGGCAAAAATTGGTTTTTGATGTTAGAATTTTTTTTATTGTTCGATCTTTCATGATAAATGATGTACAATTCAATTGAATAATCATAGGATCACCAATAACAAATATTTCACAAACAAATAGGAGAAACTTAATATGATTTATTGTTTAAGATTTTGTACCTTGATTAATAGCGGAAGATGCAATGGTATCTTCTTTCTTTGGCTTCTAATGTTTACCTCTTCTTAGAATTTCGTTTCTCTCTCTTACCCAATTTCCTTGTGTGTTTCTTGATGGAGAAGAATACAACTCTTTACTGGGAGAGAAAGTACCCAATCCTATATATGACATTTAAATCTAAATTAGGCGCGTCCATCATATACCAATTCAACGCTTAGGATTAAACACAGACCTAACGTTCTAAATATAAAAGGTCTGTTGTACATAACGAAGTTGTATATAACAATTATATGATTTTTGTTTGATGATAACAAACAAATATACATTATTATAAATGTGTTTGTTATTGTACTGTTTCATATATACATCATAGACATAAATATAATATTTATATTTAAATAGAATACGACTGTACAGAAATTTAAATATTCACACAGTATTATATTTAAATATAATATTTTATTTCAACATTCAAAATAGTACGAATTTATAACTCCACTATTTGTACAAATTCACTGAAATACAGTTCATTCACAATCAATTACATATACACCATTCTCCTCACTACAGATACACTCAGTCACTCGTTTATACACTGACACAATTACATGTTCTCTCACATACAGTTACACTTATGCACTGACACTCGGTTACACTGTCCTACTCTTCTGTCTTCACAGCCTTCGGTCAGTCCAGTCATCCACACCTGTCACATACAGAAACACACACAGTATCTGGAACAGAAATATTTTTGAAATTCTAGCAGATATATTTTTATTTTAAAAATTTATTTGCCTCAGAATTTAGGTGTGTTTCTCATCATTTTTCATGACTTGATCTAATATGTGAATATAGCACGTGCACGATACATGTATACACACACATGTGTATGTATATACACATATTTTTTTTTTTCAAGGACAAGAAATTTTTTTTTTGATCGACTACATATACACACGTGTATAAATATACACGTGTGCACTGCCTCGCCAATCAAAATGCAGTGTAGCAACTAAGGAGGAGCCACGTTGACCAACTCGACTCAATGCATATATATGATCAACGTGCATGAACACAGCTAAGCAGTACATGGTTGAGCAGCATCAAAGTTGGTTCAACATGATTAAAATATACAAGGATTAGGGACTGCTTGAGCATAGTCATGCGAATGTACACAACATATATTAACACAACAAGTAGCTTAGGTTCAATGCATTTCAGATGCACAACAATATGGTCAAGTCAAAAACATGAAATGCCAAGCGCAGATGCACATGGAAAGTGAATGAGCTCGACACAAGTCACAAAGCAGCAAGGATCAGCAAAGTGTGAAAATGGAACATGCACAAGGCAACAAACAAATGGATGGTACAAGACATGAATGCAAGCCGACTCATTCTTCATGCACACAAACACAAGCCAGGTGTACACAGTTTTTAGTCAAGGCAAGTAAAAGAGCATGTGGATATACACAAGCCAACACAGTCAACAGCAAGGTGATACATGCACAGTTTCGATAACCATAACAGTGCTACATGATCAAATAGGTCAGGTAAGCTCAAGTAAACAGGGTCAGAAATGCAACATATATTGATCAACACAGGTACATGGTGGAGGCAAGTGTACACTGCATGGATGTAAAGCACAAGCAAGAAGTATCAAGGCACAAGTTCAGCATTGGAGCAGCCAAGTTTCAAGCATTATATATATGCGACATGCACAAGTGTATAAATGGACATTTTTAGAGAAGCAAGCACAATGAAGTACAAGCCAAGCTGTTTACACAGCAAAACATGTTAAAATCTAGTCGAACAACTTTGGCAAATAATCTAAATCTACATGGATAATACTTATAGAATTTGCATGAGTTAAAGCTAGCAAGTTTCATTTCAACATTGATGACAAGATAAATATTTAGGCAAATCAGCATGAAAGTTTGTTTTCCAGAAATGCACAGGCAACAATCATTCATGGGTTTCCAGTTCTAGACACAGTGAGTATTCAGCAACTATGAGAAACTTGCAAGCACATTGTTTGGACAAAAAATCTTGTTCCAATCAAATTTGGCAAGAAAGTTTTTTCCAGTCAAGCTCTCTATACAATATTTGGCAAGGGACATACAAGAATTGGAAATATGGACTCACAGCAAATTTATGTCAAATGTTCAAATGTGCCAGGGAAACCAAATATATATTTTTCAGAAATTCACGCAAGGGATTTTATTCAAAGGGCCGCATATAATTTGTTTCCAGAAATGAACAAGAATTCGGTGTATAATGATGGACTTAATTTTTGGCAAGGATCAAATACACGTGTGCAATATGTTTCTGAAATCAAGATGCAATTTTTGAGCAAGAATTTTATTCTTAGAAATTTATCAAAGATTTCACACAAGGGACAAATCTGTTTGAAGGCCAAATCAAGTCCAGGTACATCACAACAAATCACGCAACTCATTAAAGCGAAGAATTTCAAAAGAGAAAACCGTGCAATTCAGATCAAATCATACCAAGGAAATCAGAGTGATTAGGGTTTTCATTTACCTATATATACCACCATTTTCATCACTGTCTTTATCGAAAATCAAAACAATCAAATTCAAGCAAATAATTTCAGAAGGAACTCACATATAATTTCTGCAGATTTTCGATCGATAAATTGGCCAAATCGAATCGACCAACATCGTCAACGACTTGAAGCAATCAGAGAACCACGACATCAATTCATCAAGAAATCGATTTCGATTCGGAAGAATAAGCAAGAAACACTAATTTTATAAGCCAGCCGCCATTTTCAAGTAAAGAGGAACAAACAGGCAAAATGGAATAACAAATGGGCCGGCCAAGTTTTCCAATTGAAAAGGGGATGATCCTTCTATTTTAAATCATAAGGTTTAGCTTGTTTATTTTATTTTGTATTGTTTTGTAATCATTGAACAGTTTCTAGAGTCTGTAAAATTCTAGGTAATCCAGTTAGGGTCATAGCTGGCAGTTTACTAGGGTCTGTAAAAACTAGGGTTTACGGGTTACGGGTTTGTAATCCGGGGAAAATCTGGCCTAAGGGATATAGGTCGGTCTAGGGTTTTGAGCGTAGGATTAGAATAGGAGCGAGGGGTTCGCGAGTTTACATTGTCTTGTAAGCTGGATCTGTTCTAATACCTAGTAGAAACATTAGGAATGCGGCAGTAGGCAAGATTTTACCGAAGTTGGGTATCTCTGTGTGTCATTTACTTTCTGCATTTATTTTCTGCTGCATTATGTGATCTGTGATAAAGTTTAATATCCCGTAAAATTTCAGTAAACCCTATTCACCCCCCTCTAGGGTTAATCTAGATCCAACAAGTGGTATCAAAGAAGGTATTTTCTGTTAACTCTAGAGGAATGGATCTCGCAGATAGTAGTTTGTTCTAGTTGTCATATGAGCGAGAGTCAATCCAGTGATATTCCAATTATTTTCGATGGAACAGATTTTTTAGTTTGGAAATCAAAAATGGAATTTTAGCTTAAATCTGTTAATTTTGAATTTTGGAATATTATTGTAAACGTGGGTGGTATGCTAGATAACAGGAATAAAGTTACCAATGCTCGAGTAATACATATTGTTTATTCTTATCTTAGTAATAATCAGCTTCATCTTATCTCCCACTGTCTAACTGCACAGGATATCTGGAAAACTCTCAATGCGTTGTGTGGAAATGACAACAACGGCTCAAAATCCCAGAATGTCAATTCAGACTCAGATGTGTGCTTAACAGGAGGCACATATGAAGACTCAACAAATGATGATAGCGATGGAGACTCAATAGGATATTTTTCATAGGAAGATTTAATTCATCTTTGTACTAAACTAAAAAATCTATTGAGAGTCTCAAACTGAAAAATAAACATCTTAAATTTGAGAATCTTGAGTTAAGTAGAAAAATTGATGTTTTGGAATCAGAGAATGTTAAGAATTTTGAAAACTCCAACTGCAAAAATTATTCAAATTTAGAAAAGAAATTTGCTCATCTTAATGAGAATTTTAATTAGCTTGAAAACGAAATTTTGTTCTTGAAAAATCGTGAAGATGAGCTAATTCCTAAAAACATTGCTTTGCAAAAGGAGTTGGATAAATTTAAGACAATTGAAAATTCCAAACATAATTTTTTTGAAAAAGGAAGTTTGTTGAAAACTGAAACAATTCTAAAAGAGCTTAAAGTCGAAACTAATAGAATCAGAAATCTCAAATGCAATGAATGCACATCTTTTCAAAAAGAATTAAATAAAATAAAAGAGAATTTCAACTGCCTTGAAAATGAAAACATGTTTTTGAAAAACAACAAGATTGAAATTTCTGAGATAAATCATGATTTGGAAATACTGAAAATTTTAAGGAATTTGAAAAACTTGAAATTGAAAAGAGTAATCGATTCGAATTGGAGATTTCTTAGTGTAAAGGCAAAATTGAAAAGCTCATAAATGAGAATAATTCGTTGAAATCCAAAGCCAATGATTTTAAGTTGAAATTTGAGAAGTTTTCAAATAGTCAAAACTCATTAAATTTTCTATTGAAAAATAATTCCATGTTTGAAAACAAGAAAGGTCTTTGATTTGGAATTTCAACTGGAAAAAAACGCCTCAAAAATTCTCGATATCTTCTGATTGCTCATATTGTGGAAAGGCCAACCATAATCGAAATAAATGTTGGTTTAATAACAATCCTTTTAAACAAATGAGGTTCCCTAAATATACAAAATCTATTCTAACTAAATTCAAACAGATTTGGGTTCCTAAGGGTACTAAGGTAAATTCTGATGGATTGTTGTACAAAAAGATTTGGGTACCAAAACGTGTGAAAGAAACTGTGAGTGGTTTTGCAAATTTTGTTAGATCACTTAATCCCCTAAATTGTTAGGTACCGAAGGAGGCTGAGGAACTGGTTTGCGAAAGAGGAACCAAATTCAAACTGCTTCATATCATTGAATTATTTATAGTTCCTTAGCCAAGATTGTTGAGTCAGAGATTCTGGTTTACATCGATTTCAGGTATGATCTCTGAACTCATCTTTGTAAATATTGTTTTTTCCTTGTTTATTCCTCCTTCTACCTCTTTTTTTCTTATTTGATTTGACACTGCCATATTTTTTTCTTTTATTCTGGGCTTTCTTAACTTCAAATTGCAGAATTCATGATCTTTTGGAAATCCACTTCATTTGAATAAAACTCTGATGTTTTAACCATTTCCAGATCTTGAATTTAGATTTGTAAATATCTACAATTGTTTTGAAGTTTATTTTCTGATTTTTGAATTTCTAATAGTGTTGATGTATTCTTGTCATATCTTGAACACTATTAACTAGAATTCTAAATTTTTTTGAAGATCTGAAAATTTGATGAAGTTTCACACACCTTTGCTGTTTTGAGTTTCTTTTAATTCATTTTGGAAAGGCTTGAAAATTTATACTCATTACAGCACACTGCTATTTTTTTGTTGTGATAATTTCATTGATTTTCAGATTAGCTTGGATATTTTGAATTGTCTTGAATCACAGTGATACATCTTGAAATTGATCTTTATTCATGATCATTATGGTTAAATTTTGTTTTGAAATCATCTGAAATTCTTGATATTTTTAATCTCGCACACATCTTAGATTTGAAATTATTGATCTTATGTGACTGATTCAATGTATCTCAAAACTTGGCATTGATTCAAGTGATTTAAAATAAATTATTTCTTAATTCTTGGATCATGAATATCTCAAGCTTGATGTAAATATTCTGAAAATTTTCTTGTGCTTGTCATCGTATTAGTGAAAAATTCTTTTAAAAACTGTTTTTAAAACTCACTGTTATTTCATGATCTTTTGGTTTGAAAACTTGATTGTTTGAAATCATTTGAAAATTATTGATTTCTTGAATCCCACACATATCTTGAATTTGAAATTTGCAAACTAGTGTGACCGATTCATTGAATCCTGAGATTTTCATATTCCTTCAAGTGATTTCAAATAAATTGTATTTTGGATCATGAATCATCTTTTGTGACCATCAAAAATATGTCTGAAACATCATCTTGACAAGTCTATTTTTGAAATTGATTGTGGTACTGCTCTGATAAAAGTATTGATTTGAAAATGTTTTTGGATATCTGCTTGTTGTGGTATAATCTGCTGCTCCAATAAATGGATCTAAATTGTTTGTTAATTTGCTTGGCTTTGTGATTAGTTTTTACTGCCTGAGATACCCTTGATAGCCACCAGTGTCATGTTATAATTCTTGTTAATAGGGACATCAAGTGGATGCTGAATTTTTTCTCATCCTATATTTTTTTTTAATCCCTCTTGACTTGTTTAGATCTTTCAAACTCTTGTAATTGATTTTCAATTTTAAAATTATTTATTGATTATTCATTCAGAAATTGAAATCAATAACCAAATTGAACTGTAGTTAAAATTCATCAAAATTATTATTAGATTTTGAAATTGTGATGAGTTATGACTGCATACTTCACAACCAGAGGAGATTTTATTTTCATGATGGTTAAACAGTTATTATAATATCTTTGAATTGCTGGTTATTTCACGAACATCACGAACATCTTCTCTATCTATCAACCTTCTGTCATCCATCATGATTTTCTGTTAATGTGGAGAGTTAATTTTTTTAAAATCTTTTTGAATAAACAGTGGAAATATTTGTGATAGAAATGAGACTATGTTATTATTCAAAATTAGTGATAATTGAAAATTATCGAGAATCCCGATACAGTTGAGCATATTTCATAATATGATTAATTTAGAAATTTATTTCACAAATCATTCATGTACCTGCCACATTTCTATCATTCATATTGGTTTTATATACTGAGGAGTCTTTTCTTTTTTGTGCTGAATAATAAATATATATATATAACATACATAAGTGTATCTCTAACCTCATTTAAAAGTCCAAGCTCTGGTCATGCATGATTATGGGATTACTTATAATTTAAGTGGCGACTGACCTCATTTAAAAATCCAAGATCTGGGTATGCGTGGTCAGTGTGCTCTTAAATAAAAAGAAAAGGATAAAGGAAATAATATGTTATAAATAAAAATATATGAAATTCTCCTCGGTGTGTAAAAACCAACTATCAATCCATTCTCTAACTTGTGAAATGTGTTAATATTTTATGACGTATTATGATTTGTTGATTGATAGCTTTTGGGATTTGAGATTATTTGATTTTGTCACTTAAGTTGAATTTATATCTGTAATTTAAATCCATCACTGTTTTGTGTTTCAATTTTAAATATCTGTTTTTCAAAAAATAATTGGAGTCATTGTTTTAAAAAATCTCTCCATTATTATAAATTTCATCGTAAATCCATCATTCTAAAATGTGAAATTTGCCACTAATTCTTGGAATATTATGATTTTTGTTCGATTTATTGAGATTTATGTGAACATTCTCTCTCTTAAGCTGATATTATATTTTCAGTCATATTTTCATCGCTATTTTAATATCTGTATCCTTTTGATGATAACAAAACGGGAAGGATGGGTTAAGATTTTTGTTTATGAGTGAATATTCTATAAATATTGTTAATATTGAAAATTTATTCAATATATTCTTTTCACTCATGCACATATCTAGGGGGAGTTTAGTTGTAGGGGGAGCAACATTTGTTCCACAATTCACTATCAAACACATTTACTATATTCAACATCTTTTTATTTGTTTGTCATCATCAAAAGGAGGAGATTGTTGTATATAACGTAGTTGTATATAACAATTATATGATTTTTGTTTGATGATAACAAACGAGTATATATTATTATAAATGTGTTTTTTATTGTACGGTTTCATATATACATCACAGACAAGAATATAATATTTATATTTAAATAGAATACGACTGTACAGAAATTCAAATATTCACACAATATTTTATTTAAATATAATATTTTATTTCAACATTCAAAACAGTACAAAATTATAACTCCACTATTTGTACAAATTCACTGAAATACAGTTCATTCACACTCAATTACATATACATAATTCTCCTCACTATAGATACACTTAGTCACTCGTTTATACACTGACACAGTTACATGTTCTCCCACATACAGTTACACTCATGCTGTAACACCCCATGTCCATTAATGTCACTCACTAAGGGAATGAATCAATGTCCATGAAGCGTTATTGTTGTATAGAATAGATAAATTACAAGAACAAATAACTAAATACACAGCGGAAGGTAAAAGTTTGTTTCATAGTCATAATTCAAAAACAAGTTTACATCAGTAGTCTCCAAAGTACTCAAAACCATTACAACATGATTTATAGTCTTTTTCAAAAACTCCTTGATACATAAAGAAGAAAATACATAAGTAACATAAATGTAATAATCCCCACTTCCACATAAGCAAAGCCATAAAGATGAGAGAGTCCAAAGCAGTACATCTACTCTCTTTGAGTAACTGAAAGAAATTGGCACTAAGTTGTAGTATTCTCTCCTGTCAAACCTGGGTGGGGGGTGGGGGAAGGAAAGAAAAGAGGTGGAAACAAAACGAGTCAAACATAAAGTCTGGCGAGTCCAGTGATTTTAACAAACAATAGGTAAAGTAATAGAACAAGACATAAACAGGCATCATGATATGGCTATAACATAGATGAGGTAAGATAAAAGAATGGACAAGATGATTTCGTCCCTAAGTACTAAGTGTAACACCCTGTATTTCTGTTAACACTAAAGTTACTAATTTAAGAATAACCAATACTTAATATAATAAATGTGTAAAGGGGAGATGTATCTAATGTGCATACAAATTTAATAATAAATGTGTAAAGGGGAGACGTATCTAATGTGCATACAAATTTAATAATAAATGTGTAAAGGGGAGACGTATCTAATGTGCATACAAATTTAGTAATAAATGTGTAAAGGGGGGATGTATCTAATGTGCATACAAATTTAATAATAAATGGTAATAATGTACATTAAGAAAGTAATTGTGAACATAATTGGCTTCTCTTTAGAACGGATGGCTTTGAGTAACTTTGGCTTCATCGACGGCTCAAATTAACTTGCAATCCTATATAAACAGCCCCCTAGTCTCCTTCTCTTTGCACCATTCTTCTCTAACCTTATGCTGCACAAATTCTTGATGGACATGGCTTCTTCTTCTTCCTCTAAATCTAAATAAATAGATTAAAATAAAATATAAATCAAGACGAGGATATGCTGCTCAAGTCTTTCAAGAGAAGATTCAAAACAAGTTAGGATTCAAGTAAAGATTCAACGGCTTCAAGCAACGCTATCCTTCTATTCTTTTCTAGATCCAATCAAATTAAGTCGGTTACTTTTTAGATTTGGACGCCTTTTCTATTTGTGACATAAAATTAAAAGAATATAAGATATATGCCTTATCATTTCATTGAATCTGTGCTTGTTTATGACTTTGGATCTGATTCTTGATTATGGCCTAGAACACATTGTGACTAAATTGCCAATGCTTAAGATTATGACTATGGAACTGTGGCCTTCGAAACCATAAGCCTTTGACTATGAACATAATCCTTTGACTAGGAGCATAAACCAATGCCTATGACTATGACAAGGACAATAGTGGATAATTACCTATGATTCATGAACATGATATTATTGCCTAGGATTATGACTGTGAGATTGGATCTAAACTTGATTATCTATTCAGTTTATTCTTAATTATCCTTGGATCTTGATTATGGGAATTTATCTATTAAGTTAGATCTACCCGTATACTTGAACCTATGTTATTTGTTCAACCCTTTTTATGTCATAATATTATCAGATCTATAGGCCTTCGATGCTTTAATCAATTTATTCAGTGTAATTTGTTAGATCTGTGATAAGTGAATTATCATCTTCTGCCAGTCATTATGTCTATCTTTTCATGGCATTTTGGTTCATTCCCTTTTTATCTACGAATCTAGATTTATCTATAATCTAGGAAGAAATCACGATTACACGAACGATGGGAATACGATTTGGGCAAATCATAAATTTGACTTAAACATGGTTGTAAACATGGAAATTGGCATAATGTGGAACATGAACATAATTATGATTGACATAATTTAGAACATGTATCATGGCATATTTATTAGAACGCAAATTTGAAAATTTGACATGAATTATGGAATATGTAATTTGACATATTAAATTTAGTATTGGCAAGTAAGCTAAGTTTTAGGCGTAAACGGTAAACTAGAATATATAATTCTAGTCTTGCCATAAACTGTAAATAAGGATGTTAAATCAGAATTGGGTCAGTTAAAGTTAATTTGGCATAATAAGTATATTAGCATAAATTTTGAATTTAGTCATAATTGTGAGTAATTGTCATGTTTAGAATAATCATGGTTAGTGACACTTAATTTGGTATAATTTACATACCAAAAACTATAAATATGATATATAGGGAAAATGGGCCATAATAATAAATGTTGACGATGTACATTAAAAGAGTAATAATGGAATAAGTAAATTAGGGAAAATTTACTTATAGAATTTATCCTAAATGAGAAAAGTTAATTTAGACAATACGAACATGCTTAACCCGAGGTTGGATTGAGTTGTGATGTAAACCTGCTCGGACCCGCCCGGCTGTCCAGTGATCACAACAATACCTATCCAATGTGGGACGTTAAGGCATTGAGCCCGATAAAGGCCCGAGGTTAGACTGAGTTGTGGCGTAAGACTGCCCGGAACCAACCGGCATACCGGCAGCCGCAACAATACCTGTCTAATGTGAGTGGCTGGTGCTTTAATAAGACAATTAAAGTTAAGCTAGAATGGGAGGGTTGAGTCCATAAGAACATTTAACCAACTTAACACAGTTAAGTTAGAACGATAGGGTTAAGTTAACTAGAACACTTAACCAACTTAACATGGTAACAAGACAAGATTTGTAGGGGTTAAATAACTAAGAAAAACACTTAGCCAATTTAATATGTTAACCAGACTAGAAAGTGGGGTTAAGTAAATTCAATACATTTAGCCAATTTAACATGCTAACTAGACTAGAGGTTGGGGTTAAGTAAATTTAATACACTTAGCCAATTTAATATGTTATTTGGACTAGACCGTAGGGTTAAGTAAGCTTGAACACTTAACCATCAGAGTGTGATAAATGAATAGGGTTAAGTTAAAAACATGAAGGGACAATACTTAACCATTAGAACATGTTAATCAAACCAATGTTAGGGTTAAGTTAACTAAGGGAACACTTAACCGTTATAACATGTTAGTTAAAACAGATAGGCAAGGTTAAGTTAAAAAGGAACACTTAACCAATACAAGATGAATGGGTAGGGTTAAGTAAATACTTAACCAATATAACTTGATGCTGGTAGGGTTAAGTCAACGTGAATTACTGGTAACACTTAACCGGTTTAACATGACAAATGAATAGGTTAAGTTAACTTGTATCGACTAATGACACTTAACCAATCCAACTTGACGAGAAAGAGAACTAAGTAGTAAACCTTCGTTAAAAGGACTAAGTGGTAAACCTTAGTTAAGAAAACGACGATTCAGGAAACCAAGTGGTAAACCTTAGTTAGGAAAACTAAGTAGTAATCCTTAGTATAACACGAGGAGGAGCGAACGATCTTAAAGAAGGCTCCAACGAATTGGGTTACGAAGCCCGAGGCTTCGAGGGGACGTGAGGGTACTCTTGGTATCCCTCTGTAAGGCGGCAGATGATCCTCCTGGGCTCACAGAGGTTAAGGTCTGCGTTAGGAGAACCAAGGGTATGCCTTGGTTGCAATATAAGGCAACCTAAAGACTAGGATGGACCAGCGTGGTTCGGCGGGATAAATGGCCATGTGATAGCGACCCGTCGTCTACCTACCATCTTGAGTCAATCGAGATACGGAAAGGCGGAGAACTCCAAAAGACCATATACTTGCTATCTAGTTATGGTTGCGGATGACCATAGGTTAGTGGGGCATAGGGGGGCCTGCGTATAGTTCTCATTTTTCAAGGTGTGCCTTTCAATAGTTGAGGGAGGGGTCAAGTGGGACCATAGCCACTGGAAAAAAACAGACCTTAGCATCTGCATCGGCAGATAACTTAAAGCTCCCGACCGAGTTCCGTGTTTCTTGATTTTCCCTGCCACGGGACTCGGGTCGCACATATAGAGGACATGTGCATCTAGACAGCGATAACGATTCACGACACATACATGGGGAAAGTCTAGGAACATATACCGCTCTAGGTAGTGTGTCCTAGACTAGGGGCATCGTTCGACAGGTAGCGTAATCCCTAGTTGGACCTAGGTGGCATAAACCCTGAATTTGTGAAGCATTAGATATGCCGCGTAAACCCGAGTGGAATCTAGGAAGTACTTTGATATAAAACCCTAGATTAGATCTAGGTAATAAATAATAAATGTACGCCTAAAGGCAACCACAATTACTGGGATTGGGATCGCGTTATCATTTTAGACAGATTACTAGTTGAGACACTAGATAGGTGGTGCAGAGACATAGAAACCATAATAACAGGTTAGTAGCGAAAGCGGAGAAAGTATTAAAGCATATCCAGTTTATCTTGTCTTAGCATATCTTGTGTTAATCTTATCCTATCTTGTTGGCCCTATTATCATGGTATTGTCTTGTATTCAGTTAATTCATGTCGTTTTGTTTTTCCTTGTTCACATGCTAGAAGTAACTGAACTTACCAGACTTTATGTCTGACCCAGTTTTCTTTCGTCTTCTTTTCTTCCGTTCCCCCCCCCCCAAGGTAGTTAAGGAGGGAATAGTATAGCTCAGGTCAGATTGGACCATCACTCTTCCCAAGCTCGAATATTCTTTGACAAAGTGCTTTGGACTCTCTTTTTCTGCTGCTATGGCTGTCTTATGCTACATTGGGGAATATAAATGTTATTTTATGCTTCTTTATTTTGTAAGACAGATGATACTCTGATATTCGAAAACAATTGTTGTACAAACTATTTTATCAATAAAGTAAAGTTTTATTTTCCGCTGTTTTAATTTTGTCTGTCTTGTAATTTATCTGCATCTTTTACCCTAAATGCTCCACAGAACTTAGTGCATTCCCTTTGTGAGTGACACTAAAGGATGTGGGATGTTACACTTGGTATCAGAGCTGAAGGTTACCGGATCAGATAAAAGATTTGAAAAAAATTTATTATTTTCAAATAGTTTTAAAAGAAGCATTTTCAAAAGAAAAGTTTTGTTTTAAAGGCATATTCCCCAAAATCCATACGCACTATCTTCTGATTCTCTGTTTGAATTCTTGTCCCCTTCTTTCTTGAGTCTCTGGGGCTCCTGGCTTTCTGGGAGGTAACCTCATCGAAGGGCGACGTAGTGCCCGACTTCCATCTATAACAGTAATAGTTTCACTTGCGGCTAGTTTTCTTTCAAGCTTAGTAGGGTTTTCTGTACGATGGAGGCAGCTTTCGAGAGATTTGTCAACATGATTACACACGAAAGAGGATGAGGAGTTTGGCTAAGGAGCAAAACCCAAGGATGAGGAATTCATGGATGTAGACTTGGCTCACGAAGGAGGAAGGGATTATAAAACCTAAGACAAGAGGAAGTATCTTTACTATGGCAGAATAGGGCATATAATTAAGAACAAAGGACAAGATTTTCAGAAGGGCAAGTACATGCTTTCACCACTAAGCGTACCTAGGAGAAAGGTAGTAAAGTTCTGTTGGAAGAGTCTAGCTTTTCTGTTTGTACTCTTTCTTTTGGTTTTAGCACTTCGCATTTGTTCATATTCGCTTCCATAGTTGAGTCTCTGCACCTTAGTACTTGTATAGTAAAAGATCCCAACTAGTGCTCAAGTGTTTGGTTGTTTTTGCTTAGATCATCTCACGTAGATCGTCCAAATTCGGAGGAGACATTCCTCAGGTGCTTGTCTGATATTGGTTTAGGCCTTTGGGGCTTGTACTTGAGGGATGTCGAGTTCGACTAGGATGGTTTGCTTGAGAGATGAATAGTTGTGGCAGGCGCTCTATATAGAGAAGGACTAACCTTAAGAGAGGTAAAAAGTACGTAGTGACCTTTTGACCCTCATAGTTATGGCATGGTGGATAAGCTAAGAGGAGAGACCTCTGATCATCCTAGTATATACACTCGGTATCATGGTTGACATTTGTTTATTTTGGAAATGGAGGTCAAGAAACTTCGCAATCGTGAAGTTGAATCTGTTAAGGTACAGTTGAGTAAAGCTCAAGAAGATGTGATACGGGAGATTGAAGATCAGGCATACGCGCCTCATACCCTTTTTCTTAAGGGTACATCCTTGATTCCTTTTTTTTAGGAATTCTATGCATACTAATTTCTAGCTTTTAAGGTATATCCTCTAGGACGTATCATCTATCCTTAGGTAGAAACCCTTTTGGATGTAAACATGTATTTGAAACATGTTATGGTTGATGGTTGCGAATGGTTACAAGTGGTTGCTCGTGAATGCATATACACACGTATTAGGCACTAGATCAGCTCAGACGCCTTCATATTTCATTTACATATATGTATTTGTTTATGAATTGAACTTAATGTGTTATCATATGGATGTCGCATTTGAGTGAATGATTGTGCACTCATATAGAAATAATATGTATCATTAGGATTTTCATACATATTGGACGCATGGCACTGACATGATTTGCATTAAGGAGGTCAACTGAATCAGTAGACCGCCTGATTTTGCATTAGATAAAGACATGTACACACACTATGCATATGAACATACAAGCATTAGAAGTCTTTAAGGACAATGGATGCCTGTGTTTGATGGTTGAGTAGATGGATGATTGGATGGTAGGATTTACATTCTTCTTGACTTGAAGATTTCGGGGTCGAAATCCTTTAAGGAGGGGAGAATGTAACACCCCGTATTTCTGTTAACACTAAAGTTACTAATTTAAGAATAACCAATGCTTAATATAATAAATGTGTAAAGGGGAGATGTATCTAATGTGCATACAAATTTAATAATAAATGTGTAAAGGTGAGATGTATCTAATATGCATACAAATTTAATAATAAATGTGTAAAGGGGAGATGTATCTAATGTGCATACAAATTTAATAATAAATGTGTAAAGGGGGGATGTATCTAATGTGCATACAAATTTAATAATAAATGTTAATAATGTACATTAAGAAAGTAATTGTGAACATAATTGGCTTCTCTTTAGAACGGATGGCTTTGATTAACCTTGGCTTCATCGATGGCTCAAATTAACTTGCAATCCTATATAAACAGCCCCCCTAGTCTCCTTCTCTTTGCACCATTCTTCTCTAACCTTATGCTGCACAAATTCTTGATGGACATGGCTTCTTCTTCTTCCTCTAAATCTAAATAAATAGATTAAAATAAAATATAAATCAAGACGAGGATATGATGCTCAAGTCTTCCAAGAGAAGATTCAAAACAAGTTAGGATTCATGTAAAGATTCAACGGCTTCAAGCAACGCTATCTTTCTATTCTTTTCTAGATCCAAACAATGTAAGTCGGTTACTTTTTAGATTTGAACGCCTTTTCTATTTGTGACATGAAATTAAAAGAATATAAGATATATGCCTTATCATTTCATTGAATCTGTGCTTGTTTATGACTTTGGATCTGATTCTTGATTATGGCCTAGAACACATTGTGACTAAATTGCCAATGCTTAAGATTATGACTATGGAACTGTGGCCCTCGAAACCATAAGCCTTTGACTATGAACATAAGCCTTTGACTATGAACATAAGCCTTTGACTAGGAGCAAAAACCAATGCCTATGACTATGACAAGGACAATAGTGGATAATTACCTATGATTCATGAACATGATATTATTGCCTAGGATTATGACTGTGAGATTGGATCTAAACTTGATTATCTATTCATTTTATTCTTAATTATCCTTGGATCTTGATTATGGGAATTTATCTATTAAGTTAGATCTACCCATATACTTGAACCTATGTTATTTGTTCAACCGTTTTTATGTCATAATATTATCGGATCTATAGGCCTTCGATGCTTTAATCAATTTATTCAGTGTAATTTGTTAGATCTGTGATTAGTGAATTATCATCTTCTGCCAGTCATTATGTCTATCTTTTCATGACATTTTGGTTCATTCCCTTTTTATCCACGAATCTAGATTTATCTATAATCTAGGAAGAAATCACGATTACACGAACGATGGGAATACGATTTGGGCAAATCATAAATTTGACTTAAACATGGTTGTAAACTTGGAAATTGGCATAATGTGGAACATGAACATAATTATGATTGACATAATTTAGAACATATATTATGGCATATTTATTAGAACGCAAATTTGAAAATTTGACATGAATTATGGAATATGTAATTTGACATATTAAATTTAGTATTGGCAAGTAAGCTAAGTTTTAGGCGTAAACGGTAAACTAGAATATATAATTCTAGTCTTGCCATAAACTGTAAATTAGGATGTTAAATCAGAATTGGGTCAATTAAAGTTAATTTGGCACAATAAGTATATTAGCACAAATTTTGAATTTAGTCATAATTGTGAGTAATTGTCATGTTTAGAATAATCATGGTTAGTGACACTTAATTTGGTATAATTTACATACCAAAAACTATAAATATGATATATAGGGAAAATGGGCCATAATAATAAATGTTGACAATGTACATTAAAAGAGTAATAATGGAATAAGTAAATTAGGGAAAATTTACTTATAGAATTTATCCTAAATGAGAGTAGTAAATTTAGACAATACGAACATGCTTAACCCGAGGTTGGATTGAATTGTGATGTAAACCTGCCCGGACCCGCCCGACTGTCCAGTGATCACAACAATACCTATCCAATGTGGGAGGTTAAGGCATTGAGCCCGATAAAGGCCCAAGGTTAGACTGAGTTGTGGCGTAAGACTGCCCGGAACCAACCGGCATACCGGCAGCCACAACAATACTTGTCTAATGTGAGTGGCTGGTGCTTTAATAAGACAATTAAAGTTAAGCTAGAATGGGAGGGTTGAGTCTATAAGAACACTTAACCAACTTAACACAGTTAACTTAGAATGATATGGGTAAGTTAACTAGAACACTTAACCAACTTAACATGGTAACAAGACAAGATTTGAGGGGTTAAGTAACTAAGAAAAACACTTAGCCAATTTAATATGTTAACCAGACTAGAAAGTGGGGGTTAAGTAAATTCAATACACTTAGCCAATTTAACATGCTAACTAGACTAGAGGTTGGGGTTAAGTAAATTTAATACACTTAGCCAATTTAATATGTTAACTGGACTAGACCGTAGGGTTAAATAAGCTTGAACACTTAACCATCAGAGTGTGATAAATGAATAGGGTTAAGTTAAAAACATGAAGGGACAATACTTAACCATTAGAACATGTTAATCAAACCAATGTTAGGGTTAAGTTAACTAAGGGAACACTTAACCGTTATAACATGTTAGTTAAAACAGATAGGCAAGGTAAAGTTAAAAAGGAACACTTAACCAATACAAGATGAATGGGTAGGGTTAAGTAAATACTTAACCAATATAACTTGATGCTGGTAGGGTTAAGTCAACGTGAATTACTGGTAACACTTAACCAGTTTAACATGACAAATGAATAGGTTAAGTTAACTTGTATCGACTAATGACACTTAACCAATCCAACTTGACGAGAAAGAGAACTAAGTAGTAAACCTTAGTTAAAAGGACTAAGTGGTAAACCTTAGTTAAGAAAACGAAGATTCAGGAAACCAAGTGGTAAACCTTAGTTAGGAAAACTAAGTAGTAATCCTTAGTATAACACGAGGAGGAGCGAACGATCTTAAAGAAGGCTCCAACGAATTGGGTTACGAAGCCCGAGGCTTCGAGGGGACGTGAGGGTACTCTTGGTATCCCTCTGTGAGGCGGCAGATGATCCTCCTGGGCTCACAGAGGTTAAGGTCTGCGTTAGGAGAACCAAGGGTATGCCTTGGTTGCAATATAAGGCAACCTAAAGACTAGGATGGACCAGCGTGGTTCGGCGGGATAAATGGCCCTGTGATAGCGACCCGTCGTCTACCTACCATCTTGAGTCAATCGAGATACGGAAAGGCGGAGAACTCCAAAAGACCATATACTTGCTATCTAGTTATGGTTGCGGATGACCATAGGTTAGTGGGGCATAGGGGGGCCTGCGTATAGTTCTCATTTTTCAAATTGTGCCTTTCAATAGTTGAGGGAGGGGTCAAGTGGGACCATAGCCACTGGAAAAAAAAAGACCTTAGCATCTGCATCGGCAGATAACTTAAAGCTCCCGACCGAGTTCCGTGTTTCTTGATTTGCCCTGTCACGGGACTCGGGTCGCACATATAGAGGACATGTGCATCTAGACAGCGATAACGATTCACAATACATACGTGGGGAAAGTCTAGGAACATATACCGCTCTAGGTAGTGTGTCCTAGACTAGGGGCATCGTTCGACAGGTAGCGTAATCCCTAGTTGGACCTAGGTGGCATAAACCCTGAATCTGTGAAGCATTAGATAAGCCGCGTAAACCCGAGTGGAATCTAGGAAGTACTTTGATATAAAACCCTAGATTAGATATAGGTAATAAATAATAAATGTACGCCTAAAGACAACCTCAATTACTGGGATTGGGATCGCGTTATCATTGTAGACAGATTACTAGTTGGGACACTAGATAGGTGGTGCAGAGACATAGAAACCATAATAACAGGTTAATAGCGAAAGCGGAGAAAGTATTAAAGCATATCCAGTTTATCTTGTCTTAGCATATCTTGTGTTAATCTTATCCTATCTTGTTGGCCCTATCATCATGGTATTGTCTTGTATTCAGTTAATTCATGTCGTTTTGTTTTTCCTTGTTCACATGCTAGAAGTAACTGAACTTACCAGACTTTATGCCTGACCCGGTTTTCTTTCGTCTTCTTTTCTTCCGTTCCCCCGCCCCCTGCCCAGGTAGTTAAGGAGGGAATAGTATAGCTCAGGTTAGATTGGACCGTCACTCTTCCCAAGCTCGAAGATTCTTTGACAAAGTGCTTTGGACTCTCTTTTTCTGCTGCTATTGCTGGCTTATGCTACATTGGGGAATATAAATGTTATTTTATGCTTCTTTATTTTGTAAGACAGATGATACTCTGATATCGGAAAACAATTGTTGTACAAACTATTTTATCAATAAAGTAAAGTTTTATTTTCCGTTGTTTTAATTTTGTCTGTCTTGTAACTTATCTGCATCTTTTACCCTAAATGCTCCACAGAACTTAGTGCATTCCCTTTGTGAGTGACACTAAAGGATGTGGGGTGTTACACTAAGACAATCCTAAACCTTGGTTAAGAGAACAACTCTCCAAGTACTAACCCTGAAGACCGAAGTCAACATCAGACTAGCACCCAGAGAATTATCTGACTCAACCAACATGTATTTCGTATGCACCACACTTAAACATAGTTTCACTGCACCATTACTAAGTTACACCACATTTCTTATTTACACTGCACTTTTACTAGTTTCACACTAAAAGATGATCCCTTTTTGACTATATAGAATGATGATAGCTTCGTGTACTTCTAGCTGCCATCATAGGTAACCGACGTGTACCTATCACTACTAGACGTACCCACTATCCCCCCCGTTTGATTATGCATCTGTAGTTGCTATCATAGGCAACCAACGTGTACATATCACCACTAGATGTACCCCACTACTAAACATACTAATAATAACAATGATGGTAGTTTCGTGTACCCCTAGCTGCCGTCATAGGTGCCGCCTGCTCCTATCTCCACTAGTGGTACCCACTACCTTCCCCATTCGATCGGCTCCCTAACTCGTAGATACCCGTGCTGGCCCCACAGTGGGGTGTATCACTCCCCAAAGTGGCAACCCGATACCACTAAAGATGCACGACTTATACCTACACGATGCAACAACGTCTTACCTACCAGCCCGTGCCCACGCACGCACATGACCCCGTTGGACTTGCGTTGCCACCGCTAACCCGTTTTGACCTCTTACAATCAAACCCAGTATGCGTGTCCCGTCCTCGACTTGGGTCAACCTCACAAAGATACTTAATGGGCTACTGGCCTGAAAAGGGTCACCCATCTGACACAAGCCTCCCACCTATGCTTGGTCCACACAAGGTTTTTCCCCCACTTAACCCTCATATCATCCTCATGTCTTAATACATGCTTTATCTTGGTTAAGTGCATATCAGTTATGTCTTACATGTTACCCATGTCACCCACTTGACCCTTATATCATCCTCATGTCTTCGTACATGCTTTATCTTGGTTAAGTGCTTATAAGTTATATTTTACATGTCATTAATATTACCCCCAACGTTCGGGTTTAACCAAGCGCCTTGGCTTTATCTGCCATTGAACCCTATGTCTATCCATTAATTATGCGCTTATGCTATCTCGTCAGTCTTATAATTTAACTTGGTTATTTCCATTCATACCAACCTTCATCCTTGCTTATTAATTAAGGTTTTTTTTTACTTGAACTATGTTAAGTCCATTAATAAGCCCACAACATGTTATTCTTATGATTCATACATTAACCCCTCTTTATAGTACAATAACATGCTTTATTCAATTTTACAACCAAGTACCCCTTAACCCACAGACACATTGGAGAGAGAGAATAATTTCCTAAATATCAACCCCGAAGACCGAAATCAACATCAGATTGATACTCAGAGGATTATCCAACCCAACCAATGCCCTTTTCCCTTTTTATAATATAACTTATGTCACCTTCAATTGTAAATTCATTCTTGTCTTCATGTATTACTTAATTTACAATGAAGCACATCTTTACTTATTACGTAAATTATCTCATCTTATCTATTGTTCCTCATAACTTACTTTACTCCATAAGTTATCATTTCCACCTTGGCATTAATTAAGATTTACTTAACTTTCCCACTACTTTAATAAATTCACTTAACCCCTACTCAATTCAACTGGTTTATAACACCGTTACATACTTAATTAGGTTAAGTACCCCAATTTACCAATGTCCCAACACCTGTCTAATCTTGGTTAAGTGTTCTATCCTGAGTTGACTTAACCCTACCACACTTCAGGTTATACTTTGGTTGAGTGTTGTCTTCTTGCGTTGCTTAACTCCACAGTTTATCATGTCATAGTGATTAAGTGTCACTAATCAATTCAAGTTAACTTAACCCACCCACTTTCCATGTTGTGGTTAGTATTCCCTAGCTCATTTATTATGCCATAACGATGTATGACCACCCACATTAGACTAACCCTTTGTGGCTGCTGGATGTGCCGGGCGGTTCCGAGCAGACTTACACCACAACTCGAGTCTAACCTCGTGTCATAAGCCGTTACGCTCAAATTCTTGCCTTTGACCTCTCACATTAGACGTCCAATTGTGGCAGCTGGATTTGCCGGGTGGTTCCGGGTAGTCTTACGCCATAATTGCGCCTAACCTCGTGTCAAAGGTTCATTAACATCGTATTTCACCTAAACCCCAAATTTTCATGTCATGAGTTTCAAATTCAACATATAATCATTTTATGCCTATTCCAAATTTCCATTAATTCACTAATTACATATTAATTAGCCAAACTACAATTTTCCAATTATAGGCAGTTTCATTAATTCCATGTAATTCATACCCAAATATGCCAATTTCACATATAACCCAATAATCAAAATATCCAATTTTCCATATTCCATATATTTCCAATCGTATATTCGGCATAGGCTCGAAATTAGCCTAGCTCCAAAAATAAAAGGAATAGGGGCAAGAGGAGAGAATCAAATCACAGAAAATTGGAATAAAAGAGGCATCATAAATAAAAAGGCATATGGACAGGCATAGAGGCATAATAAAAGATCCATCATGAAGAGACTGATAAAAAGGCATGAACTTTACATAGAAACATAGGCATATGATGACATGAATAAAAAAGGTGAAGACTTGGTGAGATATCAATTACAAACATATATATGAATCCTTTTTATCACCTCTTCATGTTACTTTAAAACCCATTATATTGTGAAAATAACTGTACTCACCTTTTGTGGCTAAAGCAAAGAATTATGAACTGAAATTGATGTAGAAACGTTGCGGTGATGTTGATTTATCTTCTTTGATTGTTGTTGAAGCTCTAAACTTTAATTTGAGTTGTGAATGAACACTTGAGATTTGATTTAGAGGCGGCAGCTAGGTTTTAGGAGAGAGCTTGGCAGCATAACGACGTCATAGTTAATATTTTATGAATTAGGGTTAGGGTTAATCACATATTTATAGGTATAGTGAATCATTTTGGGCCTTTAGATCACCCTAGAACCCATCTGAACCATCTAAATAGCCAACTCAGCCCTAATGACTCAGCAGCAGCTCAGAACTAGGCCTAATTCAAATCTGCCCGAGGGGGTAGGTCGACCCCCAGGTCGACCTATGGGGTAGGTCGACACTAAGGTCGACCTGCCCTTGGGTAGGAATTTTTCCTGCCCTGCCCGGTTCTGAGTCTGAATCGATTTTTGAATTTAAGTTTTGAATTTTCTGAAAATTCCGATCGCCATAACTTCTTCATACGAAGTCCAATTCACGCAAACTCCGACTCTATCTCAACCAGAATTCTGAGACGAACACAATGGCGTAAACCATTTTTCTTAATTCTCACATTTAAAATTAATTATTCTTTAATTCGTTACTTTAGTGTTAACAGAAATACGGGGTGTAAAACATGCACTGACACTCAGTTACATTGTCCTACTCTTTTGTCTTCACAGCCTTAAGTCAGTCCAGTCATACACACCTGTCACATACAGAAATACACACACAGTATCTGTAATAGAAATATTTTTGAAATTCTAGCAGATATATTTTTATTTTAAAATTTTATTTGCCTCAGAATTTAGATGTGTTTCTCATCATTTTTCATGACTTGTTCTGATATGTGAATATAGCACGAACATGATACATGTATACACACACATGTGTTTGTATATACACATATTTCTTTTTTAGGGACAAGAAATTTTTTTCGATCGACTGCATATACACATGTGTATAAATATACACGTGTGCACTGCCTCGCCGATCAAAATGCAGTGTAGCAACTAAGGAGCAGCTATGTGGACCAACTCGACTCAGTGATATATATGATCAACATGCATGAACACAGCCAAGTAGTAAATGGTCGAGCAACAACAAAGTTGGTTTAGCATGACCAAAATATACAAGGATCAGGGACTGCTCGAGCATGGTCATGCGAATGTACACAACATATATTAACACAGCAAGTAGCCCAAGTTCAGTGCATTTCAGATGCACAACAATATGGTCAAGTCAAAAACATGAAATGCCAAGCCCAGATGCTCATGGCAAGTGAATGAGCTCGACACAAGTCACAAAGCAGCAAGGATCAGCAAAGTGTGAAAATGGAACTTGCACAAGACAACAAACAAATGGATGGTACAAGACATGAATGCAAGCCGACTCATTCTTCATGCACACAAACACAAGCCAAGAGTACACAGTTTTTAATCAAGGCAAGTAAAAGAGCATGTGGATATACACAAGCCAACACCGTCAACAACAAGGTGTTACATGCACAGTTTCTATAACCATAGAAGTGCTACATGATCAAATAGGTCAGCTAAGCTCAAGTAAACAGGGCAAGAAATGCAACATATACTGATCAACACAGTACATGGTAGAGGCATGTGTACACTGCATGAATGTAAAGCACAAGCAAGAAGTATCAAGGCACAAGTTCAGCATTGGAGCAGCCAAGTTTCAAGCATTATATATATATGCAACATGCACAAGTGTATAAATGGACATTGTTAGAGAAGCAAGCACAATGAAGTACAAGCCAAGCTGTTTACACAACAAAACATGTTAAAATCTGGTTGAGCAACTTTGGCAAATAATCTAAATCTGCATGGATAATACTTACAGGATTTGCATGAGTTAAAGCTAGCAAGTTTCATTTCAACATTGATGACAAGATTAATATTTAGGCAAACCAGCATGAAAGTTTCTTTTCTAGAAATGCACAGGCAACAATCATTCATGGGTTTCCAGTTTTAGACACAGTGAGTATTCGACAACTATGAGAAACTAGCAAGCAGATTGTTTGTACAAAAAATCATGTTCCAATCAAATTTGGCAAGAAAGTTTTTTTTTCAGTCAAGCTCTCTATACAATATTTGGCAAGGAACATACATGAATTTTAAATATGGACCCACAGCAAATTTATGTCAAATGTTCAAATGTGCCGGGGAAACCAAATATGTATTTTTCAGAAATTCACGCAAGGGATTTTATTCAAAGGGCCACATATAATTTGTTTCCAGAAATGAACAAGAATTCAGTGTACAATCATGGACTTAATTTTTGGCAAGGATCAAATACAGGTGTGCAATATGTTTCTAAAATCAAGATGCAATTTTTGAGCAAGAATTTTGTCCTCAGAAAATTATCATCAAAGATTTCATACAAAGGACAAATCTGTTTGAAGGCCAAATCAAGTCCAAGTGCATCACAACAAATCACACAACTCATTAAAGCCAAAAATTTCAAAAGAGGAAACCGCACAATTCAAATCAAATCATATCGAGGAAATCAGAGTGATTAGGGATTTCATTAACCTATATAAACCACCATTTTCATCACTGGCTTTATCGAAAATCAAAACAATTAAATTCAAGCAAATAATTTCTGAAGGAACTCACATATAATTACTGGAGGTTTTCGATCGACAAAATGGCCAAATCGAATCGACCAACATCATCAACGACTTGGAGCAATCAGAGAACCACGACATTAGTTCATCAAGCAATCGATTTCGATTTGGGAGAATAAGCAAGAAACCCTAATTTTATAAGCCAGCCGCCATTTTCAAGTAAAGAGGAACAAACGGGCAAAAGGGAATAACAAATGGGCCGACCAAGTTTTCCAGTTGAAAAGGGGACGACCCTTCTATTTTAAATCCTAGGATTTAGCTTGTTTATTTTATTTTGTATTGTTTTGTTTTGTAATCATTGAACAGTTTCTAGAGTCTGTAAAATTCTAGGTAATCCAATTAGGGTTTTAGCTGGCAGTTTACTAGAGTCTGTAGAAACTAGGGTTTACGGGTTTGTAATTCGGGGAAAATCCGGCCTAGGGGATATAGGTCAGTCTAGGGTTTTAAGCATAGGATTAGAATAAGAGCGAGGGTTTCTCGAGTTTACATGGTCTTGTAAGCGGGTTTTGTTCTAATACCTAGTAGAAACCTTAGGAACGCAGCGGTAGGCAGGATTTTGCCGAAGCTGGGTATCTCTGTGTGTCATTTACTTTCTGCATTTATTTTCTGCTGCATTCTATGATCTGTGATAAAGTTTAATATGCCATAAAATTTCAATAAACCCTATTCACCTCTCCCTCTAGGGTTAAGCTAGATCCAACAAGGTCTATTTATGTCCTAATTAATCGGGTCACATTAAGATTAGATACTGCATAATGGAGAATGAAATTAACTTTCTATTTATGATCCAATTAATAGGGTCACATTAAGATTAGAAACTGCATAATGGAAAATAAAACGTTCTATTGTAGTTTCTAATAGCATATTTCTAACATTCTCCCGCTTAACCTGATTATTCATAATATTAAGCATTGAACATCCTACTATGATGAATTGTTGAGAGTTATGACGGTTGTGCATTATTAATTCAATGCATTCCCTTCCATATACTACAATACCAGCAATCCATCAACTTACACTCATAATTTATATAAAACATCATAATGGTTTACATAAGGTCTTATATCATAATGATTAAATATAATATCTTTATAAGACTCTTTCTTGTTTATAATCACATAAAGTGCGTACTACCAACATCAAAACAAAAGACACATAATTGTATATCAGAATCGCATAAAAGAGCTCAGAATGTCACACATCAATCATTATTAATACAACCAAGACCCATTCTTTGAACTTGTTCCCAAATTGTTTTGGTTGTAACCCATTCGTCAAAGGGTCTGCAATCATAAGTTCTGTCCTGATGTGCATGATTGACACTCTTTGTTTCTGAACCTCATCTTTCATAACAAGATACTTCAGTTCCATATGTTTGGCACCTTTAGAGTACTTGTTGTGCTTTGAGAAAAAAACTGCTGTAGAGTTATCACAAAAAAAATAATTAGCGGCTTGCTAATGATGTCGGCAACCGCAAGTCCTGAAACAAGGTTCAACAACCATAATACATGAATTGTGGCTTCATAACATGCCACAAATTCTGCCTCCATTGTAGATGAAGCCACGATAATTTGTTTCGCACTTTTCAATGATATGGCACCTTGAGCAAACATAAACAGGTAATCAAAAGTCGATTTTCTAGTACCGATGCATCTAGCAAAATCTGAATCACTGTATCCAATTAACTCCAATTCATTGGATCTACTATATATGAGCATATGTAATCTTTCGTGCCTTGTAAGTACCTCAAAACTTTCTTTGCAACTTACCAAATTTTCCTTCCCAGATTACTTTGATACCTTCCTAACATACCGACCGCAAAACTGATGTCCAGTCTAGTACAAGTTTGAGCATACATTAGGCTACCAACTACAGATGCATATGGAATTTATTCCATTTCCTTTCATTCAACATCATTCTTAGGACATTGCATGAGATAGAATTTATCACCTTTCTGTACAGGAACTTTCCCAGGCGAACATTTACTCATTCCAAATCTTTCTAGAATCCTTTCGATATATCCTTTTGAGACAATCCCAATATTCTTTATGAGTGATCACGAAATATTTCTATTACAATCACATAGGATGCCTCTCCCATATCTTTCATTTCAAAGTTCGTTGAGAGAAATTTCTTAGTCTCATGCAATATGCTTAAATTATTTGCAGCAAGCAAGATGTCATCAACATAAAGGACTAGATAAATAAACTTGCTCCCACTGATCTTTTGGTATAAACAGTTGTCAACCGTATTTTTCATAAAACCAAAAGACGTAATAATGGTATTGAACTTAATATACCATTGCCGAGATGCTTGTTTCCATATATTGACTTCTTAAGTTTACACACTGATTGTTCTTTACCTTCTACAGAAAAACCCTCAAGTTGATCCATATAAACTTCCTCATCAAGATCTCCATTCAGAAAGGCTGTTTACATATCCATTTGATGCAATTCCAAATCATAATGAGCTACTAACGCCATTATAATTCTTAGTGAGTCCTTTTTCGAAATAGGAGAAAATGTCTCCCTGTAGTCAACACCATCTTTCTGATTGTAACCCTTAGCAACAAGTCTAGCTTTATACCATTCAATATTACCACTAAAGTTGTGTTTGGTTTTAAAAACCTACTTGCGTTCAACTCTTTTACACCTATGTGGTAACTCAACGAGATCCCAAACTTCATTCTGTTGCATGGATTTCATCTCTTCTTTCATGGCATTAATCAATTCTTTTGACTCTTTACTTCTTCTTTTTAACAAGGCCGACCGGTTTTTATAGTGATCCATTACACTCTTTTATTTTTTACAAAATAAAAAGTTACATATAAGTTCAGGTGATATGCATTCGACGTATCAGCTATATTTACTTCCATAAAAGGAAGTTGACAACCACAAACTAGAGAGCATACATTTTTGACTTGTACTACATTACATAAACAAAATATGACAGATTACATGACTATATGTCTTGAACTCTTCGGTGCTCTCATTTCTTATCCCTTGTCATCGTCTAGCCCATTGAAGATCTCAATCTTCTTACTTCTCATAATGGGCGCACTCCCCAGCGACCTACCAAAAGTAGATGCAACGACTGGCGAGTTGATGATAGGATCAGGTGGAGCTTTATAACCTAGAGGAGGAGGTATGTGATCGTATGGTCCTACTTTCCTTTGGGTTTTTTCTTTGTTTTTGTTACACACAATCGGAGTAGAAGGGCTGTCATTATTCGTTGTCTTCTTTTTGTTATCCACCGTACTGCTTTTTTAGAGAGAAGAAGCCTTATTATAACCAGAGTTTAGGAAAACCGGTTTCAAAGAAGATGGAGAAAGCTTGTCTTTACTCAAAGCTAGTTGTATTAGACTAAGTCTATTCCTTTCAGCTGCATATAATTCCATATAATTATAATTTTTTTTCATGATTTCCATGGGCTTCTTCTTCTTGCTGCAAACAAAAGGGTCGATATCACCGTTACTAATCTCAACTCTAAGACTCTCTATCGTCTCTCTAACCCCTTTCTCATGTTTCATGAAGGTTTCTTTGGCATTTGGTTTATTTTGCTTCTTTGCCACCTTATTATAATCTTCAATGCAATCAAAGTTTGTAACTAAGAAGTCATCCAGTTTAGCAACAACACTCTGATCATTATCAACCAAGTAATTACATGTTGGTATTTTTTGTCCGTTACCTCCTTCAGAAATAATACATTCATCAACATTGCTGACCGTACTATCATTTGCATCCACCATAGCTGATAAACCAATATCATCCCCACTCTTATCATATGGGTTACACATCCCTAACTGATCATTTGTCAACCCCACAAGGGTTTCTGAAACTGGGATATTAGCATTGCTAACAGCAGTTAAACCAGAGAATGCTTTATGTATGCAGCGGCACTTTCATTTGGATCAACGAAGTTCGGAAACTCACGATAAAGCAACTCGCTAACCTTCCTGAATTCTCCCTCTTCACAGTCTTCTACATCTTCAACAATGGGTTGATCAACCCGCATTTCAGTTAGCAAAGAGAACTTATAATTGGTTGTGCTACAACCTTGCTGCACCTCATTTCCTTTTGCCACTGACGACTTCTCTTGCATACCAGTTGAAACACTTCTTTTACCAGACACTTTCTGCCAAGCAGAGTTTGGTAAATGCAAAGAACCTGCACCAAGTCTCACATTACCTTTAAAAGGCCCTTGGTCTCCGGATGTTACAGATCTTGCCCTAACATTTTCCCTCCTTGAATTTTCTTTAACTGATGCCTCATCGAGTTTCCCACAAGCAACAGTTGAGTGCCCAAAGCGGCTGCATTTGACGCAAATAGCCTATTTCCACAAGTAAGATACATGCACCGTTTGTTCACTGACGTCAGGTAGTAGCACAGGGAAATCTGATGGTAGCTCATCGTGGGGAGTTATCTCGACCATGCACTTCACGTATTCAAGACGTTCAATACTTTCCGTTGAAAGATCCATACACATAAATTTACTGACTCACATAGCCAACTAACTTATACCTCTCTTAGAGCAACCATACAAAGGTAAATTCGTGAGATTTATCCACACAGGAACTGAAGAAATGGCTTTATTCAAATCGCCTAGACTAGATACCTAAGGCCGAACAATGAACAATTTGTTTTGTATAAGAACAGGATCAGCCTGCAAAATCTTTTCCTTATCTTCTAGTTTGTCAAAATAGAAAAAGAACACCTTACCAGTTAATTTGATTTTGATTCCGCCTGTAGGATTCCAAAGTTTCTTTAAGCGTGACATTACTGCTGAATAGGAAAGCAGACGGTCGAGAAAATGTCCAATGAGGTAGCCGCGCCACTACTCCTCGGCTGCTTCTAAAATCTCGTCAGTTGGTTTCAAAGCTTTACCTTTGAAAACAAGTTTCAATGGCGGAGAGACGTAGGCGCCAGTGTTTCTCAGTTTGGATTCAAACAATGAAGACTATTTCCTGTTTGGGGGTTCTACGGTGAAATTAGGGTTAGTGTATGGCAGATTTAAAGTCGGAAAAGGAACTTGAGGATGATCTGGTGGAGGAGGAGTAGGAGGTGGGGGTCTGGGTTAAAGCGACGGAGCTAGGTAGTGGTTGATTTGCGAGGGAAAGAGGCGGGAGGAGAGGTTGGGACGAGCTGGAAAAGAAGGTGGAAAAAAAGTTGCCATTTTAGAGGAAAATGAAAACTTTTTTGACTCTTTACTTTCTATAGCATACAAAAACGAAACTGGGTCTTTATTGATTCCTATATCCTAATCGGACTCTTGCATATAAACCATATAACCATTAGAAATAGCTGACCTACGATCTCTTTGAGATCTTCTTAATGCTACTTGTTGTGGTTTATGTGTATCAGTATTATGTAAGTTATTTCCCTCAGAAAGTACTTTTTCATTTATATGTTGTTCATCATCATGCTGTTCTTCAACAACTGGAACAACATTTGGAGTAATAGTAGATGGAGGAACTATTCTAGGAAGTGTAACATTTACCCCTGTTTCCTTTATTTCTACTATTTCTCTTCTAGTACTCCCACTGACTTCACCAATCTCAATGATTCTTGCATTACCAGTTTCTACAATTCTTGGACTATGATTGGGACAGTTAAACACATACCCTTTAGATTTTTCAGGGTAACCTAAGAAGCACCCACTTATCATTCGAGAATCTAATTTCTTTTTATGTGGATTATAAATTTTCGCTTCCGCTGGACAACTCCAAACATCAGGTATCTTAAGCTAGGTTTCCTGATAGTCCATAATTCAAAAGGAGTCTTTTGAACAGCTTTACTAGGAACCCTATTCAACAAATAGTTCGAGGTTTTGAGAGCATACGACCACAAATTCTTAGTTAGTGTAGAATCTGAAATCATATTCCTAATCATATCTATTAACGTTCTATTGCGCCTTTCTGCTACACCATTTTGCTGTGGTGTTCCTGGCATTGTGTATTGCGCACATATGCCATGACTTTCGAGGAATTTTGCAAATGGACCTGGATATTGGCCTGGCTCATTAAGTTTGCCATAATATTCACCACCTTCATCAAACCTTATGATTTTTCACCTTTTTATCTAATTGCCTCTCAACTTCCTTTATAAACGTCTCAAGGACATTCACTGATTAAGACTTTTCATGAAGCAAATAGACATAACCATAACGGGAAAAATCATCAATAAAAGTGATAAAATGTTTTTCTCCATTAAATGTTGGAGTGTCCATAGCCCCGCAAACATCAGTGTGAATTATTCAAGCAGATGGCTGCTTCTAGTGGCTCCTTTCTTATTATGTTTGCTTTGTTTAACTTTAATACAATCCACTCATAATTGTAGATCACTAAAGTCCAAATTTGACAAAATTTCATTACTTACTCATCTCATCATTCTTTCTTTGGATATGTGACCTAGTCTTTTATGCCATAAGAAAGCAGAATTTTCATTCGATATGCTACGTTTTACATACAACATTATTTACTACATTCAGCAAGGAATTAGCATAATTGTCATTCAGTTTCAATTTATATAGACCATAAATTAGAATACCAAAACCAACATTATCAGTATTCTTATATAAATCAAAACAACTAGATCCAAACATACATCTCAAACCAGAAATATCCAATTTACTTACGGAAATAAGGTTCCTAGATAATGAAGGTACATAAAGGTCCTGCAATTCAAAATAGTTCACAAAACATCACAATCCAAAACAATTTGACAAGATTCGGGTAACATACTTCATCGTTAAGAATCAACCAAGCTTAAAACACCATTTTGTTTGAAAGAGTACGAAGATCATAAGATGCAAAATCTTCAAAAATAGCAAATTTTCCCGTATTGACTTTTCCATTTGTAACATAGTCGATGTATGCTTGGATAGCCTCCGGATTGTTATAGAGATGACCTTCGAGAGTCTTGGTTAGCCTCAGGGTCTTTGGAGTACTTGAGGAAGCCAATAGAGAATAATTTTGAAGAGCATAGGATGAAGAAGATAGTTTTGAATTTTGAATAAGAGGTGAAAGGAGTGTATTGAATAGATAATTAAATAGAGCTCAAAAGGATACATCTTTTCTGAATAAATAACACACCTTTTCAGACCTTGGGAGTTGGTGAAAAGGTGGCGGGAAGTTTGAAAGTTTAAACATTTGAAATTCAAAATTTGAATTTCAAAAACTAGTGCATATGTCGACATGCACATTTATGTATGTCGACATATATGTGCAATTTAAAAATTCAAGTTGCTTTTTGAGTTTGTTATATAATTTTAATATTTTATATTCTTTGTTTTGTTATTTCCTGAGAGGATATTAATTTTAAAAACCTTTTAAAATTAATTATTATTAATAAGTATATTATTATTATTATTTACTATTTTATTATTATTTTGAATTTCAAAATTCAAATTTCAATTTTAGAATTCAAAATTTCACATAAGGAAAGCAAACAAGCATCCATTCAACCATTTTAATCAAAAATTATTAATTAAGGCATACCTGGTTTTTAGATCAATTCCTTCAATATTTTCTGATTCCTGAATTGCTATGAAGCACATCTTTGAATTTTCGGTTTCTGGCTCTTCGTTACTGAATGATGAATCTAAATCATCTAAAGTTGCTGCATATGCTCTTATCCTCTTCTTTAACGAATTATTGTTTGTTTGTTGATCCGATCTTTCTGGAAATGGACAAAACCTTTTTATATGGCCTAGTTCGTTACAGCTGTAACATCTATCATTCTTAGTATTTTTCCTTGAACTTTTTTTATTATTTTTCCTAAAATTATTTCTACTTTTACATCTCAATTTTTTTGAAATTCCATGTCGTTAAGGCAATTTCTTCATCATCCTCACTGCTTGAATTAGAACCATTAGTTGTCGCTTTGAACGCTAAAGATTTCTTTTCTGACAACTTATTCTCCTTTCTATTTTGTAACTGTACTTCGAATGACATTTAATTTCCGATTAACTCCTTAATCTTCATTTCACTAATATCATCGGCCTCTTTAATTGCCAGTGTTTTCTGATCTCAATCCGAAGTTAAAAAACTAAGGATTTTTCCAACTTGGTCCTCTTCAAAATAAGTTTTTTCCAAAGTCATTAATGAATGCATGATTTCTTAGAACCTGCAGTACATGTCGGAGACAGATTCATTCTGATTCATTTTAAATAAGTCAAATTGATTAGTTAACATAAATATCTTTGTTTGTTTAACATTATTTGTTCCCTTGTGAGTAACTTGCAAGGTTTTCCATATATCATAAGCAAATTTACAAACTGATATTCTATTAAATTCATTTCTTTCTAATGAACAGAACAAATTATTCATAGCCTTAGAAATATTTTCTGTAGAGGTCTTCTGTTCATCAGTCCATTGTGCATAATTAGTAGTGAATTCAACATATTTAGTTTGTGTGATATTTGTCTAATCCTATAGATTGTAAATATATTTTCATTCTACATGCCCAATAGGAATAATTACTACCATTAAATAGTAGTGGTCTAACGGTGGATCGACCCTCTATAAAATAACTATTACTATTAGCAATTCCAGTATTGGTTTCCATATGATATTTCCATAAATTTAGATGATGAAATTTTTGAAAACCTATACGCAGATACCAATTGTTAGGGTTGAGAATCAAGGATCTTACGGCAAAACAAACACTGGCGCGGTGGAGGGGTGAATAATGTTTTAAAGAATTTATAGAAATCTTAACCAATTATCGATGAATCGAACTACTATATGAATCACAAAATGAATATTATAACAAAAACAATCAAAGATGCAAATATAAACAAAAGTAAAGTGCAGAAAAGAAAAAACACACCGGATTTTATACTGGTTCGGAGTGCTTCTACGTCCAGTCCCGTAAATCATTACATTGTGCAGAGTTTTATTAATAACAAAATCCAATTACAACACCCTTGATTTCATGGGCTACAAGGTTAACACCCCTCCTTTCCTTGATTTCACGGGCTACAAGGAACAACCCCCCTCCCTCCCCCCCGCCTTTCCTTAATTTCAAGGCTACAAGGAATACACCCACACCTTTCCACACTCTTTCTGATTAGAATTGCCCAAGAACTCTTGAGTAGCACGTCCAAATAGAGAGTATTTGATAGAGAATGAAAAAAGAAGAAGAATGATATAATTTTTCTTGAAATCGGCGGAGTATAAGTGTATAAACTTAGGATTTTGAGAATAATAATGGTAGTATGTTAAGGGAGGAAGAAGATGATGATAAGTTATATAAAAATTCGAATTTAAGGCCTTTTTATAGTGTTCCAAAGGGTGTAACCAATTCTGAAACGTTTCAAAAATGAAAAGACACAACTTTTAAAATAAAAAATATTACAGTTATATGTCAACATACATAAAGGTGTATGTTAACATACCCCCTTTATATTTTATTTTTAAATGATTTTTTAAAGTATTTAAACTCATATATTTATCCTGGAAATTTCTAAAATAAAACTAGTTGTTAAAATATTATTTTCAAGTATAAAAACATAATAAAATATGATTCAAACATATGATTAAAAACTATATATATAACTGATATAAAAACTATATAATATATATATAGGAATTTATAAAGAGATATATATAAACTATATAAACATAAAAGGTTTTGTGAAAACTTAGAGTTTTTATAAGAATATTTGAAATTATAATCAAATATAAACTCAGTATATAAAATATTTATATAAATGATTTAATATATAAAACTATAAAAATAAGAAACTTATAAATTAGGAAATATATATTTGAAATCATAAGTTTGAAATCCTTGGATGATTAAAAATCATTTTGAGAGGAGTTTGAAATCAACTTGAAAATAGTTTAAAATCAATTTGAAAAGAGATAATTTGAAAACAGAGTTTGAGTGCTATTCAGAGTTTTACATAATATCTAGACTCTATTACTCTGATAGTCTTGGACTCTTGAACTCTTGATACTCATGTGTCTTGATTCTCCTTTGAAATCTTGAATCTCTTAACTGCACAGTCTTCAATATCTATTACCTGCAAATAAATCCTACACTTATATATATTTATATATATATATATATATTCTGGACAAAAGTGTTAGTATATATTCTATAATCAATAATGATAATGATTGAAATAAGGTTGTTGTCATCAAAACATCATCAACATTTCATTCTCCAACAAATATAATTAATTAAAAACGCACACCGCCAGGTTTACTAGGCATTCTTTCCCCTAAGCGTTAGGCACCTAGGGATCGACCTTCGTTCAACCGCCCTTCAATGGGTGTCGACTGCCTGGTGCGGCCCAAGTCTAGTGGGAGTGGCTTAGGTTGGTGGTTAGGTTGGTTTTATAGAAAATGAATAGCTTGGATTAATCTATGTTAAACTAACGGTTACTATTCATTTACACACCTATAAATACCACCTAACTCACCTCACAATTCTCTAGACCCCTCTCATTCTTTGTGCCTCCATTTTACTGCTGATATTCCAGAAATTAGGTTAAAATAGGTTTAATTTTATTCCTTTAATCTATTTCTTTTCTAATCTATTTATATTTAGATTATATTCTGGAATTTCTATAATATATATATATATATATATATATGAGACACAAATCTTTATGATTCTCTTATATAGATCGCAGTAGGATCGAATAACGACGTTTACAACATTCAAATCAGTGTTATTTCCTTTGCCTCAATATCTTTGAGTGGAAATAATATTGTTTAAACTAAATTCTATATTTTGTAGATTTCATACTGATTTGTATGCCTATGGGGATTTGGGTTTTCATGATAAATTCATATCAAAAACCCCCCCCAAATCTCCTATCTTCATATATTGCAAAGTTGCCAATCAACATTTTGGGTTTGTGAATTGTTTGGGTTATGGTTGAGGAATAGTTTGGTGATTTTACTTTTATTTAATTGGATTTGCCTATTTTTATTTAAATTGTGTTTGTGATATGAAAAGATTAAGATTTGGTTTGATTTCACTATTTGGATAGGTTTAGATTCCAACTCTAAATTGGAGAATTTGAATGTATTCATATTTGAAATAATCAAGTATTAATGTTTTTATGTGCAACATAGAAAAAGGGTAAATTTGATTTAAATAGAAGTTTATGTATATATGAGTGTATATATATATATGTATATATATACTGAATATGTATGTTTGTATTCATTTAACACCTTGTTTCTCTACCATTACCTAAATTATTCTAACAAGCTTAGGATACAAGTTTGAATAGTTATGTTGTTATTTTTCCATTTGCTGCTTGTTATTGATTATGCCATGAATTGAGTAGTTTATATGGAAATTGAACTTGTATACCTTTTATGTGAACATGATTGATAATTTACACCGTTAAAACGTTTCTTAATTCGAACGAAATTTAGCGTTTATAGCATGTATTAAGTTATATTTGTATAGCGTAGTTAACGTAATCAAACGTAATAACGTCGTAATAAATAAGTTAGAATAAGGTTATAAAATTGAAATGTCCTCATTTGAATTGTTGCTTGTGTGTGTATAAATGGCTTATTTATATTAAACAATGACATACATACACGAGGTTAGTCGTCAAATGTGGTAGAAGTCTGCCCAGAACTAACTGGAGAATCCAACAACTACAAGTGAATTTGGCTAATGTGAGAGGTTTGAGTGCCATGGGCCATTAAACTTAGTACACAATGGCACAAGGTTAAGTCCGCTTGTAGTAGAAGTCTGCCCGGAACCACCCGACATATCCAACATCTACAAGTAGTAGGTTTAATATAAGAGGTTTAGTGTATACATATATATGCCTATTATGTGTGTAAATATGTAGGCTTACTACACGTCTGGAGAAGGTCTTAAGTGGTTGGCTTTTCTGTATCTAATTTGGGTCTTAAGTGGTTAGGACTAGGCCCTTCCGAAGGTTTAATCCTAGGATTTGGACCAAAGTCATGGGATTCTCCCTTATTAGATTGAAGTGGTTTATAGGTCCTCCTTCTCTAAAGTGATCCAGTCATGATGATAACGGAGTAAGGTAGTTTACCGGAATGTCCACTTCCACTATGAGCTTTGTAAGGGCTAACCTAGGGACAAGTTTGTTATACAGGAGACGTAGCATGTATTTAATTAACCAACCATCTAAGAGGTCTTGAGTGGCATAATAGGTCTACTACCATAATATCAGTAAAGTAGTAACATGAGGTGTCCGCCAAAGGGGTCTTAAATGGCTATATGCGGGCCTACCCTAAATGGTACAAAGTGGCAAGATACTACTTCTCATATTACTTGTGAGAATACATATATCTGATTAGAACGTTGACGTGTTAGAACAGGGTCATAAGTGGCTAGGTTCCGCCTTAGGATCATAAGAGATCATAAGAATCCACCCTTAATAAATATACTAGAATGGGCCTTAAGTGACCAAGAATGTCCACCTCATTAGGTCTTAAGTGATCATGGATCCACCCTAAATGCATTAATCACAGTCTTAAGTTATTGATTTGGATATCCACCTCATTAACTAAAATATACATTTGTATGTGTAAGCTTGTGTGTTCTGTAGACATACCTTGAAGTATATAACCCGCTAAATCTAGAGTACAGTCTTTAAGCATATATTATTTTCAGTCACAAGAACTTTATGTTTTGACCCCTCTTCTTAACATATCTAATAGGTTAGCTGGTAAGGTGTAAGCTTGATGGAAGAGACGATGATGGAGCCTGAAGAAGCAAATGGGACTATTATTATGCTATTAGCTGTTATTTCTCTTTTATTGTTAGAAGCCCTTGATGGTGAAAATTAATGATGTACCATTGTAAACGTATGAATTTGGAATTTGGTATTTGAATCTGTGGTTTTTGAATAAAATGGTACATCTGGTTTTTATTACTATATTTTATCGTTCTGCTATATAAGATTCCATCTCGTTTTATTATTCTGTATTCTGTGCAAATGTAATTCCTTACAGGAACCAACGACCTACTTAGACTGACTCTAAGTTTCGATGGGCCTTTTCTAGGTCGATATTTATGCCCACTCTGAGCGGGTTGTTACAGAAAGAAATTCAACCATTCAAACAACAATTCATCTAATAACAATCATGCATAATCATTTAAGTTCACAGAAAATGGATCAAACAAACATAGGCACAGATCTAACTTAAAATACAAATAATTACTTCCTAGTTACATTGGATCTAACATATCATTCATCATTTTACATAATTAGATTATCCTAAGGTTTCTGGGTATGAAATTACTAGATCAAATTAAGTTTTAAGATTAATTTAACCTATAAATGGTGAAAATCTACTAAGTAAAGTATATAATTCAATATAAATATGTGAGAGATCATAATCACTCGTGTAGTCTCCCAAATCAATGAATTTGATTGGAGATTCAATTCGGATAGCAAACAAGCATATGTATATGCACCCATAATGAAGAGATCTAATCAATTTATGTAGGTCTTTTCTTCAATTAACATTTAGAGATGATTCGATGAAGAATTTGGTTGATTCGTGAATTGGGGGATGGATTACAATATATTTAGGTTTATAGTAAATAGGAGAATGAGAGGAAAAACTTGATATAGATCCACTTAGACGCAATTTATAGCTAAAGGTGAGTAGACTTATAGACTTTCTAATTTAACCCATTATCACTACTCTAACTCTAGCCAATTGCTTTTAAAACTTAAAACTGTCATATCTTTCAAAATACTTATTTAATTTCTTAAGTGACAACTCTACAGAATGAGAAACCACCATCTGAAAGCAATGAAATAGGTTAGAATTTCTAACTTGGCTCCTTTCAAAAGTTACGACCAAATCAAAACTTTACAAGGGAAAAATGGTCATAAGTAATCGTAAACACGTAAAACATTCCAAAGAGGCACATCCTAAAATATTAGAATGATAGGACCACATATGAATTAAATGGAATTATTTAAGACCATCTAATACGTAAAATACGGGTTGTTACATCTTCCTCAAAGGGGTCGAGTTTGATTGCGATGATAAAGGCTTTCCATGAAGCAATGTGAACGAGGGAATCAATAGGCATCAAGAGGTCGTGGAGTGGTTATTCAAATGTAACAAATTGGCTAATGGCCTCTTGAACGTCAACCATGATGTCCTAGATTTTCTGACTAAACAAAATTGTCGTAAATGTAGCCGTTTGAAACTACTAATTAAAAACTATCAACTTAATGCACAACACTTGATAAATACTCATTGCTTCTAGATTTATAGGATATAAGTTTTAAATTTATCAGAGTAATTATCTAATACACAAGGCATGTTATATTACAAAAAAACTCAAATATAATAAGTCTATGTTGCATAACTCAGATGAGGAGACAACAATAGTCATTTTTGCACATTTGATAAACAAGTCAAATATGGAATTAAATTATAAGCAGAAAAGATATAACAATGGAAGATGAATAGAAAGCAACAAACTATTTAAACAGGAAAAGAGATATATTACTATTGTGGTTGCATCACTGCCACTTGTGACTGCCTACATAGCCCCATCTAACCGAGTACCAAACTAGATACATGAACAAGACAATGTAGTTCTCTTATCCACAAACTGGACTTATGGTCAATGCAAAAACAAATACGAAGTTCCCAATCTATCCATTTAGGCTTAGTCTAGTATTTAGATTTGCGAAAGCTTATTAAATTTATTATTTTCAATAATATAATCGTCTTCCAAAATATTCTCCTTGAAATAAATTCCTGGATTTATTATTGTACTTGATATATTTATTTAAAAATCCCAAAATACTACTATAGAAGCATATCAAAATATATACAACCAGACTGGGAGGTTTCTTCAATAACAAGGCAACTGGATCTACCATATCCAAAACAGAAAATTATATTTCTTTATATAACAGGGGACTAAGTGGTTACATGAACCCTCCTTCGAATTTTTAGTTACAGCTTACCCGGATCATTGGTAGCATAACAAATCAATTTCTTTTTCGAAGTAATAAATCATTAGCACTAGTAATCACAACTACTTTCGAACACAGTATTGTTATTTCACCAAAATATCTGGAAATCTAAATTAAAACCACTGAGTTTTTAATCCTCGTAATTCTTATAAAACACATTCCATAAAAATAGTTGTACAAACCACTTTCGTATGAAATCACTTCTTAAATATTTATATTTCATTAAAATAAAATATTTCATTTCATATTCTTTTATGAAAAACCATATTCAAAAATAATTTTATTGACTTATAGTTGAAATTTTAAATATTACATTATTATAACTATTTATAATAATTTAATGAACCAATATTACTGTTAAATGCCTTTCAGCTAAATCGTGAAATAAATAACAAGGTGTTAACCTATAAATGTTTTCTACCTAATCCATGTTAAATAGATTAGAGTAATAGCATATCACCCAGTCGATCGTAAATCACTAAATCAAAACAATAATAACCAATCAATAAATAGCAGTCAACAACTAACGCAACATTTATTAAATATTAATTAATTGGCATATAAATAAACGTCCAACTTAATATGATAGCAGATCGGTTGTTTACTTTGCAAACAAATATCCATAATAATTTATTTAATTTTAATTGTAGTAGAACGACATTTGATTCTGCTAATTAAATATCACTAATGAAATGAAATTATTAAACTATGTTAGTTATAGTTAAGTTTAAGAAGTAATATATTGTCAATAATTTACACTTTAACAAATGTATCAAATTTGCACGAGTGTGTTCTACCCTTGAATATGAATCCACTATTGAAGACGACAGTTATTGACCAGCCTTTTGGCGAGGTCATCAAGATTGTATAAATGTCAGGAATCTTGGCAGAATCATTATGAAGAGAAGCCTCTTTTCTTCCCACATGTGGGCTCGACCAAGAAATTAGCCGATCCGAGCTAATGCTGCGAAAGTCCAAAGGCAAGTGACTATCACGACCTAGCTCGACGGTCGTTCGGGTCGATCGGGACATGTGTCAACCCGAATTCAGGGCTTCATGCAAGTGATAGATTTCCCAAATATAGATGGTTAAGACCCAATAACGTTCGATTCGATAGGGCCGAACCGAACCCCCATCTGTGCAAAATATCTCCCTGAAGCCTTGCTCCTACTCCTGTTTGATTGCTTCCAGCCTTCCAAGAATATCAGAATAGCTGCCACCTGTCGATGTGTAACTAGGTCGTATCTTTCCACATGAAAATAATGTTTCTATATATTTTCCTATGATCCCGGGATGAGCGACAAGTGTCCTAGTCGATCTGAGCACCGTAGCTCCTATAAATAGCCCCTCAGAACTTCAAAAAAAGGACTTTTGAGTCAATCTCTTGCATATAAGTATTGCTACAATATTGTATTTGAGACTAGTCATTGAGATTACTGTTTGTACTCAAAATCATCATATAACCAAGAGATTATAAAGTGAATGTAGGCTCGTTATTGCCGAACCACTATAAATTTATGTGTGATTGCATTCCTTCTCATTTTGAATTTATTCATCTTCACTCTTTTTCTCTACATTCTTATTTCTTGGGTGTTGTACCATTTTTTGGTATCAACATAAGTCAAACATATTTCATATGAAGGAGTTAAACTTTTTTAAATTTGTCACATTTAACAAACAAAATAAATTTAACTGCGTTAATAACTAAAACACTCAACTCATTCACTATCTCACCCATTCAAAACCAATGGAGACCCACTTCCTCTTTGCATGTGTTTGCTACTCTTCCTTCCGGATATACTAGTTTATACACTACACCAAAAAAGCATTTTGTAACAAATTTTTGCTAGCAAGTTGTCACGGTTATTAATGTTATCCGTTTCTGACAGATATTTTCATTGGAAGCCCTTATAACATTTATAATGGTGACGATATCAGGTACTTCTAAATATCCTTATTTTGATCTGCATAAATAAATATTATTGACATCTTTTAGAGGTTATATACTGTGGAATGTCTACTGGTTCCAGATCTAAATATCCCGTTCTTCCTGCGGAGCGTCCTGTGAATGATCGAGATAACTGGGGACAAGGAAGTTCCGCTCGGATGGCGACTAGGGCGACGTTGCCTGAAGTTGGAGCAAGGAGAACCCAAGAAGTTGAAGATGTTGATCAATATGGCTTTAACACCCCAGATCTAACTGCCATGGTGCGGAAAATCATGAACGACAATAGAGGCTATAAGAACGAAGATTTGGGTATTGACCGTAGCCATACACCGTTTACAAATGACATTCTACAGGCAGAATTTCTCAGGAGGTTTAATATGCCTCAGATAAGCCACTATACAGGTACGACCGACCCGTAACAACATTTGATGAGATCCTCATGGAAGATGGTGGTAGCCGTAGCCCTTGACATAATTAAATGGAAAGCTTTCCCAATATTTCTTAACAGGGTGGCACTTATGTGGTTCACACGACTTATGCGGTTCACACGCCTCCACCCTTCTAAGACAAAACACGTTATGGCTCTTTCAGCAATAAAACAAGAAATATGTGAGTCTTTGAGGGATTACCTTAGTCGGTTCAATATGGCAGTCGCCGAGATAAACAATCTCAACCACGAGACAGTCTTAATAGCCATAGTGGACGAAGTCGACAAGAAGATGAAGTTTGGTTAATATCTAATTAGAAAGCCTCCCACAACAATCGAACTGTTCTATGAAAAATCTAACATCTGACTATGATAGGAAGATGCACACTTATATGAAGAAGATGGACCGAAAGATACGTCCAATAAAGCCATTCAGAGCAAGGTGGCGGTCAAGCTATCTGAAGATAATTTCGGAAAAGTGGAAGTAAACGTTGGGAATCGTGCCAAGAGAAATGAAAACCAACAAAAAGGTGCTAATGGAAACTATGGTCAAAAGGGGAATTTTACAAACGACCTCGGTTTCAGGTAGTTATAAAGTGTTGAATGACACGCTGCAAAATATCTACCTTGACACATATAGCACAGTTCAATACAAGAAACCTCCCTCATGGAAATACATGGAGAAAGAGCGCACGACCATGATGTTCTTCTTGTTCCATGCTATGTAGTTAAAGCTCTGCTAAAGCCCTGCAATATCCCCGGTTTACCCCATAGCGGTCTTCAACCGCTAAGTTATCTCAATTTAGCGCTGATGAACAGTAGATCCACTTCTAACCCCGCTATTTTCCGCTGAATCCGCTAAACAAGTCTTTTTTGCGTCCGCTTTAGCAATATCAATATATAAAGCTTGATTTGACTAGTTCTCTTTTTAAAAAATTTAGTAAAGTTAGCGTAAAGAGATAAATTTAAAGCATAAGTGCCTAATTTATGGTAACAATCAATTACACTCATCAAATTTTGAATGCATGACTATAATATCATGTGATTTTGTTATAAAAGATTAATTGATATTAGTTTCTACTACACATATAATGTGAGAAAAACAATTAATTAATTTTCAAATATTTGGTTTTACATCTAATGAACCTTTTTGCGCTTCCGCTATATCCCCGGTTGATCACCGCTACACATTTTTGCACCTCCGCCGCTGTAGAATCGCTAAGCGCTTTAACTGCATAGGTTCCATGAGATTTATGGGCATGCGACTAATGAGTGTCGCTCAGGGATATTATCGAGAAATTGGTAAGGGAAGGAAAACTCGTTGAATACAAGGTTGCCCCGAGGGACAAGGGACGGGGAACCTCAGCCCCCAAGCAAGTTAGGCATCACCCAGGGCTACCGCTTAAGAAAAACTAAAGGAACCGTATTAATACCATTGTCAGAGGACCACATCCGGCAGGATATAACATTCGGACTATGGAGCGATATGTGAATTCTGCAAAGCATCTCGACGTTTGGGAATCTAGTATCCCCGAAGTTGCTAGTCCTGTGAAACAAAGGAGGATAATGATGGTTGACATTGTCTTCCACGAAAGGTATTGATCCATTAGTGGTTATGGCCATTATTGGCCCAAACACAGTATGGAAGGTCCTTATTGACAGCGGGAGTTGGGTGAATTTTCTATTCAAACAAGCCTTTGATCAGATGAAGTTGGAGTTGAGTGACTTAAAGCCATGCACCTGTAAGATATGCGGCTTTAATGGGTCATCCATCGAACCGGTTGGTATTGTTGATTTGTTAGGGGAACTGGAAGAAGGAGATCGTAGGACAATGCGGATCGTCCCCTTCCTCGTAATGGAAATAAGCTTTCATTACGATGCATTTCTGGGCTAACCGGCCCTAGTATAATTCAGAGCTCGCGTCGCTACATTGTGCTTGTTCTTAAATTTCCTTACAGAAGGCAGAATCAGAACTGTACGGGGAGATCAAGTAACTGGAAGGGCATGTTACTCAGCAAAATGGAAGGAACTTCGAGACAAGGAGAGTGCAGAGCCTGAAAACAATCCCCCTCCTACGAAGGAGGCGGAGGCATAGAAAATACAGAAAACATCCCTGTAAGGACCGTCTGGTTGCCATCTCGAGGATATTGATCCGAGAGAGGATGAAAAGCCAGGATGTAGGAAGGCGAACCCCAGTGAAACCACGATAGAGATTTCGATCGATGACGATGACCCAACTAGGGTCTTGAAGATCGGCTCCCATCTTGAACCCCTCCGGACGAGGGAGTTGACCGAATTCCTCCGTGCAAACCTTGACATGTTTGCATGGACCCATGATGATATGTGTGGGATATCACCTCTATATAACTCACTCGCTTAACATCGACCTGAAATACGTCCCTATGAAGCAGAAAATACGGATGCTCAGCTTGGAAAGGCCTACAACATCAAAAGAGGAGATCGAAAAGCTTAAGAATAATGGGTTTATCCTAGATACAACCTATCTCTGGTGGATAGTGAACGCCGTGCTTGTGAAGAAGGACAATGGGAAATGGCGAACGTGCATTGACTTTTCAAACTTAAATAAATCATGCCCCAAAGACAGTTTTCAACTTCCCACAATCGACCAGCTCATCGATTTAACGGCTGGACACAAACTCTTCTCTTTTATGGATGCATATTCAGGATATAACCAGATCGCAATGCATGTCCCGGACCAAGAACACACCAGTTTTATAACAGATCTTAGTGTATATTGTTTTGTGGTTATGCCCTTTGGGCTAAAAACTGTGGAGGCAACTTATCAACGCCTAGTTAATCACATATTCCATGACCATATCGGGAAGACGATGGAGGTATATGTAGATGACATGTTGGCAAAGTCAAAGCAATCGTCTAGTCATGTCAAAGACCTCGCAGAGATGTTCAGTGTTCTTCGTAGGTATGGGATGAAACTCAATCCTTTAAAATGCACTTTTGGTGTCGCATCATAAAAGTTCTCAGGTTTCATCGTCAGTTCGTGAGGAATCAAAATCAATCCTGATCAGATCTTAGCATCCAAGGGTATTTAGGAACCTCGGAAAATCAAGGATGTGTAGAGTTTGGCAGAGAAGGTGGCGGTCCTGGGACGGTTTATATCCAGAGCAACAGATAAGTGCCTTCCCTTCTTTGAATTGATAAAAAGAGGAAAATGCAACTTCGCTTAGATGCCTGACTGTGTCGAAGCCTTTCAAAATTTTCTTGATCATTTGGAGAAACACCCTATCTTGTCTAAACCCGTCGACCATAAAGACTTGTTCATGTACTTAGCAGTGTCCACGCATGCTATTAGGTCAACCTTAGTTCGTGAAGAGGACCAGGTGCAGCGGCCAGTATACTATGTAAGCAAGAAATTGACGGACGCCGAGCATAATTATCCGAAGATTGAGAAATTCGCATATTGCCTACTGATGAAGCTCCGCATTATTTCCAGTCTCATCCTATTTAAGTGTATACTGGCCAGCCGCTAGGACAGGTTCTCCAACAACCAGCCGCTATGACAGATTACTCAAGCGGAACATCGAACTAAGTCAATTCGACCTCACCTTCGTTTCGCGGAATTCCATCCAAGGACAAGCACTAGCCAACTTTATTGATGAATTTACTACTCCTGAGAATGACAACCTAAAGGATGACTCCAAACTACTAAGTGTCAAACCAAGACTGGACACCTGGAAGCTGTATACAAATGGGGCTCGCAATGATTGGCGCTGGAATGGTGTTATTAATTACTGAAGGACGATCAATCTATTATGCCCTGAGGTTAAATTTTCTTTCTACCAACAATGACTCCGAGTATGAAGCCCTGATTGTTGGCTAAAAGTTGCAAGGGAATTGGCAGCAGCGGTGTTATACATTTTCTATGATTCACAACTTATTGTATTTCACGTTCGAAAAGAATACAAAACTAGAGGGACATGATTCGTCGCCTATCTCAAGAAAGTTGAGGAGCTATTAAGTGATTTTGATCAGTATAGTATCTCCCATATTCCTAGGAAAGAGAACCAAATGGCATATAGATTAGAAAAACTTGCTAGCTCTGATGACCAGAGTGAAACATAAATAGTTCCCATGGAGACCTTAAGCACTCCGAGCATAGATCAGATGGAAATTGACCGATCCTTAGAGATCAAATCCTAAAAAGAATCATGGATGACTCCCATCAAGAATTTTCTCGAGCACAGAACCCTCCTGGAAAGAAATAATGAAAAGCGAGCCCTCATACGTCAAGCCTCGAGATATATCATTCAATAAGATAAGCTTTACAGGAGGGGGTTCTCAGTCCCTATGCTTTGGTGTGTGGCCAATGTTGACATTAAGAAAGTATTACGGAAAATACACGAGGGTGAATGTGGCACTCACACTGATGGACAAACCCTGTCTAAAAAAGTGTTGCGATATGGTTATTTCTGGCCTACCATTAGCAAGGATGCAGCTAACTATTCCAAGCGAAGTGATAAATGCCAAAGATTCGCCCAGATTTCAAGAGCTCCGCCAATAGAGCTCACCTAGATGGTAAGCCCTTGTCCATTCGCTGTTTAGGAGATAGACATTATCGGGAGCCTTCCGATCTCAAAGGGCAGCGCAAAGTATGCAATCGTGGCTGTAGTCCACTTTACAAAGTGGGTCGAGGCCGAACAACTAACCACGATCACGACGAAGCGGGTCATCAATTTTGTTGTCAGAAATATTATATGCCAATTTAGGCTACCCCGGACTGTCATAACAGATAATGAAACTCAATTTGATAGTTCAGAATTTAGAGATTTCTGCCAACTATGTCATATCGAGAAGAAATACATGGCGGTCGTGCATTCGTAATCCAATATAAAAGTTGAAGCTGTCAACAAAATTATCAAGTCTATCTTGAAAAAGCGTTTGGAGCATGCCAAAGGAAAATGGGTCGAAGAATTACCTTTAGCTCTTTGGGCATATCGTACCACCTATAAAACTGCCACTGGCCACGCTCCTTTCGCTTTGTCCTATGGTTCAAATGTAATTATTCCAATAGAACTCGAGGTCCTTTCCCATAAAATGACATACTACAGTTCACTGTCAAACAAGGCAGTTCTCTTAGAATCATTAGACATGATTGAAGAAAAGATAAAAGATGCCAACCTATAAGTTGAAGTGCATCGACGACGAGTTGCCTGATATTATAACAAGAAGGTTCGGCCCAAGGCCTTCGACTTCGGCGGCCTTGTTTTAAAACGAGTCTTCCCGACTACAGTTCATATAGGCCCGAAATAGGAAAGACCTTATTTCATCCAATAGAGGCTTGATAATGGAACCTTCAGGCTAGCGACCGTTGATGGCGAGCTTCTTCAAAGAGCATGGAGTGCTGAGCATTTACAACTTTATCTTTCTTAAAGCTTTTATCTCATTTCATTCATTCTAATTACTGTAATAAGGCATGTTTTGCCGCCTTCCATTGTCGATGAATAAAGGCTCTTTTCCGTACTTTATTTTACTGCACTTGTTGCTTTGACCATGTGTTTCGATTCGACCAACCTAAGACAAAGTATGAACGAAGGGAGTAGTAGTAAACTCCCCAAGAATACTCATTGGCTCGTATTTTGGCGAGCCATCCTAGTTTGGTGATTGACCAAACCAGGATTGACTAAACTCGAGTTTGATATCGACACTTGGATCCTCGGATCTCATTTTATAGACTAAATTGTGGAGATGATACTAAGGCAAATGGCACAACTATCTGTTTAGCCAACTCTAAATCTCATGACTTGGGAAAGATTATAAATTTACAGACAAGCCTGATAGGTGCACCCAAACAAACGACCGCTTGTCTCCTAAATACTCTAACTCCTAGCGACTGAGGAAAGAGTATAAAAAGACTCGCGTGCCATGACATGAGGCCACACAACTTGCAACTTTAACCTGGGACCATCCCGGGAATAGACAAAGAACCGGACGTCCAAGCCAATTTAAATCTAGTTCCCAGTGACACTGTGGGCATAAGCATGGTCCGATAAACTAACTTAGAATGTGGTTCAGGTGAATCTTGAGAAAAAGTTAGTTGGGGGCACCTAGACCGTGCCCCCGGGTCTCAACTATGACTCTTATCATGACTTATTACTTATTATTTGACTTAATAATAATTGATTTGCTTGACTTAATAATACGTAAGCTTATAAGCAAATAACATCGTTCACATTAACGGAAAATTTGTTTGCAAATATAGGACTAAACAAGACAAAAACGCTAGGGCCGCACTCGCAAGAACATCCAAAGGGTCTAGAACAACACATGATGAAATATCGTTAAGCCTGAGGTGGCTTATCACTGGGCTTCTTACCCTCCTCAATTTCTTTCTGCTTGATCAAGTCTAAAATTTCCTTATTAGTCATGGGGTATCTTTGCTTTTTGGATTTGCTACTGGAAGAACCGGAGTATCAAGGCATTGGTGCATCATACTTCCTCTTGCTTTGACCCACCAAAACTGGAGGAGGAGTTTCTTTGACTAGCGGATTGGCAATAGAAGTGGGATAACTTAGAGAGGCCTGATATTAAGGATCAGTAACTAGTTCAACTTTGACAGAGAGGACATTACCGTCATCCTTGGGTTTTATCTCTGCGAGGGTTAGTAATTCAGTTTTTCCAGTCTCTCCAACAAACACTTCTCCCTCTTTCGATTGCTCATCCTTTCCATCTAACCCCTTCAAAGCATCGATCATCTCCTCTTCCTTTCCTGGTTCGACAACAGGGGTCTCTTGTTGCTCCATCGTTACCTTGGTCTCCAATTCACTGGTAATCTTCGCCGCTGGTGTACCTACAGTAGGTAGAACAACAATTAAACCTAAAGGAATTGTATAGCTCTCGACTGGAGCTCCAGCTGTTAGATGGAAAGATACGAATATTTTCTGAAATTGAGGGGAGAGTAGTGATATACCATTGGACGAAGAATCCTTGGGCATAACAGGAGTCCTGGCCTATGAAATAGGAGTAATCGGCTTTTTCGAAAACTAGAGTGGATCGTTTGGACTATACTCGTCCACTTTTTCCAAAGACTGGACCAGGGGAAGAGGAGTGGTTGACTGACCAATAATAGAATCACTGGAAGGCAGGATAGGGGATGCATCACCTCCACTTGTACCAGTTTCCCCTTCCGTAATTGATTTTCCTTTGATCTTGTATTTTTCGGCGTCCTCTACTTCTTTCGATAGCTTCTTTCCTTCAACCAATGCCTTCAGCTCACCACTTCGCAAGAATTGGGTTATCAAAGCTTCATTATCCACTGGTTTCCCGGCTGCAACCCTCTTTTCTTCCTCCATGAAAACCTCCCAAGCATCAGCCAAAGTTCACGAATAATCGTCAACCCAATAGAGATCTCTATGGCGAAGGACTCGAGCGGAAAACAAAATCACATTATCGCCAAACGCATGATGCATCTCATCTATTTTCGTCGCATGTTTGGTCTTAAGAGTTTGAACCTCGATATTATGTTGGAGTTGGGAGTTAGTGAAATTTTCTATCGTGACATTGGTATTATCCTCCACCTGTTTTTTTAGCTACCTCGAAATCGGCAAGCCGAGCTTTGAGGTTTTGCATCTCCAATTCCAAACATCCCCTATCGCCTCTTAAAATCTCATAGAGACTCACAATGTTTCCCTACTAATTTTATGTCATCCTAGGTTGTCCTGGTGTGAAGTAACCAACGGTCAAGTTCAATGTGAAGACGAACGGTTTTACTCTCCAAGTCCTTTTTGGTTTTTTCATGATTTTCCTTGAGGATGGCCAGCTCGGTTTCATACTCTGCCAATTCTTTCTTTGCTATTGCAAGGGCTTTCTTGCCATAATACCATTCCATTCACATCCCTTCAATTTTCCTCTCCATGGTCCTGATAACTTCACACAAACGTCTTGAATATGTATACAATACGTCATACTGAGTTAAAGCAAATTCAGCTTCTAACCTATTACGACCGACGAAGTTTTCCGGGAATGGTTGAAGGTCGGGAACAAATTTAATACCGGCAAAGTGAAGGCGGGGAAAAGCTTCTTAAAGTTCTTTGATTCCTTCAGCAGGAGTTCTTTCATGGGCAGATGAAATTGATATTTTAGGACTTTTACATGGGCATCTGGTGAGGGCAGTGGGATCTTGTCCACGGGAAGCAATTGGTTGGAAATTTCGAGAAAGATCGGTAGGAGGTCTTGGATGAGTAGGGCGATTTTGGAGTGTTCACTGGCGGTCTTTCCATCACCCCTAGGGCTCCCATCTTGAGAATGGGAAGAAGAGCGATGCTTATCCATCTCACGCTCCTTGTCTTTGCCCTTTTCTCGGGGAACCTCCTTCTCCTGGCTGTCTTTCTTCTTGTCTCTACTTCAGGTCTCCTGATCTTCCCTCTCCTTCCTCTCCCTTTCCCTGTGCCCACGGGCTCGCCTATCATCATTCTCTCGATCTTGCCTTCCTTGAGAAGAAGTCGGACCAACGGGGCCATCTTTTTTCAGAATGAAACCAAAATGATCATAATAATGTCCTCCTTTCATGGTACCTACAATACAAAAAGAGGACTTTAATCGACACTTAGCATGCACATGAGAAAATGGTACTATGACGTGCAATGCTTGTGTTGTGTATGCCCTAAGTGACCCCCCAAACGGACCAAAACCTGGAATTTGACTTGTGGCTGTTGCCACTTTATATTTGACAAGAGTTTCTTCTTTTCCGGACTTTGGAAAGAAATATGCAAAGTCAAAATTTTGAGAGGAAAGGAAATTTTCTAGGATATCTAGATCCCGCAAGTCTCGGAAGGGGGAGTCCACTTCTTCCTCTTGACCACCTTGGGTGGGAGAGAGCTCCTCTTTTACAACAGAATCATCTATACGGGGATCCTAGGGCTCCTTCTCTACTACTTCCTTGGGAGATTTTTCTCTTTCCCTTATAATTGGACCTTCTCGGACCTTGAAAAGGTCGGCCTCCTTGATGATTCTCTTCTTGGCGGCTTTCTTCCCTATTGCTGGAGAGCGAATTGTAACAGCCATGTTCCCTCTAAATGAGCGTTAAATGGACTGCCCCTCGACTGGGGGCACATTAGCGGCAACCGCCGAGGACCCCCCGATTGAGGCACATCTATCTAAGGAGTAACTACTAGAGGCGCTCGACCTCAAGAGGATCCTAATGTCTTGTTGGCATCAAGAAGGTGATAGCGATGTAGAAGCGCATCAATCAAGAACATCTTAATGCTTCGATACTTCTAATCGAGGCCGGCTAGAGTGTCCAGGCACTCTTGGAACTCCCCACCTATTGAAGTAGCTGGCTTACCACCAACAGGAAAATGGTCAAAATGAGAAATTTTCCTACGGCCCGTTCAATCGAGGTATAAGACTTACTATATTTGAGCCACCGACATGGACATCTCGGTTATTATGGGACAAAGAACCAGTCATGTCTAATATCTCCCAATTTTCTGGGTATATCTTCGATGATCTTTTTGCGATGGCCGGCTACAAAGAAAAGAAAGGAAGGAGTGTAATCTTCTCTACGCTTGAAGTTGAAGAAAAAGACTATATCTTCAAACGTTGGAGCTTGATGGGGGTGCTCCATATATAGAATGTACAAGGACAGTAGATTAGCATAGGTAATTAGGTGGAGCTGCATTAGCGCCAACCTCATATGCCTCAAGAAATCAACGATGAAGGGATGGAACAGAGGAATGATTTCTACGGTGCACATTTGGCGAGTCAGCGCCATGAAGCCTCTTGGTAGATGGTGAGGGAGTTATCCCTCTTGGGGAATTTGAATGTCACCCCAAGGAATATTATGCTTGACACTTAATCTTTTTAGCTGCTTCTCATTCATTGCGCAAGGCCAAAAATCCATGGGTTTCTCTAAAAATATGGCGCTCGGAAGAGTGTCAGGTGCTTCCCCCACAACCACTGATCCACTTGTGCTTCCTTCTTCCCCAATAGGCGATGGATTTTATTTTTGAGCATGAGTTTCTACCTTAGGATGTGGATTTGGGTTTGTTTCTGATTCAATAGACGAGTCACTTTCTAAGTCTGGGCGAGGAGAGAGAACCTTGCCTCTGCCAGCTCCAGAGCCTCAGGTTTCATATCTCCCAAACATGGTGGTAATGCTATTCATGAAAAACTACTGATTAGAATGTTAAGACCGTACCCTCTCAGTGTGTGTACCAGTGCATGTTTGTGCAGTGGAAATGATAACAGAAATAGGAAACTTTAAAAAGAAAGTGTTTTAGTCCAAAAAGTCCAGTTCGTCCGCGACTTCAGTTCATATGACCAGGGCACTATCCAACTCTCCAAAATAGGCAAGCAAAGTCCTTTTTTTAATAAGGATTTATATTTAGTCCTAAGTGTAGGGTCGAATAGTTTTGGTTCAATCCCTTTTTGGTTCGATTACTTCCGGGTTAGTGCCTTCGAATTCGAATAGATCGGTTGTAACTGACATAACAAGTATTAACATCTCTCAAGGTTTGGTTCGACTATCTGAGTCAATCGTTCGAACCCTTGCAAACAACTCCCTTGGCTCACATCACTTCCTTCAGATCGATCTTTTGTTGTTTGATTAGCATATCCTCCGACTCGAAACTTAATCACATCTCTAGACCTCTCAGGTCGATCACCATTCCAGATCGAACCCACCTAGGATGCCTCCACCGACCCGAATTAGTACGATATCTCAACCCTAAGGATTTTGGGGTCGATCGCCTTACTTTTCCAATCTGAAACTGGTTGTCTTCCTCCTATCGGCTTCATGATCCCACACCTTCACCTGTCCAGATTCGGTTTCTCTATGTCATCTCACAAGCTTCTTCCCTCTGCCACGTGGTCTCAAGATCTGTAGTGCCTCGAGATTTGGAATTTCTCAAAAGACGAGATGTCCATTCATCCTCTCACCCAAAACGAAAGACGATTTCGCTCCCCTTCCGTCCATCAACACTCCTCCGTGAACACCGCTCATGGCCGCCACTTCGTCATCCAACTCTGGCTTTGACAAACTCGGTGATGAAGAATTCAGACATGGATTGTATTATATGTGGATTAAGACCAAAAGGAAAAGAAAAAAAGATGGATTTTTATGCGAAATCGTGAGAAATTGTCATTTAAAACAGAAAAAAAAGGAAGAATCAATTCATACGTATAGATTAATTGGATAAGATGCTGTTAACTTTCAACAAGAAAGGGCTTTCGGTTTCTTAGAGGAAAATTAGGATCGGGTAGCAGTAAAAAGTAAGAGTTAAATAATGAATGTGGGCCAACCTTTTATAGTAAAACAGGGTGACTTTTCGTGTCCCTTTGATGTGGCAGTTCGTAGTGCATTTCGGATTGACTTGCCGGCATGAAGTACTCACCGGGCCGAATGATTTATCGACTCGGGATGGGTTAATCTCTATGAACAGAGTATTGCCTTTCATGCTGACTTGCACACCATTTTCCGATCTGATTGGACCGAGCTCTTAAATGAATGATCTAGAAGAAAGAAATACAAAGCACTCCCCGTTCCCAATGTGACGTATTTTGGAGGGCAAAGTGTTGACTAGCATTTTGGAAAGGCCTTCAAGATTGTATAAATGTCAGGAATCTTTGTAGAATCATCATGAAGAGAAGCCTCTTTTCTTCCCATATGTAGGCTCAGCCAAGAAATTAGCCGATCTAAAGCAAATGCTTCATAAGACCAAAGACAAGTGACTATAAATTCCCGGCTCAACGGTTGTTCGGGTCGATCAAGACATGGGTCGACCCAAATCCAGGGGTTCCTTGCAAGTGATTGATGTCCCAAAGCCAGATGGTTCAGATCGAATAACGTTCGGTTCAATCGGGCCGAACCGAACCTGCTTCTGTGTAAAATATCTCACTGAAGACTTGCTCATAATCTTATTTGACTGCTTTAGCCTTCCAAGAACGTCAGAACATCTGCCATCTTTCGATGTATAACTAGGTTGTATCTTTCCACATGAAACGAAGGTTTCTCCATATCTTCTTATGATACCGGGATGGGAAACACGTGTCCTCATCGACCAGAGCACTGTAGCTCCAATAAATAGCCCCTCAGAACTTCAAAAAAAGGACTTTTGAGTCAATGTCTTGCATATAAGTATTGCTACAGTATTGTACTTGAGACTAGTCATTGGGAGTACTGTTTGTACTCAAAACCTTCATATAACCAAGAGATTATAAAGTGGACGTAGGCTCGTTAATGCCGAACCACTATAAATTTATGTGTGATTGCATTCCTTCTCATTTTGAATTTATTCATCTTCACTTTCTTTCTCTACATTCTTAGTTCTTGGGCGTTGTACCATTTTTTGGTGTCAACAGAAGTCGAACAGATTTCATATGAAGGAGTTAAACTTTTTTGAATTTATCACATTTAACAAACAAAATAAATTTAACTGCATTAATAACTAAAACACTCAACTCATTCGCTATCTCACCCATTCAAAACCAATGGAGACCCACTTCCTCTTTGCATGTGTCTGCTACTCTTCCTTCCAGATATACTAGTTTATACACTACACCAAAAAAGCATTTTGTAACAAATTTTCATTAGCAAGTGGTCATGATTATTAATGTTATCCGTTTCTAACGGATATTTTCATTGGAAGCCCTTATAATATTTATAATGGTGAGGATATCAGGTACTTCTAAATATCCTTGTTTTGATCTACATAAATAAATATTATTAACATCTTTTAGAGGTTGTATACTGTAGAATGTCTGGTTCATCGAGACAAATAGAAAGCATAGAAGTAGATGCACCTTCCACTTCAAATAAAAGTACTCAAAAGTTTTTGATACTTTAAACTTATGTGTAAGTTTCTTAATTTGTCAGTTGTATGTTTATTGAAAAAGGTTATACGATGAATTTTGAAATTTGTTGAAACTATAATTTCTTTAGGAAATGAATTGTTATATTTTGTTATGTATGTTTTAGGTAATGGAATTGTTACATGCTGCTATATATGGTTGTTGGGATCCCTCCTTAACTGGTGAGTTTCTAGAAAATTCTGGATCTTTCTAGAGAAGTGTAGAATTTTCTAGAATGTTACGGAGAACTCCAGAGAAGTGTAAAACTCTTTAGAAGCTTGTAGAAGAGTGTGGAACCCTTTAAAATATTCTGGGACGTGTGGAACCTTACGGAAGGTTATGGAAGGATATAGAAGGGAATGGAAGAGTGTAGTTATTCTGAGAGAGTGTGGAGCATTCTAGAGAATCAATCTTCTCCCTTGGATGCAAGTAATCTTCACCATTCATTCTTGAAGCTAAGTAATATAAGTAATATAAATAGGGGCAGGAGCCTTCATTTCTAACAATCCAAAAAAATCTAAGAATCAAGAGAGAAGCCACTTCTTACAGTAAGAAAAACTTGAGTGTTAGAGGGCCTCTTCAAGAGAAAAGAGAGATAGCTTGGGAAGTCCCTATCCTCAAACTTGAGTGAGCCACCGAGTGTGAATTACTTTTGTAACCATATTCAGGTAATCTCACTATTCTTTTGTATAGTAAAAGAATCTTCATATTGGAGAATAACAAATTCTTGTGCTCTCGTTAATACTTTTATTCTTAACGTGCCTATCTTAACTTCACGAAATAGGAAAAACCAAGATTTCCCCACAATGGTTTAGGATATAGTGTTGTAAATTATGGTTGTTATTTGCTGTAGAATATAAGTAACGATTATAAGTGTTACAAATTTTCATTTTATAATAGTTATATACCTTATAAACATTTTATTAGCAATGTTTATAAGCATTACAATTTTTTTATTCCTTATGGTAAAAAATCTTTGGAAATTTTCATTTGTAACAGTTAAAGAATTACAAATTATGTCATTTGTAACGGTTTTAACCGTTATGATATCCATAAAAAAATGTCACGCACCTTGTACCCACGGTTATAACCGTTACAAAATTAGTTTATCACACTTATAAGCGTTCAAATACCCTTTTCTGGTGTTGTGTTGTAACTCATGAGGTATTGTCTTTAAAAATAATATTTATATTTTAATTATTATTAGAAATGTATTTTATCATGCAATAGATGATAAATTTATTATAATATATTGATCATAAATTAAAATGACATGCATCCCTAAAGTTAGACATTTAACCCTCGCTAACTAAATATCTTTGTAAAAATTAATGTCTTAACTCAAGTAGTTATAATTAAAATTATAATATGTATATTTAAATAATTTATGTTAAATGATATTTTTTTCGTACATATGAGTGGATAAATAAGTTTACAATTTTGTTAAGGCGATGGTTGCATTAATATTTAGCCGTTATGTTTTTTTTAAGGATATATAAATGGATTAATGAACATAAAATAACTGAATTTATTTTAATGATTTGAGTTGATGATCAGTATAAATGATTGCAAATAAAGAGTTGAATTAAATTGAGAAGTGTTTTGTATATAATTCTTGTTAAGAAGAGCATCTATGGTTTACTTATCTACAATAAACTTTTATCAGTGAACAATTTTATCCTTGTAACCATAGATTTCATGTTATTGTAGGATGATCATGCTTACAACTTTGATAGTTATGTTACGTAGTATTTAGTTGACTTTTGATTTGATATAGTTGTTACCATGTTGATGTTGTAAGATATAAATTTATCAACTAAATGCCATTAAAACTAGTTTTTTTAATGTGCCTATGTTTTACATATTTGAACTTTTCTTGTATTTATTAACAAATATTAGTGGACTCAGTTTATCAATTAGTTTAACGTTTTGATAATGCAACCAATTTAAATATGTGGTCTTTAATATAAAATATTAGGAAGGAATCTATAAAAACTTGTAAATAATTAGGTACTTTAAAAAAATTAGGTATTTGAGTGTAAAATATTGAAAGAAGTTTAGTAGAATCATTGTAAAGTAGTAAATTATAGGTAAAAAAATCTAGACTTCAAAAAATATTAAGGAGATTAGAAATAACCCATCCACATAACGAGAGAGCTTTAAATTCTTTTTGTAACGACCCGCAAATCCATACGCTTTGAGCGGCTGAATACAACTCACATCGAACCTAAATTGCACGAAAATACGAATCACTAATAGAAAGAGTTAGAGGGTGAGAAATAGAAAGATAGAAAATTAGAGTAGAAGAAAATAGATAGAAGATAGAACTGAACAACTACACAGAATCTCGCAATCGCAGCGGAACAAAATATAACATATATCATAACTTTTGAACCACAAAACTGTATTTGACTTACATACATCATCAGAGTACATCAAAAATACAACACAGCGGAAATAAACCCTATATAACTAACGTTGAAGCCTCCTGCTCCAAGCTCCTCCAAGAATATCTCTAAAATCCTGAACTACTTGACTGCCCGTACAAATTTGGGCACTCAAGAGTTTATGGAAAATATAGAAAAATAAACTCTGGGTCAGTCATGGGACTGGTGTGAATAAACTCCAAACATTCGGTTTAACTTTTCAAAATCATTTTCAAAGAAAAGATAATCGTAAGACTGATCCACACATAAATACGGATTGTTTTTACCTTACGATAACCCAAAACAATTTTGAAAACAATATTCTTCTGATATTATAATAGTGTCTAATTACAAATAAATATAATCTTGCAGAACGCTTGCATCTCACACTTCACATACATAGTATACAAACAAAACCGCTGGCTCTTATTGGAGATTGGGTTCCGACTATGACAAGGTATGGAACCACCTGCTGATAGTGTATCTCTAGAGGGGAATACACTGGGTTCAATAAGAACATCTTGCAACCCGACCCACACATGACCGCCCCCTCATTTAGCTTGAGTGTAGCGAATGTATTATCACCCACGGTGATATCTAGCCAACCGTTCCGAAAGTTGCAGCAGCGAAAAGATTAAGAAGACAAAAAGGAATTTCTCTAGATGGTGATAATACACCCTGCATGTGAATGACCCACCTAGCCATGTTGTCTGCCCGATTTTTGTCATTTCTCGGTTGTGAAACTTGAGGCTGAACTTACCTTGGATATAACACGGCTTCATTCACTTTGAATGCCACATCATCAAACCCGCCAAATCACAAATTGATTTCCCCAAAAATACTACGGGTATAAAGCTAAGAGACACGAATTCCTCCGCCACCAAACGTAGATACGTTCGAGGAGATCAACTTACGCAATTTATTAGACATACTCTGTCAGACATTCGTCCATATAAGTTGTCATAGGACTGGACAAACTGAAGGCGCTATACTGTAAATCCATCTTAGGCAATTTCTACCTAGGATCAGCAAAACAACCCTTGCATAAACTCCGTCTTCAATGGTCTTCAAAAATCTTTGACTCGAAACGTATTTATTGAACCGAAGTGGAATTTAGATTCCAGTCTCTTCGAAACGAAAACGAAAAAGGTCCAGATTTGATAGTCGGTGATTTAACTATCAAATATAAAATAAAATAACATATTTATTTCCATTGGATCTGCTAAGCCTTATTTAAATAAATCTTTAAATTATTAGAATTTAAATATTAATTTTATAATAATTTAAAAACATAATTATTAATAACAAATCTCTTATTATCAATATTATGTGATAAGCCCACTCTCGAAAATCCGTTTCATAACTAAAAACGATATTCAACTTTAACCCTTATTCTGAACACCAACTACTACGATCTATCGAATAATAGTGAAATCGATCAAGTTGGGGTATTTTAATTACCTCTCAGACCTTGAATCGAAATCATTTCTTATCGTCAAGATTCGTAGAAGTTGATATTCAAAATATTTGACGAACCAACATTTGTAAATACAATTGATCGACTTGTTTCCCTTTTTCTTTTATAATTAAATTTGTCTTTAAAGCTTACTTAATTAAAGGTTTAACTAAGTTAAAAACACCCATCTGGGAATATTTATCCAAATTTAAATTACTATTTAATTCGACAATTATCCAACCCAATTTGTGAAATTTAAACACTTTTAAGTTTTAAACAACCATATATTAAAACATCTTCTATTAAATTAATTGAAACAAATTAATTTAATGATCAATTCCATTTAAAACATTGATTTAAATCAACCCTAAACAACCTGATTAACTGATGATAATTGATCTTTCCTTTTTAAATAAATTAATATAATTTATATAAAATAATCCATCTAATTGTTTTCTGAAAACAAATTATATCTAATTAAAAAGTTATGTTCAATTCCGAGTTACTTTACAGAAAACGGCTTAGCAGCTTCAACGGTCTATAACAGTTCAGATGACATTCAAGTCGTTAACCCAATTTGCATAAACAACATATAAATACTACTCAATATCATCAAGTGGTAATATCTCAACAACATATATTAATTGTTAAATATGTCAAACTGATATAATAGTAGAACAATGTTTATTTTTGTTAACAGGGTGTTCCAATCAATTCAGTCCATTCAATTTATAGTGGAACGGTGTTTATTTCCAGATGTCAATATATAATTGTGGTTAACGTAATTATAACAACTTAATTAATTAATTTAGACAGCTAATTCAGAATTTACTGGATTACATATCATTACTAATCAATGGTGTATACGTTAATTTAGTTGAACAACTTAATTTACGTTCGATAAATTTCAAATTACCTTTAATTACTTTATTAAATTAATTTATTGAATTGTTTAAAATTCAATAACTTATGCCGAGAACTATCTACCCATACTACCGTTCGGCTCGACCACCCAGATACGAGCCAAACTACTTGAATACATTTCTAGCTTAAGTTATATCAACACAAATATATATTATCATAACTTAAAACCTTTTTTTTTAGTTAATGGGCCAAGCCCAAGCCTAGATTCCACACAACCAAAAGAACCCGCCCGTCAGCATTAACCCAAAACACTGCACCACCTTTTTCTCCCCATATCCTTCTTTCCCGTCTCACATTCACTTCTTTTCTGCCTCCCCATCTTTCCAGTTTCGTTCCTTCTCCTTTTTTTTTTTTTTTTTTTTTTCAATTATCTTGGGCCAAGCCCAGGCCCATCATCCCCCACTGAAATAAACCGCACGCCCCTTCCAGGGGGAAAAACAAAGAAAGAAAACTGTTTCTTCCTTCCTCCTTCTGGTCTGCTACTTTCCCCAATCTCTCTCTCTTTTTTTTCAATCCATTTATTCCCTTTGGCCTTCCACTTCTTTCTCCCGCTGCTTTTCTTCCCCCTTCCAGTTCCTCTTCCCACTCTCCTTCTACACCATGCGATAAAATCCAAAGTCAAAAGCAGGTATTTGGCACCTATGTAAGTGTAACAGCAGTTCACACACCCCTATTCTTTGTGGTTTTTTTTCTTTCATACCACCGTATACTTCACTTCACCGTATACTTCTCTTTTCAAAAGCCAAAACATGGCACCATTCCCATGCATGAACCATTGCTGGGATGGCCAACTTTCCCCATTTTTTCTTTTCCTTAAATTTCTACTATCTTCCCTTTTCTTTCCTGTTTCGTTTCTTATGTATATATTTTATATGTGTCCAGACCCAACGTCCCATGTATGAACACAGCAGTATACATCCCCAGGCAACTCAATATATGCATGAACAAATACAAACAGTTATTTTCTTGGCTCCCATTCACTACTTTAATATTACAAGTGTCCAGTGGTTTGAAAACATGTTAGGCAGTCCGAATTTAAAATATTAGATAACCCAAGTATTGCTCCATCATTGTAGGACACTTAGCAGGTTTACATGGAAAAAGTTATGTGATGTAATATAAGTTAATGTTTTCTGTTTTTGGTTCAACACAAGACTGCAAAAGTTCAAAGTTGAAATGTAAAAGAGTATAGTTATGTGCATCCCTTTTTAAAATGCTGCACCATTTCTTTCTCACTCTCTTCTTTATTTGTTTCCAGTTCGTTTGCTTCTTTTGTATATTTATTGCTTTGTTTCCTTTCTTTACTGTTGTTTTCTTACATAGCACAGTGTGCACCTGTGCACTTGCACAGTCATACGTGTTAAAGTTTGCGATACTATGTGTTGGATTGAAGAGGACGAAGATAGCATCGAGTCGGAGGTAACCGTTCGCAAATCGGAGTTTGCACAAGGAAGATATGAGCTGAAAGGTGTTTGGTGTCAGCTGTACAGTGCGACAGACATCTGTCGTAAGGGACGACAGACGTCTGTCGTAAGGGACGACAACATCTGAGGCTACAGGGTAGTTTTACCAAGAGTTCCCACAGACGTCTGTCATTCCCACGAAAGACGTCTGAGACTGGGATAGACGTCTGTCATAGGAGGGACAGACGTCTGAGCTGAGTGCTGGAGCCCAAATAATTCCCTGGGAGGGACAGACGTCCGTCACCTCCCACGACAGACGTCTGAATATTGAGATGGGTTGTTTCAGGCTGAAAACCTTGAAAGTTGATTTGTGAAGATACGGGGGCAATTTGGGTAATTGGCCTATCTCTATATAAGCTATTTTCTGAGGCATTAGTGGGAGGAGATTGGAAACTTGATTTGGGATCAAGGGTTTATTCTCAAGGGTGATTAGGGTTTATAACCTAATCTAAATTCTTCAATTCTATTCTTCTCAAACTCTTTCTATATTGAAATATAGTGATCATTGGATCAATCTCTTGTATTCCTCTCATCATGGTAATAAAATACTCTCTCCAAAGTGGATGTACACTAACATGACGTTAGTGGAACCACTATAAATCCTTGTGTAATTTTATTTTGCTACCTATTGTCATTAGTTTCTTGCTTGTGATTGAGATTGGTTTATTCGTGATTGGTTGATCTAGTTTGTGGCTAGAGTTATTGCTTTGGTTGTTTTTGCGAGTCTAACAACGATCTAGTCTTCCGCTAGCGCATTGTGATTTGGATATCGGTTCTTGAGTGGTCTCGAATCGATTAATCAAATAGCGATTTGGTTCCAACAATGCGGCCCATCGTCTCACTGCCTTAACCATCACCACGCGTCCCCCTTCGCTTCTAAAACCCGTCGACACCCCTCATCCTTGCTCCTGTCCACTGCGTCAGGATTTGAGTGTTTAACCCAAACTTGTTTTATATTATTTTTTTCTATTTCAGACATTTGTTTAGTTAAGAACAGAGTCGTATTTTCCTTCATGCTACAGGTTTGTATATGGTTCCGGTTTTTCTTCAGTTTGAAACCTAATCATTCAGTCATGTATGCACGTATATATTTATGAAAACCAACACTAGATGTTAATATAAATAAACGTTTTTGTGCAATTCATTTTCAGGGTATATATACTCAGCCCACTATGCATGTATATAACTTATGCTATATAAATTAAATAACAGAGGAAGTTTACTTTTAGCTCAGCTGTTCTTATGCAATTTATTTCAGGTGAGGTTAATACATTCATATGTACATTAATATATGTATATAGATATACATAAATCAGTGATCATAAATTTAATAGGAATAGAGCTTATTCACCTTATGGATCTCCTGTTTTTAGCTTCTGTCCAGAGTTTTTAACATGTAGTTTTTCTTTTAAAATTTTTAAATACACATGTATGTTTAACATAACCAATGATACATTTTACTCATAGCAGCTAAGCATTGTTTGTGCTGTTTTGATTCCTCTATTGTTCTTGTTCCCCAAACCAATACATGTACATATATGTTTTGCAGTAAACTCAAAAAGGGAAATTTTACTCCTATTTAGTACTTACACTGTTTCAGATATTAGTTCAGTATGAGAATTGTATCTAAGCATTCATATATACACTATATATCTATATGCATAAGACATAATAAAAAAAATGTTTACTCACTTGGTTGTTTATAGTTTGGTCATTTGTTCACTGTTCTTCTAGTTTCCAGATTTTGGGTTTTTAACTTGCTTCCTTTCTGCCACTTTCACTCTTGTTCTTGGGTATGTTTCCAGATTTTGATTATGTGCGGGTGTGTGGGCGTATATGTGTATTTATAAGCAGGAACAAACATAAAAATATGGTGTAGTTTCTAGCTTGGGTAGTCTTCGCAGTGTAGAGTTCGGGTTGTTTGATTGTTGATAGAAATGAAATGGCATAGGCTTTCTTCTCACATCAATTCATCCAGCTATTATGAAGGCACGACTATGCTGTGTATATGGATGTGTATGTGTACCATCCATGTGCAAATGTGCTATGAATACTCTTAAGAAAATTCTAACCTATTTAGTTGTGTGTGCCTACATGTTTAGGCTGTAGCTGGTATGTATAGTCATGTGCCGAAATGTCTTTTGATAGGGTTGTCTTCAATTTAATGGAAGTGATATCCTAACTGTTTGATTGGAGCAGTCGTAGGCTTAGTGTATTTGATTAACTCATATAGACTGATGGTGCACGACCATAATAAATCTTGAAGCATACAAATTCACAAGCTTCAAGTACAAAATTATTTAAAATAATTAACATAACTCCAGGTAAATAAAATAATTAAAAGAGTGAAAGGGCTATCTGGACTGTTGTATGATTGAAAGGGGATGTTTATGTCAGGGCATTTCCTACTCCGATTCTTCTCAGGCCTATATAAGCATGGCCAGTCCCCTGTGTATACAAAGCACATGTCCATACTGTTTTTAAATCCTATTTTTTTCTCTAAACTTTGGCTGTTGCATTATGATGTGAGAAAGGTGTGTCCGGGGTATTAGCTGATTGATTTGCTTCCAGATGCACATGCTTGGCTACCTATAGGCTGATGTACTTAATATTTTTAAATGCAGAACTTCCCTTCAAAGTAATGCAAGGTATTGAATTTCCCATGTACTTAAGGTATATAAAATCATAACTTAAGAGTTAGGGAAATTTCAAACTATTCATAGTTATATACCTCATTAATAGCAAATCAACATATAAAACCAATATTATCATTTATTTATAAATTTTAAAGCAAATTTTATATTTTGCAAGAATGAAAACAAACAAAACATTACTTGCTTGTCGTGTATTCATATGTACATTGGTCAATATATATATATATATATATATATATATATATATATATATATATATATATATATATATATATATATATATATATATATATATCTACCATTAAAATATGTATGTTTTTAATTTATTTACAATAATTTATTATAGACTTGTACCTAATATATATTAAATCCATAATAAATTATATTACAGAAACGGTTAAAAAGCCAGGACGTTACACTTTTGCTTACTATTATTTAAGTTCTATCATTTTATTAACTAATCTGATTATAAACTAAATATAATTTATCATATATGATCTTACTCGTTTAAAACCAAAGAATGTGTGACAAGAGGCATGCATGCCTTCCTTCAACGTCTCTTTCTCTTATTGCCAGCTTCTTCATGGTATGCTCATGTCCCCATGCTCAAATGAACACAATAAATGAATAGAACCCCTTCTCTCCTTTCTCTTTGATGTGCCTGCACTTATTTTCTATCTTGTAGCTATGCACACAGCTCGATTCCTTCTCACCACTACATCTTCCTCTCTACTCTGCTATCTTGAGCACGACTTAAATAATAAATGTAGCTCACTCCATCCTATAAAAGTTTCATTATTACCCTTTTGGCTAAAAGTGAGTGTGTAGGGATTGTTTTGTAAACGATTTGTATGTAGGAATTAAAATATGTTCTGTTGAAATCAAAAGTGTTCCTCTCTCCATGCACGCATGTGCCTATTTCTTAGTGTGTGAATATCTCCACGTATACGTAAAAAAAAGCCAATAACATAAGAACTAAGTAAGTAAATTAAATATAAGGACGTACAAGGATAAATTAAATATAAGGCATAAAACAAAGGAAATGAATGGAAAAAAAGAAAACGTGTACACAAATGTATAATGTTTTGAAAATTTTAGTTTGGAAGTAGTCAGTCTCATAATAACATATTCATTTACGAGCCACGAATGATAAAAATAAAATATAATTGCACATAATAATGCAACGCAATCACAAAACAATAATAAATTTGATTGGTTACCTAAGTTTGTAAAATTTCAATAACATTATTGTTTGATGTAAAATACATCAAACGAAAAATAAAATTCTTTTAAAAGTAAAAATTATGAAGAAACTCTATAAACTAAACTAAAAATAAGTCAAAAAATCAAGTCCAAGTTTAAAACATTTATTTTATTATATCTAATTTCAAATTCGAATACTCAAAAACATGGATGGTTACATCAATTGAGTAAATAAGCCGATCGTCTATTGAGAGAACCCATGATACCCATATTCGTGAAGATTGCAAGCAGGAGCTAACCAAGCTTGATAATTAGAAAAAAGAGAATTCCAAGGTTGCAAAAGATTCTCTGAAGAGATCGTCGAAGGAGGCTGTATTTCATAGGGCCAAGAATCTTTTTCTTATTGAGTAATTGAAAAAGAAACACATTCATTTATTATGGCAGTCTAGAAAAAGAGGTAAAGTCTAGGCTTCAAATTAAAATGTATAAACTTAAAGCAGACCGAAAGGCCGAAAAGGAATCAAGCAAGTAGGCTCAAATAATGGCAAATAGGACAATGCTTAAAAACAGATCGCAAATCTAAAGGCTAAGGCAACCCAAGCGAAGGAGGGCACTGAAGCCATTCTTCTTTAACATTTTGAAAATGTCATCGAAATATATAGTCTGAAGTGATTAGGATGGGTATTGTTATGTAACGAAGGTAGGAATAAAGCCTCCTCCTTGCATGCATATGAGCGGGCACATAACTCCCATATAAAAAAAAAAGAATCCCTTGTTGTTACGTGCCTACCAGCTCATATTTGTACACAATTCCTTCAATATATTCCATGATGTGGGACTATTTTATCCAAACCATCATTCCTCCTTAATAACATGCGAGACAATCCTAACAGTCTCCCCCTTGACTCGCATCCTGCGAGTATCTTTTGAGAGCACTGCCTTGCCCGCATGGCCCAGTCCGTAACCTTCTGCTCTGATACACTGTTATGTCACGACGGTCGAAACGAAGCCCCCCTCCTTGCATGCATATGAGCTGACACACAACTCTTATATAACAAAAGGAATCCCTTGTTGTTACGTGCCTACCAGCTCATATTTGTACATAATTCCTTCAACATATTCCGTGATGTGAGACTATTGTATCTAAACCACCATTCCTCCTTAATAGCATACCAGACACCTAACAGGTATGTCCCTTTCACTCAGTTGAGGACTAAGAGCATTCTAAAACGGGTTGAAGAGTACGATAATGAAGTTGATGAAGAGAAGCCAAAGAGTGAACTTCTAAATAAAGATGATCTGATAGCCTTTGAGGAGGGCATAAAAATTAAGGCAGTAGAGGATATAACTAAGGAACAGATGATTATTGAGTCTCTTGGAGCATCTCCAATAGAGCGCGATTACGCCACTGAATTCGTAATATTTGCATCCCAACAGACATTTCAACCTGTAATATTCAGGCAAATATTACAGGTCCTATCCTGAATCCTAAACTGGTCCAGCGTGCCTATTTTTTCAACGCTCGCCCAATTTTTCGGCATGTATAGAACATAATTAAAACAAATTTGCACAAAGTATTATAGCTACATGCCATTTTCGTTGGGACCATTATTCATGTCGTAGGCTTTCAATTCCAAAGCATTCTTCTTGCATGCCACATTATTGTTAGGGACCACTATTCTTGTCTCATGTCCCATTTAAGTTCGATTAGTTTATTTATATTATATCTTAAAGCTGAGTTGGGACATCTAACGGGCGGTTTATTTTTTTTAATAGTGAACGCAACAGCGCGCGCCACTCAAATCGGCATGCTTCCATAAAATTAGAGTGTGCCGATTAAATCGGCGTGCTCCTATTGGGGAATTTCCCCCAGTTCCCCCTGAATTTTACGGGTCGTAATATTACTATCCGTAAGACTGTTGGAGATGCTCTTACCAGTCCTAGAACCTAGGATCGTTTGAATTCTTACTCTACAAGAACCCTAGGTAAAAATCATCACTTCTGCAGTGACCACTCTGTCATCACTGAAGTATCCATGTCCATTGCTTTGGATGTTCTAATTTTTGAGGGCTATAACCTATATGTCTCTATTTTAGTTCCGTTTATGGTCCCTGCTACTTTATCTAAAAGCTCTAAAGAAAGGGGAAATTGTTGAGTCTCATGCAATAGAACCATGGTTAGAGTTTTCAAACTTTCCAAAAGATTTAAATTATGATAAAAGCTGATATAAATAAATAAATAAACACACATCCTAGTAGTAGTTTCTTGTATTATTTGTAAAGGATACATGTATGCGGAAAAAGTTTACTTTAGATGTCAAAGCTTCTGGATGATATAAAACTTGGACCAGTGAATATGAATCAAAAAGGGGTGACTTGTTTATGTTCAAAGCCTTAAAATAAGGTGGCAACATTAATATAAGCAGCTGGACTATGATGCAAGCAATGAGGTTAGTCAATATACATGTATGGCCTATAAATACAACTTCTATATATGCTAAATTTGTATTGAGTGAAAAACAAAAGAATAAGAGAGAGAGAAAAAAGAGCTGAAGCTCTATATTGATAGAAAAAAAAAATAGTAGTTTTATTATTGCACTTGTGTGGAATTAAAAAAAAGGAGAGTTTGTCTGTTTCATTCATATAAAACATCAGTATTTGCTATAAGGTTCATACACGTTTCCAACAAGTGGTATCAGAGCAAAGGTTCCGTTTGAGGCAAAAATGGCTAATATGATTCAATCGCAAATTCTAAAACTCACGAACACAAATTATGAAAATTGGAGAATCGAAATGAAGGTGATATTCGGTTCTCACAATAATTGGGATATTGTCAAAAAATGGTACATAGAAACCGTAAATGCAACTGCAGAAGCACATTTATCTAATGAAGAAAAGACAATGTTGAAAAAATCCCGTAAAAAGGACAAGGAAGCTTTGTTTATGATTTTTCAAAGAGTTGACGAATCGACCTTCGAAAAAAAACTTGGAAGCAAAAACATCAAAAAATGCATGGGAGATTCTGCAGAAATCATTCTAAGGAGCCGAGAATGTAAAAAAAGGTGCAACTCTATGTACTACGTGGCGAGTTTGAAAGTATAAAAATGAAAAGTCCGGAAAGCATCAACGAATATGTTATGCGTTTGAGGAAAATAAATAACGAAAGTCTCGATGATGTTCGGGTGATGGAAAAGCTTCTACGTTAGTTAACAAGGAAGTTTGATAATGTTATTACATCAATCGAAGATTCAAAAGATATGTCCACAATTTCGGTTGATGAGCTTGTTAGTTCTCTTCAAGACCATGAGCAACGGATGAACCAATACGATGATACAAGTCATACGGAGAAGGATTTGCAAAGTAAGGTGTCCATAAATGATAATGAAGGTAGTAGCAGTCTTTTACATTGCAGAAGTGACTTTAAAGGTGGCTACCGAGGTGGACGTGGACGTGGAAGGCAACCTTTCAATAAAGGTCACAAAACTGAAGGTTATCAGCCATCTGGTCGAGGTCAAAATTCTAGAGGTCGAGGAAGAGGCAGATTTTAACAACAAGGAGACAAGTCTCATTTTCAATGTTATAGTTGCAATAAATATGGTCACTTCAGTGATGAGTGTAAATCACCGAAGGTGGAAGAACGGATTCATTTTGCAGCAGGAAAAGAGGACAAAGATGCGGGGTCTGCTATGTTTCTCACATACAAAAGAGATGACGAAGGCAAGAAAAATATTTGGTATCTTGACTCAGGCGCCAACAATCACATGTAGGCCACAAGGAAGTATTTACAGAGATATATGACAATGTCAATGGAGAAGTTACTTTTTGGTGACTCATCAAAAATTCCGATCAAAGGTAAAGGTACCATCTTGATTGTGTTAAAGAATGGTGATAAGAAGTATATAAATGATGTTTATTATATACCTGCTTTGAAAAGTAATATCATCAGTCTTGGTCAACTAGTGGAGAATGGATATAATATACAGATATAGGATAATTCTCTCATTATCAGAAATCAAGTTTGAGAGTTGATTGCCAATGTGGAGATGTCAAAGAATTGTCTATTCACACTTGATATGTAGACGAAGGTGCAGATATGCTTGAAGTCAGTCATTAAAAATGATTTATGGTTATGGTATCTGAGATTTGGTCATCTTGGATATACTAGTTTGAAATTATTGTCGAAGACAAAGATGGTGGATGGTTTGCCAGAAATCAATGAACCAAATCAACTATGTGATACTTGCATCAAAGGAAAGCAACATAGACAAAGTTTTCTCATTGGAAAATAATGGAGAGCTAGGAGGCCACTAGAGATTGTTCACACCGACATAGCTGGTCCATTTGATATTACATCACCTGACAGGAACATGTATTACCTAACATTTATTGATGATTTTAGCAGAAAAAGTTGGATATATATTCTAAAACAAAAGGCAGAGGCTGTTGATAAATTCAAGGAGTTCAAAGCAATGACAGAAAAGCAAAGCGGAAATTATTGAAGATACTCAGATCAGACAAAGGAGGCGAGTATACTTCAAACCTTGTTTAAACAATTTTGCAGGACACATGGAATCAATCACCAGTTGACAGCAGCATATAATCCATAACCAAATGGCATTGCTAAAAGAAAGACTCGCACTATTCTTGACATGGCGATAAGTATGGTGAAGGGAAAGCACATGCCAAGAAGTTTTTAGGCTGAAGCTGTATTATGTGCTATTTATTTGCCGAATCGCTCTTGAACAAAAATTGTCTGAAACAGAACTCCAAATGAAGCATGAAGTGGTAGTAAACCATCAGTTGAATATCTCAGAATTTTCGGATGTGTTGCATATGCACATGTTCTCGATCAGAAAAGAAAGAAGCTGGATGACAAAGGCGAGAAATGTATTTTTACTTGATAGGACAGAAGAAGTAAGGCCTATAGATTTTATAATCCACTCACAAAGAAATTAATCATTTCTCTAGATGTTGAATTTAATGAACCAAATTATTATTGGAGATAGAGTGTGGAAGAAAGAAAAGTTGCAGGTTTATTTTTTAATGGTGATGATGACAGTGATGACTCTATAGAAGATGACGAGGATGATGATACGAATCTTTCACAAAGTCCAAACATACAAACTCCTTCTGCAACACCATCGAGTTCACGAAGCAGTAGCAGCAGCAGCAATAGTTCAGGGGGAGCACCTAGAAAGATGTGGAGTCTAGATAGCATTTTCGATGTAACAAGTCCAGTACAAAAAAACTTTGATTATTCGTTATTTTGTTTAATGGTTGAATGTGATCTAGTTACATTTGAGGAAGCTACTGAAGAAAGCAAATAGAACAAATCCATTGATGAAGAAATTGATGCAGTCAAGAAGAATGATACATGGGAGCTTACAAATCTTTTAGAAGGTCACAAAGAAATTGGTGTTAAGTGGGTTTCAAGACAAAGACGAATCAGGATGGAAAAATTGAAAAGTACAAAGCAAGGCTAGCGGCTAAAGGCTATGGATTGATTATGATGAAGTATTTGCTCCAGTTGCAAGAGTTGATACTATAAGACTTCTTACAGCAATTACAGCTCAAAATCAATGAAAGATATATCATATGAATGTCAAATTAGCATTCCTGAATGGTTATCTTGAAGATGATGTCTATATTGATCAACCTCCTAGATGTATTTGGAAAGGCCAAGAAGATAAAGTCTACCAGCTAAAGAAAGCTTTATACGGGTTGAAGCAAGCTCTAAGAGTCTGGAACACAAGGGTTGATGAGTATTTTCAAAAGAATGGTTTTGTGAAGAGTTGATACGAGCATGCTCTTTACACAAAAAGAAATGAAATTGGAGACATCATTATTGTGTGCTTATACGTGGACGATATGATCTTCACTGGAAATAATTCTGATATGTTCGATGGTTTTTAGAAAGTTACGACTAATGAATTTGAGATGACAAGTATTGGTCAAATGACTTACTCTATTGGAGTTGTAGTAAAGCAAAGCGAAGATGAGATTTTTTATGTCATAGAAGAAATATGCGGAGAAAATTTTAAGCAAATTTAGAATGAAAGATTGTAAGCCAACGAGCACACCAGCAAAAGAAGGCATGAAGCTAAGAGTTGATTCAACAATGGAGTCGGTAAATTTGACATTATTCGAAAGTTTAGTCGGAAGTCTGAGGTACCTAACTTTCACACGTCCAGATATTATGCATGCAGTTGGACTAGTGAGAAGGTACATGGAGAAGCCGAAGCAAGATCACTTCATGGCAACTAAACAAATTTTGAGATACATCAAAGGTACTGTTGATCATGGTTTGTTTTACATGCATTCTCAAGAGTCAAAATTAGTTGGCTACTCAGATAGTGATTATAGTGACGATTTGGATGATGGAAAAAGTACTTCCGGATGTGCATTTCATTTCGTGGTCATCAAAGAAGCAACAGACAGTTGCTCTCTCAACATATGAGATGGAATACATTGCAACAACAGCGTGCACTTGTCAAGCTATGTGGGTTAGCTATATGTTTGGCGAGTTAAATCTTACAAAAGAAGGTCCGATTACCATATACGTGGATAATAAATCTGCTATCTCACTTGCGAAAAATCCAGTGTTACACAGTCGAAGCAAGCACATCAACATAAAGTATCACTTTATTCGAGAACAAGTTAATGGGAAAAATGTTGAGTTAATGCGCTGCAAAATTGAAGAAAGTTTAGCAGATATTTTTACAAAGTCATTAAAGCCGGAGATATTTTGCAAAATGAAATATAAGCTCGGAATGGTAAGTCAAGTTTGAGGAGAATTGTTAGAGTTTTCAAACTCTTTAAATGATTTAAATTATGATAAAAGCTGGTATAAATAAATAAATGAACACACATCCTGAAAATAAGGTAACCAGCAGTTTCTTATATTATTTGTGAAGGACATGCATGCAGAAAATGTTTACTTTAGATGTCAAAGCTTTTGGACGATGTAAAACTTGGATCAACGAATAGGAATTAAAAAGGGGTGATTGCTTTATGTTCAAAACCTTAAAATAAGGTGGCTACATTAATATAAGCAATTGGACAAAGATGCAAGCAATGTGGTCAATCAACATACATGTATGATATATAAACACAGCTTCTATATGTGTTAAATATGTATCGAGTGAAAAACAAAAGAACAAGAGAGAATAAAAAGAGAGCTAAAGCTCTATATTGATCGAAAGAAAAAGCTCTAGCCTATTTGTAAGAAAAGAAAATAGTTTTATTGTTGTACTTGTGTGTGAAGTAAAAAAAGGAGTTTGTTTGTTTGATTAATGTAAAACATAGTATTTGCCTAAGGTTCATACACGTTTCCAACAAACATCACTTTTCAAGGAATACCCGTTATTCCTCTACTGTTCGAGAAATTTCAGTTCTCTCTTGGAGACATCACTACGCTATACCATTCAGTTTCCATTTTCACCGTCTCTACGCTTGTCACTTGTGCTTCAAACCCCAGTGCTATCACAACTATGTCAACCACCATCACCACAACTTGAACTTCTATCCTTCTTCCTTTATCTTCTATCTTCCACCTACTGACTTTAAGAAGATAATGGGTGCTATATGGTCTGACTAAGGTCAATGTCCCTATTGAAAATAAAGTAACCACCATCAATGAGGAAAGGCTGGAGACAACTCCTATGGTAGAGAGAACGTCAATGAATCTCCTTAAAACTGCGAAGGTTAATCTTGAACCCAAAAAGAAGTAGATCCATCCTCCGTTATCTACCTCTCCTCAAAAGTCTAAGGGTACGTTCTTAACGAACGCGAGCGGGGTATTTGAGCGGGGCATTTGAGCGGGGTATTTGAGCATGGTACTATAGCGAACGGGGAATGTGTTTTTAGCGGCGAATGGGGTATTTGAGTGTGGTATTTTTAAAATAAGATATAAATAGATTTGATTTGACAAATACGAATACAAATACAAATACAGTTTCTAATACAAATACAAGTACAAGTACAATTACAGATACAATTACAGATACAAAGACAAATTAGCGCAGACCAGCAGCAACCAACCGATCTCTAATGTTATCTCGAACTAATGCCATTTCTCGGTTTCCATCTGGGTGTACATGTTCAGTGCCTCTATTCGTCGTATTTCTCATACTGTAATATTCCGCCAAGTAGTGATCGGAGATTAGTTCAGGATTATCATCAAAAGCCATAAAATCAGGGTCACCGCTATTATATTTGCGTATGAAATTGTGTAAGGCCATTGTAGATATGACAACTTTCACTTGAGTGTTGAACTGAAACGTAGGCATCTTGTTGAGAATGGTAAATTTCTTTTTCCAAATGCCAAATGTTCTTTCGATGGCCATCCGTAGACTCGAATGGTAGTAATTAAACACTTCATTGGCTGACTTTGGTTGATTTGTGGTATTACGGAAATGCAGAATATGGTACCGTATTTTTCGATATGGCGGTAAATATCCAGTCTAAAGTGGATATCCCGAATCAACCAAATAATACTGTCCAGTTGGAGGGTTAGGAAAGCTAGAGCTTCTATCGTTTGTAACAACATTAAAAATTCTACTATCATGTGCAGTCCCTTCCCAACCCGCCATAACATACTTAAACTGTAAATTGAAATCACAAACCGCTAATATATTTTGAGTTGCAAAACCTTTTATTCCGATATAAGGGATAATTTGATCAGCGGGTAAATGTGTAGATACGTGTGTACCATCTATAGCGCCAATACAGTTTCTGAAATACGGAAAATACCGGGTTGAATTTCTGATGTGATGTGGAACAGTTTAAATTGTTGTTCTCCTGGCTTTATTACATCCTCAGCGAGTAATTGAAAAGCGTTTAGGACATCATGAAAACAAACGGAAATTGTGCTACCTGATCGTTGAAATCTTTCTTGAAGTTGTCTATTTGAAAGCCCAGTAGCCATTGTATAAATGAAAATTCCAACCATTTCGACGACACAGATTTCTGGTCTGGAAGCGAGACCATGATGTTGCAGTTTTTCACATAATGCGTGGAAACAAAGTCTTTTCATCCGAAAATTATTTTGACAACGGTTTTGATGACCATTCAAAATTTCGTTGATCCAAGATAAGCCAGTGAACTCCGAAGTATTAATCCACATCATATGATTTCTCGTTTCATTCTAAATCAGATATACCCCATAGAGATCAATTATATTGTCGTAATTGGAGGATGAATCGGAGTTAGACATTAATCGAATAAGTAGAAAGAGTTGAAGAAGTTGTTGAAGCAGTATTATGAAAGGTGTTAAGGATAGAGGAGGTGATTTATAGGGAGGAAGGGAAGTTGAAAATCAAGCCGTTGGCGTCGGACGCCAACGACTTGATTTCCAACTTCCAGCGGACGGTCCATTTGGCAGTGGTATATTGTGCTTGTGCCCGATGCGTCGGACGCGTCGTATGCCACAAAAATCCCAACGTGCCAAAAAATGACTACGAACGCACCCTAAGTATCCACATCAAGCCAGTGACTGGCCTCACTCGGACGCTCTCTGCACCTACGTTAGGAGATGTCCCATGTCATAAAAGATCTAGCTCAGATGAATGATGACAATATGCTCACGAAATCTCTAAAGGAATAAGTGCAAGTCATTGAAAAAGGGTAGTAACCCATCAAAGAAACCAAAGGGGATAGAGGTGTCAGACTCAAGCAGACTGCTTTCTGGATTTTGGGTTTTGTCTTTTTCTTGTATATTGGTGGACTATGTGCAGGAACAGTCCCTACAAACTTTTTTTCTCAAAGATAATGTAAATAAAATATGCTTTTCCAGTAACTTTTGTTTCATTTACATTACTACATCTTTATATATAATCATATATAATTTACTTATATATTTAACCTTCTTGTGTTTATGATTTATGCAATGTTGTTGACTACTATAACTCTGTACATAAAAATAAATTTCTGTAATTGCTCAGTGCTATTCTGTAGTTTAGTTTTTTTTAATCATTAGCCGAACGTACTTTGCTTGGCTAAACAAAACCACTCCATATCAATTCAACCTTATTTATCATTAATCGAACTTAACAAGTTTCATCGTAAATGAAGTCCTCTTACCAATGCCAGTATGACTCTATGGCTTATCTATTTAAATCTACATTAACAACAGCATATCTCAATAACATACCCGCAAAACGATTAAACTCAATATTGATTCCTATTTCCAAGCATCGACATCTTAACTGCCCATTTTCGAGCATATGTCCTTGACCTTATTTATTTTCGAGCACCAGTGAAAGAATATATGTATGGTGGTGAATCGTCGGATCGACCCTATACAATTGTACTCCCCATCCTAATCATAGATCAAAGGGGTTTATCGATATCTATATCCAGTTACCTGGACATATGGTTTTTCAAAATACCAAATGTCCACTAATCACATATCACAAAGTTAGGAATTAAGAATATAGTATTATTGATTCTAAAAGCCAACTTTATTTGTGAGTATTTGTCATCAATCAATACATTATCATATCAAATCCATATGAATAGGATCTCTTATTTGCAAAAAAAAAGGGAATTAGCTTCATAGGTGCTCGCTATTCCATGCAGGCCCGACCCATATGCTAGGCAACCTAGGTCGTTGCCTAGGGCAACAAAAAGAAAAGAGGCAACGAAAAAAATGCTTTTCTCTGCATCGAACCAGCAACGAAAATAATAATTGCTTTACTCCGCATCGAACCAGCAAACAACAATTGCATTGCCTGCCTGCGCCATGAATTATCGCATGTTGCCTTTCCTATTTCCATCTGCCTCATGTCGACTTGATTATCTTCCTTGACTTCTGAGCCTGCATCTAACTAAGGGTTTGTAATTCAATTTTCCTGCTAAACTTAGGGTTGATTTAGATTATTAGAATCAAAATTGAGGATGTGAGTTGTCTTTTACAAATAATATCTCTATCATAATGTAATCGAACTGAGAAATTATCGAGCTTTTACAAAAATTGAAAAAGCAATTTCGTTGCCTCTGTTCAAAAATTTAAAACATTTTTGTATGCTTATCGAATTTTTTGTCTTAATTATTGCATTTTAGGGCATCAAGTTACCAAGCTGTTGTATTGTGTTGATAACTTGGTGTGTTGTAATCTTGCAAATAGTTTAAAATGTAAATGGGGCAGGTGTAAAATTAATGTATTTTGCTGTTAGCATTAAGGATATTTTTTATTTTAAATTCCATATCGATAGCAAATTAAGAATTTCTGCATTTTATTTATTATAGTAGCAGATGAAGTCAATTAGTGCATTATACAATATTGATAACCAAATGTAAATAAAAAAGGAATGAGATGATTAAAAACTACCATATTATTTTAAAACTTAATTTGAGATAGGAATCTAAGATATAGTTCTGGATATCAAAGCAGAAAGAAAAAACAATGAAAAGATGATGAAGCCAAATCACTAGCTGGTTCAATATCAACTTTTTTTTCAAGCGAAAGATAGAAAATCTCAAACATCAAGTCAAATTGAAGAAACTGATTAGGAGCCTATAAATGAAGATCATATTGATGGAAATGCTGAAACATAAATTGATAATCAACATATTGTAGAACTCATAGAGGATGATCGTATAATAAATGATGATATTATTGGTAGTTTTAACAATGAAGATGGTTGTGATTTTAGTACAATTGATCTTGAAAAGGATGTTGATATCAATTATGATCCTGGATTATGGGGAATAATTTGTGATACCAAAAAAGAATTTCTTATTCAGCATGGTCCAATTAATATTATGAAAGAAAATGACACATTTCCAAAAAGAAAAATTATTGGTAGACGCTTTTCTTCTCGACATTACATTGGCCGTTATCCACGTAAAGAAGAACATTAAAGGAAATGGCTTGCATATTCAAATGAATGCGATAAAGTTTATTGTTTTTGTTGTAAGCCTTTTAAACACATACAAAAGGTATCACAATTGGTTGGTGAAGGATGTAATGATTGGCATAATTTGTCTAAGAAGTTAAAAGAGCATGAAGAAAATCCATCGCACAATGAAAATCTTATAAAATGGGTTGACTTGCACGTAGGGATCCAACAACAAAAAACGATTGATAAAGCAATGGAAGCTCAATTTGATAAAGAGAGACAAAGTTGGAAAAAGTACTTGTGCATATTATTGATGTAGTTAAAACCCTTTCTAGAAATAACTTACCATTATCGGCAATGCGTTGGGAAATTCATATTGGAAGTGTTAAAGCAATTAGATTTCAAGCATCGAAGCTTATATATGCTTTGATTGATATTGCAAATGATTCCAAAGATGATGATGCAATGATGGAGGCTGAAGGATTGTTCAATATGCTTTGGAAAAGTTTGAGTTCTAATTAGCTTGTGTGTTTGGTACAAGATATTAGATAACATTAATCGAGTAAGTAAAATTCTTCAGTAAGAGGAAATGGATCTTGAAGATGCAATCTCAAAAATTAAAGAGCTTATAGCATTTTTTGAAAAACTTAGAGAGTTTGAACCTATAATGGAAGAAGCTAAAGAAATTGCAAATGATGTTGGCATCGATTGACTTTTTTATAAAAAGAGGATCGCACGTAAGAAAAAACAATTTGATGAAGATATTGTAGAGAATAATGATAGGCAATCACTAGAGGAGAATTTTAGAGTTAATTATTTTCTACAAATAATGGATCAAGCTTTAACTTCACTTAGAGACCAATTTGAACAATTTAAACACTATGAATAAACTTTTGGTTTTTTGTTAAATTTGAAATTCAAATTTCTTACTGAAGAGGACTTGAAGAACTATTGCATGAATTTAGAAAAAAAATTAACCCACGATGAAGTGCAAGATATGTGTGGTAATGAGTTGTTCTATGAGCTTCGACAATTAAAAGGAATTCTACCATTGGAAGTGACCACATCAATTGATATTCTTAATTTCTTAAGGACTTATCGAGATGTAAGTGGATTTCTCAATATTTGGTTTGCTTATCGAATTTTGATGACTATCTCCGTTATGTTTGCTTTGCGGAAAGAAGCTTTTCAAAATTGAAATTGATAAAAACATACATTCAGACTACTACGTCACAAGAAAGACTAAATGGATTGGCTATGATTCCAATCAAAAATGAATACTTAGATTTGCTTAGTTATGAAGAGATAATAGAATAGTTTGCATACAAAAATGTAAGAAGAAGTTGCTTCCATTTGTATCTATTACTATAGTATATTAAGTTGACATTTAGATTTTTTATATGTAATGAAAATGATTTTGTTAGTTATATTTTGTAACTGACGACTTTTATAATGGAGTTTGCATTCTATTTTTGTCCGTATAAATTTTTGTTGTTTATTATATAGTGGGGCAACAAAAACCATTATTTATGTTGGACTTGGGCAACCAAAATGCTCGAGTCGGCCTTGATTCCGTGCTTGCTGAGTTGGGATCCCTTCAACAATCAATAGCTTGAAGGTTCTATCTTCAAGCATAAACATCACATAAGGACGTCCCTATTTGAAAGCAAAATCATTTATCTTAAGATACAGTCTTTGACCTTGGCGTTCATTGCTTCGTTACTCTTATTTGGTGAATAGCTACCATCAATCAGTCTTTTCCATTTTTCTTTAACCAAGTCGAGGGACTCAAACAAGAGTTCCTTATTCTTCTTAGGTTGAAAGTGATCTTTTATGGAAAGGGAGTTCAGATTCAGTCAGTTCAGTTCTGTAAGCCAAAACGAGTTGAATATAGCCAATGACATATTTATGGGGCGTTCAATAAACCCACAATGCAAGTGTTAACTCATTAATCTAGTTTCCCTTCGCTTATTAAAATTTCTCAATAATTCATAGATTTCATGATCTTGTCCACCGTCTTCGCCTAATCATTCACATATGGGTATGCTAATGTTGAGAAGCTCTTCTCAATGTGGTACCAAGTACATAATTCTTTATACTTGACATTTGCAAGTTGAGTTCGTTGTCAGTGATTATCTTGGATAGAACTCCGAATGTACACTCGGCTTTATTACAATGTTGATCACTTTATTTGAAGTAGTCGTTATAAATAATTCTGCTATAGCTCACTTTTATAAAGCGGTCCATAGCTATAATCTCATATTGTGCTTTTTTCTCAACATTTGCAAAATACTAATGATATTTATTCTGTATATCAAAAATGGTCACGGACTAACCATTTGTGTTAGCTTGATGGATCAAGCTCTTGGTATCATTGTAAATATCTTGCACTTATCACATCATCTAGAATAGTTAGTTGCATCCTAGTTGGCTTTTAGCCAGAAATATCTATAAAAAATAACTTTTTCGCTGATGTTTACTTGCTAATATGGCCACCATAGCTTCCTCCATGCATATCCATAAGGATTGCCCTAGTTTCATCTTTGATGAAATACCTTTGTAAAGGCTTTAAGAATCCTCTCATGTATATCCATTCTTCTTGCATGTATCGAGGTACCATAAATATGAGTTTCATTATTTGTTTTTACATTTGGAGAGTTCCCATTAGCAAGTACTCTCTGATAAAAGTCATCTGCATCTCTTTCCCTTCTGCGACCTTCAAGCTCCAATCAGCATCCATCTCTCCAAAGCTTAGAGCCATCAGAGCTACTGTTAGCATGGCTTCCAAACGTTATGCATCCTTAGAACTTGCTAACTTAATATGCATTCTCTTATCTAGGGACACGTATTACCATGTGCAGTTAAAGCGCTTAGTGAGTTTAATGTTGCAAAGGTCCAAAACGTCATATTGGGAATAAAGCAAGGAAATAGGGGATATAGCGGATGACTCTAAAACAACGTATATAACTAATTCTTTATATTTTGTGAATATATATAAATGATAGCTATATAAAAAACTAACATTCAATTTAACTATAATTAGTACATTCTTACTTTTAAATAAAAACATATGCAAATATCTGTAAATAAACGTAAACTACTATTTAACTTATTTAAATTTAACAAAATATTACATTGTTTTTGTTTTTAAAAATAGATATTAAAAATTTCAATAGATAAAACTTAATTCATGATTTTTATAATTTATAAATATTATTTCTTAGTTCAGTTCGTTTATCAAAGATATAACGGGAATAACATAATATAGCGAAAGTAAAAGGGTATATCGGGAATAACAGAATATAGCGGGGCTTAAAGCGGAAAAGCTATATTTGAGGTTATTTAGGAAAATCTACATGGTAGTAATCCATTATAGGATACATCAGGTTTTAGCTGGTAATAACGGAGCATTAACTGCACATGACTACTATTTGAAAGTGTTGGATATTACCTGGTAACTCCAGTACCTTCTTTAGGTAAAAGCAAGTCTCGCTTTCTTAGCCTAAAATTCTTTTTTACCTAACAGAGCACCAATTGAGGTTGTTGAATATATATAATGCCTTGGCTTCCAATTTATTCATCGTTTAAAGTTAGACAATATAATCAAGGCTTCAAATTCAGGTTTAGTTTTTGTTACTTGGAACATCAGCTTTAACATATAACGTATCCTCCATCAATCTAGGATCATGAGAATCAGTCTTGCCATGGACTCATTCTCATTGGGGGCTTCATCTGTACACAACTTCCATTGAGAAGTCTAAATGTGTTCTTCTTCCACTTCATTATCCCATATAGTGAACTTAATAATGAAATCTTTCAATGCTTGTGCTCGAATCACCTTTCTAGTATCGTAAATTATAGTGTACTGACTCCACTTGATATCCCGCCTTATAAGTCTTCTCGAAGTCCTGGTTCGATGTAGTATGTGTCCCAATTGTTAATCAGACAACACGTACACTAGATGAACCTAGAAGAATGGCCTCAACTTCTGGCAAGAATCAACAAATAGTACATAAGTTTCTCTAGTTTTGGATAATTTTTTCCACTAAAATAAATTGTCATCATTTTTGGATTTTAGTTGTAACATCCCAGATTTTTGAACGTTAATTACGAATATTTAATTCTGTATTAAATATTGATTTAATGGATTTTATATCAAAATTATGCAATAAAACTAAGTTTGAATATATAAGTTTATAATTAAATAAAAACAAGCTCGTAACGTTATGGTAGTTCGTAATTTACGACTTAAACTTTAATTAAATATACAGAATCCGGTATAAGTCAAATTTTCGTGAAACAAGAATCGTTCGGATTGATTTGATTATATTTTTCTAATGTAAGAGAAAAATGATGATTTCATCATATAGATTGTAAGATATGTCAAAATCAAAATTTCAAATAGTCGCTGTGGAATTCGCAAATAAACGATAATGTTTATTTAATGAAATATTAACGGGTTCTATATAGTTTGAATATTGTTTAATCCAAAATTCTGAATGTTAAATCTATGTTGGTTCAATTTGAAGCTATTGGTTATTCCGTTTGGATATATATATGATATAATAAAATTATTATTATTTAAATTGAATTGTTTTGGAAGTTAATATATTTTATAAATATTATATAGACCTTAAAAATGTTTATTTTTCTAATGACCCCCGTTTTTGACAAAACGAATTTTATTGGAATACGCATAACTAGTTATTGTAGAATTTCCATTTTGGAGCCAAACGGAGTTATTGTGTCAACGGACGAAATTTAAAAAGGAACCGATGAATAAGTTGGAATTAATTAACGCCGTTTTGCAAACGAAATCCGTTTTCAACGAAATTAGTTTCGTTGGAACCGGAACGTCGAGGCGTAGCGGTATATCCTTTTTCATTTGCGGTTGGAATACGTGTGTGTCGGTGCGTTTTTACGTTTTAACATTAAATTACGGTATTGTGTAAAATCTTAAACCCTTAAATATATAAGCTACCCTATATTTTTATGTTTCGGGCTACCGTATATTTAAATTTTTCGTAGTCTACCCTAAGCCTACAAAGCAGCATGAAGAAAAATGGAAACGTGGCATTAGTTGAACAACACATACTACCTTACACAAACCAACAACGTTGCGTACCCACCCTTTCACCGCGCAGCCTCGTTTCTTTTCAAATTAAATACTGCACATGGAGATGTCAACCAAACTAAATACATGAAGTACACCGCCAACCCAAGTTTTCATTTCAATTTAAAAGTGCAGACCTATTTGAAACAACGTGCGCAGACCTATAAGTACCAATGATTTAACAGTGTTTCTATCCGTTTGATTTTCTCATATAAATAGGGGTGCTGTTGGTATGCTATTGCATTTTCTTACACCAAGGTTCTTAGGAAAATGAATACTTAAATTTCCTTTCTTCTTCTTCTTCTATTTTATCTGCGTCTTTTCCATATTGCTTTGTTTTCCAAAGATACAAACCGCCATTAACATATTTCCATCGCAAGCTATACAAATAAAACAAATTCACACAAGATGTTCAGAAGCTTCCTGTAACCAAACAAAACCGAATTACTCATTTCTTCCATTTCCATAGCGAAGCAGTGAGCATAAATGATGTTCGAGCATTTCAAAAATCTATAACAAATACAACCCACAACAATAAAATCTGCGACAGATATATATGAAAGCGTTGAGTGTTTCTGCTCATGCCTATATACATTTCGATGTGTTCCTCGAAAATTTTGGCCGCACAAAAACTAAGGTCAGCGAGACCTAAACCATTGTGTTGGGTCGATTTGAGATCTACACGACAATTAGCGAGGCGATTGTTTGGTGAAACTCTGGGTGAGTTCGGTGAGGTTTAGTTTTGGACTGGAATGGATGGTGTTGGAGTTGAGCAGGTGGGAGCGATGAATGGGAAACACTTAACCAATATTACGTGAACAAAGCGGTTAGGGTTAAGGAAAGCTTAACCAATAATACGTATCGACTTGATCAGTTGGAGGGTTAAGTATATTACGTGTAGGTGGGTAATATTAATACATATAGGCCCACAAACTTAACCCACCTTCTTGTCATGTTACTTTGGTTAAGTGTTGCCTTCTTGTGTTACTTAACCTTACCACCCGTCATGTTATATATATTGGTTAAGTGTTCCCAATTTAACCTAACCTCATCCATCTGTTTAATTAACATGTCACAACGGTTAAGTGTTCCCTTATTTAACTTAACCCTAACATCTATTTAATTAACATGTTATAACGGTTTAGTGTTCTCTTAGTTAACTTAACCCTACCACAAATCAAGTTATATTGGTTAAGTGTTTCTTATTACTTAACCCTACCCATTTATCATGCTATACTGGTTAAGTGTTTCTCATTAACCTAATCCTAGTCATTCATGTTATTATGTTGGTTAAGTGTTCCCTTAGTTAACTTAACCCTACCATACATCATGTCATATTGGTTAAGTGTCATTAACCTAACCCTCCCATACTTAGCATGTGTCATTAGCATTAATTAATTATTAATGCACCCAACCTCTTACATTAAACCTATTGTTATGGTTGCTGGACGTGCCGGTCGGTTCCGGGCAGGCTTACACCATAACTCAGTCTAACTTCGGGTTCAAGCACGTTATGACTAACTTCTCACATTGAACCCTATTATTTGCGGTTGCTGGATGTGCCGGGCGGTTCCGGGCAGTCTTACACCACAAACTCAGTCCAACCTCAAGTTAGCCATGTTTCATCTTTAGCCAATTTTTCATAATTTACTTTCCATGTCAAAACTAGTTTTTTCATGCCAAATTACATACTTTATCGTTCATGTCAATTCTATGTTCAATATGTCAAATTACATATTCCACAATTCATGTCAAATTTCCCCAAATTTTATCTTAACAGTCATGCCCAAAAATCACAATATTATGCTTGGCGTCCCAACCAATAGTTATGTCCAATCTAGATTAATATTCCAATTTACCCCAAGTTTGCAACAATAATAGTTATGCCCCAAAACTAGATTTATATGCTAATTTACATATGCCCAAATATTGATTTACATGCCAATATAACCAATATGCCATTATAATAATAATAATAACCCACATCCATCACTAAATATTGCCCAATAATTCCACCAAACATGTTATGCCCGTATACTCACCCAAATAGGCAATACCCAATATTCCCCGTATTCCAAACGTTCGTATTTCGCGATTTCAGCCTATGTTCGAAGTTAACCCAGGTTCACTAAAAGAAAATAAATAGGGGGAGATAGAAGTTGCATAAAGATAAAATAGGCATGAAAATATCATCACAGACATGAAGGCTAAGACTTGATGAGAACATCACTGGCAAGATTTGAATAACATCGCAGGCATAAATCTAATAGATTTGATTTGATAGAATTTGAAAGGATTATCACATAATCAAGTATAGCTTAGATCTAGATTATTTCATGCCAAGAATTTTAATTAAGAATTCACATCTGAAATTAACTTGAACTTACAGACAAAAGGACAATCTTATTTTCTGGGATCTGTTTTCTGAAACTGAATAGCTATCCTTTGGCGTAGACTAGTTGTTCTTCTAACTTATATTTGATTCATTGTTTCTAACTTGACTCCACGAAGAACTTGAGCAGCATAACGACGCCTTTGATTTATTTTAATTAGAATTGAGGCAGCATAACGTTAAAATGGTTTGTGTGGAGAGAAAGTGAGGTTTGGGGTGTTTAAATAGCATAGGGGTCAACGAATCTGGTCAGAACGGCGTCCAAATACAGAGAAACGAACCTGACCTCGGATTTGGGAATAGGGGAGAGGTCGACCCCCAGGCCGACCCCCTGGTCGACTTATGTCGACCCCCAGGTCGACCCCCTGGTCGACCTGGGTCCTGGGCGGGAATTTTCCCGCCCAGCCCGGGTGTGTGTTTTTGAATTTCGAATTTTGAATTTAAATCCAAGCTGTTTTATTTTATTTAAATCCTGAAAATTCTGAAGGCCATAACTTCTTCTTACGGAGTCCAATTCACACAAACTTGGACTGTATTCCAAGTAGAATTCTGAGACGAACGAAATGGCGTAACCCATTTCCCTTAATTCTTCTCTTAAAAATTAAGTATACTTTAATTTGTTACTTTAATGTTCAAAGAAAATACGGGGTGTTACAGTAGGGGAGGTCAGCATGGAAGGCGCAGGTCAGGCGGAGCTGGTGCAGGCGTCGACTCGGTTCAGGTGATGCGGTGTAGTATGGGACGGTGGCGTGGCTTTGTCGGACCTGAGGAAGGATACGGGTGACCATGCTGAAGAGGGGCGGTGCAACTGTGTTAGTGCAGGAAAGAAAATTGTATAAATTGACCTGAAGATGCTACTGTAGGAGTTGGGGAAGCGACGTTGATAAGATGCGGAAGTTTGGTTTCAAGAGGAGTAAGCTTGTTCCGGGGAAGAAAAAGAAATTGGGTCGGGTCACGTTGATATGATGGGCCGAGAGTAGAAAAGGAGTTGGGCTTTCTCAAGAAAAAGAAAAAAATATAGAAGGAGGCATGTTTGGAGCATTTTGAAATGACAAAGCAACGAAGGCTGATGTGTTGGTCTCTTAGGTAACGTGGCCTATTTTTTTAGTTTTGCCTGCTCCTAATTAGGAGGTGCCTAATCGAAGAATTTTACAAAACATAGTAAGGTTTTCTAATTATCGCAACATAGCCTTCCAGTTTTTGCATGTGTCTAATGGTATCATTATAACATACCCAATCATATGAACGTGGCCCATTAGTTATACCTATATCAACAGAAATGTATTATTCCAGTATACCAAATCCTATTGAATATGCCAAATTGCATATTTTGAAATGCCTAATCTACGTGGCCTATATCGTATGTAACCCAGTAAGCATAGACATGCCAAATTCTGTTGTAAGGTGACTGGTTTTATATAATGTAATTTACGTTAAGATTTAATTAAAGTGATAATTAATTTAAATTTAAAGCTATATTTATAAATTCTGTAACGTACTGCATGTTATCAGAATTTGAGAAGATCGCAAGCGGTGGAACCGTATGAAGAGCGCTATATTATGGAGCTGGTTCGATTAGAAATGGTAGCAACCGGAATTTCTAGTCAAATTAAATGACTGTTTAATTTTACTAAAACGATCCGTTTTAACGTTGAATGAAAATTGTAGGTGAGTTCAGCTCACTCAGTTTATCCCGCTTATATTTTCTATAAGCCGGGTTTTTATTTTGTGTGCAATGTTTGCTAATGATTGATGGGTTGATGATTGTTTGCATGGATGTTGGATATTTTTGTTCATTCGAATTTAAATCATTATTTATATTCCCAACGAGATAACTTACATTGTTGGTTTCGTTTATAATAATTGGATGGTTGAATGGATGTTGTTAATAAATTATTGACCGTTGTTAGTTAAAATGTTTATTTCCGCTTATTGTGATATTATCGTATTAAAATTAATATAACCCATTGTGATGCAGGGAAGGACAGGTTGGAGGGATCCAACCGGATTCCTCAAATATGTTATTATTTTCATATTATGAACTGTTACCATTATATGTTAATGTGAAATTGTTGGTATTTCACGGTTTGGTACTTTAGTAGACATTTGCCTCTTTAGTACCATCGATAAAAATAGTTATAAATGGAAATGTGTTTATAAACCAGGTTTGAAAACCAAATTCTTATAAATAAGATTTTGTAAATGTTCAAACTAATGAAACAAGTTATAATGTGGTTTATATATGTAAGTAATGACCTAAATGGGATTTGTTTAAATTGGTTAGACTAGTTAGTTGAAATTGGTTAATAGAGTAATAATGTTTTGAGTTGACTATCTTAAAGTCGATTGTTATTTCAATGGCCTTTAAAGAAAGATTTACTATTGGTATACATTAAAGTAAACATATTTAATGATTTATTTAAGTATTTATTTTTTTGTTTATTCAGATTAACAAATAAAGGTATATTTTAAATATTTTAAAAAGGGCATGGATAATAAGGCTATAATCAATGTTATTCCGTAAACAAATAGATTTTTAAACCGAATTCAAAGTTTATGAGAACGAATGTTGTTTGAAATTATGAACTGTCTATTTAAAAGTTATAATGTTGCTCAGTTAAGGTCTGAAAGGTAATTATACCCCAACTTGATTGACTTCATTATGACTAAGGAATGGTCAGGTTCGATATCGAGGGTTGGATAAATAAAGTGAGTTAAGGGGCGTCAATGGTTTTAAAGACGATGTCTAAAGTAGAAATGGAAAGGTTTTTGAATGTTGAAAGATTTAAGATATTAGAAGATTAATTAACTGATGGTTAATTAAAGAGGCCAAATGATGCTAGGTATTGAATCAGTGAATTCATTTTCTTTTTATGAATGAATGGTTGTTTTATTTTGATGGTTAAATAACCGACTATCAAAATCTGGCCCACAATTGTTGGTTTGGAAAGACCGGGATCGAATTATATTTGAAAATCATTCCGACCAACAAAATGCGTAACGTTGAAGATAGAAGATGGAGCAATTGAAGACCGTGGTTCATGAGCGGAAGGATTACTTGTCGAATATTCTATGGATTGCAACCAGAGGTATTCTGACGTGATTCAGTCGTAAGTGAGATTTTATGGATTTGCAAGGACTTCTCGCTACTGATCCTTTGGATGCGGTAGGAGGGTGCCTTCGGTTTGTCCAGTCCCAGGACAACTTGTATAGAAGAATGTCTGACAGAGTACGCCTAACAAATCATGTACGGTTGATCTCTTAAAGGTATTACGTCTGGTGGTGGAGGAATTCGTTTCTCTTAGCTTTTATACCCGTAATATTTTTAGGAAATCGATTAGTGATTTGACGGGTATGACGATGTGGCATTCAAAGTAAATGGAGGTGTGCTGTTCTAGAAGACAAACGTAGCCTCAAGACTCACAACCGGGAAATGACAAAAATCGGGCAGGCAGCATGGCTAGTTGGGTCGCACCCAAGCAGGGTGTATTATCACCAATCTAGAGAGATTCCTTATTTGTTCTTCTTTCACTTTTGTATCTCTACGGATGGACAGTGGGCCCTTAAAGCTGTTGGGTTATGATACATTCGCTACACTCAAGCTAAATGAGTGGGCGGTCATGTGTGTCCGGGTTGCAAGATGTTCTTGTTGAACCCCAGTGTATCCTCTCTAGAGTACATTGATCGGAAGGTGGTCCCATACCTTGTCATAGTTGGAATCCAATCTCCAATAAGCGCCTGCGATTTTTGATTATAGAGTATATATGTAGAGTGTGAGATGCAAGCATTCTGCTACTTGGTTATTTACTTGATATACATCACTATTATAATACCAGAATAATGTTGATTTCAAAAATGTTTGGTTATAGTAAGGTAAAAACCGTTTGTATTTATGTGTGGGCTGGTCTTACTATTACCATTTCTTTCAAAAGGTTTTCCAAAGTTAAGCAATATGGATGCTATCTATAAATTTAATGAGTTTTACTCACGCTGGTTCACCAGATTGATCCGTGGCGTTTGTAATGTCTCGGGTTGACCCGAGTTGCAGGTTCAGGTTATTAAATGCCGTGAAGTTCAGAGATGAGCTGGAGGAGTCCGGACGTGTAATATTATCTAATACTTATTCCATTGTGTATTGTGTATAAGGAAAAGTTATTATATAAGGAAAAGTTATTATTACTGTCCAGATGGTCTATTGTACTCTGATGAATGTAAGTATTTATGAAAGTTATTTATAAAGGTTTATTTATATATTATATTTTATTCCGCTGTGATGTGAGACTCTGTGTGTGTTGGGTTCTTCTTCTTATTCTTCTATTCTATTATTTCTATCTTCTCTTCCTCATCCTCTAAATTCTTTCTCTTAACCTTCTGCTTTTCTGTATAATTTGGGTTGACTGTGATAGTTAAAGGTCGGCTTAAATCATACGAAAAAGTGGGACGTTACATTAGTCTCCTCATGTACCAAGGCTGCATTCGGTGAGTAAGAAAGAATCACAAAGTAATTAAAATGATCTTCTCCTTTTAGTGGCTTTAACAACATCAGTGGTTTCTCCATATGATCCAACAAATTTTAGAAAGTATCTTGACTTTCCTTCATCCATACAGACTTTTCTTTTTCTTTCTTGAAGGCATTAAAGAAAGATATACAATTAATCTCTTTATTCATCACCGCTAAGTATCTCTAGCATTCTTTAGAAAAAGCGACATGACCTAATAATAATATAGACCTAAATCAACAATGAAACTAGTATGCTCCAGATTTGAGACATGCATTGCTATTTGATTATAGTCAAAATAACATCCATGATGGATAACAGTTCATGTTTGACTATCTCATCTACAAGAAGGTTAATCCTTAGTAAAGAGAAGCAGTCTTTTAGGTATGCCTTATTTAAGTCAAATGATAATGCATATCTACCATTTTATATATGCCTTCTTGACCAACACAAGATTCGATACCCACCACGGGCATAATGCATATCAAATAAAGCTATATTCCTCCATTTTTAACCACTTGTTTCAATGCACTAATCGCTCTGGTTCCATACTACACCTATTTTTCTTTACAATAGGGTACCTTGGTTCCACATGTGCATGACATGTTATCACGGATGAAATTTCAAATATATCGGAATGCGTCCAAGCAAACTTCTGTTTGCTCGAAGAAACTCTACCAACTTCTTCGCCATTTTCAGACCGAACCCTGGTTCGGTCTTAAGAACTTTTGTATGATCGTCATCATCAATAGAAATGTTAATCATGGTCTCCACTATGGCTTCTCTTACTTTCTATGACGCATTCGTGGGCCGATGGGCTTATAAAATTTTCTATTAGGCACAAGCTAAGGTTTGACTGTAATTGATATACCTCCAAAAGTTGATGTAAGGAAGATTCCCTGCATACTTTCCTATATCTAACTGCTTTCCTTTCAAAGCTTTGCAATATAACATTATCAACTGATTCTTATTTTTGTGGGAAACATCACCATTTGACACAATTAGGTAAGTATGGTTTTAAAACAGGTAAGGGCCGACCGACCACAAAAAGCATTACATGCATAAATTCTATCCACAACAACAAACATCTATAATTGCACAACCTTGTAGCCTACTTTACCCAAATCAATAGGAAATTATATGTACCTAATAGGTTATTTTCCCTCTTTAGTAAATCCTTGAATACGAGATTGATAAGACTTCAAATCCTCCCCAAGTAGGCGCATCTGATCAAAATTTGGCATTAGCTACATAATAACCTTGTTTCATGATCAATAAGGACTTTGTGCTCTATTGCCTACCTAATCATGATCCTTATGACCATTTGGTCAGGCATCTATGCTTTCACCTTATTTGCGTCTGTATCCTAAAATGCAAAATCGTTGTCTGTCAATTTCCATTGCTTTGCTAGTGCACCTTCCTCTACAACGTAACACACTTCTCGAGGAATGTGCTTCAACTAGATGATATAGTGTTGTGGGATCTGAACCTTTAGAAATAGCATTAGTCATGATTATACTAGCCAGTTGTCTTGGTTCCTCTCTATTGGATCTACCATGGTTCCCTTGGGTAGACTGCACTATAGTTGATTGTTGTTTTGCCTACCAACCTATAGGTTTCTAACAAGTTGCCATAATTTTTCCTTATGCGTCAAATCTTTAAAGGTATCTCCTAAAGGCATACACACAATTATATTGTTCCAATGAGTCTTATGGAAGCAACAATTTTTCTATGGCCATCTCTTGTCTTTAGTAGCCTCCCTCATATGCAGCTTCTGATAACACTTTATTCCTTGCACAGCAAGGTAGTGTTATCAGATGTATCGAATAACGGAGTATAATCTTGCAGTCTAATGTATCTCATATGCTTGTTTGTGTCTTTCCACTTACCAGTAGAGCATTGTTTCTTCCTTCTACCATTGTTATTATTATTATCCTTAAAATTCATTGAATGTTTCTAGCACTATCAACACTCTTTTTAACTACAACTTATATCAAGCAACTTGGACCATCAGTGTAACAACATCAAATTTTGGTCATTTGATTTTGAATATTTAATTGATTTTAAATCAATTGTTTAAAAAGATTTAATAATATAAATTCAAGTATAGCGATTATTTTCAAATTAATGCTGGATATCAGATACTGGGATATTTAGAATATTTGATACTATGAATTAATACTTGAATAGTTCTTTAAATGTTTGTTTTAGGAATTAAATATTAATTCAATGGTTTGATCCAAATTATTTTAAATTAAATAATAACGATGAATTCAATTTTAAAATTCAATTGCAGTAATTGATATTTAAACTCGATATCCATTGATGTATTTTTAATTTATTTTATTTTTCTATAATTTTTAAATTTGTAAAATATTGAAAATATATTCAATGATTTTTCAGCAAAATAGCAATGTGTTTGTGATTTTTTAAAAATAAAAAACTATTGTATATGGTTATTGTCTGGGGATCAGAGTGCTATTCTGAGCATAATACTGTTTTCGTTTTATCATTCGAAGACCATACGTGATTAAAATTCTATGTGGTGCAGTAACTGAAAAAATTGAAATAAATATAACTAACTCTAACATCATCAAAGTACTCTCTAAATAAATTCATTATATTTTCTTCCTGTTTCCAACTATACTCTTTTCCTTCGTGTCGTTCTTTAGTAAACAAAAGGAAGAAAAATGTCCCTTTATTTCAAAATTTACAACAATTCAAACAAAACTCATAAAGACTGAACTTATACCTTTGGATTGGATTCCTAGAGAGAATATTTTCGTTTCGATATATATACAAAGTAGTGCGGCAGCATTTGCATACTGAAGCTGATGAACGTGATACTAGGGCTAGTAATTATGTCGCATAGGGGAAGAGAGAGATGTCGGGATTCAGTTCAATGGGTTCGTGGCATAGTGTAGCATCTTCCTACCGATTTAAGCGAGTACGGTTGCAAGATAAATGAAGCAACATTTCACATTGTGGGTCGGGGAGAAGCAACCTGATTCAGGGCATGGCCCAAGTGGAGGGCAACGAGAGTGAGGTGATGAAAAAATCAATGAGAAGAATGATGACGAAGTCGATTTGTTGAATGAAAGTATGTGGAGAGAGTATGGTGAGGAAAAGGAGATCGAAAAAGGTAAAAGAAGGAGCAGACCTTAGCCATAGTTGTAGGTGGGAAGAAGAATTAGTTTGAATTGGCAATTTAGGTTTTGATAATGATGTAACTAGTATATTAAATTATTTTCTAAATATCAATAACTTAGAATTTGCATATCTCTCTTATACGAGGTCCAAATCCATCACGATCAGTCGCGTTTGACTCATAATAACGATGTCGACACTATAAAATTGGATTAGTTGCGTTTGGATTTAGTGAGAATCTTGGCTAATATCAAACATTGTCCGAATTTAAATAGAATCAGAACGCGATAGCGACAATTGAGATATTGGTGAGTAAAACTCTCCTTTCTGATCAGTGTAACATAAAGTAGATTAAGTTATTTATTATCTACTTGATTGTGAAAATTGCTAGTTGTTTAGTCAGGTTGAATTATTATACTTTTATTGTTTGTTGGAATCAATTTAATTAGCTAATTGTTTTAATGTAATCTAGAATCGTGATATAACATCTTGGAGTGCTATTATATATTTCTTGAGTTCTATTTTATACCTAAACTTATGTAAAGTATTGAATTATTTATGAATTGTAAAATAGTATTGATTTAATAACATTATTTAATTACAACGTAGTAGAATAAATCATAGGCTTGGTGTTATATATTTAGACAAATAAACGACGTCGATTTATTGGATGAACTTATTCTAGTTGACATAATGTTAGCAGAATAAATCAATGTCCTGCTATTATATTAATTTTGTCTTTTATGTTTATTTCGGTTAATTAATATTAAATAAGTGTTATATTAGTCTTTGACTACTAATTGTTTATATATTTACATATATGCATGCTTAAGTACATACCGACATTTTGATTGGAAAGTTAAATTGAATATACGGTAGCTTATTATGTACCACTGTGATTGCTAAGTCATATCAGAATAATGTTTTAAGTCCTTATTATTCAGTTAATGATGTTTTCGAAAGTAATCTTACAATTTAGCTATGTTGTTATTTAAAGTTAAATGTTTTATTAATATTAGTTAGGGTTACTTATTATATTGGAATTGTACGAAGTTAATTAAATTATCTTAAAAAAATATGTTTTAAGTTAAATACTTGTTTTGTAATTATTATGTACTTTATAACGATTTAAATATTTATTTATCTATATTTATAATAATGATTCAAATTTAAGGATTGTTTATTTATTATGTTTTGAATTTAGGCCAAATCTATTCGCACCCCACGTTTTGCCTTTCACACCCTGCTGTTTAAACAAAAAATATTTCACCTCACCTTTTGCTTTTCACACCCCAAAAGTTACCAAAATTACCCTTCAAATTATATTTTCCATAAACAATTAACTGTACGTTAACAATGAAAAGAAATAAAAGACGAATCCATAAACAACAAAGCAGTAATTCATATTCATTTATTTTTAATCATTTTACAATCTAAAAATAGTTACATTTCAGTTTAATTTACATTTTTAATTGAAATACATATTACACCAGAAATCATATAATCAAACAACATGAAGAAAAAAGTCATAAAAGTTAGAAAAAGAATAAATTTAAAATAAAACACCATTTTCTAAAAAAAATTATTATTTTCTTCATCGAAATCATTTGTCTTTTTAAAATATATTAGTATCAATTTTTTTTATTTAAACTAACATAATGGGAAAGAAAATAAGAAAACTTAATAATATATAAGGGTACATTTGACATTTTATTTTGTTAGTTTGGTTTATAGTAAGTTTATTTCTTGTTTATATATTTGAAAGTAATTAATCATTTTAAGTAAACTATTCACAAATGGTATATTCCTTATGTAGGATTTCTTTCTTTATAAATAAAGTTTTGCAAATAATTCTTATAATATACTTTTTTGTTTGAAATAATTATTTTATTAAAAAATTTCATTTAAGAGTTATATAAAGAATTTGTCCTTACAAATGATATTGTGTATATGAGCTTATAATATATTTATTTTGTAATGATATTGTAATATATTAAAGAAATTTTACGAAGGTTTTATTAACAAAGACTTTAAAAATGTAACAACCCGTATTTTTGAATAACATATTATAATGTAAATCAAGGCAGAATTAAATTATAAAATCTGAATCAAGGGAAACGGGCTGTGCCATTGCATTCTTCTCGGAAAAATACGCCAAATAGAGTCCGAGTTTTCGAAAAACGGAGTCCGTATGACCAAGTTATGGCCCAATGAAGTTTTCAGAAAATTCCAAGCCCGAAAACAGTTCAAATTCGACTTCAGATTCGAATTACAACCAAGGCAGAATGGGCGGGAATTTTCCCGCCCCAGGCAGGGTCGACACCAGTGTCGACCCCCCAATGGGTCGACACCCCTGTCGACCCAGGGGTCGACCCCCCCCCCCCCCCCCCCCCCGCCCGGTCGGACCAATTTTTCTGGTGCACCATTTTGACATGTTGGGTCTTGTTCTGGAAGTTTCTGACGGGGGTTGATGGCTCAGATTCGATTTAGGGTTAATCCTATGGTCTAAACTACCCCTAATCTCTATAAAAAGACCCCTAGACCTAGCCTAAACCCTCATTAATCATTCCTACAACTAAATGCTGCCCAAATGTTCACTAATCATGGCCTCCACCTTCTTCATGAGAGCATGAGTGTCTCAAGTCAATCTATGTCATAAAGGAGCCATCTTTCTTAAGTAAAAGAGCCATCTTTCTTTGTCTTTGGGGTTATTCCTTCTTGTTCTCAAGTCTTATGTGGAGTTTATCGTCTTTGGTTGCGGATTTGCTAGTGTGGCTTCGTCTCAACCTTATTTTATATTTATTCTAGTCTTCATAGCATTGTAAGCCCTATACTACTCTTAGATTCTAACTATGAAGTTAAATGTGACATGTTGCAAGTTTGAGTTTGGGCCTAAGTATGATATGTGCTTTGATTCTAACATGTTATGCATAGGTTTATTCTATGCATGTTTGTAAAGCTATCACCTTGACCTTGTGGGCTAAAAGCTATAAGCTTTATGTTGAAATGTTGCATTATGCAACATGAGAACTCTCATAACCTTTATGATAACTTGCATATAATGTTATATGCGAACTTCTAGTCATCATCCTATGTCATCTAGGACCATGTATCACCTATTTGCTAAGTTTGAATGTTATGCATGTAACATGCAAGTTTAAATGAACATATTTATGCCTCATATGCCACCATGTTTAACTTGTGGCCAACCTTATTACCCTATGCCCTTTTGTCATGCTTTTGCCAAGTTCCCTCTTTTGATCTATGTTATGTTATGCGAAACGTACATGCGATGGGAATGCGTTGGGTTGGGTAATATTAATGACATGAAAACATGGTTTTAAAATATGACATGAACATTGACTTGTGATTATGTTTGTAAACATAATGATGGACATGACACTTAGAAAATATGAGTGTGGCCAACTCGAGGTTGGGTTGAGTTTGTAGCATAAATCTACCCGGAACCGACCGGCTTAACTAATGGCTACAAACAATAGGACCCAATGTGAGTAGTTGGTCATGTCGCACTTGAAACCCGAGATTAGACTAAGTTGTGGTGTAAAGCTACCCGGACCCGCCCGGCTTAACTAGTAACCACAACAAGGTCTAATGTGAGAGGTTGGGTGCATTAAATTAATTAATGCCACATGATAGGGTTAAGTCATGGACTACTTGAATAATTAACCAATTAAACACGATGGATTGGTAGGGTTAAGTCATGGACTACTTGAATATACTTAACCAATTAAACCCGATGTATTGATAGGGTTAAGTCATGAACTGCTTGAATACACTTGACCAACTCAATACATGGTTAGGATAGGGTTAACCACACTTAACCAGCTTGAAATCCTAGTTACGTGGTCCTTTTCAGCAATAACCTACTTGGAAGTATCATGGGTACCCTGGACTAGGCTAGGGTGGGGCACGATTACTGGACTGATTGTAAGAGACCAAAAGAGACGGCTGAAGGGTGCACCGGTTGTTCAGGCGGACCATGGTCGTGCACATTAAGTCCGGAGTTGAACATGGGCACCAGTAGGTTTAGACTGTGCGTGCTTGAATTGTGTCTGTGGTTTACACCTTAGGGCTGGATACACCCTGGGGTGGACCTAGCACAGTTAACTACATTCCACGATTAAGCCGTATGACACCGATACACGACGAGTTAGGCTTATAGGGAGCCGATCGACTAGACCGAGTAGTTGGACCTCGATTTAGGCCATCTCATGATGTGGGCCAACTTTGGGCCAAGGGATCATTTCTTGTTTATACTTGACATGGATTGGAATACTAGTACACACCTGGTGCAACTTAACCTTGTATATGCGATGCCACACTTAATCTATCTTGTTAACTTTTCACCATGCCAGTTATCACCCTACATTTCATCTCTGTTTTACATGTTCAGTTAACTTTATTAGTTTTTATACTAATAGTAGATAGGACTTACCAGTCTTTTTGACTGACCCGTTTTCTTTTGCCTCTTTTCTTCCGTTTCCCCCCTCAGGTTTACAGGGTGGGAACACTGGTACCTAGCTTGGATCTTTAGCTGCTTTTCTGGATAGCTCACATACGGTTTGGATTTGAGCTCGTTATGGCTTTATTCTACCTTGAGGATAGTTACTTTATGATTTTCTTTCCAGTTTTCAGTTGATGTTTCTAGACTATGTTTTGTGGAAAATAATGACCAAGTACTTTGATGTAACTTGACTATGGTTTTGAAATGTTAGTTTTATCCGCTGCTTTATTTACTCTGTTTTTACTTATATGTTCTGTCTTGTGATATCTGCATGCATGTTACCTCGTTTAACGCCCCTCCAAAGCTAGTGTGCTTGCAAGAGTGACATTGGTGGAGGTGGGGTGTTACATTTGGTATCAGAGCATAAGGTTTACAAGATTTGAGCAAAAAGTTTTTAAAACTTACCTTTTGAAAAACTATTTTCAAAACCAATTAAGTATTTTCCAAGAAAAGTCTAGTTATTTTAAAAGGCTATTCCCCAAAAGCCATTAGCACTATCCTTCGTTTCCTCGTTCTGAATCTATCTTTTTCTTTTTCAGTATGGCCGATCTTAACCTTCCCGAGGGAGTGACCATTCCCGGATGGTTCCGGAGGTACTTGGAAGCTAGGGCCAACAATGCGGGCCCAGCAAACACCCCCACCGTAACTGAGGTCCCTCCTCCTCCTCCTCGGCATCCACAAGCAGATTTCGCAAAGGTTTGCAAGGACTTTAAGGCGATGGGTGGCAAGAATTTCATTGGGACGGAGACTTTTGTGGAGGCACGAAATTGGTTGAAAGAAACTGAAGATCTTTTCGCTATCTTTGATGTGGAAGACCATAGAAAGGTTTTATTGGCGGCATGGTTATTAAAAGAAGAAGCTGCTTATTGGTGGGAGGTCACCAATGCTACTAGGCCTATAGAGACTTGGGCCGACTTTAGGACGAGGTTTGGGCTTAAATTTCTATCATCCGCTGAGGCAAATCTGCAATTGGAGAAGTTTATATCTTTGAAGCAAGGGGACATGATAGTGAGGGAGTATGTGAATAAGTTTAACCAGCTTGCTCGATTCGGTTTGGACATGGTTAATACTCCCCAGAAGAAGGCTTTACGCTTTGCACGAGGGTTGAATGAGCCATTACAAGGTTTAGCCCTATCTCATATACCCATGGGGGCCACTTTGGAAGGCCTAGTGGACATGGCATTGCTTCAAGGAGACGATAAGAATGGCAAGAAGGAAGTCAAGACTAATGAGACTCAAGCCAAGAAGACAGACTCCAAGTGGGGAGGAAATCAGAGCAATCAGAACAACAAGAACAACAAGAACAATAAGGGCAACAAGGCCAAGGCAATGGACCCAAGAAAATGCAACTTATGTGGGATTGTTGGGCACATAGCCAAGGATTGCAGAAAGAAGAAGAGGAAGTTGGGCGAATGCTTTCACTGTGGAGAGCCTGGGCACCTTAGCAAGGATTGCCCCAAGAAGCAAGGACAAGGGCAAGGACAGACTCAGCGTGCAGGACCTTCTGGAGGGCAAGTGCATGCCCTCAACACTGCTCCAGTTCAGGACCGAGGTAGTATTTCTGTAGAAAACCTTGTTTATATTTCTGATTATCCTGTTCGCACCTTATTTGATTCTGGCGCATTGCATAGTTTTATTTCTTCTGACATTGTTGAAAGTTTGCACCTAAGTACTAGTCTAGTTGAGGATCCCGTTAGTGTTTCAAATCCAATTGGGGGTTCCGCCCATCTATCTATGATTTGTGTGGATTTGAAGATTTCCATCTTGACCGTAGAATTCACGTGTAATGCTTATGTTCTCGGGTTCACGGGATACGGGTTGATTTTGGGCATGGATTGGTTGTCCAGTTATGGAGCCATCCTCGATTGTGAGCATAGGGTGGTAAGGCTCATGACTCGCCTCGGTAATACCCTAGAAATTTTTTGTAACCCTAGAGGTCCCGTCATGTTATGTTATCTTGAACTCTTGACTCGTCCATCGATGATCTGCAATCTGTAAGGGTGGTCCGAGACTATCCTGATGTCTTTGAAGAAGTTAAGGGGTTACCCCCTAAACGAGAGATAGATTTCCGCATTTATCTAGTCGATAATGCCAAGCCAGTATCATTGCCCGTTAGGCACATGGCCCCACGTGAAAGAAGGGAGCTCAGTAAGCAAATCAAGGAGTTGCTTGAGAAGAATTTTATTAGGCGAAGCATTTCTGAATGGGGTGCTCCGGTGGTATTCGCTACTAAGGCGGATGGTTCGCTTCGTCTATGTGTTGATTATCGAGAGTTGAACAAGCTGACAAAGAAGAATAGGCACCCGTTACCGAGGATTAATGATCTCTTTGACCAGCTTGTTGGTGCTTCTGTTTTCTCTCAGCTTGATCTAGCCACCGGATTTCATCAGCTTAGAGTGGCTGAGGATAGCATTGATAAGACTGCGTTTAGGACTCCAGATGGATTCTTTGAATGGCTTGTCATGCCATTCGGTTTGACTAATGCACCCGCCTACTTCGTAGACTTGATGAGTAGGGTGTTCAGGGAGTTCCTTAACAAGTTTGTTGTTGTCTTCGTGGATGATATTCTGATCTTCTCAAAGGATGAGGAAGAGCATGCTAGGCATCTCAAGGAAGTGATGGATACGCTTAGAGCGCATTAGTTGAAAGCCAAGTTCTCCAAATGTCATTTCTGGAGAAGGGAAGTTCGGTTTCTTGGACATATAGTTTCTAAGCAAGGCATAGCGGTGGATCCCGCGAAAGTGGTTGTGGTTCAAGACTGGAAGACTCCTAGGAATGCAACCGAAGTAAGAAGCTTTCTCGGTCTGGCGGGCTACTATAGGAAGTTCATCAGGGACTTCGCTAAGATTTCAGCCCCTCTTACTAAGTTGACGAAGAAGAACTTAGTCTTTGCATGGGACTTGGAGTGTGAGCTTGCTTTTCAAAGGCTCAAGAGAGCCCTTACCACAACTCCAGTTTTGGCATTACCCGATAGTGGTAAGATGTTTACCGTGTACACCGATGCATGTGGCACGGGGTTAGGTGCTGTTCTGATGCAAGAGGGAAGAGTGATATGTTATGGGGGTAGGCAACTTAAAGTTCATGAGAAGAACTAGCCCACTCATGATTTAGAGTTGGCGGCGATTGTCTTTGCACTCAAATCCTGGCGCCACTATCTTCTAGGCGAAAGGTTTGAGTTGTATACTGATCACAAGTCACTCAAGTTCCTCTTCTCGCAGAAAAATATGAATCTAAGGCAGCAAAGGTGGATGGAATTCTTGGCATCTTATGACTTCGAGATAGCTTATACCCCTGGCAAGGGTAATGTTGTGGCAGACGCACTAAGAAGAAGGAGGTTGACTTTGAGTGCCTTGTTTATTGAGATGAAGAACTTAGAGTTCTTGGCAACCTTTGATTTCACGACGACTGTTGAGTCGATGACGGGTTCATTAGCATCCCTTGAGCTTAGACCCACACTTCTTGATCAAGTTGGGGCTTCCCAGAAAGGAGACCCGCAGATAGTCGAGGTCATGGACAAGTTGATTCGTGGTGAGATGTCTAGTCACCTTGCTAGATATACTATTGATGATAAGGGTTGGCTAAGGCGTGATGGAAGGCTATGCGTTCCACAAGTAGGAGACTCGGTGCATAAAGTTCTCGAAGAAGCACATCACTCAAAGATGACTATACATCCTGGAGGAGATAAGATGTATAGAGATATGAAGCGCATTTTCTTTTGGGCTGGAATGAAGAAAGATGTGGCAGAGTATGTTTCAAAGTGCATTGTGTGTCAACAAGTGAAAGCCGAGTCAAAGAAACCAGGTGGGCTATTACATCCATTGGAGGTCCCGCAATGGAAGTGGGAGAGTATTTCTATGGATTTTGTGGATGGATTGCCTAGGTCAAGGAAAGGGAACACGAGCATATGGGTCGTAGTTGATAGACTTACGAAGAGTGCTCACTTCATTCCAGTAAAGAGCAAGAGGACCGCACCATGGCTAGCATCTATTTATCTCCGAGAGATAGTGCGGTTGCATGGAGTTCCTTCTAGCATAGTCAGCGATCGTGACCCAATCTTCACTAGCCAATTCTGGAATAGTTTGCAAGAAGCGATGGGTACGCGATTGAATCTGAGTACAGCCTATCACCCCCAGACGGATGGCCAAACCGAAAGGGTGAATAGAGTGCTAGAAGATCTTTTGAGGCTTTGTGTTCTTGACTTTGGTGGTACTTGGGAAGACCACCTTCCTCTTGTAGAGTTTGCTTATAATAATAGCTATCAAGCCAGCATAGGGATGGCACCATTTGAAGCTTTGTATGAAAGGCCGTGTAGGTCACCATCTTGTTGGTAGGAGACAACATATAGGCTTATACTTGGGCCCGATATGATACGGGACACATCCGAGAAAGTTGAATTGGTGAGAAGACGGATGAAAGCGGTCCAAGACAGACAGAAATCCTATGCTAACAAACGAAGGGTAGATTTGGAATTCGAAGTGGGAGACATGGTTTTCGTGAAGGTTTCCCCTTTGCGTAAAGTGGTACGTTTTGGAGCAGTTGGGAAGTTGGCACCAAGGTTCGTAGGACCCTTCCCTATCATAGAGAGAATTGGAAAGATGGCCTATAAGGTGGAATTGCCCGAGAAGCTAGCCGGAGTGCATAATGTCTTTCACGTCTCGCATCTCCGAAAGTGCCTACATGAGTCCGCTGAGGTGGTTAAACCAAGCATTCTTGAAGACGTGGAGGTAGAGAAAGAGGCAACCTTGAGGAGAGCTCCGATTCGTATCTTGGGAACAGAGATCAAGAAGTTAAGGAATCGAGAAGTCAAATTGGTGAAAGTTCAGTGGAGTGAAGCCCATGAAGATGCAACTTGGGAAACCGAGGAGAAGATGTGTGGGCTTTATCCATTCCTTTTTGAGGGTACATTCTCAATCTCCTTTCTTAATCAGCATATCTTTCTTTTTGCTATCCATGTTTATCTTGTTTATCTTGTTATCTCGTAATCGTGTCATGAGAACCTTAGGTAGAAACCCTTTGGATGAAACATGTATTTGAAACATGTTATGCTTGATGGTTGCAAGTGTTTGCAAGTGGATACTCGTGGATGCATGATACACATTAGGCACTAAGATCGGCTCACACACTTTCATGTTGCATATGCATGAGTGTTTATGCTTATTCATGGATGAAACTTGTTGTGCTATCACGTGGATGTTGCATATGAATGAATGTTATGTGCACTCATGTAGAGATTATAAATTATGTTAGGAATTTGCATACATATGGACTCATTTCACTAACATACTTTGCATTAAGGAGGTTTACTGAATCAGTAACCACCTGATTTTTGCATTAGATAAGTACATATACACACACCTTTTGCATATGTTCATACAGCATTTAGAATCTTTTTAAGGACAATGGTTACTTGTGGATGATGTTTTGAGTAGATGGATGATGGATGGTAGGATACGTTCTTCCTAACTTGGAGATTTCGGGGACGAAATCCTTTAAGGAGGGGAGAATGTAACAACCCGTATTTTTGAATAACATGTTATAATGTAAATCAAGGCAGGATTAAATTGTAAAATCTGAATCAAGGGAAACGGGCTATGCCATTGCGTTCGTCTCGGAAAAATACGCGAAATAGAGTCCGAGTTTTCGAAAAACGGAGTCCGTATGACCAAGTTATGGCCCAATGAAGTTTTCAGAAAATTCCAAGCCCGAAAACAGTTCAAATTCGAATTCAGATTCGAATTACAACCAAGGAAGAATGGGCGGGAATTTTCCCGCCCCAGGCAGGGTCGACACAGGGGTCGACCCCCCCGGTCGGACCAATTTTTCTGGTGCACCATTTTGACATGTTGGGTCTTGTTCTGGAAGTTTCTAACGGGGGTTGATGGCTCAGATTCGATTTAGGGTTAATCCTATGGTCTAAACTACCCCTAATCTCTATAAAAAGACCCCTAGACCTAGCCTAAACCCTCATTAATCATTCCTACAACTAAATGTTGCCCAAATGTTCACTAATCATGGCCTCCACCTTCTTCATGAGAGCATGAGTGTCTCAAATCAATCTATGTCATGAAGGAGCCATCTTTCTTAAGTAAAAGAGCCATCTTTCTTTGTCTTGGGGGTTATTCCTTCTTGTTCTCAAGTCTTGAAGTGGAGTTTATCGTCTTTGGTTGCGGATTTGCTAGTGTGGCTTCGTCTCAATCTTATTTTATATTTATTCTAGTCTTCATAGCATTGTAAGCCCTATACTACTCTTAGATTCTAACTATGAAGTTAAATGTGACATGTTGCAAGTTTGAGTTTGGGCCTAAGTATGATATGTGCTTTGATTCTAACATGTTATGCATAGGTTTATTCTATGCATGTTTGTAAAGCTATCACCTTGACCTTGTGGGCTAAAAGCTATAAGCTTTATGTTGAAATGTTGCATTATGCAACATGAGAACTCTCATAACCTTTATGATAACTTGCATATAATGTTATATGCGAACTTCTAGTCATCATCCTATGTCATCTAGGACCATGTATCACCTATTTGCTAAGTTTGAATGTTATGCATGTAACATGAAAGTTTAAATGAACATATTTATGCCTCATATGCCACCATGTTTAACTTGTGGCCAACCTTATTACCTTATGCCCTTTTGTCATGCTTTTGCCAAGTTCCCTCTTTTGATCTATGTTATGTTATGCGAAACGTACATGTGATGGGAATGCGTTGGGTTGGGTAATATTAATGACATGAAAACATGGTTTTAAAATATGACATGAACATTGACTTGTGATTATGTTTGTAAACATAATGATGGACATGACACTTAGAAAATATGAGTGTGGCCAACTCGAGGTTGGGTTGAGTTTGTAGCATAAATCTACCCGGAACCGACCAGCTTAACTAGTGGCTACAAACAATAGGACCCAATGTGAGTAGTTGGTCATGTCGCACTTGAAACCCGAGGTTAGACTAAGTTGTGGTGTAAAGCTACCCGGACCCGCTCGGCTTAACTAGTAACCACAACAAGGTCTAATGTGAGAGGTTGGGTGCATTAAATTAATTAATGCCACATGATAGGGTTAAGTCATGGACTATTTGAATACTTAACCAATTAAACACGATGGATTGGTAGGGTTAAGTCATGGACTACTTGAATATACTTAACTAATTAAACCCGATGTATTGATAGGGTTAAGTCATGAACTGCTTGAATACACTTGACCAACTCAATACATGGTTAGGATAGGGTTAACCACACTTAACCCGCTTGAAATCCTAGTTACGTGGTCCTTTTCAGCAGTAACCTACTTGGAAGTATCATGGGTACCCTGGACTAGGCTAGGGTGGGGCACGATTACTGGACTGATTGTAAGAGACCAAAAGAGACGGCTGAAGGGTGCACCGGTTGTTCAGGCGGACCATGGTCGTGCACATTAAGTCCGGAGTTGAACATGGGCACCAGTAGGTTTAGACTGTGCGTGCTTGAATTGTGTCTGTGGTTTACACCTTAGGGCTGGATACACCCTGGGGTGGACCTAGCACAGTTAACTACATTCCACGATTAAGTCGTATGACACCGATACACGACGAGTTAGGCTTATAGGGAGCCGATCGATTAGACCGAGTAGTTGGACCTCGATTTAGGTCATCTCATGATGTGGGCCAGCTTTGGGCCAAGGGATCATTTCTTGTTTATACTTGACATGGAATGGAATACTAGTTCACACCTGGTGCAACTTAACCTTGTATATGCGATGCCACACTTGATCTATCTTGTTAACTTTTCACCATGCCAGCTATCACCCTACATCTCATCTCTGTTTTACATGTTCAGTTAACTTTATTAGTTTTTATACTAATAGTAGATAGGACTTACCAGTCTTTTTGACTGACCCGTTTTCTTTCGCCTCTTTTCTTCCGTTTCCCGCTTCAGGTTTACAGGGTGGGAACACTGGTACCTAGCTTGGATCTTTAGCTGCTTTTCTGGATAGCTCACGTACGGTTTGGACTTGAGCTTGCTATGGCTTTATTCTACCTTGGGGATAGTTACTTTATGATTTTCTTTCCAGTTTTCAGTTGATGTTTCTAGACTATGTTTTGTGGAAAATAATGACCAAGTACTTTGATGTAACTTGACTATGGTTTTGAAATGTTAGTTTTATCCGCTGCTTTATTTATTCTGTTTTTACTTATATGTTCTGTCTTGTGATATCTGCATGCATGTTACCTCGTTTAACGCCCCTCCAAAGCTAATGTGCTTGCAAGAGTGGCATTGGCGGAGGTGGGGTGTTACAAAAAATATGGATTGGGTTTGATAAGAAATTTATTAAAGGAACGAAGAGATTTATAAAAGAAATGGTGTTTTTGTCCTCCCAAATTATCTTCTTGATTACGGTAGTAGACACATTTGTTCTATACATAACACTGAAGGAATTGTGTTTAGGATTACTCTTACATTTGTTTTTTTAATAACTTTGTTTGATCCTCGAATGTGATTTAGAAATAAGGAAGCTGTTGAAATTGGTGATACGCAAATCACAATTTTGGACAACGAATAATCTTACATATTTTATGGAGAGATTTGTTGCTAGATTTGATGAAGAGATTTGGTGCTAGATTTTATGGAGAGATATTGGTTGTTATATTTGTGGACATTTATTGCAAGGATATTTGGTGCTTATCCAAATAGTTTTATAACATATATGAAGATAATTTGGATGCCAAGTTTTCTTGGGTGTGAAGCAATTCTCTCTATAAAAAGGGTCAGCTAACATCTTCATTAGGTGTGGGTGAGAGCCACCAAGAGTGGTGGTAAGAGCCACCAAGAGTGATCATTCTAACTATTCCAAATTGAGTGTTCTCCTTCAAATTATTTAGTCATTAGATATTCTCTACCTATTTCTCAATAAGGTTATCGGTTCAAGTTGTAATTGTTTGTAACGATAGTTGGGATCGATTGTAAACAATTTTTTATTAGTGAATCAATAAAGAGGGTGGTTAGCTGGAATATCGTGTGCTCATATTTCTGATATTATTTGTTTTTTTTTGTTTTTCAATCAAATTCATCTTCAAGTGATTGGGTGATAAAGATCCTATTTTTCTTGGAGTTTTGTCAAAACTTCCGCTGCACACAAAACCCCAACAGTTTGGTATCAGAGCAATTTTTCCATAACAGATTGGTATCAGAGCAAATTTTGCACAACAGATTGTTATCAGAGTCAGTTCATCGCATAGCTTGGAGTGATTTTGAATTGAAGATTGTAGATGTCGGAGATGATGTTGCTTTCGTGGATGGCTATTGTGGAGTAGGAGATTTTGAGAATTTGGAATGAGAAACCTAGTCTGTAGCAAGGTGGAGAGGTTGGTTTTGATCACTGCTGAGGATCCGTTGAGGATCATTTTATCGATTATTGTCTTCACGTTGATAATTCTCGAGGGATCCATGTAGATGAAGAGGGATCAAGTGGTAGGCGTATATCGATAAAGAGGGGGTGTGATCGAGCCTGGAAATCAATTAGGTAATCTTGTGGCCTGATGAAATCAAGAAGGTGTGATTGATCCTGTAAATCAATTGAGCCTGGACTTGAAGAGAAGAGTTTGGTATCAGAGCAATTTTTGCCCAACAGAAGCTTTACTTAATGGTCTATGAACATACTTATGCCAATGAGATAAGTATATAAATATTTCGAGTAATATTTTGGAAAGGGATTTTTTTAAATGAAATATTTATTTGATTGAGGATTGGTTTTATTGGAAATCTAAAATCATTGAATGGATTATTGTTTATACATTTGATAGTTAAATAAGTGAGTATCAAATTTTAGCCAATTTTGACTTTGAAGTATATACATACGACAAATGATAAGAAAACACATTATCGTAAATGTTTAGGAGATAAACATCACACTTATGTATTATTTATTCCCAGAGGAACCAGAGTCGAATTTTCCAGAATCTACTGACTGTTATTCAAAGAAACCGAGAATGGACCTAATTGTCCAAAATCTCTTCAATCCAGCTGATCCATTTCAAACTGAAAATAGGTATAGGCTGATTGAAGATAGAGTTATTTGGTTTCATTCAGTCTAAAAACGAACTTTTATGTATGAATGCTTACATTATGTGCTTGGAAAGCAATGTTAGCATTTTAAGTGGGACTGTTATTTAAAAGATAAAATGTGACATAAAGCCTCGTCGCCCGATAAATGACTAAATAGGGACATGTGGCAAGGCTATGTGGGTCACTCCTATTAGGATACGATCATCCCATATCTAGTGTCAATGTCATTGTATGCTTTGCGGTCCATTATGCTTGTTTCTTAACCGAGTTGATCATATTCGGTGCTATCCATTTTAGGGGTAGAGTCGGACTTGAGTAGCTAAGGTGCAAATTAGGATATACTTCCCTACATTTTATATAGAGATGTATAGATTCAATGGTAGACCCTTATCCTTTCATGGTTGAAATTCATTCTCCAATGTGAGCTTTCAGATTTGATTATATACCTATTATGCTATAATGTGAGATGCAAGCATTTCAGGTATGTTAATATATTTATTTGTGAATCTTAGACATTACTATAATAGCATTGGATTAATAATAAAAGTGTTTTTGTTATCATAAGGCGAGAAACCGTCCATTCTTTTGTGTTGCGTGGTCTTACAAGATACCTTGAATTTCAAAGTTTTATAACTTAAGCAAATTAATTGCTTGTGACTTTAGTTTTCTTGTGATGATTTAACGAACTGATCTGGGTGTTGTTTTATTTTAATACTCGGGTCAGACCAAGTATAATTCCAAATTAGATTTGGACAGCTTTGAAGATTCATGAGAGGATCTGAAGGCCAAGACATATTCTCGTATAGTTCGTTATTTTATGTTGTGTTTGTCTACTATATTCATCACATTTATAAGTTATAACTGTCCATACTGGCTTATATATTAGTTCTCTGTTTGTATTCAATTTATTATTCTACTTTGGTGTAAAAATTATTGTTATATTATAGATCATTCATTCCATTGTGAGATTACGTTCTATATCTTCTTTCCTTTTTCCCAATAATATGTCTTTTCGGCACCTGGTTGTACGACATGTGAATATCATGGATGTATTAGTGTCGACTTTTAAGGATCGAAAATGCAGGTCGTTATACTTAGTATCGAAGTTTAGTTTGAGCAAACATGCAGTCTTTGTTGAAGATTACTCATTTGAGATAGCGTAAGCAAGACCCTAGGATGAGTGTGAGTTTGTGTGTGTGTGTGTATATATACACACACATGTAAGTGTGTATATATTAGTATATAAAAATATTTCGTATTGTGTTATTCAATTTGTCAAGTTTGATTTTTGGATTTTGATTAATACGAGTTGCAAGCGTTATTGACAAGGATTCAAAACACTTAAACAAATTCAGTCGACACAACATTGTTTTAAGAATTTGATGAACGAAAATATTTTACTAGGGTCTTATATTTTTTTTTGTATATATATAAAGATTTTTTTTGAAATAATTTTTATTAATATGATGCGTTAAGGAGTGATAATTTTAAATTATTATCATTTATTGTTTAATTGGTCATGCTCACTTGGTTAGGAGCTTTAGCTATTGTTTGTTAATTATACGGTTGTTGATTTAGTTGTTGCGCCCGAGTAGTTCATGTGTATTGGCCATTGTGTTTAATTTGGAATAGTTTTATTTTTTTAACTGCTTTGAGTAGACTAGTAAACATGGGACATTAACAACAACACCTTGTGAATTCAATTTCATAATTTAACTATAAAGCATTGGGAAATAATGTTGGGTTTAATTAAAGTTTTAAATCAAGTTATTATTATAAATTTAAAACAAGTATTATGATAAATAATTTGTATCGGCAGTGAAATTATGTAAATACAATAGAAGGAGTAATATGAGATATGATAATTTCCCCTTTCTTCACTTCTTCCTGCTCTCACCTTCTTCATTCTTCTCTTCTTTATTCCCTTCCCCTCTCCTTCAACTCCTGCTTTTGCGTGCGTGGATGAAAATCATTCCATCTTTTTCCAACCACCCCTCTTTTTCAGATCCATTACTCATCTCCATTAATTTCGCCTAATCTCGCTTCATACAACCCTTTTTTTCCTTTGTGTGGTGGCTCTTTCGGGTTTCAGAGGGCTAATTCCTGTGCCACCGCTGTCAGATCTAGTAACACCCTACCGAACAATTTCCTATAATGTGCAGAGCCAGGTGTTCAAGCGAGTGCGTTCCCTAATTGCTTGGTTCCATTGTCCGACTTCGGTCTAACCCTTGTTAGGAGGAATGGGGTCGGTCACGGTCTTGTTGGATTTGATGTGCTGGTAAGCTTTTTGGTGCCTTTTTTTAACTTGGTTATGTGTAACAACCCGTATTTTTTAAGAGGTGATAGTAACGACTCAAAGATTTTGATGTTTAAAGACATAAAATAAACTAAGATCTAATGAGAAATAAATATTTATATTGGGGATTTTATCTATTTTGGACGATATTTGAAATGATTTATAAAATGATTCCTTCCGTAAATTTATGAAAGTTTTGTCTAATATGCGTGACTTACGTTAATATCGGGATTCTTTTGTTGCTTTAATATGAACATTTTAGAAAAAAAAACAACGTTATTAATCTAAATTTATTTGAATATTTGAAAATGTAATTTTGAAATCATATTCAGTTCGAAGAATTAAATCTCGCAAATTTGATTTAAGAGAGAAAAGGAAATTAATCCGTTCAACTTAAAATATACACTGTGCAATTAATTTAGAAATGGAAAGTATTTCGAAATGTAAATTAAGGCTTATTTGCAAAATTAAAGGAGCTAATTATTTTAATATTGATATCAAATTGTTAAGTATAAAAATTTAGTGCTGAATATGTGTGCCACTTGTTTCTACCTTTCTACACTTGTCCTTGGTCATCTGAATTTGTTTAACACGTTGCTGTGTTCCTCTGTTTTATGGACCACGTGTTCTCTTCCGGGTGCTTATCTGGATCCTTTGTTGGAATGATAAATCGGGTGTACCCCTTTGCTTTTGAAGAGGAATTTTCCCCCTTTTTATGTATTTTCTACAGCGGATTGTCATGGTATCACCGAGGGGAGCACAATTTTCCCCAAATTCAACAAAAAATAATAATAATATCAGTTCTTCCCCTATTTCGAAATTCATGGCGGCCCCTTAGTTGCTCCACTGCCTCCAGCTACCGTGACTGGGTTCCACCAGAAATCCGCCTTCCCCTTCTAAACCGATCTGCACCTCTTTCTTCCCCAACGCCAGAGCCGCCGCATCGGGCCTTCTGCCTGCTTCCTCGTCGTTGACTGCAGTCGCCGAATCCAAAAATAAAATTGCAGACAAGGAGTTTCAGATCTGAGGCTAAGGAGAGATTAGAAATCGGGGCTATCAGGTCTATTCCTGACCATATAGGCTTCGGCAAAGACTTGGATTGCAAGGCTAGACTCTTTCATAAATTCCTATTTTTATTTATTGCAAAGGCGTCTGATTTCGGACTTTCAAGTACTAACTGACAACCATTCTTTCAAGAATCCTACAAGCAAACCATTGTCCTTAACGTCCTACTTTAATAAGTTAAACTGGAGAATACTTTGTTAAAAGAGAAACCTGCATGCACTAAAGTTTTGAAAGAGTGTGCTGCTTGCAATCCTTCTAAGAAATTTGAACACATAGAACATTTAAATTACCATTGTTTTAAAACCATAAATTTTATAACTTGTTTTAGACTTCTATGTGTTCTATATGCATACGTAAAATCTATGCCAGGAAAGTTTATTTGATTTGAATTATTAGCATAAGATATTTATAGCTTGTTTCATTTGAAATGGACTGTTGTCCAAAGGCGACATTCTGCATTGAATAATTCTTGATGGTTTCATGTGGGGTATACTACATTTCTTGCTGAAGCTCCTATTTGTAACATTTTTATTTGCATTTAAACTGTGTTTACCTAGTTGTGCAAAGAAGATAAATCTACTTGGGCCTACAATTAATTATGCAATGCGTTTTACCAATATTTATGAAATGCCTTTTACCATTACTCACCTTTTAAGCTCCTATCTTATAGTATTGTGTGATGGTTTTTCCCAGTACAATTAATTGTCGCAGCTTCTATCTTATATATATGATGAGATGGTATTACTTGTGTAATACCTTTTACCGGTACTCACTTTATAAGCATACACATAAAAATGCAAATTGCTGCTATCCGAAAACAACTAATATTTTTATTTATAGCACTTGTTTCATTCTCCGTAGCTAGGAAACATTAAGGGCATTCTATTCTACTGCTCTACCTGTGGAAATGTTTATGGGCTGCAACGAATTTGTGCCAAATGTAACAGGCAGTATTGTAAAGGCTAGGATACATCATTGTACGATTTTGAAAACATGATTTAAAGTAATAGACTTTCTATTCATTATAAGTCAATGCAAATATTTATTACAATATGTGCATGCTGTTCTGATATAAAAATTTGGTCCTATGTTCCATGGCCATGAACGTTCTCCATCACTTGCATTGTTTTAAGTGGAACGTATTGTAACAACCCGGAAAATCTGAACCAATTTAAATTTTTTATTTTGGCGATTTTATTGAATTTTGATTATTTAAAATGAAGATTTTAAATAATAACGACAAAAAATTATTTAAATCGAAGTTAAAATGAATAAATTTATTTTAATTATATAACGAGCCTGAAATGGTGCGGCAATTCGAAAATTCGATTTCAAATTTCAAATGAATATACAGAATTCAATATAAGTCAGAATTGAACGAAACAAGAAATATTTGAATCTGTTTAATCATATCTTTTTAGTGGAAGTAAGAAATTGAGATTTCACTTTAGAAGTTGAATGATATGTTCAGTTGAAAATTCAGAAAAGTCGCTGTGGAATTTATATATATATTTTAATATATATAAAAGCCCTTAAAAATGAAAATTTTGCAAACAACCTTCGTTTTCGACGAAACCATTTTTGTTGGATCCGGGATGTCAAATTACTGCTAGATTCCAATTTGCATAATTTTCTGAATCAATATATGAGCGTGACACACTAAAACGTGTTTTGACAGTTTCAGTCAATTTTAATCAACCAGAAAATGGCCATTTTTCAAACGGTCTTCAAATTTAACGAAATTAGTTTTATTAGGACCGTATCGTCAATACGAAGCTAAAAATAATTTTTCTGGAATTTTTAGGGTCTGTATGTGGCCCCAATAAATTGAAATGTACGTTAAAATTGAAAATATATTGATTTAAATGAAAACTGATCGAAATGATAGAATTGTCTTACCGGACATATCCCATTGTGTTCGGAATGGGGGTAATTAGCTAGGGACGACAGTCGTTGGGTCTCGTTTGGGGTTCGTATACAAAGTCAACTTTTTGTGGAGAAAATAATATTAAATTATTATATATATATATCAACTTTTTATGGAGAAAATAATATTAAATTATTATATATATATATATATATATGAAAGCCCCCTTTTTTATCTCGATCAGTTAAAATCCGCTGCCCCCTCAAAATCGATTAAAGCTTTCCCGTCGCCCCTCATTCAGCCGTCCATGGCCACTGCGCCAACTCCCATCGTCGCGGGCGCCTCCCACCGCCACATCCACCTCCGCCCGGCGCTCCTCTTGCTCCCCGTCGCCTTCTCCTTCTTTCTCCATCCAAAACCCCGTGGCCTTACCCAATTCCGCCGCCATTGGCGCCAGTCCGGCCACTGGCCGCCACCCTCAGGCCACAGAGCCTCCCTCCGACGGTTAAGCGCCCTCTTCCCGCTCTTCGATAAGCAAAGTAAATTTTTAACTCTTTTATTTTCTTTTATGTAACTAATTTAATTAATTTTGTGTTTAAAAGTTGGTTTTAAAAATCTGATTTTATATAGAGTAGTAGTGAATTTATTTTCGTTTTTATATGAAGAAAGTTTAGACCTTTATCATAGAAAAGATTCGATTTTCATCCTTGTAAAGATTTAATCTTTATCCTTGTAAATATAAGATTTTTATAAACAAAAAGATTAGATTTTTTTTAAACAAAAAGATAAGATTTTTATGTTTGTAAAGATGAGATTTTTAATCAACAAAGGATGGGATTTTTAATCAAGAAAAGATGAGATTTTTTATCAAGAAAAGATGAGATTTTTAATTAAGAAAAGATCACATTTTTAATGAAGAAAAGATTTGATTTTTAATTAAAAAAAAGATTAGGTTTTTATTCATGTAAAAAATTTGAATTTAAAAGAAATATTAGGTTTTTATTCATGTAAAAGATTTGAATTTAAAAGAAAGATTAGTTTTTTATTTAAAAGAAAGATTATATTTTTACGTAAAGAAAGATTATATTTTTATATAAGAAAGGATTTGATTTTATAACATAAGAAGATTAGATTTTTAGTTATATAAAAATATGATTTTTATCGCATGTTTGAAATATTTTTATGAAGATAAAAATATGATTTTTAACTAGAGTACTACATGAAAATATTTTTGTTAAACTAAAACATGAGATTTTTGTTAAGGTAAAACATGAGATTTTATTAAGGTAAAAGTGAGATTTTTGTTAAGGTAAAAGTGAGATTTTTGTTAAGGTAAAACACGAGATTTTATTAAGGTAAATGTGAGATTTTTGTTTATATATATTAACAACATAAAAATTTGATTTTTACGAATATAAAGATGAGACCTTTATAGATGTAGCGATATAAAAATACGATTTTTAATATATGAGTGACATATTAAAAATACGATCTTTATTATGAAGTTAGAGAATAAAAATATGATTTTTATTTAAATAACTTCGTTTTAAAAATGGGATTTTTATAAAATAAACTTCATATAAAAAATTTGATTTTTGACATAAATTACGTGAAACATATCTCGTTGGAAACGCGGTGAAGATTTTCTACATACGAAGAGTCGTGGCGTTTGGTTTAGCTGATAGGTAAGAACTTTTCACTTTAATTTTATTTTCTAGTTAAAATATATACTAGGATGCTGACGGTGCTTAGCAGCACCCGACACCCGTCGTCCACAAACTATGGACGGCTTGTTTGTTTGATTGTGTGGTTGAATTTGGTTTGGTTGATTGGATAATTTGGTTGAATTTGGTTAGGGAATTGAAATGAATTGGTTAGAATTGGTTTGTGTATGGTGCGGGCCATTAGTAGATTGGGGATAAGGCTAGACCTTATCCCAGACCTAGTATTATGCCGTTATGCCGCCGAAATTTTCTAAAATATATTAGAAAAATAAAAATATCATTTTTACTGTGTAAATGAACAGAATAAATATTTTATCGTTAAAAATATAATTTTTAACGTGTAGGTGAATAAAATAAATATTCATTTTCAAATCAGACGATTTGTTTATGTACACTGATTTGACTGATATTGATTGGGACGATAAATTTTACACATAGCCCAACTCCACAAATAATATTCAGTATTTGCTGGTTGAAACCCCACACGGGTGTTAGGATGATATTTGACGTACACAAATCCCAATTGTGTAATGATATGTCGATTGATTGGTCGACAAAATGTGATAAGCCTTATTTATTTATTTATTTTAAGGCTTATACAGTGTAGAAAGCACTTAGGATGATGGATGATTATTTATTTGCTTATTATATACATGTGTGTATGAAATCCATATAACTAACCTTATATGGTAACCGATTGAGCCTGATTCCAGTTCAAAAATAACAAATATTTTAAATAAGGTATATTTTAAAATAATATTCAGTAAAGGATTAAAATATTGAAATACGTGAAGCCGTATTGATTGGAGTTGCGCCATTTTGACGCGAACAATATTTATATCGATTTTATTCGTTTTTATAACGAATATCGAAAAGGAAAAGATTTCAAAATCTGATATTTCGAAAATATTATCATTAAAATATTTTAATGGTAGAGATTATTCAATTTTGATTTAAAATTGAAGAAAAGTGGGAATCGTTTTAAAACGAATTTATAAAATACGTTTTGAACGAAATATATATATATATATATATATAAATGGCCTGAATATAACGCGCCGCGCCGCGGCCGTTTGCGAATTTCGACCATTGACTTCGAATTGACACTACGGGAGATCCGACTGTCGGATTCTCCTAAAACCGGAATCGTTGGGTTCGTATCGAAAAGAGCTTTCTAACGAATGCAAGAAATTTGAAATCTAAAGGTTGGATTTGGAATTATGTCCAAATCAAATTTGGAAAAGATCGTTGTACGTGCAGTTCGACGACCGTTGATGGAAATCGACTGTACGGGCCTTGATAAAATTATTAAAAATATTAATAATTTATGTAAAATCATAATAAATGATTTGAGAAGAATTGGGATGAAAAACTCAATATTTGAAAAGATAAAAATAGATTTTTATCGAATTGAACTAGTTATTAACTAGAATCAAAATCCAATTATTTTTAAAGAAATAAATGAGATTGAGAATGGGTTTTAAAATAACCAGAATTTCCAAGATATGAATTGGAATGGATTTGAATCGAAATCATCTTCGGGATATTTCGATGTTGGATTTCGGGATTATACAAGTATTGTTATGGTAATTTGTAAGATATATTTTATATCGGTATTTCCAATACGATATTTGTTGGTTTCAGAATTCGATATTGAATATAAGCCGATATATTTTCTATTTAGAGCCTTATATTTAATATCGAATTGCATTTTGGGTTTGTCGGGAGCGATGTCTTCACTAACACTGTTCTTAAGCCCAATGGAATTAAGAAAATTAGAAATCAACTGGAGATTAGCTAAGTTGAGTGGTTTCCTGGGTATTGATCTGATGTTGGTTTCGGCCTTCGGGGTTAATACTTAGGGAATTGTTCTCTTACTAATTTACGGTTAGAGATTAATAGAATGGGATTTTGGGTTTGTCGTGAACGGTGTCTTCACTAACACTGTTCTTAAACCCAATGGAGATAAGAAGATTAGAAACTAACTGGAGATTAGTTAAGTCGAATGGTTTCCTGGGTATTGATCTGATGTTGGTTTTGACCTTCGGGATTTATACTTAGGGAATTGTTCTCTTACTAATTTACGGTTAGATGTTAATGGAATGTGATTTTGGGTTTATTGTGAGCTGTGTTTTAAATGACATTAGTTCTTTAACCCAGTTAAAGATAAGATTAATTTCTTAACTTTGAAAAGTCATTAAGTAATGATTTTTGAGATTAAAACTGAATTAGAGTTTTAATGAATCTTTAATTTGATTGAAATGATCGAGAGTGGAGTATCACCAGTTTTGCTCCAAAGCGATAGTTAAATCTTTAAATAGATTTGAACGTGAAATGGTAATTAATTTTACCGATAATACTGTGGTGTTAGATATGGAGTATTACCGGTTTTGCTCCAGGGGATAAATAGGTTGGGATTGGGAAATAAAATAAATGATTACTTCGGTAAGGATCGCTAATCCCTACTAGTTTGGAAAACCATTATATGGTTTGAAATGATATCCAAAGGAAGATTAAAGAATAAATTTTAAAGAATTTCTCTTTGATAAAATTAATGGGAACCTTTCCCAAAGAAATAGAATATTTGAATAAAAGAATATTCTGGATTGGAATGAGGCGTATGTTGTGTTTGTGTAACACTTGTTTATTATATACACGAGTTATTCGGAAAGGCCGGGTTTATCCCATTCTGAATAACTGAATCGACGATAAGTCGAAGATGAAGACGGTGGTCGAAGACCGGAGGTCTTCACATCGTTTGGGTAAATACTGATGATCTTGATTGGGCTGTACACCCAAGAGGAGGGAATCAGTTGGTGATCGTCCAGACGTACTTGGAGATCGATGGATATGCGAGGAATAAGGTTCCTTCGGTTTCGTTCAGACCCAGAACGAACTTGTAAATGGACTGTGTGTCTGACATGGGATTTCATTATGTGTGATTGAGTGATATCGGTTGCATAGCGTGAATTGCCTGTGTGGCATGCTGAGATGCAAATGATCAAGGCTTCTGTTGAAAAGCAGAGTCTTGTGGTGATGATCAAAGCACGACTTTGATATAGCGTAGCTTTGTGTAGCGTTAATTCACGAGCCTCACACCCCGGTGTGAATCAAAAACGGGAGACGAACTGCAGGGAAGACATGCGTTTTCTTTTAGTTAGAATTGGTGTCAGTGCTTGAACTGGCTGACATTATTTATGTGGATGATGGACTTTGAGGCGTCTCGGTTTGATCGGACGATCCGGGTCCGATGGAGTCATTTGGCTCATTTACGCCCCATCGGGCGGGGAAACACATTGTTCAGGGTTTAAGTTTAATCCACATCGAGTGGACCGGCCCTGAAGATCCAAGGCTTGTCTACGCGCTTGCCTGAGACTTGGACTAGACAGTCTCGAAGCGGTGAGGACTATCTTTTGCCTCGGTTCACAGATGGAAATCCAACTTCCAATACGACATTTTGCGGTTTTGATTGTTGAGCCTAGTATGGCGGCATAGTCGTATGGGACATTCATATCGTCTATGATTGATACATTTATATTTGAAGTTAATTTCTTCACTTATATTAATAATAAAATATGAAATTCCACGTACCAAGCATTCTTCGGCTATTATAAGGTAAAAACTCTATCCTCCAACTGCGTTCATTGTGTGATGGGACCTGAGTCTTATAATAGCTTCATTTTATTTATTTTAGCATTGCGCTGTTTGTTAGATGCACTGGTATTCTTGGGAGGAAACCCGTTCCGCGTTAGCGGCGTGGTCCCTTGATTTACCTAACTTTAAAATAAAGATTAATAACTGTTTTAGTTCTCACACCAGTCACATGACTGACCTGGAGTTTATTGTTTTAACCTAAACTTTGGGTGCCCTTATTTTCCGCACGGGCAGCTAGTAGTTTTGGTTTTGCAGATTTATATTCACAGGATCCTGATTTAAAGCTGGAATGATATTCGGAAAGCTCTGTATCCGTATATTTTATTCAGTTGTGTTTTGTATTATTTTTCCGCTGCAGTAATGTATTTAAATCTCTGATATTTGTCAAATGTAATTTATTTGTTCGTACTCTGTATATTCTTGTACTCTGATGTAAATTATTGTAATAAGCAATGAAATGTTCTTCTGTTTGTGTCCTGATTCGTCTTGTCCTCAATTCAATCCGGGCTTTCCCTTATGGAGGAGGTTCGGGTCGTCTCAGTTTGGTATCAGAGCTTTGGTTTACAAAGCTCGAGAACAAGACATATTAGAACTATGCGAAAGAACTCATCAGAGATTGGATTAGTAAAATCCAATAGGAATGACTCGTTAGATATGGGATCAGTAGTATCCTAGAACGAGTCGAAAGAGTGTTATTTTTAAAATAAACATGAAAACAAACTTTGTTTTGAAAATTTAAACCTTATCATACGTATTTGAATATTTTATTTGATATTGATTTGGACAATCAAGTATATAAAGATTTTGCGTATACGTCTGATCCACGTGTGTCCAAAGTCTTAATATACTGGATAGATATAGAATCACACTCTAGTCGCCCGGGGATAATTCTAGTGATGTCGCGACATCATCAGTATTTATGTTCGAGTATTCGAAAGTGGGATATTTATATATTTCCAATTGACTGGTGTGAGAACCAAAACTAGATAGGGCTTATTGTTGTGACTTGACATCAAAAATTGGATGTTTGACTAAAAAAAATTATGAATTTGAAACGTTAATCAACTAATTGATTGATGGTTGTGTTGTTTGATTATTTGTTAACTAATTTAACCACTTTGTACATGTACGGTAAATATAACCAAATTATGTCGAATATTGAACTGAATTGAAATTATTGCATTTGCATATATGTACATGTGTATACATTGAACAGGTCATTGCAAAGAGGCTAGAGAAGAGGAATAAAATTGTTTACCCTACAAATAGGTACATGTTTATTGTATTTCTTGGGGGTTTTGACGATTTTATGAGCCGATTGGCTTTTTAATTTTCTTTTGGATTGGTGAGGGCCCTGGGAGGCTATTTGAAATATCCCGATGCTCCCGGTGCAGGGGAGGTTATGGCGAAATCTTTCGAAAATTTAGGGTGTTAGCCAAATTTTTGAAAAATTTGAAAAGTTCTTAGAAACTGAAAAGTTGAAGAACTTAAGACGTAATGAAAATAATGGAAGTTGAGTTGATTGGTAAACAACTTTCAGCTTCGTTCCTTTTCGAGGACGAAAAGATTTTAAGTTGGGGAGATTGTAACAACCCGAAAAATCTAAACTAATTTAAAATTTTTATTTTGGTGATTTTATTGAATTTTGATTATTTAAAATGAATATTTTAAATAATAACGATGAAAAATTTATTTAAATCGAAGTAAAAACGAATAAATTTATTTTAATTATATAACGAGTCTGAAATGGCGCGACAGTTCGAAAATTCGATTTCGAATTTCAAATGAATATACAGAATTCAATATAAGTCAGAATTGAACGAAACAAGAAATATTTGAATCTGTTTAATCATATCTTTTTAATGGAAGTAAGAAACCGAGATTTCACTTTAGAAGTTGAAGGATATGTCTAGTTAAAAATTCAGAAAATTCGCTGTGGAATATATATATATATATATTTTAGTATATATATATATATAAATAAAGGCCCTTAAAAATATAAAAACTTTTTTTGCTCTCTATAATGGCGGACTCTGTCCGGCCGAATGAAAACTTATCTCCTCAACCAGATTTACAACAAGACCAATTGATTCTGATTACTGTTAATCAAGGTCGATCTGCTGAAGATGACTTTGATTCTCTACATTTTATTCAACCTTCATACGATAATGTGTTTATCCCTGAAGAATCGTTTCAAGCGTCGGCTGAATCATGGCGTAATACCATTGTTTTGCATCCAGTTGATTTCAAATTAACAGTATCGAAGTTAAAAGAATACATCTCAAAGGTATGGAAACCTAAAGGTTCTTTCAGAATTCACATCGTCTCAGGTTTTAACTACACTGTTCAATTCGATGAGATGTTCGACGTTTTTTCTGTTCTCAAAACTTCCACTTACTCTTTTTTTGGTAGACTATTGATGGTTTTCAAATGGTTTCCGGGATATAGGTTTGATGATTTCAATGCTAGAAATGTTCAAATCTGGAATAAACTTGTGAATCTAGATATGGAAATGTGGACTAACTCTGGTTTCTCCAGAATTGCTAGTTATATTGGTGAGCCTATTCGATCTGATAACAATACGATGAGTAAAAGAATTATGAAATTTGCAAGATTCCTTGTTACTATTGATTTGGATTCTATCCTAAGTGAGTCTATTCCTATCACACTGTATAATGCAGAAACTAAAACGGTTTCAGTTGAATATGAGTATGTTCCTCATAAATGCATGAAGTGTAATAGATTTGGTCACAAAACTCTGGTGCATGAGATTTCAAAAAATTCTTCATGGAACTCAAACCAAGTAGAACTGGATGAAGGAATTAATGTTGCTGCTACAAATGTTGCTGGTTCTTCTACAAGCACTGCTAATCCTTCTATGCCCAATGATGAAGAAGTAAGTGTAGAAGCTCAAAGTGAAGATGATAATGAAAATGAAGTTGAATCTGAAAATATCACAGGTGATAAGGATGTTGAGTTGAACTTTCTTAATCCTGAGCTACCTAAGGATATTCTTCCTGATTTTATCAATCAAGTTGCTGATAATATAAATTATGCTTCCCTCCCTGATGAGCAAAATGATGCTTCAACTGGAATTACCAAGAATGAAAATTATCTTGCAAATTTGAAGGGTAAAAAGAAGATGAATACTGATGTTGCTCCTTCTAAAAGGCCATTAAGGAGCAATGCTCCTATTAAATGACAATATTGGTATGGAATGTCAGAGGGATGAACACATCAGATCGAATGTCTGATGTGTTATCCTTACTGACAAAATATAGGCCAACTCTTGTTGGTCTATTAGAGAACAAACTAAATCCAGATAAGTTGAATTCTTTTAGTAGATTAATTCCTTGTACAGGGGATTTTATGCCTCGTTCTAATAGTGCTTTTTTGGTAGAATTTTTCTGCTTTGGGATGCTGGAGTTTGGTCTATTAGTGAAATTTCTTCTTCTAATCAACATTTAACTGTGCAGGCTTCAAATGTTGGTGGACTTACTTTATTTTTCTCGATAGTTTATGCAAGTAACAACTTCAATGAAAGGCAAGTTCTCTGGAATCACTTTGTACAAGAATCTAGTAGTTTGACTGGTGAATGGGTTCTAATTGGAGACTTCAATAACTCAACCTCTCATCTAGATAAAACTGGTGGACTTCCTGTGCCTTTTCAACAGATTAGAGCATTGAATAATTGCTTGACTCAAGCTGGTTTATTTGAAGTTAAGGCCTCTGGTTTTAATTTTACTTGGCGAAGAAGGGGTATGGCTCATCACATTGATAAGATTTTTATAAATCATGCTTGTCTTCAAAAGTTCACCGATCTCAAAGCTCTTGCTTTATCTCATTTATCAAGTGATCATAATCCACTTTTTTTTGATCTTATAGTTGCTGAAAAATCAAAGGGTTCTCCTTTTAGATATTAAAATGAATGGTATCTGAAAAATGGATATGAAGAATGTTTTAATAAAGGTTTTAATACTCAGTTCATGGGTTTTGCTAGCTATGTGTTTATACAAAAATTACATGCGTGCAAATCTGAACTTAAAAAGTGGAACAAAGTAAGGCCTAATGATAATTCTCTTCTGTTAGAAGCTGAAGCTTTATTTAAAGAAAGGGAAGCTGCTTGTGATCAGGATCCAGAAAATTTGAGTCTGTTTGAGAGTATGCTTGAAGCCAAACATAATTTATACATACAAAAGCACATTAAGTCTTTGAGTTATAAACAAAAGTCCAAAATATCATGGCTTCAAGATGGAGACACCGACTCCAAAAAATTTCATTTAAAAATGTCGGCAAGAAGACATGTTAATAATCTGAATGCTCTATTAAAGGATGATGGTACACTTCTGTAGAAATCTAATGAAGTTGCGGCTGAAGCTCTTGAGTACTTTCAGTCACTGTTTAATGGTGAAATTATTAATGAGTTCCCTTCATTCCAACCTATTGCAACTATAAATGAAGTTGGACAGCAGCTTTTAATGCAAGACATTACAATAGAGGAAGTTAAGAAAGCAGTTTTTTCTGTTCACAGTGATTCTAGCCCTGGTCCAGACGGTTTCAACTCAAAATTCTACATGTTACATTGGGAAACTATAAAATTTGATCTCTTGGCAGCAATGCAAGATATTTTTGAGTCAGGGAAGCTTCCAAAAGGTAGTAATCACACCTTTATAACCTTAATCCCTAAGGTAGATAGGCCTACTCATATTTCACAATACCGCCCCATTTCATGTTGCAACATGGTGTACAAAATTTTTAGTAAAATTTTATGCAACCGAATTAAATGGTGTAAGCCTTATCTTATATCACCAAGTCAATGTGCATACATACCAAATAGACATATTGGAGAAAATATTATGTTGGCACATGAACTATTGAGAGACTTTAAAAAAAGGGGTGTAAGCAAATTCTGTGTAAAGGTAGATATGCACAAAGCTTACGATATGATCAATAGGAAATTAATCTGCTACATAATGTCTAAAATGGGGTTTCCTAATCATCTTATTAACCTTATTTATGAATGCATCTCTTCTCCAACTTTCTCCATTTTGATACAAGGCATTCCCAATGGTTTTATTTCTTCTAACCGTGGTCTAAGGCAAGGGGACCCTCTCTCTCCGTATTTGTTTTCAATTGCTATGGAGTATTTTTCGTATTGTCTGACTGAAGCTGTTGTATTGAAAAGGTTTCTGCCTGTCCACAATTTTGATCCGGCTATTTCCCATTTGATGTATGCAGATGACCTCATGATCTTTGGTAAATGTTTTACGAAATGTGCTTTGGCATTAAATGACTGTTTTGATAATATCAAAAAAAATTGTGGTCTGTCAGTTAGTGTACTTAAATCCAAGATATATTTTAGTTTGTATGCTAAGCATACACGTGATATTTCTTGTGTATTGGGTTTTCAAGTTGACTACCAGCCTGTGAGATACCTTGGTGTACCGCTGTCATCAAATTATATACACTATAGAGAGTGTCAATCCTTCTTCATAGAATTCAAGCTAAAATCTAGTCTTGGGATGCCATTTTCTTAAGCTATGCTGGTAGAGCTGAATTGATACATTCAGTTATTAATCCTACTATCTTATACTGGCTCTCAATTTATCAGTTACCTGCTCATGTTATTTCTAAATTACACTCCATGTGTTCGGATTTTTTTTGGGGAGGATCATCTCATAAAGTAAATTGGGGTCAACTGTGTTTACCAAAGCAGGAGGGTGGCATTGGTTTGAAATCGTTAAATGATTTGAAGAAAGCATCTAGCATTAAATTAATGTGGAAATTTTTAGAGGGAAAATCTCTTTGGAGTCGGTAGATGAGAAGCAAATATTGTGCAAATGGTTTTTTTCTGGAGTATGAGAGTTGATAACAATTCTCCATGTACTTGGAAGTCTATGTTAAGATGGAGAAACTATGGTGGGCAACTTTTTCATAAAATCATTGTCAATGGTAATGATACATTGCTCTGGTTTGAGCCTTGGGTTAATGCAAAATGTCTTGTGGGTATATTGGGTTATTCTAGATTTAATAACATTGGGAGAAATAATGAATTGGTCTCTTCTTTAATTATAGATGGAAGAATTGATAGTAGTCTTCATCCTGCTACTCGAGAGATACAAAATGAAATAAATTCCATTGTTATTAATTCAAAGGACAAATCTAATTTCTATGAATGGAAAGATGGTGTTTTCTCTTTTCATAAGGCGTGGAATCATGTAAGAGACAAACAAGAAGGTAAAAGGTGCTATAATCTGATTTGGAATCCAAGAAATGCTAAACGAATGACACTGATTTCTTATTTAGCAATACTGGATAGGCTTTCTACTAAGGAGAGATTAGCTAAGTTTGGTATTAGAAGTGAAACAGTATGTGTTTTATGCCAACTCCAGGACGAGACAGTAGGCCATCTGTTTTTTGAATGTGAGTTTTCAAAGTTTATTTGGAGATCATTATTATCAAAACTGGGCGTGCATTGTCAAGTTGTAGGTACATTGGAGTATGAAGCTGAAAGACTGATGAATGTGTTCAGAGACAAAGACCAAACTTATGATCTTGCTTCTGCAGTTTTTACATGTGTTGTTTATCATATATGGCTTGAACGAAATGGAAGGATTTTTAGCAATAAAACTATTTCTAAAGAAGTTAAATTGAAGATTATTGAAAGGGAAGTGATGTGGCTGGTGAAAGACAATGGTAGCTCATGCATTCGAACTCAATTGAAGCTGGATTTACTAAGGAAATGGGGTATTGACCTTCATGATACAGGATGATAGGTATTTTTTTATTTGTTCTTTGTTTGTGATGTTTTGAGGTTTGTTGAGTGCTGCGAGAGGATGGTGTTGTGTTTGTCTGTTATAGTATATGTTTGTTAATATATGGATTTTATATGTGCTCTTTTCCCTTATGTGGTACCCATCTAGGTTATGGGGGCATAAGGTTTTGATGAGGCGTATAAATGAAGTATATGATTGGTATTGCAATAAAGGTTACCAATTTTCAAAAAAAAGGGCCCTTAAAAATGAAAATTTTGCAAACGACCTTTGTTTTTGACGAAACCACTTTTGTTGTATTCGGGATGTCAAATTACTGCTAGATTCCAATTTGCATAATTTTCTGAATCAATATGTGAGCGTGGCACACTAAAACATGTTTTGACAGTTTCAGTCAATTTCAATCGACCAGAAAATGGCCATTTTTCAAACGTTCTTCAAATTTAACGAAATTAGTTTTGTTAGGACCGTATCGTCAATACGAAGATAGAAATATTTTTTATGGAATTTTTAGGGTCTGTATGTGGCCCCAATAAATTGAAATGTACGTTAAAATTGAAAATATATTGATTTATATTTTGATTTAAATGAAAACTGATCGAAACGATAGAATTGGCTTACCGGGCATATCCCATTGTGTTCGGAATGAGGGTAATTAGCTAGGGACGGTAGTCGTTGGGTCTCGTTTGGGGTTCGTATACAAAGTCAACTTTTTATGGAGAAAATAATATTAAATTATTATATATTAATTTATATATGAAAGCCCCCTTTTTTATCTCGATCAGTTAAAATCCGCTACCCCCCCCCCCCCCCCCAAAATCGATAAAAGCTTTCCCGTCGCCCCTCATTCAGCTGTCCATGGCCACCTCGCCAACCCCCATCGTCGCGGGCGTCTCCCACCGCCACATCCACCTCCGCCCGGCGCTCCTCTTGCTCCCCATCGCCTTCTCCTTCTTTCTCCGTCCAAAACCCCGTGGCCTCACCCAGTTCCGCCGCCGTTGGCGCCAGTCTAACCACTGGCCGCCACCCTCAGCCCACAGAGCCTCCCTCCGACGGTTAAGCGCCCTCTTCCCCCTCTTCGATAAGCAAAGTAAGTTTTTAACTCTTTTATTTTCTTTTATGTAACTAATTTAATTAATTTTGTGATTAAAAGCTGATTTTATATAGAGTAGCACTGAATTCATTTTCGTTTTTATATGAAGAAAGTTTAGACCTTTATCATAGAAAAGATTCGATTTTCATCCTTGTAAAGATTTGATCTTTATCCTTGTAAAGATAAGATTTTTTATAAACAAAAAGATTAGATTTTTTAAACAAAAAGATGAGATTTTTATTTTTGTAAAGATGAGATTTTTAATCAAGAAAAGATGAGATTTTTAATTAAGAAAAGATCATATTTTTAATGAAGAAAAGATTTGATTTTTAATTAAAAAAAAAGATTTGGTTTTTATTCATGTAAAAGATTTGAATTTAAAAGAAAGATTAGGTTTTTATTCATGTAAAAGATTTGAATTTAAAAGAAAGATTATATTTTTATTTAAAAGAAAGATTATATTTTTACATAAAGAAATATTATATTTTTATATAAGAAAGGATTTGATTTTTATAACATAGGAAGATTAGATTTTTAGTTATATAAAAATATGATTTTTATCGTATGTTTGAAATATTTTTATGAAGATAAAAATATGATTTTTAACTATAGTACGACATGAAAATATTTTTGTTAAGATAAAACATTAGATTTTTGTTAAGGTAAAACTTGAGATTTTATTAAGGTAAAAGTGAGATTTTTGTTAAGGTAAAACATGAGATTTTATTAAGGCAAAAGTGAGATTTTTGTTTATATATATTAACAACATAAAATTTTGATTTTTACGAATATAAAGATGAGACCTTTATAGATGTAGCGATATAAAAATACGATTTTTAATATATGAGTGGCATATTAAAAATACGATCTTTATTATGAAGTTAGAGAATAAAAATATGATTTTTATTTAAATAACTTCGTTTTAAAAATGGGATTTTATAAAATAAACTTCATATTAAAAATGTGATTTTTAATATAAATTATGTGAAACAGATCTCGTTGGAAACACGGCGAAGATTTTCTACATACAAAGAGTCGGGGCATTTGGTTTAGCTAATAGGTGAGAACTTCTCACTTTAATTTTATTTTCTAGTTAAAATATATACTAGGATGCTGACGGTGCTTAGCAGCACCCGACACCCGTCGTCCACAGACCATGGACGGCTTGTTTGTTTGATTGTGTGGTTGAATTTGGTTAGGGAATTGAAATGAATTGGTTAGAATTGGTATGTGTATGGCGCGGGCCATTAGTAGATTGAAGATAAGGCTAGACCTTATCCCGGACCTAGTATTGTGCCGTTATGCCACCGAAATTTTCTAAAATATATTAGAAAAATAAAAATATCATTTTTACTGTGTAAATGAACCGAATAAATATTTTATCGTTAAAAATATAATTTTTAACGTGTATGTGAATAAAATAAATATTCATTTACAAATTAGACGATTTGTTTGTGTACATTGATTTGACTGATATTGATTGGGACGATAAATTTTACACATCGCCCAACTGCACAAATAATATTCAGTATTTGCTGGTTGAAACCCCACACGGGTGTTGAGATGATATTTGACGTACACAAATCCCAATTGTGTAATAATATGTCGATTGATTGGTCGACAAACTGTGATAAGCCTTATTTATTTATTTATTTTAAGGCTTATACAGTGTAGAAAACACTTTGGATGATGGTTGATTATTTATTTGCTTATTATATACATGTGTGTATGAAATCCATATAACTAACCTTATATGGTAACCGAGTGAGCCTGAGTCCAGTTCAAAAATAACAAATATTTTAAATAAGGTATATTTTAAAATAATATTCAATAAAGGATTAAAATATTGAAATATGTGACGCCGTATTGATTAGAGTTGCGCCATTTTGACGTGAACGATATTTATTTTGATTTTATTCGTTTTTATATTGAATATCGAAAAGGAAAAGATTTCAAAATCTGTTATTTAGAAAATATTATCATTAAAATATTTTAATGGTAGAGATTATTTACTTTTGATTTAAAATTGAAGAAAAGTGGGAATCGTTTTAAAACGAATTTATAAAATACGTTTTGAACGAAATATATATAATTATATATATATATATATATATTAATGGCCTGAATATAACGCGCCATGCCGCGGCCGTTCGCGAATTTCGACCATTGACTTCGAATTGATTCTACGGGAGATCCGACTGTCGGATTCTCCTAAAACCGGAATCGTTGGGTTCATATCGAAAAGAGCCTTCTAACGAATGCAAGAAATTTGAAATCTAACGGTTGGATTTGGAATTATGTCCAAATCAAATTTGGAAAAGGTCGTTGTAAGTGCAGTTCGACGACCGTTGATGGAAATCGACTGTACGGGCCTTGATAAAATTATTAATAATTTATGTAAAATCATAATAAATGATTTGGGAAGAATTGGGATGAAAAACTCAATATTTGAAAAGATAAAAATAGATTTATATCGAACTGAACTAGTTATTAACTAGAATCAAAATACAATTATTTTTAAAGAAATAAATGAGATTGAGAATGAGTTTTAAAATAACCAGAATTTCCAAGATATGAATTGGAATGTATTTGAATCGAAATCATCTTCGGGATATTTCGATGTTGGATTTCGTGATTATGCAAGTGTTGTTATGAAAATTTGAAAGATATATTTTATCGGTATTTCCAATACGATATTTGTTGGTTTCAAAATTCGATATTGAATATAAGCCGATATATTTTCTATTCAGAGCCTTATATTTAATATCGAATTGGATTTTGGGTTTGTCGTGAATGGTGTCTTCACTAACACTGTTCTTAAGCCCAATGGAATTAAGAAAATTAGAAATCAACTGGAGATTAGCTAAGTTGAGTGGTTTCCTGGGTATTGATCTGATGTTGGTTTTGGCCTTCGGGGTTAATACTTAGGGAATTGTTCTTTTACTAATTTACGGTTAGAGATTAATGGAATGGGATTTTGGGTTTGTCATGAACGGTGTCTTTACTAACACTGTTCTTAAACCCAATGGAGATTAGAAGATTAGAAACTAACTGGAGATTAGTTAAGTCGAATGGTTTCCTGGGTATTTATCTGATGTTGGTTTCGGCCTTCGGGATTTATACTTAGGGAATTGTTCTCTTACTAATTTACTGTTAGAGGTTAATGGAATGTGATTTTGGGTTTATCGTGAGCTTTGTTTTAAATGACATTAGTTCTTTAACCCAGTTAAAGATAAGATTAATTTCCTAACTTTGAAAAGTCATTAAGTAATGATTTTTGAGATTAAATTTGAATTAGAGTTTTAATGAATCTTTAATTAGATTGAAATGATCGAGAGTGGAGTATCACCAGTTTTTCTCCAAAGCAATAGTTAAATCTTTAAATAGATTTGAACGTGAAATGGTAATTAATTTTACCGATAACACCGTGGTGTTAGATATGAAGTGTTACCAGTTTTGCTCCCGGGGATAAATAGGCTGGGATTGGGAAATAAAATAAATGATTACTTCGGTAAGGATCGCTAATCCCGACTTGTTTGGAAAACCATTATATGGTTTGAAATGATATCCAAAGGAAGATTAAAGAATAAATTTTAAAGAATTTATCTTTGATAAAATTAATGGGAACCTTTCCCAAAGAAAAAGAATATTTGAATAAAAGAATATTCTGGATTGGAATGAGGCATATGTTGTGTTTGTGTAACACTTGTTTATTATATACACGAGTTATTCGGAAATGTCGGGTTTATCCCATTCTGAATAACTGAATCGACGATAAGTCGAAGATGAAGACAGTGGTCGAAGACCGGAGGTCTTCACATCATTTGGGTAATTACTGATGATCTTGATTGGACTGTACACCCAAGAGGAGGGAATCAGTTGGTGATCGTCCAGACGTACTTGGAGATCGATGGATATGCGAGGAATAAGGTTCCTCTGGTTTCGTTCAGACCCAGAATGAACTTGTAAATGGACTGTGTGTCTGACATGGGATTTCATTATGTGTGATTGAGTGATATCGGTTGCATAGCGTGAATTGCCTGTGTGGCATGCTGAGATGCAAATGATCAAGACTTCTGTTGAAAAGCAGAGTCTTGTGGTGATGATCAAAGCACGGCTTTGATATAGCGTAGCTTTGTGTAGCGTTAATTCGCGAGCCTCACACCCCATTGTGAACCAAAAATGGGAGACGAACTGCAGGGTGGACATGCGTTTTCTTCTAGTTAGAAGTGGTGTCAGTGCTTGAACTGGCTGGCATTACTTATGTGGATGATGGATTTTGAGGCGCCTCGGTTATATCGGACGATCCGGGTCCGATGGAGTCATTTGGCTCATTTACTCCCCATAGGACGGGGAAACGCAGTGTTCATGGTTTAAGTTTAATCCACATCGAATGGACCGGCCCTGAAGATCCAAGGCTTGTCTGCGTGCTTGCCTGAGACTCGGACTAGACAGTCTCGAAGCGGTGAGGACTATCTTTTACCTCGGTTCACAGATGGAAATCCGACTTCCAATACAACATTTTGCGGTTTTGATTGTAGAGCCTAGTATGACGGCATAGTGGTATGGGACATTCATGTCATTTATGATTGATACATTTATATTTGAAGTTGATTTCTTCACTTATAGTAATAATAAAATTTGAAATTCCACGTACCAAGCATTCTTTGGCTATTATAAGGTAAAAACTCTATCCTCTAACTGCGTTCATTGTGTAATGGGACCTGAGTCTTATAATAGCTTCATTTTATTTATTTTAGCATTGTGCTGTTTGTTAGATGCACTGGTATTCTTGGGAAGAAACCCATTCCGCGTTAGCGGCGCGGTCCCTTGATTTACCTAACTTTAAAATAAAGATTAATAACTGTTTTAGTTCTCACACCAGTCACATGACTGACCCGGAGTTTATTGTTTTAACTTAAACTCTGGGTGCCCTTATTTTCCGCACGGACAGCCAGTAGTTTTGGTTTTGCAGATTTATATTCACATGATTCTGATTTACAGTTGGAATGATATTCGGAAAGCTCTGTATCCGTATATTTTATTCAATTGTGTTTTGTATTATTTTTCCGCTGCAGTAATGTATTTAAATCTCTGATATTTGTCAAATGTAATTTATTTGTTCGTACTCTGTATATTCTTGTACTTTGATGTAAATTGTTGTAATAAGCAATGAAATGTTCTTCTGTTTGTATCCTGATTCATCTTGTCCTCAATTCAATCCGGGCTTTCCCTCACGGGGGAGGTTCGGGTCGTCTCTCGTATGTAGGTTAGTCCGATTGAGTTTTGTTACTTAAGCCACCTCTTGCCTTCATAATATAGCCGCAGCCCTATATATTTGAGGGTCACTTTACCCTAAGTGTACGAATGTAAAGATTTTAGCTCTTAAAGTGGAGAGGCACGAGAAGACGCATATGCACGCAAAGCTCGACCGAACTGTAAATTTTATTTTAAATACTTATCAATGTATCTTTCCGCTGTACAAAACATTGTAAAATTCTGATATTGGTATAAAATTTTATTTTACTGTTGTTGAGCACTGTGATTCTATGCTACATTTCTGTTTAAACCCTGTAAGCCAGTAACAGTCCATTATTTTGAATGCTTCGAGTTGGTTTAATCATCGACTCGGGGCGGTCAAAATGGCGGGCTGTTACTGTGTTTTAAGCAGACCCTGCTACTATCGTAGAGTTGCACAATGCAAGTATTAAGTATGTCGAGCCACACGAAAAAAAAGAAACAAAACAAAGAGTGCATCATCGACGTACTTAAGACTTGCTAATGCAAATCTATAAACGATCGCTCCTATCAAGCCCTATTCTCCGCTCTAATAGACGACATTACTTGTTAATACTCTTTATTAGAGTGGGTCTCGGGGTGGGGTGTTATATTATGGTTTCAGCTTGTTTGGGTTCGAGAGGTTACGATTCCAACGTGGAACTTCCGTGTCTCGCAGTAACTTTTGAATCTATATGATGTTTTGCGATTCATCTTCCCACACACTGGTAAGCCTTGCTTTTCCATTTTACTATGTATTCCAAGGGGAAGGACTCTTTCTCTAGCATGGTGAGCTTTTAATGTGAATGCATGGTCTTTACTGGTTGTGGGTAGTTAGTGATGGTACACTGTATGTGGTTGAATATTCAATGTGTTTCATGGTTGTCGTCTTGCTGGAGTGTATATCTTGGCTGTTTGTTGAGACTTGGGTTAAATTTGAAGAGGTTGTGGTGTTCTGTGGGTTTTTTCTTTGGTAGTTGGAGAAGATTTTGAAGCTGGAAGCAAGTCTTTGGGTGGGTAGTGAGTTTTAGGAGTGCTGGTTAATTTATGCACCATCGTGAACATGGTTTATAGGTGAAGCCTTGGCTCTCGCAAACTAGTTCTTAGTTGGTGGTCTTTCTTTGCCTTCCGATCTCATGTTCTTAGCCCTTGCAAATTTGATTTGTCAGTTGGATTATGCCAAGCTGTTCAATATGGTACTGGTGCCAAGCTAACTTGGCAGTGACTCTGGTCATCATCGTAGGTGGTACATGGTACTGTGTGCTGCTTTGTGATGGTCTATTTCTCTGTCTATTTTCTTATCAAGCTTTCCTAGTGCCATGTAGAGTGATGGTGTTGCTGATGGCATGTTTGTTAATTAATGTAGCCGTATTTGTAATTAATGTTCATGGCTATTGTGTTGGTTGATAGTTAGCGCCTTTGACACTCCTTGATATTGTCGTTGCACTGTGTGGCTCAAGACATTGTACCTTTGTTTCTTATTTTAGGAATAAATGCACTAGTATTGTCCTAGATTGTATGTTATGCCTCCTTGCATGGAGTGCCTTGAACTAGGAAATTTGTAGTCTAGATATACCAGTCTAGATCATATACTATAAGCTTGCTTAGCTGTAGTGGCCAAACCACTTTAAAAACCGTCTGTGGTGGATGACTCACCTTAAAAATAGATAGTAGGTTGGAAATATGCCAATCTCCTGTAATTCCATAATCATTATTCGTTATAATAATAAGTGTTTGCGGTACTTGTTGGCTTTACCAAAAAAATATTTATGTAAATACATGATTTATAAATAGAATGGGTTCAAGTTGAGAATTTAAGAATTGAAAACCCGAAGTTATGAAAAATTGTTTTTCAAAAAGTTCAAAGAAGTAATAATATTATTCTATAGTATTTATGAATATAAAAAGATTCTAGAGGATATAAAAGCAATAAACTCACTACGATCGTTGGAAAATAATTTTGATGGTGACTATAGGATCATCAGTGCCCATTTTCAAGTTTCTAAATGAGGAATTACTTCGATAGGAATTCGTTTAGAATTGTTTAGATAAACAAAATTTCATTATGAATCTTATTAATATGATTTGATATATATATATATATATATATTACACAAATATTTTTTATATTAACATTATTTTTGAATGATTTGAAATAACTCTAAGCATTGAATTTTGAGAATTTAAAAAAATAAGTTATTATATAGGATGCATGTAGCATGTACATTGGAGTATGCTGGTTTTGCATCTCATTTTAATATGCTATCTGATAGGGTTTTTTAATTTAAATGAAATGAAGTTTTCAACAATTTTGGACAATCAAAATTTCCAAGTTAAAATTAAAAACTTAAGCTAAATTTAATTTATGTTATAACTTATAAGAACTGAGAGGTAATGAAACCAAATTTAATTTTTATTAAATAACTTATTTAAGTAAAACAAACCTAAAGTTGTATGTACTCTTTCGAAGTAGAGTAGTATTTTGCAAATGTAGACGTAATTTTAAATTGGGCAACAAACATAAATATCTTATGTAAATTTTTATAATAGAACTTAAGGTTAGAAGAAATAGATTTTGTAGTTGTGGGTTTTGCCGTGAATTTAAGCCTTGAGTTATGAAATAAAATATTTATACTTAAGTTTTGAAACAATCAAAATCTTTCGAAATGTTTTATGAAGTAATCTAAACATAAGTTTTCAAATATTTATCTTGGATAAAGATACTATTAGATAAAATTCAAGTGATGAAATGAGTATCGATTATAATATTGGTAAGTAGAAGTTTATTCGAGCTTAAGTTTTTAAAGGTAGTTAATCTACCTAAGTGTGGTTGTCGAGTTAAATTCCAGTTTGAGTTTTGTGATATACTTAATACTTGAGTAATGTTTTAAGGGTTCATCCAATAATGAATTAGGCTGGATTGGAATATTACAAAATAGAAATTAACATGGTTTTGAGGTTTTAAGGTAATTGAATCTATATAGTAGTGAACTTAACTATTGTTTTATTGAATATTTCATAGTTAATTTTAAGTATAAAAGAAAATATTAAGAGTATGATATGAATAAAAGAAATTGGTATAATAATAAACCAATTTGAATAAGTACGTAAAATTTGTTTACCATTTTATTCGTATTAATGATTTGATTTGGATTCGAGCGCATGATTTTAAGGTAAATTATATCAGTTCGGGTTAGGATTTTTCACTCGATTCTTGAGGGAGAATGCTGGATATGGATTTTTGACATGATTTTGAAATTCTCTATCATAAACATGACTATGTAAGGAGAATGACCGTATCTAATCAAGAAACCATATATGAGTCCGCAATAGGAAGTCGAGCAATCAATACTATTTTAGCAGTGAAACTATGAGATTTAGTAAGCGAGTAGATTTGATATTACGCGTGAATGACATATATACATCATATGACCTTTTCATAAGATTATATGCTTTCAACTTGTAGAATAGAAGTTACATAACTTGAATATGACATGTTTATATATATATATATATATTTATATTTATATATATTGGTTTCTATGACATATGTTGGGATGCTTAGTTGTATGTTGAATGTGATTCCATTATTGTTTGACTTATCATGTATAGCCCCATTGTGTTCCCTAAGTAACTACATGGAGTGGAAGCAAAAGTTGCTAATCGCTTTTAATTTCATAAATAGAGTTGGTTGCCCGACTAAAAAGGACACATTCATGTCATTAATCGGGATGATGATTTTATATCCCATGTATAGGTAGCTACTTGGATATTTTCTTTTTTGGATTATTTGGGCCCATTATGGCATTTGTAATTTTTCCGATTGAGCCGCGCAAAGGAGCTGCTGTAGAAATTTTCTGTAAATTTCTAGACTTATAATTTTTAATAACTTTTTTTAGAGATAATTGGTTTCAAAATGTTACTGGGTTTGGAAGCATTTTTCTTACCTTCAAATTTCGAGAATGAAATCCTTTAAAAGGAAAAAAAATGTAACGATCTAGAATTTATGCTCTTTAACTTTGAATATTTAATTGATTTTAAATTTAGTGGCTCAAAAAGATTTAATAAATTGAATTCAAGTATAGTTATTATTTTCATGTTAATAGTTGAATTTAAAATACTGAGATATTTGAAATATTTGATATTGTGGAAAAAAATCATATGGTGAAAAATATATTTGAATAGTGATTTAAATGTTTGGGTTTTGAATTGACTATTAATTTAATAGTTTGAATTCATTTCTTTTCAATTATATGATAACGGTGAATTTAATTTGTAAATTCAATTACAGTAAATAAATCGTTCAAATATATAACTACGGATTATTGTTGATATTTCGACCTAATATCCATTAACGTATTTTTAATTTATTTTTCCATATTTTTTAAATATTGAAATTAAATTTGCTATGTTTTAATGATTTTTCTAAATTCAATAACTAATATATATTTTAACTGTTTGGGGATCGCTCGTTGTTCTGAACACGATTGTGTTTTCGTTTTATCATTGGAAGTCTGTATGTGATCAGAATTTTATGCATTACGACACCAAATTTTTTTGAAACAAATGTATCTAACTTTAGCATCATCAAAATATTCTATAGTCAAATTCATCTCATTGTCTCAGTGTTTGTACCCATTCTCTTGTTTCTCACGCCATGCTTTGGTAAACAAGAGAATAAAAATTAAACACCCTCTCCCTTTTAAAATCTGCAGCAACTCAAATAAAATTCATGAAATTCGAATGCCCATATCTTTGATTCCTAGAGAGAATCTTATTAGGTATGGGTGTGAAGTAGCATGACGACATTTGGGTGCATGGCAGTGGATGGATGTGGGAATAGAGCTAGGGATGAGAGTTTGGTCGGTTCGGTTGGTTTTGAGGTTAAAAACCTCAGACCGAATTAGAACCGAAATTTTTCCAAAGCAAACTGAATCGAACCAAATTAATTATGTTAATTTGATCGGTAATCGATTTAGCCGAACTTGAAGGATACGTTATTATTTAAATGATGAATTCACTCAAAATAAAATATAAGTTAATGTTTAGAGAAATTTTAAATAGTAAAATTTATGTTTGTAGTAAAATTTAACCAATTTGCAACACATGCCATTGTATTTTATCACTAAAGTAATTATTTAAAGTGCTACAACACTAAAAAAAATAGATAATAAATTAAAGTTCGGTTAATTCGGTTAAACTGATATCAAACAAATTTATTTTACAAACCGGATTCAAACTGATTTAGTTTTGAAATCGAACCGACCGAAATGAACCGGTTTGGTCGGTTTATTCGGTTTGAACCGAATATTGCTCACCATTAACTAGGGATAGCGATTTTGTCGCCTATGGGAAGAGAGAGACGTCAAGATATCGTTCATTGGGTTCGTGGCCTCGTATAGCACCTTGCTATTAATTTTTGGGAGAGTGCAGTTGGGTGGAGCGATATCCCATGTCGTAAGTGGGGAGGAGCAACGGGATTCAGGACCGGGGCTCGGGTGGAGCATGGTGATAGTGAGGTAATGAAGAAATCGATAAAAAAGAATGGTGCTGAAGCCAGTGTACTGAATTAATGCTTGCGGAGGAATTATGATGAAGATAACGAGATCAGCAGGAAAAAAGGAGAAGTCTCGGCTACAGTTGTGGGAGGGAAGAGGAATTAGCTTGAACCGACGATTTAGGTTTTGATAATGATGGTATTTTAAATTATATTTTAAAAATGGGTGAGGCTATTTAGACACAAAATTAGACACAAATTAGTGGACACACAATCTCAACCGTTGGATCCTTTTGTTTTTATATGAAAAAGTGGAATTCATGGGGTGATCCAATGATGTAAATTCATTGTGTCACCAATTGTGTTTAATTCTTGTGTCCAAATAGACTTAACTCACTCATACAAGGACCAAATCGATCACGATCAGTCGCACTAAATTCATAGTGATGATATCTACGCTTTGGAATTGGATTGGTTGCATTTGAAACTAGTGAAATTTTTGGCTTATTATGAACGTTGAAATTATATGGAACTAGAACACGAAAGCGACAACTAGAATAGTGGTGAGTAGAACTTGCCATTCTGATGAACTAATGTAGTATAAAGTAAATTAAATTATTTATTATTTGCTTGACTGTGAAAATTGCTAGTTGTCTGGTTGGACTAAATTATTATATTATTTATTGTCAGTTGACATTGATTAATCGACTAATTTAGTCTAGAATCACGACATAACATCTTGAGATGCTACTAGATTGTTTGAATCTTGTCTAGGATCACCGTATAGCATCTTGAAATTCTATTAGATGTTATTTGAGTTTTAGTACATATTCAAACTTATTTCAAGCGTTGAGTTGTTTATGATTGTTAAGTAGTATTGATTTAATTATGTTATTTAATCACAACGTGGTTGAATAAAATCGTATTCTTAGCGTTATTTATTTGGCCAAATAAACATCGCCTATTTATTATATGAACTTATTCTAATTCACATCACCTTAGCAAAAAAAATCGTTATGCTATTATATTAATTTGTCCATTTATGTTTATGTCAGTTAGTTAATATTGAATAAGCATTATATTAGCTATCGAGTGCTAATTGTTTGTATATGTGTGCGCGCACGTGTCTGCTTATGTAAATATCGGTGCTTTGACTAAAAAGTCAAATTGGATATATGGTAGCATATTATGTACTAAAGTGATCGCTAAGCCCTATTAAAATAAATGTTTTAAGTCCTTAGTATTCTGTTAATGATGTTTTAAAAGTCACTTTATAATTTAGCTATGTTGTTCTTTAAGGATAAATATTCTATTAATATCATCTAGAGTAAATTGTTATATTAGCATTGCTTGAAGTCAATTAAATTATCTTAAAATTATGTTTTAAGTTAAATATTTGTTTTATAATTACTATGTACTTGATAGTGACTAAAAGATTTATTTATTTTTTCATATATAGTGATGATTTACATTTAAGGATTATTTATTTATTATTTTTTAAATTTAATAATCATTTATTTATAATGGTTAGAAGAAAATATAATTAAGTAATTTAGTTATATTAGTTTAAAGATTATTGTTGATTAATGGAAAAGGGTATCCACATCAATATCTTAGTTCTAGAAATCAATGGAAACTTCAACAAACTTACTCGTTCGTCTCTTTCCCTATTCTCCCTCCATCGCTCGACCCCATTTCGATTCGACTTTCTTCTCCCTCCCCCTCCTTTCACTCTCTCCTCCACGCTCGATGGCAAAGAAATGAATGTTGAAAAGTAAACTTGGTTTTAAATGAAAACAAACTAATTTGGTTTTATAAGTAAATGCCAATTATGTAATAAATTCTATCCTTGTTTTAGGAAAGACCAAAATCAAATAAATGATAATAAATTTTGGTCTATCAAAATATGCAATAGAATTGTCTAGAGAGAGAAGAGTGTAGAACACTGTCATGTTATATACAGATACTCTTTCATATGTTGTACCAATCAATGATCAAGCAAGAAAAAAGAATCAAGCAATAAAAGTATTTTTTCTCCTCCCTTAAAAATATTCTACTTTCTTCTAATTCGTTCCTCTTCCTCCATATAAAATTTTAACAAAGTGGTATCAGAGCTTGAAGATCCTAAGAGATGGCGAATAACAACGTTCCCATACCAGTTCCAATGCTTACTAAGACCAACTATGATAATTGGAACTTAAGAATGATGGCCCTCCTTGGAGCAAATCGTGTATGGCAGATAGTTGAGAAAGGCTATACTAAACCAGAAGATGAAAATAGTCTATCTCAAACCCAAAAGGATGAATTGGAAAATTTGAGGACAAGAGACAAGAAGGCTCTTAGTCTAATTTATCAAGCGTTGGATGATGATATTTTTGAAAAGATTTCAGAAGCAAAATCAGCAAAAGAAGCATGGGAAAAGCTTCGGGTGTCTTACAAGGGGGCAGATCAAGTCAAAAAGGTGCGTTTTCAAACATTAAGAGGAGAATTTGAATCTCTACACATGAAAGAAGGTGAACTTGTTTCTGATTATTTTTCAAGAGTTTTAGTTGTTACTAATAATTTGAAAAGAAATGGTGAAAAATTAGATGATGTCAGAATTATGGAGAAGATTCTTAGACCATTAGATCCAAAGTTTGAACATATTATCGCCATCATTGAAGAAACAAAAAACCTGGAGACCATGGCTATAGAGGAGCTTTTAGGCTCATTGCAAGCGTATGAAGAAATGAAAAAGAAGAAGGAAGAGACCGTGGAGCATGTTCTTAAGACACGAATTGATTCAAAAAGGAAGAAGGTAGTCAAAGCCAACAAAGATGGAGTCGTGGTCAAGAACGAGGAAGAGGACGCGGATATGGACGAGGTTGGAGGCCCAACTATGAAAACAATCAAAGCAATAATAATCAATGAGGAGAAAGCACAATTAGAGGTCGTGGGAGAGGCAATTCAAATTCAAGGAGTGACAAGTCACGGATCAAATGCTATAATTGCAACAAATTTGGACACTATGCTTCTGAATGTAGAGCTCCAAGAAACAATAAAGTTGAAAAGAAGACCAATTATGCTGAAGAAAGAATTGTTGTATATAACGGTGTTGTATACACAATTATATGATTTTTGTTTGATGATAACAACCAAATATATATTTATATAAATGTGTTTGTTATTGTACTGTTCATTACAACACAGACTGTAATATAATATTTATATTTAAATAGAATACGACTGTATACACATTCATATATTTATACAGTATTTTATTTAAATTGAATATTCTATTTCAACTTTCAAACAATACAATCTTTTATAACTCCACTATTTGAATACATCACTGATATACATTCACAGAACATTGTACTTGTAAATAAACAGAATTTAATAGACAAGTTTATTTGAACACAATAAAATAATATTTTATTTCGATCAAACTGGTTTATTACAATATTCAGTACAATTCACATATTCATACACTGCTCTTCACTACAACTCTCACACTCAGTTACAGTCACACAGTCACTCATATACACTGTCTCTCTGTTCTTCAGTTTCATTGTCTTCAGTCTTCTATAAGCTTCACAGTCAGTCCAGTCTTCATACCTGTCATATATAGAAACACACACACAGTACACTGCAATAGAAATGAAATAGAATACATGCAAATTTAAATTTTATTTTTTAGAAATTTTATTTGCCTCAGTTTTCTGGTGTGTTTCTCATCATTTTTCATGACTTGATCTGATCTGTGTCTAGTCAGTTTGGATATGTATAGTACAGGGACATGAAATATTCTCTGATGGCTGCATATACACACGTGTGCACTGCCACACCAATCAGTGTGCAACTGAGGAGTAGCCACTTGGACCATCTCGACTCAGTGCAAATCAGTGTGCAAATGTTCGAACCAACATAGCAACTCAATAGTCATGTTCATGGTGCAAACACACTCATGTATACGGTGCATCAAAACAGAACAAGCATAGAAGAATGGTTCAACCAAGAATAGTGGCTCAGCATGAACACAAGTGCAACAACAATGAAAATGGAGTATTTCAAAGCTAAATGGATATGCAACAACAATATGGCAAGACAGGAGGATACACAAGCATCAACAAGTGACTACATGTGCACATGAAGCTGCAAGTGGAGGTTCAGACAAACAAGAAAAGCAGTGTGTACATATACATGGAGACAGCAAGATGGTAAGTTCAAATGAATGGAAACATCAGTGAACTCAAACTAGTTCGAGCAACAGAATTGCAAGAGCATAAAGAGACAGGGTAACATGGGTCGAGCATATGGAAATGAACAGGTAGATACATATACATATTATTCATTCAATTCAGGTAAATGAATACAAGGTAGCATTTCAGTTTTGTTGAAACAAGTTGAAAATATACACAAATACAAATTTGTGTACAAGCATGATCATCAGGTTCACAATCAGGTGTTAATCAGCATTCAAGTCTTAAATTTGTTTTCTGAAATGCGAGTGTAGTGATAAAACCAGAACAGTGTGACCATTCAAGGGAAAGACAACATAAAAATCAAGTTTCCAGTTTTAACAAAGCTCTCAAGGAATTTTGAAGAGAGCCAATGCAAGGGGCATCAACACAGTAGCTATGAACACAGTTTCTATGGCAACAACATGATCAAAATAACAATATGGACAAAGTGGCAAACAAATAAACAAACACTTGGCAGAGATGTTCAAGTGATATTTGTGGCATGTTTTTTTTTAAAGAGCCAGATATTTTGTTTGCAAATCAGTTTTTTCAATGGAATACAATTCCAGAAATTACAAAGCATTTTTTTTGGCATACTGGTTATGGCAATAATTTAATTTGGCAAATTTTCTTCAACTCTTTCCAGTATTAACAAAATAAGTTTTTCAGAAAATTAAGAAAATGTTTTGGCATGTTTTCAAATTGATTCCAGTTTTACTTCAAGGAATAATACTTGGCAAGAATCAGGAAAATTGAAAACAGTTTTTTATGGCAAGTACTAATCTCATGCATGGCCATCAATCAAACAAAACAAGGCAACATCATTCACAAATTCAAAGACAGAATTTTCGGCACAAACATGAATGATTTAATCTGTGTTTAAGGCATGCAGAAATTATGGTTGGAAATCAAATATTGCCTTCAAATCTAGCAATGGGAAAAACTGTTTCCAGTTTTGAACAACGTTTTTTTTTTACAAGCAAAAAATCCATTTTTGGGACAATGGCATCAATTTTTGGCAAGAAATCAAGTAATCAAAGAAATGAGTCACGACATAATCTCAGAAGGGACAACAAATAATATATTTCTAGTATGACTCGATTTCAATCACAAGAATCACACAAGTACAATCATTCAGCCGAGAATTCAAAAGGGGGAAACAAGCATAATCAGGCCAAGTTATTTTTAAAACGAAATCAGAGTTTAGGGTTTTCGGATATACCCCATATTTATACACACCAAATTCATCATAGGCAACACACAGCAAATCGAAAACCAACCCAACATCTCAAATCGAAAACCCAAGCATCAATAAATCAGAAGGTAGAGCAATTGAAGTTTAAATTCACTTACAACGTTTCATTAGGGTTTCGATCGAGTGCCAGAGAGGGAAGCCAAATCGAAGCACGAGAAAGCTACCATGTCTTGAGCTTCAGAGAGACAGATTTGATCATTCAAGCATCTCGATTTGAGGAGGATTTCAGAAACCCTAATCCCCTTTGTATTGCCGCCATTTTTGTTTCCTAGAGAAATAAAGAAATAGATCGGGCTAAAACAAAGAGAGTGGATCAACTTTGAAAGGGGTCGGCCAACATAGTTCTAAAAGGGGATGACCCCTTATATTTAAAATCCTAGGGTTTTCTTTGTTTATCTAATTTTGTTTTGTTTTTAATTTTCTTCTGTAAACAATTCTGAACAGTTTTTCTAGAAGTCTGTAGAATTCTAGAGTTCCAGTCAGGGTGTTGACTGACAGTCCACTAGAGTCTGTAAATTCTAGGGTTACGAGTTACAGGGTTTGTAATTCGGGAAATCTGATCGAGGGGATATCAGTCAGTCTAGGGTTTTGAGCGTAGGGTTAGGACAGGAGCAGGCACTGCGAGTGTACATGGTCTTGTATGCGGGATCTGTTTATAACACCTAGTAGAAACCTTAGGAATGCAGCAGTAGGCAGGGTTTTGCCGAAGCTGGGTATATCTGTGTGTGATTTATTTTCTGCACGTTTATTTCTGCTGCATTCTGTGATCTGTTTATTATTTTAATATCCTGTCAGTTTTTCAATACAGTTTAAAAACTGTGATAAACCCTATTCACCCCCCTCTAGGGTTAATCTAGATCCAACAGTGGTATCGGAGCAGGTATTCCATTAACTCTAGAGTAATGGTGATTCCTAGTTGTCAACCGATAGAGAGTCAGTCCAGTTCATCTCCAACTATTTTCACTGGAACAGATTTTTTAAACTGGAAATCCAAAATGGAATTTTATTTAAAATCTGTTAATATTAAATGTTGGGATGTTGTTATCAATGGGTACGATATGGTAGATAAAGTTTTTAATTCCCGTGCTACACATATTCCTTATTCTTATCTGGATAATGATCAATATAGTCTGATTTCCCATTGTTTAACTGCGCAGGATATCTGGACAGCTCTCAATACGAAGTATGGACAAATTGACAACAACTACTCAAAACCCTGAAATGTCAACTCATATTCAGAGTTTTGTTTAACAGGATTTACAAATGGAACTTCAGATGAATCAGATGATGGAGAATCAACAAATGCTAAAACAGAAAATTTCTCATATGAAGATCTGGTTTACATGTGTCTTGATTTAACGAAATCTATTGATAAACTCCAACTGAAAAATAAGTCTCTGAAATGTAAGAATTTTGAGTTGACCAGCAAAATTGATGATTTGGAATCACAACTTGAATATGCTAAATATTCTTCAAATTCTGTTTGCAAAAATTGTTTGAAACTGAAAACCAATCTTGTTCATCTCAATAAAAATATTCAAAAGTTTGAAAATGAAATTCTAATTTTAAATGAGAACAAGACTGAGTTGTCAGATTTGAATAACCTTCTGCAAAAGGAATTTGAAAATTTTAAAACAGATATAAATTCCAAATTTGAAATTGCTGAAAAGGAGAACTTGTTAAAATCAAATTTGATTTTGAAAGAACTTGAAAATGAGATTGAAAAATCCAAGAATTTTGAGTCTGAAAAACAAAAACGATTTGAACTTGAAATTTCCGAATCCCAAGCCAAAATTAAATTGCTTGAAAATGAGAATTTGGTTTTGAAACAGTCCAACGCTGAACAGAAGATCGCTATAAATAATTGCTCAAATTTACTAAAAGAAAAAAGCGATCTAAAATCCAAAATTCAACGATTAGAATCAACTTTGGATAAATTTTCCAATGGGGAAAAATCGTTGAATATGCTGTTACAAAACCAAGTTTCTATTAGAAATAAATCTGGTCTTGGCTTTGAGAAAAATGATGTTTTTGGAAAACAAAATTCAATTGATTTGAAAAATCCTTTAGACTGCTTTGGAAAGAATCGATATGGAAATTCAAACTCTGATAATCGCAAAGGATTTTTGAATCATTAACATGATGAGAATTTGTTTTATAATAATCTATTTGAACAATCCTGGATCCCAAAAAGGAATAAAACAAAGTTTGTTAAATTCAAACAGATCTGGGTTCCTAAAGGTACAAAGTTGAATTCAGATGGGTTGTTGTATAAACAAGTTTGGTTACCAAAATATGTGAATAAAACTGTGAGTGGTTTTACAAACTTTGTTAGACCACTCGATCCCCTAAACCATTAGGTACCTGAGGGGGCTGAGGAGTTGCTGTGCAGAAAGAGAAACTGAATTCAAACTGCTTCATATCATGGAATCATTCACAACTCCTTATCCAAGACTGTTGAGTTAGAGATTCTGATTTACATTGGATTCTGGTATGATCTCTAAACTCACCTCTGTAAATATTTTCTGTTTTGATTTTTTTTCTTTTGCTTATTTCTTCTTCTTCTCCCTTCTATCTCTTTCTTCTGTCTTTTCTGATTTGATTTATCACTGCCATATTTTTTTTGTGCTTCTTGAATTGCAGTATTCATGATATTCTGGAAATTTGTTTTGTGTGTATAGAACTCTGATGTTATAATCTCTTCCAGATCTTGAATTTAATTTTTGTATATATCTGCAATTGTTGTGAAGTTTAGTCCTCTAATTATCTGAATTCTTAACAGTGCTGAAGAATTAATATCATATCTTGAACACTGTTATTTTGAATTCTAAATTTTTGAAGATTTGAATAATTAATGAAATTTCACACATTTATGCTGTTTTGAGTTTCCTCTAATTCAGTTTGGGAGGGCTTGAAAATTTATACTCATTACAGCACATTATCATTTCACAGTTGTGATAATTTCATTGGTTTTTTGATTGGCTTGGATTTTTTTTTTGACCTGTCTTGAATCAGTGATACATCTTGAAATTTCATCATTATTCATGATTATTATGATTGAAATTAGTTTTTGTTTGAAATCATTTGAGATTCTAGATATTTTGAATATCACACACCACTTAAAAATTGAAACTATCAATCTTGTGTGAATAATTCTTTATATCTCAAATTTGACATTGTTTCAAATGATTTCAAATAAATATTTTTGGATCATGAATTATCTTTCAAACTTGATGTAAATATGCTGAAAAATTCTTTGGGCTTGTCAGAAATAATTTGGAAAAATTCTTTGAAAAATCGGTCTTGAAACTCATCGTTATTCCATGGTTAATTATATCTGTTTGTTTAAACTCATTTGAAATTATTGATCTACTGAATCACACACACATCTTGAATATGAAATTAATAATCTGGTGTGATCGATTCATTGAATTCTGATATCTTCATATTCATCAAATGATTTTAAATAAACGGTATTTATTTTTAATCTCGGGTCATGAATCATCATCCTGACAAGTCTGATTTGAAACTGTTTCTACTGTGTTGCTCTGATACTGTTTTTTTAAAAAATGTTTGTTCGGAATCACATGCTTACTGCTCTGATACATATGCATAATCTATTATCTCGTCTGTTTTGGGCTTGGTACTTAATAATTCTTTTGTCTATGACATTCTTGTTCAGTATCATGTTAGAATTCCTCGTAAATAGAGACACCATACACATTTTTTTCCCTTGTATAAATCTGTATAAATTCTTCTTGTAATTGATTTTCAATTTTAAAATTATTTATTTTTAATTCATTCAGAAATTGAAATCAATATACAATTTGTGTTGTGTTTATAATTCATCAAAATTATTATCAGTTTTTGAAATTGTGATGAATTGTGACTGCAGTATATTTCACAACAAGAGGAGATTTTATTTGGATTTTCATGATGGTTGAATATTTATTATAATATCTTTGAACTGGCAATTATTTCACGACCATCTCCTTTATCTATCACCCGTCTGCCATCCATCATGATTTTATATTAATGTGGAGAGTTTATTTTTTTTAAAGAAAAAAAACATCTTGTTTTAAAACAGTGAAAATTATTTGTGATAGAAATGGGACTATATTATTATTCAGATTTAGTGAGAATTGAAAATTTTCAATAATCCCTGTACAGTCGAGCTTATTTCATATTATAATTAATTTAGAAATTTATTTCACAGTCCATTTCTGTGCCTACCACATTTCTATCATCCATATTGGTTTCATATACCGAGGAGTTTTTTTTCTTTTATAAAGCTGAAAATGATAAAAATATAATTAATATATAAGAGTGTCTCTAACCTCATTTAAAAATCCAAGCTCAGGTTATGCATGGTTATGAGACGTCTTATAATTTAAGCTGCGACTGATCCCATTTAAAAATCCAAGCTCTAGTTATGCGTGGTCAGTGTGCTCTTAAATAAAAAGGAAATAAAGTGCTAAAAATAGAAATAAATTTTGAAATTCTTCTCAGTGTATAAAAACCAGCCTATCAATCTATCTTTCTAATCTGTGAAATGTGTTGAAATATTATGACGTATTATGATTTGTTGATTGATAGATATTGGGATTTGAGATTATTCGATCTTGTCACTTAAATTGAATTATTAATTATAGCTCAAATCCATCACTGTTTTTGTGCTTTATTTTTATAAAAATCCTTTGAAAATAATTGGAAATAATTTGTTTTAACTCTCTCCTCTCCATTTTATATAAAATTCATCGTATATCCATCATTCTCTAAAATGTGAAATATGCCACCAGTTGTTAGAATATTATGATTTTTGTTTGACTGATTGAAATTTATGATGACCGTTTTTCCTCTTAAGATGAAATTATATTTTAAGTCAATTTTCATCTGTATTTTAAAATCTGTATCCTTTTGATGATAACAAAAGGGGGAGAATGGATTAGATTTATGAGTGAATATTTTATAAATATCTTTAATTTTGAAAATTTATTCATACATTTCACTCATGCACAATTATAGGGGGAGTTCTGTTGTAGGGGGAGCATTTAAATAGGGGGAGTTCAAATATTCACGAACAAACACATTTATTATATTCAGAATCTTTTATTTGTTTGTCATCATCAAAAGGGGGAGATTGTTGTATATAACGGTGTTGTATACACAATTATATGATTTTTGTTTGATGATAACAACCAAATATATATTTATATAAATGTGTTTGTTATTGTACTGTTCATTACAACACAGACTGTAATATAATATTTATATTTAAATAGAATACGACTGTATACACGTTCATATATTTATACAGTATTTTATTTAAATTGAATATTCTATTTCAACTTTCAAACAATACAATCTTTTATAACTCCACTATTTGAATACATAACTGATATACATTCACAGAACATTGTACTTGTAAATAAACAGAATTTAATAGACAAGTTTATTTGAACACAATAAAATAATATTTTATTTTGATCAAACTGGTTTATTACAATATTCAGTACAATTCACATATTCATACACTGCTCTTCACTACAACTCTCACACTCAGTTACAGTCACACAGTCACTCATATACACTGTCTCTCTGTTCTTCAGTTTCATTGTCTTCTGTCTTATATAAGCTTCACAGTCAGTCCAGTCTTCATACCTGTCATATATAGAAACACACACACAGTACACTGCAATAGAAATGAAATATAATACATGCAAATTTAAATTTTATTTTTTAGAAATTTTATTTGCCTCAGTTTTCTGGTGTGTTTCTCATCATTTTTCATGACTTGATCTGATCTGTGTCTAGTCAGTTTGGATATGTATAGTACATGGACATGAAATATTCTCTGATGGCTGCATATACACACGTGTATAGATATACACGTGTGCACTGCCACACCAATCAGTGTGCAACTGAGGAGTAGCGATTTGGACCATCTCGACTCAGTGCAAATCAGTGTGCAAATGTTCGAACCAACATAGCAACTCAATAGTCATGTTCATGGTGCAAACACACTCATGTATACGGTGCATCAAAACAGAACAAGCATAGAAGAATGGTTCAACCAAGAATAGTGGCTCAGCATGAACAAAAGTGCAACAACAATGAAAATGGAGTATTTCAAAGCTAAATGGATATGCAGCAACAATATGGAAAGACAGGAGGATACACAAGCATCAACAAGTGACTACATGTGCACATGAAGCTGCAAGTGGAGGTTCAGACAAATAAGAAAAGCAGTGTGTACATATACATGGAGACAGCAAGATGGGAAGTTCAAATGAATGGAAACATCAGTGAACTCAAACTAGTTCGAGCAACAGAATTGCAAGAGCATAAAGAGACAGGGTAACATGGGTCGAGCATATGGAAATGAACAGATAAATACATATACATATTATTCATTCAATTCAGGTAAATGAATACAAGGTAGCATTTCAGTTTTGTTGAAACAAGTTGAAAATATACACAAATACAAATTTGTGTACAAGCATGATCATCAGGTTCACAATCAGGTGTTAATCAGCATTCAAGTCTTAAATTTGTTTTCTGAAATGCGAGTGTAGTGATAAAACCAGAACAGTGTGACCATTCAAGGGCAAGACAACATAAAAATCAAGTTTCCAGTTTTAACAAAGCTCTCAAGGAATTTTGAAGAGAGCCAATGCAAGGGGCATCAACACAGTAGCTATGAATACAGTTTCTATGGCAACAACATGATCAAAGTAACAATATGGACAAAGTGGCAAACAAATAAACAAACACTTGGCAGAGATGTTCAAGTGATATTTGTGGAAAGTTTTTTTTTAAAGAGCCAGATATTTTGTTTGCAAATCAGTTTTTTCAATGGAATACAATTCCAGAAATTACAAAGCAATTTTTTTGGCATACTAGTTATGGCAACAATTTAATTTGGCAAATTTTCTTCAACTCTTTCCAGTATTAACAAAATAAGTTTTTCAGAAAATTAAGAAAATGTTTTGGCATGTTTTCAAATTGATTCCAGTTTTACTTCAAGGAATAATACTTGGCAAGAATCAGGAAAATTGAAAACAATTTTTTTATGGCAAGTACTAATCTCATGCATGGCCATCAATCAAACAAAACAAGGCAACATCATTCACAAATTCAAAGACAGAATTTTCGGCACAAACATGAATGATTTAATCTGTGTTTAAGGCATGCAGAAATTATGGTTGGAAATCAAATATTGCCTTCAAATATAGCAATGGGAAAAACTGTTTCCAGTTTTGAACAACGTTTTTTTACAAGCAAGAAATCCATTTTTGGGACAATGGCATCAATTTTTGGCAAGAAATCAAGTAATCAAAGAAATGAGTCACGGCATAATCTCAGAAGGGACAACAAATAATATATTTCCAGTATGACTCGATTTCAATCACAAGAATCACGCAAGTACAATCATTCAGCCGAGAATTCAAAAGGGGGAAACAAGCATAATCAGGCCAAGTTATTTTTAAAACGAAACCAGAGTTTAGGGTTTTCGGATATACCCCATATTTATACACACCAAATTCATCATAGGCAACACACAGCAAATCGAAAACCAACCCAACATCTCAAATTGAAAACCCAAGCATCAATAAATCAAAAGGCAGAGCAATTGAAGTTTAAATTCACTTACAACGTTTCATTAGGGTTTCGATCGAGTGCCAGAGAGGGAAGCCAAATCGAAGCACGAGAAAGCTACCATGTCTTGAGCTTCAGAGAGACAGATTTGATCATTCAAGCATCTCGATTTGAGGAGGATTTCAGAAACCCTAATCCCCTTTGTATCGCCGCCATTTTTGTTTCCCAGAGAAATAAAGAAATAGATCGGGCTAAAACAAAGAGAGTGGATCAACTTTGAAAGGGGCCGGCCAACATAGTTCTAAAAGGGGATGACCCCTTATATTTAAACTCCTAGGGTTTTCTTTGTTTATCTAATTTTGTTTTGTTTTTAATTTTCTTTTGTAAACAATTCTGAACAGTTTTTCTAGAAGTCTGTAAAATTCTAGAGTTCCAGTCAGGGTGTTGACTGGCAGTCCACTAGAGTCTGTAAATTCTAGGGTTACGAGTTACAGGGTTTGTAATTCGGGAAATCTGATCGAGGGGATATCAGTCAGTCTAGGGTTTTGAGCGTAGGGTTAGGACAGGAGCAGGCGCTGCGAGTGTACATGGTCTTGTATGTGGGATCTGTTTATAACACCTAGTAGAAACCTTAGGAATGCAGCAGTAGGCAGGGTTTTGCCGAAGCTAGGTATATCTGTGTGTGATTTATTTTCTGCACGTTTATTTCTGCTGCATTTTGTGATCTGTTTATTATTTTAATATCCTGTCAGTTTTTCAATACAGTTTAAAAACTGTGATAAACCCTATTCACCCCCCTCTAGGGTTAATCTAGATCCAACAAGAATTGTAGAAGATGGCACATTATTATTGGCCCATAAAGAAAATGAAAAAGGGGAGGACAATCAATGGTATCTAGATAGCGGAGCAAGCAACCATATGTGCGGAAGAAAAAATATGTTTGTGGAGTTTGATGAAACAATAAAAGGCAATGTGGCGTTTGGAGATGAATCAAAGGTAGCAGTGAAAGGCAAAGGTAATGTTCTTATTAAATTGAAGAATGGAGAGCATCAATTTATTTCTAATGTTTACTATGTGCCAAACATGAAAAGTAACATCTTGAGCTTAGGACAACTCCTAGAGAACGGTTATGATATTCAATTAAGGGATAAAAGCCTTTCCATAAGAGATAGTACAAGCAATCTCATTACTAAGGTACCAATGTCAAAAAATAGAATGTTTGTGCTCAACATTCAACATGATGTCGCCCAATGTCTTAAGGCGTGCTACCAAGATGTCTCATGGCTTTGGCATCTTCGTTTTGGACATCTTAACTTCAAAGGATTGGAATTTCTCTTTAAGAAAGAAATGGTGAGAGGATTGCCTTGCATAAATCATCCCAATCAACTGTGCGAAGGATGTTTACTTGGGAAGCAAGTCAAAATGGGCTTTCCAAAGGAGTCATACTCAAGGGCCAAGAAACCATTAGAACTCATACATACAGATGTGTGTGGACCAATCAAGCCAAGCTCGCTAGGTAAAAGTAATTATTTCCTTCTTTCTATTGATGATTTTTCAAAAAAAAACGTGGGTGTATTTTTTGAAGGAGAAATCAGAGGTATTTGAGAACTTCAAGAAGTTCAAGGTTCATGTTGAGAAGGAAAGTGGCCTTATGATAAAAGCCATGAGATCTGACCGTGGAGGAGAGTTCACATCAAGAGAATTTCAGAAGTATTGTGAAGATAATGGAATTCGACGCCAACTAACAATGCCTAGATCTCCTCAGCAAAATGGAGTAGTAGAAAGGAAGAATAGGACAATTGTTGAAATGGCAAGGAGCATACTCAAAAGTAAGAGACTACCAAAGGAATTTTGGGCGGAAGCTGTGGCATGTGCTGTTTATCTATCAAACCAATCTCCAACAAGAAGTGTGTGGGGGAAGACACCACAAGAAGCATGGAGCGGAAGGAAGCCTGGCAATTCTCATCTAAGAGTTTTCGGAAGCATAGCTCATGTACATGTACCGAATGAAAAGCGAAGCAAATTGGATGATAAAAGTGAAAAATATATTTTTATTGGTTATGACACAAATTCTAAAGGCTATAAACTTTACAATCCCGATACAAAGAAGATAATAATTAGCCGAGATGTTGTATTCGATGAAGAAGGAGAATGGGATTGGAAATCATATGATGAGAATTACAACTTCTTTCCATATTTTGAAGAAGATGGGATACAACAACCAAGGATCAAACAATCAAGTGAAGAGCCTACTTCCCCACTAGCTTCACCAACAACAAATTGTCAAGAAGATGGGAGCTCAAGTGAAAGGGTTCCTCGTTTTAGAAGCCTTCAAGAAATTTATGATGTAACAGAAAACCAAGACAATATTACTCTTTTTTGTCTTTTTGCAGATTGTGAGCCCATAAATTTTCAAGAAGCTTTACAAAAGAAGAATTGGAGAGATGCTATCGACGAAGAAATTAAGGCGATCAAGAAAAATGACACATGGGAGCTAGCTTCACTTTCAAAAGGACATAAGGCGATTGGTGTCAAGTGGGTGTACAAAGTAAAGAAAAATGCCAAAGGAGAAGTTGAAAGATACAAGGCAAGATTGGTAGCAAAAGGCTATATTCAAAGAGCTGACATTGACTATGAAGAGGTATTTGCTCCAGTTGCTCGATTAGAAACTGTAAGATTGATAATTTCTTTAGCAGCTCAAAACAAGTGGAAGATACATAAAATGGATGTGAAGTCTGCCTTCCTAAATGGAATTCTTGAAGAAGAAGTTTATATCGAGCAACCACAAGGCTACGAAGTCAAGGGAGAAGAAGACAAAGTTTTAAAGCTAAAGAAGGCACTTTATGGGTTGAAACAAGCTCCAAGAGCTTGGAATGCTTGAATTGATAAGTATTTGAAAGAGAGAAACTTCATTAAATGCCCATATGAGTATGCACTCTATATTAAAATCCAAAATGGTGATACATTGATTGTATGTTTGTATGTAGATGACTTGACTTTTACAGGTAGCAATCCAAGCATGTTTAAAGAATTTAAGAAAGAGATGACGAAGGAGTTTGAGATGACTGATATTGGGTTCATATCTTATTACCTTGGCATTGAAGTAAAACAAAAAGATGAAGGCATTATAATCACTCAAGAAGGCTATGCTAAGGAAATATTGAGAAAGTTCAGAATGGATGACTCTAATCCAGTTTGCACGCCAATTGAATGTGGAATCAAATTGTTAAGGCACGAAGAAGGAGAAAAAGTAGATGCTACACTTTTCAAAAGCTTGGTTGGAAACTTGAGATATCTAACGTGCACAAGGCCCGACATTCTATATGCGGTTGGAGCTGTAAGCCGATACATGGAGGATCCAACCACAACACATTTGAAGGCAGCAAAGAGGATTCTTCGCTATGTTAAAGGGACAATAAACTTTGGTTTGTACTACTCTGTTTCTGATAATTATGATCTTGTTGGATATAGTGATAGTGATTGGCGTGGAGATATAGATGACCGGAAAAGCACAAGTGGTTTTGTGTTCTACATGGGAGACACAGCTTTCACATAGACATCGAAAAAACAACCAATTGTCACGCTTTCTACATGCGAAGCAGAGTATGTAGCGGCTACTTCATGTGTTTGCCATGCAATTTGGCTAAGGAACTTGCTAAAAGAATTAAATTTACAACAAAAGGGGCCGACCAAGATTTTCTTGGATAACAAATCAACAATTGCTTTGGCCAAAAATCCAGTCTTTCATGATCGAAGCAAGCATATTGACACACGTTATCACTACATTAGAGAGTGCGTCACTAGAAAGGAAGTGCAGCTAGAGTACATGAAGTCCAATGATCAAATTGCTGATATTTTCACCAAGCCGCTCAAGTATGAAGATTTTATCAAGTTGAGAAATTTGCTTAGAGTAATAGAACCAAGTTTACGGGGGGATGTTGAAAAGTAAACTTGGTTTTAAATGGAAACAAACAAATTTGGTTTTATAAGTAAATGCCAATTATGTAATAAATTCTATCCTTGTTTTAGGAAAGGCCAAAATCAAATAAATGATAATAAATTTTGGTCTATCAAAATATGCAATAGAATTGTCTAGAGAGAGAAGAGTGTAGAACACTGTCAGGTTATATATAGATACTCTCTCATATGTTGTACCAATCAATGATCAAGCAAGAAAAAAGAATCAAGTAATAAAAGTATTTTTTCTCCTCCCTTAAAAATATTCTACTTTCTTCTAATTTGTTCCTCTTCCTCCATATAAAATTTTAACAATGAAAACGTAAAGCCTATTTCTTAAACAACGCGACTTGATCTAGGCGTACATCTTGGAATTCTGAGAATGAGCAAGATTTCGAAGTTGTTAACGCTGGTGCTCTTGTAGACATTCCGGTTATATAAAGCCTCGCAGTTGGCCTTGCCTCATACACGATTTCTGCTCCTCTAATGGCCTAACTGTACCCTGTAATTCCTCTCTTTCTTCGATGCTTTCTGATGATCATCCATAAGAACAATGGAGTGTGGAAAACGGTAGTGAACTTAATTTGCATGGTGTTATTACCGTTAGTAGTAATAGTGTCAGTGAGGAGCATGGCTGTGTCAACCTAACTCAGGCCTATACAGTGAAAATGTGGTTAGAGATGTTGTGGCTAGTGGTTTAGTTATGCGTGATTTTCCTGATCTAAAGAACGCCAATTGTTTGTGCAAATGCTGAACCCCGAGCCTCAAGTTTCTGCAAAAAAACTGTTAACTTCCAGATACATTCAAAATCCTTCTCTTCCCAAATGGACTTCTTTCTTTACCACCTTTTTTCGAAGTGCATTTTTTTACACTCCACGTGAGTTTGTCTCTTCCTCAAGTGACATGGTCCTGCCGCCCGACATAGTTCTAAAGTGTGCCAATTATTGGAAAGGCTTGTTGGTTGGATTTTTTTTCTTGATTCGAAGGTTTCGTTTTATGATGTTCATGATCACCGTCAAAGTGTTTGAAAGCTTAAGGGAGGTTTGTCTATCAATTTTATGGATGGTTTGTTTTATTTTAAATTTTCGAATGCGGAAGAAAGAAGGAGACTGCCTGAATTTGAACCGGCAATTATTGGAGGCAAGCCTTTTACTATTAAAATATGGAGTCCAATAGTTAATAGAGCAAGAGAGCAATTACTCCAATATGGGCAATTTTCACGACGATTCCCTTTATTCTTCAGACATTGTTAGGTCCAAACTGGCTTGCTAGTAGAGTCAGTAAATTCAAATATTTTGATGCCAATACTATCGTAAAGAAAAATCTTGTCTGTGCTAAAGCTTCTGTAGAGATTACTCTGGATATCTGCTTCACTCCAAGATTAAAGTTTCCATTGAAGGTATTGATATGTATGTTGATGTCAAATACTCTTGGCAACCTAAGATTTGCATTACTTGACATTCCTTTGGCCATTTTCCCACAGTGTGTAAACTATCTTCTGATTATCCTATTCCCAAAAAAATCCCGCTCCACAGGCTGCTTATTTGTACATAGGTCCGAAAACCTAAGGTATCGGTGGATGTTTAGAATATGTCTGAGCTTTGATGTTATTGAGTGGAGTTCTCATTAGAAGTCGTGGATCCTTGACCAATCTGACATGCACTATGATCCAATCCATAAGGACCTTTTCATGTTTGTTAGTGTTAATGGTGGTGAGTATAAGCGATTGCATTACTATGATGATAGGTCTGATCTGATTTTATGTAGAGACGGTAAATTTAATGAAATTAATACGGCTGTTCTAGAAGACGAAAGTTGGGATAGGAAGCTTATCTATGACAAGAGCTATTCTTCTGATGTGCCAAACCTAGTCGCTCGCGTTGCAAGTTTATTGCATGACACATGACCTGGATCTCCTTCCGCCTGCATCTATTCTTTCTCTACGAAGGCAGATTAGCTCATGACATCTAATAACTGAAGTACTCTGCTTCACTCTTATTTTATTTTGTATAGTGGTTTAGGCGCTATAAGTTTATCTATAGCTATTGGGTGCCTATGCAGAATACATGTTTTCATTATAGTAGTAAAAAGCGGCATGGACCATAATAAAATCCGGCTTTCCTTATGAAAAAAGTTATTTATTGATGATGTTCGGAAGGTTAGTTAATATTGCAAAAATAATTTTTTATTCTATTAGCATGGTTCATAATAAGATTATTTCTTATTACATATTTGAAAGTGATTAATCGCTTTAAGTAAAATATTCGTAAATGGTATGTTATCTTATGAAGGGTTTTTTCTTTATAAATAAGATTATGAAAAGAAGTATTCTACTTTACATTTTTGTAAAGAAAATTTGTAATAAATATTTTATTTAAATCTTCCATTAAGAACTTTATAAATAATTTTACCTTATAAACGATGTTAATTTAAATAAAAGCTTACACATATATATATATATATATATATATATAATAGTGAGATTGTAATTAAGCATTTCTAGAAATTTATAAAGGGATTTAAAAATGTGGATTGGGTTTAAAAAGAAATTTATTAAAGGATTTATAGAAGAGATTATAAAGATTCTTAACTCTAGTAGTATAGACATTTAATTTACACTTAACAACAAAGGAACCATGTTTGGATTTACTTGTATATTAGTATTTTTCCTAGATGACTTTGTTTGATCCTTTAATATGATTTAGATTAAGAAAGCTTTCCTTAATGATTTGTGAATATACTTATGCCAATGAGATAAGTATATGAGTATTTTAATTAATATTCCTGAAAGAGATTTTTTAAAGAAATTCTTATTTGGCCAAGGCTTGGTGATTGCTAGGGAAAATAAAAAATTCTTGAATGATCGTTGTTTATACATTTGATAGTTAAATAACCGACTGCCAAATTTTAGTTAATTTTGACTTTGGAATATATATGTACAACAAATGATAAGAAAACTCGTTCTCGTAAATGATTAAGAAATGAACTCCACACTTATATATTGTCGGTTTATTCTTCAAGGAACCGAAGTAGAGTTTTTCGAAAACTACTTATTGTCATTTCGAAGAGACCGCAATCAGATATAGTTGAATGATGCATTTGAACTGAAAATATCTTGAAAATGAAGTTATACAGTTTTGTCCAGACCTAGAACGAACTTGTATGGATGAATGCTTGAATTGCATATATGCTTGGTAGGTAGTGTTAGCATTCCAAGGGGGTCTGCTATTTAAAAGCTAAAATTTGACATTTATCCTCATCACTGGTACATGACCAAAGCAGGGACATATGGCAGGGTGATGTGAGTGGCTCACATTAGGATATGATTATCTTGTATCAAGTGTCGATGTTTTTGTATGCTTTAAGGCCCATTATGCTTGTTTATCAACCGGGATGATCATATTCATTGATACCCATTTCTGGACTAGGACCGGTCTTAGGTAGCTGAGGTGCAAATTAAGGTAGCCTCGTGTACATTTTATCTAGAAGTGTGCGGATTCGATGGATAAAGCCTTACCCTTTTAAAGATCAATTCTCCAATACATGCTTGCATATTTGGCTGATCACATATTACATTGGAACATGAGATATAAGCATTCCAACTATGTTAATATATTTATTTGTGAATTTTAGCCATTATTATATTATCATTGGATTAATAATAAAAATTGTTCTGGTCATCCTAATGTAAAAACCCAATCTATGCTTATTCCAGCGTATTCTTACGAGTAGGGGTGTAAATCGATCGGACCGGATGAAGGTGTGTTCAGTTTCTGTCCTAAAAATATTCGGACCGGACACAGACTGAACAAAATTTTTGCTCGGACAAATTTCGTTGTCCTAATTCGTGTTCTAAATAAAATCGATCGGACACGGACATATGTTTTTCGGACATGGACACGAACGGACCCGGTCGGACTTGACTATTTATATAACATTCTATATATTTTATTAGATTTTCTCTCAACTATATACCGGATTACAAGAAATTTAAACGAATTCCAACGAGCTCAGGCCGAACATGATTTTTTCTCATACAAATTTTTTTGTCATAACTCGTGTCTTAAATAAGAATCGAACGGACTCGAAGGGACGTTTTTCGGTCACGAAAACGAACGGACGTCGGACATTCGTACAAAATTTACAGCCCTACTTACGAGATACCTTTGATTTCAAAGTTTTATATGTTAAACACGTTGATTACATGTAATTTGAGTTTTTCATGCTGGTTTGTCAAATTGATCTAAGGGTTAAATTTTATTTTATTTTTTGGGTCAGATCGAGTATATTTCCTGTTATATTAGGATTGCTTTGAAGCTTCAGAAGAGGAGCTGAAGGCCAAGATGTATTCTCATGTATTTCTTTATTTTTCATTGTATCTATTTGTTGTATTCATCGACATTTGTAAGGGCTGGCTATTATAACTGTCCAGGTTAATTTAAAGATTAGTTGTTGAATGTATGTATGAAATTTATCGTTTTATTTTGGGTAAATATTGTTGTTATATTATAAATTATTCATTCCACTACCAAATTTTGTTTTATATCTTCTTTTTGTCCCAACAATCTACTTCTGACACTTGATTGTTTAACGCGTGAATATCATGCATGATTAGTATCGACCTCTAAGCATCGAAAAAGCGGATCGTTATAACCAATAGTAGCCAATCTAGTAGCCAAATCTGCCTCTTCCATGTGCAAAAATCGAGAAGCTTTACATTAACTCTTCAATGGTAGACGGTCTCTTTTTTTAAGTGACCAACCAAACCTATTGTTGGGCGAACTTATTTTATTATTAGAGTTATCAATACGGTACCCTCTTTAAATTGCCAACTTGTGTAGTCACAACAATAAATTTCTTAAGAAAAAAATCTATGAAGTCTCTTCGAAATTTTGAAGCGCACTAGTTAATGACGATGTCTTTCAACTGTACAATCTAAACCTAAAACTGCTCCATAAACTTTTTAGTTTGTTGATCAAATGATGATACAGAACTCGACATGATTCAAGTGAACCATATCATTGCTACTATTTCTAGGAATATTGAAAAACACCAACATCTAACAATGCATGTTGCATGAACACTATCCATGTGTCATCCGTAATTCAATAAATGATGCCTTATATCAGTCATTCCATTACATGTAAACACGGCCGACATCACAATTTTTTTTGGTTGCTTCGCTTCAAGGATGTTTCCAATGAAGAGGGTCCGACTCAGTGATGAGCCCACTCCTTATCCCATCTTTGCTGGTTCTCAGCCAATAACTTTTTCACCATATCAACGACATGTACCTTACTGCTTTGGGTTACTGGACGGTGATCGTCACGATCATTTTCTGAGTGTTTGACTCTGCAAATCACCTCGTTTAGTTACATGTCGTCTATGTTCCATATCTCTGTAGAAACCATTTGTCCCGACCACCAACTACCTAAGCACTAGCCACTAATGGCGTTCCCTTCACTAGCATCAGCGTCCTACAATTCTACCTCGTCGTTAGACAAATTCAACACTACAATTAACATCTCGATACCAACATGTTTTTATATCGTCTGATTTGCTCCATCTTTCACAACACTTTTTTTGTTGCCTAAACCCCTTTGTGGATCGGTAGTTTTCTTTTTTTTTTTCTTTTCTATCTCATTATGTCAAAGACAAATTTTCTTCATTGGAATCAGAATATCATGATTTCCTTTAGGGTGCATTTGATTTACATATTTTAATTTGGAGTTTTTGCACATACAAAAGTACTGATGAAGAAAAAAGTCATTTTACAAAACGAAGTTATCACACAAAACTAAAAAAACTTTTTATTATTTTCCATATTTTGAGAAACAACCAAAGGACGATAACCAATTCATCTATCCACCATCCCGCGAACCCCTCCGTCATTTCCTCCGTCTTTAATTCGTCACCTCCGTTATATTTCAAATCTTTCTTTCATAATTAACCCCGAAAACTAAAAACTCAAAACAATAAGGGTGCGTTTGGTTTATATTTTTTTAATTTTAAGTTTTTGCCCATACAAAAATACCAATGACACACACTTATCGCGAAAACGATCGTTTTTAATTTTAAGTTTTCGCCCATACAAAAATACCAACGACACACACTTATCGCGAAAACGATCGTTTTACAAAATGAAGTTAACACACAAAACTAAAAACAACTTTTTATTGTTTTCTAAATTTTAAGAAACAACGGAAGGAATTCATCTATCAACCATCCTGCGGTCCCCTCCGTCACTCACTCCGCCTTTGATCATTCACCTTCGCTATACTTTAAATCCTTCCAATTTTCATACTTAACGCCGTAAACTAAAAACTCAAAACAAAAAATAAACCAAACACTAACTTCATAAACCAAACACTATCTTAAATTTTCCATTTCCTTTGTGATTCAATCCTTTATCAAGGTAGGGTGAATGCCGTTAATTTCTCCTTCATACTTCTCAACAGTTCCATTTGACACCTTTGTTGTTCTAGCATTTTTGGGTTCATATCCAGCATCATCCTTCTCATTTCAACTCTTGAAACTTCACCCAACTGAGATGGAGATCCTGATAGAGCAATCAAAAGTTAAGTTGTTTTGTCTGTAGTAATATGGTGATCTCTTTCTGCATTCAGTAACTGCACCAAATCTGGTTTTTCTTAGGGTCATATACTGTTGATCTGATAATATATTATTTTCAAATCCATGTAACCAGGAACCTTCAGCGAATAAATGATAGACCTAACTTTTCAAACTTTTCAAATCCAAAATAAAACCAAACATTTAGGTAGCGTTTGGTTTATATTGTGTTTTGCATTTTTAGTTTTTGGCGTTAATTCTGAAAGTTTGGAAGAATTGAAGTGTAGCGGTGGTGATGAATCAAAGGGAAAGGGAGTGATGGAGGGGACCACGGGATAGTGGATAGATGAATTTTCTATTGTCATTCCCTTATTTCTTAAAATATGAAAAATAATAAAAAGTTGTTTTTGGTTTTGTGTGTTAACTTCGTTTTGTAAAACAGTCGTTTTTCACGATATGTGTGCATCGTCGGTATTTTTGTATGTGCGAAAACTCAAAATTGAAAAATGTAAACCAAATGCACCTATAATGAGATCTAACTTTTCTGGCAAAAGCACCAAAGATGTTGCGCAACATCCTACATCAAAATGAAAAAGAAACAAATTCGATAGAAAACAAAAATAAAAAGTAGAAAGATAAAATATTTAAAGTGATTCGACCTCAATTCGATTTACTACGTCCACTGTCGACTATATTTTGACGTATTCGTCCAAGTAGAATCGAAATACAAAGTTCTCAGATTTAGAAATATATTGAAATTCGAGATCAATATCACTTCCAGACATAAAAACAAAATAGAGATTCCTATTACTCCCAAGGATGAGTAGTTTCAATTGAGTTCATTCTTCAAAGTCATTAGATCACTGAAGAACATGTAAAATAACGAATCCAAGCTCTTTTGACATAAATAAACAAGTAAAAATTAACATCCCTAATAAGTTGGCATCGACATAACCATGCAAAAACCAAGAAAAAATTAACATCCCTAACAAGTTGGATAGTTTCGATTTTGGATTCAAACTGAAGCACTTTCTTGTTCTAGATTGACAGCCCGCAATCAATCCCCCATCCCAATCCCAACCCGCTCCTCTCACAAACGAGATTGCCTACCCGATAGATACGGTTGAAGTATCTGCTATATAACTAGATATTTACAGTCAGGATATACTAACAGTTAACCATGTCAAAGGAATCTTTGGATCATATCTTGAATGAACAACCTGACGCCACCAGAACTATATTTGTTATACCAAAAATGTGGAAGTCTTCATTAAAAGGTCCTACAACAACAATAAAATGTGTATAAGGAGTGCCCCTCATGCTAACTGTGCACTTAAAAGTCTGCAATGCTTATTGTATTCTTCAGATTTGATTGGTTGGCATGGTTGAGCTGATTCTGTACCTTGTTTGTGAAGAAGTTTTCAAGCCTGGCAAAGATCGTAAGTTAATTCAAACTACTGAACTCAAATGGAGAATGTGAAGGTACAAACTTAAAATTACCTTATGGCGCATTTGTAGTAAATCGTCTCAGGAGAATTATATGTACGTGCATTTAAAAGCATCCTTTTGACATCTGCAAAAAAACATTTCAAAAGTAACGTAGTATTGCTCAGATTCTAATCTTTTTGCCATGGTCTTCAAATCTGGAAACACATAAAGTAATCTAATGTGAGCTTATAAATCATGTGTATAAATTCTAGAAAATGAGAAATGCCATGGAGTACTATATAATGACTATGCACGCAAAAAATAAAAGGTTCCCATTTGTTTTGGAGATAAAACTTGCAGGAACTTGGAAGCGTTGTTTTAACTCTTGCTTTACAACTGGAACTTTGTTGTCTTAAAATAGTTTTCAAGCCTGACCAAAAACCAACATATCTACCTTGATTTTAGCATTATAATAATGATACAAGTGAGCACGAGCGTTCTCCTCATGTCAGCAATTAACATATCGAATGTGTTGTTTAAAATGTTATTATTATTTAAAAAAAATAGACAGACCGGGGGGGGGGGGGGGGGGGGGGGGTTGAGGGGACAGATTCTAGTCTTTTAGACAGGATACTTAAATTGGCATGATATTTAAGTTCCATGACCAGTGTGCTATGTGCAGTTGGCAACAAAAGATGGTAAGCTTAAGCAATAAAGTATGTGTGTGGTATACTGATAAAAAGGAAACTGTTGGTCGATTGCCATTTTTGAAGTAGCAAGAAACTTTAAATTTGTTACATTTTTTAGACAAGATGTTCATCATAGTGCGGTCGAGAGGTAAGTGTTTATACTTTTACTGGTCTCATAAGAGATTGATTTTTTGTGTTTTCGTGGTATTTTCTTCTTTAATATGAGACTTTCAGATTTACAACTTCATTTTAGATTGCTATTTTAAATGTCAGCAAGTTAGATAAACAATCACAAATCAGATAGCTCAAATCAACAATGATTCTTGTGGATGGAGCAGGAAATATGATATCAGATATACATAATAAGCAACTATGAAAAACTGAATGTGAGAAATTAAATTAAGTGCACTAACCCATTGAATCTTTGGTAACATCGTAATAGTCAGGAACATCACGTGCATCAAACGGCTCCCTAAATGGCCATGCATCAGGATGATCATTCATTGCCTGAAATATGAGTCACCAGGTATATGTTATAAATGTAATGACAAGATATCACAATGAAAAAGTAGGATATCCAAAATTAAAAGATTCCTGCAAACTATTGTCGAATCAGTCGCTGCTTTCGGAACACTTGACAGAATTGCAGAAAACACATTAGAATGACTCTAAAATCCAATATCCCTCCCCCTCCCTCCCCCCCCCCCCCAAAACAAAAAAAAAAGAGAAAAAGCAGAACCAAAAAAGGATCAAGAAGGAAAAAAGGAAGTAGTCACCCGGAATCACATATTTGTCCATGGAATCCCCACTTCCAACCCCAACGGAGCCCACCCTTCCTAACCATCCATCATTACCATGGTAAGCTTATAAACATAAATATGGTTAGTACTTGGTAGAAACTATGGCATCAGTAGTCATAAAAAAAATCTCAAAACAAACCTACATAAACTAAATGTCTAATTGATTTGGATAAATGATGTAGAGCAAGTCTAACTACTAATCAATTCAAAAATATCACCACCGGAGAGTTAGCTTCAAGGTTTGAAGTTCCAACCAAAATCCTGAGCTTCTGGCTATTCCATTTCGGATTCAGTGGGGCCCAAACCAAAACTATGGTTTAATACTAAATAAATAAACATATAAATACTCTTTAAATTATACGGTAGAAACTCAAAACAAGAATTATTTTGAATATTATATGTATGAACATTCAAAATCTGAAATTAACATAGTAGAAGAATCATGAGATATATACCTGGAAAGTAGAAAATGTAGTAATGCATAGATATTTTTCAATGTTATAAATATTTATATCTGATTTTCCAGTTAAAGATAGGTTATGCATTTTATTTTGATAAACTAAACAAACATAAGTGTAACTATATGAAAAATATTTATCGAAATCCAAAACGAAAATTGAAACTGAAATACCCAAAATTTACGTATTACATCGAAATTCATAAAAAAATGAGACCAAGATTAAAATCGCGATCTCAAACCTTGGTTTGCTTATGAAACAATAAGCGCCAGCTCACTGTAGCGTTAGTCATTATACCAAATATCATACAAGAGAGTTTATAATAAATATTCAAAAAATACCTTTAGAAGAGCCCGCATAAAATCATTTAGCTGTTCACGGTAAGCAGCACTATCTGTAACAGTTGTTGCCTTGTATCGCGAGTGACCATACTGATCTGATGTCCAACCAGCCTCCTCTGCTCAGAAAATAGACATGTAACAAGCAAACATTTAGTACAAAATAATAATATTTGCGTATACCAAGTTCAATTGACTTGATCACAGGTCAAAAATGGTTACAAATTATCTAGATGTTAAAAGAAAAAAGATGGTTTATGTATGTGTGTATTATTATTTTCTAATACACACATACACATACATGCATACACTCATACACACCAATCCATACATACATACATATTTATGTATGTATGTATTACAAAGCAAGTAAAAGGTGGCAACTAATCACCATTCGACATTTGCTATGATTAGTATATTATACTCCCTACCTTTTCTTTTTTGTCAATTTAAAGATAAATATTTTCTTGCTTCGTTTAAGGTGAGCACCATATGGTTTTAACCAAAAAAATGACTTAACTAGTTTATTTTGTTACATTTGATTCACTTGTTTAAGTCATTTGGTCACCTAAATCTATGTCCTGTTTGTAAAGAACGTTCTTTCTTGGTTGTCAAATTAAATTGACTTGCCAAACTTTCGTTGCATCATTGAACTTAATAATATTGACATAACTTTTAAGTTTCATAGATTATTTAATCAGTACTGTTAATACAACAGTACTCAATAGACAGTCTTCTGAACATTGATTAACTAATGCCGATATAAATCAATTCCAACATCGTTGAGTTGACGATCAATTACAAATATCCCATGGGGAACATTCGACTCAATAAACATAAAATTTGTTTTTAAACTTAAGCATATAGAATATTTCAATAATTTAGTAGGACAATTTAAATGCAATTCAGTTCGGCTAAAAAATTGACAAAATCAATCTAGACTTGGTTTTTAATTTTTCCTATCTTATTTTTGATTTGGCACACTTTACTTCAGAACAACGTAATGCTCACCCCTAGGAATAGATTGCTGCAAGTCCATATTACACAGGTACCCTTTGTGTGTGTGTGTGTTCACATATAGGTGAGCGTTTAATGACACCCCAAACAGTTGGGCATCCCTTTTGCCCCCCCTGTTTTCCACCACAAGTTCCCCTCTCTCTCTCTGTAATATCCCGTGTTTTCAACGACCCAGGGATTTTCGGCCATCACATCGACATAGATACTTTTACCGTAACTCATGTCGACCTTCCAAACACCAGAAACCACTACAACAAATATACCATATTACAACGGTGCAAAAACGTTGTAAAAAGTTTTTACAACGGTGGAGCCACCGTCGTCTCTTAAGAAGTTGTAATAGACTAGAAACTTTTACAACTTTTTTGCACAGTTGCGGCACCGTTGTGAAATGTATATTTTACAACTTTTTTCCACCGTTGTAACAACTTTTATTACAACTATTATGCACCGTTGTTATAATTTTTACAACTTTTTATAACCGTTGTCATATATTATAATTATTATTTTACAATTGTAATATATCCACAAATTATATACATATTACTGACAAAACAACTCATTTCAAACATATTATCTTCAAAACTTAAGATATCAAACAAACTTAAAACATGAACCAAAACAATTTATTAATATTTTCAAACTCTCATCATTTTTTTTACATAATACGCTTACAAAACACAATACATACAGTGCAACACTTCAACAAGGTACATAAGATTAGTGGCATCAATCAAAGATGATTTTTGACTGCCAACATCTCTCTATTCCAATCATCAAATTCTGGTTTTCTTGCGCACGTTCCAAGCAGGCATTTCGCAGAGTGACCAAATTCTCCTGATTTTTGTATTGCCCGATAAACAAGAACTCCTTCAGATTTCAAAATTGATGGTGATAGCTGCGTAACCTGATAATTACGAACAAAAGTATACACCAACAAACAAATCATGTGGTGAATTGCTAATGAAGAAGAATATGACTATTTCTATTTCTAACATAAACAATCAATAACAAGAAGGGGAGTGCAAAAAAAATTCTTACCAAGTCATGCAGTAAAGTAGACTGCTCTTTAAAAAGTTTGGGTAGATGTTTTCTCATGACTTGCTCGAATTTACAAGCATAACTGCATGGAACTCCATACCAGATTTTTGGATCACCATGGTGCATATAATTTAATGAGTACATACGGTGATCTTCCACATGCTATGATACACATGAAAAAAAGAAGTTTTAAGCGATGAACCACATGTATATCCATGTTAAGCAATGACCACTTGTCTTCAAAATAGCCTGCAAATTTCAATAAGACATATACATCTGCCATTCATATTTTAATATGAATAAAATGTTAAATGTTGTGTGAAAAGTAATGAAGTGCAGTGATATCTTTTGCCTCCTGTCTCTATGTTGCTATTAGTATGGCTAGATGCATAATGATCGGCAATTCTTTACTTACATAGAAATATTGTTATTCACAATTGTTTTTCCTGAATTGGACTTCTATTTACATGTTGGTTCTGACAACGCATGCGAACTATGAATATTTCTTTTTATATGTTTCCGCTCATTGCCAAACGTGGGAGAACACAAACCAGTGTTGATGTTCAGACCAAATTTACTGGACAAGGACAAAGGCAGAAAGAAAATTAAAGTTTAATAGCTTTTAAAACTTCACATTAATAATACAAGTCACAGTGAGGTGTCACATAAGTAAGCAAAGGCTTTTTCAGCAAAGGTCCAAACATTTGTTCACAAGCAGATAGAGACACATGCTATACCTAGTGTAAGGAGTTAAACAAAACATTCAGGTTTAAGTAATTTTTGTATAACGCCGTTAGTGTTCATGTTAAAATTTCCCTTACTATTGAAATTTGCAAATATCAATACGGTGGCCTAATGCGGACCCAAACGACCAAAATCAAGTAGGAGACGATGCAATAATTTTTAGCAAAACATATTTAAAAAGGGAAACACTAATATATGTGTATAACTAAACATGCCTACCCATGTCTCAGGTAACAGTTATCCACTAACACAACACCTATAGCGTTACATACTCGTGAATAGGCAACACAGGCAACGACAAAATCGGTAAACTGGGCGGCGTCAAAGAACAAGGTAAAAATGTAGGTTTCAATGCAAGCCAAAACAGTGAGTTGCTAGACAATACTCCATGCAAACTCAATACTATGAACGCACTGTAGGGAGCAATGTAAAAACAGGGCTGATTCGGCTGTCATTCGTGTTCCTGTTCGGTCCAAATTAAGTGAAGCAATGACGCCAGCAAAATGATGTATTACGGTGGCAACAAGTTCAGCAAACAAACCCCAAATTACAGTCAACAACAAGTCAAATCTAACTCTAATTCCTATTGAAATTAACATGCTCGAACAAATTAAATCGTGAGATTATACTCACTTTGAAACCGGCGAAGAGATGGAACCGCAGGCGGCAGTGACAGCGGAGGCAACTTAGAATCTGGAGCAGTGGTGCGGTAAATCCCGGAAGGATCTGAGGTGGCTCGGCGTCGGAGGTTGCTGAACGTCGTCGGCGGCCTTGATTTCGGAAGGATCTTTGGCATAGGGTTCGACGAACATAGGTAGGTGACGGTCTGAGGATGAAGAGGAGCGGAGGCCGATGGAGTAGGTGCTGGCTTCGGCTATGGTGGCAGTGGCTTCAGGCGGCCGCCATGGGTTTAGATTTGGAGAAAACGATTTTTTTCTGTTGATTTGGGGAAACATTTGGAAAAGAATCGACTAATATAATAAGAAAGGGAAGGGAAGGCAAAAGTAATAAAAAGGGAAGGACGGTGGAAACATCTAGAACACCTGTACGAAGTAAAATGAAAAGGGGACAAGTATAAACAAGTTTCAACAAATAAGGACAAATGTAAACAAAATTGATCAAACATTATTTTTATTAATAATTTTTTTTAAACAAGTGCCAAATGTGAATCAATATGTTTTCTAAAGTGTACACCATATATTCATACTACACACACACACACAATAATATGGTATATACTTACATTCCAAATACCATGTCAAATAAACATTTTTAATACCATATTCTAAACCAAATTTATTTAAATTAAATATTCAAGTTAAATTGAAACAAAATTTTGTAATTTCTCAAAACATATATTTCAAGTATAAATACCATTTAAATACCCTATGTATATATGACATACTAGTATATTACTAATATTTAATAGGCCTCTATTACAATTGGTAGAAAAAAGAGATGCTGAAAATAATTTTGTAAAATTTTCTAATAAAACCGTTTTAATTATTAATTACCAAAATTAATTACTGGGGAGTTGGAAAAATCGGACGGACGAACATAAGCAATAAAAAATAATCGAATGGACGAGAATTGACTGGATATATTAAGCGTAAAACGTTTGGTTCGGAGGGAAATTCGAATTTCCCAGAAAAGAAGCGCGGCACAAAAGTATTGGTTCGGAGGGAAATTCGAATTTGAGCTAAATTTTCAATTTAAGCGTAAAACGTTGATACGGATACGGATGGTTTTATAAAAACAGTATTCATTTAGACACACAATGGATGAATAAAATCGTTTATTTATTGATTTAAATATACTACTGTTATTATTTAGAATTATATTTTAACGTTTAATTAGTATTTAATTAATTATTACTTATTAAAATTCAACAGTTATTACCGTTGCCTGTTGAATTCAAATTCAACAGTACACAAAATGTACCGTTTCGGACGGGGCGCTGCCCCCTGGACCCCCGCGACCTGACCGGGCAGATCGCACCCCGTTTGCGGGGGCGTTGCCCCCGCACCCCCACCTAGGGGGGTTGCCACCCCCCGGACCCCCCCGGACCCCCCTCCGTAGGGGATCATATTCGACAAAAGGTTTTGGTAAACCTTTCAACATTATCAATTATAAATTAAGAGTATTTGGTATTATTTAGTATTATATTTTAATTACTGATTATTTTTATTATTTAACATTAATTTTCAACTTTGGTTAATATATATTTTCAAACAATTTTTTTTTAATTATTAGTTACTATTATTAATTACTTATCATTATCATTATCTAATAGTAATTACTATTGTTGTTGTTAATTATTTAATAATTTTATTTATATTGTAATTTAATTATTGTTACTTATGTATTATTCATGATTAGCATTAATTAGTATATTTTAATTATTAACTATTTAATAGTAATTATGTAATATTAACGATATTTTTTAATTATTCTTCTTAATTGCTAAGTATTAATAGTAATTATTAGTTATTAATTATAAATAATCAATATAAATGTAATTGTTTAATAATAATTGACTATTAATAGTAATTATTACTTATTAACTATTAATTATTTAATAATAATTGACAAATATAATTTATTCCTAAGTTAATTATTAATTATTATTATTAAGTATCAATATAATTAGTTATTAAATATAGATATTATAAACATGAAGTTTGCACTAGGCATCTCAATTACAACGAATAAAATGAAAAGTTGTGATCTATATGTTTATTACAACAGTGCGTTTTTCAAGGTTGTAAAAAAGGATCTATTACAACAGTGCCTTTGCACCGTTGTAAAATTAAAGTTGTAATATGGTAATATATATGTTCTTTACAACAGTGATTATTGCACCGTTGTAAAAAAGAATCTATTACAACGGTGCTTAATGCACCGTTGTAAATTAAAGTTGTGATATGGTAATATATATGTTCTTTACAACAGTGATTATTTTACCGTTGTAAAAAACATTTATTACAACAGTGTGTTTTCCACCGTTGTAAAAAAGGATCTATTACAACGGTGCTTTATGCACCGTTGTAAAATTAAAGTTGTAATATGGTGTTTTTGTTGTAGTGAACACTGAAACGTTATTAGAAATAATTTAGAGGGTGAGATAAGAAAAAAAGAAATATTAGAATAGAAGAAGAAGAACACAACCCAGAGTCTCACATCGCAGCGGAACAAAATATAATACAGAAATAACTTTATTGAGAGCTTTAAATAAAATTTACAATATCAGAGTACAACACACAACGGGACAGTTATAATAACCTGTTCCTATATACAACACACAGCGGAATAGTAGCTATATAATATCATACGTCTGAACATCTCCAGCTCATCTCTGGACTTCACAACATTCGATAACCTGAACCTGTACACCCTGGGCTAACTCGAGCATTTACAAAACACCGGGTCAGTCTAGTGAACCAGAGTGAGAAAAGTTCGCACAGTATTTAGGGTATCACACAACCTGATTTTAAAGTTAAAATCTTCTCAAAAGAAAAGGATAATCGTAAGACCAAATCCACACATAAATACGGACGGTTTTTACCTTACGATAACCCAAAACATTTCTGAAACCAATATCTTGTCTGATATTATAATAATGTCTAGTTACAAGTAAATATCAATCTAGTGGTACGCTTGCATCTCACGCTCCACATATATAGTATACAATCAAAACCGCAGGCGCTTATTGGAGATTGGATTCCGACTATGACAAGGTATGGGACCACCTGCCGATAGTGTATCTCTAGAGGCGAATACACTGGGTTCAACAAGAACGTCTTTCAACCTGACCCACACATGGCCGACCACTCATTTCGCTTGAGTGTATCGAATGTATATCACCAACGGTTGGGAGCTACCCACCGTCTTCCCGAAAAGGGACAACATCGATAGATTTAAGAAGCAAAAGGAATTTCTCTAGATAGGTGATTATACATCCTAATGGGAGCGACCCACATAACCATGCTGCCTGCCCGATTTTTGTCATTTTCTGGTTGTTGAGGCTTGAGGTTTGAATATCCTTTACAACACTTGGCTACCATTCACTTTGAATGCCACATTGTCAGATCCGTCAAATCACTAATTGACGTCCACAAATATACTATGGGTATAAAAGATGTGCCCCTCTTTGCCACCACTCGGTATATTTGTAAAAAACAACGTACGTGGTTTCAGGAAATACTATGTCAAACATTCGTCCATACAAGTCATCCAGGAACAGGATGAAGCGAAGGTACTCTCCTACTGCATCCAATATCAGAATCACCTCATGGATCAATAGCGAGAAGTCCTTGCAACCCGTAGATTCCAACTACGACAGAACCACAGTACATCTCTGGCTGCAGACCAGAGATTATTAGCAGTTCTTCCGTTTACGAAAAACCACGGTCTTCAATGCTCCATCTCGATCATCTCTAATATCTTTACGTATTTGTTGGTCGGAATGGTTTTCGAATATAACTTCGATCCCGGTCTTTCTGTACCAACAATCGTATTGGACAAATTTGATAGTCGGTGATTTAACTATCAAAATAAACAGTGTTTCAATCATGACAACCCAACGAGTTCACTGGTTGGGTATTCAGCACCACTTGGCCCTTTAGTTTAAAACAAATGTAAATTCAACTCTTAAATCTTTTGATATTTTAAATATCGTTTTCTCGCTTTCTTATTTAACATAATATTTTTTTTAAACAAGTTCATACTTAGTAAAATTCCATATTATGTTCAGTTTTCAAATTTCACTTTCAAAACATTAGCCCCATTATTATATTGTATAATATTGGAAAATCACTTTAACTCATTACTCGTAAAACGATGTTACGAAATATTATCTATTTCATTACTTGAAATAATAATCTATGTTTATTCTGATAGAATAAAACTCATCTTTACGTTTCCTTGAAAATATCATTATAATTTCCCATAATTCCTTTTTGTTTCCTTTTTACTTTGAAATCCTCATCATATATATATATACTCCAACTTTCCACCAAAACGTTGCATTATTATTTCACTAACGGAAATAATAACTATCACTAAACTGTTTTACCATTACAACTTATATCATCCTCAGATAATCCTGAAGTCGTTCAAGTTGGGGTATTTTAATTACCTCTCAGACCTTGATCAACAACGTTCATACCTAAAGACAAATACGAGTTGTAATACCAACACATATTTCATTCTAATATCGATATAAATTTCATTTAACTGAACTATTCATAATACGGTTTTAGAAAACCTTCTTACACTTTGAAAATCTCTCTCTCGGATATGCCCACCCTTTCCTTAATTCAATAATTAAGCAACTTCTTTATAGACATCACCTTTAACTCGACCTCTTTAACAAAGCTCATTTAATTCAGATTTAGTTATCAAATCTTACGATTCACTTCTATTACCAAATTCACTTTTTCCCAATTTCCCTTTTGAATTGATTAATAATATAATTAAATAAAATAAATCCATTTAATCCTTTCTTAACAAAACGATTATCCAAATTCAACCGTTCGATTTATTTCTTACTCTTGTACTCATAAATCTGATTAACATCAGAATTGCTTTATAAAATCAATTAATATTAAATCAAAGCTTTTAATAAATAAAATATTTATTTATTTCTCTTTTATAAACTTTTATTCAAAATAATATATTTCAAATTCTATCTCTAGTCATAAAATAAATTTTATAACTTCAGTTCTATCGATTCACCTGACGGTAAATCAATATAACCAAAACGATTTACTTTTAGGCCATTTACTGCCGATTACTCAATCAATATAGCCCATTGGTTAGAACACAACACATGATGACTTTCCAGTCAATGATCACTACAAAAATCAATAACCCAATCATGACAGTTCATATGATAATATGAAAATAAATAATATATTTGAGGAATCCGGTTGGATCCCTCCAACCTGTTCTTCTATGTATACAAACGGTTATCTCCACACAGTTCAAAACAATTCAAACAGATCAAACAATTCAAACCGATCAAACAATCCAAACCATTAAACACGTTTATTGATAAACGTGACCAATAAGGTAAGTTACCTTTATTGGAACCAATCGTTAAAATAACGATTTGGTATTTCACTGAAATTAACCAACGGTTTAATTTCATCAGCCATATCAACAAATAATTATAATACTAGCAGACAGTCAACCATTATCAAACAAGTACACAAAATAAAAACCCAATTTATATAAAAATATAAATGGGAAAAATACTGAGTGAGTTAAACTCACCTTTAGGATCCATTCGTCGATAAAACGCTTTGTCTTCAGTCAATTCCAAATGCGTTCAAACCAGCTCCGAAATGAAGCGTTCGCTTGTACGGTTCCAACGAGACTGATCTTGTCAACTTCTGATATTATACGAAAACGTTACACATATTTTTAAACTATGGTTTAAATTTAAATTGATTATTACTTAATCAAATCCTAAATTAAATGTAAATTACGATGTATAAAATCGGTCACGCAAGTCACCTTTATCCTTATACTTCGACATACGGCCACGACTATACCAGATTGGCACGTGTGCCATCTACAAAAGTAATAATATGATTAAGCTAATAAATAAATTCCTGTTTTATTGCGTTCCCTTTATATTTTCAGATCTGAGTCCAACACCTTCTTCCACTACCAATGAAACAAACCCAATGCCCTTATAACTTAAAATTAAGCTAACGTTGGGCATAGATAACAATGGATTAGGCCATTCGAAACCCCTCCAGGTCCTATCATAAATAAACCAATATACACTACTTTATATTTATTACTTAAGTTTAACATAAATGTAAATTAATCCCTAATTATGCCAATGGAGCATAATTAGGTGTATTAAAGCATGCGGAAAACGTTTAAGGCACATTAATATTTAATTAAGCATTTAAATATACCATTGACATGCGTTAATGCACTTCTCCCTCCTGCTACAGTGTTTCTTCCTCATGCCTTGCCGTTCTGCCACTCAACCCTTCCTCGTTCAGACAACCAACATGCCCGCTTTTCTCCCATCAGTTTACTAACCAAAGCCACCAAATCTCCCTGTCTCGATGTTGTCACGTCACCGCAGTTGAATTCTGCCGACTCCCCTCTCGAACTCATGTGCCAGAGTACGGCCATCTAGGCGCTGCTGGTCACCCAACCAGGTACCTGTGTCCTCCAACGGTGACAACACCTTTCCGAGCTCTACGGGTCTCTGACCTCCCCACCTACTGCTATAGGAGCAGTGCGCCCCAACTTCTTCATTTAACATCACCACGTCCCTTTTTCTTTGTTGCTCTCCCTCCAGGCCTTTACGTCCGTCCCTTTTTTTTTTATATATATACATAAAAGGCCCAAAGTCCATAACGCATGTCTTAAACCCCACGAACCCATACTGTTTACCTCCTTCCCCAAAACATGTTCCCTGAAGCTTTGTTGTTAACTCCACCGTTACCATTTTTCCCATTCAATGGCACCACGCCCCAACTCCTCATGTCTCCATTCCCAGTACAAAACAGAGCCCACTACATTTCCAATTATATACCCTTCTACTGTCTTGCATTGTTTCACGTCCACCCCTGAAACTCACTTACATATATAGTTATATATATATATATATATATATATATATATATATATATATATATATATATATATATATATATATATATATATATATATATATATATATATATACATATATATAGAAGAACTGGTTCGCAAGTAGAAAGATGGAACGAGGCAGAGAGTTTGGTTTCCATTGATTTTAGAGAAGAGTTTGTTTTCATTTTCTGGAAAAATGGCCAAAAGAGAAGGGAAATGTTCGCATATAAATAGTGCTGGAAAGGATTGGATAAGCACGCTGTTGTGTCAAAACAGCATAGGCGATCAGAGAATAGGATAGCTGTAGATAATAGAAGTTGAAAATGTGTAACTTAGGCTGTTGGAACACACAGGGTAGGCTCTGCTTGAGTTTTCGTCCTTGCGCACATGGTGAAGAGATAGCTATGTCCATTTTTTTTTCACATTTCATAGGATAGAACAGGGAAGGTAGCTATGCAGCGTATTCTCTCCTCATACGCCTATAGTGTAGCTGGTGTACAGAGGAGTAGACCTATGTCCGAAAACTGAAAAGTAGTAGCTGTGTGACAGTGCAAATCAGGTGATGGGCGCAGTAGCAGCATATGTGAAGTTAAGTTAGAGAATTAAAATTATAATATTATACGAAACTTCATCGTGAAGTAACAAGTGAAACTAACCACAATCGCCTTCTGTTTATTGATAAAAAAGCTAATCTTGGTGCAAAAAGATATTCTGTATCCAATGGGACAAGTTTCGTCGAAATCTGAGATCGTATGAAAAAATTTCCTTTATAAAACCAGAAATAAACGCACGTTTAATTTTTCCACGATCACCAGATAAATCAAATCAACTTGAAATCTTGCAATCCTATAATAATTCTTCAATACGAACTCAACGACATTAGTTTCGTCGCATTCTGAGACTGTTTCCCCGGTAGGCTATTTTTACGCACCGCAATGCCATTCTGAACACCAAATTAGCCGGTCTCCAAAAATAACAAACTATATACCTATTCTGACTCTAATCGACGATACAAACTCAACGGAACTGGTTTCACAGCCTAATTCAATTGTCTGCTCAAGTTATACTCAAATATCTCTTTATTAAATAGATTACGCACTATAGAAATTGGACGAGAGTTTATGGCTACTGTGGTCACATTCAACATCGGTTTGCCACGTCATTCAACACCGTACAATAATTTAACGTTACGGTTCCAATGAAACTGATTTCGCCGAAATCTGAGTCTTTTTGCAAAACGGCTATTTTAACGGCCTATATTTTTATAACGATTTACCACAGCGATTATTTCAAAATTTGATTTGGCCATAACTAACACACCATAAGACGAAATCTGAATTTTTCACTTTTATATGAAAATTTCCATCAATACGGTTTCAATGTTTCTCGTTTCACAGAAATCCGACTTATATCGGATCTTGTATACTCAGTTAAAGTTCAAAACCAAATATTACGAACTGCCGCGTGATTTCAAGCTCGTTTTATATTATAAATAAAATATAACGTTTAAACTTCATTTTAATAATGAATTAAATATTAAAATTCATTAATACTCCAAATATAATATTTAAAATAATAAATTAAATTAAATATTTGACTGCCAAAAATACGGGACGTTACAGAAAACATCAGTATATAAAAATAAAAAGTACCGAGCCAATGAAAATATTGAAGGGTTTACTAATTTAATTTACCGTTTGTTAATGTGTTAAACTAAAAAGGCCAAGTGATATCGAGTACTGAACCAATGACCCCATTTATTTGCATGATTGTTTATTTGATAGTTAAATAACCGACTGTAAAATCTGGCCAATACGATTGTTGGTACGAAAAGACCGGGATCGAATTTATATTCGAAAACCATTCTGAACCAACAAATACATGAAGATTGAAGATGGAGCATTGAAGACCGTGGATCTTCATAAGCGGAAGGATTACTAAAATACTCTGACCTGCAATTAGAGATAAACTGTGATTCTGTCGTGGTTGGAATCTTCGGATTGCAAGGACTACTCACTACTGATCCTTGGGGTGATACCTATATAGGATGTGGTAGGAGGGTGCCTTCAGTTCATCTTGTTCCTTGATGACTTGTATGGACGAATGTCCGACAAAGTATTTCCAAAGGATCACGTATATTAATTCCTTCAAATGTACCAAGTTGATGGCAGAGAAGAGCGCACTTCTCTTATCTTATTAACTTGAGTATTTTTGTGGACGCCAATTAGTGATATCCAGCGGATCTGACGATGTGGCATTCAAAGTGGATAATGACCCGAAGTTCTTTTAAAACAAAAGAATAAAATAAATAGATAAATTAATTAATTAACTAATTAATTAATTTTGACCTCAAGCCTCATCAACCGGGAAATGGTTAAAATAGGGTAGGTCGCATGGCTAGGTGGGTCGCACCCAAGCAGGGTATACTCATTACCTGATCTAGAGAATTTAAATGCCTTCGGTTGTCCCTTTTTATTTCTGTTTGCTATCGGTTCGGTTAGCTGGTCTCCAACCGTGATAATGATATATTCGGTACTCTTAAGTGAAGTGAGGGGCCGGTCATGTTTAGCCTGAGTTGCAAGATGTTCTTGTTGAACTCCAATGTATTCATCTCCGGAGGTACATTGTCGGGAAGGTGGTTGTAATGACCCGGTAAATTTGCAACCTTGGATATCGGCATACAACACATGTCGATCATCCAAGAATCGAAAATTACGGATAGTCCATGAAAAAAATTAGAGGGTGAGAATAGATAAGATAGAAACTTAGAATAAAAGAAGAAGAAGAACACACAACATCAGAGTAAACACGAATCTCACGGCGGAACGAATAAAATAAAACATAACTTTGAAATAAAAGATTGTACTTGAATATACATATCATTATCAAAGTACAACACAGCGGAAATAAGCAATAGTTATAGAAACGCTGCTGAAGCCTCCTGCTCCGGCTTTCCAAGTATATATGTAAAACCTGACTATTTGAATGCCCGTACAAATTTGGGCACCCAAGAGCTTATGGAAAACAAAACAAAACAAACTCTGGGTCATTCATGGGACTGGTGTGAGTAAAACAGTTTAAACAGTTTGAGCAATTAGACGATATCTTATAAGACCACGCCGTATAACGAAACGGGTTTTTCACTTATGAGAATCCAAAGAAATATTTATATCAAAATTCTTTTGATATTATAATAGTGTATATCCACCACAATATAATAATCATCTAGCAGAAACGCTTTCATCTCACGTTCTACATACATAGTATACAATCAAAACCGCGAGCACTTATTGGATAATGGACTTCCAACTATGACAAGGTATGGAACCACCTTCCGATAGTGTACCTCTAGAGAGGAATACACTGTGTTCAACAAGAACATCTTGCAACCCGACCACACATGACTGACCACACATTTCGCTTGAGTGTATCGAATGTATATCACCAACGGTTGGGATCAGCAACCGTTTCCCGAATGGGACAACATCGAATAGATTAAAGAATGAAATGAATATCTCTAGATAGGTGATAATACATCCTAATGGAAGCAACCCATATAGCCATGTTGCCTGCCCTATTTTTGTCATTTCCCGGTTGTGAGGCTAGAGGCCACACTTATCTCTGGCAGATTACACATTTATTCACTTTGAATGTCACATCGTCATACCCGCCAAATCACAAATTGATTTCCCCAAAAATACAATGGGTATACAGCTAAGAGAAACGAATTCCTCCGCCATCAAACGTATATATGTTTGAAGAGATCAACTTATGCGATCTAATAAATATACTCTATCAGACATTCTTCCATACAGGTCGTCTTGAGACTGGACAAACCGAAGGCACTATTCTGTAAGTCCATCTTAAGCAATTGCTACCTAGGATCGTCAGAACAGCCCTTGCATAACTTCGTTTTCAATTTTCTTCATCATATTTGATTCGCAACGCTAACGTCCATACAGAGTGGTTTTCAGATAATGAATCTGATCCCGGTCTCTCCGTATTGACGACAAAAAATGGTCAAAAACTTTGATAGTCGGTGAGTTAACTATCAAAGAAAAATATGTGTACAAACAATGATATTATTTCCAGATGGAAATTCTATCGATCAATCATGAATCATCATTTATCTCTTAAATTAATTTATCATTAATTTATTCATGTACCTATTTCCTGTTCCCATATATATACAGAAATTCTTATTTTCTAATTTAGAAAATATATGTTGTTAATCATTGGAAAAAATTTCCATATTTACTCTCATTTCTTATTTTCTATATTAGAAAACATTTCTTATTCTTATTTAGAAAACATTTCCAAAACTCCTTTATTGGATTTAAACAGATGTTAAATAAAACATCGCTATGCCCACTCGAACCATTAACAATTATTAACTAAATTCCCTTAACCAACCTTCACTATTGAACCTTAACCATTCCTTAGTTAAAAATGGAGTCAATCAAGTTGGGGTATAACTACCTCTTAGACCTTAACTGAACAACATTTCTAACCTCAAAATAGACAAATTTCACCTTTTAAATCTTTAACAAACTTCCTTACGTAACTCTCGGATTCTATTTACGAATCCACTTCTTTTACAGAATTCATTTGATTATAACAATAGTGTTAAAATACCAATTTATGAAATATCTAGCTTCAAAATATAACTTTTAAATTCTTAATTTAAATAAATAATAATTCATTTATTTATTTAATAAATAAATCTTGATTTAAAAACCAGAAAGTAAATAGTACTTTCCTGAATTCGAAATAATTGAATTCGATGTATAACTCTCTTTCGAATAATCTCTATTCGATAACTCCTTTTCGAATAAACTATATTCGAAAAATTTTCTTCAAATAACTATATTCGATAACTCTTTTCTTCAAATGAACTATATTTGATATTATCTCTTTCGAATAAACTATATTCGATAACTTCTTTTCAAATAAACTATATTCGATTTAACTCCTTTCGAATAAAATATATTCATTAACTCCTTTCGAATAACTTATATTCGATTAACTCCTTTTGAATAACTTATATGCGATTAACTCTAATCGATTAACTCTTATTCGATTAACTCTTATTCTATTAACTATAATCGATTAACTCTAACTCGATTGACTCTAATCGATTAACTCTAATTCGGTTAATTCTAATCGATTAACTCTAATTCGATTAACTCTAATCGATTAACTCTAATTAGATTATATCAAGATAATCGAAGATGGAGTAAAGTGCAAGGGCTTTTTCCATTAATGGAAATTATGCCTTCGGTTTCGTTCAGTCCTAGAACGAACGTATATGGACGAATGTCTGACAGAGTATTTCCAGTGATCACATACGTTGGTCTGTATAAATCTATATGGTGGCGGAGAATTTATTCTCTTAGAATAATATCCAGATTATATTTATGCAAATCAATTAATGATCAACGGATCTGACCATGTGGCATTCAAAGTGATTGTGCTATCAATGAATGGCAAGTAAGCGTAGCCTCAGGCCTCAACAACTGGGAAATGACAAAAACCGGGCAGGCAACATGGCTATGTGGGTAGCTCCCATCAGGGTGTATTATCACCCATCTATAGAAATTCATTTAATTCCTTATTCTATTCGATGTTGTCCCATTTGGGAAAACGGTTGCTGATCCCAACCGTTGGTGAAATACATTCGACACACTCAAGCAAAATGAGTGGTCGGTCATGTGTGGCCGGGTTACAAGATGTTCTTGTTGAACCCAGTGTATTTTCCTCTAGAGATACACTATCAGAAGGTGGTTCCATACCTTGTCATAGTTGGAAATGCATTACCCAATAAGTGCCCGCGGTTTTGACTGTATATTATACACATGCGGAGCATGAGATGAAAGCGTTCCACTAGATTTCTATTTATTTGATTTAGACACTATTATAATATCAAAAGAGTTTTGATATAAAGATTATCGTTTTCTTTCAAAAAGATTTTGAAAGTTGAATCAAGTGTTTTGGATTCTCATAAGGGAAAAACCCGTTCCGTGTTATACGGCGTGGTCTTATGAGATATCGTTTATTTTCTCAAATTGTTTACTCATACCAGTCCCATGACTGACCCAGAGTTTATTTTGTTTTGTTTTACCTAAACTATTGGGTCCCCAAATTTGTATGGGCAGTCAGGTAGTTCAGAATTTTACAGATCTATCTAAAGGAGCTTGGAGCAGAAGGCTTCAGTGTTAGATATATGGTGTTTTATTTGCGCTGTGTTGTAAGTGTTGTACTCTGATAATTGTATGTTATACAATTAAAATTTTGTATTTTAAAAGTTATGATATATTATATTTTGTTCTGCTGCGATGTGAGATTCTGTGTTGTTGTTTCTGTTCTTCTTCTACCTTTTTCTATAAAAAAATGATTCCTATTTCTTTGATATTTGGGTTGGACGTGTGATGTATGTAGTCAACTCAGATAGCACGGATTTGCGGTTCGTTACATGAGCCTTTATTCCATGCTGATCTGTTTTGTAATTCTTGTTGTGTATATTTTCACTTGCACTTGCATATGCTGATTATTGCTCTGTTCTTCCATGTTGATGACCATATTACCCATGCTCTCTAGCTCGTGCATTGTGTATATGTATCCATATATACATATATGTATATATACACGTATATGTATATATATATATATGTGTGTATATGTATGGCTTCATATATGCATTGTTATGTGTTCATGAATATTTACAACATGAAAATGTTGTCAAGCTTCACCTGACACATTGTATACGATATATTTGTCCCTACACAAAAAATATGTGTATACACATACAATGCATGTGTATACAAGTATAATGCACTTGTAATATATATATGTGAGCGATTATATACACATATCAGATCAAGTCATGAAAAGTGATGAGAAATACACCAAAATTCAGAGGCAAATAAAATTTTAAAATAAAAATTATATCTGCTAGAATTTAAAATATTTCTTTTCCAGATTACTCTGTGTGTGTATCTGTATATTACAGGTAAACATGAAGACTGGACTGACTGTGAAACTGTGAAGACAAAAAGACAAGTATGCGTCATTGTGAAGACAAAAAGACAAGTATGAATATGTAACAACCCGCAAATTCTGAACCAATTTAAAATTTTTTATTTTAGGAAATTTAATGGATTTTAAATATTTAAAATAATTTATTTTAAATAATAACGACTAAAAATTTATTTTAATCGAAGTTAAAACAAATAAATTTAATTTAATTATAAAAGGAGTTTGAAATAGCGCAGGAGTTTGAAATTTTAATTTTAAACTTTAACTGAATGTACAGGATTCAAAATAAATCGAATTTCAGTAAAACCAAAAATATTTAAATCTGTTTAATTTTATCTTTCTAACAAACATAAGAAACTGAAATTTCACTTTATAAATAAATAGTTATGTCCAGTTTAAAACTTAGAAAAGTCGCTGTATAATTTATATATATTTTAACATTGTATATTAGCCTTAAAAATAGCCATTTTGCAAACGACCTCCGTTTTCGACGAAACCACTTTTGTTGGAACCGGAATGTCAAATTATTGCTAGTTTCCTATTTTTATAATTTTTGGAATCAATATGTGAGCTTGGCAAAAGAAAACGTATTTTGTCAATTTCGATCGAATTTAATCAACTTGAAAATGGCCATTTTTCAAACGGTCTTGAAATTCGAGGAAATTAATTTTGTTAGGACCGTATGGTCAAAACAAAGCTAAATATATTTTTTCTGTAATTTTTAGAGTTCGTATGTGGCCTCGGTGGATTTAAATATACGATCGAATTAATTTAATAAAGGATTTAAATATTAATTTAAAGATTTCAGGCCATAAACTGTCGTCTTGGCTGATGAGATCTAGCCCATTGGATCCGGAACGGGGGCTATTGGGTGCGGTCAACTCTGGTTGGACTGAAATTGGATTGGTTTAAAACTTTTGGATTTAATTGAAAAATTCACATTAAAATATTATAAAAAAGGGAAAATTCACCAAACCCTAACACTATACACCATCATTCCAGCCGCCATCCCCTATTCCAATGGCCGAAAATGCTCCTCCTTCTTCCACCAAAATTCTTGCAATCCTCTCATTAAAACACCTTCCTCCTTCTCAGTTTATTGTAGAGCACTTCATCACCTTCGATTCCATACGGTTTGATCTTGAAACCGTTGTGTATTCGAGGAGTTTCAGCACCCAAACCCGACGGGTTTCAACCGCCGCCCCGACCTCCTTGCTCCATCGAGCTCCACCCCACTCGAGGCGCATGCACACCACACTTCCCCTGTCGACGTGGCAGTCTCTGATTAGCCTCTAGCACCTCGATCCGCGAGCAAATAGGAGCCCTAGAATCGAACTAATTGGGTTTCAACGCGGCCTTCATTTGAGTATTGAGGAAGAAGGGTATAGACCTATATTTTAATATTTAATTAATTTAAAATGTTGTAAACCTTAATTAAATCATAACTCTTTCGTACTTATTCAGAATTTTTCAATTTCTGAAGCGTTGCGATCGTACGACAGAGATCTACGTTCCTAGACTAAAAAGGAGCAATTCAGAACTGATAGAATTTTGGCCAGATTTGCAACACGACTGTGAGATTTCTTTTTTTCTTTTTTTTAATAATTAATCAATTTAATTATTTTACTTGCTATGTAATGATTGTATGTATATGATTTAGATCTGCTTTGTTCTGAAATTTTGGATGATGATTGATTTATTGTTTGGTGATCAGTAATTATAGATCTGAATGTGTTGGTTAAATTAAATCATGTTCTCCTTGTCAATATTTGGTAAATCATGTGTAGTAAATAATATAAAATATTATTTTGTCATTTTTATTGACTTGAATTAGAGTGTCAGTTCAATATAAAATATTATTTTGTCATTTTGTTGAATTGAATGGGTTTGTCAATTCAATCATAAATATCATTTTGGTCATATCCGTTAAATTGAATTAGATTGCCAATACAATTAAAAATATCATTTTGTCATGTTCATTGAATTGAAATAGAATTGTCAATTCAATAAAATTATCATTTTGTTTACATTATTGACTTGAAATAGAATGGTCAATTCAATAAAATTATCATCTTGTTTATACTATGAATTGAAATAGAATTGTCAATTCAAAGAAAAAAATTACAATTTTTATTTGCAAATTTAGATGCAAATAAATATCCTATAAAAAGTTGAATTTTTATTTGCCTTCTTTGATGCAGATAAAATGTTGAAATTAGAAGTTGAATTTTTATTTGCATTCCTTGATGCAAATAAAACATGAAATAAAAAGTTAAACTTTTATTTGCATTCTTTGATGCAAATTAAACATTAAAATGAAAGTTGCATTTTTATTTGCATTTCTTGATGCAAATAAAACATAGTTTTAAAAAGTTATATTTTTATTTGTATTTTAGACACAAATAAAAATATGAATTATAAGGTTACATTTTTATTTGTATTTTAGATACAAATAAAAACCTGATTTAAATAGATGCATTTTTGTTTGCAATTTTAGATGCAAACAAAACATTAAAATAAAAGTTGTTTGCAATTTTAGATGCAAACAAAACATTAAAATAAAAGTTGTATTTTTGTTTGCAATTTTAGATGCAAACAAAACATTAAAATAAAAGTTGCATTTTTGTTTGCAATTTTAGATGCAAATAAAAACATTAAAATAAAAGTTGCATTTTTGTTTGCATTTTTGATGTGAATAAAATATTGTTTTAAGAGTTGTATTTTTTTTCTTTTGCATTCTTAGATGCAAATAAAACATGAATTAAAGGTTGCATTTTTACTTTCACATTAGAAGTTACCTTTTTATTTACATTTTAGATGTAAATAAAAGAATAGGACTAAAAAGTATCATTTTTACTTTTAAGTTAGAGACAATACAAAGACAGGATTTAAAAGTTACATTTTAGTTGTAGCAAAAATGATAAGAATTAATGTTTCATTTTTATTGTCATTTTAAAGATAATAAAAAAAGGAACATATTTTAATGTTTCATTTTTAATGTCATATTAGAGACAATAAAAAGAGTAGAATTACATGTACATTTTTAATGTCATTTTAAACAATGCAAAAAGAAGTACATTCTTAACGTAATATAAAGATCACATTTTTTACAATGTAGAAAGGATATCATTTTTATGTAATATAAAAAGATTACATTTCATTGTAAATGAGTCAACATTAGAATTCACATTTTTAACGTAAATGAATCATTAGAAAAGATTCATTGTTTTTGATAAATAATGTTAACATGAGAACATACATTTTTATTGCATATGAAAATGATTCATTGTGGCATTAAAATGTTTAACTATAAAAAGTTCACATTTTTATTGTAAAAAGAGATCATATGAAAATATTCATGTGTTAAAAATATGATGTTAGCGATGTCTTGACATATATGTTTTTGATGTTGAAATGTTACACTTCCATTTACAAGTTATCCGACTTGTTTATGTGATTGGGATGATAATTTTTCACATATAGCCCAAGCGCACAAATAATCTATTATTTGTTTGTTGGTTGAAACCCCACACGGGTGTTGGGACGACATTTGACATACACTAGTCCCAATATTTAATTGATTGTCAATCGATGGATTAACGGTCTATATTGAGCATTACTTATTTATTTATTTATTTTAATGCTCACCTAGTTATAAATCTCACGTTGGATGTGAATACATTGTTTGATGATTGTTTATTCATTAGTGTTGAACATATGCAATGTATGAAATCCATATAACTGAATTTATATGGTAATTGATTGAGTCACACCTCGATTCAGGATATTTTTAATCAAAAATATTTTTAAAAATGAAGAACATCTTTATATAAAGAATATTTTAAAGTAAATAATCTTGTAAATAAAGAATATTTTAAAATTATGAATATTTTAAAATAATATTTAGTGTAAAATAAAACTATTATTTTTATATCCCTTTAGAAGAATATAAAAATACAAAAATGTGAAGCTGAATTAAGTAGCAAACGTTATTTTAACCCGAACGGGTTTATTGATCGATTTTTTCATTTTAAAACGAATATAAAAAAAGTGATTTATAAATCTAATAATTTGAAAATATAAATATTTTAATATGATAAAAATATAGAATATTCAAATTTGCTTAAAAATTGAAAATGAAGAAAAAAATCATTTTAAAATAAATTTATAAATATTTTATAAAATACTTTTTAATAGAAATCGACGATATATATAATATATATAATGGCCTGAATAGAACGCGCCACGCACCGACTGTTCGCGAATTTCGACCATTAACTTCAATTTGATGTAACGGGAGATCCGACCGTCGGATTCTCCTAAAACCAGAACCGTTGGGTTCGTATCTAAAAGAGCTTTCCAATGAATATAAGAGTTTTTGAAATCTAACGGTTAGATTTGGAGTTATGTCCAAATCAATTTTAGAAAAGGTCGCTATAAGTGCAGTTCGATGACCGTTTATGGAAATCGACTGTAAAGGCCTTAATAAAATTATTAAAAATATAGAAAAATTATGTAAAATCATTACAAATGATTTAAAAAGATTTTTGATGAAAAAGTCAAATTTTGTAAAGGAAAAATTTAGTTTTATCAAAATGAACTAGTTATTAACTAAAATGATAATCCAATGTTTTTAAATTAAATAAATTGGATTTTGGGTTATCGTGAATGATATCTTAAATAACACTATTCTTAAAACCCCGTGTAAAAAGAATAAATCTTTTAATTAAGATTAATAGAGTTTTCAAATTATATTTAGTAATTGGAATAAAGTGAAATGTGAATTGGGTTTATCGTGAACTGTGTTTTAAACGACATTTGTTCTTTAACCCAATTAACAGTAATTTGGAATATATAAATCTTTTATTAAGATTTAAATGGAAATTTTCCAAAATAAAACTTTCCAATTTAATACATTAAATAGGAATTGAATGGAATTCGATTCGGTAAAAATCGAGATGAGTTCCTGTAAGTGAAGGCCGATGCTATATATGGAATTTAAAAGGCTTTGCCGTTATTCCATTTATATTATTAGTCTGATACGGGATTTTATATTAATTATATACCGTTATGTTTTCCGTGTAGTTTTCATTTTGATGGGAGAAGATTTGGGTTTATCGTGAACAATGTTTTTAAGAGACATTACTCTTTAACCCAGTTAAAGATAAGATTAATTTCTTAAATTTGAATAATCTTTAAGTAATGATTTTAGAGATTAAAAAGAATTAACTTTAAAGGGTTTTAACTTTGATAAAATTAATGGGGACTCTTCCCTAATATTGTGAATATTTTATTAAAAGAATATTCTGAATTGGAATGAGGCGTTGGATGTATTTTTATAACACTTGATTATAAATTACACGAGTTATTCGGAAAGATCGGGTTTAACCCTTTCTGAATAATGAATACGACGGCTAACAGTTGAAGAGATTGAAGACGGTGCAAGACAGACGATCTTCACGTCGAATGGATGAGTTGCTACAAATGTCCATGATTGGAGTAGCTACCTTGAAGGGGCTACAGTGGTAGCCGTCCGGACGTACTGTTGATTGTTCGGATATCCAAGGAATAAGGTTCCTCCGATTTCATTCAAACCCAGAACGGACTTGTAAATGGATGGTATGTCTGACGTTGTATTCCTTTACATTTTATTCATTGATTTCTGCTAATATATATCTGTTTGGTAGCGGAGAATTTATTCTCTTGCTTAATACCCTTCTCTGAGACGTATGAGCTTAGAGGTTATATATTGGCAGAAATAAATGGTAGGGATTGACAATGTGGCATGCTAAGATGCATGGATCAAGGCTTTTGTTGAAAAGCAGAGCCTTGTGGATGATGATCAAAGCATAGCTTTAATTAACATAACTTTGTGTAGCGTTACTTCGTGAGCCTCACACCGCGATAAGAGTCAGAAACAGAGCAAGGGAACATAGGGAGTGCACACATTTCTTTCTAGCTAGAAGTGGTGTTTGGGTTTTTACATGGCCCGACATTTTACTTATGTGGTTAATGGATTATGAGGCACTTCGGATTATTTTTTATTGGTCGCCAATGGCCAATTTATAGGTCCAATAGGATCGGGAAGCATGTGTTCAGGCATAACTAAGCCACTAAAGTATTTGTGGACCAGCCCTGCTGTATCCAAGGGTTCGTCAGTGTCCGAATCCTAGACATTGCTAGACTGTCTCGAATTGGTAAGGAGATCGTTCTTAGCCTTGACTCTTGATGGAAAACCCAATTTCCAATACAACGTCATGCGGTTTTGATTGTATAACTAGTATGGCGACAGAGTAGGATGAGGTACTATGTCGTCTATGATTGATACATTATGATTGAAATTGTTTTTAAAACATATATACACTAATAATAATATAAAATCCGTTTTTATCGTATCAAGCATCTTTTGACCATTATAAGGTAAAAATCTATCCTCCGATTTGCGTTGCATTGTGTGATGGGACTTGAGTCTTATAATGGTTTCATTTTTCTAAAAAGCATTGCGTTGTTTTACGATTTACTTTATTTTATGCACTGGCAATCCAATGGAGTAAACCCATTCCGCGTTAGCGGTGTGGTCCTGTGATTAGCCTTATTATTAAATAGGTTAAGTAAGATTTCTCATATGAGTCCCATGACTGACCTGTAGTTTGTTTCACTTGCAAACTCGGGTGCCCCTTTTTTCCACACGGGCAGTCGAGTAGCTTGTTTTGCAGATATTCCATTTGAGCAGGATTCTGGATCGAAGCTTAATGCAGTGTCCAGAGCAATGATAGACTTCCGTTGTATCATTCGTTATTTCTGCTGCATTGTATTAAATATTTTGTAAATTATATTCTGCTGTATTATTTTCAATGTACTCTGATATATTCTGTACTCTGATGTTATATTATCATGATGTAATAAAAGTCTGCTGTTATTTGTTCTAATGTATTGTATTCCCAAAGTTAAAGTATTCGAAGATTTCCAACCTTTGGCTCAGACCTGTGTGGTTAATGGTCGATTCAAAGGGTGGAGATTTTTGGGTCATCACAGAGTATGTACAAATAAGTAGAGTTTTGTAGTGAGGAACTATGTATATTGAGTGTGAAATGTGTTTTAATTTAGTGAGTTGTACAAATAGTGGAGTTGTAAGATTGTACTGTTGAAATGTAGAAATACAATATTATATTTTAATAAAATACTGTTTGAATGTCTATATTCTTGTGCAGTAGTATTTTATTTAAATATAAATATTTTATTCTGTCTGTGATGTAGTATAACAGTACAAATGCAAACACGTTTATAATAATATATATTTTTTTGTTATCATCAAACAAAAATCATATAACTGTTATATGCAGCAACGTTATATACAACATTGTCATCCCCAAGAGGCGGTCAATCTCTTACGCCCTAAGATTAAACATCGTAGCCACCAATAATGATTCCGAGTACGAGGTCCTGATTGCCGAGGTCAAACTCAAGTAGGACTTGAAAATAACATCACTTAACATTTTCTGTGATTCTCAGTTGATTGTGTTCCAGGTTCGAAAGAAATACCAGATTAAGGGAGCCCGACTTGCCTTATATCTTAAGAAAGTCGAAGAATTACTAAACGACTTTGATCAACATAGCATTTCCCATATCCCCAGGGAGGAAAATCAGAAAGCGGATATTCTGGCCAAATTAGCCATCTCCGATAACCCGAGCGAAACCGAGTTGGTCCCCATTGAAACCTTGAACATCCCGAGTATAGATCGGATGGAGGTCAACTAGTTAGAGACAGATCCTGAGAAAGAGTCCTGGATGACCCCCATAAGAAATTTCCTACTACATGGAACTCTCCCAGCGAGGAAGAACAAGAGACGAGCCCTCGTGTGACAAGATTCCAGATACATTATCCAGCAAAATCAACTCTATCGAAGAGGCTTCTCGGTTCCAATGTTCCGATGCGTGGATAATGAAGATATTAAACAGATATTAAGAGAAGTGCATGAGGGAGAGTGTGGTGCTCATCCGGGTGGGCAAACCTTAGCTAAAAAGATATTGAGGTACAAATAATTCTGGCCGACTGTTAGTAAGGACGCCGCTAACTACTCGTGACGATGTGATAAATGCCAAAGGTTTGCTCAGATCCAAGGAACTCCTCCCACGAAACTCGCTTGAATTGTCAGTCCCTGGCCATTCGCTGTCTGGGGAATAGATATAATCGGGACCTTACCAATTTCAAAAGTGGGTGCCAGTTATGCAATCGTGACTATGGATTATTTCACAAAATGGGCCAAAGCCGAGCACCTAACCACGATCATCACAAAGCGAGTCATCAATTTTATTGTTAGAAATATTATATGTCGCTATGGTGTACCCTGAACGATCATCATTAACAATGGGACACAATTTGATAGCTCAAAATTCAAAGACTTCTACGAGTGATACCATATTCAAAAGAAATATACAGCAGTCGCGCATCCGTAATCCAATGAGCAAGTTGATGCTGTCAACAAGATTATTAAGACCATCTTGAAGAAACGCTTGGAGCAAGCTAAGGGTAAATGGGTCAATGAATTGCCTTAGCCCTTTGGGCATATCGTACTACTCATAAGATTGCCAAGGCCATACTCCATTTCCTTGTCTTATGGCTTGGAAGCTGTCCTTTCAATAGAGCTCGAGGTCCCTTTCCATCGAACGACCTATTACGATCCATTGACTAATAAAGATCTTCTCTTAGGAATCACTAGACACGATTGATGAAAAAGAGAAGAGGCAAATCTCCGCTCTGAAGCTCATAAGCAAAGGGTTGCTCGATACTATAACAAGTAGGTCTGACCGAACGTCTTCGACATTGGTGACCTCGTTCTGAAACGGGTCTTCCCAACTCGTATCTATATGGGTCCCAAGTGGGAAGGACCCTATGTTATCTGATAAAATCTTGATAATGGAACCTTCAAGCTATCGACTGTTGACGGCGAGCCATTTCAGAGAGCATGGAATGCTGAGCATTTAAGACGTTATTTTTCTTAGAATTTTTTAGCTTTTGATTGTTAATTTATTTAAGCATTTGTAATAAGGTGTGCATTACCACTGAAAGTATTCCAGACTAATCCGGGTGAATTTTGCTTTAAATCAAATGTGTTTGGGTCAGACCAAGTATATTAACATGTTATGTTTCGCTTGGAGCTTCAGAAGAGAAGCTGGAGTCGAGACATATATCCATATTTACTAGTACTAGTTTATTTCGCTGTATGTTGTATTGAAATGTATGCTTTACTCTGATTTCGTAATATATAGTTTATCAAGTATTTGATATTATATTTTGTCCATTCCGTTGTGAGACTCTGATCTTCACTTTCTTGTATTCTAACATTTCTTTCTTTCTACTTCTCATCCTCTAACGTTTTTCTATTAACAGTCTGGGTTTTCGATACTTGGATTTTTGGCAAGTAATACTAGTTTATGTATTATTGTCGAAAATTCGAGCGTCGATTTTCCCAGGCGGTTACAGTTGGTATCAGAGCTAATGGTTTAGGATTAACCTTGTCTCTGTGACGTAACTCAATAGAGATGGGATTAGTAATATTCTATATTGAGTTTGAATATATATATGAGAGTGCGTATTTGTAATTTGATATAAAATTATTTTTGCCTAACATATTTTGTAAAATAATAGAAGTAATGGTTTTCACAAATTATTATAATATGGGAAATCTATTGGATTTACCAATATTGATTTGAATTATATGATTGGATTGTATGGTTGATTGCACAAATATAATTTTGGAAAAAAGATAGATCTAAACTTGATTGAAACTAATTTGGAATAAATAAGTCGAGCTTATTAAAATGAATTCAAGTGAAATAATAAAGAAATAGATGAATTGTTAAAAATGATTGAGTTGTATAAGAAACTGTTTGGAATGGGAGATATAGATATTTGAATCTAACTGGCATGATTATGATAAATTTCATTTGAGTTGAGAACAGGTGCAGAGAAAAATCCATTTTTTAAACCTGTCCAAGAGAAATCTAGAGCTGGTTAGATCTAGTCTGATTCGAGCTGCATAATAATTAAATAACCTTGAGTGTAGTTTCTCGCTTATCGCATAATAACGCTCGAAAAAGGTACGCCTACGCAAAATATAATTTTTGTGTTTTTGATTTGGGTTTTGAATTGGATTTTCTGACCGTATGGATCGATGTATATATGCTTATTGTTCCTGCAATATTGCAGATGTCCTTCCATATAGGGGAGATTTTGCCAAAAATTTTCCAAAATTTAAAGTGTTAGAATATTTTCAATAAAATTTTGAAAATTTTTGTTCACCAAATTGGATTGGTTTATATATTGACTATTTGGATTAGTTAAAATTAGAAAATTTGACAATAAAGGAAAGTTGGATTTTTGGAAAAAATATTAGGTTTGTAGCATACTTCCTATCTTAGTAATTTTGGGTACAAAATTCTTTTAAGGGGGAAGGAATGTAATGGCCTGGATTTTAAACCGTTTATCTGAGTATTTAAAATTGGTTTTAAATGTCGATTTGGAATATAAATACCTTTGAATTCAATTATTTTTGAATATTATATTAATATTAATAATAGAATAATGATTTATTCCGAAATATATAGAATATATTGAACTTGCAATTTTATATGAACTGACGATATAAAATGGTATAATTCAGCTTACAGTTGAATTATATTAACGATTTCGTTTATTAAACGACGTTTGAACGTCTGATTTATAATTTGATTATAAAACGAGCTCCAGCGGCGTGGTAGTTTGTAATTTAACGTTTTGAACTTTAATTGGACGTACAGAATCCAATATAATTCGGATTTCTTCGAAACAAGAAACACTGGGATCTATGAGATAATAATTTTCTAATGGAAGAGAAAAATCGAGTTTTCATATTGTAGATTTTGTTTTGTGGCCAAATCAAATTTTTAAATAGTAGCTATGGAATTCGTTATTAAATATAATGTTTTATTATTAAATAAAAGGATTTATAAATATATTTAATATTGATTTAGCTTGAAACTCCACCAGAACTATTTTATTTTGATACTACATGAAATTCCGTTCATGTATGTCCAATTACAATATTTTATTATTATTATATTGAGGTATTTTAAAATTGATTTATTTTGATTTAAATTAGACCCCTAAAAAGGGCTAATATTTAAATGACCTCTATTTTTGATGAAACGGATTTTATTGGATCCGCAATAGTTAATTATAGCTAGATTTTAAGTTTTGCACCAATTGGATTTATTTTGTGAGTGTAGCAAAATTAAATATAAATATATCGATCATTTGAGCTTAAACTAGTGCCGAGCAAATAGACTCGTAGTTCAACGAAATAAGTTTCATTGGGTCCGGAATGTCGAATTATACCATGAGGTCCATTTTCACAACGAACAGAGTTCGTACGTGATCGCAGCAATAAATAAACAACGCGTTGAATTGGCGATAGACATCTCGCTGATTTTACAATATAATTAAAAATTAAATTAATCCTAATTTCCACTCTATATAAGGAACCCAAGGATGAAACCCTAATCCCCAAATTATTTCCATTCAGTAATTTTTATAGTTTAGTCCTCTTTTACAAAATAATTTATATTTTAATTTATGTTGATTATTAGTCGAGACTTCCAACACGGAAGTTGTAGCTGAGGTTGATGGGAAGGTATTGACAAAATTTGGTGAGCTAATAACGCCTGTGGTGGCCGAAATCGAAGAAAATCCAAAACAGTCCAATTTCATTTAATGGGGTTTTGACGGTGGTGGAGTCGACTTGGGGTGATGGTGTCTAAAGCAAAGTTGTTCACGGAAGGAAGGGCTACACCTTTTCTTTTGGTTGGAAGTCCTAGAATTGGGTGTGGCGGCCGTAAATTAGAGTTGATCGAAGGAGGTTATTTTCAGGCTTTGCAAACAAGTTTTGATCGGAATTAGCGAAAATCATGGCGATGGAGGGAGTATTGGTGGTTGGTGCCTAAAGGTGACTGGAAGGCCAAAGGGAGCGCGCCAGTTCTGCGGTGGTCAGCGACGTTATCGTCGTCAGACGATGGAGAATTTAGCACTTAAAGGAGTTATCATTGATTTCTGGTGGCGTGGGTGATCTTCGGGGTACATCGCGTCAGGTGATGGAAGCTGGTGGTCGAGCAGTTCTGGCGGGGTGATGGGAACGACGTCTGGTGGTCTGGGGGATGGCCAGCGATGTGAAGTTGAGGTTGTGTTTCACGAAGGGAAAGGTAACGTGTTTCTTAAGAGAGGCATAAGAGATTAAGCCGGTTAATTACGGTAATTAGGGTTAAGGTATTAATTATTTAATGATCGGGTTATATTATATTTGTTCAAAATTGAAGTAGTCATAACTTTATCATACATATTCAGAATCACACAAAACCAGATTCTTTGGAATCATGGTGAAAAATACTACATTGCTGAGATGATTAAAAATGGTTCAGATGTAGTTGGATTTTTATATAATTTCAAACGTTCGTCTAAAACCGTATAAATCAACCTAAACCGTCGCATCGAAAATAATTGGTGAGTTAACTCTCACACCTTCTGGAATTCTATGATGTGTTAAATTCATATAAAAATATAATTTATCATTGATATAATAATTGGTTGATTGGATGCCTTGGATTACATTTATTTTCTATTGGTTGACGTTAAATTTATTTTAGTCTTTTTAAATGCATTGAATGAAATTTCATATATTATTATCAAATATTATAATGAACTGTGCTGCAGGGAAGAACAGGTTGGAGGGATCCAACCGGATTCCTCAAATATTTTGTATGTTATTTATTTGCATATTATTTTATATATGAATTGATTGAACCCCATTGACACTGAAAACCTATTTGGATGTTGACGTTGAATTAAAATTCAACGTGGTTGTGACTTTAATTGATAAATGGTATTGATTGAGGGATTGGCAGCAAATAGCCTAAAAATCCACATTTTTGTTAAAACATTGATTTACCGTCAGGAATTGACGAAGATAAGTTATAAAATTTATTTTTATAACTGAAGTGAAGTTTTAAAGTATATTTTATAAAAATAGAAGTTTTAATAATAAAATATTTTTTATAGACAATTTCTATAAAGTAAGTACAAACGATTCATTTTGGACATTTAAACAAGTTTTACAAGCAAATAAAGCTATAATTAACCTAAGGGTTAATAATTTTGAATGATTATTTTTAAGAAACCAATTGAGCATTATTATTAAGTTAATTATATTGATCTAAAGGGATGAAGTAACTAAAAATCAGTTAAATAGATAACTGATGATTTAAAGTTGACCGAGTCAACTATTTGATTTAAAAAGGAATTATTAGACTTGAATTGTTTTTCATTAAAAATAAAAATAAAAACAATGGTTGTTTAATTCTAATGGGATTTCTTAAACATAAAGTACCTTTTACTAATCAATGTTTACAGATTATTAGCATAATTAATTATAGTTTAATAATTATGATTTTTAAAAGTGATCAACTAATTTATTTTAGTTAATGGTGAAGTAAACTGTTTTACTTTGGTAAATGATAAACTTAATTATTATAGCTATTATTTCTTAAATGAAATTCGTTTGAGAACTGAATTAGTTTAATTGGATATTCAGAAAGGATTGGTAAAGAGATTTTGTAAATAAAAATCCAAATGTTGTGAAGGTTTATTAAAAGAAATTAAAGTGATAAATTTATAAAGAAGTTTTATTTATAAATTTAAATAATTTAAAATGACCTGATGCGAATAGAAAAAAATGTTAAAAGGGAAAAGGCGCATGAAATTAATGGTTTGGTAAAGAAATGGATAAGAAAAATTTTGGCTATAAATCGAGGAATTTTGTTTATAATATGGCGTTAAAGATGGTTTTGTGTCAAATATGTGGTAGACGAAGTTTTGTAATATAATGGAATTTGTATAGCGAAGTTAAAGCAAGAGATTTATATTAAGTAAGAACAATCGTAAGTCGATCAAAATCTTTCTATAGTAAAGTCATGGTTTATAAAACCATAGTTTAATGTAAAAATGAAATTTAGATTCTATTTGATATTATAAGAATATGGGTTTTGAATTACAAACTTATATTTATTCTGAGACAAGAATGTTGTCGGTCAAGTTATGAGAAGTAAATAAAATACCCCAACTTGGATGACTTCACTATTATCGAGGAATGGTACTGGTTTGTAACAGTAAAGAAGGTTGAATTGAGTTTATTATTTTCATAAGAACAATATTGCAATTCATTTGCAAGGCTTGAAATAAGATTAAAGATATTGAATCTTTAAATTAAACAGTGTATAAATTAACATTATTAAGCCATGTTGAAGTATAGGTTTATTCATATAACACTGGTTTCTTAAAGAAGTAGTTTGGTCTAAATACACTTATTTTGAATAATAAGTGAATGGCGATGAATCTTTCTGAATAAATGGAAATGGTTATTTGAACTGGAAATGGAAGGAAATAGTTGGAATAAATAAATATATTTCCAATGAAAAGAATATAGAGATAAGTTATGGCAATATTTCCGAGATAATGGAAAAGGAAGTGTTTGTTAAATATTGAAAATGATTTTTAACAATCGATCAAGAGTTTTAAATAAATGAAAAGACCTGAGCTGCCGATATGCTTGATCGTACTATTTGACCAATCTGATTGGATGATTGTTTGTTGACATTGATAGTTAAAACACCGACTATCAATGATATATTATATTGGACCTTTTGACGTGTTGTTTTCGAAGAGACCGGGATGGAAACTAGACCCAAAACCACTTCAAATCAACGTTGTGATCGAAAATAATCTGCAAGAATATGTTTAAAGAAGGAGCATTGAAGACCATATATCTTCATAAATGGAAGAACTACTTATAATCTCCGGTATGCGGCCAAAGATATACTGTGATTCTGTTGTGGTTGAAATCTATGGATTACAAAGACTTCTCGTTACCGATCCTTTGGGTGATTCCTTTATGTGGTAGGAGGGTGCCTTCGGTTCATCCTGTTCCTGGATGACTTGTATGGACGAATGTCTGATAGAGTTTTTCCTTAAGAGTCAGTACGTTGATTTTTACAAATATACCAAGTTTGGTGGCGGAGAAGGAAACTTCTCTTAGCTTAACACCCAGAGTGTATTTGTGGACGTCAATTAGTGATTTGAGGGATCTGACGATGTGACATTCAAAGTAAATGAGTTGTTCTCTGAAATGGTAAACGTGACCTAAAGCCTCATCGACCGGGAAAATGACAGAAATTGGGCAGGCAGCATGGCTAGCTGGGTCATACCCAGGCAGGGTGTATTGTCACTAATCTAGAGAAATCTCCTTATTTGTTCTTCTTTCGGTTCTGTATCTCCACGGATGGATGGTGGGCCCTAAAAACCATCGGGTGATAATACATTCGCTACACTCAATCTAAATGAGTGGGCGGTCATGTGTGGCCGGGTTGCAAGATGTTCTTGTTGAACCCCAATGTATACCCTCTAGAGTACATTGATCGGAAGTTGGTTCCATACCTCGTCATGTTGGAAAACCATTCTCCAATAAGCGCCATGCGGGTTTTGATTATACACTATATATGTTGAGCGTGAAATGCAAGCGTTCTACTAGATGGTTATTTATTTGTGATTTGCTAGACACTATTTTAATATCACCGGATTTTGATATATTAAAACTATTTTGGGTTATAGTAAGGTAAAAAAAACGTTCGTGTTTATGTGTGGACTAGTCTTACTATTATCCTTTTCTTTCAGAAAGGATTTCTAAAAGTTAAACAAGTTGGTTACTATATGGATTTAACACTGAAAGTATTCCAGAGTGATCTAGGTGAATTTTGTTTTAAATCAAATGTGCTCGGGTTAGACCGAATATATTAACAGGCTATGTTTCGCTTGGAGCTTCAGAAGAGGAACCAGAGTCGGGACGTATATCCATATTTACTGGTACCAGTTTATTTCGCAGTATGTTGTACTGAAATGTATGCTTTACTCTGATGTTGTAATATACAGTTTATTAAGTATTTGATATTATATTTTGTCCATTCCGCTATGAGACTCTGATATTCTCTTTCTTCTATTCTAACATTTCTTTCTACTTCCCATCCACTAACTTCTTTCTATTAATAGTCTGGGTTTATGATACTTGGATTTTTGGAAGTAATACGAGTTTATGTATTATTGTCGAAAATTCAAGCATCGAATTTCCCGGGCCGTTACACCCAACGTGAGAAATAAAAAATTATGGGTGAGTGTGAAAGGTGCACCCGACAAGAGATCGCTCGATCCCTCGAAATATAACCCTCACCGACTAGAGGAAGAGTATAAAAGACATAGTACTCCTACTTAAGGATACCTTACTCCAGGTCTGGGCTGAGTCCATCCGAAGTACGATGGGAGAACTTGATGACCAAACAACTTGCCCCCGAAATCGGGGGCAAGAGGGTCGATGAATGACCCGAATGAGGGATATTCTTAGATAGCCCTCAGAAATAGAAATAAAATTGGGAATGCTAACATTGCTCCTATTTTTATGGCATCATAGCATGTTCTTAACATGAGTATTTAAATGCAAGTATATCTTGATTAATATCAACATGACGTGCTTGCATCGTTGCATACAGGTACAATTAAACATCGTCCGCCAAAATACAAGACTTGACAATGACAAAAATGCGAGGGCTGCACTTGCATGAAACTTCCAAAGGGCCTAAATTAACTTTACAACAAAAAATTCTAAAACGGAGGTGGCCTATCCCCATGCTCAACCATGTTTGCCAGCTGCATCTGATTAGCCATTTCCAATGCTTCCTCAGTGGTCAGCTTACGCTTCAGCCCCTTTAGCATGGTACTCAAAAAACTAGGGGTCGATACCGGTCCCTGGTGTCTTGGATTGGTTGAAGAAAGGAGGGTCGGCGGAATAGTTTGGAGGGGCTTAATGTTCAAAGGATTTTCAGACGACTCGGGCATTACAGACAAAGCATCTTTCCTGTTCCGGGCCTTAATCTCGGCCATGAAAGATGTCCATCTCTCTCAGTCTCCTCCATTATCTCACAGTCATCGTCCTCTAATGGATCTTTACTGCCTCCTTTCTTCTCCAAGACTTCAGCTGTACCTCCAAGACTTTCCTTCTTCACTGCAACATTTTTTGCCTCGATGCACTCCTTTACCAAAAAAGCACATGCAACAAGAGATATGAATTGTGGTTAAATGAAGGGACTTAAAACAGAAGAGGAAAACAAGTTTTACCTCTGACATCGGACTTGGTCAGCTGCACGTTGGACTTGGTTGGCTGCTCCTCCATGATCCTAGATGTGTTCGGAGGAGGGACAGGTGTCGACCCAATCTCCATGTTTGTAGAAGAGAAAGGAAGGGATGTCTTAGCTCGGCTGCTGCCAACCCCTCTCTCAGGGATCGACTTTCCCTTTGCCTTGCGACATTCGACATCTACAACCTCTTTCTCCTTTCTCTTACCCTCTGCTAGTACTGCCTACTCATAATCATGTAGAAACTGGGTTGTTAAAGCTTCTTCTTTTTTTTTGTCCCTCTGTTGCATCTCTCTCCTCTCTCAAGAAAACTTTCCAAGTGTCAGTCAACACCTTCTGATAGCTTTTATCTATGACAAATCCCTATAGCGAAGAACCCTGGCAAAGAATGTGAGAGCTTGGTACCCATACCTCTTCTTTATATTGTACACCTCTAGAGCATGCTCAGCTTTGATTGTGTGAATGTCGATGTCATGTTGAATCTTAAGATTATCGGTTGACTCGATCATAACAGCGACATTCTCCTCAGCCTGCTTCCTGCTTAACTCGGAGGAATCCAGAAGAGCTTTAAGATTTTGCGCTTCCACATCCATTCAACCTTTCTCGCTCTTTAATTTTTTGACTTCGGCCTTCAGGGAGTCGCGTTCTTGGTCCTTCAACTGGAGACAAACATTCAGATCCTTAGAAACCTTCTTATATTTTTCCTTAGTGGCCTCCACCGTTGACTCATAATCTGCTATTTTCTTCTCGAGGAACTCGAAGGTCCTCTTGTGGCAGTCTAATTCCCTCCTTATACCAGCAATCTCCTCTAGCTTTCTCTTCAGCACCCCACATACTTGCTTGGCATACTCGTACATTGCATCATACTGGGATAAGGTGTGGTCAAGATTGGTTCGAATTTAATGGCAGAAACTTTGTGGGGGCGATCGTAGCTCCGGGGCAGGATCAATTCCAGTGAAAATAAGTTCAGCAAAAGCATTATCCAACTCTCCAATTCGTTCGGTAGGGAGCGTGTCAGGAGAAGGGTCGACCGGGAGAATTAGATGGCTCAGAGCGGCCCGAGATGACTCGACCTTGTCACCTTCCTTGGAGATCTTACCCTAGGAATAGAAAGGACTTCGATGCTCGGGGGACTTGTGCTCTTTTCCCTTCTTGGACTTGCTCCCACCTCCTCCTTTCTCATCATATGTCCGTTTGTGCTTTCTTAGATCCCTTCTTCGTTGTTTCTCTTTTTCTTGACTTATCTTTTCTTTCTCTTTCTCCTCCTTCCTCTTCTTGATGTTCTCATCATATTTGTTGCCTTGCCTAACTTGCTGCAAGGTCAATCCGACGGGACCACCCTCTAACGAAATGGAAGTAAAGAGATCATGATAAAATTCGGTGTTTATTTCCTTTGTGAGAAGAAGAGTAATCGTAATGAGTACAACCATTATGTAATTTACACAAGAGAAAATGGTACTGTGACTTGCGGTGCTAATGTTGTGTAATAAACTATTTAGGTCGACCCTACGCTGAAGTTTGGCTCATACCTTTGGCACCTTTAGGCTCGACTGAAGAAGAAATTTCCTCGGATTGGTTTTCAAAGAATTGGTTCGGGTCCAAATTCTATAAAGATATTAATGTATCAGGCATTAGCAAGCTCTTTAAACCATGATATAGGGACGATGCCATATCCTCCTGCGAACCGTGGGTTGGAGAAGAATCTTTCCTAGCCTCAGATTCTATCGGGCGATGTTCAACGAGACCTTCCACGACTACATCTTCCTGGACTTCCTTCGGGATTTTCTCGGCGGGAACTTTCTTCCTTTTCTGAGGTCGGCCTCAAGACAGTTTTTTAGCAGCCGACCTCTTTCCCGATGGACGAGTTTTTCTTTCCCGCCAGACGAGGGATGGGCAGAAGGCCCCCAACTGAAGGTGCTACTTGCAGATTGTTTGATGCTTTTTTGGATGGGGCACATCACCTCGGCTAGGTGTCGTCGACCCAGAGCCCTCCTTCTGATGCTCGAGCGCTCTGTCCATGTTAAGAAGGCCATATTGATGTTGTTAAGCGTCGGTCAGGCTGTAACAACCCGTATTTCAAATAACATGTTATAACGTAAATCAAGGCAGAATTACATGTTAAAAATCTGAATCAAAGGGAACAGCCTGTGCCATTGCATTCGTCTCGGAAAAATACGCGAAATAGAGTCCGAGTTTTCGAAAATCGGAGTCCGTATGACCCAGATATGGCCCGTCAAAGTTTTCAGTAAAATTCAAGTTCAAAAACAGTTCGAAATTCAAATCTGGAGCCAAACGAACTGGGCGGGAAATTTCCCGCCCAAGCCCCAGGTCGACTGGGGAGTCGACACGCCCAGGGGGCAGGTCGACTGCCCAGTCGACACGGGTGTCGACCTGGGTGGTTCGACCACTTGGGCCTGGGTGCACCTGACTTGTTCCTCAAGACATGTTTTATGGGCCTATGACGGATTTTGAGGGTTCAGATCTATCCTAGTGTTAATCTAAGGGCCTAAACTAGTCCTAATCTCTATAAAAAGACCCCTAAGCCTACCCTAAACCCTCACAAATCACTCATGCCACGAAGTGTTGCCCAAATGCCAAGTAATCATGGCCTCCACCTCCAACTCCAAGAGCCTATGCATTCAAATCGGATCCGAATCAAAGGTGCTAGCTTGCTACATCAAATCAAGGGAGTGGATCAACGTTGCTACGCAAATTTCATGATGATTCTTCAACAAAGGAGCCACCTTTCTTCGTCAAGACGATGCATGATCCTTCCCTAAGCCTTGCTCGGTACTAGCTACTTGTAGATTCTAACGGTGGTTCTAATGTGACATGTAATAAAATGCGATGAAACATAAGTATGCTAGCCTATGTGAACCTAATTTTGCCCCTTTTCTATGATCTATGACCTTGGGCTAAGTTTTAGCGACTTAATCATGCCACTCATGTTATGTTTAACCTAGTTTATCTTGCAAGTTTGAATCTTTATCTATGGAATGTTAGCATGAACCTTTGGGAACCATTTGACTTGTGAAACATTGGCAAAGACTTGACTTTGGGGCTTATGCATGTAAATGAACCCAAACCCCTTATGTTATCATGCATGTTTGTGGCCAAATTCCCTTATGATACCATGCATGTTTGTGGCCAAATTCCCTTATGATACTATGCATGTTTGTGGCCAAATTCCCTTATGATACTATGCATGTTTGTGGCCAAATTCCCTTATGATACTATGCATGCTTGAGGCCAAATCCTTTAGGATAATATCCACATTTGCGGCCAATCCCTTCATGATATCTCGCCTGTTTGGGGCCAATATGTTGGCATAATACCCCTACTATGTGACTCGCTTCCACTTGGGTTGGAAATACGTTTGGGTAGCTTAGGAAAAACGTGAATATGACATGAAAACTTGACATGGGGTTTACATGAAAACATGACATTCATGATACATTTAAATGTGGTCATGACACGTAGGAAAACATGGAACTTGAACTAGACATGTGTGGGTTGTAAGTGTAATAAGACACTAGACTAAACATGAAAGTGGCCAACTCGAGGTTGGGTTGAGTTTGTAGCATAAATCTACCCGGACCCGCCCGACTTAACTAGTGGCTACAAACAATAGGACCCAATGTGAGTAGTTGGTCATATAGCACTTAAAACCCGAGGTTAGACTAGGTTGTGGTGTAAAACTACCCGGACCCTCCCGGCTTAACTAGTAACCACAACAAAGTCTAATGTGAGAGGTTGGGGTGCATTAATCTAATTAATGCCACATGAAAAAGTTAAGTAATTTTGTCTAATGGCACTTAACCGATATGACACGAATGGGTAGGTTAAGTGGAACCGAACTTGATTTCTTAATGACACTTAACCATATAAGACAATTAGGGTATGGGGTTAAGTAATTTACACTTAACTAATCTAAACACGGTACTTAGATGGTGTTAAGTAACCTAGACTTAACTAATCTAACACTGTAAATTCGATGGGGTTAAGTAATCCACACTTAACTAATCTAAACACGGTAATTAGATGGGGTTAAGTAACCTAGACTTAACTAATCTAACACGGTAAGGTGATGAGGTTAAGTAACCTACACTTAACCGATCTAACATGATAACTTAATAGGGTTAAGCCCCAATGAATATACTTAACCATTCTAATACGATTAGTGGATAGGGTTAAGCTAACCTATGCTTAACCAATCCGACTCGATAACTTGATGGGGATAAGTCGACCTATACTTAACCAATCTATCACGGTAATTGGATGGGGTTAAATTAATCTATACTTAACCAATCTAACATAGTAACTTGATAAGGCTAAGTCACGAACCACTTAAATACACTTAACCGATTTAACTCGATAAATTGATGAGGTTAAATAAATCTATACTTAACCAATCTAAAATGATAAGTGGATAAGGTTAAGTCGTAAACCGTTTGATATACTTAGCCAATTTGACATACGGGTTGTAGAGCTAAGCCTTGAACTTGAACACTTAGCCGATCATGACATGGTTGGTAGGCGGGTTAAGTCATGGGCTTGAATAACAACACTTAACCCAATAGACAAAACCCTAGTTAGAAGAACTAGGTAGAAAATCGTAGTTAATCAAGGATAACGGGAAAAAAAGCTAAGTGGTAAACCTTAGTTAAGAATAACTAAGTAATAATTCTTAGCCAAGGACATGGGACTAGTTCATAAATAGATGAGTAACCTGATACGGTAGGTCATCACTTAGTATACGAGGAGGAGCAACTTATCTGACTTGGATAAAAAGCTCCAGCGAACTGGGTGACGAAGCGGTAGCTTCGGGGGACGTGAGGGTACTCTTGGTATCCCTCTGTGAGGTGGCAGATGGTCCATGAAACCTGGCCTCACAGAGGTTAAGGTCTGCGGTAGAAGAGCCAAGGGTATGCCTTGGTTGCTGTGCGAGCAACCTAAAGACTGGGGTGGATTAGCGTGGGGTCGGCGATATTTTCACGGTAGCCCTAGATAGCACATCGTCAGCCACCTACCATCTTTCGTCAATCGTGTACATACGGAAAGGCAGAGAACACCCAACAAACCATACTTGCTATCTAGGTATGGGTGAGGTTGGCCGTCCGGGAAGGGGGCATCTATGGCCTTAGTGTAGTTCTCATACATGACTTTTCATGTTTTGCCTTTCAGCAGTTGAGGGGGGGGGGGTCACGTGGGACCATAGCCACGGATACAAAAACAGACCTTGATATCTGCATCGGTAGATGACTTAAAACTCCCGACCGAGTTCCGTATTTCTTGATTTGCCCTGGCGCGGAACTCGGATGGCACATTGAGATACATGTGCGTCTAGACATGGAAAACGATTCACGTTTCATACGTGGGATAAAAGGGCGCGGTTGACAGGTAGCATAATCCCTAGTAACCCTAGGTGGCTAAAGCCCAAACCGAGATACGAAAACGTTCATTAGGTAGCATAATTCCTAGCGGTCCTAAGTGGCATAAACCCTAGGGGAACACGCGATAGTTCATGGTTAGAAAACATAACCAGACCAAGGGTAGCAGTCCAAAACAACTTCAAGGATAAAATGGTACTACGTTGAGGTGATATAGATTTACACGGGAAAGCCCGTACTGCCTACGGCAAAGGACTGAACTTATACATGGAAAGAAACATACGAGTTGGGAAAACCTACATATGCTATATATTAGGTTGACATGGACCATTACATGACATTGGGCAAGGGACATTCATAGTTAACACATGACGCGGGTTGGGATACTAGTACGAGAAGTGCAGAGCAAATATACATGATAGATACCTTGGGATATTATACTTGATAGAAACCTGACGATGTGACGCCTTGATTTATCTCGACACAGTAGTCCATCATGATACCTTAGTTTATCTTGATCCAGTAGTTCATCCTGTTATCTTGGTTTAGCTTATCTATCTTGTCCTCATCCTTATGTTTACTTTCAGTTTATGCATGTCATGTTACCTTTACCTGTTTTTATGCTGGAAGTAGATAGGACTTACCAGTCTTTATGACTGACCCCGTTTTCTCTCGCCTCTTTGTCTTCCATCCCCCCCCCAGGTTTTCAGGGAGGATATACTGTTATTTAGCTTGGACCTCTTATGCTTGAAGGTCATCATGTATAGTTTGGTCTTCTCTTGGCTATGGCTGCTTCACCGCTTTATTTTGGGGAATAATTTATGAAAAGGTTTTATGCTTCTTTACTATTGCAAGACAGGTTTGATGTATTCTGATGTAAAAGGCTTTAGACCTTATTTATTAAAGAAATGAAAGTTGGTTTTACTTCCGCTGTTTTATATATGTTCTGTCTTGTAATATTTCTGTGCATGTTTACCTCAATAATACTTCACCAAACCTAGTGCATTCCCTTTGTGAGTGACCCTAGCGGAGGTGGGGTGTTACATTTGGTATCAGAGCAGAAGGTTACCAGACTGGGCAAAAGTTTTTAAAACCTTCTGAAAACTATTTGAGAAACCGTTTACAAAGAAGCATTTTTCAATAAAAGTTTTTAAAGGCTATTCCCCAAAAGCCATTATCACTATCCTTTGTTTCCTTGATTGAACCTCTTTTCCTTTCTTTCCTCCATCTGTAGTCACAGTAGTTTTAACTGCGACTAATCCTTGTCTAGCAACGTAAGTATTTTCCCGTGCAATGGAGGAAGTTCTCGAGAGGCCTGTTACCGTGTTACAAGGAAGGGTAATAAGAGCAAGGATAAAGGACACGGACGTAAGGATAAACAACTTGTTGGTATGGATTAGTCCATGAAGGAAGGTAAGGACAAGATCAGCGAGAGGGCAATTATATGCTCTCATTTCTAACGTACCTAAGAGGAATGGTACCGTTTCCGTTAAAGGCTTAGCCTTTCTTTTCTATCGTCCAGTCTAGACTTTGTTTTGATCATCGCATCATTTAAGTCTGCCTCGATAGTTAAGTCTTTGCACCTTAGTACTAGCATGGTAGAAGATCCCACTTTAGTCCCAAAATCTGGTTGGAGAGTTGGTCCATTTATTCATGACTTGTTTGGATTTGAGAACGTCTATGCTAAGTGTTGAGATTAGAAGCAAGGCTTCTATTGTTGAGCTATGGATGGATTCTAGGGATGAAGTGGTTATCCAGTAAGGGATGCCATTCTCGGTTTTGAAAGGAGGGTAGTTAAACTCTTAACTTGCCTTGGTAATACCCTCGAAGTCTCGTGTAACCTTATGAGTTCTGTCATGGTTAGTTACCTAGAATCTTTTGATGCATTTATCGGAAATCTCTGATCCGATCAAGTAACGTTCGCCAATAAGGCGGATGGTTCATTCCGCGTAAGCATGGGTTATAAGAATCACCCTAGTAAGTGCACGTGGTAACATGGATTGGCATCGGTAAACGAGATCCAGAATTCATTAGTGAATTTTGGAGAGCTTGTATGAGTACGTAGATATGTTTGAGCCGAGCATACTAGGGAAAGAATAAGTGAAAGTGAAACGAGAGGCGACAGTGAAATGAGTTCCGACTCATACCTTGGAAATAGGAATGAAGGAGCTACGAAATCATGAAGTCAAAGGCGGTCAAGGCACAATGGAATTAAGCTTGTGGAAATGCGGCTTAGACGCGCGCATCATGTCTCTTTTTAAGAGTATATCGTTGATCCCTGGTTCTCCTGTAGAGCTTGCTTGCATGCTATCGCTTGGTGGATATCCTCTCGGTCCTGTTTCTGTTGCAAACCCCGTAAGGAGTTTGTCTTGTTTATTTTCTCGATCCTATCTTGGGAACCTTAGGTAGAAATCTATGGATGTAAACATGTATTTGAAACATGTTATGATTGATATGGTTGCAAATGGTTGCAAGTGGTTGCTCGTGGATGCGCGAATACACGTTAGATACTAGATCGACGCACTCACATTTTGCATTGCATATGCATGAGTATTTATACTTGTTTGAAAGTTAATGTGTTGTCATGCGGATGTTGCATGTGAATGAATGTTTGGGCACGCATGTTGTACTTATATGACGAGGACTATTTGCATACATGTTGGATTCATGGCACTAAACATATTTTGCATTTAGAAGATCACTCAGGCCTGATCATTTACATTAGATAAGTACATATACACACACCTTTCGCATATGATCATACAGCATTTAGAATCTTTTAAGGACAATGACTGCTCGTGGATGATGTTTTGAGTAGATGGATGATAGATCGTAGGATACGTTCTTCCTAACTTGAAGATTTCGGGGACGAAATCCTTTAAGGTGGGGAGAATGTAACAACCCGTATTTCAAATAACATGTTATAACGTAAATCAAGGCAGAATTAAATGTTAAAAATCTGAATCAAGGGGAACGGGCTGTGCCATTGCGTTCGTCTCGGAAAAATACGCGAAATAGAGTCCGAGTTTTCGAAAATCGGAGTCCGTATGACCCAGATATGGCCCGTCAAAGTTTTCAGAAAAATTCAAGTTCAAAAACAGTTCAAAATTCAAATCTGGAGCCAAACGAACTGGGCGGGAAATTTCCCGCCCAAGCCCCAGGTCGACTGGGGTGTCGACTGGGGAGTCGACACGCCCAGGGGGCAGGTCGACTGCCCAGTCGACACGGGTGTCGACCTGGGTGGTCCGACCACTTGGGCCTGGGTGCACCTGACTTGTTCCTCAAGACATGTTTTATGGGCCTGTGACAGATTTTGAGGGTTCAGATCTATCCTAGGGTTAATCTAAGGGCCTAAACTAGTCCTAATCTCTATAAAAAGACCCCTAAGCCTACCCTAAACCCTCACAAATCACTCATGCCACGAAGTGCTGCCGAAATGCCAAGTGATCATGGCCTCCATCTCCAACTCCAAGAGCCTATGCAATCAAATCGGATCCGAATCAAAGGTGCTAGCTTGCTACATCAAATCAAGGGAGTGGATCAATGTTGCTACGCAAATTTCATGACGATTCTTCAACAAAGGAGCCACCTTTCTTCGTCAAGACGATGCATGATCCTTCCCTAAGCTTTGCTAGGTAAGTTCTAGCTACTTGTAGATTCTAACGGTGGTTCTAATGTGACATGGAATAAAATGTGATGAAACATAAGTATGCTAGCCTATGTGAACCTAATTTTGCCCCTTTTCTATGATCTATGACCTTGGGCTAAGTTTTAGCAACTTAATCATGCCACTCATGTTATGTTTAACCTAGTTTATCTTGCAAGTTTGAATCTTTATCTATGGAATGTTAGCATGAACCTTTGGGAACCATTTGACTTGTGAAACATTGGCAAAGACTTGACTTTGGGGCTTATGCATGTAAATGAACCCAAACCCCTTATGTTATCATGCATGTTTGTGGCCAAATTCCCTTATGATACTATGCATGTTTGTGGCCAAATTCCCTTATGATACTATGCATGTTTGTGGCGAAATTCCCTTATGATACTATGCATGCTTGAGGCCAAATCCTTTAGGATAATATCCACGTTTGCGGCCAATCCCTTCATGATATCTCGCCTGTTTGGGGCCAATATGTTGGCATAATACCCCTACTATGTGACTCGCTTCCACTTGGGTTGGAAATACGTTTGGGTAGCTTAGGAAAAACGTGAATATGACACGAAAACTTGACATGGGGTTTACATGAAAACATGACATTCATGATACATTTAAATGTGGTCATGACACGTAGGAAAACATGGAACTTGAACTAGACATGTGTGGGTTGTAAGTGTAATAAGACACTAGACTAAACATGAAAGTGGCCAACTCGAGGTTGGGTTGAGTTTGTAGCATAAATCTACCCGGACCCGCCCGACTTAACTAGTGGCTACAAACAATAGGACCCAATGTGAGTAGTTGGTCATATAGCACTTAAAACCCGAGGTTAGACTAGGTTGTGGTGTAAAACTACCCGGACCCGCCCGGCTTAACTAGTAACCACAACAAAGTCTAATGTGAGAGGTTGGGGTGCATAATCTAATTAATGCCACATGAAAAGGTTAAGTAATTTTGACTAATGGCACTTAACGGATATGACACGAATGGGTAGGTTAAGTGGAACCGAACTTGATTTCTTAATGACACTTAACCATATAAGACAATAAGGGGATGGGGTTAAGTAATTTACACTTAACTAATCTAAACACGGTACTTAGATGGGGTTAAGTAACCTAGACTTAACTAATCTAACACTGTAAATTCGATGGGGTTAAGTAATCCACACTTAACTAATCTAAACACGGTAATTAGATGGGGTTAAGTAAACTAGACTTAACTAATCTAACACGGTAAGGTGATGAGGTTAAGTAACCTACACTTAACCGATCTAACATGATAACTTAATAGGGTTAAGTCCCAATGAATATACTTAACCATTCTAATACGACTAGTGGATGGGGTTAAGCTAACCTATGCTTAACCAATCCGACTCGATAACTTGATGGGGATAAGTTGACCTATACTTAACCAATCTATCACGGTAATTGGATGGGGTTAAATTAATCTATACTTAACCAATCTAACATAGTAACTTGATAAGGCTAAGTCACGAACCACTTAAATACACTTAAACGATTTAACTCGATAAATTGATGAGGTTAAATAAATCTATACTTAACCAATCTAAAATGATAAGTGGATAAGGTTAAGTCGTAAATCGTTTGATATACTTAGCAATTTGACATACGGGTTGTAGGGCTAAGCCTTGAACTTGAACACTTAGCCGATCATGACATGGTTGGTAGGCGGGTTAAGTCATGGGCTTGAATAACAACACTTAACCCAATAGACAAAACCCTAGTTAGAAGAACTAGGTAGAAAATCGTAGTTAATCAAGGATAACGTGAAAAAAAAGCTAAGTGGTAAACCTTAGTTAAGAATAACTAAGTAATAATTCTTAGCCAAGGACATGGGACTAGTTCATAAATAGATGAGTAACCTGATACGGTAGGTCATAGCTTAGTATACGAGGAGGAGCAACTTATCTGACTTGGATAAAAAGCTCCAGCGAACTGGGTGACGAAGCGGTAGCTTCGGGGGACGTAAGGGTACTCTTGGTATCCCTCTGTGAGGTGGCAGATGGTCCATGAAACCTGGCCTCACAGAGGTTAAGGTCTGCGGTAGAAGAGCCAAGGGTATGCCTTGGTTGCTGTGCGAGCAACCTAAAGACTGGGGTGGATTAGCATGGGGTCGGCGATATTTTCACGGTAGCCCTAGACAGCACATCGTCAGCCACCTACCATCTTTAGTCAATCGTGTACGTACGGAAATGCAGAGAACACCCAACAAACCATACTTGCTATCTAGGTATGGGTGAGGTTGATCGTCCGGGAAGGGGGCATCGATGGCCTTAGTGTAGTTCTCATACATAACTTTTCTTGTTTTGCCTTTCAGTAGTTGAGGGGGGGGGGTCACGTGGGACCATAGCCACGGATACAAAAACAGATCTTGATATCTGCATCGGCAGACGACTTAAAACTCCCGACCGAGTTCTGTATTTCTTGATTTGCCCTGACACGGAACTCGGATGGCACATTGAGATACATGTGCGTCTAGACATGGAAAATGATTCACGATTCATATGTGGGAAAAAAGGGCGCGGTTGACGGGTAGCATAATCCCTAGTAACCCTAGGTGGCTAAAACCCAAACCGAGATACGAAAACGTTCATTAGGTAGCATAATCCCTAGCGGTCCTAAGTGGCATAAACCCTAGGTGAACACGCGATAGTTCATGGTAAGAAAACATAACCAGACCAAGGGTAGCAGTCCAAAACAACTTCAAGGATAAAATGGTATTACGTTGAGGTGATATAGATTTACACGGGAAAGCCCGTACGGCCTACGTCTAAGGACTGAACTTATACATGGAAAGAAACATACGAGTTGGGAAAATTTACATATGCTATATATTAGGTTGACATGGACCATTACATGACATTGGGCAAGGGACATTCATAGTTAACACATGACGCGGGTTGGGATACTAGTACGAGAAGTGCAGAGCAAATATACATGATAGATACCTTAGGATATTATACTTGATAGAAACCTGACGATGTGACGCCTTGATTTATCTCGACACAGTAGTCCATCATGATACCTTAGTTTATCTTGATCCAGTAGTTCATCCTGTTATCTTGGTTTAGCTTATCTATCTTGTCCTCATCCTTATGTTTACTTTCAGTTTATGCATGTCATGTTACCTTTACCTGTTTTTATGCTGGAAGTAGATAGGACTTACCAGTCTTTATGACTGACCCCGTTTTCTCTCGCCTCTTTGTCTTCCGTCCCCCCCCCAGGTTTTCAGGGAGGATATACTGTTATTTAGCTTGGACCTCTTATGCTTGAAGGTCATCATGTATAGCTTGGTCTTCTCTTGGCTATGGCTGCTTCACCGCTTTATTTTGGGGAATAATTTATGAAAAGGTTTTATGCTTCTTTACTATTGCAAGACAGGTTTGATGTATTCTGATGTAAAAGGCTTTAGACCTTATTTATTAAAGAAATGAAAGTTGGTTTTTGTAACACCCCGTAATTCTGTGACATTAAGTTTCTCAAATTAAAGTATAATTAATTTTTAAAAGAAAAATTAAAAGAAAAAGATCCATGCAGTTGTTTAATTTAAGTATTGTAACTAACATGAAAAAAAGAGGTAAGGAGAGAACAATAATTATTATTGTTCTAAGACTTATTAACAAAAGCCTCTGTAGCTCAGTTGGTTAAGGCATTGGATTGGTAGCATGGAGGTCGGGGGTTCGAACCCCGGCGGTGGCATAATTTTTTTATCATTGTTTTAGAGAGGGCCAACTAAACATGCAAATATATGTACGTATACAAATTCAAAATTTGAAAGGATAAGAACGTATGTATAAGGAAATAAAGAATATATATATATACATATGAGAAATATAAATATATATATATACAAAAATATATGTATACGAAAGATAAAATTCAAGATAAGGCTACAGTCAATGAAATATGGCAACATCATTTGAATTTTGAAAATAAAATGAAAGTTGTGCGTATATATATACGCGTAAAATGGTCGTTAGAGGAATTGTATACATATAAGAATATTTCATGTGAATAAAACAGTTAAATAAATTCCAGAAATTCAAAAGTTTGAAAATCAAACTTTTACGCCAAAATAGCTTGTGGCGTGTAACACCCCACGTCCGTTAGTGTCACTCACAAAGGGAATGCACTAAGTTCTGTGGAGCATTTTGGGTAAAAGATGCAGATAAATTACAAGACATAAAAATTATTAAACAGTGGAAAATAGAACTTTGCTTTATTGATAATTTAGTCTGTACAAGATTCTTTTACAATATCAGAGTATCATCTGTCTTTATAAAATAAAGAAGCATGAAAATACATTTATATATTCCCCAATGTAGCAAGAGCCAGCGATAACATCTGGAAGAGAATCCAAAGACGACTTCGTCAAATCTTCAAGCTGGGGAAAGAGCAACGGTCCAATCTAATCCTGAGTTATACTATTCCCTCCTCAACTACCTGGGGGGGGGGGAAACGGAAGAAAAGAAGCGAAAGAAAAACAGAGTCAGACATAACGCCTGAGTAAGTCAGTAATTTCTAGCATGTGAACAGGGAAAAATGAAACGACATGAATTAACTGAATACAAGACAATACCATGATGATAGGTTCAACAGGATAAGATAAGATTACCACAAGATATACTAAGGCAAGATAAACTGGATATACTTTAATACTTTCTCTGCTTCGCTATTACCTTATTATTCTGGTTTCTATATCTCTGCACTGCCTAACTAGTGTCCCTACTAGTAACGATAACGTGATCCCAATCCCTGTATTTTCCATCGCCTTCAGGCATCCATTTATTAGTTATTACCTAGATCTAATCTATGGTTTTCTATCAAGTGCTTTCTAGATTTAACTATAGTTTTACGCTATCTGCTGAACGCTTTTCGAGTTCAGGGTTTATGCCACCTAGTCCAACTAGGGATTACGCTACCTGTTGAACAATGCCCCCAAGTCTAGGACACACTACCTAGAGTGGTATATGTTCCTAGGCTTCCCCACGCATGTATCGCGAATCGTTATCGCTTGTCTAGATGCACATGTCCTGTAATGTGCGATCCGAGTCCTGTGACAGGGCAAATCAAGGAATACAGAACTCGGTCGGGAGCTTTCGGGTATCTGCCGATGCAGATGCTAAGGTCTGTTTTTATTCCAGTGGCTATGGTCCCACTTGACCCCTCCCTCAACTAATGAAAGGCACACCTTGTAAAATGAGAACTATACGCCGGCCCCCGGTGCCCCACTATCCTATGGCCATCCGCAACCATAACTAGATAGCAAGTATATGGTCTTTTGGAGTTCTCCGCCTTTCCGCTTCACGTATCTCGATTGACTCAAGATGGATGGTAGACGACGAGTTGCTATCACAGGGCTACCGTCTTCTCGCCGAATCACGCTGGTCCATCCTAGTCTTTAGGTTGCCACATATATATATTGCAACCAAGGCATACCCTCGGTTCTTCTAACGCAGACCTTAACCTCTGTGAGCCCAGGATGATCATCTGCAGCCTCACAGAGGGATACCAAGAGTACCCTCACGTCCCCTCGAAGCCTCGGGCTTCGTAACCCAATTCGTTGGAGCCTTCTTAAAACCATATGGATGTCCGCTCCTTCGTGTTATACTAAGAATTACTACTTAGTTCTACTAACTAAGGTTTACCACTTAGTTTCCAAATTCCTTGTTTTCTTAACTAAGTTTTACTACTTAGTCCCTTTTTCAACTGAGGTTTACTATTTAGTTTTCTTTCTCGCCAGGTTGGGTTGGTTAAGTGTCTTTAGTCGATTGAAGCTATCTTAACCCTCTTCCCTTATCCTATTACACTGGTTAAGTGTTATCCCTTTATGCTTTTTACTTAACCCTATTCATTTATCATATTCTGATGGTTAAGCATTCAAGTTTACTTAACCCTATGGTCTAGTCCAGCTAACATATTAATTTGGCTAAGTGTATTACTTAACCCCAACCTCTAGTCTAATTAACATGTTAAATTGGCTAAGTGTATTAACTTTACTTAACCCCACCTTCTAGTCTAGTCAACATGTTAATTTGGCTAAGTATTCCCATGGACTTAACCCTCCCATTCTAGCTTTAACTGTGCTAAGTTGGTTAAGTGTTCCTTAACCTTCCCATTCTAGCTTTAATTAATAAATTAAAGCCGCAACCTCTCACATTAGACAGATATTGCTGCGGTTACTGGATGTGCCGGTCGGTTCCGGGCAGGTTTACACCGCAACTCAGTCTAACCTCGAGTTAGGCATATTCATGTTTTCTAAGTTCAAAGGGTTTTTGATTAATTTCCAAATCTGGTTTTGAAAACAACCATCCCGTCCTTCGGATCAGTTAGGGATAGCCAGGGAGGGCAGGAAACTTGTATTTTCCAAACCCAAGCCTAGACACTATCCTCTCTGTCACCCTAGAACCTTCTGGTCTATGTGTTATAAAAAAAGGGTGTTATCAAAATACTTTTCTTTTGTTTATAAATTGTTAACAATTTATTTCAAAAGCCCATTTCCCCTTTTTAGACAAATTTGGCCTATATTTATTTGTCAAGCCTACTAGTATACTTATATCCTAGGCCCAAGTCCTAACCCAACATGCAGTTTAGGCCATTTCCTATTTCATTTCCGAAACTAGATTAAATATCCTAGTTTATAATTTACGGCCAAAATTTAACCAAGTTACATATTTTGTGGTAAATGAACAATTTAACATTTATGACGAATTCTATAAGTAAATTACTCCTAATTTACTTATTTCATTACTACTCTTTTAATGTACATTGTCACATTTATTATTATAGCCCATTCTCTCTTATTTATCATATTTATACTTTTTGGTATGTAAATTATACCAAATTTAGTGTCGCTAACCATAATTTATTCTAAACATGACAATTGCTCACAATTATGAATAAATTCAAAATTGTGCTAATATACTTATTCCAAATCAACCTTAATTAACCCAATCTTGGTTTAACATCCTAATTCACAATTTATGGCAAAACTAGAATTATTTTTCTAGTTTACATTTTATGCCTAAAATTTAGCTTACTTACTAACGCTAAATTTAATATGTCAAAATCACATATTCCCTAATCCATGTCAAATTTCCCCGTTTTCATTTTAATATGCATGTCATAATACATATTCCAAATTATGCCAATTTCCAAGTTTACAACTACGTTCATATTCATTTCCATGTTTTTCCCCAAATCGCATTCCCACCGTTCGAATAATCGTGATTCAACCTAGATTATAAATAAATCTAGATTCGTAGATAAAAAAAGGGAATGAATCAAAATGACAAGAAGGAATAATTGGCATAAAAAGGTTTGGATAACAATGTAGGTTCAAGAATATGGGTAGACCTAACTAAATAGGTAAATTTCCACTGTCTTAAAACCAAAGAATGGGCAAAATAGGTTCAAGAACGTGGGTAGACCTAACTTAATAGGTAAATTCCCACTGTCATAAAACCAAAGAAAAACCAAGGAACAGGTAGAATAAATAATTGGGTTTAGACCCAACTTCTCAATCACAAAACTAAAGCAATATTTTCCTAATCATAAATCATGGGTGTCAAAATCACAGTTGTCCTCATTATGTCATAAGTAATAATTTATGTCCAAATCAAAGGTATAGGCCTAGTCAAGGAAATAATCCTTGTAGTCACAGTCACAGTCATAGGAAATGTCCATAGTCATATGCGATGTTCATAGTCCAAAAGGGAAAATAATTCCCATAGTCATAAGTCATTGTCATAGGCAATGTTTATATGTCCCAAAATCAAAGGCTTATGTCATAGTCCAAAGGCATATGCTTTCAAAGGCCACAGTTCTATAGTCATAGTCACGGTTACAGTCTTATTTGTCCTCGAATCATAACAGTTCTTAATTCAGTCCAAGAGTATAAACATAGATTCGAAGAGAGAGAGAGAGATTTGGCATATTCCTTTATTCCTTTAATTTCATGTCACAAATAAAACAAAATATTCAGATCTAGAAATAACCAACTTACAGAAAATAGATCTAGAAAAGAAGGAAAGCGTGGCTATGATTCGTGCGTCGTTGCTTGAAACTTGTTTGAGCTAGCCTTTGAATTCTTCACTTGAAACTTTGATTTGAATCCCTCCTTAAAAGTCTTTTAGCAGCATCTCCTCGTCTTGAATCATATTTTATTTTATTTATTAATTTAATTAAAGAGGAGAGGAAGAGGCCATGAATCTAAGCAGCATAAGGATAGAAGAGAGAGGTGCAAAGAGGAATGGAGACTAGGGCTGTTTATATAGCTGCTCAAGACCTTATCGTACACGCAGCGCTGAGCCAGCATTGAACCCAGTTAAGAAAATAGTCCAGGTACGTAGATGAATGTAGCCAAACCTTATCATACACGCAACGCTGAGTCAGAATTGGGTCCCACAAGCTATTTTGGCGTAAAAGTTTGATTTTCAAACTTTTGAATTTCTGGAATTTATTTAACTGTTTTATTCACATGAAATATTCTTATATGTATACAATTCCTCTAACGACCATTTTACGCGTATATATATACGCACAACTTTCATTTTATTTTCAAAATTCAAATGATGTTGCCATATTTCATTGACTGTAGCCTTATCTTGAATTTTATCTTTCGTATACATATATTTTTGTATATATATATATTTATATTTCTCATATGTATATATATATTCTTTATTTCCTTATACATACGTTCTTATCCTTTCAAATTTTGAATTTGTATACGTACATATATTTGCATGTTTAGTTGGCCCTCTCTAAAACAATGATAAAAAAATTATGCCACCGCCGGGGTTCGAACCCCCGACCTCCATGCTACCAATCCAATGCCTTAACCAACTGAGCTACAGAGGCGTTTGTTAATAAGTCTTAGAACAATAATAATTATTGTTCTCTCCTTACCTCTTTTTTCATGTTAGTTACAATACTTAAATTAAACAACTGCATGGATCTTTTTCTTTTAATTTTTCTTTTAAAAATTAATTATACTTTAATTTGAGAAACTTAATGTCACAGAATTACGGGGTGTTACATTCTCCCCCACTTAAAAGGATTTCGTCCCCGAAATCTTCAAGTTAGGAAGAATGTGTCCTACCATCCAGTCACCCATCTACTCAACCATTCAATCACAGGCATTCATTATCCTTAAAAGATTTCTAATGCTTTCATGTTCATATGCATAGTGTGTATATATGTCTCTATCTAATGCAAAATCAGGCGGTCTACTGATTCAGTTGACCTCCTTAATGCAAATCATGTTAGTGCCATGCGTCCAATCATGCATGCAAACATCCCTAGTCATGTAAATACTACATGCGTGCACAGCCATTCATCCATATGCAACGTCCATATGATATCATATCAAGTTCAACTTATAAACAAGTGCATATATGTAAATGCAATATGAGAGCGTCCAAACTTGATCTAGTGCCTAATACGTATGCATATGCATCCACGAGCAACCATTTGCAACCACTTGCAACCATTCAACCATAACATGTTTCAAATACATGTTTAAATCCATTGGCTTCTACCTAAGGATCGCAGATACGACCTAGAGGATATACTTTGGAAAGAGAGAAACAACTACGCGTAAAGCTCCAAAACAGAGAAATCAAGGATGCACCCTTAAGGAAAAAGGGCATGTTGCTAGTATCTAGCCTTCTTGAGCTTTACTCCACCGTATCTTAACCAATTTATCTTCACGATTGTGAAGTTCCTAATCTCCATTTCCAAAATAAACAGATGTCAATCACGGCGCCAAGTATATGTACTAAGATGATTAGAGGCCTCCCTCTTAGCTTATCCATCACGCCATAACTATGAGAGTCAAAAGATCACTCCGTACTTTTTAGAGTACCTACCACAACTATTCATCTTTCACGCAAACCATCCAAACCGAACTCGACATTCCTCAAGTACAAGCCCCAAAGGCCTAAACCAATATCAGACAAGCATCCAAGGAATATCTTCTCCGAATTTAGATGATCTACGTGAGATGATATAAGCAAACTCGATAGCTATCCTCAAATCCCTACTAACCAAAAACTGGTCGGACCACCAATTGGATTTGAGACTCTAGTGGGATCTTTCTACTATACACGTACTATGGTGTAGAGACTCAACTATGGAAGTGGGTATGAACAATTAAGAAGCGCTGGAACCTAAGGAAATAGTACGAACAGAAAACTAGACTCTTCCAACCGGACCACCTTTCTCCTAGGTGCGCTTGGTGGCGAAAGCATGTACTTGTCCTTCTGAAAATCTCGTCCTCGTTCTTGCCCTTGTCCTTAAGTATATGTCCTATCATACCATAGTAAAGATACATGCTCTTGTCTTAGGTTTTATAATCCCTTCCTCCTTCGTGAGCCAAGTCTACATCAATAATTTCCTCATCCTTGGGTCGTGCTCCTTTGCCAAACTTCCGCGTGTAACCATGTTGGCAAATCTCTCGAAAGTTGCCTCTATCGCACGGAAATAACCCTATAAACTTGAAAGAAGACTGGCCGTAAGTAAAACAACTATGGCTATAGATGGAAGTCGGGCACTACTTCGCCCTTCGATGAGGTTACCTCCCAGAAAGCCAGGAGCCCCAGAGAGTCAAGAAAGAAGGAGACAAGAATTCAAATAGAGGAAGAGAAGACAATGCGTATGGCTTTGGGGAATATGCCTTTAAAACAAATCCTTTCTTTTAAAAATGCTTCTTTAAAAACCTTTTGAAAATAATTTTTCAAATCCTTTATCTGATCCGGTAACCTTCAGCTCTGATACCACGTGTAACACCCCACGTCCGTTAGTGTCACTCACAAAGGGAATGCACTAAGTTCTGTGGAGCATTTTGGGTAAAAGATGCAGATAAATTACAAGACATACAAATTATTAAACAGTGGAAAATAGAACTTTGCTTTATTGATAATTTAGTCTGTACAAGATTCTTTTACAATATCAGAGTATCATCTGTCTTTATAAAATAAAGAAGCATGAAAATACATTTATATATTCCCCAATGTAGCAAGAGCCAGCGATAACATCTGGAAGAGAATCCAAAGACGACTTCGTCAAATCTTCAAGCTGGGGAAAGAGCAACGGTCCAATCTAATCCTGAGTTATACTATTCCCTCCTCAACTACCTGGGGGGGGGGGGAAACGGAAGAAAAGAAGCGAAAGAAAAACAGAGTCAGACATAACGCCTGAGTAAGTCAGTAATTTCTAGCATGTGAACAGGGAAAAATGAAACGACATGAATTAACTGAATACAAGACAATACCATGATGATAGGTTCAACAGGATAAGATAAGATTACCACAAGATATACTAAGGCAAGATAAACTGGATATACTTTAATACTTTCTCTGCTTCGCTATTACCTTATTATTCTGGTTTCTATATCTCTGCACCGCCTAACTAGTGTCCCTACTAGTAACGATAACGTGATCCCAATCCCTGTATTTTCCATCGCCTTCAGGCATCCATTTATTAGTTATTACCTAGATCTAATCTATGGTTTTCTATCAAGTGCTTTCTAGATTTAACTATAGTTTTACGCTATCTGCTGAACGCTTTTCGAGTTCAGGGTTTATGCCACCTAGTCCAACTAGGGATTACGCTACCTGTCGAACAATGCCCCCAAGTCTAGGACACACTACCTAGAGTGGTATATGTTCCTAGGCTTCCCCACGCATGTATCGCGAATCGTTATCGCTTGTCTAGATGCACATGTCCTGTAATGTGCGATCCGAGTCCTGTGACAGGGCAAATCAAGGAATACAGAACTCGGTCGGGAGCTTTCGGGTATCTGCCGATGCAGATGCTAAGGTCTGTTTTTATTCCAGTGGCTATGGTCCCACTTGACCCCTCCCTCAACTAATGAAAGGCACACCTTGTAAAATGAGAACTATACGCCGGCCCCCGGTGCCCCACTATCCTATGGCCATCCGCAACCATAACTAGATAGCAAGTATATGGTCTTTTGGAGTTCTCCGCCTTTCCGCTTCACGTATCTCGATTGACTCAAGATGGATGGTAGACGACGAGTTGCTATCACAGGGCTACCGTCTTCTCGCCGAATCACGCTGGTCCATCCTAGTCTTTAGGTTGCCACATATATATATTGCAACCAAGGCATACCCTCGGTTCTTCTAACGCAGACATTAACCTCTGTGAGCCCAGGATGATCATCTGCAGCCTCACAGAGGGATACCAAGAGTACCCTCACGTCCCTTCGAAGCCTCGGGCTTCGTAACCCAATTCGTTGGAGCCTTCTTAAAACCATATGGATGTCCGCTCCTTCGTGTTATGCTAAGAATTACTACTTAGTTCTACTAACTAAGGTTTACCACTTAGTTTCCAAATTCCTTGTTTTCTTAACTAAGTTTTACTACTTAGTCCCTTTTTCAACTGAGGTTTACTATTTAGTTTTCTTTCTCGCCAGGTTGGGTTGGTTAAGTGTCTTTAGTCGATTGAAGCTATCTTAACCCTCTTCCCTTATCCTATTACACTGGTTAAGTGTTATCCCTTTATGCTTTTTACTTAACCCTATTCATTTATCATATTCTGATGGTTAAGCATTCAAGTTTACTTAACCCTATGGTCTAGTCCAGCTAACATATTAATTTGGCTAAGTGTATTACTTAACCCCAACCTCTAGTCTAATTAACATGTTAAATTGGCTAAGTGTATTAACTTTACTTAACCCCACCTTCTAGTCTAGTCAACATGTTAATTTGGCTAAGTATTCCCATGGACTTAACCCTCCCATTCTAGCTTTAACTGTGCTAAGTTGGTTAAGTGTTCCTTAACCTTCCCATTCTAGCTTTAATTAATAAATTAAAGCCGCAACCTCTCACATTAGACAGATATTGCTGCGGTTACTGGATGTGCTGGTCGGTTCCGGGCAGGTTTACACCGCAACTCAGTCTAACCTCGAGTTAGGCATATTCATGTTTTCTAAGTTCAAAGGGTTTTTGATTAATTTCCAAATCTGGTTTTGAAAACAACCATCCCGTCCTTCGGATCAGTTAGGGATAGCCAGGGAGGGCAGGAAACTTGTATTTTCCAAACCCAAGCCTAGACACTATCCTCTCTGTCACCCTAGAACCTTCTGGTCTATGTGTTATCAAAAAAAGGGTGTTATCAAAATAATTTTCTTTTGTTTATAAATTGTTAACAATTTATTTCAAAAGCCCATTTCCCCTTTTTAGACAAATTTGGCCTATATTTATTTGTCAAGCCTACTAGTATACTTATATCCTAGGCCCAAGTCCTAACCCAACATGCAGTTTAGGCCATTTCCTATTTCATTTCCGAAACTAGATTAAATATCCTAGTTTATAATTTATGGCCAAAATTTAACCAAGTTACATATTTTGTGGTAAATGAACAATTTAACATTTATGACGAATTCTATAAGTAAATTACTCCTAATTTACTTATTTCATTACTACTCTTTTAATGTACATTGTCATATTTATTATTATAGCCCATTCTCTCTTATTTATCATATTTATACTTTTTGGTATGTAAATTATACCAAATTTAGTGTCGCTAACCATAATTTATTCTAAACATGACAATTGCTCACAATTATGAATAAATTCAAAATTGTGCTAATATACTTATTCCAAATCAACCTTAATTAACCAAATCTTGGTTTAACATCCTAATTCACAATTTATGGCAAAACTAGAATTATTTTTCTAGTTTACATTTTATGCCTAAAATTTAGCTTACTTACTAACGCTAAATTTAATATGTCAAAATCACATATTCCCTAATCCATGTCAAATTTCCCCGTTTTCATTTTAATATGCATGTCATAATACATATTCCAAATTATGCCAATTTCCAAGTTTACAACTACGTTCATATTCATTTCCATGTTTTTCCCCAAATCGCATTCCCACCGTTCGAATAATCGTGATTCAACCTAGATTATAAATAAATCTAGATTCGTAGATAAAAAAAGGGAATGAATCAAAATGACAAGAAGGAATAATTGGCATAAAAAGGTTTGGATAACAATGTAGGTTCAAGAATATGGGTAGACCTAACTAAATAGGTAAATTCCCACTGTCTTAAAACCAAAGAATGGGCAAAATAGGTTCAAGAACGTGGGTAGACCTAACTTAATAGGTAAATTCCCACTGTCTTAAAACCAAAGAAAAACCAAGGAACAGGTAGAATAAATAATTGGGTTTAGACCCAACTTCTCAATCACAAAACTAAAGCAATATTTTCCTAATCATAAATCATGGGTGTCAAAATCACAGTTGTCCTCATTATGTCATAAGTAATAATTTATGTCCAAATCAAAGGTATAGGCCTAGTCAAGGAAATAATCCTTGTAGTCACAGTCACAGTCATAGGAAATGTCCATAGTCATATGCGATGTTCATAGTCCAAAAGGGAAAATAATTCCCATAGTCATAAGTCATTGTCATAGGCAATGTTTATATGTCCCAAAATCAAAGGCTTATGTCATAGTCCAAAGGCATATGCTTTCAAAGGCCACAGTTCTATAGTCATAGTCACGGTTACAGTCTTATTTGTCCTCGAATCATAACAGTTCTTAATTCAGTCCAAGAGTATAAACATAGATTCGAAGAGAGAGAGAGATTTGGCATATTCCTTTATTCCTTTAATTTCATGTCACAAATAAAACAAAATATTCAGATCTAGAAATAACCAACTTACAGAAAATAGATCTAGAAAAGAAGGAAAGCGTGGCTATGATTCGTGCGTCGTTGCTTGAAACTTGTTTGAGCTAGCCTTTGAATTCTTCACTTGAAACTTTGATTTGAATCCCTCCTTAAAAGTCTTTTAGCAGCATCTCCTCGTCTTGAATCATATTTTATTTTATTTATTAATTTAATTAAAGAGGAGAGGAAGAGGCCATGAATCTAAGCAGCATAAGGATAGAAGAGAGAGGTGCAAAGAGGAATGGAGACTAGGGCTGTTTATATAGCTGCTCAAGACCTTATCGTACACGCAGCGCTGAGTCAGCATTGAACCCAGTTAAGAAAATAGTCCAGGTACGTAGATGAATCTAGCCAAACCTTATCATACACGCAGCGCTGAGTCAGAATTGGGTCCCACAAGCTATTTTGGCGTAAAAGTTTGATTTTCAAACTTTTGAATTTCTGGAATTTATTTAACTGTTTTATTCACATGAAATATTCTTATATGTATACAATTCCTCTAACGACCATTTTACGCGTATATATATACGCACAACTTTCATTTTATTTTCAAAATTCAAATGATGTTGCCATATTTCATTGACTGTAGCCTTATCTTGAATTTTATCTTTCGTATACATATATTTTTGTATATATATATATTTATATTTCTCATATGTATATATATATATATATATTCTTTATTTCCTTATACATACGTTCTTATCCTTTCAAATTTTGAATTTGTATACGTACATATATTTGCATGTTTAGTTGGCCCTCTCTAAAACAATGATAAAAAAATTATGCCACCGCCGGGGTTCGAACCCCCGACCTCCATGCTACCAATCCAATGCCTTAACCAACTGAGCTACAGAGGCTTTTGTTAATAAGTGTTAGAACAATAATAATTATTGTTCTCTCCTTACCTCTTTTTTTTCATGTTAGTTACAATACTTAAATTAAACAACTGCATGGATCTTTTTCTTTTAAAAATTAATTATACTTTAATTTGAGAAACTTAATGTCACAGAATTACGGGGTGTTACAGTTTTGCTTCTGCTGTTTTATATATGTTCTGTCTTGTAATATTTCTGTGCATGTTTACCTCGATAATACTTCACCAAACCTAGTGCATTCCCTTTGTGAGTGACCCTAGCGGAGGTGGGGTGTTACACAGGCACTTCCAAAACCTTTGCCGCCTAGGCTTCAATCTATTCAATTTACCAAAGCGTTCTTCAAACACTCTCCCCTCAGGCCTCTCTGGCTCATTCCCTGCAAAAGAAGTGGTCAATATAAGAATTTCCATTGTGAATATATTGGGCAAAGAAGAAGACTTACAACATTGAAGCCAATAACGAGCACACCCTAACTGATGTTTAATATAAACCACTTCTGCTTTGGGTCACCCACGTTGCCCGGGATTTTTTCAACAAGTTTCTAGCCGCGGACAGCCTCAAAGTAAAGAAGGAAAGAGGATTGCTTCTCATTATGCTTGAAATTAAAAAAGAAGGCCACGTCATCAAAGGTCAAAGGGTGGCCCAAATACCTCATGTATAGAAAGTAGTAATATAACATATTACAATACGCGGCTGGATGGAACTGCATCGAGGCCAAGTTCATCTGCTCTAAGAAGTTGACGATAAATGAAGGAAAATGGGGGATAACCCCGGCAGTGCACATGGGACGAGACAGTGCCACGTAACACTCCAAGGAAATGTGAGGTTGATCATTTTTTTTGGGAAGAAGGACTTATCCCCAAGGGATGTTGTGCTTAATGGTTATATTTTGCAGTTGTTTGAGTGTCATTTTGGATCCCTTAACATCCGGGAGGGAGGGTCTCAGAATTTGTGCGCCTTGAAGCATATCGGGTGCTATCGGTGCAGCTAATGCTTCGCTCGGCTCGACTATTACTTCAGGAGGAGGGAGCAAACTCGTCGACCGACTTTGAAAGTCATTATCCAAATCAGACTCAGAATCGGCTGAAGACTCAGAGGTGCTATCTACTCTAATAGAGAGGGGCAATTCTTTGCCCTTACCCGGTCCATGCTTTTGAACGCCTCGTGTCTTGACCATTGTCGATTAGAAATGTTATCAAGCTAAAATTGAAGATTGTTTCAAAAAGCAATTAGTTCTACTTTGCAATGCTATTTCGATAAATGACGATTGCAAATCATCTTTTATCCTTATATGCCAGACTGTGCAAAGATCGCTATCTTTATCACCTCCCTTTCAGACATTGCCACGTGTCCCAGGGGTTGACAACACCCTGAAACATGAGACCTTTTAAAAAGGCGGGAAACCTCTCCACCTCCATGCCATTTTAGGTTAGCAGCTCCAACGCTATTGAATCTTGCTACAGTGGTATCAGAACAACCACTAACAGCCATATCGCCGCCGACTCCAGCGATCCGACGCCAGGGATACAAACTGTGGACTGCGCGGAGCCCCAAATTATGATAGAAAAGATGAAGAGGAAAGAGATTATGCACGAAGACTACACCAAAATGTCTTGAGGAAAAAATGATTCGTACCTATAAAATTGATGGAAGAGATGATCATGATTGGAGACGAAGGTGATCTTACTATTTTTCCTTCCGAGACGGTAAATTGATTTTGTGATAAAAAGGTAGAAGTGAAGAAAGGTGAAATGGGCCATCCTTTTATAATATGACGGGGTAACTCTTCGTATTCGAGTGACATGATTGTTGGATCAGACTCAACTGATGTGTCAAGTCGTGAACGAGCCAAGCTCTGTTGAAAAGACATATAACAAAAAAGCATCATCATTATCTGCGCTTGTGTAGATTTCCAAGATGTTTAGTAGATCAACTACGGTTTACTAAACTCATGAAAGGGCAGCTCAAGCTGACCTATGGGAGATTTCCTGACCTATATGGAAAATTTATTCAGAACAGATGATTACAAAGCATGCCTCGTTTTTCCAACGCCACATATTTTGGGGGGCAAAGTGTTGATGGGCCTTTTGGCAGGACCACCAAGGCTCGTCGACTTTATAAGCTCATGCCAAAGATGCCCAGGTTGGTTGGTCAATGCCAAGGAGTGGGCCGGTCGATGAGTGATCTAGCCTTGGCCCATTGGTTATGTTCACTATGGACAACCGGTGTACACTTCAACTGGGGCCTACCATGTTTGGGCCGACGGGGTCAAGCTGTGCTTGGTTCCGAACCAAATATCTACCTAAAGAATAGCTCGTGCTCTGCGTTACCCATTTCAGGGTGTTTGGATAGGTCGGATCAATCGCCACTTGTCATCAATGATTCGAATCATGACGATTGTCTAGGAGGAGAGCGCTTCTTCATGCTTAACTATTATTTTTGATCATACAACACGTGTTCTAGCTAACTCAAGTGTGGTTATCACCTATAAATACCTTCTCTAAACTCAGAAGAGGGGAATTTTGGAGGCTGAAGTGTTCTAGCTTTCGAATAATTGTTGATCTCTTGTTATATTGCCATTGTAACTATTCTGACAGATAGTCTATAAACTATATAAGAGATTACAAAGTGGACATAGGCTCATTAATGCCGAACCACTATAAAATTGTGCATGATTTTCTCCATTTTCAGTTTTATAATTGTTTATCTTCATTTGTTCTCTGCAAAACCCTTTCTTTGGGTGTTGTACCAATTTTTGGTGTCAACACTAGGATTTTGGTTTTAGGTCCCCTGGTTCGTTGAATCCCGGCTCGACCTTCCACATTACACCACTTTGGGTTGACAAACTCCTGCTCGAATAAGCCTGGATCGGTGAAGTCGGTTCAAAGAACTAGGCTTGGTTTAGCTATGTCGCCACTTATGCATTTTCACGTAGCTTTCGCATCGGCTAAATTTGAATCAACTATGTCAAACTAAAATATGCCAAACATGACTCTAGATATTTTATGGGGACTTATTCGATCACCTGAACGTGATCCACTCACTACGCCACGAACTCCGGATTAGATGCCACATGTCTTGGCCGAGCCGGATTCAGGCACATCTATAAATATGCCCCTAGAGCCTCTCTTTCAGATGATGGAACTGGATTCTCTTGAGCAAGCTAGCTAAAGGACATTTCCAGTGTAACCTTCCAATTATTTCTCTACATTTACTTCATAAAGACTAAGTGTGTTGTAATCATACAACATAATAAAAAATAGATTACACTAAGTGGACGTAAACCTAATTGTCGAGCCACTATAAAATGTCTTGTGTTCCTTTCTTTCTATTATTCTAATTGATATTGTATGATTTTGATTGTGTTTGGGTGTTGTGCCTGAAAGGACCATTTTCCACGTTAACACTATGTAACTTTAAGTATTTATCACTTCAAATATAAATGTCGCATCAGTAATAGAGATACTTCCATTTTTAAAAGCCAATTCATGTTTTTTCAAAAAAATTATCTTATTTTGTCATCATTTAATGATTTTAAATTAAGGCATAAAAAATAAAATCAAAAATCTGCGCAAAGCACAATTGATTTAAACTTCATCATAAGAAAATAACTGATTCTAAATTATCCTTAAGTGGAATGTGGCTCTCTCTCAAAAATTTGCATTTTATTAAATAATTATAATGTTAATTGAGTTGTTAAAATGTAACCAGTATGAACATAGGCTACGCATATGGAATATCATTACAAAGTTTTAGAAAGTGATGCGGGTCAAGAATCTTAAGGCAAAGTTAACACTAAATGGGAGCTGAATAGTGTTTACTTAAATTTATGAATTTTTAGAAATCTTTTGCAATATGATTATGAGTATGTGTATAATGACCGCATAATCAAATAAAAAAACAAAATTCAAGTAAAGTACATACAGTAAAGAATAAAACACATCGAGATTTTTATACTAGTTTGGAGTTATCTTCCATCCACTTCTACATACAAACAGTCTTTGATCAATACAACAATTACACTCTTTGATTTAAAGGCCACAAGGAGACATCCTCCAGAACTCAGACCTCTGGGCAGGCCGACATGAGCCATAAGTCCACGTCCAACTTGATTTTTGGGCAAATAACTCACTTTCAATTGCTTTTTATTGGGAACAATCAAACCCAACTAGATTCAGGATACCTAGTCACATCCATAAGGATTTTTGAGTTGTTTGAACAAAGAATACAGATTTATATCCTTCAATCTTGATTAAATTTTCTCCTATAACTCTAAATTGCACTCTAAGCTTGGTATAATGGAGAGAGTTGATGTAGAATCAAATTGGAGACGAATTAGCTTGATTTAATTTGAAAATCGGTAGAGTATAACTAGAGATTGGTAGATTTTAAGAGAGAAGAGAAAGGAGTGAAGGAATACGAGAGAGAAGTTAAAATTCATTTTTGGAAGAAGGATATATATATATATATAGGGGTGAAGAGTAATGACAGTTGGTGAATGGTTATGGAAAATAGATACTTCCATTTATCTATGAATTTTGAAAAATACTGGTCTATGTTGACATGCTTGGGAGGCCATGTCGACATACACTAGTTAGTTGTTTTGAAAATATGAACTTATACATAATGATTTGAAACTTTGTAAAACTAATTTAACATACTAAATGTATATTTTAAATATAATAGGGCTTAAGAAAATTTGTGAAAAATAATTTAAGTAAAAACATAATATTTATATTTAAAACTATATATGATCAAATATATTGAACTTAAAATATAAGTATCAAATCTATAGTAGTATAAAATCATATTTATTAAGTTTAAAAATCAAAATCTAAAGTAAAATAATAATTTAAACTATAATATATAAAAGATAATAAAAATAAAAATATAATTAAAAATAATAACTTAAGTATAAGTATGTAAAGAACAAAGTATATTATGAAAACCAAAGTAGATATTTGAAAAACATAATATCAAAGTATTTGAAATCAAAGTAAAAGTAGAAGTGTGAATATTGAGATTTATTATTTTAAAAGTAAAGTTATTTAAAAAATTATGAAATTTCTTTAAAAGGTTATTTTGAAAACTATGAATACTTTTTCTGGGCAAGGCTGACCGGATTTATTGTGATCCGTAACACTTTTTATCATTACGAATAATAAATTTAGTACATACAGAAGTTAGACATATATCTTAACTATTAGTTTGGTTTTCAAAGTGAACTGTCCATTGCAACTATTCTAGATTAAAATATAGGAGATAGGCCACATTCCTAGACCACAACAAAATAAGGCCTCCACGCAGGGAGCACAAGAACGTGGAACCAACTAACCATATCCTATGACTAGCACCACATACAATCTCTGACCTACACCAAAAGGTGTTAACTAACCAAAAACAAAAACAGGAAGACCAAGAGGAACAACACTTCAATAGAGGAAAAGATGCCAAAAGTACATTAGAAGGCAATGCAATACAATTCCCCAAAAGACACTCACATGAAAAATTCTGACATAGCATCATTCAGCCAACAAAACATAACTTGGTTAGCAGTTTGACTATGAAACAGGTCCTCGGACTACACAGTCACCAAAAAAATCTCTACACACCTAAGCATTGACCAAGCTGCAGTAAAGTGAGAAGGAAGAGCAGCTCAAAAATTTGAGAAGATAATCACACTGAAACTAGCTCACTTTTTGCATTTCATGACAAGGCAGCACCCCGGCAAGGAAGGCCATCACCAATCCAAGACATAGCTCCTAGCTTGACATTGGAACATAACCATGGACTACATGATTAACTAGATAGAACTCATCATCCACAACAACAATCGTGAAGGATGCAACGTAACAAGGAACAAAATAGTGCTTACGACCCTGCAAAAATCAAATAAAGAAATTAAGCAGATCCAAAAACCGAATGCAACTCTTTCTCCCATATCCAAAGGAAGTTGCAAAAACAATGAGATCGAACCACAAAAAAAAATACAATACAGGTAGCTAAAGAACGAAAATACTAGTCCTGATTTCTCCCGCTAAAACATCATCCTTGATTCGAGATATTGCAGGAAGGGAAATCGGCCTTGAAGCTACCAACAATGTCTTCACGCTAGATCTAAATGCCACTGGTTCATCAAAGCCTTTGATTGAGAGCGGATTCCATAATTCTCTTTTAGATCTACATATCGAAGCATGTATGGTTTAAGGGGAAAAAGAGCAGCCATACTTAGGAATACTTAAAATAGGATTTGTATGTTTTGGAAAACAAATTTTGAAAATAGGAATATTTTGAATTCCATTGAAATGGATAGAGATCAGATAAGTGTAACTTGGGTTTTAACATAAAATCTACGACTCGATAATATCATAAATTCTTCAACACTCATGAGTTTTCATACTCTGACTCTTAAATCATCATACTGGATCTACAACCTCGATATCGTACTATCTTCATTATCAATGTCTTGCGCAGTATTATACATTATATAATACATACATACATACATATATAATTATTAATACATGTGTATATATAAAATATTCGTTACCTTAGGTTGTTATCATCAAAACTACCATCCATGGTACTAACAATCTCTTTTTTTGATGATGACAACCATTTTATAAAATATCTACTTAACTCCCCCTGAGTTCCAAAACTCCCCTTAATCTGTACTCCTCCTCTTTTTGTGCATATTTTATATGTACTCCTTCTTTTTCGTCAACAAAAGATGCAATGGCCTGCAAATCCGTACCCTTTTAGTTGGCTAAATACACCATATGTACAAACCCATTTGAACAAAAATACGAATCATTACAGATAAAGAAGAAAAAGATAGAAGAAGAATAGAAATAAAAATACAGAATCTCACACCGTAGTGGAATAAAATATAATATATATATAACAACTTTTGAATATAGAATTCTGTACTATATATACGTTCCATCATCAGAGTACAACACAACACAACACATCACAGCGGAAATAAACAGTAGATGTCTAACGCTGAAGCCTACTGCTTCAAGCTCCTCCAAGGGTATCTGTAAATACCTAAACTACCTGACTGCGCATACAAATTTGAGCACCCAAGATTTTTAGGTAAAACAAAACAAATAAATTCTAGGTAACTCTAATCACTTGATTTACCATTACAAATCCTTTTAAAAGAAAAGATAATCATAATACCAAACATAAACATGGATGGTTTTTACCCTATGATAACCCAAAATATTCTTTGTTTCATAACTATTTTGATTTTATAATAGTGTCTAAATCAAATAAATAACAATCTAGCGGAACATTTGCATCTCACGCTCCACATGCATAGTATACAATCAAAACCTTGAGCGCTTATTGGGAAATGGATTTCAAACTATAACAAGTTATGGAACCACCTTCCGACAGTGTATATCTAGAGAGATATACACTAGGTTCAACAAGAACATCTTTCAACCTGGCCAACATTACCGGTCACTCATTCCGCTGGAGTCTACCAAATGTATTATCACAAATGGTTGCGGTCAACAATCATTTCCGAAAGCATACGGCAACGATAGAAGAAGAAATAAATGATTTTTCTCTCGATCAAGTGATAGTACACACTAATGGTCGTGACCACATAGACATGCTGCCTGCCCGATTTTTTTCCATTTTCCCGGTTGATGAGGCTTGAAGCTACAATTACCTTTTTGGCCATTTCATTCAGTTTGAATGCAACATTGTAAGATCTATCATTCACTAGTTCATTTGCATAAATACTCGGGGTGTTAAGATTAGAGAATAAATTCCCCGCCACCATATTGGGTACATTTTTTGAAATCAATGTACGAAATCATTGGAAATACACTGTTAGACATTCATCCATACAAGTTCATTCATTATTCCATCTTAGGCAATTTCTACCTATGATTAACAAAAAAAAGTCCTTGCACTTTACACCGTCTTCGATTATCTTCAAATTAATTTGATTCGTAACAGTTATGCCAATACGGACTGGTTTCGGATAATAAGTCCAACCTTATTTACAAAAGGAAACACCATCTATTTGCACGAAACAATCACTGAGCCTTTTTAATTAATATTTCATTAATTAAATTCTTCACAATATTCATTATCAAATCTCCTTACGGAGACACTTTTCAAACCCGCTTGGATTCTCATTATACTTAGAAAACATTTTTATATTTCATAAGATTCTTTATTTTCTACACTTAGAAAAAATTATATTCCAAACCCAGTTATGAAATATTGGTTTCAAACCAATAGAAATCCATTTCATTACTTCTCTTTAAATTTTATTAACCAATTTAGTTTCTAATTGCATATGCAATCTGTTAACGCGCTTTTTGGTCAAAGTCGTCACATGTCAAATTCACGCTAAACAGCGCGCTCGAAGTCGAATCAAAACATATTTCATTCTTCCAATCAACATCTTTTCAAACACGTGTGGCAAACGCGTGTCGATCACCCCGAAAAGCTTGTGCACACCGTACAACTCACTTAAAACTATTGAATCAACTCAACCTAGCAGAGGCAAGATTCGACAAAGCAAAGTCCAGGATTTTTTGCAATCCCTAGGGATGTGAAAACACGCATTTCGTATCCCTCAAGGGATGCCAAATATGCATTTCTTATCCCTTGGGGGATACGGTCTACATCTCCCTCCAACGCATCTCATATCCTTTACATTTTGACTCCCTCCGGGTTTTAAATCCCTCCATGCTACACATCATCACGACTTTGACTCGCTCCAGTGCACCTCACATCCTCCACATTTTAACTCCCTCCGGGTTTCAAATCCCTCCGTGTCCTGGCACCCCTTGCTTTGCATCCCTCCGCCTCGCCTTTAGAAGCTCACATCACTCCATCATCTCGCACCCCACTAAGAGGGCTCCTCTTCGCATCTCGCATCCCTTGGGATACGAGTTTCATATCCCTTGGGATACAAAACATCAAATCCTAGGGAGACAATAACTCGTTTTCCGCTAGGGGTACGAGATATCATATCCCCCAAAGGGGATACAAATTTTTCTGTCATGCACGAGAAGGTGCTACTTTCTCCACTTCACTAAGCAAAAGTGATGCGATTCTTTGGATGTGATGTGAGGGATAAGAAATTTCGTATCCTGCCTCCCAAGGATGTGAAATTTCGTGTTGTGGTCCCTATATCTCATATACCATCACCTACTCCACTACCTATAAATACCTCCTACCTCATTCTTCAAAGGGGTTGGATTTTTCACAATCTTGAAGCTCTCATGTAACAACCCGGAATTTTAGAACCAATTTAAAATTTTTATTCAAGCTATTTTAATGGATTTTGAATATTTAAAATGATTTATTTTAAATAATAACGACTAAAAATTTATTTTAATCGAAGTTAGAACTTATAAAATTATAATATATATATATATATATATAACGAGCCTGAAATGGCGCGGTAGTTTGAAAATTCAATTGAATATATAGAATTCAATATAAATCAGATTTGGATAAAATTAGAAACATTGGAATATTTTGAACTGCAACTTTCTAACGAATGTAAGAAATTCAGATTTCACTTTATAAATTGTAAGTTATGACTAAATTAAAATTTAGAATAGTCGCTATGGATTTTATTAATGATTTTAATAATTTTAATTAATATATAAGCCCTTAAATATAGAGATTTTGCAAATGACCTCCGAATTCGACGAAACCACTTTTTTTGGATCCAGAATGTTAAATTATTGCTAGGTTTCAATTTTCTTAATTTTAGGAATTAATATTTGAGCGTGGCAAATTTAAACGCACCTTGAATTTTAGTTTTAAATTTGATCGACTAGAAATAGGTCATTTTGCAAACAGCCTCAGAATTTGACGAAACCCATTCCTATGGGACCGTATCATCAAAACATAGTTGAATTCCAAAAATCGTAATTTTTGGAGTCAGTATGTGGCCCCGGTAAATTAAAACTTATGTTGAAATCAATTTTGAAACGTATATTACTTTATAATGTAATTTTGATAAAAGTTGTTAAAAACGGCCGAATTGGCTTATGAAGCTTATCCCATTGTGTCCAGAATGGGGGTATTTAGCTAGGGGCAACAGTCGTTGGGTTTGATTTGAAGTTCGAATGCAAAACCCTAATTTTAGGAATTAAATAATATAAATATGTGTGTGTATATATATATATTTCAGAAATCATAAAATTCTAATATCCTATTCGCTGGAAATCATCTGCCGTTATAGGCGATTCAAAGGCCCTAAATGCTCGAAAATTAAATCGCAAATTCCTCTAAATCTAAGAATCGAAGCAAGAAATTTCCAACAGCAAAATCAAAGAGCTACTGGAGATCTACATACTTATCAAATTTGGTGTATTATCGTTCAGTATTTAGCTTGAATTTCAAGCTTCAACCACTGACGTTCGCATGCCATTTTGAGGCGATTCCGGCCACCGTACTGACGATCATCAGCGGCGCACGGAGGCGACGTCGAGCCCTTCGACGTGAGCACCTCCGATCGTGCTCCGGAGCTTCAGGCGACGTGCGGTTGAAAGCCCTAGCTATTGAGGAAATGGGTTCACCGACTCCAGTTAATACGACAAAGATGGGTCAGGGAGAAAGTTAGTTTAATTTAATTAATTATTTTAATTATCTAAATATGTAATTAAAGTTTGTAACCCTATAATTTTTTCATACGAGCTCCAAAAATTGCAAACCAAGGTCCGTTGCGATCGTGGCGGTGAACTCTACATTTTAGAACTGACTAGAAGCGATTTGGAGCAAGTCAGAATTTTAGGCGAATTCAAATCAAAATGATACCAAATCGTCAGATAAAAGAATGATAGAGTGGAAACCAATGTGAGAACTCCTTCTCACTCAAACAAATTTTCAGTTAAATATATCCTAGGTTGCAGACGGGGCTTGGTAGCTCCTGACACTACTTTTTGTATAAACCACATATGTGTTGATTGGTTGTATTGTATTGTGACTATGAATTTGTGATTTTTAACATGTTAGAAATGTTAATATTAAACTGATAGTGAAAATGGACATAAATATTCATTTATATATTTGAACAGTGAAAATGGATAAGTTAGCAAAATATATTCATTTATATATTTGAACAGTGAAAATGGACAAGTTAGAAAAAATGTATTCATTTATATATTTGAACAGCGAAAATGAATAAGTTAAAAATAGGATTACACATCCATTTACAAGTTGGACGACTTGTTTATGTTCGCCTATTTTTGTGATATCGATTGGGACGCTAATTTTTACACATCGCCCAAGTGCACAAATAATTATTATTGTTTGTTAGCTGAAACCCCACACGGGGCTGGGGATGATATTATGATCACATGTCTCCCTTGTGATTACTTGTATGTCAGTCGATAGACTGACAGACTGTTGTAAGCATTATTTATTTATTTATTTATTTAATGCTTATACGGTTGTAGAATGCACTCTGGTTGCTATTTGGTCGTTAAATGATTATTATCATCATTCTTGAATGCATGCGATGTATGAAATCCATATAACTAAAATTATATGGTAATTGATTGGGTCTATTTTGATTTGGAAATAATGAATGTTTTTAAAACAATTAACAGTGAAGTTATGATTTTGATGTCCAGTTTTGGATGCACACGAAAATATATAAATATATGAAGCTGAGTAATTATTTATACGCTATTTTAACTCGAACGGATTTTTATATCGATTTTATTCATTTTATAATGAATATGAAAGGGAAATGGATTTCAAAATCAAATATTTTGAAAAGATTATTATTATGATATAATAATGATATGGTAAATTCAATTTTGGTTTTAAAAATTGAAAAGCAAGTGGGAATCGTTTTAAAGCGAATTTATTAACGTTTTTACAAAATACGTTATATATATAATATAATTATATATATTATAATGGCTCGAATAGAACGTATCGTGCAGCGACCATTCGCGAATTTCGACCATTGACTTTGATTTGACGTAATGGAAGATCCGACCGTCGGATTCTTCTGAAACCGGAACCTATAGGTTCATATCGCAAAGAGCTTTCAAATGAGTATATGAGATTTGAAATCCAACGGTTAGATTTTGAGAAATGTTTAATTCAAATTTGAATAAAAATAGCGCCAGTGCAGTTAAATGACCTGAAACGTTATTTAACTAAAAGGGCCTATTTTTAAATGGTTAAAAATATAGAAAATTTGTTTAAATCATAATAAATGATTTTTGGATGAAGTATTCCAAGCTGAGAAGATAAAAGATATTTTTATCAGAATAAGTTGTTTTGCAACTTAAGTAAAGAACTGTAAGGAACTGAAATGGTTTTAAAATAACCAGGATTTTCGATATATATTGGAATGGATTTGAATGGAAGTAATATTCGGAATATTCCAATATTGGATTCAGTGATTATACAGATATTGTTATGGGAATTTGGAAGATATCGATATCGTTATTCCTGATATGATATCTGTTGATTTCAGAATTTGATATTGAATATAAGCCAATATAATTTCTATTTAAAGCCTTGTATTTGATATCAAATTGGATTTTGGGTTTGTCGTGAATGCTATCTTCACTAACACTGTTCTTAAACCCCATGTGAAAAGAATGAATCTTTTAATTTAGATTATTAGAATTTTCAGTTATATCTAGTAATTGGAATAATAAATGGAATATGAGTTTGGATTTACCATGGACGGTGTTTAAATGACATTCGTTCTTTAATCCAATTAAAAGCAGGATTAATTTCCAGAAATTTGAATAATCATTAAGTAATGATTTTGAAGATTAAAACTGAGAGTTTTAATAAATATTATGTTAGAATGAAAGATGAATAAGGTAAGTAAACTTATCGAATTCTGGAAATGAATCGAGAATGGAGTATTACCAGTTTTGCTCCATGCGATAGTTAAATCTTTAATTAGATTTGAACGTGAAATGGTAATTAAATTTACCAATAGCACCGTGGGTGTTCGATATGGAGTACCACCAGTTTTGCTCCATGGGATGAGTAGGTTGGGATTGGATTAGTAAAATAAATGATTACTTCGGTAAGGCGTCAATCCCGACTAGTTTTATAAACCGTGATTTGGTTAAAGATTGTTAAAAGAAAATGCAAAATCTTTTGCAATACTTTTTAAAGAAAGATTAAAACTGAGAGTTTTTAATGAATCTTTAATTAGATTGAAATAAGAGCGTGATAATTTAAAATTATCAAATTTGTGAAATGATCGAGAATGGAGTATTACCAGGTTTTCTCCATGCGATAGTTAATTCTTTAATTAGATTTGAACGTGAAATGGTAATTAAATTTACCAATAGTACCGTGGGTGTTAGATATGGAGTACCACCGGTTTTTTTCCATGGGATGAATAGGTTAGGATTGGATTAATAAAATAAATGATAACTTCGGTAAGGCGTTAATCCCGACTAGTTTTATAAACCGTGATTTGGTTAAATATTGTTAAAAGAAAATACAAAATCTTTTGCAATAGTTTTTAAAGAAAAATTAAAACTGAGAGTTTTTAATGAATCTTTAATTAGACTAAAATAAAATGTGATAATTTAAAATTATCAAATTTGTGAAATGATCGAGAATGGAGTATTTCCAGTTTTGCTCCATGTGATAGTTAAATCTTTAATTAGATTTGAACGTGAAATGGTAATTAAATTTATCAATAGCACCGTGGGTGTTAGATATAGAGTACCACCAGTTTTTCTCCATGAAATTAATAGGTTAGGATTGGATTAATAAAATAAATGATTACTTCAGTAAGGCGTTAATCTCGACTAGTTTGGATAAACCTTAATTTAGTTTAGAATGAGAAAAGATAAAATAAATTCGTTTGAAATGATTTCGAGGAAGATTAAAGAATAAATTTAAAAGAATTTATCTTTGATAAAATTAATGGGAACCTTCCCAAAGGATAAAAATATTTGAATAAAAGATATTCTGGATTGGAATGAGGCGTATGTTTTATTTTATAGCACTTGTTTTTAAGATACGCGAGTTATTCGTAAAGGCCGGGTTTATGCCCATTCTGAATAACTGATACAATGATGAGTCGACGATGAAGATGGTGGTTGAAGACTGGAGATCTTCACATCGAACGGATGATTACTGATGTCTTGATTAGGCTGTACACACAAGACGAGGTAATAAGTGGTGATCGTCCAGACGTACTTGGAGATCGATGGATATGCGAGGACCTCTCTCCAGTATTGGACATATGGGACGAGGAATAAGATGCCTCCGGTTTCGTTCAGACCCAGGACGGACTTGTAAATGGATGGTATGTCTGACATTGTATTCTTTATGCAGTATTCGTTGATCTTTGCTAAATATATATCAGCTTGGTGGTGGAGAATTTATTCTCTGAGACGTACGAGCTCAGAGGTTATATATTGGTAGATGATCAATGATATGGTATGGATTGACAATGTGGCATGCTGAGTTGCATGGATCAAGGCTTTTATTGAAAAGCAAGGACTTGTGGTTAATGATCAAAGCACAGCTTTTATCTAGCGCCGCTTTGTGTATAACGTTAATTCGCGAGCTTCACTCCTCGGTGTCCACCAGAAACGGGAGAAGGATGGCAGGGAGGACATGCGTTTCTTTCTAGCTAGGAGTGGTGTCATGGTATGGAGCCCAGACATTTTACTTATGTGGATGATGGAAAGCGAGGTATCTCATATGGGAGTCCCTTGTGACTCATGATTTATTCCCCATAGGGCAGGGAAACGTGTGGTTCAGGCATAACAATTCACTTAAGTGTGGACCTGCCTTGCTGCTTCAAGGTGTAGTTGCGTCTATATCCTGAGACACGGGCTAGAGTGTCTCGAATTCGGTAAGGATGATCCCTTGCCTTGTTTCACAGATGGAATCCAATTTCCAATATGCGACTTTCGGTTTTAGTTGTATAGCCTAGTATGGCGACATGATAGATGGTACCCATGTCATCTATGGTTGATACATTTATATTTGAAGTTTATTTCTCCACTTATAGTAATAACAGAAAAATGAGTTTCGCGTACCAAGCATATTTGGCCATTATAAGGTAAAAACTCTATCCTCCGGCTTGCGTTGCATTGTGTGATGGGACCTGAGTCTTATAATGGCTTCATTGTTCTTTATTTAGCATTGCGCTGTTTGTTTTATACACTGGTATTCTTGGGAGGAAACACGTTCCGTGACATATGGCGTGGTCCCTTGATTTACTTAACTCTAAAATAAAAGTTAATAACTGTTTTAGTTCTCACACCAGTCCCATGACTGACGTGAAGTTTATTGTTTTAACCTAAACTCTGGCCCTTATTTTCCGCACGGGCAGCTAGTAGTTTTGGTTTTTGCAGATAATATTTTCACAGGATCCTGACCTACAAATGGAGCAATATTCGGGAACTTTATACCCGTATATTTATTCCATTTGTGTTATTTATTATTTTTCCGCTGCTTAGTAATTAATTCTTTGATATTTTTCTGATGTATAATATTCATTCATACTCTGTATATTCTTGTACTCTGATGTGAATTGTTGTAATAGCAATGAAATGTTCTTCTGTCTGTGTTCTGATTTGTCGTGTTCTCAAAGCAATTCGGGCTTCGAACGGTCTTGGTCGGTTTAGCGATCGATTCGGGCCGAGCGAAATCCCTTTTGTTACATCTCAAGCACCATTAATAGCAGCCATCTTCTTTTCCATGACTATTGGACATAGCTTAGACCACTAAAACATTGCACAAACATTCTCTATCAACTGTTGGACATTCACAAGGATATTCACACCGCTTTTGGACTATTCTCGGATATTTTCTGGGTTTTTAAACATCGAAGCTACTTTTTGGATAGTGTTGACCAAGTCAACACACTTTCCACTCCACGAAGAAGAAGAAGAAGGACATTTTAGTAAAAGGTTAAATTAACAAACATTTTGTTAATCTATTATAACACTTTGTACTCAAACATTATCTGAACCTGTACACCTTTTGTAATCAGCAATTATATGATGAATAATCACTAAGAAGTAGAAGTAGGCGTTAGTGCCGAACCACTATAAAAATTGGTGTTCTCCCTGCATTTACTTACTTCACTTTGGATAAATGTGTTTCTATGACACATAAGCTCGAGGGTTGGTGTGGGTTGAATCGACGACAATTCCCCACGTCACCACAATTGATAAATCAATTTTTAGTCATCAAATTCTCAAAAAAATGCAACTCTTTAAATTTTTGAATTTTTTTGCCCACGACTCTTTTGCGCGGCTTAATCGGTACAACCATAAATCGCCTCTCTAGGCCCTTTCCATTCAAAAAGAAAATCAAAAGACTATGCGACTTGCCCAATAGGATCATAAAATCTCATACTGAATTAAATATGTACCTTTTTTAGCATTTAATTTATTTTCTTCATTCACGTCATCCTAAACCTGTCTCACATATATTCAATCATTCCAAATTTATTTTGAATCAATTCAACACTTTTTAATTTAATCACTTTCTGTTCGTCAATTAATTTTCTAATTAGCTCCTCTACTTAGACCACTTTTAGTTTGAACATATCACGTTCAAATAAATTTTAATTTGCTTATAAACCACTCGAATTCCATTTTTAACTCAAGTTTCATATTCGATTTCGAATTTAAATTCACAAACTCAATTTACTTAACTAAAGTTAAGTTCAATCCAAACCTCCATTAACTAAGTAACTCAAATTAGTTTACTTCTACTCCATAACTAAGAATTGGATTTTGATTTCAAAAATTAATCCACTTTATTCACATGATTTCAAATTTATCTAATAACTCAAGTCTGGATTTTTCTAATGGAAATCCGAATTTTATTCACTAAAAACCTTCAATTTTATTTAATAAATCATTATGGTTTATAAATGATTATACCGTGATTTTTCTAGAAATTTGATTTTGACATAACTCAAATTCTACCCATTGAAATCTCGATTTTTCTCTTCCATTAGAAAACTATCATTCAGTAAGTCTGGAGGATTCATCTTTCGAAGACTTCCGACTTGTATGGAATTCTATATACTCAATTGAAGTTAAAAACGTAAAACTACAAACTCCGGCGAGCTCATTTTAATTAAATTTTAATTTATCTGTTCGACTTCGTTTATTAATATACTCAACATCATCCTTTTATATTTAATATAAATTAAGCCATATTTCCAAATTTAACTTAAAATTTCTGATTGTCCAAAATTGTCGAAAATTCATAACTCAGTTATAAATTCACAACCCAGTTTCAACTTCCTTCCAAATTAATAAGTTTTCCTTCTTATGAATTCTACTTAAAAAAATCCATTCCTTGCTTATAAAGAAAATCATCTCCGATATTCCTAAAAGTGTAACCAATTCCCTTTTGATTTTAATAAATTCTATTTATAAAAATTCTTTTACTTACAATATCCTTTTATACGTTCAAGTCCTATTTAAGACTAAACATTAGTTAAAATATGGTTCATAATCCCATATTGACTTCAATCTATTTATAAAATATTGGTCGAACCCAATATAATTCCACTCGTTCTGTTTCATCGTATATTTATTTTACATTTACAAAACTTCCTTATTTAATAATTTCCATTTAAGAAAATATTGTTTTTATTATTGTGAAACTATCATATATATATATATATATATATATACATAGAATCTAATTTATAATTTGAATACTGGAAATGATAACTTCTTAAAAAACTTCAAAATTCCTTTCTCAAAATAAATTATTTTTATAAAATTCGACATAATCAAATTCCAATTATAAATCCCTATGGATTTATTTCAATTCAATTTACATTCCGAACATCAAAATAAAATTTCATCATTTCCTTTTGAAATGATTTCCAATTTCTCTTTTTAAAATTCACTTTTGAATTTACATTCCATAATTATCCAATGATAATTATTTCACTTAATTTATAACATCATTTATAAATTATGCTACTTGTTTTTATTATTAACAGTAAGTTATTATTTCCTAGCTCATTCGAAATTCAATTTCTATTTTGGAATAATAATTTTCCTATAAAATCTCAAAATTTCTTTTTATGATATTTTAAATATCAATATTTAGGACCAATGTTATCCAAACATCTAAACACAACAAAAATCTATCACATAACATCTAATACATCATATACCACAATATATATGAAAAAAAACAATAATAATTTTAGGGAATCCAGTTGGATCACTCCAACCTGTTTTTTTACGCATCCACAGATGTTAGTCAACACAAATAATATCAATCCGGCTTCAAGGCGGGATATCACGATATAGGATGCCATTCGCTATTATGTCTGGCGCATAGTGTCTCATCAGCAAAATTATGCCGGAATATCCAACTACCAACCTTAAATATAACTATATATATACATATAATAGCAATCAATTGATAAGCAATGATTCCAAACAATCAACAAATAGCATATATAACATTAAAATCTGTTTATAAAAGTTATAAACGAGCTGGAGATAGTGAGTTTACTCACAATGATTTTAATCGTAATTTATTCCAATCCAAATTCCATTGTGTAGTTGATAACAACACGAATTCAACATGAACCATCTCATTAGCTTGAATCTGATGTTGTATGAACTAATTATTATAATTATAAATTAATACATAATAAAATTTAATAACTTAATCTTATTTTTAAATCCTAACCACTTAACATCATGATAGCCCTACGCCTCTCTTCTTCTTCGTGTAGATACTACAAGTCACCTCCTGTAACACCCCGTATTTTCTGAGAATGTTAAAATAACAAATTAAAGAATAATGTTTAGCATTGTTCTAAGGTTGGTAAGAAAAAGACGTAGTAGCTCATTTGGTTGGAACACGTGACTTGCATACAAGGGGTACAGAGTTCGATCCCTGCCAGCGCCATATTTTTGTTTTAGGGGAATGGCTTAAAAATGGCTTAGTGTGAATGCAATTCAAAAAAGTGGTTTTGTGTGAAAATGGTTAATTAGGAAGATAGAAATATATATATAGATATATATATAAAAATAAAATAAAATTCAACCTAAAATTTAAGAAAAAAATTCAAAACAGCGGAAGCGGGAAGGAAAAACACCAAACCGACCTATTTTATGACTCGACCCGAGACCCGTTGGGTCGACCCCAGTATCGACTCAGGAGGTTTGGAATTGGTCCCGTCGGCCCTGAATGGTTTATGACGAAATTTTATGTTTTGGGGCTTAGGTGGCGATTTCTGGTTGGTCTGTTGACATCATTTCTTGGTTTCTAAGGCCTAGATGGATCCTAGGATGATCTGATGGCTGTAAATAAATCTAACTTCTATATAAACACTACCAAACTTCATTCTAAAACCTAAATAAAATTAGAATCATGTCCGTCATGCTGTCGCCTTGCAACCCAGAAGTAGCTACCACCAATTAGAGAGGAAGAAAGCAAATCAAATTCAATTCTATTCAACTCTAACAACGAATCTTCTTCAAAGGAAAGCTAATACAACTTCAGAACTCAGAATTCAGAACTCAAGACCTTCTTTGAGTTGTGAGTTCGATTTCTTTAATAAAATAATTAGCAATTCAATTGGATTAAGTTATGGTGCGGATTATATGGACGTGATGTGAATTATTGACCGCATGTTATAATTATGTTGTAAAATTGTGATGTTATCATACATGTTGTAAATTCTATGATGTTATGTTGTGATGTTATCATCTATGTTGTAAAATTACGATGCTATCATCAATGTTGTAATTCTATAATCAAATCATCATGTTGTTTAATGCTAGTTTGGTTATGTTTTGTAGATCAAATTCATATGATAAAGATGCTAGTTTGGTCATGTTTTGTAGATCTAATTCACATGATAAAAATGCTAGTTTGGTTATGTTTTGTAGATCTAATTCATATGATAAAAATGCTAGTTTGGTTATGTTTTGTAGATCTAATTCATATGATAAAAATGCTAGTTTGGTTATGTTTTGTAGATCTAATTCATATGATAAAAATGCTAGTTTGGTTATGTTTTATAGATCTAATTCATATGATAAAGATGCTAGTTTGGTCATGTTTTGTAGATCTAATTCATATGACAAAGATGCTAGTTTGGTTATGTTTTGTAGATCTAATTCATATGAAAAAAAATGCTAGTTTGGTCATGTTTTGTAGATCTAATTCATATGTTAAAAATGATAGTTTGGTTATGTCTTGTAGATCCAATTCATATGTTAAATCATATGTAAGTTCAACTTGATTCATAGTTCTATATGCTAGTTTGAATGTTAACTTATGTATGAATCATATGCAAGATAATGAGGATCATATATAACCTTACATGTTTCGTGACATCTATTTATATGTAAGTTTGGATCTAAAATTTAGGATGGGACATGTGTAATTTATATGTAAGTATGAATGCGGACTATACACAATTTAATGTGCTAGTTTACATGTAGATCTTAATTTACATGTTTAGAGGTAAGTTTACACCATTGTTACGTTGCATAAATCACATATGCAAGTTTATATAAATATATGAGTTTGGAATATGAATCATGTTATGCAAGTTTGTGGTTATTGCCTACGCAAGTTTACCCCTTTAGATGTAGATCTATGACATACATGATTTATGTAAGTTGTGACCATTACCTAAACAAGTTTACACCTTTAGATTTTGATCTATGACATATGTAGTTTTATGCAAGTTGTAACTTTGGCCTGTGCAAGTTTTAGATGTAGAACATCATTCACGCATGCAAGTTCACCCCTTATGTTTAGATCTATTTTTAGTTATATGTATGCTGTGATGTTTTCTCTTTATTCTATGAGATAGACTATTCGAGTCTAACGTATATTTTACGTTAAATGAACGAACGTACAACGTGGGGCAAGGGGATAATATTAAAAGATGTTATATTGAGAATTTGGCATAAAACGCCTTTAATGGCATATAATAAATTTGTGATGAAATTGGTATGATTTTGCATACCATAAATAGATGGGCATAATTGAGTTAATTATGGACATCATTAAATTTGGAATTGATTGATAATTTGAATAGGAAAATTAATTCAAATTGGGGGATGATTAATTAGGTGTAATTAATCGTCTAAGACACGAGGTTAGGCTCTTTTGTGGTGTAAGACTGCCCGGACCCGCCCGACAAATCCAGCTGCCACAAATGCCAGTCTAATGTGGGAGGTCTTATGCATAAACTAAATGCGTAACAGTTCTAAAGACACGAGGTTAGGCTCTTTTGTGGTGTAAGACTGCACGGACCCGCCCGGCAAATCCAGCTGCCACAAATGCCAGTCTAATGTGAGAGGTCTTTATAAGGTTACGGTCTTAATGAATTAAGAAACACTTAACCAGATAAACATGTAGTGGGACATGAGGGGGTTAAGTGGGTGCCTTGGGTGGCATGTAGAATATAGTGGGTGCCTTGGGTGGCATTTGAAATACGATTAGAAAGACATAACCAAAATTGAAACATGTAAGTGAACATGACTAAGAAGAGGGTTAAGTGGGATGTACTAGAAGGGACCAAGCTTAGGTGGATAGCTTGTGTCAAGTAATGGGGGCCCGTTTCAACCAGTAACCCATACGTATCTTTACGGGCTCGACCCAAGTCGAGGATGGGACACGCATACTGGGCTTGACTGTAAGAGGCCAAAACAGGTTAGCGGTGGCAACACAAGTCCAACGGGGTCATGTGCGTGTGTGGGCCCGGGCTGGTAGGTAAGACGTTGTTGCATCGTGTAGGTATAAGCCGTGCATCGTTGGTGGTATCAGGTTGCCACTTTGGGGAGTGATACACCCCACTGTGGGGCCAACATGGGCATCTATGAGTTAGGGAGCCGATCGCATGGGGGTAGTGGGTACGTCTAGTGGAGATAGGGGCAGGCGGCACCTATGTATTTAGCTAGGAGTACACGAAACTACTAATATGACTTCTAAGTTTAGTAAGTGGGATCAAACTTTAGGGGTGACTGATGTGGTGCAGTGTAATAATTTTTCGTTAGTAATTAGGTGCGCCTTTAACGTTATCTTTGTTTATCTTATTTCCTTTGTTTGCTCTGTCATACCCAATTGCCCACAGTCATTTCCTTATTTTCCAGCTTATGCCTTAGCCTAGTTATTTTGATAATTGTATTGTTAAAGTTATCGCACTCGCCAGACTTTATGTCTGACCCCCTTTGTTTCCACCTCTTTTCTTCCTTTTCCCCCCAGGTGCTCAGGGAGAAACTAGCACTAGTGTAACTTGGCTTGGATCTTTTCTGAAGTACTTGGATGTAACAACCCGAAAATCTGAGCTAGTTTAAATTTTTTATTTTGGCAATTTTAATGAATTCTAAATATCTAAAATAGATTATTTTAAGTAATATCGACGAGAAATTTATTTTTGAATAGAATTTGAACGTACATAGTTATATAGATCGTCGCTAGAATATAAATATTTATTTTAAAATATAAAAGGAATTGAAAATGGCGCGGTAGTTCGATAATTCGATTTCAAACTTCAAATGAATGTACAGGATTCAAAATAAAACAAATTTTAGCAAAACCAAAAATATTAGAATCTATTTGAAAATATCTTTCCAACGAATCCGAAAAATTGAAATTTCATAGCGGGAATCAAAAGATATGCCCAGTTGAAAATTCAGAATAGTCGCTATGGAATTCTGGCCCTTAAAAATGGAAATTTTGCAAACGACCTCGAATTTCGACGAATCCACTTTTGTTGGATCCGTGATGTCAAGTTATTACTAGATTCCAATTTTCATAATTTTTCGATTCAATGTGTGAGCGTGGCAAAGGAAAACGCGTTTGACCAGTTTCAGTTGGTTTTAATCGACTGGAAAATGGCCATTTTTCAAACGGTCTCAGAATTTGACGAAATTAGTTTTGTTAGGACCGTATCGTTAATACGAAGCTAGAAAATATTTTTCTAGAATTTTTCTAGTTAGTATGTGACCCTAGTAAATTGAAATGCGCGTTAAAATTCAATATATAGATTTATATTTTGTTTTTGACGAAAACTGATCGAAACGATCGAATCAGCTTAGATACATATCCCATTTGTTTTATAATGAATATTGAAAAGTGATTTCATAATCGAATACTTTGAATTGAACAAGATTGAAATTGAATTGAAATCAATTTGAAATGAATTTAAAACGAATTTATAATGGAAAATTCACTTTTGATTTGATATTGAATATAAGCCGATATATTTTCTATTCAGAGCCTTGTATTTAATATGAAATGAGATTTGGGTTTATCGTGAATGGTGTCTTCATTAACGTTGTTCTTGAACCCAGTATGAGAAAAGATTAAATCTTTTTATTTAGATTTAATGAAGTATACCAATCAGTTATTATATTTAATTGGAATGGAATTAGAATTGATTTGTGGGTTTATCGTGAACGATGTTTTAAATAACACTTGTTCTTTAACCCGATAATAAATAGAATGTGATTTGGGTTTATTGTGAAATGTGTTTTAAATGGCATTAGTTCTTTAACCCAGTAAAAGGAGTTTTAATGAATCTTTAATTAGATTGAAATGTGAGTGGATAATTTAAATTACCGGATTTGGTAAGTGATCGAGAATGGAGTATCGCCAGTTTTGCTCCGAGTGATAGTAAATCTTTAATTAGATTTAAACGTGAAATGGTAATTAAATTTACCGATAACACCATGGTGTTAGTTATGGGGTAATAACCGTTTTGCTCCATGGGATGAATAGGTTGGGATTGAGAAATAAAATAAATAATTACTTCGGTGTAGTTCGCTAATTCCGACTAGTTTGGAAAACCATAATATGGTTTGAAATGACATCCAAAGGAAGATTAAAGAATAAATTTTAAAGAATAAATTTTTGATAAAATTAATGGGAACCTTTCTCTAAGAATGTGAAAAGTTGAATAAAAGAATATTCTGAATTAGAATGAGGCGTATGTTGTGTTTGTGTAACACGTGTTTATTATATACACGGGTTATTCGGAAAGGCCGGGTTTATACCCATTCTGAATAACCGATTCGACGATAAATCGAAGATGAAGACGGTGGTTGAAGACCGGAAGTCTTCACATCGTTTGGGTGATTACTGATGATCTTGATTGGGCTGTACACCCAAGATGAGGGAATCAGTTGGTGATCGTCCAGACGTACTTGGAGATCGATGGATAGGCGAGGGAAGTGCCTCCGGTTTTGTTCAGACCCAGAACGAACTTGTAAATGCACTGTGTGTTTGACACTGGATTTTATTCTGTGTTGATTGATCTCTATTAAATATACATCTGTTTGGCGACGGAGAATTTATTCTCTTGCTTAACGCCTTTCTCTGAGACGTACGAGCTCAGGGGTTGTATATCGATGGACATCAGTCGCGTGGAGTGAATTGCCTGTGTGGCATGCCTAAGTGGCAGATGATCAAGGCTTTTGTTGAAAAGCAAAGTCTTGTGGTTGATGATCAAAGCACGGCCTATGTGGCGCAGCTTTGTGTATAGCGTGAATTCGCGAGCCTCACACCTCGGTATGAGTCAAAAATGGGATAGTGACTTCAGGGAGGGCACGACGTTTCTTTCTAGCTAGTGGTAGTGTCGGTGCTTAAACTGGCCGACATTTATATAATTTTCAGGTTGTTGGAATGTGGTGCCTCAATTTTAGGTCTGTTAGGACTGGGAAACTTGTGTTCAGGAATAATTAATCCTCAAAAGTAAGGGAGGACCAGCCCTGAAGCATCCAAGGATCATAATGGGGTCCAGAGACATTTGCTAGAGTGTCTCAAATCGGAGAGGAGCTTGCCCCTTGCCTCGACTCATGACGGAAATCCAATTTCCAATACGTGTATTTTGATTTTATTTGTAGAGCCTAGTATGGCGACATGATAGATGGTACCCATGCCGCCTAGGATTGATATTTATGATTGAAATTGATTTGACACTATACACTTATAATAGTATCAAATGTTTTGTTTTAAACGTACCAAGCATGTTTGGCTATTATAAGGGAAAACCCTATCCTCCGGCTTGCGTTGCATTGTGTGATGGGACCTGGGTCTTATAATAGCTTTATTTTTCTAAAAAGCATTGCGCTATTTTGTTATATTCACTAGTAGTCTTGGGAGGAAGCCCGTTCCGTGTTATATGGCGTGGTCCCTTGAATTGCTCTCTTTTAAAGTAAAAGTTTTAAATAACTGCTTTAGTTCTCACACCAGTCACATGACTGACCTGGAGTTTATTGTTTTAACCTAAACTCTGGGTGCCCTTATTTTCGACACGGCCAACTAGTAGTTTTGGTTTTGCAGATTTATATTCACAGGATCCTGGTTTACAGCTGGAATGGTATCCGGAAAGCTCTGTATCCGTATATCACCTCCAGTTGTGTTTTGTATTGTTTTTCCACTGCTATGTAATTTATTGTAATCTCTGATATTTATCGAATGTATTTTATTTATTCATATTCTGTATATTCTTGTATTCTGATGGAATTGTTGTAATAAACAATGAAATGTTCTTCTGTTTGCGTTCTATTTTGTCTTGTACTTACGGTAATTCATTCTTTCTCTTCTCTTTGGAGGTGGGGAAGTTCGGGTCGCTACAGTTGGTATCAGTGCTCTGGTTTATAGAGCTCGAGAACAAGACACATTAGAACCATACGAAAGAATTCATCAGAGATTGGATTAATAATATCCAAAGAGAATGACTCGTTAGAGATGGGATCAGTAGTATCCTAGAACGAGTGTGAAGAGTATATTTTTAAAATGAAAACCAATTTTGTTTTGAAATTTAAATTCAAGCATACGTATTTGAATATTTTATTTATATTGATTTTGGACAATCGAGTATATAAAGATTTCACGTATACGCGTCATGAACGTATATTCGAAGTTTTAATATACTGGATAGATATAGAATCACATTCTAGTCACCCGAGAATGGTTCTGATGATCGCTATAGTACGTACATCATCAGAATTCATATTCGAGTTTCGAAAGTGTGATATCTATATATTTCCATTAGACTGGTGTGAGAACCAAAATATAGTTAGAATACATTGTTGTGATTTGGCACCAAAAACATGATTTTCTGCATATATATCAAAATTATGAATTTGAAACGTTAATTCACTAATTGATTAATGGTTGTGTTGTATGATTATTCCTTTAAACCATTATATGAAAGAACGGTGAATTTAGGCCAAATTGAACCAAATATTGAACTGTATTGTAAATTGTTTGGAAATGCATGCATGTACATATATATGTGTGAACAGGTCATAGCAAGGAAGCTAGAGAAGAGGAATAAAATTGTTTGCCCGACAAATAGGTACATGTTTATTGTATTTCTTGAGTTTTGGGTGATTTTATGAGCCGATTGGCTAGCCGCTTGTCTTTTTCTTTTTCTTTCGGATTGAAGAAGGCCATGGGAGGCTATATGAAATATCCCGAAGTCCCCGGTGCAGGGGAGGTTATGGCGGAAGTTTTCGAAAATTTATGGTGTTAGCCAAATTTTTGAAAAATTTGAAAAGTTCTTAGAAACTGAAAAGTTGAAGAACCTAAGCCGTAAAGAAAATAAAGAAAGTTGAGTTGATTAGTTAAACAACTTTCGGCTTCGTTTCTTTTCGGGGACGAAAAGTTTTAAGTGTGGGAGATTGTAACAACTCGAAAATCTGAGCCGGTTTAAAATTTTTATTTTGGCAATTTTAATGAATTCTAAATATCTAAAATTGATTATTTTAAGTAATATCAACGAGAAATTTATTTTTGAATAGAATTCGAACGTACATAGTTATATAGATCGTCGTTAGAATATAAATATTTATTTTAAAATATAAAAGGAATTGAAAAAGGCGTGGTAGTTCGATAATTCGATTTCAAATGAATGTACAGGATTCAAAATAAAACGAATTTTAGTGAAACCAAAAATATTAGAATCTATTTGAAAATATTTTTCCAACGAATCCGAAAAATTGAAATTTCGTAGCGGGAATCAAAAGATATGCCCAGTTGAAAATTCAGAATAGTCGCTATGGAATTCTGGCCCTTAAAAATGGAAATTCTGCAAACGACCTCGAATTTCGACGAAACCACTTTTGTTGGATCCGTGATGTCAAGTTATTGCTAGATTCCAATTTTCATAATTTTTCGATTCAATGTGTGAGCGTGGCAAAGGAAAACACGTTTGACCAGTTTTAGTTGATTTTAATCGACTGGAAAATGGCCATTTTCAAACTGTCTCAGAATTTGACGAAATTAGTTTTGTTAGGACCGTATCGTCAATACGAAGCTAGAAAATATTTTTCTGGAATTTTTCAAGTTAGTATGTGACCCCAGTAAATTGAAATGCGCATTCAAATTCAATATATAGATTTATATTTTGATTTTGACGAAAACTGATCGAAACGATCGAATCAGCTTACGATGCATATCCCGTTGTGTTCGGAATGGGGGTAATTAGCTAGGGACGACAGTCGGTGGGCCTCGATTCGAGTTCAAATGTAAAGTCAACCCTATTGGGGAATTAATTAATTATTAAAATAATATATATAAACCTTTAAAAATCTCTAAACCTAATTTCACTCAGTAAAGCCCGCCCCCTTTTCTAAGAGAACCCCCCCTCCCCCGTCGCCTTCCTCGATATCGCGTCGCTCCACCTCACCAGGCCTCCGCCGCGCCTCCTCCTCCCCCTCGAGCCCGTAGTCCCCCAAACCACCGAAAACCCCAAATCGATGAAAGCTGGAGCCACCCAGCGCTACCACCCAGTCGCCCCTCCACCAGGCCGAACCCCCAACTCCTCCTTCCCCGTCCATCTCTCCCTCCTTCCCTCCAGACGAGAATAGCCGTGCCCCCTCCCTGAGACCCTAACTGCCGCTGCTCCCTCCATCCTCCTCCACCCACCTCTGATGCCACCGCAACCCCCAGTGAACCCCCCCTTCGCTGACCAAAAACCTGTAAGTTTTTTTTTTATGATTTTGATTTTGAATATACTATGATAAAAATATGATTTTTCGTAAGGTTTTTCATTGATTCAACATATGGTTTTCCATTGATTCAAAATATGATTTTTATTTTATAGAAACCATAAAAATATAATTTTTATATTATAGAAAGGATAAAAATATAATTTTTATATTATAGAAAGGATAAAAATATAATTTTTTTATTATGGAAAGGATAAAAATATAATTTTTATATTATAGAAAGGCTAAAAATATAATTTTTATTCGAGGAGGGAGTGAAAAATATGATTTTTACATAGTGGAGATTAAAAAAATATAATTTTTATAAGGTAGAGAATATAAAAATACGATTGTTATATATATGTAGCAAAATAAAAATCTGATTTTTATTTTATATATATAGTGGAATAAAAATGTGATTTTTACAGCATGAAATAAAAATGTGATTTTTGTTATGAACAGTGTGAATAAAAGTGCGATGGAATTGACCGGCAGCAAAACAAAATCCAGGCAATTCAGAAATAAATATGGAGGAGTGGAACCCTAGGTGAGAACTTCTCACTTTAAATTTCGTTTTCTAGTTATAAATATATACTAGGATGCAGACGGTGTTTAATAGCACCCGACACCATTGTCCACAGACCATGGACTTGCTTGTTTGGTTGTGTAGTTGGTTAGATTATTTGATCTAAATTTGGTTGTTTGGTGAATTGAAATTAGTTTGATTGATATGTGTATGGCGTGGGCCATTACTAGACCGGGGATAAGGCTAGGCCTTGTCCCGTTTCTAGTATCGTGCCGTTATGCCCCGAAATTTTCTAAAATAAGTTAGAAAAATAAAAATATCATTTTATTGTGTAAATGAACTGAATATAAATTCATGTGTTGAAATAAAATATTTTATCGTTAAAAATATAATTTTTAACGTGTGTGTGAATAAAATAAAGTATTCATTTACAAATCAGACGATTTGTTTATGTACACTGTTTTAACTGATATTGATTGGGACGATAAATTTTACACGTCGCCCAACTGCACAAATAATATTCAGTGTTTGTTGATGTGAAACCCCACACGGGTATTGGGATGATATTTGACGTACACTAGTCCCAATAATTAGTTGTGTGTCGATCGATAGGTTGACAGACAGTTGTGTTGTGCACTTTGGATGATGGTTGATTATTTATCGTTGCTATTATATACATGTGTTGCATGGAATCCATATAATTAACATTATACGGTAATTGATTGGGCCTCATTCCAATTGAGAAAATAAAGAATATTGTAAAATAAGATTCATGTGTTGACAGTACTCATGTGTTGAGATTAGTCATGGGTTGAAAAAAATATATAGATTCATGTGTTGAACGAAATATTTTAACAATAAAAATTAACATTTTTATCAAAATTTTATAAAATATATTACATAACAAAATAGTCATGTGTTGACAGTACTCATTTGTTGAGATTAGTCAAGTGTTGAAAGAAATATAGATTCATGTGTTGAATAGAATAAATATTCATTTGTTGAATAGAATAAAGAAGTTTTTGAAAAATATAAAGCCGTGTTGATTAGAGATGCGTTATTTTGACGCGAACAAAAATTTTATCGATTTTATTCGTTTTGTAATGAATATTGAAAAGTGATTTCATAATCGAATATTTTGAATTGAACAGGATTGAAATTGAATTGAAATCAATTTGAAATGAATTTAAAACGAATTTATAATGGAAAATTCACTTTTGATTTGATATTGAATATAAGCCGATATATTTTCTATTCAGAGCCTTGTATTTAATATCAAATGAGATTTGGGTTTGTCGTGAATGATGTCTTCATTAACGCTATTCTTGAACCCAGTATGAGAAAAGATTAAATCTTTTTATTTAGATTTAATGAAGTATACCAATCAATTATTATATTTAATTGGAATGGAATTAGAATTGATTTGTGGGTTTATCGTGAATGGTATTTTAAATAACACTTGTTCTTTAACCCGATAATAAATAGAATATGATTTGGGTTTATCGTGAACTGTGTTTTAAATGGCATTAGTTCTTTAACCCAGTAAAAGGAGTTTTAATGAATCTTTAATTATATTGAAATGTGAATGGATAATTTAAATTACCGGATTTGGAAAGTGATCGAGAATGGAGTATCGCCAGTTTTGCTCCGAGCGATAGTAAATCTTTAATTAGATTTAAACGTGAAATGGTAATTAAATTTAACGATAACACCGTGGTGTTAGTTATGGGGTAATAACAGTTTTGCTCCATGGGATGAATAGGTTGGGATTGAGAAATAAAATAAATAATTACTTCGGTGTAGTTCGCTAATCCCGACTAGTTTGGAAAACCATAATATGGTTTGAAATGACATCCAAAGGAAGATTAAAGAATAAATTTTAAAGAATTTATCTTTGATAAAATAAATAGGAACCTTTCCCTAAGAATGAGAAAAGTTGAATAAAAGAATATTCTGAATTGGAATGAGGCGTATGTTGTGTTTGTGTAACACGTGTTTATTATATACGCGGGTTATTCGGAAAGGTCGGATTTATACCCATTCTGAATAACCGATTCGACGATAAATCGAAGATGAAGACGGTGGTTGAAGACCGGAAGTCTTCACATCGTTTGGGTGATTACTGATGATCTTGATTGGGCTGTACACCCAAGATGAGGGAATCAGTTGGTTATCGTCCAGACGTACTTGGAGATCGATGGATAGGCGAGGAAAGTGCCTCCGGTTTCGTTCAGACCCAGAACGAACTTGTAAATGGACTGTGTGTCTAACACTGGATTTTATTCTGTGTTGATTGATATCTATTAAACATACATCTGTTTGGCGGCGGAGAATTTATTTTCTTGCTTAACGCTATTCTCTGAGACGTACAAGCTCATGGGTTGTATATCGATGGACATCAGTCGCATGGAGTGAATTGCCTATGTGGCATGCCTAAGTGGCAGATGATCAAGGCTTTTGTTGAAAAGAAAAGTCTTGTGGTTGATGATCAAAGCACGGCCTGTGTGGCACAACTTTGTGTATAGCTTGAATTCGCGAGCCTCACACCTCGGTATGAGTCAAAAACGGGATAGTGACTGCAGGGAGGGCACGACGTTTCTTTCTAGCTAGTGGTGGTGTCGGTGCTTAAACTGGCCAACATTTATATACTTTTCACCTGTGTGGTTGTTGGAATGAGGCGCCTTGATTTTATGTCTGTTAGGACCGGGAAACGTGTGTTCAGGAATAATTAATCCTCAAAAGTAAGGGAGGACCGGCCCTGAAGCATCCAAGGATCATAGTGGGGTCCTGAGACATTTGCTAGAGTGTCTCGAATCAGAGAGGAGCTTGCCCCTTGCCTCGACTCATGACGGAAATCCAATTTCCAATACGTGTATTTCAGTTTTATTTGTAGAGCCTAGTATGGCGACATGATAGATGGTACCCATGCCGCCTAGGATTGATATTTATGATTGAAATTGATTTGACACTATACACTTATAATAGTATCAAATGATTTGTTTTAAACGTACCAAGCTTGTTTGGCTATTATAAGGGAAAACCCTATCCTTTGGCTTGCGTTGCATTGTGTGATGGGACCTGGGTCTTATAATAGCTTCATTTTTCTAAAAAGCATTGCGCTATTTTGTTATATTCACTAGTATTCTTGGGAGGAAGCCCGTTCCGTGTTATACGGCGTGGTCCCTTGAATTACTCTCTTTTAAAGTAAAAGTTTTAAATAACTGTTTTAGTTCTCACACCAGTCACACGACTGACCTGGAGTTTATTGTTTTAACCTAAACTCTGGGTGCCCTTATTTTCGACACGGGCAGCTAGTAGTTTTGGTTTTGCAGATTTATATTCACAGGATCCTGGTTTACAGCTGGAATGGTATCCGGAAAGCTCTATATCCGTATATCACCTTCAGTTGTATTTTGTATTGTTTTTCCGCTGCTATGTAATTTATTGTAATATCTGATATTTATCGAATGTATTTTATTTATTCATACTCTGTATATTCTTGTATTCTGATGGAATTGTTGTAATAAACAATGAAATGTTCTTCTGTTTGCGTTCTATTTTGTCTTGTACTCACGGTAATTCGTTCTTTCTCTTCTCTTCGGAGGTGGGGAAGTTCGGGTCGCTACATTGGATTGCTGAAGTAAAGTCAGCTTATCTTTTATCATGGTTATTGAAGTTGGGATTATGCTTTTTATTTTTATATACTCTGATTTTGTCAAGATGGATATTTTGTACTTGACTCTAGTCTTTGGGGTTCTGATGATGTAACCAAACATATTTATCTTCCGCTGCAATAAATGAAGTTTTAAATTTTCAAGTACTGCTTTATATCTGTCTTATTGTGATTTTCTGTTCTATATTCACTTAAAATGCTCCATGGAAGTTAATGCATTCTCTGTGTGAGTGACATTAATGGACGTGGGGTGTTACACGTGGTATCAGAGCTGAAGGTTACCAGAACAGATAGAGATTTTGAAAAACTGTTTTTCAAAAGCATTTTCATAAAGAAATACTTTCAAAAATATGTTTTAAGGAGAGTATTTTCCAGAGAAAGGTTTATTTTAAAAACATAATCCCCAAGAGCCATATATCTTTCCTTCGATTATTAGTTTTGAATCTCTTCATCTTTCCCGTTTGAATCTCTTCCTCCGCGTATAGATGCTTTTTCCTAAGGAATATGAGGACTTCTGTACGATGGGCGGAAAACCGCTTCATGGGACTTAGACGTTTGTCGGGGCTAGAAGTTGGCTCGAGAAAGTGGAGGACTTGTCGGTATCTTTGAGATAGACGAGGGGAGGAAGGTTCGACTAGCTGCTTGGTTGATGAAGGACGAAGTTTCTGGTAGGTCGGAGGCCACGAATGGAGAACATCTACTAGAGGCATGGATAAGGCATAGGGTAAGAAAGTAGAACCTAAGAAGGGTGCAAAGAATAATAAACCCCATGACAAGAGGAAGTGTCATTATTGTGGAACACCAGGACATCTGAGCAAGGGCTGTGGAAAGAAGAAGAAGACTGGCCGTTTCAACTGTGGTAAGGTAGGAAACCTGATTTAAGGACTGCCCAAGGAAGGGGCAGAGGGCAGGGTCTACTTCTAGAGGGTAGGTTCAGGCTCTCATGGCAAGAGGGCATGTTCAGGCTCTCAAGGCCCCGCCGCTGCAAGAACGAGGTAGAACAATTTTCGTTGAAAGTTTAGTTTATCTTTTTGATCATCCTGTTCGCACACTCTTTCATTCTGGCGCATCGCACTCTTTTATATCTACTGCTTTAGTTGAGTCACTGCACCTAGACACCAGTATAGTAGAGGATCCCTTAGTTGTTTCAAATCCAATTAGGGGCTCAGCTTATTTGTCCATGATATGTTTGGATTTGAAAATTTGTATACTTAGCGTTGGGTTTAGATGTGATGCTTACGTTTTGGGCTTCACGGGCTATGGGTTAATTTTAGGAATGGACTGGTTATCCAGTAATGGTGCCGTTCTTGATTGTGAAAGGAGAGTGGTTAGGCTCATGACCCTCCTTGGTAACACTCTTGAAATCTCTTGTAATCCCATGAATTCTGTTATGCTAAGTTATTTAGAATCGCTTGATGCGTCTGTTGAGAGTTAGTAGTCTGTTAAAGTGGTCCGTGAATACACGGATGTGTTTGAGGATGTGAAGGGCTTGCTTCCGAAGCGAGAAATAGACTTCCGCATATACCTAGTTGATAACGAAAAGCCCGTTGCTTTACCTGTTAGACACATGGCTCCAAGAGAGAGGGGAGAACTCAGTAAGCAAGTGAAATAGTTGCTTGAGAAGGGGTTCATAAGAAGAAGCATTTCGGAATGGGGGTGCTCCAGTTGTTTTGCTAGTATCATCTCACATAGATCGTCTAAATTCGGAGGAGGTATTCCTTGGGTGCTTGTATGATATTGGTTTAGGCCTTTGGGGCTTGTACTTGGGGGATATCGAGTTCGACTAGGATGGTTTGTGTGAGAGATAAATAGCTGTGGTGATTTTTCATTGCATGATATCTTGGTTTACTTGAAGAGTGATGGGCATCCGTGACATGATAAGACTATTCGATAGTATGGACTACCCTGAGTTAGACTCAATAGGGTTATGAGATGACTCGAATGGACTCGAGAAAGGTGTGAAGTAATGAATTGTTTAGGACCCTATGTTGATGCGATTTCTTTTGAGGAAGCAGGTGAGATTCTTAGGGCACGTGGTCTCTAAGGAAGGGATAGCTGTGGATCTCGCGAAGGTGGTGGCAATCCAAGATTAGAAGATTCCTAAGCACGCAACAGAAGTAAGAAGCTTTTTAGGGATGGCTGGTTATTATAGGAAGTACATTAAGGACTTCACGAAGATATCAGCCCCGTTAACAAAGCAGAACTTGGCTTTTGCTTGGGATGTTGACAATGACGATGCTTTCTAACGTTTGAAGAGGGCTTTGACGACAACTCCAGTTTTTCCAGATGGGAGTAAGCCATTCATAGTGTATACCGATGCTTGCAGGACAGGACTTGGAGTAGTTTTCGATGCAAGAGGAAAAGGTGATATGCAAAAGGCGGAAAGTACGGGCATCGCTTATCATCCACAGACGGATGGACGGACAGAAAGGGGTGAATAAAATCCTTGAAGATCTTTTGAGGTTATGTATCCTAGATTTTGGAGGGACATGAGAAGAGGCAACTAGCTCAGTGGTGTACACGACGTATTCCATGTATCACATTTGAGGAAGTGCTTGCATGAGACCGCGGAAGTGGTAGAGCCGAGCTTGCTTAGAGAGGTGGAGCTAGAGCGTGATACGACGATTCGAAGAGCTCCCACGTGCATTCTTGGGTCAGAGATTAAAAAGTTGAGGAATCGAGAGGTCAGGTTAGTCAAAGTGCAATGGGGAGATGATGAGAAAGACTCTACTTGGGAGACGGAAGAGAAGATGCGTTCATTGTACCCTTTTCTTTTCGAGGGTATGTCTTTTAATTTCTCCTTTATCGCTTAGCTTGTACTTATTCTATCTTTAATATGTCCTCTCGATAGTATCTTTGACCTTTAGATAGGGTAGTCCTGTGGTTGAAACATGTGTTTGAGACATGTTATGTATGATGGATACAAGTGGATGCAAGTGTTTGCTAGTGGTTTCTCGTGGATGCATATAAACACACTTTAGGCACTAGATCGGCTCAGTCACTCTCATATTGCATATTGCATATAAATATGTGTGCATATTTAAATTAATGAATGAATAATGGTTGTATTATCATATGGATGCTGCATTAAGATGAATGGTTGTGCACGCATATAGAATTAATATGTACCATTAGGACTCTTTTGCATACATAATGGACGCATGGCATTATCATGATTTGCATTAAGGAGGTCAACTGAATCAGTAGACCGCCTGATTTTGCATTAGATAAGAAACATATACACACACTTTGCATATGTTCATATGGCATTAGAAATCTTTTAAGGACAATGGATGCCTGCGGTTGATGGTTGAGTAGATGGATGATTGGATGGTAGGATATACATTCTCCTTAACTTGGAGATTTCAGGGACGAAATCCTTTAAGGAGGGGAGAATGTAACACCCCGTATTTTCTGAGAATATTAAAATAAAAAATTAAAGAATAATGTTTAGCATTGTTCTAAGGTTGGTAAGCAAAAGACTTAGTAGCTCATTTGGTTGGAACACGTGAGTTGCATACAAGGGGTACAGAGTTCGATCCCTGCCAACACCATATTTTTTTAGGGGAATGGCTTAAAAATGGCTTAGTGTGAACGCAGTTCAAAAAAGTGGTTTAGTGTGAAAATGGTTAATTAGGAAGATAGAAATAAATATATATATATATATATATATATATGAAATAAAATTCAACCTAAAATTTAAGAAAAAAATTCAAAACAACGGAAGCGGGAAGGCAAAACACCAAACCGACCTATTTTATGAGTCGACCCGAGTCCCGCTTGGTCGACCCCAGTATTGACTCAGGAGGTTTGGAATTGGTCCCGTCGACCCTGAATGGTCTATGACGAAATTTTATGTTTTGGGGCTTAGGTGGCGATTTCTGGTTGGTCTGTTGACATCATTTCTTGGTTTCTAAGGCCTAGATGGATCCTAGGATGATCTGATGGCTGTAAATAAATCTAACTTCTATATAAATACTACCAAACTTCATTCTAAAACCTAAATAAAATTAGAATCATGGCCGTCATGCTGTCGCCTTGCAACCTAGAAGTAGCCGCCACCAATTAGAGAGGAGGAAAGCAAATCAAATTCAATTCTATTCAACTCTAACAACGAATCTTCTTCAAAGGAAAGCTAATACAACTTTAGAACTCAGAATTCAGAACTCAAGACCTTCTTTGAGTTGTGAGTTCGATTTCTTTAATAAAATAATTAGCAATTTAATTGGATTAAGTTATGATGTGGATTATATGGACGTGATGTGAATTATTGACCGCATGTTATAATTATGTTGTAAAATTGTAATGTTATCATACATGTTGTAAATTCTATGATGTTATGTTGTGATGTTATCATCTATGTTGTAAAATTATGATGCTATCATCTATGTTGTAATTCCTTAATCAAATCATCATGTTGTTTAATGCTAGTTTGGTTAAGTTTTATAGATCTAATTCATATGATAAAGATGCTAGTTTGGTCATGTTTTGTAGATCTAATTCATATGATAAAAATGCTAGTTTGGTTATGTTTTGTAGATCTAATTCATATGATAAAAATGCTAGTTTGGTTATGTTTTGTAGATCTAACTCATATGATAAAAATGCTAGTTTGGTTATGTTTTGTAGATTTAATTCATATGATAAAAATGCTAGTTTGGTTATGTTTTGTAGATCTAATTCATATGATAAAAATGCTAGTTTGGTTATGTTTTGTAGATCTAATTCATATGATAAAAATGCTAGTTTGGTTATGTTTTGTAGATCTAATTCATATGATAAAAATGCTAGTTTGTTTATGTTTTGTAGATCTAATTCATATGATAAAAATGCTAGTTTGGTTATGTTTTGTAGATTTAATTCATATGATAAAGATGCTAGTTTGGTCATGTTTTGTAGATCTAATTCTTATGACAAAGATGCTAGTTTGGTTATGTTTTGTAGATCTAATTCATATGAAAAAAATGCTAGTTTGGTCATGTTTTGTAGATCTTATTCATATGTTAAAAATGCTAGTTTGGTTATGTCTTGTAGATCCAATTCATATGTTAAATCATATGTAAGTTCAACTTGATTCATAGTTCTATATGCTAGTTTGAATGTTAACTTATGTATGAATCGTATGCAAGATAATGAGGATCATATATAACCTTACATGTTTCGTGACATCTATTTATATGTAAGTTTGGATCTAAAATTTAGGATGGGACATGTGTAATTTATATGTAAGTATGAATGCGAACTATACACAATTTAATGTGCTAGTTACATGTAGATCTTAATTTACATGTTTAGAGGTAAGTTTACACCATTGTTACGTTGCATAAATCACATATGCAAGTTTATATAAATATATGAGTTTGGAATATGAATCATGTTATGCAAGTTTGTGGTTATTGCCTATGCAAGTTTACCCCTTTAGATGTAGATCTATGACATACATGATTTATGTAAGTTGTGACCATTACCTAAACAAGTTTACACCTTTAGATTTGGATCTATGACATATGTAGTTTTATGCAAGTTGTAACTTTGGCCTATGCAAGTTTTAGATGTGGAACATCATTCACACATGCAAGTTCACCCCTTATGTTTAGATCTATTTTTAGTTATATGTATGCTGTGATGTTTTCTCTTTATTCTATGAGATAGACTATTTGAGTCTAATGTATATTTTACGTTAAACGAACGAACGTACAACGTGGGGCAAGGGGATAATATTAAAAGATGTTATATTGAGAATTTGGCATAAAACGCCTTTAATGGCATATAATAAATTTGTGATGAAATTGGTATGATTTTGCATACCATAAATAGATGGGCATAATTGAGTTAATTATGGACATCGTTAAATTTTGAATTGATTGATAATTTGAATAGGGAAATTAATTCAAATTGGGGGATGATTAATAAGGTGTAATTAATCGTCTAAGACACGAGGTTAGGCTCTTTTGTGGTGTAAGACTGCCCGGACCCGCCCGGCAAATCCAGCTGCCACAAATGTCAGTCTAATGTGGGAGGTCTTAGGCATAAACTAAATGCGTAACAGTTCTAAAGACACAAGGTTAGGCTCTTTTGTGGTGTAAGACTGCCCGGACCCGCCCAGCAAATCCAGCTGCCACAAATGCCAGTCTAATGTGAGAGGTCTTTATAAGGTTACAGTCTTAATGAATTAAGAAACACTTAACCAGATAAACATGTAGTGGGACATGAGGGGGTTAAGTGGGTGCCTTGGGTGGCATTTGAAATACGATTAGAAAGACTTAACCAAAATTGAAACATGTAAGTGAACATGACTAAGAAGAGGGTTAAGTGGGATGTACTAGAAGGGACCAAGCTTAGGTGGATAGCTTGTGTCAAGTAATGGGGGCCCGTTTCAACCAGTAACCCATACGTATCTTTGTGGGCTCGACCCAAGTCGAGGATGGGACACGCATACTGGGCTTGACTGTAAGAGGCCAAAACGGGTTAGCGGTGGCAACGCAAGTCCAACGGGTTCATGTGCGTGTGTGGGCCCGGGCTGGTAGGTAAGACGTTGTTGCATCGTGTAGGTATAAGCCGTGCATCGTTGGTGGTATCAGGTTACCACTTTGGGGAGTGATACACCCCACTGTGGGGCCAGAACGGGTATCTACGAGTTAGGGAGCCGATCGCATGGGGGTAGTGGGTACGCCTAGTGGAGATAGGGGCAGGCAGCACCTATGTATTCAGCTAGGAGTACATGAAACTACTAATATGACTTCTAAGTTTAGTAAGTGGGATCAACCTTTAGGGGTGACTGATGTAGTGCAGTGTAGTAATTATTCTTTAGTAATTAGGTGCGCCTTTAACGTTATCTTTGTTCATCTTATTTCCTTTGTTTGCTCTGCCATACCCAATTGCTCACAGTCATTTCCTTATTTTCCAGCTTATGCCTTAGCCTAGTTATTTTGATAATTGTACTGTTATAGTTATCGCACTCGCCAGACTTTATGTCTGACCCCCTTTGTTTCCACCTCTTTTCTTCCTTTTCCCCTCCAGGTGCTCAGGGTGGAACTAGCACTAGTGGAACTTGGCTTGGATCTTTTCTGAAGTACTTGGATTGCTGAAGTAAAGTTAGCTTATCTTTTATCATGGCTATTGAAGTTGGGATTATGCTTTTTATTTTTATATACTCTGATTTTGTCAAGATGGAAATTTTGTACTTGACTCTAGTCTTTGGGTTTCTGATGATGTAACCAAACATATTAATCTTCCACTGCAATAAATGAAGTTTTAAATTTTCAAGTACTGCTTTATATCTGTCTTTTTGTGATTTTCTGTTCTATATTCACTTAAAATGCTCCATGAAAGTTAATGCATTCCCTTAGTGAGTGACATTAATGGATGTGGGTATTACACCTCCTGTACAAACAAAACCATCACCATAGTCGATTTCCTCTATCCTTATGTTCTCCTCCTTCACCTCACTTAAATAAAATCTTAACTCATGATACTCCTCTCATCCTCTACCTTAACAGCTCGTGCACTACCATCTGCAGCTCGAAGCTTCCCTTAGGGATCGAGACCTCCACCTCCAACAGTACACATGTGCAACATTTTTAGTGTCGACCCTCATCAAAAATTTGCTATACTTGCTCAACTCCTACAAAAAATCGAAACCACGCTTCAACATTAAATCGAAGCTTATGTTTATTCGAAAGCCAAAGCTTTAGTTCACGTTATTCTAGAAGCCAAGAAACAGGGACCCTATCGCGCTCTTTTATTCCGACTCCAAAATAAAGAACTCGGCCTCTCTAATTCAAAGATCCAAGCGTTCCATTCCACCATATTTTCCTTGAATTATTTTAAAATTTTGAATCCATTTTTTTATTTCATTTCATTTTTCTCTGTTAAATGAATGGAGGGCATGTAAATATATACAGGAAGAGGGTGACTAAGTGAATAGGGTAGGTCAGCTTCGTATGAATATAAGGTGATGAAATTTCAAACATAGGGTAGCTAGAACATACCTATGTTGGCTTGATATCCAACATTTTGTCGGGTCTTGATTAGATAAATGTCGGCATTAATTAATTCAAGCTAACTACTCCTGATTCTTGTTTAGATTTTGCATAATAAAATAACCAATAAACCACACAACTTGCAGTTTTGAACTCTTATCGGCTCGTAACGACCAATGTGTCTAAGGTTACACCGCTACTCTGTACACACTTGAATAGGTTCAAAAGCCTGATTTGATCGTATGGAGCAAATATCAATTTAAATTGACAGTTCAAAATTAAATTATATTTAATTATGCGTTTTCTGATCGTACAATCAAATTGTAAATCTAAACGCTATGAAAATTGAAATATGATAATAATACACTATTACAAATCCGATGGAACTAGGTTCACTGAATTATGAGATTATTTGAAAATTGGCTATTTCTATGGGTTAAATTAAATCGGTTAATATATAAATGAACTCCAAATAATCAAACTCATCGGTAATAAATTATTATTATCACTTATTTTCATATAGAATTTATATTAATTGCTAGAAACGATTCAATTCAATTTTAACTTCAAATTCAATTATTTGTCGTTTTTGTGTTATGATAATTCGATATATTCAAAATTAAATCGTATTTCATTTATGTAATTGATAATCATGATATAAAAATCCATTTATACTATCAGTTCAACATAAAAAACAATACCAAATAAATTAGTCGACCAAAAATCGAGGTCGTTGAGACGACCCGAAATCCCCCCTACGGGAAATCGCAGAATGAGTTTAGAACACGACAAATCAGAACATAAACAGAAGAACATTTCATTGTTATTACAATTATTTACATCAGAGTACAAGAATATAACAGAGTAAGAATAAATATTACACAGCGGAAAATATCAAAGATTTAAAATACATAGCAGCGGAAATAATAATACATGAATAATACAAATGGAATAAATATACAAGTACAATGCTTCCCGAATATAGCTCCATCGGTAGGCCAGGATCCTGTGAAAATAGAGAACATGCAAACCAAAACTACTAGCTGCCCGTGCTGAAAATATGAGCACCCAGAGTTTAAGTTAAAACAATAAACTCCAGGCCAGTCATGTGACTGGTGTGAGAACTAAAACAGTTAATAGCTTGATTTTAAAGTCAAGTAATTCAAGGGACCACGCCGTATAACAAGGGATGGGTTTACCCCCAAGAATACCAGTGCATAAAACAAACACCGCAATGCTAAATAAAGAAAGTCATTATAAGACTCAGGTCCCATCACACAATGCAATGCAAGCCAGAGGATATAGTTTTACCTTATAATGGCCAAATATGCTTGGTACGCGAAATTCATCTTTTATTATTACTATAAGTGAAGAAATCAACTTCAAATATAAATGTATCAATCCTAGGCGGCATAGTTACCATCTACTATGTCGCCATACTAGGCTCTACAACTAAAAACGAAAGTCGCGTATTGGAAATTGGATTCCATTTGTGAACCAAGACAAGGGATCGTCCTTACCGAATTCGAGACAATCTAGCCCATGTCTCAGGATCAGTCGTAACTGCACCTTGGATCTGCCAAGGCCAGTCCTCTCTTACGTTTGAGGATTGGCAATTCCGGAACAATACGTTTCCCCGCTCTATAGGGCGTAAATCTGAGCCATAAGACCCAATATCCCTGAGCCATAAGACCCAATATCCGAGGTGCCTCACTGCATCATCCACATAAGTAAAGATGTCTGGGCTCCATACCATGACACCACTCCTAGCTAAGAGGAAACACATGCCCTCCCTGGGGTCCTCTCTCATTTCTGGTTCGCACGGGGTGTGAGGCTCACAAATTAATGCTATACACAAAGCGGCACAATATAAAAGCTGTGCTTTGATCATCAACCACAAGGCCATGCTTTTCAAAAAAAGCCTTAATCCATGCAACTCAGCATGCCATATTGTCAATCCATACCATACCATTGATCATCTACCAATATATAACCCCTGAGCTCATACGTCCCAAAGAAGGGTGTTAAGCAGAGAATAAATTCTCCACCACCAAGCAGATATATATTTAGCAGAGATCAACGAATATAAAAAAGAATACAATGTCTGACACATAATCCATTTGCAAGTCCGTTTCGGGTTTGAATGAAACCGGAGGCCCCTTATTCCTCGTCCCATATTTCCAATATAGAAGAGAGGTCCTCACATATCCATCGATCTCCAAGTATGTCTGGACGATCACCACTTATTACCTTGTCTTGGGTGTACAGTCCAATCAAGACATCAGTAATCATCCAAACGATGTGAAGATCTCCGGTCTTCAACCACCGTCATTATCGTCGACTTATCGTTGGATTAGTTATTCAAAATGGGCATAAACCCGAACTTTTCGAATAACTCGCGTATCTCATAAACAAGTGCTACAAAAACACAACATATGCCTCACTCCAATTCAAAATATTCTTTTCACAATTTAAACCAAATTAAGGTTTTCCAAACTAGTCAGGATTAGCGAACCTTATCGAAGTAATCATTTATTTTATTTCCCAATCCCAACCTATTCATCCCATGGAGCAAAACTGGTAGTACTTTACATCTAACACCCATGGTGCTATTTGTAAATTGAATTACCATTCAACACTTCAAATCTAATTAAAGATTTGACTATTGCCTGGAGAAAAACTGGTAATACTCCATTCACGATTCCTTTCATGAATTCAATAAATTCATTTTTCCTTTTACCCATTTCAATCTAACTAAAGATTCGTTAAAACTTTTGTTCCACATCTATCAGTCCTTAACTATAAACTAGTAAGAGAACAACTTCCTAAGTATCAATCCCGAAGGCTGAAACCAACATCAGATTGACGATCAGAAAACCATTTAACTTAACCAATCTCTAGTCAGTTTCTGATTTTTTTAACTCTATTTCTTAATTTCTTATCAACAAAACCTTTTTATTGGATTAAAGAGCAAATGTTTTTTAAAACACTGTTCACGATAAACCCAAAATCATATTCCATTTCATATGAAATCTTCACGGAAAATAACTTAATCGTAATCGATATAAATTTTCGTGTCAAACTAATACTATAAATTGAATAACGTCCAGGCCTTTTAAATTCCATATATAGTAACGGTCTTCCTTCACAGAAGCTCATTTTGATTATTCAGAAATCGAATTCCATTCAATTCCAATTTAATATATTAAATTGAAAACTTTACTTTGGAAAATCCCACTTAAATCTTAATTAAAAGATTAATAAATTCCAAATCATAATCCCTTCGTTAATTGGGTTAAAGAACTAGTGTCATTTAAAACACAGTTCACGATAAACCCAAAATCAACTTCCTTTTTAATTCCAATTCTATTCATTAATCGAAAAATCTCATTAACTTTAATTAAAAGATTTATTCTTTCCTCAACTGGGTTTCAGAATAGCATTTTTAAAGATACAATTCACGACAAACAGAATATCCAATTTAATATTAAATATAAGGTTCTAAATAGAAATTATATCAACTTGTATCCAATATCAAATTATGAAACAAACAGATATCATATCAGGAATAACGATATCGATATATTCCAAATTCCCATAACAATATCCGTATTGTAACAACCCGGAATTTCAGAGCCAATTTTAAAATTTAATTTAAGCTATTTTTAATGGATTTTAGTTATTTAAAATGAATTATATTAAATAACAACAACTAGAAATTTATTTTAATTGAAGTTAGAAATTATAAATTTAATATTTATAAATAACGAGCCTAAAATGGCGCGGTAGTTTGAAAATTCGATTTTAAACTTTGAATTAATATACAGGGTTCAATATAAATCCGAATTGAATGAAACTAAAAACGTTAGGATCGAATTAATCATATCTTTCTAATAAATGTAAGAAATTTATATTTCACTTTATAAATGACAAGTTATGACCAGTTTAAAATTATAAATTGTCGCTATGGAATTTATATATATTTTATATAATATATAAGCCGTTGAAAATAGATATTTTGCAAACGACCTCCGATTTTGATGAAACCACTTTTGTTCGATCCAGAATGTCAAAATATTGCTGGGTTTCAATTTTCATAATTTTTGGAATTAATATGTGAGCGTGGAAAATTTAAAGGCACCTTCAATTTCAGTTGTAAATTTAATCGACTAGAAAAAGGCCATTTTTCAAAAGATCTCAGAATTTGATGAAACTAGTTCCTATGGGACAGTATCGTCAAAATATAGTGAGATTTATTTTTTAGGAATTTTTGGAGGCAGTATGTGGCCCCGGTAAATTAAAACGTACGTTGAATTCAAATTTAAAAGATATATTATGTTATATTTTAAATTTGATAAAAACTGTTAAAAATGGTCGAATTGGCTTATGAAACATATCGCATTGTGTCAGAAATGGGGGTATTTAGCTAGTGGCGACAGTCTTTGGGTTTGATTTGGAGTTCGAATGAAAAACAAACTTTTTGGAATTAAAATAGAATTTAATAATAATAATATAAACATTTATATATGTATTTAAAATATCTCCTCCTCTAATCAAATTTCTCCCTTTTTATTTCTACTCCAAAAGAATGTACGGCAGCTGCTATTCCAACCTTCCCTCCCCAATAACTTCCGATCTTCTCCATATAATCGAAAATTTATAACTACAAAGTTGTTCATATTCGAGGGATCTTCAAATCTAAAATGGAGTGATCGATTTTGGTTGGGTGTGGGGAGCGATTTCTGAGCTCGAACAACACGCGTTTGAGGCAATCTTCAGCGAAGAAGAGACCATCGGAGGCGGTGATGCTCTTACTGGAGGTGCGCAGCGCGTAGGCGGAGTAGGGGATGGCTGGCGATCATCTTCCAGCGGCTCGAGGTGGCTGGCGTAGGTGGTTGAAGCTTTGGAGCTTCTTTGATCTCGTTACAGGAAGGTGGCAGGGGATTAAAATCCCGTAATGACAGTAATTAAATGTTAATGAAGGTAATTAGGGTAATTAATCTCATTTAGTTATTTTTAATAAATAGTTAATGTAATTGAATGTTTAAAATACCATATCTTGTTCATACGATGTTGGAATTTGATGATTTCAGATCCTTTGAGATCGTGTGGACGAGAGCTTCACAACAAGGCTAACCAGGTCCGATTTGGAGAAAATTAGAAATTGGGACGAATTCAAATGATATAAAATCGTCAAATAAAGACTGACGGAGTGGAAACCAAAGTGAGAGCTCCTTCTCACTCAAACTATTTTTCAGTTAAATATATCCTAGGTTGCAGACAGGGCTTAGTAGCTCCTGACACTACTTTTTGTACAAACCATGGATGATTTATGTGATTTGATTGTATTGTGTTGTGACTGTCTGTGATTTTGGAATGTTTAATACGTTAGAAAACTAATTATAAAATTATTGTGGTAGTGAAAAATGGACAAAATATATTCATTTATATATTTGAACAGTGAAAATGGATAAGTTATAAAAATATATTCATTTATATATTTGAATGGTGAGAATGGATAAGTTAGAAAAATATATTCATTTACATATTTGAACAGTGAAAATGAATAAGTTAGAAATAAAATTACACATCCATTTACAAGTTGGACGACTTGTTTATGTTCGCCTATTTTTGTGATATCGATTGGGACGATAATTTTTATACATCGCCCAAGTGCACAAATAATTATTATTGTTTGTTGGTTGAAACCCCACGAGGGTCTGGGGATGATATTCTGATCACACATCTCCCTTGTGATTAGTTGTATGTCAGTCGATATACATACAAACTGTTGTAAGCATTATTTATTTATTTAATGCTTATACAGCTGTAGAATGCACTCTGGTTGTTGTTTGGATGTTGGATGATTATTTATCATCATTATTGAATACATGCGATGTATGAAATCCAGATAACTAAAATTATATGGTAATTGATTGGGCCTTATTCCAATTTGGAAATAAACGAATTTTTTTATCCAATATTCAGTGTAAGAATCAAAATATGGTTTTGATGTACGATTTTGGATGGACACGAATATATTTAAATATATAAAGCCGAGTTAAGTAGATTTGCGCCATTTTGACTTGAACGGATTTTTTATATCGATTTTATTCATTTTATAATGAATATGAAAAGGAAATGGATTTCGAAATTAAATATATTGAAAATATTATTATTATGATATAATAATGATATGGAAAAATTCAATTTTGGTTTTAAAAATTGAAAAGCAAGTTGAAATCATTTTAAAACGAATTTATTAACGTTTTTATAAAATACGTTTCGAATGGAAATTGACGATATATGCATAATATATTATGTATATTATAATTGTTCGAAAAGAACGTTTCGCGTAGCGACCGTTCGTGAATTTCCACCATTGACTTCGATTGGACGTTGCGGGAGATCCGACCATCGGATACTTATGAAACTTGAACATACAGGTTCGTATCAAAATGATCTTTCAATGAGTATATGAGATTTGAAATCCAACGGTTAGATTTTGAGAAATATTTAATTCAAATTTGAATAAAAGCAGCGCCAGTGCAGGTAAATGAACTGAACGTCATTTAACTGAAAGGGCCTATTTTTAAATGAATAAAAATATGGAAAATTTATGTAAAATTATAATAAATGATTTGAAAGGGTTTTGAATGAAATACTCAAAGTTTATAAAGATAAAATATTTTTTTGACCGAATAAGTGATTTATTTACTTTTATAAAGAAATAAAAGTATTAGAAATGGTTTTAATATAACCAGAAATTTCCAATGAATATATTGGAATGGAATTGAATGGAAATTATTATCGGAATATTCATATATTGGATTTCGTGATTATACGGATATTTTTATGGGAATTTGGAAGATATCAATATCATTATTCCCGATATGATATCTATTGGTGTCAGAATTTGATATTGAATACAAGTCGATATAATTTCTACTAAGAAACTTATATTTAATATCAAATTGGATTTTGGGTTTGTCATTAATGGTGTCTTTAATAATACTGTTTTTAAACCCAATGGAGTTAAGAAAATTAGAAACTAACTGGAGATTTGCTAAGTTGAATGGTTTCCTAAGTATTGATCTGATGCTGGTTTCGGCCTTCGGGATTAATACTTAGGGAATTGTTCACTGACTAATTTACGATCAAAGACTGATGGAATGGTGTCTTCAGTAACACTGTTCTTAAACCCCGTGTGAAAAGAATAAATCTTTTAATTTAGATAATTAGAGTTTTCAGTTAATTTAGTAATTGGAATAAAATGGAATGTGAATTGGGTTTATCGTGAACTGTGTTTTTAACGACATCCGTTCTTTAACCCGATTAACAGTGAAATGTTATGTGGAATTTATAAATATTTTATTAAGATTTAATGGGAATTTTCCAAAGTAATGTTTTCCAATTTAATACGTTAAATTGGAATTGAGTGGAATTCGATTCATGAATAATCGAGATGAGCTTCCATGAAGGAAGAACGTTACTATATATGGAATTTGAAAGGCTTGGCCATTATTCCATTATAGTAGGAATATCACTTTGATTTGCCGTGAATGGTATTTTAAATGACATTCGTTCTTTAATCCAATTAAAGGCAGGATTAATTTCAAGAAATTTGAATATTTTGTAACGTCCCGCATTTTTGTCGGTTTGTTTTTGAAAGAGGAATGTACAGAAAGTTTGAAGGGTGGTTTTGGGTAAGACATTGAATGCATGAAAGGGTGGCACGCACTTAATTGGTGAAGGATCTACTGGCTTCAGCCTTGTTTAACGTAAAGGAAAGAGGAAGTTTGAACTAAGTATTGGGAAGTTTGATGAATGCTGCATGAGCATGTGAGGGGCACGGACTGTTGTGGAACTTCTGCTGTTGTGTGGACGCAGTGGATAGGTTTGAGGAAGTGAGGTGTTCATGTATGGGATATTAACTGGAAACGTGGAGGCCTAGCCAATAATTTTGCTATGTCCACATATGCGAAAAATTGGTTTTGTTGTTATTTCCACGGTCTTCAATTTTAGCGATCATGGTGGGCTTCTTGTACCAGTAGGAGGCATCGTCGTTATGGAGCAGCAAATCAGTTCCGGGGAAGGGAGAGGCCACAAATGAGGGAGGACTAGCGTAAGGATCATGGACTCTTTCACTAGTAAAGCCAAATATTTTATAAATTAAGTTTAAATAATATATAACGAAAAGGTTGATGCCACGGTGGGTTAATGTCATACTGGGAGAACTTTTAATCCGCCACGTTGTTGCTAGTTTTTGGTTCCAGTGGCAATAGGAACGTTTCAAGCATTAATGTTGAGCTAGTGGGTACTAAGAGAGTGGCATTTTGGGTAATGAGCACAACATTGTTGATGGACTGTTTTAAATGAGAGAAGTTACAGCATAAAGGGGGTTCACGGTGACAAGGTGGAGAGTCCGGTAGGGTGGATGGTTGGGCCTCCAGCCATCGGAGCAACGGCGGCTATCAAATGTAACATGCGGAAAGGATATTTGTGAATGGTAGAGGGGCATGGTGAAGAACATTCACGACAAAATGGTGGAGATGGGAACTAACGGATATGAAGAAGTGGCGTTCGAAATATTGAGGTTGATGATGGGCCATAATACTTGGTAAAACCAAAAGCGATGAATTTATCTTATCGAGTACTGCAACATAGAGCTAGTCTGATCAGGAACAGATGCAGTTGGAATTTCTAGTCAAATTAAAGCATCGGGTTTAATCGACTAACGCAAATCGTTATTTAACGGTTAACGCGCGAAGGTGAGTAAAATCACTGACTCTGTTCTATTTTAAATTATTATAATTAGATTTTAACAGTGATAAATATTGGTTGAATGTTGTGTGATGGTCGATTAAGTAGATTACAATTAAATTGGTTGAATATTATATATCGTTGCATATGTACACATCATCGGTTGGATACCGATTCCTTCGATTATAATATTCCCTAGTATGGAATCAGTGTTAGTTGTTTGACTAACATCTGTGGATGCGGAAGCCGGTTGGAGGAATCCAACCGGATTCCTAAATATTTATATGTATTGTTTGTTTTATATATGCACTATTTGAACCATGTTGAGTGAAAATTCAACGTTATGTTGATTTAATAAATAGACAGTATCGATTAAGAAAATAGAAACAGTCGACCATAAACCCATTTTTGTTAAGAAGTTGATTGGCCGTCAGGCAAATCAACGAAGATAATTATAAAAATTATATTTTTATAATTTAAGCGAAGTTTAAATTATAATAGAATTTCCTATTATAAACTTGTATTTTATGGTTCATTTTATAAAGTAAATATAAACGATTTATTTGACATTTAAATAAGTTATTAAACTGTAATTATCCTACGAGTGAATAATTTGGATAATTATTTTAAAGCAAATAATTAAGAAATATTATTAGATTAATTATATTAACCTAATGGTAAGAAGAAACTAAAATCAGTTAACGAATTTACTGATGGAATGAAGTTGATTAAATCAACTGTTTATTTGGAAAATTATTATTAGATTAATTGGTCTTCAATTAATCTAATGAAAAAAACTTAGCGGTAAACTGATCAAGAATTAAGAACATTCCTTATTAATTACTTTTTTTAAAATTAATGGGGTATTATGCAACGACCCAAACTTCCCCGTAAAGGAAAGCCCGGATTGTGTTGAGGATAGGACGAATCGGAACACAAACAGAAGAATATTTCATTGTTTATTACAACAATTTACATCAGAGTACAAGAATATACAGAGTATGAACAAATAATTTACATCACAAAAATATCAGAGATTTAAATATATTACTACAGCGAAAAATAATACAAAACACAACTGAATAAAATATACGGATACAGAGCTTTTTGAATATCATTCCAGCTGTAAATCAGGATCCTATGAATATAAATATGCAAAACCAAAACTACAAGCTGCCCGTGCGGAAAATAGGGGCACCCAGAGTTTAGGTTAAATCAATAAACTCCAGGTCAGTCATGTGACTAGTGTGAGAACTAAAACAGTTATTAATCTTTATTTTAAAGTTAGATAAATCAAGGGACCATGCCGTATAACACGGAACGGGTTTCCTCCCAAGAATACCAGTGCATATAACAAACAGCGCAATGCTAAATAAAGAAAATGAAGCTATTATAAGACCCACGTCCCGTCACACAATGCAACACAAGCCGGAGGATAGGGTTTTACTTTATAATAGCCAAATAATGCTTGATACACGAAATTTAATCTTTTATTACTATTATAAGTGAAGAAAACAACTTCAAATATAAATGTATCAATCATAGGCGACATATTGCCCCATCCCACTATATCGCCATACTAGGCTCTACAATTATAATCGCAAAATGTCATATTGGAGGTTGGATTTCCGTCTGTGAACCGAGGCAAAAGATAATCCTCACCGCTTTGAGACTCTATTGCCCGAGCCTCAGGATCAGAGCTCGAGTGACCCTTGGATCGTCAGGGATGGCCCATCAAAGTGCAATGTGGATTAAAAAACCTTGAACATGCGTTTTCCTGCCCTATGGGGCGTAAATGAGCCAAATGACTCCATCGAATCCGGATCGTCCGATCTAACCGAGGCACCTCGCAATCCATCATCCACATAAGTAAATGCCAGGCCGTGTAAAAGCACTAACACCACTTCTAGCTAGAAAGAAACGCATGTCCTCCCTGATGTCCTCTCCCATTTCTGATTCACACCGGGGTGTGAGGCTCGCGAATTAACGCCATACACAAAGCTACGCTATGTTAAAGCCGTGCTTTGATCATCAACCACAAGACTTTGCTTTTCAACAGAAGCCCTGATCATTTGCATCTCAGCATGCCACGCGGACAATTCATGGTATGCAACTGATGTCACTCAATCACACAGAATGAAATTCAATGTCAGACACACAGTCCATTTACAACTTTGTTCTGGGTCTGAACGAAACCGGAGGAACCTTATTCCTCGCATATCCATCGATCTCCAAGTACGTCTGGACGATCACCAACTGATTCCCTCCTTTTGGGTGTATAGCCCAATCAAGATTATCAGTAATTATCCAAACGATGTGAAGACCTTCGGTCTTCAACCACCATCTTCATCTTCGACTTATCGTCGAATCAGTAATTCATAATGGGTATAAACCCGGCCTTTCCGAATAACTCGCGTATATAATAAACAACTGTTACACAAATACAACATACGCCTCATTCCAATCCAGAATATTCTTTTATTCAATTATTCAGATTCTTGGGGAAAGGTTCCCATTAGTTTTATCAAAGATAAATTCTTTTAAATTTATTCTTTAATCTTCCTTTGGATATCATTTCAAACCGTTTTAAGGTTTTCCAAACTAGTCGGGATTAGCGATCCTTACCGAAGTAATCCTTTATTAAATTTCCCAACCCCAACCTATTCATCCCATGAAGCAAAACTGGTAATACTTCATATCTAACACCGCGGTGTCAGGGGTAAAGTTAATTACCATTTCACATTCAAATCTAATTAAAGATTTAGCTATCGCCCTGGAGCAAAACTGGTGATACTCCATTCTCGATCATTTCTAGAATTTGGTAATTTAAGTTATCATTTTCACATTTCAATCTAATTAAAGATTCATTAAAACTCTAATTCAGTTTTAATCTCAAAAATCATTACTTAATGACCTTTCAAAGTTAAGAAATTAATCTTATCTTTAACTGGGTTAAAGAACTGATGTCATTTAAAACACAGCTCACGATAAACCCAATTCACATTCCATTAATCTCTAACCGTAAATTAGTAAGAGATCATTTCCCTAAGTATTAACCCCGAAGGCCGAAACCAACATCAGATCAATACCCAGGAAACCATTCGACTTAACTAATCTCCAGTTAGTTTCTAATTTTCTTAACTCTATTAGGTTTAACCGAAGGCCGAAACCAACATCAGATCAATACCCAGGAAACCATTCGACTTAACTAATCTCCAGTTAGTTTCTAATTTTCTTAACTCCATTAGGTTTAAGGACAGTGTTACTGAAGACACCATTCACGACAAACCCAAAATCCAATTTGATATTAAATATAAAGCTCTGAATAGAAATTATATCGGCTTATATTCAATATCGAATTCTGAAACCAACAAATATCATATTGGAAATCACGATATAAAATATATCTTCCAAATTTCCATAACAATACCCGTATAATCACGAAATCCAATATCGAAATATTCCGAAGATGATTTCCATTCAATTCCATCCTACTTCATATATTGGAAATTCTGCTTATTTTAAAACCCATTCTCAATCCCATTTATTTATTTAAAAATAATTGGATTATAATTCTAGTTAATAACTAGTTCAATTCGATAAATATCTATTTTTATCTTTTCAAATATTGAATTTTTCATCCCTATTCTTCCCAAATCATTTATTATGATTTTACACAAATTATTAATATTTTTAATAATTTTATTAAGGCCCTTTCAGTCGATTTCCATAAACGGTCGTCGAATGGCACTTACAGTGACCTTTTCCACATTTGATTTGGATATAATTCCAAATCCAACCGTTAGATTTCAAATTTCTTATATTCGTTGGAAAGCTCTTTTCGATATGAACTCAACGGTTCCGGTTTTAGGAGAATCTGATGGTCGGATCTCCCGTAATGTCGATTCGAAGACAATGGTCGAAATTCGCGAACGGCCGCGGCGCGGCGCGTTCTGTTCAAACCATTAATATATATATAATATATTATATATATTTCGTTCAAAACGTATTTTATAAATTCGTTTTAAAACGATTCCCACTTTTACTTCAATTTTAAATCAAAATTGAATAATCTCTACCATTAAAATATTTTGATGATAATATTTTCAAAATATCAGATTTTGAAATCTCTTCCTTTTCGATATTCGTTATAAAACAAATAAGATCGATATAAGTATCGTTCGCGTCAAAGTGGCGCCACTCTAATCAATACGGCTTCTCGTATTTCAATATTTTAACCCTTTACTGAATATTATTTTAAAATATTCCTTATTTAAAATATTTGTTACTTTTAAAATATTACTTCTTCCTGAACTGGAATCAGACGCAGTCAATCACCATATAATGTGATTATATGGATTTCATACAACACATGTATACAACAGCCATGATAAAAAATCAACCATCAATTAGAGTGCGTTCTACACTGTATAAGCAGTAAATATAAATATTTAACGCTTACAACAGTCTGTCAACCTAACGATTGACATACCCCTAAACAGTTGGGATTAGTGTACGTCAAATATCATCCCAACACCCGTGTGGGGTTTCAACCAACAAATACTGAATATTATTTGTGCAGTTGGGCGATGTGTAAAATTTATCGTCCCAATCAATATCAGTCAAATCAGTGTACATAAATAAATCGTCTGATTTGTAAATGAATATTTATTTTATTCACATACACGTTAAAAATTATATTTTTAACGATAAAATATTTATTCGGTTCATTTACACAGTAAAAATGATATTTTTTTCTAATATATTTTAGAAAATTTCGGCGGCATAACGGCGCGATACTAGAAACGGGATAAGGGCTAGCCTTATTCCTCGCCTCATAATGGCGCACGTCATACACAAACCAATTCATTTCAACCAAACCACCCAATCCAACCAAATAATCACAACAACCAAACAACCAAACAAACAAGTCGTCCATGGTTTGTGGACGACGGGTGTTGTCTGCTGCTAAGCACCGTCTGCATCCTAGTATATATTTTAACTAGAAAATAAAATAAAGTGAGAAGTTCTCACCCATAAGCTTAACCAAACACCGCGACTCTTCTTATGTAGAAAATCTTCGCCGTGTTCTCAACGTGATCTGTTTCATGTGGTATATGTTAAAAATCACATTTTTATATCACTTTTCATATAATAAAATCATATTTTTATTTCGATGTTTACACTACAAAAATCATATTTTTATAACGATGCTTATATTATAAAGATCACCTTTTTATCTAGAACCATTTCTATAAAAATCATATTTTTACCACACCACTTTCTATACAAAAATTATATTTTACTTCGCCACTTCATATATAAAAATCCAATTTTTACATCGCTACTTCATATATAAAAATCCAATTTTTTCATATCAAAATCATATTTTTATGTCGTTAAAAATCATATCTTTAAAGTGTTAAAAATCTTAAATTCATATGAACAAAGATCAAAACTTTACATTGATAAAAATCTAATCTTTAGCCTAATCAAAAATCATATCTTTCCTACAATAAAAATCACGTCTTTCTTTAAACATCGAATCTTTTCTTAAATAAAAATCGAATCTTTTCTTAAACAAAAATCGAATCATTTCTTAAACAAAAATCACTACTTTATAAGATGTTTTTCTATAAATTAAAACTGATTTAAATATTTTAAAACTGATTTATAAATAAACTAAAATAAAATAAATTAAAACTTATTTTGAATGGCTTGGAGATCGACTGGAAAAAGGGGGCTGTGGCAACGTGCTGAGGTGGCGGAGGAGGGGACGCCGGAGGCTTAGGGGTCAGGGAGAGGTGCGACTAGGAGGCGGTGGGGCTAGGGTTTTGGTAACGGCGGATTAATATGGGTTTGGGCGGAAGGTTTGAATTAGAGGAGGAGGAGGACGGTGGGAGGCTGACGGCGGTGAAGAGAGAGAGGGGGTGGGAAGGTTCCGGTGACGACGATGCTGCCTAGAGGGGGGCAACGATGGGCGATGGGGGTCGAAGCGGGATCGGTTTCTTTGTTTTTTTTTTTATCTGAAGTCAACGGGGAAATAAAGGGGAGAGAGAGAGGGCTCAAATATATATATATATATATATTTAATTCTTTAATTAACTCCCAAAAAGTAACTTTAAAATTCGAACTCCAAATCGAGCCCACCGACTGTCGCCCCTAACTAATTACCCCTATTCCAAGCATAATGGGATATGTCCCGTAAGCCAATTCGGCCGTTACGATCAGTTTTCGTTAAATTTACAATATAAACTATTATTTAGTTCGAATTTGACTTTAACATTCAATTTAATTTACCGGGCCCATATACAGGCTCTAAAAATTCCAGAAAAATTACTTTTAGCTTCGTATTGACGATACGGTCCAAACAAAACTAGTTTCGTCAAATTTGAAGATCGTTTGAAAAATCGGCATTTTCTGGTCGATCCAATTTGACTGAAACTGTTAAAACACGTTAAGCTTTGCCACGCTCACATATTGATTTCAAAAATTATGAATTTTGAAACCTAGCAATAATTTGACATCCCGGATCCAACAAAAGTGGTTTCGTCGAAAACAGAGGTCGTTTGCAACATGGCTATTTTTAAGGCCTTTATATATATTAAAATATATATAAATTCCACAGCGACTTTTTTGAATTTTAAATTGGACGTATCTTAAACTCTATAAAGTGAAGTCTCAGTTTCTTAGCTTCGCTAGGAAGATATGATTAAATAGATTCAAATATTTATTGTTTCGTTCAATTCTAACTTATATTGAATTCTGTATATTCATCTGAATTTTGAAATCGAATTTTCGAACTGCCACGCCATTTCAGCCTCGTTATATAATTAAAATAAAATTATTTGTTTTAACTTCGTCGAAAATAGATTTTCCGTCGTTATTATTTAAAATAAATTATTATAAATAATCAAAATTCTTTAAAATCGCCAAAATAAAAAATTTAAATTATTTCAGATTTTCCGGGTTATTACATATTAAATAATTATTTAACCAATATAATTAGTTATTATTTATGTACGGTAAGCAAAAAATCTATTTTAGATTAATGATGAAGAAAATTATTTACTTCAGCAATGATGAAGTAAAATATTATTTAATTATTTTTCATTAAATAATTGTTTCTTAAATGGACCTCATTTAAGATGCTATTGAATTAGTGATGAGATGTTACTTGCATTAAGTAAAATGGCTCAGATAAAAGTAAATTTTCAAGTGACAAAGAACGTAAATGGATTTTGGTAAAAGAAGTTATAAATATAATTGTATAACGAAGACGCAGCAAAGAGTTAATATTTAAACAAATAGTTGTAAACAACTGAGTTTTAAAATTAAGGATATGGCGTCATAAAACCATATTTAAATATGGCAAGGAGTACGATTTGATGGATTATAAAGTATAAGGGGTTAGAGTTACGAATTTATATCTATTCTAAGATAAGAATGTTGTTGATCAAGGTCTGAGATGTAATTAAAATACACCAACTTGAACGGCTTTACTATTATCGAGGGATGGTATTAGTTTGTAATGAAAAGAGACATCGAGATTAGTTATAAAGTGGAATATAGTAGCGTATTGCAAGTCTTTGAACTATAACGATAAAATAACGTTGTTGACTAGGCATAAACGTGACCGTTATGTCGAGATTAGTTATAAAGGGAAATATTATAGCGTATGACAAGTTTTTGAACTATAACGATAAATTAGCGTTGTTGACCAAACTTAAGTGTGATTTTTATATATAGCACTACTCCCTAGGGAATGACAACAGTATGGTTTGAAATCCACTTATTCGAAAGTAATAAGTAACGATGTTTGTCCAAAGAAATATAAGAATAGGTTTAGAAAAGGGAAAGTGGAGAATCGTTTCCGAGAACGATGACATCATTTCGATGTTCGAAATGTGATTAAGTTAAACCATTAGAATTTGGAATTATAATTCGACAATGTCGAATATTAGGAAAATAAGCTATTTTTAGAAATTATAAATTGATAGGATAGTTAATACTTGGTTTTAAACTAAGAAGCTATAATAGAATATGTAATCAAGATTAAAGTTATAAACATGATATTGATTTGACAAGAAGTTGACTTAGAAACAGAGTTTATAAAGTGGAATGAGAATATAAAATTATGAAAGATATTTCGGTAAACAAGATAAGGATAATTATTACTTGAATAAAGAGTTATTCGATAAAGGTGTTCAGATTTATAGGGATGATATTCACATTTTATAGTGAATAATGTTTTAAAAGTGAACGTTTGGCATATTAAAATGTTTATAATAAAATTGGAAATATTTTTCCAATGTAGATAGGGTATATTATCCAAGCGTGGAAAATAAAGAATATGAAAAGAATGGAAATGTTTCGAACGTTAATAGCGTATATTTTCTGGAACATGGAAGAATAAGATATTATAATAACCGTTAATGTTTTCCAAGAAGTTTGAAAAGGCTAAAACGGGGTTCGAGAAATATCTGGTAAATATGGAAATTTGAATAATAAAAACGAGTGTTAAATAAAAAGTCCCCGTGGTTGTGTGATGTTTAGTTTTACATTTGAATGAATGTTTGTTTTTACTTCGATAGTTAAATAACCGACTATCGAAGTGTTTTGACCATCGTTGTCAATACGGAGAGTCCGGTTGGATATATTATCCAAAAACCACTCCGTATAGGCATAGGCGCTGCGAATTATATTTATGCTGAAGATACTTGAAGACGGAATGAAATGCAAGGATCGTTCTATTCCAGAATGGTGCTTTATGTTTTTCCAGTCCCAGGACAACTTGTATGGACGAGTGTTTAACAGAGTATACCTAACAAATCACTTACAATTGATTTGACGACCCCATACTCCGTACTGACGGTGGCAAGGGTAATCTTTGGAATATAACACAGAAACAGATAATAGCAGAGCAGAAATAAATAAATACACCAGATAATGCACAATAGAATATACTGGATAACCGTAGTCATCAGAGTTACACAGTATACAGGATCATACTTAGTACAAATACAGTTTAGCTATACATAAATGTCTACAGCGGAAAACAAAACATAATGTACAATAGGAGCTGAACAGCATAAAAAGAGATAAATGATAGAATCCATCTTCAGCTCCAGCTATCCAGAAAAGCCTGCTAAAACCTGAATACAAGGCTGCCCGTGTAGAAAAAAGGGCACCCGAGTTTGCAAGTGAAACAAACTACGAGTCGGTCATGGGACTGGTATGAGAAAATTACTTAACACATTTATAATATGGCAAATCACAGGACCACTCCACTTTCGCGGAACGGGTTTACTCCATTGGATTGCCAGTGCTTTAAAACAAATAATTCTTTTAAACATCGCAATGCTTTTTATAAAAATGAAGCCAATATAAGACTCAGTTCCCATCACACAATGCAACGCAAACCGAAGGATAGAGTTTTACCTTATATTGGCCAAAATATGCTTGATACGAATAAAACAAAAGCATTTGATATTATTACTAGTGTTTATATGTTTCAAAAACAATTTCGAATCATAACTATCAATCGTAGATGGCATGGGTACCATATATCATGTCTCCATATATATATATATATATATATATATACACAATCAAAACCGCACAGTCACGTATTTGGAAATTGGATTTCCGTCATGAACCAAGGCAAAAGATAGTCCTTACCGAATTCGAGACGCTCTAGCCCGCCCCTCAGGAACAGCCGCAACTGCTCCTTGGATCGTCAGGGCCGATCCACCGATGTGGATTATTATGCCTGAACACTGCGTTTCCCCGCCCTTTGGGGCGTAAATGAGCCAACGAATGACTCTATCGGTCTCGGATCGACCGATATAACCGAGGCGCCTCGCAACAGCAACAACCACATAGCTGAAAATAATATAAATAGGAGCCAGTTCAAGCACCGACACCACCTCTGAGTAGAAAGAAACGCATGTCCTCCCTGAGGTCCTTCTCCCATTTCTGGTTCATATCGGGGTGTGAGGCTTGCGAATTCACGTTATACCCAAAGCTACGCACACAGGCGGTGCTTTGATCATCACCTCAAGACTTTGCTTTTCAACAGAAGCCTTGATCACTGCATCTTAGCATGCCACACAGGCAATTCAGACCATGCAACTGATGGCTATCAATCACACAGAATGAATTCCAATGTCAGACACACTATCCATTTGCAAGTCCGTTCTGGGTCTGAACGAAACCGGAGGCACTATATACCTCGCAAACCCATCGATCTCCACGTACGTCTGGACGATCACCACTCATTATCCATATTTCGGGATGCCTCCCAATCAGGACATCAGTTACCATCCAAACGAGGTGAAGATTTCCGGTCTTCAACCACCATCTTCATCTTCGATTTCTTATCGTCGATTTAGTTATTCAGAATGGAATAAACCCGGTCTTTCTGAGCAACTCCCATATATAAATAACTAGTGCTACACAAACACAACATACGCCTCATTCCAAATCATTAGTCACTAACTGTCAATCAGTAAGAGAACGATTTCCCAAATATTAACCCCGAAGGCCGAAACCAACATCAGATCAAAATCCAGGAAACCATTCGACTCAGCTAACCTTCAGTTAATTTCTAAATTTCACATTCCATATCGTTTATATTATTTTATAATGATTTATCATTATTTTTATTTATTTTAAAATAGCCAATTTATTCAAACGACGCTTCGGGCCATAACGCGGCCGTGGCGCTGTTTTTCTTCAGATTTGATTTACACATATCTGAAAATATAACTGTTGGATCTTCAAAAAATTTATATCATTAGAAAGATCTTTTCAAAACGAATCCAATGGTTCTAGTTTTGGGAAAATCCGACGGTCGGATCTCCCGGTACACTCGTTTGAAGTTTCGATTTCAAAATACGAACTGCAGCGTCGTTATTCGATTTAATATAATTATATATATATAATCGATTATGGCACTGTTTTTCTTTAGATTTGAATTAAACATTCCAAACAATCCAACCGTTGGATCTTCACAAAGTTGGTTTCGTTGGAAAGATATTTCCAAAGCGAACCCAACGGTTTCAGTTTCGGGAAAATCCGATGGTCGGATCTCCCGCAGTAATCGTTTGAAATCACTGTTTCAAAACACGAACTGCAGCTTCGTTATTCGATATATTTCAATTCTATTTATATATATATCGATTCTTCGATTTTAAAACTATATTCTTTTCCTACATTTGACAAAAATGATATTTTTATCCAACTGACAATTATTTCAACACTTCGCTATTTTTAACAATTCATGTATATAGTAAAAATGTGATTTTTATTGTAAAACAATTCATTTCAAAACACGATTATTTTATATATCTCATATAGATGATAAAAATATGATTTTTATTATAAAACATTTTATTTCAAAACACGAATACCGTTCAACACATGAATTTCTATTCAACGAATGAATTTCTATTCAACACATGAAGGTTTTCTATAGTTTGTATATATATAGTAAAAATGTGATTTTTATTGCAAAATAATTTGTTTCAAAACACGACTATTTTATATAGTTCATATAGATGATAAAAATATGATTTTTATTATAAAACATTTTATTTCAAAACACGAATACCATTCAACACATGAATTTCTATTCAACGAATGAATTTCTATTCAACACATGAAGGTTTTCTATACAACACACGAATATAGTTTCAACACATGAAAATAATTCTAACACATGAATATTATACAAAATTTCGGCAGCATAACGGCAGGGTAGTTAAAACTGGGGCCGTCCCTAGTACGGCTCCTCGCTCTGCCTTAAAGCCTCGCAGCTTTTGACAATGGGGATTTCATGCATCTAGTTTGCACGCAGGCGGCATGTATATTTTTCCCATTTCCACAAACTAATCCTATGTGGTTTCAACCAAATAATTCTCAACCACAAACGGGTATTTTTCAACTACAATCAATCAATTTCAACCACAAACAATTCCAATCAACCATTCGCTATCAATCAATTTTCACACCAATCACAACCAATAAATATCGTCCATGGTTTGTGGACGAGGGGCGTATATATATATATATATATATATAGGTATATTTCACTTCCATTCAACACAGATATAAGTTTTACAACGCATATATAACTTATACATCGACTGTACAACTTATACAACGCTTATACATGAGGTATACAACGCTTATATAACTCGTACATCGACTATATAATTTATACATCATCGTTTTCCATATCGTTTATAAATCAGAAATCTCACATTGGGTTCCACTCCACCAAAAATAGCAGAAGGCTCAGAAAAATATGCGGTCTCTTCTAGAATGTAGAAGACGTCCACACAAGTCCACTGTCTCTTGTTTCACTGAATTTCATCAAGAAACGAAAAGGACATGATTTTTACAGTAAAATTAAAAACCGTAGCGCTTTAAACTGCTATAATATAGTTTATATAATTTAACAGCCGTACCTCTCTTTGAATATTCAAAACTAGGTTTTGCAATAACTTCAAATCCGATGCACGTGGTCTCGATCAGGTTACACGACGACGTAGGGGGTGGAAGGCGCTTTCTAGCGCCACCACTGGTGGCCAGTTCGACGCCCTATAGAGAACTCGACGACGGTCCAAAGCCTCGGACTTTGGGGAGCTCGATCTCGAAGAAGGGGCGACGATAGGTGATGCGGTTTGTCTTGATTTGAAGAGGGAGAGGAGGACTTCAAAAACCTTAACTGGAGCTAGCGATTTTGGTGAGTGGATTGATCAGAAAATGAACGAGAAGATTTGAACAATATCCGCCGTCGCCTGAAGGAAATACGGGGTGAGAGAAAATGAAGTCAACCAATGATATTTTTTCATTTATATATTTTTAAAAATTTGAAAATACCCCTTATCTCATACGAACTCCAATCCAAACCCAACGACTGTCGTCCCTAGCGTTTTACCCCCATTCTGAACACAATGGGATATGTTGCGAAGGCCCATTCGAATGTTTCAGTCAGTTTTCATTCAATTTGAAATATATAACATTCAATATTCGATTTGAACGTACATTTCAATTTGCCAGGGCCACAAACTGATTCGAAAAATTCCAGAAAAATAAATCTAGCTATGTTTTGACGATACGGTCCCAACAAAACTAGTTTCGTCGAATGCTGAGACCGTTTGAGAAATGGCCCTTTTCTGGTCGATCCAATTTAATAGAAATCGACCAAACGCATTTTCCTTTGCCACACTCACATACTAGCTTCAAAAATTATGAAATTTGAAACCTAGCAATAATTTAACATCCCGGATCCAACAAAAGTGGTTTCGTCGAATTCCGAGGTCGTTTGCAAAATGGCCATTTTCACGGGCTATATAAATTCCATTGCGAAATTCATTTAGCCATAACTTTTGCTTCTCGCTATGAAACTTCGATTTTTCAGATTCGTTAGAAAGATATTCACTAACAGATTTAAATATTTTTAGTTTCACTCAAATCCGTTTTGTTTTGCACCCGGTACAGTCAGTCAAAGTTTGAATTGAAAATTTGAAACTACCGCGCCATTTCAGGCCTTGTTTATAATTAGAATTAATTATATTCGTTTTCAAATGTCGATTCAAACTTACTTTTCATTGTTATTATTTAAAATATTTATTTTAAATATTTAAAATCCACTAAAATAGCCAATTTAAAATTTTTAAATTGGTTCAGATTTTTCGGGTCATTACAATCACCCCAATTAAAACTTTTTGTCCCCAAAAAGGAACAAAGTCGATAGTGGTTTGATTAATTAACTCTACGTTCAATCTGGCTTCCATTCTCCAACTTTTCAGTTTCTGAGAATTTTCAAATTCTTCAAAAATTTGGCTAACACCCGGAATTTTCAAAAAAATTCGCCATAACCTCCTTTGTACGGGGAGGGGTTTGGAAATTTATTAGGCCGTATTAGGTACCCAATAAATCCTATAAAGCATACACATATTTATAGTGATTTAATCTGGTGTTTACAAGGGAGCATGTATAGATAATAACTCTAGAGAATAAATTCTCGTCACCCTGTCAAAGCCTGAGGGAGTGTGTATTTTAATTGCTCCAGAGAATAAATTCTCGTCACCTCGTCCCTGTGGGAAATAAACAATCCATGTGCCATATCTAATGACTAGAGAGACGTGATTATTGTCAACTCCAGACCCGTGTGGGGTTTTATTGTGGGGTTTTATTATTCTGGCAGTTTATCGTTATAATTTTATATGGTCATATCAGTCATCAGTTCAACCTGTAATATATAGTCATTGCCATACAAGTCTCTCGCTCGTATGGTAAATCTTCCACCTCGTCACACAAGCTCCAAATGCTTATGTGGTATATGATGAAGTATGCCTATCTTCGAGAAGTATGCCATGTAGTGTAGTTCAAAATCAATTGTTACTATCCTATGGCAACGTTTATTATTACACACAGAATAACCAGCACTCCGCATCCAATGGCATTCACAGGAAAAATTGTGCATCCAACCCATTAAGGTTTACCTATTTGTCGGGCACGCAAATAAATTCTTTACTCAACAGCTATCCAATTACCTGTTCAAACATATATAATGCACATGTATATATTTCCGTCTATTTTCATATCAGTTCAGCGTGTGATATAATCGAGTAAATTCTACCATTATTCTCTTTTTTTGATTAAATTAACTATCGTTTTAATAATTTAATTAATCAAATCTACTACCATACAACACAAACAACAAGCAATTTGTTTTTAACTTTTCAAAATCATACAAATTAATTCATACACTCTTTTTAAATTAATCAGACTATAGAATTAAAAGTGTACATCCATGGAAAGAAAATAACAACAAAGTAGAGAACAACTGGAAATTTCAAAATATTGTATATGTACCTTGCACCGGAGTCAATCAGAGATATCCACTCGACACTTAGGATAGGCTTTCTGAATACTCTCCTCGGTTTCCCAAGTACAATCTCGCGGATCTCCACTCCATTGCACTTTGACTAAGTGAACCTTTTGTTCCTCAGTTCTTTGGTTTCTTTGCTAATAATCTTGAGCGGCTCTCTTCTCACAGCTAATTCTGGAGTAATTTCAATATCCTGTTGTGCTGCTTCTTCCACGATCAAGTCTGGATCATGAACGTGCTTTCGAAGTTGAGATATGTGAAATACATCATGCACTCCAGGCAACCAATCAGGTAAATGAATTCTATAAGCGAGAGTTCCAATCCGTTCTGGTGTAGGGAATGGACCGATAAATCTGGGTGCTAATTTTCCAGTTTTGCCAAAGCGAATCACTCCTCTCATCGGAGGAACCTTTATATACACATAATCACCAACAGAAAAAGCCAAATCCCTTCTTCTTGAATCAGCATAGCTTTTCTGTCAGCTTTGAGCGGCGAGTAATCGTTTCTTAACGAAATTGACTTTGTCGGTAGCTTCACGGATCATATCAGGTCCCAATACAAGTCTATTACCGGGTTCGACCCAACAAGCTGGGGATCGGCACGGTCTACTATACAATGCTTCGAATGGTGACATTGCCAGGCTCGCCTGGTAGCTCTTGTTATACGAGAATTCAGCCAAAGGTAAATGGTCTTCCCATGATCCACCGAAGTCAAGAACACACGCCCGCAATAAATCTTCCAGTATACAATTCACCCTCTCAGTTTGACCATCTGTCCGAGGATAATAAGCGGTGCTCAAGTTCAGCTTTGTTCCCAGTTCTACTTGAAATGCCTCCCAGAATTTACTAGTAAATATTGGATCCCTGTCACTAACTATACTGAGCGGCACTCCATGTAGCCTAACAATTTCCTTGAAATATATATGCGCCAGACCCTGAGCAGTTCTGTTTGATCTGACAGGTATGAAATGGGCGGTCCTCATGAAGCGATCTACGATCACCCAAATACTGTCATTTCCTTTCCTGGTTCTGGGCAAACCATCTATGAAGTCCATGGAAATATGTTCCCACTTCCAGCCTGGAACGTCCAGCGGTTGCAACAATCCAGCAAGTTTCTGTTGGTCGCTTTTGACTAGCTGGCAAGTAGGGCATCACCTAACATATAAAGAAATGTCCCTCTTCATCGACTTCCACCAGAAAGTGCGTTTGATGTCATTATACATTTTGCTTACTCCCGGATGGATACTAAGTTTTGACTTGTGGCATTCATCCAGCACTTCCTTTCGGAGCTCAGCAATGTTAGGAACACAGATTCGACCTTTTAGCCTTAGAATCCCATCATTATCAACCTGAAAACTCGAGGGTTCGCCTTTCTGAATTATCTCTCTGATCTTCTGAATGAAGTGATCATCCTTCTGAAGAGCAGATATTTTATCTACCAATGAAGTCGTGATAATAAAACTGGCGATCATTACATTCTTTCGGCTTAACGCATTGGCCACAACATTGGGTTTCCCTGGAGTGTATAGAATCTCAAAATCGTATGCTGCAAGGAACTCTAACCAACGTTGCTGCCTCAGATTCAAGTCTTTCTGGGCGAACAGATACTTTAGCGACTGGTGATCTGTAAACAGTTCGAATTTCTCACCCAGAAGATAGTGTCTCCAGATTTTCAAAGAGAATACGATAGCCAACAACTCAAGATCATGAGTGACGTAATTTTTCTCGTGTGGCTTCAGCTGACGGCTAGCATAAGCGATCACTTGACCTCTTTGCATTAATACTGCGCCAAGGCCTTCTCTAGAGGCATCCATCCAGACTTTCAAGTCCTGATTGCCGTCGATTATCATTAACACTGGAGCAGTTGTTAATCTTAACTTTAGCTCCTCAAAAGCCTCCTCACATTTTGGAGTCCACTTGAATTTTGCGTTCTTCTTTGTAAGCTTTGTTAAGTGACCAAATATCTTCGAAAAGTTTTTAACGAACTTCCAGTAATAACTAGCCAATCCAAGAAAACTGCGGAGTTCTGTAGGAGTACTGGGATGTTTCCAATTTTGAATAGCTGTGATTTCACTTGGATCCACAACAATTCCCTCTTTCGACGCGACATGGCCAAGAAACTTTACTTCATCTTGCCAGAATATACATTTGGAAAGTTTGGCTTTCAATACATTTCTTCTCAGAATTTCCAGAACTTGCTCCAAATGTTTTTCATGTTCGGTCTTTGATTTAGAGAAGATTAGAATATCGTCAATAAAAACCAGAACAAACTTATTCAGGACTCCTCTGAACACTCTATTCATCAAATCGACGAAGTAAGATGGAGCGTTACATAAGCTGAACGACATTACTAACCACTCATATAATAAGTCTGGACCTCTGAATGCTGTCATAGGAACACACTATTCGGCAATACGAAGCTGATGGAAGCCTGTAGCTAGGCCATCCTTGAAAACACCTATGCTCCATTCAGACGATCCAATAAATCATCGATTCGTGGCAATGGATATTTATTCTTTATTGTCTGCTTATTCAAATCACGATAATCCATACATAGTCGCAGAGTACCGTCAGATTTTGGGACAAACACCACTGCTGCTCCCCAATCAGAGAAACTAGGCCTGATCAGAACCTTCCACACCAGCTGTCGTGTTTGATTGTCTAGTTCCTCTTTCTCCTTTAGGGTCATCCTTCGAATGGCGTACACTACTGGCCTTGCGTTCGGAATTAAAGCAATTTTGAAATCAATTTCTCTCTGTGGTGGTAGACTAACGACTTCTTCGAACACATCCGCATAATTCTTTACAACAGGAATATCTTTGATGAGGTCGGGAATATTCCCTGTAACTACAGGGATATTTTCTATTTGAGCAGGAGAAACGTCCAAAGCTGCCCAGAAGTCTTTTCTATTAGAATCCTGACCTTCACAGGGAATGGTTATATAGTCATCTGTTTTAATCTTCGCCCTAACGACACTGTCGGCGCATTTAACCTCAGCTTCATATTTGGTCAACCAGTCTAACCCCAAGATAAGATCAAACTCCGTAAAATTCATGACGACCGCGATGGTAGGGAACCAATAACGAGAAAAAGAAACCGACACCCCACAAACCCAACTGAGATCGAGGGAACCCCCAACCGGATTATGGACAGTCATTGGTTCTTTGAGCTTCTTCAAATTCAAATCCAGTTTCTTGACCACATTCTTTGCAACAAAGCTTCACGACGCGCCGGTGTCAAACAGTACTTTAACTGGGATATCTTTGACAGTTAGCGTGCCTTCTAAAACATCTGGCCTTTCCTGAATAGCTGAGGGCTCAGAAGTCTCTGCCACTTCATTTACCTAAGCCTCTTTGGTCTTTTTCGACAGCCAGCAGTCTTGCTTTACGTGACCAGCCTGATGACAAAGATTACACTCTCGAGTCACTTAAAACCTGCTCTTGGATCTGGATTTATCCTTTCTTCGTTTGTTCCAAGATTTACAACTTATCGCCAAATGTCCTTGCCTATTGCAACTTGAGCATGTGGCAGTCATTACCGGTTCCTTCTCAGATTTAGCCCTTTTCCTCTTGGCACTGGGCTTCTTACTTACCTCTGACATCTTACTGGCCTCAGGAAGATGAGTTTCAGACTCAACTTTATTACTAGAACTGACCTCCTCTTCGTAGCGTAACATACCTTTCTTGTCGAGATCCTCGTACTGGTAAGCCATGTATATCATTTCCGAAAAAGGAAGCTTCACATTTCTCATTACACTATTCTGATATTTTCTTTGCAGGCCATAAATAAACCTCAAATTCTTCCTCTTTGGGTCTTTAATCAGATGAGGGGCGAAATGAGAGAGTTCGTTGAATTGCTTATGATATTCTGTAATGGTCATATCTCCTTGTATCAGATAGGAGAATTCATCACATAACCGCTCAGTTGCTTCAGGAGGATTAAATCTTTCTAGGAAAATCACTTTAAATCTATCCCAGGTGATATCACCCTCTGGATTATTCTCAATAACCGAATCCCACCAGAACAAGGCTTCGTCTTTGAGTGCCCAGGAAGACAGTAATCTTTTCTGGTCATCTCTCAGCTTTAAACCGTCAAAGATTTTCTCAGCAGAACGAATCCAAGCCTGTGTTTTCATAATAAATTCTTCGCCAGAGAATGGTATTCCACACATATTTCGATACTTGATTAATAGGGCCTCAATATCCGGTTCTGCATTCCTTCTATTTCTGACACTCATTTTCTAGTACTTCTGCAAATAGCAGATCAGTGTCCAGGTCACAGAAAAGATATTTTAAAACATAGAAATATATACTTGAATGTAAATGAATCTATCGAGGTGTTATCTCATCTTGCTATACTCATACTAGGATATTACTGATCCTATCTGTATTGAGTTACCCGTCCTAGAACACTACTGGTTCTATTTCTGACGAGTTCGTTAATATGTTATATTCCAGCACTAAGATTAACCAAAGCTCTGATACCACGATGTGACGACCCCATACCCCGTACTGATGGTGGCAAGGGTAATCTTTGGAATATAACACAGAAACAGATAATAGCAGAGCAGAAATAAATAAATACACGAGATAATGCACAGTAGAATATACTAGATAAACGTAATCATCAGAGTTACACAGTATACAGGATCATACTTAGTACAAATACAGTTCAGCTATACATAAATGTCTACACCGGAAAACAAAACATAATGTACAATAGGAGCTGAACAGCATAAAAAGAGATAGATGATAGAATCCATCTTCAGCTCCAGCTATCCAGAAAAGCCTGCTAAAACCTGAATACAAGGCTGCCCGTGTAGAAAAAAGGGCACCCGAGTTTGCAAGTGAAACAAACTACGAGTCAGTCATGGGACTGGTATGAGAAATTTACTTAACACATTTATAATATGGCTAATCACAGGACCACGCCACTTTCGCGGAACGGGTTTACTCCATTGGATTGCCAGTGCTTTAAAACAAATAATTCTTTTAAACATCGCAATGCTTTTTATAAAAATGAAGCCAATATAAGACTCAATTCCCATCACACAATGCAACGCAAACCGAAGGACAGAGTTATACCTTATAATGGCCAAAATATGCTTGATACGAATAAAACAAAAGCATTTGATATTATTACTAGTGTTTATATGTTTCAAAAACAATTTCGAATCATAACTATCAATCGTAGATGGCATGGGTACCATATGTCATGTCTCCATATATATACAATCAAAACCGCATAGTCACGTATTTGGAAATTGGATTTCCGTCATGAACCAAGGCAAAAGATAGTCCTTACCGAATTCGAGACGCTCTAGCCCGCTCCTCAGGAACAGCCTCAACTGCTCCTTGGATCGTCAGGGCCGATCCACCGATGTGGATTATTATGCCTGAACACTGCGTTTCCCCGCCCTTTGGGGCGCAAATGAGCCAACGAATGACTCTATCGGTCTCGGATCGACCGATATAACCGAGGCGCCTCGCAACAGCAACAACCACATAGCTGAAAATAATATAAATAGGAGCCAGTTCAAGCACCGACACCACCTCTATGTAGAAAGAAACGCATGTCCTCCCTGAGGTCCTTCTCCCATTTCTGGTTCATATCAGGGTGTGAGGCTTGCGAATTCACGTTATACCCAAAGCTACGCCACACAGGCGGTGCTTTGATCATCACCTCAAGACTTTGCTTTTCAACAGATGCCTTGATCACTGCATCTTAGCATGCCACACAGGCAATTCACACCAAGCAACTGATGGCTATCAATCACACAGAATGAATTCCAATGTCAGACACACTGTCCATTTGCAAGTCCGTTCTGGGTCTGAACGAAACCGGAGGCACTATATACCTCGCAAACCCATCGATCTCCACGTACGTCTGGACGATCACCACTCATTATCCATATTTCGGGATGCCACCCAATCAGGACATCAGTTACCATCCAAAAGAGGTGAAGATTTCCGGTCTTTAACCACCGTCTTCATCTTCGATTTCTTATCGTCGATTTAGTTATTCAGAATGGGATAAACCCGGTCTTTCTGAGCAACTCCCATATATAAATAACTAGTGCTACACAAACACAACATACGCCTCATTCCAAATCATTAGTCACTAACTGTCAATCAGTAAGAGAACGATTTCCCAAATATTAACCCCGAAGGCCGAAACCAACATCAGATCAAAATCCAGGAAACCATTCGACTCAGCTAACCTTCAGTTAATTTCTAAATTTCACATTCCATATCGTTTATAATATTTTATAACGATTTATCGTTATTTTTATTTATTTTAAAATAGCCAATTTATTCAAACGACGCTTCGGGCCATAACGCGGCCGTGGCGCTGTTTTTCTTCAAATTTGATTTACACATATCTGAAAATCTAACCGTTGGATCTTCACAAAATTTATATCATTAGAAAGATCTTTTCAAAACGAATCCAACGGTTCCAGTTTTGGGAAAATCCGACGGTCGGATCTCCCGGTACACTCGTTTGAAGTTTCGATTTCAAAATACAAACTGCAGCGTCGTTATTCGATTTAATATAATTATATATAGTGGAAAATAGGCATAAGGACAAACTTTGGAAAAAATTTAGTCCGAAGGACGTCATGTTTTATTTTTAGGCTAAAGGACAAACTTTAAAAAAAATTAGGCTGAATGACAATGCTAAATATAATTAGCATTTTCTGCAGTGTAAAACTGAATAATGCTAATTACATTTAGCCTTTTCCTGTAGTGTAAAAAACTGAATATAATGCTAATTACATTTAGCATTTTCCTTCATCTTAATTTTGGTTCAATGTTTGTCCTTCAGACTAAAAATAAAACTTAGTGTCCTTCAGCCTAATTTTTCGGTAAAGTTTGTCCTTCTCCCTACTTATCTTATATATATATATATATATATAATCGATTCTGGCACTGTTTTTCTTCAGATTTGAATTAAACATTCCAGACAATCCAACCATTCGATCTTCACAAAGTTAATGTCGTTGGAAAGATATTTCCAAAGCGAAGCCAACGGTTTCGGTTTCGGGAAAATCCGATGGACGGATCTCCCGCACTAATCGTTTGAAATCACGTTTTCAAAACACGAACTGCAGCTTCATTATTCGATATATTTCAATTATATATATATATATATATATCGATTCTTCGATTTTAAAACTATATTCTTTTCATACATTTGATAAAAATGATATTTTTATCCAACCGACAATTATTTCAACACTTCGCTATTTTTAACAATTCATGTATATAGTAAAAATGTGATTTTTATCGTAAAACAATTCATTTCAAAACACGATTATTTTATATAGTTCATATAGATGATAAAAATATGATTTTTATTATAAAACATTTTATTTCAAAACACGAATACCATTCAACACATGAATTTCTATTCAACGAATGAATTTCTATTCAACACATGAAGATTTTCTATAGTTTGTATATATATATATATAGTAAAAATGTGATTTTTATTGCAAAACAATTTATTTCAAAACACGACTATTTTATATAGTTCATATAGATGATAAAAATATGATTTTTATTATAAAACATTTTATTTCAAAACACGAATACCATTCAACACATGAATTTCTATTCAACGAATGAATTTCTATTCAATACATGAAGGTTTTCTATACAACACACGAATATAGTTTCAACACATGAAAATAATTCTAACACATGAATATTATTCAAAATTTCGGCAGCATAATGGCAGGGTAGTTAAAACCGGGGCCGTCCCTAGTACGGCTCCTCGCTCTACCTTAAAGCCTCGCAGCTTTTGACAATGGGGATTTCATGCATCTAGTTCGCACGCAGGCGGCATGTATATTTTTCCCATTTCCACAAACTAATCCTTTGTGGTTTCAGCCAAATAATTCTCAACCACAAACGGGTATTTTTCAACCACAATCAATCAATTTCAACCACAAACAATTCCAATCAACCATTCGCTATCAATCAATTTTCACACCAATCACAACCAATAAATATCGTCCATGGTTTATGGACGAGAGGCGTATATATATATATAAGCATATTTCACTTCCATTCAACACAGATATAATTTTTACAACCCATATATAACTTATACATCGACCGTACAACTTATACAACGCTTATACATGAGGTGTACAACGCTTATATAACTCATACATCGACTATATAATTTATACATCCACTACAAGAAAATGGGGCCTTTACCTACCAATTGTTAGTGTAGGTAAAACTAACATAATGGTAGGAAATATATTTTAGCTACCGATTTTGTATTGGTAGAAATTGGTAGGTAAAGCTTAGTAGAGAAAGAGCCTATACCTACACTTATTGATATTGGTAGGTAAAAGAATCAATGGACCCCACTATGTTATGACTCAAATAATGAGTCATCAGCTGATGTGTTTGATGATGTGTCATCCTATATGGCTGCTAATATGGTTGACGATGTGTCATCCTACATTGCTGCTGACATGTTGTCGTAGTAGTATACACATGTCATATATTAAGTCCGACACTTGGCATTTAATGGTTGGTTCATGTGTCAAATAATAATTTGTCCATGTGTCATCATTTGATTAGTGCATATGACATCATTTTTTAGGCCATATGACATTATTTACTATAAATAAATATTTACAAGAATTTAATATTTAACAAAGAATTAATATTTAAACAAATAACAAATATTTATTCAAATAAATATTTATTACATTTTTGAATAGTACACATATTGTTTCCTCACTATTACACAATCAGTTATACATACACTTCCTCACTACATTTCACTCGTATACATTGGCTCCTTACTAGATACTCATTCACTCATATATATGCACATAGTCACTCACGCTATCTCTCTAGTTGTAGTCATTGGCTTCTTGCTCCAGAATTTGTCCAGTCGTTTGTCAAACCTGTCATAGTAAAATAGCATAGTAAATTGGAAAAGAAACAATTTAATTATTTTTTTGTTACCATTGACTAATTTGTAATAATATCAGCTTGAACTCGTCTACAAAAGACTAATGAAGAAATAAGGAAGCAACCAATTTTTCCAGTTTTACATTATAAATGATACAAGCATCATATTCAATCTAAAACTCTTATGTGATTCTCATAAAACTGTACCTTCCCCTGGAGAGGTACACGTACTTTGATGCATCGCTACTTCAGTTCATGTTTCTGAAACTAAAATGGATTAAATACACACATGTATGAAAATAACCAAATACAGAAGAAGGAAACTCCTAAAACTAGTGAAATTTCACAAATGCTTACATTTACAAACCTTAAATGAAGACCCATCCAGATTCTGTGAGAAGATGTTCCATAATGCTTTAGACGTCATATCTCAATTTGGAGGAAAAGGGAAGGAATATGATATATTTAAGTTTGATAAGTTATAGACAATCAATTATGAATTAACAAAAATGGTATAAAATAAGTAGAAATAACAAACATAATTGGTATAAAATAACAAACATAAATAGTATAAAATAACTCATGTGTTTGCTTGTACTACATGGAAATTGGATGTCAGTACCATAATAACAAACATAAATGGTATAAAATAACTCCAAATAAGTATAATTAACAAACATAAATACCATGAAATAAGCTGAAATAACAAACATAAATGGTATAAATTAAAAAACAAAAATGGTATAAAATAACTCATATGTTTTCTTGTACTGCATGGAAATTGGATGTCAGTACTTTAATAACAAACAAATGGTATAAAACAACTCTAAATAAATAGAAATAACAAACATAATTGGTATAAAATAAGTAGAAATAACAAACATAAATGGCATAAAATAACTCCTGTGTTTGCTTGTACTACATGGAAATTTGATGTCAGTACCTTAATAACAAACATAAATGGTATAAAATAACTCCAAAAAGGTAGAATTAACAAACATAAATGGTATAAAATAAGTAGAAATAACAAACATAAATGGTATAAAATAACAAACACAAATGGTATAAAATAACTCCTTTGTTTTCTTGTACTACATGGAAATTGGATGTCAGTACTTTAATAACAAACAAATGATATAAAATAACACCAAATAAGTAGAAATAACAAACATAAATGATATAAAATAAGTAGAAATAAAAAACATAAATGGCATAAAATAATAAACATAAATGGTATAAAATAACTCCTTTGTTTGTTTGTACTACACAAAAATTGGATGTTAGTACCTTAATAACAAACATAAATTGTACAAAATAAGTAGAAATAAGCAAAAAGTAAATACAATAGAATGTATTAGTATCAAAAATTATAAAAGGACAAAAGGTAAAGTAAATACAATTTTCAGTCAACAATAGTATTTATTAGTATCAAAAAATATAAAAGGGCAAAAAGTAGAGTAAATACAATTTTCAGTCAAAGTTTACACTTCATTTCATTTTGTTATTTTAATTCTATATCAACAGCAATAGGTTGACACACGTATAAAAAAAAAATAGGTCCAATTTATTTGTATCTAAAAATAGAACCATGATTTTCCAAATGGTAAACATATCATCAACATTGAATTCATATGTTTCTAAATAAACAAAAGAAATTATTTGTGCTAAAAATCAAAGGAAAGAAAGACAATTTTTTTTAAAACAACTTGAGCCTAAATTCAGTAATATGCAATGCATCATGTATGCATTATTTGGAACATAAAGTCAAGAGATGATGGTAAGTAGAGGTAAACAAAAAAGAAACAAAAAGAAGGTAAAATATCATGGTGATACATATACACAAAAGAATGGTTAAAATGAAATTAAATCTCATTAATCAACATTTTGTCAAAATAAAAACACAGTAATCAAGATGAAAACAAACAAATATCAAACTTGGAAACATATAGAAAATAAAATCAAATAAAAAATTGACAAATCATATATTAAGCAACAAACATTCGTAAGTAGAAGATTACCTCAAAGGTAGTTAGTGGTAGACAGTGGTAGCAGAGTTTTGAGAGGTAGAGGAACATACGATGAAGGCAAGAAGAAAGTTGTCGCCCGCAACACAGGAAAATTGTAAACAGTAAGGAAGGGCTATTTGGTGTCACGGAGGAAAGAAGAATGGCGCCTTGAGTGATGGATGATAGATAGTTTTTGAAGGGATAAATATTAGGATTGAAGAAATTGGGGAATTAAAAGGAAGTCGTAGCAGATTCTATGAGAAGGAAAGAATTTGAGGAGGAACAGTGGAATAGAAACAATGATGGAAAGGAGAAGCAGGTAATATTTGGGGAAGAAATAAATGGAGAAGAGGAGATAACGGTGAAACATGCTTGGGGAGGAACGGATAAAATAAATGAAAAAAGAAGAACATGCGTAACAGGAGCCATTTTGAATTGTGGAGATATTGGTGCAAGATTTGGTCCCAACTTACAACAATCAAAAGAGATTTTTTGGATGGTAGCTAGAATGGAAACTTGCATATGTTAAGGAAAAATATCACACAATAAATTTTAAATATAAACAGGAATAACAATTTGTGTTATACATAAGTTGCAATAATTTATGTCTACACAAGCTTTTTTGTTTTTGATATTTTTAAATTTTACGGAGTTTAGATATTTTTGCCATATTTAACCTTTACAATATTGAGATGAGAAGTTTTATTTATACACCATAAATTACTTTACCTACACCACTAAAAATAATAATTAAATTAAAGACAAAAATTTCCTTATTGAAAAATAATTGAAATAAAATTAAATAATAAAAATTTCATATGTGCACATCACACACAATCGTTAAAATTATTTTATAAAATAATTGAAATTTCTATGTGTTATCAAGTGAATTTAATTTAACTTATATTTAAGCATTATATTTTATTCATATTCTTTCTTGTTATATTCATGTATAATTAGTTCTAACATTATGCATTCCAAATTAGTCATAAAAATAAATTTACAAATGAAGCAGTAAAATTAGTATGGTTCATTGTGTACTAAGTTCTCAATTTTTTACTATATTTAAACTGGTTTTTAATTTAAAGTCAAAATTTAAGTAGACTAATATTTTATTATTCAAAATTTGAAGTTAAATTCTAATATATGAATAATTAAATAAATATAAATCCAATTAAGGATTTGAATTTGAGTTGCAAAGGTGAATTCATTAATTTTATAAATCAATATTCCTTAGTTCGATCAATGCACGTCAAAAAGATACTAAATGAGAAACTTATTTTGTTTTATTCAGGCTTGAGGATAAATTAGTAATATGCACAGTGTATACTAAGCAAAAGGTGGTGTATATGATTTAAAAAAAAACATGGTATATCTAAAGCAATTTTAGGTGTACAAATAGAATTTGCCTATTAAGATATGTAGACATAGAAATTATAATGAATAGTTGTCATAAAGATTTTTGGTGTTTATTTGTAGTGGCAGTTTTTGTGGTTTATACTGTGGCCAATCAAAAGAGATTACGTGGATTTAGATCACAAAAGAGATCATTTGGATTGAGATTTGTACCGTTAGATTTGATTTAAAACAAGCTGAAATGATGGTATGGATTACGACTCTGTAATAAACTAGAGAAAATATGTTTTAATCATTTCAGAATGATGACATATTAGTGTGAAATTGTGAAACATTTGAAAAATAATTAAAGCTAGAACTTTTATAGTCAATTGTTTGGAAAAAAATAACAATGTAAGATAAGTTATTAATAAATGATTATTTAACATTAATTATTTACAATTTAATTATTGTTTATCGTTCCATTAACTGTTAATTATTTCATATTTCAAAATAATTATTAATAATTAATAAAAAAATGATTTTACAAAAAACATTGCTAGGATATGTTAATGAAATCTTCAATTCAAAAAAACTGCTAAAATATACATTTTTGACACATCATCACACAACTTAGCATTAATTTTAATGAAATGTTAAAATGATATGAGAAAAATATAGGGGCTAATCGCAAAAAAAAATTCCCTTCTATATATGTGTAGATAATACATTTTATCTACCTATAATTATTGGTAGATAATCATCCTTCAACAATTTTATAAAATTGTCAATATTTACCTACCAATAAATTTTACCATTGAATATTGGTAGATGAAGGTTCTCTTTACCTACCCATATTTATTGGAAGGTAAGATATTTGTAGGTAAAGGCCAAATTTCTTGTAGTGATCGTCGTTTTCCATATCGTTTATAAATTAGAAATCTCACATTGGGTTCCACTGCACCAAAAATAGCAGAAGGCTCAGAAAAATATGCGGTCTCTTCTAGAATGTAGAAGACGTCCACACGAGTCCACTGTCTCTTGTTTCACTGAATTTCATCAAGAAAGGAAAAAGATATGATTTTTACAGTGAAATTAAAAACCGTAGAGCTTTAAACTGCTATAATACAGTTTATATAATTTAACAGCCGTACCTCTCTTTGAATGTTCAAAACTAGGTTTTGCAATAACATCAAATCCGATGCACGTGGTCTCGATCAGGTTACAGGACGACATAGGGGGTGGAAGGGGCTTTCTAGCGCCACCACTGGTGGCCAGTTCGACGCCCTGTAGAGAGCTCGACGGCGGTCCAAAGCCTCGGACTTTGGGGAGCTCGATCTCGAAGATGGGGCGACGATAGGTGATGCGGTTTGTCTTGATTTGAAGAGGGAGAGGAGGACTTCAAAAACCCTAACTGGAGCTAGAGATTTTGGTGAGTGGATTGATCAGAAAATGAATGGGAAGATTTGAACAATATCCGTCGTCTCCTGAAGGAAATACGGGGAGAGAGAAAATGAAGTCAACCAATGATATTTTTTTATTTATATATTTTTAAAAATTTGAAAATACCCCTTATCTCATACGAACTCCAATCCAAACCCAACGACTATCGTCCCTAGCATTTTACCCTCATTTCGAACACAATGGGATATGTTTCGAAGGCCCATTCGAATGTTTCAGTCAGTTTTCATTCAATTTAAAATATATAACATTCAATATTCGATTTGAACGTACATTTCAATTTGCTAGGGCCACAAACTGATTCGAAAAATTCCAGAAAAATAAATCTAGTTATGTTTTGACGATACGGTCCCAACAAAACTAGTTTCGTCGAATTCTGAGACCGTTTGAAAAATGCATGTTTTCTAGTCGATCCAATTTAATAGAAATCGACTAAACGCCTTTTCCTTTGCCACGCTCACATACTAGCTTCAAAAATTATGAAATTTGAAACCTAGCAATAATTTAACATCCCGGATCCAACAAAAGTGGTTTCGTCAAATTCCGAGGTCGTTTGCAAAATGGCCATTTTCACGGGCTATATAAATTCCATTGCGACCTTTCTGAAAATTCATTTAGCCATAATTTTTGCTTCCCGCTATGAAACTTCGATTTTTCAGATTTGTTAGAAAGATATTCACTAACAGATTTAAATATTTTTGGTTTCACTCAAATCCGTTTTGTTTTGCACCCGGTACAGTCAGTCAAAGTTTGAATTGAAAATTTGAAACTACCGCGCCATTTCAGGCCTTGTTTATAATTAGAATTAATTATATTCATTTTCCAATGTCGATTCGAACTTACTTTTAATCGTTATAATTTAAAATATTTATTTTAAATATTTAAAATCCACTAAAATAGCCAATTAAATTTTTTTAAATTGGTTCAGATTTTCCGGGTCGTTACAATTGATCTCTAAAATCGTCTGGTGGAGGAGGAATTTTTTCCTCTTAGCTTTTTATACCCGTGATATGTTTGGAAATCGATTAGTGAATTGATGAGTTTGACGATGTGGCATTCAAAGTGGATGATCAAATGTTCTGAAGATAGACGTAGCCTCTAGCCTCACAACCAGGAAGTAACAAAAGTTGGGCTAGGCAACATGGCTAGTTAGGTCATCCTTAAGCAGGGTGTATTGTCACTGATTTAGAGAAAATTCATATTTGTTCTTCTTTTTCAATTTTTTATCTTCAGATTATGGTTGGATGGCCAACAACCGTGGGTGTCAATATATTCGATACACTCAAGCTAAACGAGTGGTCGGTCATGTGTGGCCGGGTTGCAAGACGTTCCTGTTGAACCCAGGTGTATACCTTCTAGAGTACACAGATCAGTAGGTGCTCCCATACCTTATCTATTGGAATCCAATCTCCAATAAGCGCTCTGCGGTTTTAGATTTTATATTATATATGTGGAGCGTGAGATGCAAGCGTTTTGCTATTTGGTTATTTATCTGTTTAGACATTATTATAATATCACTGGAGTTTGATATCAAAGTATTTTGGGTTGTAGTAAGGTAAAAACCGTCCATGTTTATGTATGGTCTGGTCTTACTATTATTCTTTTGTTTCAAAAGGATTTTCAAAAGTTAAACGGTATGGTTGGAGTTTACTCACACCAGTCCTATGACTGACCCAGAATTTATTTTATTTGTTTTCCCTAGACTCTTGGGTGCCCAAATTTGTACGGGCAGTCAAGTGTTTCAGGCTTTTACAGATACACTTGGAGGAGCTCAAAGAAGAAGGCTTCACCATTAGTATTTAGAGATTATTTCCGCTGTGATATGATGTATTGTACTCTGATATGATATGTAAGTACAAATTCAGATCTGTAATTCAAAATTATGCTATATAATATATTTTATTCATTCCGCTGTGAGTTTATGTTTACTCTGATTCTGTTCAGTGTGTTCTTCTTACTCTTCTGTTCTATTAGTTCTATCTTTTCTATCTCATCCTCTAATTTCTTTCTATTAAAGATCTGTATTTTCGTGCACTTTGAGTTGAATGTGTAGGATATTAGTCAGCTCAAATTGGTACGGATTTACGGGCCTTCACAGTTGGTGTCAGAGCTATTGGTTAAGTGATTACCTTGGCTCTGTGGCGTAACTCAATAAAGATGGAGTTAGTAATACTCTAGATTGAGTTTGAGTGTGTATATATGAGCGTGTATTTGTAAATTAATTTAAAAACTGTTTTATATTGTGTTGACCGGTCAGTCGAGTGGTTTATGAATTCTGGTCGAAATAGTAATGCAAACTGTGTCGATAGTGTTTCTAAACTCTTGAACAGAGTAATTCGACACAGTATGTTTTGAAAAGAGGGTTAATGAAATAATTTTACCCAAATTATATTTTGATATAAAAAGGAGTATATATCTTGAGATTATTATTGTGTTGATCATTATTATGATCAAATAAGATTTATAATTGAGTTGGGTATAGAAATAACCCATCGAAATATTATATAAGTATAATATACAAAATCAGATGAACTAAATCTTAATTTAAAATCATAATTGAAATAAAACTCTAGAAACTTGGAAAAGAGTTGGAAATAATGTTTGGATTAAATATATGGAATTTTAGAATCTTGGGAGATTTGAAATTGGTTTCCAAGTGCTGTGAATGATATTTTGAAGTAAAATTCAAAATGAAAGTGTTTTAGAATGATTTTTTAAAGAAATATAGTATGGAACTCGCTTCGATCACTGGAAAATAATTCTGATGATGACGGCCGCATCATCAGTGTTCATTTTCGAGTTTTTAAGTGACGGATTACTACCAAAGATTTTGTTTTGAATTATTGTGAGGAAATAAGTTGTTATAAATTCAAATGTTTTGAATTATATATTATTTCAAACTGATTTGAAATAAATCCTAGGAATTTGAATTCAAAATTTTAACTTATGGAGTCAAAATGGTAAAAGTGGAACTTAAACTAAGGTAAACAAAATTGGGCTGAATTTGGAACGATTCAGAATGGAAATTGCAAAAGAGAAATATTGGAGATTCGAATTATTAAAATGAATTGATTCTTGGAGAATAAGAATCGAATTTTGAATTTGGAGATGACGATAACTGATTTGAGAAATAAATTAGTAAATGGAATGTCATAATAGAACTTAACAAAGTTAAGAGTTTGGAGTTGAGTTCGGGATTGGAGTTCGAATGAAGTTATATGTGGATGATGTGGTTCGAGGATAATTTTAATGGAAATCGAGTGGAAATGAAATGGTATACGCTGATTGGACAGCAAAGGGAAGAGATAGAGCGGAATGTCAGACAAAAAGGTACATATTCATATTTTATTTTGGATATGAGATTTCTATGAGTATATTGGGCAAGCCACTTGGCTGTTTGAATTTCTTTTGGATTAGAGAAAGCACAGAGGGGCAAGTGGTAGTAGTACTGAATAAGCCGTGTAGAGGAGACGTTGGCAAAAAAATTTGAAAAATAAAAAAGTTAGAAATTTTTAAGGAAAATTTTGATAATTGGGAATCGACTTGTCGATCGTATAAGAGATTAGAAAATCCGATTGGTCAAACAAGTTGATAATTTAATTTAACAAAATCAAATTGGAATAAATGTAGGAATATACAGGATGACATACAGGTTAAGGATAAGTATGTGATAATAGATAGTCCAAAATTGATGGACATATAGTTTGGATGAAAAATAAAAGGGTTGGGTATTGATATAAGGATAAAAGATTCAATGTAAGGATTGAGTTATGGGGATGTGAAGTATGAAATTTCAACCAAGCAGGTTGTGAGGAGTTAGAATTAGAGCATCTTCACTTTTTAGCAATTTCAGGGACGAAATTTTTTTAAGGGGGAAAGAATGTAACGTGCCGCGTTTTTATCGGTTTGTATTTGAAGGAGGAAAGTACAGAAAGTTTTAAGGGTGGTTTTGGGTAAGACATTGAATGCATGAAAGGGTGGCACACACTTAACTGGTGAAGAAGCTACTGGCTTCAGCCTTGTTTAACGTAAAGGAAAGAGGAAGTTTGAAATAAGTATTGTGAAGTTTGATGAATGCTGCATGAGCATGTGAGGGGTACAGACTGTTGTGGAAATTGTACTGTTGTGTGGACGCAAGTGGATAGGTTTGAGGAAGTGAGGTGTTCACGTATGGGGTATTCACTAGAAATGTGGAGGCCTAGACAATACTTTTGCTATGTCCACATATGTGAAATATTGGTTTTGATGCCATTTCCATGGTCTTCAATTTTAGCTATCCTGGTGGGCTTCTGGTACCCGTAGGAGACATCATCGTTATAGAGTAGTAGATCGGTTCCGTGGAAGGGAGAGGCCACAAATGAGGGAGGACCAGTTAAAGGATCATGGACTGTTTCACTAGTAAGGCCAAATATTTTATAAATTAAGTTTAAATAATATATAACGAAAAGGGTTGATGCCATGGTGGGTTAATGGCATATTGGGAGAACTTTTAATCCGCTATGTTGTTGCTAGTTTTTGGTTCCAGTGGCAATAGGAACGTTTCAAGCATTAATGTTGAGCTGGTGGGTACTAAGAGAGTGGCGTTTTTGGTAACGAGCACAATAGTGTTGATGGACTGTTTTAAATGAGAGAAGTTACAGCATAAAGGGGATTCATGGTGACAAGGTGGAGAGTCCGGTAGGGTGGATGGTCGGGCCTCCGGCCATCGGAGCGACGACGGTTATCAAATATAACATGCGGAAAGGATATTTGTGAATGCTGGAGGGGCACGGTGAAGAACATTCACGACAAATGGTGGAGACGGGAACTAACGGATATGAAGAAGTGGCATTCAAAATATTGAGGTTGATGACGGGCCGTAATACTTCGTAAAACCAGAAGCGATGAATTTGTATTATCGAGTACTGCAACATAGAGCTAGTCTGATCAGGAACAGATGCAGCTGGAATTTCTAGTCAAATTAAAGCATCGGGTTTAATCAACTAACGCAAATCGTTGTTTAATGGTTAACGCGTGAAGGTGAGTAAAATCACTGACTTTGTTCTATTTTAAATTATTATAATTAGATTTTAACAGTGATAAATATTGGTTGAATGTTGTATGATGGTCGATTAGGTAGATTACAATTAAAGTGGTTGAATATTATATATCGTTGCATATGTACACATCATCGGTTGGATACTGATTCCATCGATTATAATATTTCCTAGTATGGAATCAGTGTTAATTGTTTGACTAACATCTGTGGATGCGGAAGTCGGTTGGAGGAATCCAACCAGATTCCTAAATATTTATATGTACTGTTTGTTTTATATATGCACTTTTTGAACCATGTTGAGTGAAAATTCAACGTTATGTTGATTTAATAAATAGACGATATCGATTAAGAAAATAGCAACAGTCGACCATAAACCCATTTTTGTTAAGAAGTTGATTGACCGTCAGGCAAATCAATGAAGATAATTATAAAAATTATATTTTTATAATTTAAGCGAAGTTTAAATTATAATAGAAGTTCTACTATAAACTGGTATTTTATATTTCATTTTATAAAGTAAATATAAACGATTTATTAGACATTTAAATAAGTTATTAAACTGTAATTATCCTACGAGTGAATAATTTGGATAATTATTTTAAAGCAAACAATTAAGAAATATTATTAGATTAATTATATTAATCTAATGGTAAGAAGAAATTAAAACCAGTTAACGAATTTACTGATGGAATGAAGTTGATTAAATCAGATGTTTATTTGGAAAATTATTATTAGATTAATTGGTCTTCAATTAATCTAATGAAAATAACTTAGCGGTAAACTGATCAAAAATTAAGAAGATTCCTTATTAATTACTTTTTTTAGATTAATGAGGTTTTAAATAATTATTTAACCAATATAATTAGTTATTGTTTATATATGGTAAGCAACAAATCTATTTTAGATTACTGATGAAGAAAATTGTTTACTTCAGCTGAAGTAAAATATTATTTAATTATTTTCAATTAAATAATTGTTTCTTAAATGGCCTCATTTAAGATGTTATTGAATTAGTGATGAGATGTTACTTGCATTAAGTAAAATAGCTCAAATAAAAGTAAAATTTCAAGTGACAAAAGAACGTAAAGTGATTTTGGTAAAAGAAGTTATAAATATAATTGTATAACGAAGACGCAGCAAAGAGTTAATATTTTAATAAATAGTTGAAAACAACTGAGTTTTCAAATTAAGGATATGGAGTCATATAACCATATTTAAAATATGGCAAGAAGTACGATTTGATGGATTATAAAGTATAAGGGGTTAGAGTTACGAACTTATATCTATTCTAAGATAAGAATGTTGTTGATCAAGGTCTGAGAGGTAATTAAAATACCCCAACTTAAACGGCTTCACTATTATCGAGGGATGGTATTAGTTTATAATGGAAAGAGACGTGGAGATTAGTTATAAAGCGGAATATAGTAGCGTATTGCAAGTCTTTGAACTATAACGATAAAATAACATTGTTGACTAGGCTTAAGCGTGAGTCGAGATTAGTTATAAAGGGAAATAATACAATGTATGACAAGTTTTTGAACTATAACGATAAATTAGCGTTGTTGACCAAACTTAAGCGTGATTTTTTATATATAGCACTACTCCCTAGATAATGACAACAATATGGTTTGAAATCCACTTATTCGAAAGTAATAAGTAATGATGTTTGTCCAAAGAAATTTAAGAATAGGTTTAGAAAAGGGAAAGTGGAGAATCGTTTCCGGAAACGATGACATCATTTCGATGTTCGAAATGTGATTAGATTAAACCATTAGAATTGGGAATTATAATTCGACAATGTCGAATATTAGGAAAATAAGTTATTTTTAGAAATTATAAATTGATAGGATAGTTAATACTTGGTTTTAAACCAAGAAGCTATAATAGAATATGTAATCAAGATTAAAGTTATAAACATGATATTGATTTAACAAGCAGTTGACTTAGAAATAGAGTTTATAAAGTGGAATGAGAATATAAAATTATGAAGGAGATTTTGGTAAACAAGATAAGGGTAATAATTACTTGAATAAAAAGTTATTCGATAAAGGTGTTCAGATTTATAGGGATGATATTCACATTTTAATGTGAATAATGTTTTAAAAGTGAACGTTTGGCATATTAAAATGTTTATAATAAAATTGGAAATAGTTTACCAATGTAGATAGGGTATATTATCCAAGCGTAGAAAATAAAGAATATGAAAAGGATGGAAATGTTTCGAATGTTAATAACGTATATTTTCTGGAACATGGAAGAATAAGAGATTATAATAACTGGGAATGTTTTCCAAGAAGTATGAAAAGGCTAAAGCTGGGTTTGAGAAATATCTGGTAAGATATGGAAATTTGAATAATAAAAACGAATGTTAAATAAAAAGTGCTCGTGGTTGTGTGATATTTAGTTGTACATTTAAATGAATGTTTGGTTTTACTTCGATAGTTAAATAACCGACTATCGAAGTGTTTTGACCATCATTGTCAATACAGAGAGACCGGTTGGATATATTATTCGAAAACCACTCCGTATAGGCATAGGCGCTGCGAATTAGATTTATGCTGAAGATAATTGAAGACGGAGTGAATTGCAAGGGTCGTTCTGTTCCAGAATGGCGCTTTATGTTTGTCCAGTCCCAGGACAACTTGTATGGACGAGTGTCTGACAGAGTATACCTAACAAATCACTTACAGTTGATCTCTTAAAGGTATTACATCTGGTGGTGGAGGAATTCGTTCCTCTTAGCTTTTTATACCCGTGATATGTTTGGAAATCGATTAGTGAATTAACGTTTTTGACGATGTGGCATTCAAAGTGAATGATGATCAGATGTTCTGAAGATAGACGTAGCCTCTAGCCTCACAACCAGGAAGTAACAAAAGTTGGGCTAGGCAGCATGGCTAGTTGGGTCATCCCCAAGCAGGGTGTATTGTCACTGTTCTAGAGAAAATTCATATTTGTTCTTCTTTTTCGATTTTGTATCTTCGGATTACGGTTGGATGGCCAACAACCGTGGGTAGCAATATATTCGATACACTCAAGCTAAATGAGTGGTCGGTCATGTGTGACCGGGTTGCAAGACGTTCTTGTTGAACTAAGGTGTATACCCTCTAGAGTACAATAATCGGTAGGTGCTCCCATACCTTGTCTGTTGGAATCCAATCTCCAATAAGCGATCTGTGGTTTTAGATTTTATATTATATATGGAGCGTGAGATGCAAGCGTTTTGCTATTTGGTTATTTATCTGTTTAGACATTATTATAATATCACTGGAGTTTGATATCAAAGTATTTTGGGTTGTAGTAAGGTAAAAACCGTCCATGTTTATGTGTGGTCTGGTCTTACTATTATTCTTTTGTTTCAAAAGGATTTTCAAAAGTTAAACGGTATGGTTGGAATTTACTCACACCAGTCCTATGACTGACCCAGAGTTTATTTTGTTTGTTTTCCCTAAACTCTTGGGTCCCCAAATTTGTATGGGCAGTCAAGTGTTTCAGGCTTTTACAGATACACTTGGAGGAGCTCAAAGCAGAAGGCTTCACCATTAGTATTTAGAGATTATTTCCGCTGTGATATGATGTATTGTACTCTGATATGATATGTAAGTACAAATTCAGATTTGTAATTCAAAGTTATGCTATATAATATATTTTATTCGTTTCGTTGTGAGTTCGTGTTTACTCTGATTCTGTTCAGTGTGTTCTTCTTACTCTTCTAATCTATTAGTTCTATCTTTTCTATCTCATCCTCTAATTTCTTTCTATTAAAGATTTGTATTTTCGTGCACTTTGAGTTGAATGTGTAGGATATTAGTCAGCTCAAATTTGTACGGATTTACGGGCCTTCACATAATCATTAAGCAATGATTTTAAAGATGAAAACTGAGAGTTTTAATGAATCTTTAATGAGATTGAAATGTGAATAAGGTAATTAAACTTACCGAATTCAGGAAATAAATCGAGAATGGAGTATTACCAGTTTTGCTCCATGCGATAGTAAAATCTTTAATTAGATTTGAGGCATCGAATGGTAATTGAATTTACCAATAGCACCGTGGGTGTTAGATATAGAGTACCACTAGTTTTGCTCCATGGGATGAATAGGTTGGGATTGAATTAATAAAATAAATGATTACTTCGATAAGGCGTTAATCCTGACTAGTTTGGATAAACCTTAATTTGGTTTAGAATGAAAAAAGATGAAATAAAATCTTTTGAATTAATTTCGAGGAAGACTAAAGAATAAATTTAAAATAATTTATCTTTGATAAAATTAATGGGAACCTTCCCAAAGGATATGAATATTTGAATAAAAGAATATTCAGGATTGGAATGCGGCGTATGTTGTGTTTTTATAGCACTTGTTTGTAAGATATGCAAATTATTCGGAAAGACCGGGTTTATCCCATTCTGAATAATTGATATGACGATAAGTCGATGATGAAGATGGTGGTTAAAGACCGGAGATCTTCACATCGAATGGGTGATTACCGATGTCTTGATTGGGCTGTACACCCCAGACGAGGTAATAAGTGGTGATCGTCCAAGACGTACTTGGAGATTGTAACAACCCGAAAAATCAGAACCAATTTAAAAATTTTATTTTTAGAAATTTTATTAGAAAATGTGTCAGAATTTGAAAATTCCATTTTTGAATAATAACAAAGCTATTAAAAATAGCTATTATACAAACGACCTCTATATTCGACAAAACCACTATTGTTGGATCCGGAATGTCAAATTATTGCTAGGTTTGAATTTCCATAATTTTTGGAATTAATATGTGAACGTGGTAAATTAAAACGCGATTGGAAATTTCTGTTGAATTAGATCGACCATTAAAAAGGCCATTTTTCAAACGGTCTCCAAATTCGATAAAATTAATTTTGTTAGGACCGTATCGTGAAAACATAACTAGATGTATTTTTCGAGAATTTTTTGAGTCAGTATGTGGCCCCGGTAAATTAAAATGTACGATCAAATTTAATATTAAAATGTTTTATATTTTAATTTAAAGAAAAATGGGCTGAAACGATCAAATGGGATGATGAGACCTAGTCCATTATTTCCGGAATAGGGGTATTTGGCTGGAGGCGGCAGTCGTAGGGCTGGATTTGGAGTTAGTATGGGTTATCGGGCTTTTTTGAGAATTAAAGGGTTAAATAATTAATTAATTTATAAATACCTAGGATTAAACCCTAATCACATCGTATAGCCGCCATCTCTTTTTTCCATGGTCGTGAACATACGAACTTCCTCCATTAAAATCTCTCCATCCTCTCAATAAAATCACTCCCTCCTTTGGATAATATTGTAATCCTCTCTGCGTTCTTTACATCCATATGGACAACACCTTCTATCATCGAGGAGCCGACGAGAACCAGCCACCCAAACCGTTGCCGTTTCGACCGCCGCCCTTCCTCCTAGCCCCGATCGAGTTTGCCATTGAGGGTTCCACCTGGCGTGCGTTTCCAAGCCCTCCGTCGTGGTGCAATCTGATCGGCCTAATACTTCGTAGAATGGAAGCAAACTGAAAACCTAAGTTTGAAAAAATAGAAAAACGTGCGGCCTTTGTTACAGGAAGAAGAAGGTGAAGTTTTTTAATTTAATCCTTTAATTAATTAAATTTAGAATAATATTAACAAGATAAAAATCCTAACTTGTTCATACGATGTCGGAATCGCATGAAACAGGAACCATTTGGATCGTGGTAGAGTCTACTTCATTTTAGAAGCAACCAGAAAATTTAGAGCGATCTATAACTTTTGAAGAATTCCAAAGCACTGTGAGATCTCTAATTTAAAAATTAAACTTAATTGATTGCGATGTGAAATTTGTGTATATACACTGTTAAAATTTATATGTGTGTTGTACTAGATTTGAATTGGTTGATTTTGGTTGTGACGATCTATTGTATTGAATTAGATAGTAAAAATTGTCATGATGGTCTATGTAATAAAAATATTCTTTTTATTGTATATATATAAATCATGAAAATTGTTAAAGTTGTTATACAATAAAAATATTCTTTTTATTGTATATATATAAATCATGAAAATTGTTAAAGTTATTATACAATAAAAATATTCTTTATATCGCATATATAAATCATGAAAATAGTTAAAGTTGTTATACAATAAAAATATTCTTTTTATATTGTATATATAAATCATGAAAATTGTTAAAGTGGTTATATAATAAAAATACTCTTTTTATTGTATATATATAAATCATGAAAATTGTTAAAGTTGTTATACAATGAAAATATTCTTTTTATTGTATATATAAATCATGAAAATTGTTATACAATAAAAATATCCTTTTTATTGTATATACAAATCATGGAAATTGTTAAAATTGTGTATACAATAAAAAATTCCTTTTTATTTGTATATTTGAAACATAGAAATTGTGTATACAATAAAATTCCTTTTTATTTGTACATATGAAACATAGAAATTGTGTATACAGTAAAATTTCTTTTTATTTGTACATATGAAACATAGAAATTGTGTATACAATAAAATTATCCTTTTTATTGTATATGGTAACATAGAAGTTGTTTATATAAATAAAATTATCTTTTCATTGTATATGTGAATTAGAGAAAATGTTTACACTAAAATTACTTTTTTTTATTGTATATATGTGAATCATAAAATTGGACAAAAATGTTTATACAATAAAATTACTCTTTTTTTATTGTATATATATGAATCATAGAATTGGACAAAAATGTTTATACAATAATTTTTTTTTTGTATACATATGAATCACAAATTTGACATGTTTAGGGAAAATTGTTGAAACATTAAAAATGATAATTTTTAATGTATATTTAGATTCATTATTAAAAGAATCATGTTTAGGGAAAATTGTTGAAACATTAAAAACGGTAATTTTTAATGTATATTTAGATTCATTATTAAAAGAATCATGTTTTAGGGAAAATTGTTGAAACATTAAAAATGATAATTTTTAATGTATATTTAGATTCATTATTAACAGAATCATGTTTTTGGGAAAATTGTTGAAACATTAAAAAGGATAATTTTTAATGTATATTTAGATTCGTTATTAAAAGAATCATGTTTAGGGAAAATTGTTGAAACATTAAAATAGCGTAACGACCTGAAATGTCGTTCGAATTAAATCGGCCATTTTATATAAGTAAAAATAGCGATAAATCGTTATAAAATAATATTAACGATATGAAATGATTTGAATTTTTTATATATTCGAGAATTATTTGAAAAAACCGAGTTCAATCTCATTTCAAATAATTATACGACGATTTAAAATCGAAGACATTGAAGAAGGTGATTGAAGACCGGCGATCTTCACATTGAATGAACGACTACTGATGCCTTTGATTGGAGTTGCTACCTTGAAAGGGTTACAGTGGTAGTTGTCCGGACATACTTGTTGATTGTCCGGATATGCGAGAACCTCTCTTCCGTATTGGACATACAGGAAGAGGAATAAGGTGTCTTCGGTTTCGTTCAGACCCAGAACGGACTTGTAAATGGATGTGTTTCTGACATTGGATTTCGTTCTGTGCTAATTGATTTCTATTAAATATATAACTGTTTGTTTATTCTCTTGCTTAACACCCTTCTCTGAGACGTACGAGCTCGGAGGTTATATATTGATAGACATCAGTTACATAGCGTGGATTGTCAATGTGGCATGCTAAGATGCAAACGATCATGGCTTTTGTTGAAAAGCATAGCCTTGTGGTTGATGATCAAAGCACAACTTATTTAGGCATAGCTTTGTGTATAGCGTTACTTCGCAAGCCTCACACCCCGGTATGAGTCAAAAACGGAATGAGGACGTCAGGGAGTGCATGCGTTTCTTTCTATCTAGAAGTGGTGTCATGGTATGGAGCCAGACATTTTTACTTATGTGGATGACATATTTTTGTGGGCCCTTGGATATTGGTCTCTACTGGCCAAGTGATACGTCCAATAGGACCGGGAAACGTATTGTTCAGGCATAACCAATCCATTAAAGTATTAGTGGAACAACCCTGCTGCTAACCAGGGTTGCCCGTAGGGCATTTTCTAGAGTGTCTTGAATCAGTGAGGATGATTCCTAGCCTCGACTCATGATGGAAACCCTATTTCCAATACGACATTACGGATTTGATTATAAACCTATATGGCGACATAGTAGGATTGGGTATTATGCCGTCTAGGATTGATACATTTACTTTGAAGTGTTTTACACTGATTAGACACTAATAATAATATCAATTGATTATTGTTTTGTACGAATCAATCATGTTTGATCATTATAAGGTAAAACTCTATCCTCCATTTTGTGTTGCATTGTGTGATGGGACTTGAGTCTTATAACGATTTCATTTTTCTAAAAAGCATTGCGTTGTTTTAAAAGATTTACTTATTTTCTGCACTGGCAATCCAATGGAGTAAACCCGTTCCGTGTTAGCATCGTGATCTTGTGATTAGCCTTATTATTTAAGTTAAGTAATTGTAGGATTTCTCATACCAGTCCCATGACTAACTCGTAGTTTGTTTTCCCTTGCAAACTCGGGTGTACATATGTTGCACACGAGCAATCGAGTAGTTTGTTTTGCAGATACTTATTTTGAGCAGGATTCTGGATTGAAGCTTAAAGCTGTGTCCAAAGCATAGACAGTTTTCCGCTGTGTTAGCTAATTTGTTCAGCTGTGCATTGTATTACATTTATTGGTAATTTATCTTTCGCTGTATTACTTTTCGATGTACTCTGATATATTCTGTACTCTAATGTAACATTATTACGATGTTTATAAAAGTCTTATGTTATTTGTTCTGATATATTGTATGCCCATAGTTAGCGTATCCGGGCTTCGAACGCTCTTGGTCGATTTAGCGATCGATTAGGTCCGAGTGAAATCCGTATCGTTACAGTTGGTATCAGAGCTTTGGGTTAACTCAAATCTTTGGGATACAACTCGTTAGAACTGAACAAAAGACTCATCAGAGGTAGGATAAGAAATAACCTATAAAAGAATACTCATTAGAGATAGGATCAGTAGTATCATAGAATGAGATAACCGTTAGAGATGAGGTTAGAAATGCCCCAGAATGAGTTGAGAGTGGCAAGTTTATAATTAACGTATTTGTGATTATGTATATAATCCGATCTTAGAAAATATGATTTTTGAATATATAAAAGTTATATATATTTGAAAAGCTAATCAACTAATTGATGATGATTGTGTTATGTGATTATTAGTTAGAGCCGTCAATTTTAACACGACCCAAAACACGACTTGTAACCCGCACGATAAAAACCCGACCCGACCCATTTATAAACGGTCAATTTCAGGTCAACCCGCTCTGACCTGTTTAATAAACGGGTTGACCCGACCCAACCCGTGAACCCGTTTCTGACCCGTTATGTGACGACAAGGATTTCGCCCGGTCCTAATCGATCGCTAAACTGACCAAGACCGTTCAAAACCCGAATCGTAATGAGAACAGGACACATAAGAACTCAAACAGAAGAACATTTCATTGCTTATTACAACAATTTACATCAGAGTACAGAATATACAGAGTATGAATAAATATTACATTTTATAAATATCAGAGATTTAAATTACATTTAAATACATAGCAGCGGAAAAATAATACAAAACACAACTAAGAGTAATACACGGATACAGAGCTTTCCGAATATCGCTTCAGCTGTAAATCAGGACCCTGTGAATATAATATCTGCAAAACCCAACTACCGGCTGCCCGTGTGGAAAATAAGGGCACCCAGAGTTTAGGTTAAAACAATAAACTCCAGGTCAGTCATGTGACTGGTGTGAGAAATAAAACAGTTATTTAAAACTTTACTTTATAAATAAGGTAAATCAAGGGACCACGCCGTATAACACGGAACGGGTTTCCTCCCAAGAATACCAGTGCATAAAATAGATATCGCAATGCTTTTTTGGAAAACTGAAGCTATTATAAGACCCAGGTCCCATCACACAATGCAACGCAAGCCGAAGGATAGGGTTTTACCTTATAATAGCCGAATAATGCTTGATACGCGAAATTTAATCTTTTATTATTAATATAAGTGAAGAAATAACTTCAAATATAAATGTATCAACCATAGACGGCATAGCATCCCATGCTATTATGTCGTCATACTAGTTCTACAATTCAAACCGAAATATCACGTATTGGAAATTGGATTCCATCTATGAGTCGAGGCAAGGGGCAAGCTCCTCTCCGCTTCGAGACACTCAAGCAAATGTCTCAGGACTACACACTCTGGTAACCCTTGGATCTTCGGGGTCGGTCCTCTCTTACGTTTCAGGATTAGTTATTCCTGAACACACGTTTCCCGGTCCTAACGGACCTATACCGAGGCGCCTCCAAATCCAACAACCACAAAAGTAAATGCCAGGCCGTGTAAAAACACGGACACCACCCATAGCTAGAAAGAAATGTAGTGCACTCCCTGCAGTCACGATCCCGTTTTTGACTCATACCGAGGTGTGAGGCTCGCGAATTAACGCCATACACAAAGCTATGCCATTCAGGCCGTGCTTTGATCATCAACCACAAGACTCTGCTTTTCAACAAAAGCCCTGACTATATGCATCTCCGCATGCCACACAGGCAATTCACGCCATGCGACTGATTTCTATCGATATATAACCTCTGAGCTCGTACGTCTCAGAGAAGGGCGTTAAGAAAGAGAATAAATTCTCCTCCACAAAACAGATATATATTTAATAGAGATCAATCAACATAGAATAAAATCCAATGTCAAACACATATCCATTTACAAGTTCGTTCTGGGTCTGAACGAAACCGGAGGAACCTTATTCCTCGCATATCCATCAATCTCTAAGTACGTCTGGACGATCACCAACTGGTTCCCTCCTCTTGGGTATATAGCCCAATCAAGATCATTAGTAATCATCCAAATGATGTGAAGACCTCCGGTCTTCAACCACCGTCTTCATCGTCGATTTATCGTCGAATCAGTTATTCAGAATGGGCATAAACCCGACATTTCTGAATAACTCGCGTATATAATAAACAATTGTTATAAAATACAACATATGCCTCATTCCAATTCTGAATATTCTTTTATTCCAATATTCACATTCTTAGGGAAAGGTTCCCATTAATTTTATCAAAGATAAATTCTTTTAAATTTATTCTTTAATCTTCCTTTGGATATCATTTCAAACCATATCATGGTTCTCCAAACTAGTCGGGATTAGCGAACTACACCGAAGTAATCATTTATTTAATTTCCCATTCCCAACCTATTTATCCCCTGGAGCAAAACTGGTAATACTCCATATCTAACACCACGGTGTTATCGGTAAAATTAATTGCCATTTCACGTTCAAATTTAATTAAAGATTTAACTATCGCTAGGAGCAAAACTGGTGATACTCCATTCTCGATCATTTCCCTAATTTGATAATTTAAATTATCAAATCTTCATTTCAATCTAATTAAAGATTCATTAAAACTCTAATTCAGTTTTAATCTCAAAAATCATTACTTAATTACTTTTCAAAGTTAAGAATTTAATCTTATCCTTAACTGGGTTAAAGAACTAGTGTCATTTAAAACACAACTCATGATAAACCCAAAATCATATTTCATTAATCCCTAACCGTAAATTAGTAAGAGAACAATTCCCTAAGCATTAATCCCGAAGGACGAAACCAACATCAGATCAATACCCAGGGAACCATTCAACTTAGCTAATCTCCAGTTAGTTTCTAATTTCCTTAACTCAACTGGGTTTAAGAACAGTGTTAGTGAAGACACCGTTCACGACAAACCCAAAATCACATTCCATTAATCCCTAACCGTAAATTAGTAAGAGAACAATTCCCTAAGCATTAATCCCGAAGGCCGGAACCAACATCAGATCAATACCCAGGAAACCATTCAACTTAGCCAATCTTTAGTTAGTTCCTAATTTTCTTAACTCAACTGGGTTTAAGAACAGTGTTAGTGAAGACACCATTCACGACAAACCCAAAATCCAATTCGATATTAAATATAAGGCTCTGAATAGAAATTATATCGGTTTATATTCAATATCGAATTCTGAAACCAACGAATATCGTATTGGAAATAACGATATAAATATATCTTTCAAATTTTCATAACAATACCTATATAATCACGAAATCCAATATCGAAATATTCTGAAGATGATTTCTATTCAAATCCATTCCAATTCCTATATTGGAAATTCTGGTTATTTTAAACCCATTCTCAATCCCCTTTATTTATTAGAAATAATTAGATTATAATTCTAGTTCATAAATAGTTCAATTCGATAAAAATCTATTTTTATCTTTTCAATTATTGAGTTTTTCATCTCAAATCTTCCCAAATCATTTATCATGATTTTACAAAAAATATTGATATTTTTAATAATTTTATCGAGGCCCTTTCAATCGATTTCCATAAACGGTCGTCGAACTGCACTTACAGCGACCTTTTCCAAATTTGATTTGGACATAATTCCAAATCCAACCGTTAGATTTCAAATTTCTTATATTCGCTGGAAATCTCTTTTCGATACAAACCCAACGGTTCCGGTTTTAGGAGAATCCGACGGTCGGATCTCCCGTAACATCAATTCGAAGTCAATGGTCGAAATTCGCGAACGGCCGCGGCGCGTTCTATTCAGGCCATTAACATATATATAATATATTATATATATTTCGTCCAAACCTATTTTATAAATTCGTTTTAAAACGATTCCTAGTTTCAATTCAATTTTAAATCAAAATTGAATATTCCATATCATTAATATATAAATGATAATATTTTCAAAATATTTGATTTTTAAATCATTTCCTTTTCGATATTCGTTATAAAAACGAATAAAATCGATATAAATATCGTTCGCGTCAAAATGGCGCAACTCTAATCAATACGGCTTCACTATTTCAATATTTTAATTGTTTACTGAATATTATTTCAAAATATTCCTTATTTAAAATATTAGTTATTTTTGAACTGGAATTAGGCTCAATCAGTTACCACATAAGGTTAGTTATATGGATTTCATACACACATGTATATAACAAGCAAATAAATAATCAACCACCATCCAAAGTGCTTCCTACACTGTGTAAGCCTTAAAATAAATAAATAAAGCTTATCATAGTTTATCGACCAATCAGTCGACATATTACTACTCAACTGGAATTAGTGTAAGTTAAAGATCATCCCAATACCCATGTGGGGTTTCAAACAACAAACACAGATTATTATTCGTGACGTTGGGCGATGTGTAAAATTATCGACCCAATCGATATCATAAAAATAGGCGAGCATAAACAAGTCGTCCGATTTGTATATGTATGTGTTAACTTATTTTTAACTATCCAATAATTATTTTATTTTTCGTCGTTATAAGCTAAAAATAATATTTTTACTTGACTAAATTTTTCTAACACTTTTTAGAAAATTTTGGCGGCATAACGGCACGATACTAGGTCCGGGATAAGGTCTAGCCTTATCCCCAGTCAAATAATGGCCCGCGCCATACACATACCAATTTAATCAATTTCAATTCATTTCCCAAACCAATTCAAACAAATAAACCAATTAACCAAACAACCAAACAATCAAACAAGTCATCCATGGTCTGTGGACGACGGGTGTCGGGTGCTGCTAAGCACCGTCAGCATCCTAGTATATATTTTTAACTAGAAAATAAAATTAAAGTGAGAAGATCTTACCTTTGGGATCCACTCCTCCAGTTTTATTTCTGAATTTCTGAACCATTTGGATTTGCCGATCTATATCACATACCTACGTTAAAATCATATTTTTAACACAATGTTCACATTATAAAGATCATATTTTTTATTCTGAACCATTTCTATAAAAATTATATTTTTATATCGCTCTCTTTATAACCAAGATCTTATTTTTATTTCAAAACAATACATCTAAAAATCGTATTTTTATCACGCTTTCATATTTATAAAAATCAAATCTTTTCAAACATAAAAATCAAATCTTTTATGTGTTAAAATCGTATCTTTACCATGTTAAAAATCATATCTTTACCGTGTTAAAAATCATATCTTTATGTAACTAAAAGTCTAATCTTTTTGGGTTTTTTCAAAAATCTAATCTTTTTGGTTTTTCAAAAATCTAATCTTTATTTACCCTATGTAACCATACAAAGACCAAATTTTTATTACCATGAATAAATAAAAATAAACATAAAAGCTTACAAGAAGTGCAATTGGTGGCTGTGGAGGGCAGGGGAGGCAGGAGTCGCGGCTTCAGGTGGCGGGTCCAGGGGGGTGGCGCGGCTACCTCGGTGGGTTTGAGTGGAAGGGGTTTGGGGTTTAAATTAGAAGGAAGGAGAGGCGGAGGGCGATTGGGGAGGAGGATATGCGTTGGCGGTTCGTGAAGGTGGCGCCAGGCCTACAGGGGGCAGAGGGTGGCAATCTGTGGCCGACGGTGGCGAGCTTGGGGCTGCGGCGGTTATTTTGGACGAGGGTTGGGCTTCGACGAGGTCTAGGGAGGTGAAGGGGAGGGCGCGACACGGCGGTGGCGAGCTTGGAGGTGGGTGGAGGCGGGGCGTCGCTGCAGTGGTGGGTTTTGGGGAAGAACGGGGGGGGGGGGGGGGGAGGGGCGACGGGGTAATTTAGGTTTCTTTTTTTTGTTTGGTAATGAAGAGAGAGAGAGAAGGGAAGTGAGGGTATTTAATTTATTTTAGGTCCAAAAAGTAACTTTTTATTTCGACCTCCAAACAAAACCCACCGACTGTCGGCCCTAGCTAATTACCCCCATTCTGAATCCAATGGGATATGTTTCGTAACCCAATTCTAACGTTTCGATCAGTTTCCATTTGAATTAAAATATAAATCTATATATATTCAATTCAAACACACATTTCAATTTACTAGGGCCACATACTGAGTCTAAAAATTCCAGAAAAATTATTTCTAACTTCGTATTAACAATACGGTCCTAACAAAACTGATTTCGTCAAATTTGAAGACCGTTTGAAAAATGGCCATTTTTCAGTCGATTAAATTCAACTGAAATTGCCAAACACGTTTTCTTTTTCCACGCTGACATATTGATTCAGAAAATTACGAATTTTGAAACCTAGAAATAACTTGACATCCCAGATCCAACAAAAGTGGTTTCGTCGAAAACCGAGGTCGTTTGCAAAACAGCTGTTTTTAAGGGTTAATATATATTAAAATATATATAAATTCCACAGCGACTTTTCTGAATTTTAAACTGGACATATCTTTCAACTTCTAAAGTGAAATCTCAGTTTCTTAGCTTTGTTAGAAAGATATGATTAAACAGATTCAAATATTTCTTGTTTCGTTTAATTCTGACTTATATTGAATTCTGTACACTCATTTGAAATTTGAAATCGAATTTTCAAACTGTCGCGCCATTTCAGGCTCGTTATATAATTAAAATAAGTTTATATGTTCTAACTTCGTCGAAAATAAATTTTTACTCATTATTATTTAAAATAATTCATTTTAAATTCTCAAAATCCACTAAAATCGCTAAAATAAAATTTTTAAATTGGCTCAGATTTTCTGGGATGTTACACGTTATGACCCGTTTAATACAAAACATATTTTTATTACTCTACAATCTACAAAACATAGGCCCAGCCCAGTCCACTACCCATTTGTCTCTTTACCCTAATTTACCAATTACCAAACATTCACTCATTCAGTCGTTCTAATTTATGCGGTTCTACTTCTTCACTCCTTCAGAGTTCAGTTTCCTCTTTTCTTTTTACACCGAGCCCTAGATTCTATGATATCCTTCTGAAATAGCGCATCAGATCGAAGAACAATGGCAGCACCAAGAAAAAGCATCGACAACAACATCATCTCGAGACTCGAGCATCGTCTCGAGATTCTATGATCACTTCGTTGCAGCATAGTCCTTTTTCTTTCTTAATTTATGCTATAAAGACTCGATCAAATGCAGCCAACATTTGAAATCCACAAAGTTTTTTATACAAATATTTTTTTTAACGGGTTACACGAGTCAAACCCGAAACCCGCACGATTATAAATGGGTCAACCTGAACCTGACCCATTTAATAAACGGGTTGAGCTAACCCGACCCGAACTCAATCCGAACACGACTTGACTCGACCCGAACCCGACCTAACCCGACCCATTGAAAGCCCTATTATTAGTTCAACTAATAAAATTATTTAAACCAATAAAAGAATGAAAATTGAGTTGGTTGGTTAAACAACTTTCAACTCCGTTCCTTTTCGAGGACAAAAAGATTTTAAGTGGGGGAGATTGTAACAACCCAGAAAATCAAAACCAATTTAAAAATTTTATTTTTAGAAAATGTGTCAGAATTTAAAAATTCCATTTTTGAATAATAACAAAGCTATTAAAAATAGCCATTGTACAAACAACCTCCGTTTTTGACGAAACCACTTTTGTTGGATCCGGAATGTCAAATTATTGCTAGGTCTAAATTTCCATAATTTTTGGAATTAATATGTGAATGTGGTAAATTAAAGAGTGTTTGGTAATTTCTGCTGAATTAGATCGACCATTAAAAGACCTTTTTTCAAACGGTCTCCAAATTCGACGAAATTTATTTTGGTAGGACTGTTTCATCAAAACATAGCTAGATTTATTTTTCGGGAATTTTTGAAGTCAGTATGTGGCGCTGGTAAATTAAAATGTATGATCAAATTTAATATTGAAATGTTTTATATTTTAATTTAAAGAAAAATGGGCTGAAACGATCAAATGGGCTGATGAGTCCTAGTCCATTGTGTCCGGAATAGGGTATTTGTCTAGGGGCGACAGTCGCTAGGCTGGATTTGGAGTTAGTATGGGTAATCGGGCTTTTTTGAGAATTAAAGAGTTAAATAATTAATTTATTTATAAATACCTTAGACTAAACCCTAATCACATCGTATAGCCGCCGCCATCTCTTTTTTTCCATGGTTGTGGACATCCGAACTTCCTCCACTAAAATCTCTCCATCCTGTCAATAAATCACTCCCTCCTTTGGACAATATTGTAGTCCTCTCTGCGTTCTTCACATCCATACAGACAACACCTTCTATCATCGAGTAGCCGATGAGAACCAGCCACCCAAACCGCCGCCGTTTCGACCATCGCCCTGCCTCCTAGCCCCGATAGGGTCCGCCATTGAGGGGTCCACCTGGCGCATGTTTCCAAGCCCTCTGTCGTGGTGCAATCTGATTGGCCTAATACTTCGTAGATTGGAAGCAACTGAAAACCTAAGTTTGAACAAATAGAAAAACGTGCGGCCTTTGTTACAGGAAGAAGAAGGTGAAGTTTTTTTTAACTTAATCCTTTAATTAATTAAATTTAGAATAATATTAACAAGATAAAAATCCTAACTTGTTCATACGATGTCGGAGTCGCATGAAACAGGAACCATTTGGATCGTGGTAGAGTCTACTTCATTTTAGAAGCAACCAGGAAAATTTAGAGCGATCTATAATTTTTGAAGAATTCCAAAGCACTGTGAGATCTCTAATTTAAAAATTAAATTTAATTGATTGCGATATGATATTTGTGTATATACGCGGTTAAAATTTATATGTGTGTTGTACGAGATTTGAATTGGTTGATTTTGCTTTTATGAACTATTGTATTGAATTAGGTAGTAAAAATTATCATGATGGTTTATACAATAAAGCTATTCTTTTTACTGTATATATATATATATATATATATATATATATATATATAAATCATAAAAATTGTTAAAGTTATTATACAATAAAAATATTCTTTTTATTGTATATATATATAAATCATGAAAATTGTTGAAGTTGTTATACAATAAAAATATTTTTTTTTTGTATAAATAAATCATGAAAATTGTTAAAGTTGTTATAGAATAAAAATATTCTTTTTATTTTATATATAAATCATGAAAATTGTTAAATTTGTTATACAATAAAAATACTCTTTTTATTGTATATATATAAATCATGAAAATTGTTAAAGTTGTTATACAATAAAAATATTATTTTTATTGTATATATAAATCATGAAAATTGTTAAAACTGTTATACAATAAAAATATCCTTTTTATTGTATATACAAATCATGGAAATTGTTAAAATTGTGTATACAATAAAAAAATCCTTTTTATTTGTATATGTGAAACATAGAAATTGTGTATACAATAAAATTCCATTTTATTTGTACATATGAAACATAGAAATTGTGTATACAATAAAATTCCTTTTTATTTGTACATATGAAACATAGAAATTGTGTATACAATAAAATTATCTTTTTTATTGTATATGGGAACATAGAAATTGTTTATATAAATAAAATTATATTTTCATTGTATATGTGAATTAGAGAAAATGTTTATACAATAAATTTACTTTTTTTATTGTATATATATGAATCATAAAATTGGATAAAAATGTTTATACAATAAAAATACTTTTTTTTATTGTATATATATGAATCATAGATTTGGACAAAAATGTTTGTACAATAAAATTATTTTTCTATTGTATACATATGAATCACAAATTTGATATGTTTAGGGAAAATTGTTGAAACATTAAAAATGATAACTTTCAATGTATATTTAGATTCATAATTAAAAGAATCATGTTTTAGGGAAAATTGTTGAAACATTAAAAATGATAATTTTTAATGTATATTAAGATTCATTATTAAAAGAATCATGTTTTAGGGAAAATTGTTGAAACATTAAAAACGATAATTTTTAATGTATATTTAGATTCATTATTAAAAGAATCATGTTTAGGGAAAATTGTTGAAACATTAAAAATGATAATTTTCAATGTATATTTAGATTTATTATTAAAAGAATCATGTTTAGGGAAGATTGTGGAAATACTAAAAATGATAATTTTTAATCTATATTTAGATTCATTATTAAAAGAATCATGTTTAGGGAACAATTTTGAAACATTAGAAATGATTCATTATTAAAAATGATATGTTCATTATAAATTGTTTAGAGATTAAAAAGAACATTTTTAATGTATGATTAGTTTCATTAAAAATGATTAATTATTAAAAATGACATGTTCCTTAGAAATTGTTTAAACATTAAAAATGACATTTTTTAGCGTATGTTTTGATTAAATAGATAAAAAGGAGTACATGTTAAAATAGGATTTGTAATCAAAATTTTTGCATTTAACATGTTCATTTAGATTAAAAAGGTTGACATATTAAAATGGAACTTGTCATTAACATATTAGCAAAGTAGGAAAATGTTTATATGTTAATATATGTTTTGTTTGTTGAAAACATCACTTTTAACATGTTAGTAAAATCGTCGAACGATCAATATATATATATATAATATAAATTAAAATTAAAATTAAACGAATCATGCGCAGTAGTTCACGTTTCAGAATCGTAACTTTAAATGATTATACCAAAAGATCCGACCGTCAGATTTTCCCAAAACTGGAACCGTCAGGTTCGCTCTGGGAAGATCTTTCCAACGATATTGGATTTGTTAAGATCCAACGGTTAGATTTCGAGATATGCGTAGTTTAAATTTGGATAAAACAGCGCCAGGGCCGCGTAACGACCTGAAACGTCGTTCGAATTAAATGGACCATTTTTATATAAATAAAATAGCGATAAACCGTTATAAAATAATATTAACGATATGAAATTATTTGAATTATATATATTCGAGAATTATTTGAAAAGACCAAGTTCAATCTCATTTCAAATCATTATATGACGATTTAAAATCGAAGACATTGAAGACGGTGATTGAAGACCGGCGATCAACATCGAATGGACGACTACTGATGCCTTTGATCGGAGTTGCTACCTTGAAAGGGTTATAGCGGTAGTTGTCTGAACGTACTTGTTGATTGTCCGGATATGCGAGAACCTCTCTTCTGTATTGGACCTACGGGACGAGGAATAAGGTGTCTCCATTTCGTTCAGACCTAGAACAGACTTGTAAATGGATGTATGTCTGACATTGGATTTCGTTCTGTGTTAGTTGATTTATATTAAATATATATCTGTTTGGTGGAGGAGAATTTATTCTCTTGCTTAACACCCTTCTCTGAGACGTACGATGTAACAACCCGTATTTTTAATAACATGTTATAATGTAAATCAAGGCAGAATTAAATCCTAAAATATGAATCAAGGGAAACGGGCTGTGCCATTGCGTTCGTCTCGGAAAAATACGCGAAATAGAGTCCGAGTTTTCGAAAAACGGAGTCCGTATGACCAAGTTATGGCCCAATGAAGTTTTCAGAAAATTCTAAGCCCGAAAACAGTTCAAATTCAAATTCAGATTCGAACTTCAGCCAAAACAGATAGGCGGAAATTTTCCTGCCACAGGCAGGGTCGACACCCCTGTCGACCCCCCCCAATGGGTCGACACCCATGTCGACCCAGGGGTCGACCCCCCCTGTCGGACCAGTTTTTCTGGTGCACCATTTGTGACATGCTGAGTCTTGTTCCAGAAGCTTCTGACGGGATTTGACGGACCTGATGTGTTTTAGGGTTAATCCTATGGTCTAAATTAACCTAATCATCTATAAAAGGACCCCTAGACCTAGCCTAAACCCTCATTAATCATTCCTACAACTAAATGCTGCCCAAATGTTTCTTGATCATGGCCTCCATCTTCTTATCATGGCCTCCATCCCCTTCATGAAAGTTTGAGTGTCCTAAGCTAGTAAAAAAGCCACCTTTCTTCATCAAAACAAGGATATTTCTTCATGCAAATCAAAGGAGCCTCTTGTTTCTCAAGACAACTTGGAGCGTATATTCATTTGGGGCTTTTAGAGTTGCTAGTGGCTTCGTCTCAATCTTATTTATATATATTATAAGTCTTCATAGCATTGTAAGCCCTATACTACTCTTAGATTCTAACTATGAAGTTAATATGACATGTTGCAAGTTTGAGTTTGGGCCCAAGTATGATTTGTGCATAGAAAAGTATGAGCTTTGATCCTATCATGCTATGCATAGATGCATGTTTGTAAAGCTATCACCTTGACCTTGTGCATAGAAAACTTTGTGCTTTGATTCTATCATGTTATGCATTGATTTACCCTATGCAAGTTTGTAAAGCTATCACCTTGACTATGTGCATAGAAAGCTATGACCTTTGATTTGGAATGTTGCATTATGCAACATGAGAACTCTCATAACCTTCATGATAACTTGCATATAATGTTATATGCGAACTTCTAGCCACCATCCTATGTCATTTATGATCATGTTTCACCTATTTGCTAAAGTTTGATATCATGCATGTTTTGAGGCTTATAATGTAATATGCAAGTTTATGAACACATTTGCCTCATATGCCACCATGTTTAACTTGTGGCCAAACCTTGACTCTTCATGTTCCTTAGTATGCTTGTGGACAAATCATCCTAATGATATTATGCATGCTTGTGGCCAAATCATCCTAATGATATTATGCATGCTTGTGGCCAAATCACCCTTATGCTATTATGCATGCTAGTGGCCAAATCACCCTTATGCTATTTGATATGTTTGAGGCCAAGTCACCTTTTATGCTATCATACATGTTGAGGCCATATGCTAGTATGTTGAAACCCTTTTGGCCTCAAATATCACCATGTTTGACTTGTGATAGACTTTGCCACCTTATGCCCACCTTGTCACATAGTTATGTTCCCTCTTTGATCTATTTGCGTTGATGCGAATTTACGTGCGATGGGAATACGTTATGGGTAGTGGGGCAAACTTGAATAACATGAAAACATGACTTGAAAATATGACATGAAAGTTTGACATGTGTTTATGCTTGAAAACATGAACGTGGACATGACATGTAGAAAACATGAGTGTGGCCAACTCAAGGTTGGGTTGAGTTTGTAGCATAAATCTACCCGGAACCGACCGGCTTAACTAGTGGCTACAAACAATAGGACCCAATGTGGGTAGTTGGTCATGTTGTGCTTAAACCCGAGGTTAGACTAGGTTGTGGTGTAAAGCTACCCGGACCCGCCCGACTTAACTAGTAACCACAACAAGGTCTAATGTGAGAGGTTGGGTGCATTAAATTAATTAATGCCACATGGTAGGGTTAAGTCATGGACTACTTGAATATACTTAACCAATTAAACACGATGGATTGGTAGGGTTAAGTCATGAACTACTTGAATATACTTAACCAATTAAACACGATGGATTGGTAGGGTTAAGTCATGAACTACTTGAATATACTTAACCAATTACACCCGATGTATTGATAGGGTTAAGTCATGAACTGCTTGAATACACTTAACCAACTCCATACATGGTTAGGATAGGGTTAACCACACTTAACCCGCTTGAAATCCTAGTTACTTGGTCCTTTTCAGCAGTAACCAACTTAGAAGTATCATGGGTAACCTGGACTAGGCTAGGGTGGGGCACGATTACTGAACTGATTGTAAGAGGCCAAAAGAGACGGCTGAAGGGTGCACCGGTTGTTCAGGCGGACCATGGTCGTGCACATTAAGTCCGGAGTTGAACATGGGTATCAGTAGCTTTAGACTGTGCGTGCTTGAATTGTGTTTGTGGTTTACACCTTAGGGCAGGATACACCCTGGGGTGGACCTAGCACAGTTAACTACAATCCGCGATTAAGCCGTGTGACACCGATACACGACGAGTTAGGCTTTTAGGGAGCCGATCGACTAGACCGAGTAGTTGGACCTCGATTTAGGTCATCTCATGATGTGGGCCAGCTTTGGGCCAAGGGATTATTTCTTGTTTATACTTGACATGGATAGGAATACTAGTACACACCTGGTGCAACTTAACCTTGTATATGCGATGCCACACTTGATCTATCTTGTTAACCTTTCACCATGCCAGTTATCACCCTACATCTCATCTCTGTTTTACATGTTCAGTTAACTTTATTAGTTTTTATACTAATAGTAGATAGGACTTACCAGTCTTTTTGACTGACCCGTTTTCTTTTGCCTCTTTTCTTCCGTCCCCCCCCCAGGTTTGCAGGGTGGGAACACTAGTACCTAGCTTGGATCTTTTGCTGCTTTTCTGGATAGCTCATGTATGGTTTGAGCATGCTATGGCCTTATGCTACTTTGGGGATAGTTACTTTATGTTTCTTTTTTAGTTTTCAGTTTATGTTCTAGACTATGTTTTATGGAAAATAATGACCAAGTATTTTGATGTAACTTGACTATGGTTTTGAAATGCTAGTTTATCCGCTGCTTTATTTACTCTGTTTTTACTTATATGTTCTGTCTTGTGATATCTGCATGCATGTTTACCTCGTTTAACGCCCCTCCAAAGCTAGTGTCCTTGCGAGAGTGGCACTGGCGGAGGTGGGGTGTTACATACGAGTTCAGATGTTATATATTGATAGACATCAGTTACATGGTGTGGATTGTCAATATGGCATGCTTAGATGCAAATGATCAAGCCTTTTGTTGAAAAGCAATGCCTTGTGGTTGATGATCAAAGCACAACTTATTTAGGCATAGCTTTGTGTATAGCGTTACTTCGCGAGCCTCACATCCCGGTATGAGTCAAAAACGGAATGAGGACGGCAGGGAGTGCATGTGTTTCTTTCTAGCTAGAAGTGGTGTCATGGTATAGAGCCCAGACATTTTTACTAATGTGGATGATGGATTTTTGAGGGCACTCGGATATTGGTCGCTACTGGACATGTGATAGGTCCAACAGGACCAGGAAACGTATTGTTCAGGCATAACCAAACCACTAAAGTATTTGTGGACCGGCCCTGCTGCTAACCAGGGTTGCCCATAGGTGTGATCCAGATGCATTTGCTAGAGTGTCTCGAATTGGTGAGGATGATTCCTAGCCTCGACTCATGATGGAAACCCAATTTCCAATACGACATTACGGATTTGATTGTAAACCTATATATGGTGACATAGTAGGATGAGGTACTATGTCGTCCAGGATTGATACATTTACTTTGAAAGTGTTTTAAACTGATTAGACACTAATAATAATATCAAATGATTATTGTTTTATACGTATCAATCATGTTTGATCATTATAAGGTAAAACTCTATCCTCCGGTTTGCTTTGCATTGTGTGATGGGACTTCAGTCTTATAATGATTTCATTTTTCTAAAAAGGATTGCGTTGTTCTAAAAGATTTACTTATTTTATGCATTGGCAATCCGATGGAGTAAATCCGTTCCGCGTTAGCGGCTTGGTTTTGTGATTAGCCTTATTATTTAAGTTAAGCAACTATAGGATTTCTCATACCAGTCCCAAGACTGACTCGTAGTTTGTTTCTCCCTTGCAAACTCCGGTGTCCATATTTTCCACACGGGCAGTCGAGTAGTTTTTTTGCAGATACTTATTTTGAGCAGGATTCTAGATTGAAGCTTAAAGCTGTGTCCAAAGCATAGATAGTCTTCCGCTGTGTTAGTTAATTTGTTCCGCTGTGCATTATATTACATTTATTGTAAATTTATCTTCCACTGTATTATTTTTCGATGTACTCTAATATATTCTGTACTCTAATGTAATATTATTATGATGTTTATAAAAGTTTTATGTTATTTGTTCTGATGTGTTGTATGCCCAGAGTTAGCGTATCCGTGCTTCGAACGGTCTTGGTCGATTTAGCAATCAATTAGGTCCGAGCGAAATCTGTATCATTACAAAGATCGATGGATATGTGAGGACCTCTCTCCTGTAATGGACATATGGGACGAGGAATAAGGTACCTCTGATTTCGTTTAGACCCAAAACGGACTTGCAAATGGATTGTATGCCTGACATTGTATTCTTTTTCTATATTCGTTGATCTCTTCTAAATATATATCTGCTTGGTGATGGAGAATTTATGCTCTTCTTGACACCCTTCTCTGAGACGTACGAGCTCAGAGGTTATATATCGGTAGATGATCAATGGTATGGATTTGCAATGTGGCATGCTAAGTTGCATGGATCATGGCTTTTGTTGAAAAGAAGGGCCTTGTGGTTGATGACCAAAGCACAACTTTTATATAGCGCCGCTTTGTGTATAGCGTTAATTCGCGAGCCTCACACCCCGGCGTGAACCAGAAACGGGAGAAGGATGGAAGGGAGGACATGCATTTCTTTCTAGCTAGGAGTGGTGTCATGGTATGGAGCCTAGACGTTTTGCTTATGTGGATGATGGAAAGCGAGGTACCTCGGATATTGGGTCTTGTGGCTCATGGATATTGAGTCTTATGGCTTAGATTTTATGGCCCATAGGGCAGGAAAATGTATTGTTCAGGCATTACTAATCCACTTAAATGTGGACCGGTCTTGCTGCTCCAAGTGCATTTGCGGCTGAATCCTGAGGCTCGGGCTAGAGAGTCTCGAATCAGACAGTCGATCCCTTGCCTTGGTTCACAGATGGAATCCAATTTCCAGTACACGACTTTCGATTTTAGTTGTATAGTCTTGCATGGCGACATAGTAGCATGGGATACTATGCCGTCTATGATTGATACATTTATATTTGAAGTTGATTTCTTCACTTATAGTAATAATAAAAGATGAATTTTGCGTGCCAAGCATATTTGGCCATTATAAGGTAAAACTCTATCCCCCGGCTTGCGTCGCGTTGCGTGATGGGACCTGAGTCTTATAATGGCTTCATTTTTCCTTTAACATTGCGCTGTTTGTTCTTATGCACTGGTATCCTTGGGAGGAACCCATTCCGTGTTATACGGCGTGGTCCCTTGAATTACCTAACTTTAAAAATAAAAGTTAATAACTATTTTAGTTCTAACACCAGTCCCATGACTGACTCGGAGTTTATTGTTTTAACCTAAACTCTGGGTGCCCATATTTTCCACACGGTTAGCTAGTAGTTTTGGTTTTCGTAGATATCTTTATATAGGATCCTGACCTACAGATGGAGCAATATTCGGGAAGCTTTGTACCCATATATTTATTCCATTTGTGTTGTTTATTATTTTTCTGCTGCTATGTAATGTAATTTAATCTCTGATATTTTTCTGATGTATAATATTTATTCATACTCTGTCATATTCTGTTACTATGATGTAAATTATTGTAATAGCAATGAAATGTTCTTCTATTTATGTTTTGATTTATTGTGTTCTCAACTCAGTCCATGATTTCCCGTAAGGGGATTTCGGGTCGTTTCAGGTTGGTATCAGAGCTTTGGTTTACAAAGCTCGAGAACAAGACACATTAGAACCGAACGAATGAATTCATCGGAGATAGGACTAGTAAGGTCCTATAAGAATAACTCGTTAGAGATAGGGTTAGTAATACCCGAGAATGAGTTTAAAGAGTGTTATTTTTAAAATAAAAATGAAAACAAATTTTGTTTTGAAAATTAAAACCATATTATACATATTTGAGTATTTTATTTTAAATTGAATTTGGACTATCGGGTATATGAAGATTTTGAATATACGTGTAATTAACATGTATTCGAAGTCTTAAATATACTGGATAGATATAGAATCGCACTCTAGTCGCCCGAAGATGATTCTGATGATGGAATGTCATCATCAACGTTTATGTTCGAGTTTTAAAACAGGGATATCTATATATTTCCAATGAACTGGTGTGAGAACCAAAACTTAGTAGGGTTTATTGTAGTGATTTGGCATTGAAATTGCATTTTTTTAAGTATATATAAAGATTATCCATTTGGAAATTTAATTATCAAATTGGTTGCTGGCTATGTTGTTTGATTATTAGTTTAACTAATAAATTATTGGAATGATAAAATCCATATAAAATCAATATGTGAAAGAAAAGAAAAGCAAGCCAAATCGAATCAAAAATTGAAATGAATTGAAAATTGATTGCATTTGCATGTGTATACACACACACACACACATATATATATATATATATTGAACAGGTCATAGCAAGGAGGCTAGAAAAGAGGAATAAAATTGTATGCCCGACAAATAGGTACATATTTACTGTTTTGTTTGGGGTTTGATGATTTTATGAGCCGACTGACTAGCCGCTTAGCTTTTTCTTTTTGATTGGAGAGGGCCCTGTGTGGCAAGTTGCAGTTTGTCTGACGCCCCCGTACAAGGGAGGTTATGGCGAAATTTTTCGATAATTTAGGGTGTTAGCCAAATTTTTGAAAAATTAGAAAGTTCTTAGAAACTGAAAGGTTGAAGAACTGAAAGCCAGAATGAAAGATGAGTTGGTCAGTTAAACAACTTTCAGCTCCGTTCCTTTTTTAGGATGAAAAGATTTTAAGTTGGGGAGATTGTAACAACCTGGAATTTCATAGCCAATTTTAAATTTTAATTTAAGTTATTTTTAATTGATTTAGATTATTTAAAATGAATTATTTTAAATAATAACGACTAGAAATTTATTTTAATCGAAGTTAGAAATTATAAATCTAATATTATAAATAACGAGCCTAAAATGGCGCGGTAGTTTTAAAATTCGATTTTAAACTTTGAATTAATATGTAGGGTTCAATATAAATCAGAATTGAATGAAACAGAAAACGTTAGGATCAAATTAATCATATCTTTCTAACGATTGTAAGAAATTGAGATTTCACTTTATAAATGATAAGTTATGACCAGTTTAAAATTATAAATTGTCGTTATGGAATTTATATATATATTATATAATATATAATCCCTTAAAAATAGATATTTTGCAAACGACCTCCAAATTCGATGAAATTACTTTTGTTGGATCCGGAATGTCAAATTATTGCTCAGTTTCAATTTTCATAATTTTTGGAATTAATATGTGAGCATGGCAAATTTAAAGGCACCTTCAGTTTCAGTTGTAAATTTAATCGACTGGAAAAAGGCTATTTTTCAAACGACCTCGGAATTTGATGAAACCAGTTCCTATGGGACCATATCGTCAAAACATAGCAAGATTTATTTTTCTGGAATTTTTGGAGTCAGTATGTGGCCCTGGTAAATTAAAACGTACATTGAATTCAAATTTAAAAGGTATATTATGTTATATTTTTAATTTGATAAAAACTGTTTGCCGAATTGGCTTATGAAACATATTCCATTACTTCCGAAATGGTGGTATTTAGCTAGGGGTGATAGTCGTTGGGTTTGATTTGGAGTTCGAATGAAAAACGAACTTTTTGGAATTAAAATAGAATTTAATAATAATATAAACATTTATATATATATTTAAAATACCTCCTCCTCCAATCATATTTCTCCCTTTTTATTTCCGCTCCAAAGGAATGAACGACGGCTGCTATTCCAACCTTCCCTCCCCAATAACTTCCGATCCGCTCCATATAATTGAAAATTTATAACTACAAAGTTGTTCATCTTCGAGGGATCTTCAAATCTAAATTGGAGTGATCGATTTTGTTTGAGTGTGGAGCGCGATTTCTAAGCTCGAACATCCCAGGTTCGAGGCGATCTTCTGCGACGAAGGGACCATCAGAGGCAGCGACGCTCTTGCTGGAGGTGCGCGGCGCGTAGGCGGAGTAGGGGATGACCGGCGATCGTCTTCCAGCGGCTCGAGGTGGCTGGCGCAGGTGGTTGAAGCTTTGGAGCTTCTTCGATCTTGTTACAGGAAGATGACGGGGAATTAAAATCCCCTAATGACAGTAATTAAACATTAATGAAGGTAACTAGGGTAATTAATCTCATTTAGTTATTTTTAATAAATAGTTAACGTAATTGAATGTTTAAAATACCATATCTTGTTCATACGACGTCGGAATTCGATGATTTTGGATCCGTTAAGATCGTGGGGATGAGAGCTTCGCAACAAGACTAACCAGGTCCGATTTGGAGCAAATTAGAAATTGGGACGAATTCAAATCCAAATGATATAAAATCGTCAAATAAAGACTGACAGAGTGGAAACCAAAGTGAGAACCCCTTCTCACTCAAACTATTTTTCAGTTAAATATATCCTAGGTTGCAGACGGGGCTTAGTAGCTCCTAACACTACTTTTGTACAAACCATGGGTGATTTGTGTGATTCTATTATATTGTGTTGTGATTATCTGTGATTTTGGAATGTTTAATACATTAGAAAAATAATTATAAAATTATTGTGGTAGTGAAAATGGATAAAATATATTCATTTATATATCTGAACACTGAAAATGGATAAGTTAGAAAAATATATTCATTTATATATTTGAACAGTGAAAATGGATAAGTTTGAAAAATATATTCATTTATATATTTGAATAGTGAAAATGAATAAGTTAGAAATAAAATTACACATCCATTTACAAGTTGGACGACTTGTTTATGTTCGCCTATTTTTGAGATATCGATTGGAACGACAATTTTTACACATCCCCCGAGTGCACAAATAATTATTATTTTTTGTTAGTTGAAACCCCACATGGGACTAGGGATGATATTCTGATTACACATCTCCCTTGTGATTAGTTGTATGTCAGTCGATAGACTGACAGACTGTTGTAAGCATTATTTATTTATTTATTTATTTAATGCTTATACAGTTGTAGAATGCACTCTGGTTGTTGTTTGGATGTTGGATGATTATTTGTCATCATTATTGAATACAAGCGACGTATGAAATCCATATAACTAAAATTATATGGTAATTGATTGGGCCTTATTCCAATTTGGAAATAAACGAATTTTTATCTAATATTCAGTGTAAGAATCAAAATATGGTTTTGATGTCCGATTATGGATGGACACGAATATATTTAAATATATAAAGCCGAGTTAAGTAGATTTGCTCCATTTTGACTTGAACAGATTTTTATATCGATTTTATTCATTTTATAATGAATATGAAAAGGAAATGCGTTACAAAATTAAATTTTTTGAAAAGATTATTATTATGATATAATAATGATATTGGAAATTCAATTTTGGTTTTAAAAATTGAAAAGCAAGTTGGAATCGTCTTAAAACGAATTTATTAGCGTTTTTATAAAATACGTTATGAATGGAAATTAATGATATATATATATTATAATGGTTCGAAAAGAACGTTTCGCACAACGACAGTTCGCGAATTTCGACCATTGACTTCGATTGGACGTAGCGGGAGATCCGACCTTCGGATTCTTCTGAAATCGGAACCTACAGGTTCGTATCGAAAAGAGCTTTCAAATGAGTATATGAGATTTGAAATCCAATGGTTAGATTTTGAGAAATGTTTAATTCAAATTTGAATAAAAACAGCGCCAATGCAGTTAAATTACCGGAACACCATTTAACTGAAAGGGCCTAGTTCTAAATGAATAAAAATAAGGAAAATTTATGTAAAGTTATAATAAATGATTTGAAAAGGTTTTAGATGAAATATTCCAAGTTTGTAAAGATAAAAGATATTTTTATCAGAATAAGTGATTTATTTACTTTTATAAAGAAATAAAAGTATTAGAAATGGTTTTAATATAACCAGAAATTTCCAATGAATATATTGGAATGGAATAGAATGGAAATTATTTTCGGAATATTCCGATATTGGATTCCGTCATTATGTGGATATTGTTTTGGGAATTTGGAAGATATCGATATCGTTATTCCCGATATGATACCTGTTGGTTTTAGAATTTGATATTGAATATAAGTCGATATAATTTTTACTCAGAATCTTATATTTAATACCAAATTGGATTTTGGGTTTGTCGTGAATGGTACTTTAATAATACTGTTCTTAAACCCAACGGAGTTAAGAAAATTAGAAACTAACTGGAGATTAGCTAAGTTGAATGGTTTCCTCGGTATTGTTCTGATGTTGGTTTCGGCCTTCGGGATTAATACTTAGGGAATTGTTCTCTTACTAATTTACGATTAGAGACTGATGGAATGGTGTCTTCAGTAACACTATTTTTAAACCCCATGTGAAAAGAATAAATCTTTTAATTAAGATAATTAGAGTTTCCAATTATATTTAGTAATTGGAATAAAATGGAATGTGAATTGGGTTTATCGTGAACTGTGTTTTTAATGACATCTGTTCTTTAACCCGATTAACAGTGAAATGTGATTTGGAATTTATAAATCTTTTATCAAGATTTAATGGGAATTTTCCAAAGTAATGTTCTCCAATTTAACACGTTAAATTGGAATTGAGTGGAATTTGATCCTTGAATAATCGAAATGAGCTTCTGTGAAGGAAGACCGTTACTATATATGGAATTTGAAAGGCTTGGACGTTATTCCATTTGTAGTATTTTTGACACGGAAATTTATATCGATTATGATTAAGCTGTTTTCCGTGTAGATTCCACATAAAATGGAATATAATTTTGGATTTGTCGTGAACGGTGTTTTAAACGACGTTCGTTCTTTAATCCAATTAAAGGCAGGATTAATTTCCAGAAATTTGAATAATCATTAAGTAATGATTTTAAAGATTAAAACTGAGAGTTTTAATGAATCTTTAATGAGATTGAAATGTGAATAAGGTAATTAAACTTATAGAATTCAGGAAATGAATCGAGAATAGAGTATTACCAGTTTTGCTCCATGCGATAGTTAAATCTTTAATTAGATTTGAGGTTTTGAATGGTAATTGAATTTACCAATAGCACCGTGGGTGTTAGATATGGAGTACCACCAGTTTTGCTCTATGGGATGAATCGGTTGGGATTAGAGTAATAAAATAAATGATTATTTCGGTAAAGCGTTAATCCCAACTAGTTTGGATAACCCTTAATTTGGATTAGAATGAGAAAAGATAAAATAAAATCTTTTGAAATGATTTCGAGGAAGATTAAAAAATAAATTTGAAAGAATTTTTCTTTGATAAAATTAGTTGGAACCTTCCCAAAGGATATGAATATTTGAATAAAAGAATATTCTGGATTGGAATGAGGCATGTGTTGTGTTTTTATAGCACTTGTTTATAAGATATGCAAATTATTCGGAAAGACCGGGTTTATCCCATTCTGAATAATTGATACGACAATTAGTCGACGATGAAGAGGGTGGTTGAAGACCAGAGATCTTCACATCGAATGGATGATTACCGATGTCCTGATTGGGCTATACACCCAAGATGAGGTAATAAGTGGTGATCGTCCAGACGTACTTGGAGATCGATGGATATGCAAAAACCTCTCTCCTGTATTGGACATATGTGACGAGGAATAAGGTGCCTCCGGTTTCGTTCAGACCCAAAACATAGTTGCAAATGGATTGTATGCCTGACATTGTATTCTTTTTCTATATTCGTTAACCTCTGCTAAATATATATTTGCTAGGTGGTGGATAATTTATTCTCTTCTTAACACCCTTCTCTGAGACGTACGAGCTCGGAGGTTATATATCGGTTGATGATCAACGGTATGGTATGGATTGGCAATGTGGCATGCTGAGTTGCATGGATCAAGTCTTTTATTGAAAATCAGGGCCTTATGGTTGATGATCAAAGCACAGGTTTTATATAGCGCCGCTTTGCATATAGCGTTAATTCGCGAGCCTCACACCCCGGTGTGAACCAAAAACGGGAGAAGGATGGCAGGGAGGACATGCGTTTCTTTCTAGCTAGGAGTGGTGTCATGGTTTAGAGCCTAGACATTTTACTTATGTCGATGATGGAAAGCAAGGTACCTCGGATATTGGGTCTTATGGCTTAGATTTTATGCCCCATAGGGCAGGAAAACATATTCTTCAGGCATTACTAATCCACTTAAATATGGACCTGTCTTGCTGCTCCAGGTGCAGTTGCGGCTGAATCTTGAGGCTCGGACTAGAGAGTCTCGAATCGGAAAGTCGGTCCCTTGCCTTGGTTCACAGATGGAATCCAATTTCCAGTACGCGACTTTTGATTTTAGTTGTATAGCCTTGTATGGCGACATAGTGGCATGGGATACAATGTCGTCTATGATTGATACATTTATATTTGAAGTTGATTTCTTCACTTATAGTAATAATAAAAGATGAATTTTGCATACCAAGCATAGTTGGCCATTATAAGGTAAAACTCTATCCTCCGGCTTGCGTTGCATTGTGTAATGGGACCTGAGTCTTATAATGGCTTCATTTTTCCTTTAGCGTTGCGCTGTTTGTTTTTATGCACTGGTATTCTTGGGAGGAAACCCGTTCCGTGTTATATAGCGTAGTCTCTTGAATTACCTAACTTTATAAATAAAAATTAGTAACTGTTTTATTTCTCACACCAGTCCCATGACTGACTCAGAGTTCATTGTTTTAACCTAAATTCTGGGTGCCCATATTTTCCACATGGGCAACTAGTAGTTTTGGTTTTCGCATATATCTTTATACAGGATCCTGACCTACAAATGGAGCAATACTCGAGAAGCTTTTTACCCATATATTTATTCCATTTGTGTTGTTTATTATTTTTCCTTTGCTATGTAATGTAATTTAATCTCTGATATTTTTCTGATGTATAATATTTATTCCTACTCTGTTATATTGTAACGTCCCGGGTTTTGATGAAATTTGTAATATAATTTATTATGGATTATTTCAGTGATTTATTTGATTAAATAAATTAGAATAATAATTATTTATTATTCAAAATCATATGAGCATATTAATTGGCAATATTCATATAAACATATATAATACAAGTAATTGTCGTTCTAACATTCATATTTAAGTTCAATTTTTTTTAATTCATCTAAGAATGAACATTTCTTAGGTTAAATTTTAGTTTACTTCATTGGGAAGTAATATAACTTTTATAAGGATCTAACCCTTTTAGTACTTAAGATTTTATGCATATAAAATCATTTAAGGACATGTGCATTTAATAAAGGCTGTACACATGGAATTGTACATCATTTTTGCACATGTGGCCGTGCAATTTTCTTTTCTATTGAAGCAAGAATAGTTAAGGAACATGGTTGTATATGCAGATGTATGTATTCATCTAAGGACTGCCTGAAATTGTTGTCTAATTTAAAGTATAGAACATTACTATTTTCCCATCAGAAAAAAGACACAGCTAATACATAGCTGCAAACATATAGACTTACCCTCTTTCAATCAAAAGCATAGACCCTCTTTCAATCAAAAGCATAGCCCATTCTTATCAAAACTACACAGCTACTAAACTTGACAACTATATCACTATCTAACATGAATAGTGAAATACTTGGAGGCAAAGTTTAATTTTTAAAAGCATTTAAGTACATGACAATGGTACATATGCATGAGTTTCTTACCTGACCATGCATTCAGATCTGGTAAGGTTTAATGGATGAAACAACATGTAGCAGTATAGCACATGGGGTTTATACACATATACATCAACTCATAGTTAGCCGTGCACTTCAATAGCTGTTGTAGGATTTAAATGAGTAAACAATTTCATTTCCTATATAAGATGTAGGCACCGACTACAACTGTTAAATTTGGTGATACAAAATCACAATTTGATTGGAACAAATTTGCAAAGAATGGAAAGTAAATATTTTATAATGGGAATGCATTGATTGCATTTGATGAGGTGGTAGAAAAATAAATGAAGAGATTAATTTCTTCTATCTATGCTAAAGAAACGGATTGATTTACTTCCTATGTTTGCACATTTGTTGTTATGGTAATTTGCCTCCATTATATTATTACCATATGTTGGTAATTTAATTGATGACTCACATAGATTTGCACTGGCTATATATTGAGGGGTAGACTTTAGTGTAAACCCATCCTGGCCTGGAGCCAGTGATCCCAATGGCGTCTCTTCTTGTTAAACCTGATTGAGGTTTGGATATGTAATCTCTTATTTTGTAATCTCTTGTAATTCTCTCATGTGGAATAAAATCTCTCTCTGTTGGACTGGACGTACACTATCTCGAGGATAGTGGAACCAGTATAAATATTGTCTCTTTGTTTCTCTGCTATAGTTATTTACTATTTTGTTGATGTAATAGAATAATTGCAATCATATTAGATTGATGTTCAATTGGAAAATCTAGATCCTTCTTATTATTGTTCTTCCGCAATGGCACAATTTTGCATAACAGATTAGTATCAAAGTGAGGAGATTTGTTTTAAATTGTGCATCAATTATTTCTACAAAGGTTGGTAGATTCATTGGTGATTATGCTATTACTATTTTAGAGAAAAGGAGACTTTGGTGTAGGAGATTATGTTGAGAGTGAAGAGCGTTCCAATCTGGGAACTTTGACATGATATGGAGTTACTGTGTTGAAGGGGCTATGGATTTGGGAAGTTTTGATCATGTTTCTGACAGGGGTCTTCATGTTGATGATGCTCGAGGGATCCAAGATGATCAGGAAAGGAGCTCAGATCAAGTGATAGACAGGTGTCGAGACAGGGATCATTGTGGTTTAGACAGGGGTTTCATGTTGATGATGCTCGAGGGATCCGGGGTGATCGAGGAAGGAGCTCAGATCAAGTGGTAGACGGGTGTCGATGTGTATTACAAGCACTTTTAGACCGTTGGTTTATGCGTAGTGCATCTCATGGTGGTAGATGCATCTTTTGCAGGCGGTGGGTGAAGTTTGTAATAACTAAGTAGCAGGAGAGAGATTTTTTGTGCGTACAGAGATTTGAATTTTGGCTCTGTATTTGAATTGGTGATTGAGAGAATAATTTTTTGGTCCTAGTGGTGTTGAGATTACTTTGGAAACTGCTTTTTTTGTTATCTTGGATATTTGCAACATTTTGTTGGCGGGCGGGGACGTAGTCTGAGCTCGTTAACAATTGTGTGATGGGGGGTGACTTTGCTGGAACCCATTTGGTAAATATTCATTTTTTGGTGTATCTCATTGTGAGATTTTGATTGAAGGTGGGGTTCTGTTGAAGAGTTTTATGTTGTGATGAGAATTTGATTGGAGATGGGGTGTTGCAGATATGTGATTTTGCATCAAGGTGGAGTGTTAAATTTGGTGATACAAAATCACAATTTGATTGGAACAAATTTGCAAAGAATGGAAAGTAAATATTTTATAATGGGAATGCATCGATTGCATTTGATGAGGTGGTAGAGAAATAAATGAAGAGATTAATTTCTTCCATCTATGCTAAAGAAACGGATTGATTTACTTCCTATGTTTGCACATTTGTTGTTATGGTGATTTGCCTCCATTATATTATTACCATATGTTGGTAATTTAATTGATGACTCACATAGATTTTGCAATGGCTATATATTGAGGGGTAGACTTTAGTGTAAACCCATCCTGGCCTGGAGCCAGTGATCCCCAATGGCGTCTCTTCTTGTTAAACCTGATTGAGATTTGGATATGTAAACTCTTATTTTGTATTCTCTTATAATTCTATCATGTGGAATAAAATCTCTCTCTGTTGGACTGGACGTACACTATCTCGAGGATAGTGGAACCAGTATAAATATTGTGTCTCTTTGTTTCTTGGCTATAGTTATTTACTATTTTGTTGATGTAATAGAACAATTGCTATCAGATTAGATTGATGTTCAATTGGCAAATCTAGATCCTGCTTATTGCGCTTCCGCATATGCACAAAAATCATAACAACAACATCTCTTCAATCAAATGGAAACTCAGCTGAAAACATCCTACTGTGTTCCTTCACTTCATCATAAATGCACACAATAGTTTATTACTTATTGCATCTATAAATACACTTAGTCTCATGTTGGTTTTGCTCACAAAACTCATTCAAATACAAGACTTGAAAACCTATAGAAAAACTAAGCTAAAACAAATGGCAATGACAAGTTTATGAACCTGGAACCAGAGTGTAGCAACCATGTTATGTGAATGCATAAAACAGAGGACCTAAATAGGTGAGTAAACTCAACTGTTACCCTCTGTTAAATATTTACTGTAATTATTATTTAAATGTTTACTAATGGGTAAGATTGGTATGCATGTTTGGTTATATAGGACATCATTTCTAACATATATATGCTGGTCTGTTGTTAATATAACAATGTAAGCACTGAAGTAACTGCTGTGTATGTAAACAAAAACAAAATTCATACCATGTCGAAAGAGAGAACTATAGCTTAGATTTTAACTAGTTACCAGAGTGGATGTTTACATAAAGTTGTTTATATATACCTATAGTATATGACAAAAATAGTTCCAAAGTAAATATATGTGTATACTCCCAGAAATATAAATTTTCCCATAACAAAGCTTAACTGCATAAATTTTCGAGGATCATAGAAACGTAATCCAGGCATATAAATATAATCGTGGGTGAAAATCATGAATTTTAGTATAAATATCAATACTTTTAGTGATGGGGTGTGAGAGGACGGCTGAGATGATCGAAACTGGATTTTGGGAAAAATCCGGCGGTTGAGTTGAATGTGTACCACATGGTTGGCACTGGAGCAGCATTGAGGTTTGTATTTCATAGGAAAAATACAAACTAAATTTTTAAATAAGTCATTTTAACGTTTTGGGTTAAATAAGGGATGCACATTTTCTTGGGTTCGTCTGTGTTTTGGGGTTGAACTGCGTGGTCATGGTGGTGTTTCAGGAGTGCGCTCCAAGGGAGGAAAGGAGAGTGAGTCTCTCCGACCTATGGACAAAATCTGGGGATGTTTAGTGATGGATGATGGCAGTGCAAGCTGTTTTGGTGAGGAGCATTTCTGGTGAAGCTCGGTTGCAAGTCCAGATTACGTTTCTGGTGGCTAGAGTAAGGTAGACCAGTGGGGTCATCGTCAGGAGGCGGAGCATGTTTGGTGGGGTGACCGGAATAGGGCAGTAATGTATCGAAGGGGAGAGAGGGAGAGAGAGTCGAGCCGAGGAAGTGCATCACGTCGAAGCGTGGAGCTTGTCTTATTACTGCTTTGAGTTTATAATGCATTGCTGCTTTCCTGAAGTTCGCCTATATACGCACAGCAAAATCAAATAAAAGGGAACCAACTTTATTTAAGTAGGAATAATTCCCTTTTGGTCTCGCACAGATGTTCTTGTACCAACCATTTCATGTACTTACTGCAAACGCAAGGGAAAAGCCAACATTGATAAGGAAAAGAGTTAGTTCATTAATACCATAAAACTGCCTGGATGGAAAGTTAGTTTTTAAACTAATTATAATTAATATTGTGATGAAATTATTTTGTTCACGAAGTTATCATTAAAATAGTCCTAAATCGTAATTGTATCATTAACTGATGCACACGTTTATAACCTTTTGGATATAATAAGCACAAACCAAATAAGAAATACATTAAACCAATGGCATTTAACAAAACTGTTTTACTATTTAATCAATCCTAGATCACATTGTTTGCAACTATACGAATTTTACACCAATCTATTTAAACACGTGAGTGCAACCACGAAGTGAGAAACAGTAGTAAGGGGAAGAAAGAAAAAAAAGAAGCAAAGCAAGAAGCTTGATAGCCAGTGGAGTATGTGTTCACGTGCACTGGTGTATGTGTACACTACGAATGCTTCAGTAATCTATAAAGAAGAAGGAGCAAGTAGTTGCTGTCATGGTTGATTTAAATAAAGGTATATAAATACACATACACATTTATATGAACAAACGTGTTCAACCTGATGATGAGGGAAAGAGTAGCATACCAAAGAAGAAAAGAAGGGTGTAGGCAAACGCAATGGCCGAATATATAAAGGGAAAACTAACGAAAACAGAAATTGAGGGAAAGCATGAACATAACGTGAAATGTAGAGAAGAAAAAAAAGAAAAACAGGAGGAAAAGCAGGTGCTTGAAGAAATGGGTAGAGGACAAGAAAATGAAGATGGTGGTTTAATGCATACGGGTCTAGGCTTAGGACCATGTTTTTTTAAAAAAAAAAACAGAAAAAAAAGGAAAAAAAAAAGAGAAGGGGGAATGAAACGCAGGTAGCCTGGATGGGAAGACATATTAATTTTGCTACCGTGATCCATTACTATTCATGCATCTTTTAGTTTTATTAATGACACTAATACATTGAACCTTCTTAGAAAATGAAAAGAAATAAAGATATAAGAGAGAACAGAAAGTCCATTTCCTTTCATCTTGTAATGGGAAGACGCATTATTTTTCTCTTCTATTAATGCATCTTTTAGTGTTATTAGTGACGCTAATACAATGAATCTTCTTAGGAAACAAAAAGAAATTAAGATACAAAGATGGAAAAGAATAACTGGGTAAACAAAGATGGAAAGGGAATTAATTGGTACAAAACGTTTTCTTTTGGAAATGTATTAGTGTCAACCTTCACTAAATTGATTTAATTAGCGGTGCTTTTAATACCAAATACCGTTTATTTTAAATCGAACATAAATTAGTCATGATCTAAATTGACGCATAAACTATGGATCAATAATAATCTGTAACGCCGTAAATATTGAATCGTTTATTCAATTAATTGATTTATTTCTTTTAGTTGTATTTAGTTACATTGATCATAATTAAATATATTTTTTTGACATCAGTGAATGGAAAGAAACACCGTTCCATTATGTATTTGATTGATTGAATTGTTTGGATACCCTATTAGTAGAAATAAACACCGTTCTCCCATTATATTAGTTTGACATGTTTTATCAGTTAATATATGATGTTGATAATACTAAATTATATTCACATAGCTGTTGTGCAAATTGGGTTAACGACGTAAATGTTGTCTGTTATAATAACTGTTATATATCGTTGGAACTGCTAAGCCGTTTTCTGTCAAAATAGCTCAAAAATAAACTCGGCTTTTGATAATTGGATATGAATTGTTTTGAGAAAACAATTGAATGAATTAGTTTAATTAGGTATATTGTTAATTAGTTTACAAAGGGAAGATTTATTATAATCACTTAATCAGTTTGTCTGATGTAAACCAACTGCTTAAAAGGGGAATTAATTATTAAATTAATTTGTTCGGCTAAATTAATAAAAATGGTTCTGACAAAGGATTGCTAAACTTAATAATATTTATAAAAGTAAGGTATGTCTCGAATTAACAGATTTAAGTTGATAATAATAGAGAATTGGATATGTTACCCAAGATAATCCTTTTGACTTAATTAATCTTTTAATTAAGTTTTAAAGATATTTTGATTATCGAAGATAAAGAAATTAGTCAAACGTTTGGATTAAATCTGTTGATTTAATATTTAAGTTAAATCAAGTTTAAATAATCAATGGTTCAAAAACAACAACGTTGTTTTGAAATAGTTTAAGATTTGAAAATCAATTGGATTTACAAACACTAGTTTGCCGAATATTTTGGATATCGAACTTCTACGAATCTTGACGATAAGAGTGATTTCGACTCAAGGTCTGAGAGGTAATTAAAATACCACAACATGATCGATTTCTGAAGCGACCCAAACTTCCCCGGTCTCCGAAGAGATGAGAAAGAACGAATTACTGTGAGGACAAGACAAAACAGAACGCAGACGGAAGAACATTTCATTGTATATAACAACAATTCCATCAGAATACAAGAATATACAGAGTATGAATGAATAAATTACATTCGATAGATATCAGAGATTACAATAAATTACATAGCAGCGGAAAAATAATATAAAGCACAACTGAAGGTGATATACGGATACAGAGCTTTCCGGATATCATTCCAGCTGTAAACCAGGATCCCGTGAATATAAATCTGCAAAACCAAAACTACTAGCTGCCCGTGCGGAAAATGAGGGCACCCAGATTTTAGGTTAAAACAATAAACTCCAGGTCAGTCATGTGACTAGTGTGAGAACTAAAACAGTTATTTAAAGCTTTACTTTAAAAGAGAGTAATTCAAGGGACCACGCCGTATAACACGGAACGGGTTTCCTCCCAAGAATACCAGTGCATAGAAAAGACAACGCAATGCTTTTTCGAATAATGAAGCTATTATAAGACCCAGGTCCTATCACACAATGCAACGCAAGCCGTAGGATAGGGTTTTCACTTGTAATAGCCAAACATGCTTGGTACGTTTAAAACAAATCATTTGATACTATAATAAGTGTATATTGTCAAAACATTTCAATCATAAATATCAATCATAGGCGGCATGGGTACCATCTATCATGTCGCCATACTAGTTCTACAATTAAAACCACAATACACGTATTGGAAATTGGATTTCTGTCATGAGTCGAGGCAAGGGGCAAGCTCCTATCCGCTTTCGAGACACTCTAGCAAATGTCTCAGGACTACACACTCTGGGCAATCCTGGATGCTTCAGGGCCGGTCCTCACTTACGTTAGAGGATTATTTATTCCTGAACACACGTTTCCCGGTCCTTACAGACCTAAAATCGAGGCGCCTCATCCAACAACCACATAGGTGAAAAGTATATGAAGCGACCCGTTTCTTCCCCGGTCTCCGAAGAGATGAGAAAGAACGAATTACTGTGAGGACAAGACAAATCAGAACACAAACAGAAGAACATTTCATTGTATATTACAACAATGCATCAGAATACAAGAATATACAGAGTATAAATGAATATTACACAGAAATATCAGAGATTTAAATTACATTTAAATACATCGCAGCGGAAAATAATACAATACACAACTGAAGGAGATATACGGATACAAAGCTTTCCGGATATCGTTCCAGCTGTAAACCAGGATCCTGTGAATATAAATCTGCAAAACCAAAACTACTAGCTGCCCGTGTCAAAATAGGGGCACCCAGAGTTTAGGTTAAAACAATAAACTCCAGGTCAGTCATGGGACTGGTGTGAGAACTAAAACAGTTATTAATCTTTATTTTAAAGTTAGGTAAATCAGGGGACCACGCCGTAAACACGGAACAGGTTTCCTCCCAAGAATACCAGTGCATAAACAAACAGCGCAATGCTAAATAAAGAAAAATGAAGCTGTTATAAGACCCAGGTCCTATCACACAATGCAACGCAAGCCGGGGGATAGGGTTTTCCCCTTATAACAGCCAAAGAATGCTTGATATGTTTTAAAACAAATCATTTGATACTATTATAAGTGTATAGTGTATAAAACAACTTCAAATCATAAGTATCAATCATAGGCGGCATGAATGACCCATACCACTATGTCGCCATATATAATTTTACAATCAAAACCGCAATGTCGTATTGGAAGTTGGGTTATCATTTATGGTATGAATCGAGGCTAGGGGCAAGATCCTCACCGATTCGAGACTGTCTAGTCCGAGTCTCAGGCAAGCGCGCAGGCAAGCCTTGGATCGTCAGGGTCGGTCCACCGATGTGGATTATTATGCCTGAACACTGCGTTTCTCCGCCCTTTGGGGCGTAAGCCTGGCCCGACAGCCGACCAGAAGCATCGACCGAAACCGATATCACGAGGTGCCTCGCTTTTCAGCAAGTAATAATAAGCAACATCCACATGAGTCAAACTCGTCAGCCAGTTCAAGCACTGACGCCACTCCTAACTAGAAAGAAACGCATGTCCTCCCTGATGTCCGTCTCCCGTTTTTGGTTCATACCGGGTGTGATACTCGCAAATCAACGTTACACAAAGCTATGCCACACAAGGCCGTGCTTTGATCATCAACCACAAGACTTTGCTTTTCAACAAAAGCCTTGATCCTTGCAACTCAGCATGCCACATTGTCAGTCCATACTGTACCACTGATTTCTGCCAATATATAACCTCTAGGCTCGTACATCTCAGAGAAGGGTGTATAGCAAGAGAATAAATTCTCTGCCACCAAACAGATATATATTTAGCAGAGATCACCGAATACAGTATAAAGGAAGACAACGTCAGACACACTATCCATTTACAAGTCCGTTCTGGGTCTGAACGAAACCGGAGGCACCTTGTACCTCGCATATCCATCGATCTCCAAGTACGTCTGGACGATCACCAACTGTTTCTCTCCTCTTGGGTGTACAGCCCAATCAAGATCATCAGTAATTATCCAAACGATGTGAAGACCTCCGGTCTTCAACCACCGTCTTCATCTTCGACTTATCGTCGTATCAGTTATTCAGAATGGGATAAACCCAGTCTTTCCGAATAACTCGTGTATATTTTAAATAAGTGTTACACAAACACAACATACGCCTCATTCCAATTCATCAGTCACTAATCGTAAATTAATCAAGAGAATAATTTCCCAAATATTAACCCCGAAGGCCGAAACCAACATCAGATCAATATCCAGAAAATGTAACGACCCAGAAAATCTGAACCAATTTAAAAATTTTAAATTGGCTAAAATAATGGATTTTAAATATTTAAAATAAATATTTTAAGTAATGGCGATGAAAACTAAGTTTGAATCGACATTTGAAAACGAATATAATTAATTATAATTATATATAGAATTGAAAATGGCGCGGTAGTTCGATAATTCGATTTCAAACTTCAATTGAATATACCGGGTGCAAAACAATCCGGATTTTAGTGAGACCAAAAACATTAGTATCTAATTGATGATATCCTTCTAACGAATCTAACCAATCGAAATTTGATAGCGGGAATCAAAAGATATGTCCAGTTGAAAATTCTGAATAGTCGCTATGGAATTCAGGCCCTTAAAAATGGACATTTTGCATACGACCTCGGATTTCGACGAAACCACTTTTGTTAGATCCGCAGTGTCAGGTTATTGCTAGGTTTCAAATTTCATAATTTTTCGAATCAATTTGTGAGCGTGGCAAAGGAAAACGCGTTTGACCAGTTTCAGTTGATTTTAATCGACTGGAAATTGGCCATTTTTCAAACGGTCTCAGAATTCGACGAAACTAGTTTTGTTAGGACCGTATCGTCAATACGAAGCTAGAAAATATTTTTCTGGAATTTTTCTAGTTAGTATGTGACCCCGGTAATTTGAAATGTGCGCTTAAAATTCAATATAGTGATTTAAATGTAAATTCAAACGGAAACTGATTGTAACGATCAAATCAGCTTGCGATACATATCCCATTGTGTTCGGAATGGGGGTGAAACTATATGGACGACAGGCGGTGGGCCTCGTTTCGAGGTCATATGTAAAAGTCAACCTATTTGCGAAATTAAATAATTAAATAAAAAAAAAAAAAAAAAATCTTTTAATTCCCTTTCCCTCCCTTTATCTTCACTGGCCCCCCCGTTCCCTTTTATTTTCAGAAGAAAAAAAAAACAAAAACCCTAAAAACCTAAATCGGATCGCCGCCCCTCCCTCCAGTCATCGCCGCCGTACCTCGACCTCCCGCCCCTCGTTCGAACCCCGAAGCCCTGCATCGACGAAGACCCGAGGCCCCTCCCTCCATCGCGAACGATTCGAGACCCCCCCCCCAGTTCGCGACGCTGATTCGCGAGTCCCCCTCGAAGCTGCCTCCGACCATCGGCGAAGACCTTCCCCTCCCGCTCCTCTGTAAGTTTTAATTTAATTTTATTTTTATTTATTTTATTTTTATTAAATATATAAACTGATTTAGTTTAAAAATAAAAACAGAAATTATAAAAGGCAAACTGCATTTTAAAAAGAATAATTTAAAAACTGCATTTTTAAAAAGAATAAAAAAAAAAAAAAAAAAACTGCATTTTGAAAAAGGCAAACTGCATTTTTAAAAATAAATAAAAACTGTTTTATGTTTTTAAAGTTAAAAACTGTTTTGGTTTTTAGAATAAAAACTGTTTTGGTTTTTATAATAAAACTGTTTTGGTTTTTAGAATAAAACTGTTTTGGTTTTTAGAATAAAAATTGTTTTGGTTTTTAAAGTAAAAACTGTTTTGTTTTTAAAGTAAAAACTGATTTGGTTTTTGAAAAATTAAAAACTGATTTTATAAAAAGAGTAAAAACTGATTTCTTTAAAAAGAAAAAAATCAGATTTTTATATATATAAAGCAAAAGTAAAAATCAGATTTTTATATATATAAAGCAAAAGTAAAAATCATATTTTTATATTGAAAGCGAAAGTAAAAATCATATTTTTATATTGAAAGCGAAAGTAAAAATCATATTTTTATATTGAAAGCGAAAGTAAAAATCATATTTTTATATATTGAATAGCGAAGTCAAAATTCGATTTTTATATATTGAATAGCATAGTAAAACTTCTATTTTTACATATGCAGAGAATACGGGTGAAAGCGACAAATAGGCGAAGATTTCTATAAGTGAAGTGTCGTGCAGTTGGATAGCTATTGGTGAGATTTCTGATTTAAAATTTATATATATACGTGTGAAATGAAAGTGAATAACTATATATGAATTGCTATATATATATATATATATATATATATATATATATATATATATATATATATATATACGCCCCTCGTCCACAAACCATGGACGATATTTATTGGTTGAAATTGTTGTGATAATTGGTTGATAACGAATGGTTGTTTGGGATTGTTTGTGATTGATATTGGTTGATTGTGGTTGAAAAATACCCATTTGTAGTTGTGAAATATTTGGTTGAAACCACATAGGATTAGTTTGTGGTAATGAAATAAATATATACATGCCGCCTGCGTGCGAACTAGATGCATGTTTCCCATTGTCAAAAACCGCGAGGTTTTAAGGTAGAGCGAGGAGCCGTACTAGGGACGGTGCCGGTGTAACTACCCTGCCGTTATGCTGCCGAAATTTTGAATAATATTTGTGTGTTTGAATTATTTTCATATGCTTAAACTATATTTATTCCTTATATAGAAAACATTCATGTGTTGAATTGATATTCATTCGTTGTTTAGAAATTCATGTGTTGAATGGTATTCATATTTTGAAATAAATAGTTCGATAATAAAAATCACATTTTTATCGATATATAAAAACTATAGAAACATTCATGTGTTGAATTGATATTCATTCGTTGTTTAGAAATTCATGTGTTGAATGGTATTCATATTTTGAAATAAATAGTTCGATAATAAAAATCACATTTTTATCGATATATAAAAACTATAGAAACATTCATGTGTTGAATTGATATTCATTCGTTGTTTAGAAATTCATGTGTTGAATGGTATTCATATTTTGAAATAAATAGTTCGATAATAAAAATCACATTTTTATCGATATATAAAAACTATAGAAACATTCATGTGTTGAATTGATATTCATTCGTTGTTTAGAAATTCATGTGTTGAATGGTATTCATATTTTGAAATAAATTGTTTGATAATAAAAAAGCACCTTTTATAGACTATATGAACTATATGGAAAAATAGTGTTTTGAAATAAATTATTTTACAATAAAAATCACATTTTTATTGTATGTATAAATCGTTGAAATGTGAAGTGTTAAAAATAGCCACTTGTTCAAAATAAACATATATGAGTTGAAATATTCATTAATTAGCTAATGAAATGATTTGCACCTATTTATGTAACATTAGAATGAATGGAGTTTTTAAACCAAATAGAAATCAAATATGAAGTTGAATAGAAAATGAAAAATGATATGAACTGTATATATATGTACATGCAATATTCATTGAACAGGTTATAGCAAAGGGGCTAGAGAAGAGGAATAAAATTTGTGCCCGACAAATAGGTACACATTTACTGATTTGTTTGGGTGATGATTTTGAGCCTGATTGGCTAGCCGCTTGGCTTTTTCTTTTTCTTTTTGAGATTAGAAGGACCGGGACGCTATTTGCGATTTCCCGACGCTCCCGGTGCAGGGGAGGTTATGGCGAAATTTTTCCAAAATATAAGGTGTTAGAAAAATATTTGAAGTGAAAACGATATAGAAATCGTTGAATGAACTATATTTATATAACTATATAAATATAAATAAAATTAAAACGAAACGAAGCCGTGCAGTTCGTATTTCGAAACCGTAATTTCAAACGACTAGTACGGGAAATCCGACCATTGGATTTTCCTGAAACCTCAACCGTCGGGTTCGCCTTGGAATAATCTTTCCAACGGCACCAACCTTGTAAAAATCCAACGGTTGGATTGTCTGGAATGTTTAATTCAAATTTGAAGAAAAACAGCGCCAGAAACGATTATATTTATTTATATATATAAATAAAATTATATTTAATCGAATAACGACGCTGCAGTTCATATTTTGAAATCGAAAATTCAAACGATTGTACCGGGAGATCCGACCGTCGGAATTTCCCGAAACTGGAACCGTTGGATTCGTTTTGAAAAGACCTTTCTAAAGATGTAAATTTTGCGAAGATCCAACGGTTAGATTTTCAGATATGTGTAAATCAAATTTGAAGAAAAACAGCGCCACGGCCGCCTTATGGCCCGAAGCGTCGTTTTGAATAAAATGGCTATTTTAAAATAAATAAAAATAGCGATAAATAGTTATAAAATATCGTAAGCGATATGGAATGGAAATAAACTGAGTTTGCTTGATTTATGTGATGTTTGATGGTTGAAAGTGTTTGGTGTGAAAACTATATTAAAGGACACAATTGGTGTTGTCGAATAATTTAACCATTGAAATAAATCGATTTGAAATTCTAAATATACGTGAATTATTTGAAAAGGCCGAGTTAATTCTCATTTCGAATAATCGACCGACGATTGAAATTCGAAGATGAAGACGATGGTCGAAGACCGGAGATCTTCACCTCGTTTGGATGGTAACCGAGGTCCTGATTGGGAGGCATCCCGAAATATGGATAATGAGTGGTGATCGTTCAGACGTACGTGTTGATCGAAGGGTTTGCGAGGTATTTAGTGCCTCCGGTTTCGTTCAGACCCAGAACGGACTTGTAAATGGACTGTGTGTCCGACATTGGAATTTGTTCTGTGTGATTGATAGCCATCAATTGCACGGTATGAATTGCCTGTGTGGCATGCTAAGATGCAGTGATCAGGGCTTCTGTTGAAAAGCAAAGTCTTGTGGTGATGATCAAAGCACCGCCTGTGTGGCGTAGCTTTGTGTATAACGTAAATTCGCGAGCCTCACACCCCGGTAGGAACCTAAAACGGGAGGAAGGACCTCAGGGAGGGCATGCGTTTCTTTCTAGCTAGGGTGGTGTCAGTGACCTACCAGCCCTGACATTTATATACTTTTCACCTATGTGGTTGTTGCTGTTGCGAGGCGCCTCGGTTTGATCGGACGATCCGGGTCCGATGGAGTCATTCGTTGGCTCGTTTACGCCCCAAAGGGCGGGGAAACGTATTGTTCAGGCATTTTAATCCACATCGGTGGACCGGCCCTGTCGCTCCAAGGGCCCACCTGAGTCTGGGTCCTGTGGCTCGGGCTAGAGAGTCACGAATTCGGTAAGGACTATCTTTTGCCTTGGTTCATGACGGAAATCCAATTTCCAAATACGACATCGTGCGGTTTTGATTGTATATATATATGGCGACATGATATATGGTACCCATGCCGTCTATGATTGATAGTTATGATTGAAATTGTTTTGAAACATATAAACACTAGTCATAATACCAAATGCTTTTGTTTTATTCGTATCAATCATATTTTGGCCATTATAAGGTAAAACTCTATCCTCCGGTTTGCGTTGCATTGTGTGATGGGAACTGAGTCTTATAATGGCTTCATTTTTATAAAAAGCATAGCGATGTTTAAAAGAAAGATTTGTTTTAAAGCACTGGCAATCCGATGGAGTAAACCCGTTCCACGAAAGTGGCGTGGTCCTGGGATTAGCCAAATTATATATGTGTTGAGTAGATTTCTCATACCAGTCCCATGACTGACTCGTAGTTTGTTTCACTCTCAAACTCGGGTGCCCCTTTTTCCACACGGGCAGCCTTGTATTCAGGTTTAGCTGGTTCTTTCTGGATAGCTGGAGCTGAAGATGGATCCTATCATTTATTTCTTTTTATGCTGTTCAGCTCCTATTGTACATATTTTGTTTATTTCCGCTGTAGACATTTATGTATAGCTGAACTGTATTTATTCTAAGTAAGATCCTGTATACTGTGTAACTCTGATGATTACTTTTATCCAGTATATTTTGTTGTTCATTCTGGTGTATTTATTTAATTCTGTTCTGCTATTATATGTTTCTGTGTTATATTCCAAAAGATAACCTTGTTTCCGTGAGAACGGGAAATCGGGTCGTCTCAACGTGGTATCAGAGCTTTGGTTAAGCTTAGTTCTGGAATATAACATTCGAACGAACTCGTCAGAAATAGAACCAGTAGTGTTCTAGGACGGGTAACTCAATACAGATAGGATCAGTAATATCCTAGTATGAGTAAAGCAGAATGAAATTACACCTTGATAGACACATTTACATTGAAGTATGTGTTTCTATGTTTTAAAATACCTTTTCTGTGACCTGACACTTGATCTGCTAATTGCAGAAGTACTAGAAAAATGAGTGCCAGAAACAGAAGGAATACGGAACCCGATCTAGAGGCTCTATTCAAGAGATATCAAAATCTGGGTGGAGAAAAATTCTCGGGCAATGAATCTATTATTCAAACTCAAGCTTGGTTGAGTTCTGTCGAAAAAATCTTTGAGCATATCCAGCTGAGAGATGACCAGAAACGGTTAGTAGCATCTTGGGCGCTTAAAGAAGAAGCTTTAATCTGGTGGGAATCAATCATCAGAAATAATCCAGAAGGTGATATCACCTGGGACAGATTCAAATTGATTTTCTTAGAAAGATTTACTCCTCCCGAAGTAACCGAGAGATTATGTGATGAATTTTCTTATCTAATACAAGGTGATATGACCATTCCCGAATATCATAAGAAATTCAATGAACTTGCTCACTTTGCTCCCCATCTGATTCAGAATACAAAGAGGAAAAATCTAAGATTTATTCACGGGCTTCAAAGGAAATACCAGAATAAAGTATTAGGGCATGTGAAGCTTCCTTTTTCTGAAATGATATATATGGCTTATCAATATGAAGATCTTCATAAGAAAGGAATGTTACGCGACGAGGAAGAAGTCTGTTCTAGTGATAAAACAGAGTCGGAAACTGATTATCCCGAGGCAAGTACAATGTCTGAGGTCAATAAGAAGCCCAGTGCCAAGAGAAAAAGGGCTGAATCTGGGAAAGAACCAGTGACAACAGCTATTTGCTCTAACTGCAATAAGAAAGGACATTTGTCGATAAGTTGCAGATCTTTAAAGAAACAAGTTAAGGACGGGTCTAAATCCGGAGGGAGGCTTCAAGAGAAAAGAGGATGCCATAAGTGCCACCAGGCCGGTCATATTGCGAAAAACTGCCCGCTACCTCAGAAACCTAAAGAAGTAAATGTAAATGAAGTGGTAGAAGTACCTGCCTCCTCGTCTACTCAAGAAAGGTCTGATGTTTTAGAAGGCACGCTCAATGTCAAAAACATTCCAGTTAAAGTACTGTTTGACACAGGCGCGTCACGGAGCTTTATTGCAAAGAGTGCAGTCAAGAAGCTGGATTTGAATTTGAAAAAGCTCAAAGAGCCCATGACTGTTCAGAATCCAGTTGGAGGTTCCATCAATCTCAGTTGGATTTGTGCAGTGCCCGTCTCTTTTTCTTGCTATAAATTCCCCATTGTCTCTATCATCATGAATTTTAATGAATTCGATCTTATTCTGGGATTGGATTGGCTAACCAAATATGAAGCTGAAGTTAAATGCGCCGAGAGAGTGGTTAAAGCAAAGGCCCAATCGGGGAATTATATAACCATACCATGTGAAGGCCCGACTTCAAATAGAAAAGATTTCTGGTCAGCTCTCGATGTTTCTCCAGCCCAAATAGAAAATATCCCTGAAATCACTGAGAATATTCCTGACCTCATTAAAGATATTCCTGTCGTCAAGGATTATACGGATGTGTTTGAGGAAGTCGTTCGCTTACCTCCGCAGAGAGAGATAGATTTCAAGATTGCTTTAATTCCCAATGCAAGGCCGGTAGTTCACGCTATTCGAAGAATGTCCTTGAAAGAGAAGGAGGAATTAGACAATCAAACAAGACAGCTAGTATGGAAGGGTCTGATCAGGCCTAGTTTCTCTGATTGGGGTGCAGCAGTGGTGTTTGTCCCAAAATCGGACGGTACTCTACGACTATGCGTGGATTATCGTGATCTGAACAAACAGACAATAAAGAACAAGTATCCATTGCCGCGGATTGATGATTTGTTGGATCGATTAAATGGAGCACAAGTATTCTCAAGAATGGACCTAGCTACAGGTTTCCATCAACTTCGAATTGCCGAAGAGTGTGTTCCAATGACAGCGTTCAGAGGCCCCGACTTATTCTACGAGTGGTTAGTAATGCCGTTCGGCTTATGTAACGCTCCAGCTTACTTCGTCGATCTGATGAACAGAGTATTCAGAGGAGTATTGAATAAATTTGTTCTGGTTTTTATTGATGATATTCTAATCTTCTCTAAATCAAAGGCCGAACATGAAAAGCATCTGGAACAGGTTCTAGAAATCCTCAGAAGGAATGTATTAAAAGCCAAGTTTTCCAAATGTATATTCTGGCAAGATGAAGTAAAATTTCTGGGCCATGTCGTATCGAAAGATGGAATCGCTGTGGATCCAAGCAAAATCACAGCTATTCAGAATTGGAAACAGCCCAGTACTCCCACTGAAGTCCGCAGTTTTCTTGGATTGGCTAGCTATTATCGGAAGTTCGTTAAAGACTTTTCGAAGATATCTGGTCACTTAACAAAGCTTACAAAGAAGCATTCTAAGTTCAAATGGACTGAAGAGAGTGAGGAGGCTTTCGAAGAGCTAAAGTTGAGATTAACTACAGCTCCAGTGTTAACCATCATCGATGGCAACCAAGATTTGAAAGTCTGGACTGATGCGTCTAGAGAGGGCCTTGGCGCAGTGTTAATGCAAAGAGGCCAGGTAATTGCCTATGCTAGCCGTCAACTGAAGCCGCACGAGAAAAACTACGTAACTCATGATCTTGAGTTATTGGCTATCATATTCTCTTTGAAAATCTGGAGACACTATCTTCTCGGTGAGAGATTCGAACTGTTTACAGATCATCAGTCATTAAAGTATCTGTTCACTCAGAAGGACTTGAATCTGAGACAGCAACGTTGGCTGGAGTTTCTTGCAGCATATGACTTTGAAATTATATATACTCCAGGAAAAGCCAATGTCGTGGCTGATGCGTTAAGCCGAAAGAATGAAATGATCGCCAGTTTTATTATCATGACTTCATTGCTGGATAAGATATCTACTCTTCAGGAGGATGATCACTTCATTCAGAAGATCAGAAGGATAATTCAACAAGGCGAACCCTCGAGTTTTCAAGTTGATAATGAGGGGATTTTAAGGCTCAAAGGTCGAATCTGTGTCCCCAACATTCCTGAACTTCGAAAGGAAGTATTGGATGAATGCCACAAGTCAAAACTCAGTATCCATCCGGGAGTAAACAAAATGTATAATGACATTAAACGCACTTTCTGGTGGAAGTCGATGAAAAGGGACATTTCTTTATATGTCAGCCGATGCCCTACTTGCCAGCTAGTCAAAAGCGACCAACAGAAATTGGCTGGATTATTGCAACCGCTAGAAGTTCCTGGCTGGAAGTGGGAACATATTTCTATGGATTTCATTGATGGTTTGCCCAGAACCAGAAAAGGGAATGACAGTATTTGGGTGATCGTAGATCGTTTCACGAAGACCGCCCATTTCATACCTGTCAAGTCAAACAGAACTGCTCAGAGTCTGGCACATATTTACTTCAGGGAAATAGTTAGACTACATGGAGTGCCGCTCAGTATAGTCAGTGATAGAGATACAATTTTCACTAGTAAATTCTGGGAGGCATTTCAAGTCGAGCTAGGAACGAAGTTAAACTTAAGCACCGCTTATCATCCTCAGACAGACGGTCAGACTGAGAGGGTGAATCGCATTTTAGAAGATCTATTGCGGGCTTGTGTTATAGATTTCGGTGGATCATGGGAAGACCATCTGCATTTGGCTGAATTCTCTTATAACAACAGCTACCAGGCGAGTCTGACAATGTCGCCATTCGAAGCATTGTATGGTAGACCGTGCCGATCTCCTGCTTGTTGGGTCGAGCCTGGAAATAGACTTGTGTTGGGTCCTGATATGATTCGAGAAGCGGCCGACAAAGTTGATTTTATTAAGAAGCGATTACTCGCCGCTCAAAGCCGACAAAAGAGCTATGCCGATAGAAGAAGAAGAGATATATCCTTTGAAGTTGGCGACTATGTATATTTGAAAGTATCGCCGATGAGAGGAGTTATCAGGTTCGGAAAAACTGGAAAGTTGGCACCCAAATTCATTGGTCCGTTTCCTATTCTGGAACGGATTGGAACTCTCGCTTACAGGGTCAAACTGCCTGACTGGTTGCCTGGAGTTCATGATGTATTTCATATATCTCAACTTCGAAAGCACGTTCATGATCCAGACTTGATCGTGGAAGAAGCAGCTCAGCAGGATATTGAAATTACTCCAGAATTAGCTGTGAGGCGAGAGCCGCTAAAGATTATCGGCAAAGAAACCAAAGAGCTGAGAAACAAGAAAGTTCACTTAGTCAAAGTGCAATGGAGTGGAGATCCGCGAGATTGTACTTGGGAAACTGAGGAGAGCATTCAGAAAGCTTATCCTAGATGCCGAGTAGATATCTCTGATTGACTCCGGTGCAAGGTACATTTACCCTACCTTGCATTACCATATAATTCTCTATTCTATTCAGTTGCTATTTTCTTCCCATGGATGTGCATTATTTATTCTAAACTCTGAATATTAAAAACAATTTGGTTGTTGTGATGAGTGATCGTAGATTTATCAAACCACTTTCGACTTTATTCCTTTTCGGGGACGAAAAGTTTTAAGTGGGGGAGATTGTAACGACCCAGAAAATCTGAACCAATTTAAAAATTTTAAATTGGCTAAAATAATGGATTTTAAATATTTAAAATAAATATTTTAAGTATTGGCGATGAAAACTAAGTTTGAATCGACATTTGAAAACGAATATAATTAATTATAATTATATATAGAATTGAAAATGGCGCGGTAGTTCGATAATTCGATTTCAAACTTCAATTGAATATACCGGGTGCAAAACAATCCGGATTTTAGTGAGACCAAAAACATTAGTATCTAATTGATGATATCCTTCTAACGAATCTAACCAATCGAAATTTGATAGCGGGAATCAAAAGATATGTCCAGTTGAAAATTCTGAATAGTCGCTATGGAATTCAGGCCCTTAAAAATGGACATTTTGCATACGACCTCGGATTTCGACGAAACCACTTTTGTTAGATCCGCAGTGTCAGGTTATTGCTAGGTTTCAAATTTCATAATTTTTCGAATCAATTTGTGAGCGTGGCAAAGGAAAACGCGTTTGACCAGTTTCAGTTGATTTTAATCGACTGGAAATTGGCCATTTTTCAAACGGTCTCAGAATTCGACGAAACTAGTTTTGTTAGGACCGTATCGTCAATACGAAGCTAGAAAATATTTTTCTGGAATTTTTCTAGTTAGTATGTGACCCCGGTAATTTGAAATGTGCGCTTAAAATTCAATATAGTGATTTAAATGTAAATTCAAACGGAAACTGATTGTAACGATCAAATCAGCTTGCGATACATATCCCATTGTGTTCGGAATGGGGGTGAAACTATATGGACGACAGGCGGTGGGCCTCGTTTCGAGGTCATATGTAAAAGTCAACCTATTTGCGAAATTAAATAATTAAATAAATAAAAAAAAAAAATCTTTTAATTCCCTTTCCCTCCCTTTATCTTCACTGGCCCCCCCCGTTCCCTTTTATTTTCAGAAGAAAAAAAAAACAAAAACCCTAAAAACCTAAATCGGATCGCCGCCCCTCCCTCCAGTCATCGCCGCCGTACCTCGACCTCCCGCCCCTCGTTCGAACCCCGAAGCCCTGCATCGACGAAGACCCGAGGCCCCTCCCTCCATCGCGAACGATTCGAGACCCCCCCCCCCAGTTCGCGACGCTGATTCGCGAGTCCCCCTCGAAGCTGCCTCCGACCATCGGCGAAGACCTTCCCCTCCCGCTCCTCTGTAAGTTTTAATTTAATTTTATTTTTATTTATTTTATTTTTATTAAATATATAAACTGATTTAGTTTAAAAATAAAAACAGAAATTATAAAAGGCAAACTGCATTTTAAAAAGAATAATTTAAAAACTGCATTTTTAAAAAGAATAAAAAAAAAAAAAAACTGCATTTTGAAAAAGGCAAACTGCATTTTTAAAAATAAATAAAAACTGTTTTATGTTTTTAAAGTTAAAAACTGTTTTGGTTTTTAGAATAAAAACTGTTTTGGTTTTTAGAATAAAACTGTTTTGGTTTTTAGAATAAAACTGTTTTGGTTTTTAGAATAAAAATTGTTTTGGTTTTTAAAGTAAAAACTGTTTTGTTTTTAAAGTAAAAACTGATTTGGTTTTTGAAAAATTAAAAACTGATTTTATAAAAAGAGTAAAAACTGATTTCTTTAAAAAGAAAAAAATCAGATTTTTATATATATAAAGCAAAAGTAAAAATCAGATTTTTATATATATAAAGCAAAAGTAAAAATCATATTTTTATATTGAAAGCGAAAGTAAAAATCATATTTTTATATTGAAAGCGAAAGTAAAAATCATATTTTTATATTGAAAGCGAAAGTAAAAATCATATTTTTATATATTGAATAGCGAAGTCAAAATTCGATTTTTATATATTGAATAGCATAGTAAAACTTCTATTTTTACATATGCAGAGAATACGGGTGAAAGCGACAAATAGGCGAAGATTTCTATAAGTGAAGTGTCGTGCAGTTGGATAGCTATTGGTGAGATTTCTGATTTAAAATTTATATATATACGTGTGAAATGAAAGTGAATAACTATATATGAATTGCTATATATAAATATATATATATATATATATACGCCCCTCGTCCACAAACCATGGACGATATTTATTGGTTGAAATTGTTGTGATAATTGGTTGATAACGAATGGTTGTTTGGGATTGTTTGTGATTGATATTGGTTGATTGTGGTTGAAAAATACCCATTTGTAGTTGTGAAATATTTGGTTGAAACCACATAGGATTAGTTTGTGGTAATGAAATAAATATATACATGCCGCCTGCGTGCGAACTAGATGCATGTTTCCCATTGTCAAAAACCGCGAGGTTTTAAGGTAGAGCGAGGAGCCGTACTAGGGACGGTGCCGGTGTAACTACCCTGCCGTTATGATGCCGAAATTTTGAATAATATTTGTGTGTTTGAATTATTTTCATATGCTTAAACTATATTTATTCCTTATATAGAAAACATTCATGTGTTGAATTGATATTCATTCGTTGTTTAGAAATTCATGTGTTGAATGGTATTCATATTTTGAAATAAATAGTTCGATAATAAAAATCACATTTTTATCGATATATAAAAACTATAGAAACATTCATGTGTTGAATTGATATTCATTCGTTGTTTAGAAATTCATGTGTTGAATGGTATTCATATTTTGAAATAAATAGTTCGATAATAAAAATCACATTTTTATCGATATATAAAAACTATAGAAACATTCATGTGTTGAATTGATATTCATTCGTTGTTTAGAAATTCATGTGTTGAATGGTATTCATATTTTGAAATAAATAGTTCGATAATAAAAATCACATTTTTATCGATATATAAAAACTATAGAAACATTCATGTGTTGAATTGATATTCATTCGTTGTTTAGAAATTCATGTGTTGAATGGTATTCATATTTTGAAATAAATTGTTTGATAATAAAAAAGCACCTTTTATAGACTATATGAACTATATGGAAAAATAGTGTTTTGAAATAAATTATTTTACAATAAAAATCACATTTTTATTGTATGTATAAATCGTTGAAATGTGAAGTGTTAAAAATAGCCACTTGTTCAAAATAAACATATATGAGTTGAAATATTCATTAATTAGCTAATGAAATGATTTGCACCTATTTATGTAACATTAGAATGAATGGAGTTTTTAAACCAAATAGAAATCAAATATGAAGTTGAATAGAAAATGAAAAATGATATGAACTGTATATATATGTACATGCAATATTCATTGAACAGGTTATAGCAAAGGGGCTAGAGAAGAGGAATAAAATTTGTGCCCGACAAATAGGTACACATTTACTGATTTGTTTGGGTGATGATTTTGAGCCTGATTGGCTAGCCGCTTGGCTTTTTCTTTTTCTTTTTGAGATTAGAAGGACCGGGACGCTATTTGCGATTTCCCGACGCTCCCGGTGCAGGGGAGGTTATGGCGAAATTTTTCCAAAATATAAGGTGTTAGAAAAATATTTGAAGTGAAAACGATATAGAAATCGTTGAATGAACTATATTTATATAACTATATAAATATAAATAAAATTAAAACGAAACGAAGCCGTGCAGTTCGTATTTCGAAACCGTAATTTCAAACGACTAGTACGGGAAATCCGACCATTGGATTTTCCTGAAACCTCAACCGTCGGGTTCGCCTTGGAATAATCTTTCCAACGGCACCAACCTTGTAAAAATCCAACGGTTGGATTGTCTGGAATGTTTAATTCAAATTTGAAGAAAAACAGCGCCAGAAACGATTATATTTATTTATATATATAAATAAAATTATATTTAATCGAATAACGACGCTGCAGTTCATATTTTGAAATCGAAAATTCAAACGATTGTACCGGGAGATCCGACCGTCGGAATTTCCCGAAACTGGAACCGTTGGATTCGTTTTGAAAAGACCTTTCTAAAGATGTAAATTTTGCGAAGATCCAACGGTTAGATTTTCATATATGTGTAAATCAAATTTGAAGAAAAACAGCGCCACGGCCGCCTTATGGCCCGAAGCGTCGTTTTGAATAAAATGGCTATTTTAAAATAAATAAAAATAGCGATAAATAGTTATAAAATATCGTAAGCGATATGGAATGGAAATAAACTGAGTTTGCTTGATTTATGTGATGTTTGATGGTTGAAAGTGTTTGGTGTGAAAACTATATTAAAGGACACAATTGGTGTTGTCGAATAATTTAACCATTGAAATAAATCGATTTGAAATTCTAAATATACGTGAATTATTTGAAAAGGCCGAGTTAATTCTCATTTCGAATAATCGACCGACGATTGAAATTCGAAGATGAAGACGATGGTCGAAGACCGGAGATCTTCACCTCGTTTGGATGGTAACCGAGGTCCTGATTGGGAGGCATCCCGAAATATGGATAATGAGTGGTGATCGTTCAGACGTACGTGTTGATCGAAGGGTTTGCGAGGTATTTAGTGCCTCCGGTTTCGTTCAGACCCAGAACGGACTTGTAAATGGACTGTGTGTCCGACATTGGAATTTGTTCTGTGTGATTGATAGCCATCAATTGCACGGTATGAATTGCCTGTGTGGCATGCTAAGATGCAGTGATCAGGGCTTCTGTTGAAAAGCAAAGTCTTGTGGTGATGATCAAAGCACCGCCTGTGTGGCGTAGCTTTGTGTATAACGTAAATTCGCGAGCCTCACACCCCGGTAGGAACCTAAAACGGGAGGAAGGACCTCAGGGAGGGCATGCGTTTCTTTCTAGCTAGGGTGGTGTCAGTGACCTACCAGCCCTGACATTTATATACTTTTCACCTATGTGGTTGTTGCTGTTGCGAGGCGCCTCGGTTTGATCGGACGATCCGGGTCCGATGGAGTCATTCGTTGGCTCGTTTACGCCCCAAAGGGCGGGGAAACGTATTGTTCAGGCATTTTAATCCACATCGGTGGACCGGCCCTGTCGCTCCAAGGGCCCACCTGAGTCTGGGTCCTGTGGCTCGGGCTAGAGAGTCACGAATTCGGTAAGGACTATCTTTTGCCTTGGTTCATGACGGAAATCCAATTTCCAAATACGACATCGTGCGGTTTTGATTGTATATATATATGGCGACATGATATATGGTACCCATGCCGTCTATGATTGATAGTTATGATTGAAATTGTTTTGAAACATATAAACACTAGTCATAATACCAAATGCTTTTGTTTTATTCGTATCAATCATATTTTGGCCATTATAAGGTAAAACTCTATCCTCCGGTTTGCGTTGCATTGTGTGATGGGAACTGAGTCTTATAATGGCTTCATTTTTATAAAAAGCATAGCGATGTTTAAAAGAAAGATTTGTTTTAAAGCACTGGCAATCCGATGGAGTAAACCCGTTCCACGAAAGTGGCGTGGTCCTGGGATTAGCCAAATTATATATGTGTTGAGTAGATTTCTCATACCAGTCCCATGACTGACTCGTAGTTTGTTTCACTCTCAAACTCGGGTGCCCCTTTTTCCACACGGGCAGCCTTGTATTCAGGTTTAGCTGGTTCTTTCTGGATAGCTGGAGCTGAAGATGGATCCTATCATTTATTTCTTTTTATGCTGTTCAGCTCCTATTGTACATATTTTGTTTATTTCCGCTGTAGACATTTATGTATAGCTGAACTGTATTTATTCTAAGTAAGATCCTGTATACTGTGTAACTCTGATGATTACTTTTATCCAGTATATTTTGTTGTTCATTCTGGTGTATTTATTTAATTCTGTTCTGCTATTATATGTTTCTGTGTTATATTCCAAAAGATAACCTTGTTTCCGTGAGAACGGGAAATCGGGTCGTCTCAGAAAACCATTCTACTTGGCTAACCGACAGTTAGTTTCTAAATTTCACATTCATAGGGAAAGGTTCCCATTAATTTTATCAAAGATAAATTCCTTGAATTTATTCTTTAATCTACTTTTGAATTTCGATTCAACTAGTCGGGATTAACGAACCTTACCGAAGTAATCATTTGTTTTAATTTCCCAACCCCAACCTATTAATCCCATGAAGTAAAACTGGTCCTACTTCATATATAACACCGCGGTGTTATCGGTAAATTCAATTACCATTTCACGTTCAAATCTAATTAAAGATTTAACTGTCGCCTGGAGCAAAACTGGTGATACTCCATTCTCGATCATTTCAATCTAATTAAATATTCATTAAAACTCCACTTAGTTTTGATCTTTAATTGGGTTAAAGAATCAGTGTCATTTAAAACACAGTTCACGATAAACCCAACATCACATTCCATTAATTATCGGGTTAAAGAACGAGTGTTATTTAAAACACTGTCCACGATAAACCCAAAAATCAATATCAATTCAATTCCAATTAAATATTGTTTAATTGGTACACTTCATTAAATCTAAAGAAAAAGATTTAATCTTTTCTCAACTGGGTTCAAGAACAGTGTTAATGAAGACACCATTCACGACAAACCCAAATCACATTTGATATTCAATACAAGGATCTGAATAGAAAATATATCGGCTTATATTCAATATCAAATTCTACGATTAACAAATGTCGTATTGGAAATAACGATATAAATATATATCTTTCAAATTTCCATAACAACATCCGTATAATCACGAATTCCAACATCGAAATATTCCGAAGACAATTTCGATTCAAATCCACTCCAATGCAATCATTGGAAATTCTGGTTATTTTTAAAACCCTTTTCGAATTCAATTTATTTATTTAAAAACAAATAGAGTTTTAATTCTAGTTCAAAACTAGTTCATCTCGATAGAAATCTATTTTTATCCTTTCAAATATGGAGTTTTTCATCCCAATTCTTTCTAAATCATTTCTTATGATTTTACACAAATTATTACTATTTTTAATAATTTTATTAAGGCCCGTACAGTCGATTTCCATCAACGGCCATCGAACTGCACTTACAGCGACCTTTTTCAAATTTGATTTGGACATAATTCCAAATCCAACCGTTAGATTTCTAATTTCTAATATTCATTAGAAAGCTCTTTTCGATACGAACCCAATGGTTCCGGTTTTAGGAGAATCCGACGGTCGGATCTCCCGTAATGTCCATTCGAAGTTAATGGTCGAAATTTACGAACTGCCGCGGCGCGGCGCGTCCTATTCAGGCCAATATATTATATATATAATATATACTTCGTCGATTTCAATTTAAAACGTGCTTTATAAATCGTTTTAAATTCATTTTCAAAACGGTTTCAACTTCATGTTCAATTTCAAATCAAAATTGAATATTCCAATTTAAATTCATTTTAAATTCATTTCAAATTGATTTCAATTCAAATTGATTTCTAATTCAATTTCAGTTCGTTTTCAATTCAATTCAATTTCAATTTGAATTCATTTCTATTCCATTTCAATCCAAATTCATTCATATTCAATTTCAATTCGAATTCGTTTATATTCGATTTCAATTCGAATTTATTTATATTCAATTTCTTTTCAAAATATCGGATTTTGAAATCACTTTCGATATTCATTATAAAATGAATAAAATCGATATAAATATCGTTCACGTCAAAATGGCGTCAATCTAATCAATACGGCTTCATATATTCCTATTTTCAAATATTCTATTTCAAATATTTCTTTTTCAAATATTTCTATTTTAAAACTGGAATGAGGCCCAATCAATTACCACATAATGTTAATTATATGGATTTTCATACATCACACGTATATAATAGCATTGACAAATAATCAACCATCAACCAAAGTGCACTACACTGTATAAGCATCAAATATAGATATCTAACGCTTATAACAGCCTGTCAATCAATCGATCGACATATTTAATCAATCAGGATGAGTGAACTTCAAATTTCATCCCAACACCCGTGTGGGGTTTCAAACAATCAAACACATATTTTATTTGTGCAGTTGGGCGATGTGTAAAATTTATCGTCCCAATCAATGTCCTTCAAATAGGTGTACATAAACAAACCGTCCGGTTTGTAAATGAATATTTATGTATTCACATTCACGTTAAAAATTATTTTTTTAACGATCAAACTGTTTTATTCAACCTATGAATTTTCTATTCGATTCATTTATTAAATAAGATGTTATCTTTATTTTTCTAACTTATTTTTAGAAAATTTCGGCAGCATAACGGCACGATACTAGAAACGGGACAAGGCCTAGCCTTATCCCCGGTCTAGTGAAGGCCCACGCCATTCACACATCAATCAAATCAATTTCATTTCACCAAACAATTCAATTCAAACCAAATCATCTAACTAATCTATGCAACCAAACAAACAAGTCCATGGTCTGTGGACGATTGTGTCGGGTGCTACTAAGCACCGTCTGCATCCTAGTATATATATATAACTAGAAAAAGAAATTGAAGAGTGAGAAGTTCTCACCTTTGTGATCCACTCCACCGTGCTTTATTGTCGCACAGATTCGCTGCTTTGATTCCAACGAAATCTGCTTCACATGATTTTTATATTAAAAATCACAATTTTAATACAGTGCTATATATATAAAATTCATATTATTATTTTCAAAACATCGCTATAAATTTCTATTTTAAAATTACTGCTATTTTTATTCTAAAAAATAATACTGTTTTTATTTTCAAAAATAATGCTATATTTATATTTTCAAAAACACCGCCATTTTTAAAACCACGTTATTTATTTTTGAAAATCATATTTTTGTCCAAAACTATTTCATGACAAAATCACATTTGCTATTATATTTTTCTAAAACAAATTCTATATTTATTTTTCTATCAGTGCTAAATTTATATTTTTGAAAACAATTCCATTTTTTTTCTTTTCAAAGCTATTCTATTTTTAAAATCAATCTAATTTTCTGTTTTAAAAACAATGTAATTTCTATTTTTAAACAATTTTTAAACTAATTTTTTTATAAAAAAAATGAATTTAAACTGATTTTATATGTAAAAGAACTGTACAAGCTTACTGTGTTTTTTATTCCCGTCGTTCAGCCCCTTTCAGAATCGTCGAACACTGTTCCACACCGTTGACCACAAACCGCCGCCACCACAGGTCTTGCGCCGCCCATCGGAGACCACCCTCGTGTAGCACCGACCACCCTCGAACCCTGCGCCAACTGCCACCTAGCTCGACCCCCTCTGTCCCTCCGAAAACCCTTGCGACGACGAACCCTTCAAGCCAGAAAATCCCGCTCCACGATGAACAATAGCCGATCATGCTACTATGGAATTGAAGACCAGAATTTGTACTTTAATTTTTGTTTTGAAATGATGATTCAATTCGATCCGGGATCAAAGATTTTTTTGGGGATTTAGAATTGTATATTTTCCGCCGTTCGTTCGTGCTGATGTCGGCCAAGAAGGGTTGACCGAAAAATGAAAGTGGCTAGGGTTGTTGACTTTGAAAAGAGTATATATATATAATAATTATATTATTATTTAATTCACTAATTTATTCTACTTCATCTGACCCCCAAATTAAACCCAACGACTGCCATCCCTAGCGTAATACCCGTATTCCGAACACAATGGGGTATGTTTCGTAGGCTGATTTGACTGTTTCGATTTGTTTTCATTCAAATTAACATTTAAATCCTTATATTGAATTTTAAACGTACATTTCAATTTACTGGGGTCACATATTAACTCGAAAAATTCGACAAAAATATTTTCTAGCTTTGTATTGATGATACGGTCCTAACTAAACTAGTTTCGTCGAATTCTGAGACCGTTTGAAAAATGGCCAATTTCCAGTCGATTAAAATCAACTGAAACTGGTCAAACGCGTTTTCCTTTGCCACGCTCACATATTGATTCGAAAAATTATGAAATTTGAAATCAAGCAATAACTTTACATCACGGATCCAACAAAAGTGGTTTCGTCGAAATCCGAGGTCGTTTGCAAAATGGCTATTTTTAAGGGCCTGAATTCCACAACGACTATTCAGAATTTTCAACTGGACATATCTTTTGATTCCCGCTATGAAATTTTGGTTTTTCAGATTCATTGGAAAGATATTCCCAATTAGATCCTAATGTTTTTGGTTTCACTAAAATCCGGATTATTTTGCACCCGGTACTTTCAATTGAAGTTTGAAATCGAATTGTCGAACTACCGCGCCATTTTCAATTCCTTTTATAATTATATATAATTATTTATATTCTAGCGACGGCGTATATAATATATACGTTCGAATTCCATTCAAAATAAATTTCTCGTCGATATTATTTAAAATAATCCATTTTAAATATTCAAAATTCACTAAAATTGCCAACTTAAAAATTTTAAACTGGCTCAGATTTTCGGGTTGTTACAGTATATAAATGTCAGGGCTGGTAAGTCACTGATACCACCAAAGCTAGAAAGAAACGTCGTGCTCTCTCTGCAGTACGTATCCCGTTTTTGACTCATACCGAGGTGTGAGGCTCGTGAATTCACGTCATACACAAAGCTACGCCACGAAGGCCGTGCTTTGATCATCAACCACAAGACTTTGCTTTTCAACAGAAGCCTTGATCCATGCATCTTAGCGTGCCACACAGGCAATTCATGCCATGCGATTGATATCTATCGATATATAACCTCTAAGCTCGTACTTCTCAGAGAAGGGCGTTAAGCAAGAGAATAAATTCTCCGCCGCCAAACAGATATATATTTGACAGAAATCAATCAACACAGAATAAAATCCAATGTCAGACACACAATCCATTTACAAGTCCGTTCTGGGTCCGAACGAAACCGGAGGCACTTTCCTCGCATATCCATCCGCCTCCAAGTACGTCTGGACGACCACTAACTGATTCCCTCATCTCGGGTGTACAGCCCAATCAAGATCATCAGTAATCACCCAAACGATGTGAAGACTTCCGGTCTTCAACCACCGTCTTCATCTTCGACATATCGTCGAATCGGTTATTCAGAATGGGTTTAAACCCGGACTTTCCGAACAACCCGCGTATATTAAAAACAAATGTTACACAAACACAACATACGCCTCATTCCAATTCATATTCTCAGGGAAAGGTTCCCATTAATTTTATCCAAGATAAATTCTTTAAAATTTATCCTTTAATCTTCCTTTGGATGTCGTTTCAAACCAAATTATGGTTTTCTAAACTAGTCGAGATTAGCGAACCACACCGAAGTAATTATTTATTTTATTTCCCAATCCCACCCTATTCATCCCATGAAGCAAAACTGGTAATACTCCATATCTAACACCACGGTGTTATCGGTAAAATTAATTACCATTTCACGTTCAAATCTAATTAAAGATTTAACTATCGCTTTGGAGTAAAACTGGTGATACTCCATTCTCGCTCAATTTCTAAATTTGGTAATTTAAATTATCAATTCCCCATTTCAATCTAATTGCAAATTCATTAAAACTCCTTTTACTGGGTTAAAGAACTAATGTCATTTAAAACACAGTTCACGATAAACCCAAATCACATTCTATTTATTATCGGGTTAAAGAACTAGTGTTATTTAAAACACCGTTCACGATAAACCCACAAATGAATTCTATTTAAAATCTATTTCGAATCCAACTTATTAATTTAAAATAAATGGGTTTTGTTTTAGTTCAAAACTAGTTCATTTCGATAAAAATCTATTTTTATCTTTTCAAACATGGAGTTTTTCATCCCAATTTTTCCCAAATCATTTCTTATGATTTTACACAAATTATTACTATATTTAGTAATTTTATCAAGGCTCGTACAGTCGATTTCCATCAACGGCCATCGAACTGCACTTACAGCGACCTTTTCCAAATTTTATTTGGACGTATCTCCAAATCCAACCGTTAGATTTCAAATTTCTAATATTCGTTAGAAAGCTCTTTTCGATACGAACCCAACGGTTCCATTTTTAGGAGAATCCGACGGTCGGATCTCCGTAATGTCCGTTCGAAGTTAATGGTCGAAATTCGCGAACTGCCGTGGCGCGGCGCGTTCTATTCAGGCCATTATATTATATATATATATTATATATAATATATATTTCATTGATTTCTATTTAAAACGAATTTTATAAATCATTTTAAATTCGTTTCAAAAACAATTTCAACTTCTATTTCAATTCAAATCAAAATTGAATTCTTCCTTATAAATTCGTTTTAAAACTCATTTCTATTCAATTCAAATTTCAATTCAATTTGAATTCATTTCAATTCGTTTTCAATTCAATTCAAATTCGTTTTCAATTCAATTCGAATTCGTTTTCAATTCAATTCGAATTCGTTTTCTATTCAATTCAATTCTTTTCTATTCAATTTAATTCAAATTTCATTTCAAACCATTCGATTCAAATTCATTTTGGTTTTCTATTCAATTCAAATTCATTTCGTTTTCTATTCAGTTCAAATTCATATTGGTTTTCTATTCAATTAAAATTCAAATTTGTTATATACTCAATTGAAATCAAATTCGTTTTCTAATCAATTTAATACAAATTTCATTTCAAACTATTCGATTCAAATTCATTTTGGTTTTCTATTCAATTCAAATTCATTTCGTTTTCTATTCAATTCAAATTCATATTGGTTTTCTATTCAATTCAAATCCAAATTTGTTATATATTCAATTGAAATCAAATTCTTTTTCTAATCAATTTAATTCAAATTTCATTTCAAACTATTCGATTTCGAAATCACTTTTCAGTATTCATTTTAAAATGAAAAAAATCGATATGAATATCGTTCACGTCAAAATGGCGTCAATCTAATCAACACGGCTTCATATATTTCTATTTTCAAATATTCTATTCCAAATATTTCTTTTTCAAATATTTCCTATTAAATTTTTCTATTTTTAAAATATTTCGTTCAACACATGACTAATCTCAACGGATGAGTACTGTCAACACATGAACCTTTATTTTATAATATTCTATATTTTCTAAATTGGAATGAGGCCCAATCAATCACCATATAATATTAATTATATGGATTTTCATACATCACACGTATATAACAGCATTGAAAAATAATCAACCATCAACCAAAGTGCACTACACTGTATAAGCATCAAATATAGATATCTAACGCTTATAACAGCCTGTCAATCAATCGATCGACATATTTAATCAATCAGGATGAGTGAACTTCAAATTTCATCCCAACACCCGTGTGGGGTTTCAAACAATCGAACACAGATTTTATTTGTGCAGTTGGGCGATGTGTAAAATTTATCGTCCCAATCAATGTCCTTCAAATAGGTGTACATAAACAAACCGTCCGATTTGTAAATGAATATTTTATTTTATTCACTTCCACGTTGAAAAATATATTTTTAACGATAAAATATTTTATTTCAACACATGAATTTCTATTCAGTTCATTTACAAAATAAGAATGATATTTTTATTTTTCTAACTTATTTTAGGAAATTTTGGCGGCATAACGGCACGATACTAGAAACGGGACGAGACCTAGCCTTATCCCCGGTCTAGTGAAGGCCCACGCCATTCACACATCAATCAAATCCATTCATTTCACCAAACAATTCAATTTAAACCAAATAAACTAACCAACTACATCCAAACAATTTAACAAACAAGTCATCCATGGTCTGTGGATGACGGGTGTCGGGTGCTGCTAAGCACCGTCTGCATCCTAGTATATATATAACTAGAAAAATAAATTGAAGAGTGAGAAGTTCTCACCGAAAGCTATCCCAACTTCACGACACTTCATTTATAGAAATCTTCATCGTTCTCGCCTTCTTGTCATCTTCGTTGCCCGTATTCACTACATATATACAAATCGAATTTTTACTTCGCTATTCAATATATAAAAATCGAATTTTTACTTCGCTATTCAATATATAAAAATCAAATTTTTACTTCGCTATTCAATATATAAAAATCCTATTTTTATAATCACGCTATATGGATAAAATTCCTATTTCCACACCGCTACTATATAGATAAAAATTCTATTTTTACATCGCTATCATATAGATAAAAATTCTATTTTTACATCGCTATTCTATATATAAAGATCTCGCCTTTTCAACTATAAATATTTCGCCTTTTCAAATATAAATATTATAAAAATCTAATTTTTACTTCCCCGCCTTTTATAAAAATCATATTTTTATTATTAAAAATCACTTCTTTTTCCTAGCTAGTGAACGAATAAAAATCTTTCTTTTATTTCGATAAAAATCATAGCTTTGCTTTAAAATAAAAATCATGTTTTTATTTTCACTTCTATATAGAAATCACGCCTTTCTCCATTTAAAAATATCGTCTTTCTTCCTTTAAAATCTAATCTTTTCTATTTTAAATGTCTCCTCTCTTCTATATTTTTTTTTATAAACTGAAAAGTATATATAAATGAGTGAAAGCACTTACAGCGTTCGAAAGGAGGAAAGGGAAGGGAGATGGTGACTGCGGCTACCAGGGGGGCCATCGGCGAGGTGGTGGCGGCTAGGGTTTTCGAGGGGGGGCTTCGAATCGGCAGCATCGCATAGGGTAGGGGGTGCTGCGGTCGCGGCAGAGGAGGAAGAAGGTGAAGCAGCGGCGACGGCCGCACAGGAGGGGGGGCGGATCCGCGCCAGAGGCGGCGGCGGGCATCGTCGTCGATGACCGGGGGGGGGGGGGGGCGCTCGATCGCTTGGGGTTTTTGATTTTTTTTTTCTCTCTTTTTTTTTCGTTTCTGATTCGAACTGAAGGGGGGGCCAGAAATTATAGAAGGAGAAGGGGAGAGGAAAGTTTTATTTTTATTTTTATTATTTTTAATTTCAAAAAGTTGACTTTTACATATGACCTCTAAACGAGGCCCACCGCCTGTGGTCCATAGCGTTTTACCCCCATTCCGAACACAATGGGATATGTATCGCAAGCTGATTCGATCTTTTTGATCAGTTTCCATTAAAATCAACATATAACTCTATATATTGAATTTGAACGCGCATTTCAATTTACTGGGGTCACATACTAACACTATAAATCCCAGAAAAATATTTCCTAGCTTCGTATTAACGATACGGTCCTAACAAAACTAGTTTCGTCGAATTCTGAGACCGTTGGAAAAATGGCCATTTTCCAGTCGATTAAAATCAACTGAAACTGGTCAAACGCGTTTTCCTTTGCCACGCTCACGTATTGATTCGAAAAATTATGAAATATAAAACCTAACAATAATTTGACATCCCGGATCCAACAAAAGTGGTTTCGTCGAAATCCGAAATCATTTGCAAAATGGCTATTTTTAAGGGCCGAAATTCCATAGCGAGTATTCAGAATTTTCAACTGGACGTATCCTTTGATTCCCGCTATGAAATTTTGATTTCCCGGATTCGTTGGAAAGATATTATCAAATAGATCCTATTATTTTTGGTTTCACTAAAATCCGGATTATTTTGCACCCGGCACGTTCAATTGAAGTTTGAAATCAAATTATCGTACTACCGCGCCATTTTCAATTCTATTTATAATTATATAAAATTATTTATATTCTAACGACGACGCGTATAATATATACGTTCGATTTATATTCAAAATAAATTTCTCGTCTATATTATTTAAAATAATCTATTTTAAATGTTCAAACTTCGCTAAAATTGCCAAAATAAAAATTTTAAACTGGCCCAGATTTTCCGGGTTATTACAATCTCCCCCACTTAAAACTTTTCGTCCCCGAAAAGGAACAAAGTCGAAAGTGGTTTGATCAATCAACTCTACGTTCGATCTGGCTTCCATTCTCCAACTTTTCAGTTTTTGAGAATTTTCAAATTTTCAAAAATTTGGCTAACACCCTAAATTTTCGAAAAATTTCGCCATAACCTCCCCTGCACCGGGAGCCACGGGAAAATCCCGAAATTGCCATACAGGCCTTCTGATCTCAAAAAGAAAAAGAAAAAGCCAAGCGGCTAGCCAATAGGCTCATAAAATCATCATCACCCAAACAAAACCGTAAATTATGTAGTAAACATGTACCTATTTGTCGGGCAAACAAATTTTATTCTCTGCTCTAGCCTCCTTGCTATGACCGGTTCAATGTAAGTATATGTATATGCAAGCAAATGCGACCAATTTTCAATACAATTCAATATTTGATGCAATTAGGCATAATGGTTCAAAATTATCAAACAAACAAACAAACAACACAAACATCAATCAATTAGTGAATTTAATGTTTCAAATTCATAATTTGATATATATACAAAAAATCATGTTTTTGATGCCAATTCACAACAATGTGTTCTAGCTATATAAGTTTTGGTTCTCACACCAGTCTAATGGAAATATATAGATATCACACCTTCGTCACTCGAACATAAATTCTGACGACGAGTACTCAACCATCAGAATCACCTTCGGGCCACTAGAGTATGATTCTATATCTATCCAATATATTAAAACTTCGAATATACGTTCATGACGCGTATATGCAAAATCTTTATATATTGGATTGTCCAAATTCAATACAAATAAAATATTCAAATACGTTTAAAACGATTTAAATTTTCAAAACAAAATTGTTTTCATTTGAAAAATATACTCTTCACACCCGTTCTAGGATACTACTGATCCTATCTCTAACGAGTCATTCTAATTGGATATTACTAATCCAATATCTGATGAATTCTTTCGTATGGTTCTAATGTGTCTTGTTCTCGAGCTCTGTAAACCAAAGCTCTGATACCAAATGAAGCGACCCGAACTTCCCCGGTCTCCGAAGAGATGAGAAAGAATGAATTACTGTGAGGACAAGACAAAACAGAACGTAGACGGAAGAACATTTCATTGTATATTACAACAATTCCATCAGAATACAAGAATATACAGAGTATGAATGAATAAATTACATTCGATAGATATCAGAGATTACAATAAATTACATAGCAGCGGAAAATAATATAAAGCACAACTGAAGGTGATATACGGATACAGAGCTTTCCGGATATCATTCCAGCTGTAAACCAGGATCCTGTGAATATAAATCTGCAAAACCAAAACTACTAACTGCCCGTGCGGAAAATGAGGGCACCCAGATTTTAGGTTAAAACAATAAACTCCAGGTCAGTCATGTGACTGGTGTGAGAACTAAAATAGTTATTTAAAGCTTTACTTTAAAAGAGAGTAATTCAAGGGACCACGCCGTATAACACGGAACGGGTTTCCTCCAAAGAATACCAGTGCATAGAAAAGACAACGCAATGCTTTTTCGAAAAATGAAGCTATTATAAGACCCAGGTCCCATCACACAATGCAACGCAAGCCGGAGGATAGGGTTTTCCCTTATAATAGCCAAACATGCTTGGTACGTTTAAAACAAATCATTTGATACTATAATAAGTGTATAGTGTCAAAACATTTCAATCATAAATATCAATCATAGGCGGCATGGGTACCATCTATCATGTCGCCATACTAGTTCTACAATTAAAACCGCAATACACGTATTGGAAATTGGATTTCCGTCATGAGTCGAGGCAAGGGGCAAGCTCCTCTCCGCTTTCGAGACACTCTAGCAAATGTCTCAGGACTACACACTCTGGGCAATCCTGGATGCTTCAGGGCCGGTCCTCACTTACATTAGAGGATTATTTATTCCTGAACACACGTTTCCCGGTCCTTACAGACCTAAAATCGAGGCGCCTCATCCAACAACCACATAGGTGAAAAGTATATAAATGGCAGGGCTGGTAAGTCACTAACACCACCAAAGCTAGAAAGAAACGTCGTGCTCTCCCTGCAGTCCGTATCCCGTTTTTGACTCATATCGAGGTGTGAGGCTCGCGAATTCACGTCATACACAAAGCTACGCCACAAAGACCGTGCTTTGATCATCAACCACAAGACTTTGCTTTTCAACAGAAGCCTTGATCCATGCATCTTAGCGTGCCACACAAGCAATTCATGCCATGCGATTGATATCTATCGATATATAACCTCTAAGCTCGTACGTCTCAGAGAAGGGCGTTAAGCAAGAGAATAAATTCTCCGCCGCCAAATAAAGATATATTTAACAGAAATCAATCAACACAGAATAAAATCCAATGTCAGACACACAATCCATTTACAAGTCCGTTCTGGGTCCGAACGAAACCGGAGGCACTTTCCTCGCATATCCATCCGTCTCCAAGTACGTCTGGACGACCACTAACTGATTCCCTCATCTCGGGTGTACAACCCAATCAAGATCATCAGTAATCACCCAAACGATGTGAATACTTCCGGTCTTCAACCACCGTCTTCATCTTCGACATATCGTCGAATCGGTTATTCAGAATGGGTATAAACCCGAACTTTCCGAACAACCCGCGTATTTTAAAAACAAATGTTACACAAACACAACATACGCCTCATTCCAATTCATATTCTCAGGGAAAGGTTCCCATTAATTTTATCCAAGATAAATTCTTTAAATTTTATCCAAGATAAATTCTTTATCCTTTAATCATCCTTTGGATGTGTTTCAAACCAAATTATGGTTTTCTAAACTAGTCGAGATTAGCGAGCCACACCGAAGTAATTATTTATTTTATTTCCCAATCCTACCCTATTCATCCCATGAAGCAAAACTGGTAATACTCTATATCTAACACCACGGTGTTATCGGTAAAATTAATTACCATTTCACGTTCAAATCTAATTAAAGATTTAACTATCGCTTTGGAGTAAAACTGGTGATACTCCATTCTCGCTCAATTTCTAAATTTGATAATTTAAATTATCAATTCCCCATTTCAATCTAATTGCAAATTCATTAAAACTTCTTTTACTGGGTTAAAGAACTAATGTCATTTAAAACACAGTTCACGATAAACCCAAATCACATTCTATTTATTATCGGGTTAAAGAACTAGTGTTATTTAAAACACCGTTCACGATAAACCCACAAATGAATTCTATTTAAAATCTATTTCGAATCCAACTTATTAATTTAAAATAAATGGGTTTTTATTTTAGTTCAAAACTAGTTCATTTCGATAAAAATCTATTTTTATCTTTTCAAACATGGTGTTTTTAATCCCAATTTTTCCCAAATCATTTCTTATGATTTTACACAAATTATTACTATTTTTAATAATTTTATCAAGGCCCGTACAGTCGATTTCCATCAACGGCCATCGAACTGCACTTACAGCGACCTTTTCCAAATTTGATTTGGACGTATCTCCAAATCCAACCGTTAGATTTCAAATTTCTAATATTCGTTAGAAAGCACTTTTCGATACGAACCCAATGGTTCCGTTTTTAGGAGAATCCGACGGTCGGATCTCCCGTAATGTCCGTTCGAAGTTAATGGTCGAAATTCGCGAACTGCCGCGGCGCGGCGCGTTCTGTTCAGGCCATTATATTATATATAATAAATATTTCGTCGATTTCTATTTAAAACGAATTTTATAAATCATTTTAAATTCGTTTCAAAAACAATTTCAACTTCTATTTCAATTCAAATCAAAATTGAATTCTTCCTTATAAATTCGTTTTAAAACTCATTTCTATTCAATTCAAATTTCAATTCAATTTGAATTCATTTCAATTCGTTTTCAATTCAATTCGAATTCGTTTTCAATTCAATTGGAATTCGTTTTCAATTCAATTTGAATTCGTTTTCTATTCAATTCAATTCTTTTCTATTCAATTTAATTCAAATTTCATTTCAAACTATTCGATTCAAATTCATTTTGGTTTTCTATTCAATTCAAATTCATTTCGTTTTCTATTCAATTCAAATTCATTTCGTTTTCTATTCAATTCAAATTCATATTGGTTTTCTATTCAATTCAAATTCAAATTTGTTATATATTCAATTGAAATCAAATTCGTTTTCTAATCAATTTAATTCAAATTTCATTTCAAACTATTCGATTCAAATTCATTTTGCTTTTCTATTCAATTCAAATTCATTTCGTTTTCTATTCAATTCAAATTCATATTGGTTTTCTATTCAATTCAAATCCAAATTTGTTATATATTCAATTGAAATCAAATTCGTTTTCTAATCAATTTAATTCAAATTTCATTTCAAACTATTCGATTTCGAAATCACTTTTCAGTATTCATTTTAAAATGAAAAAAATCGATATGAATATCGTTCACGTCAAAATGGCGTCAATCTAATCAACACGGCTTCGTATATTTCTATTTTCAAATATTCTATTCCAAATATTTCTTTTTCAAATATTTCCTATTCAAATATTTCCTATTCAAATATTTCTATTTTTAAAATATTTCGTTCAACACATGACTAATCTCAACAGATGAGTACTGTCAACACATGAACCTTTATTTTATAATATTCTTTATTTTCTAAATTGGAATGAGGCCCAATCAATCACCATATAATATTAATTATATGGATTTTCATACATCACACGTATATAATAGCATTGAAAAATAATCAACCATCAACCAAAGTGCACTACACTATATAAGCATTAAATATAGATATCTAATGCTTATAACAGCCTGTCAATCAGTCGATCGACATATTTAATCAATCAGGATGAGTGAACTTCAAATTTCATCCCAACACCCGTGTAGGGTTTCAAACAATCGAACACAGATTTTATTTGTGCAGTTGGGTGATGTGTAAAATTTATCGTCCCAATCAATGTCCTTCAAATAGGTGTACATAAACAAACCGTCCGGTTTGTAAATGAATATTTTATTTTATTCACTTCCACGTTGAAAATTATATTTTTAACGATAAAATATTTTATTTCAGCACATGAATTTCTATTCAGTTCATTTACAAAATAAAAATGATATTTTTATTTTTCTAACTTATTTTAGGAAATTTCGGCGGCATAACGGCACGATACTAGAAACGGGACGAGACCTAGCCTTATCCCCGGTCTAGTGAAGGCCCACGCCATTCACACATCAATCAAATCCATTCATTTCACCAAACAATTCAATTCAAACCAAATAAACTAACCAACTACATCCAAACAATTTAACAAACAAGTCATCCATGGTTTGTGGATGACGGGTGTTGGGTGCTGTTAAGCACCGTCTGCATCCTAGTATATATATAACTAGAAAAAGAAATTGAAGAGTGAGAAGTTCTCACCGAAAGCTATCCCAACTTCACGACACTTCATTTATAGAAATCTTCATCGTTCTCGCCTTTTTGTCATCTTCGTTGCCCGTATTCACTACATATATAATAATCGAATTTTTACTTCGCTATTCAATATATAAAAATCGAATTTTTACTTCGTTATTCAATATATAAAAATCGAATTTTTACTTCGCTATTCAATATATAAAAATCCTATTTTTATAATCACGCTATATGGATAAAATTCCTATTTCCACACCGCTACTATATAGATAAAAATTCTATTTTTACATCGTTATCATATAGATAAAAATTCTATTTTTACATCGCTATCATATAGATAAAAATTCTATTTTTACATCGCTATTCTATATATAAAGATCTCGCCTTTTCAACTATAAAGATTTCGCCTTTTCAAATATAAATATTATAAAAATCTAATTTTTACTTCCCCGCCTTTTATAAAAATCATATTTTTATTATTAAAAATCACTTCTTTTTCCTAGCTAATGAACGAATAAAAATCTTTCTTTTATTTCGATAAAAATCATAGCTTTGCTTTAAAATAAAAATCATGTTTTTATTTTCACTTCTATATAGAAATCACGCCTTTCTCCATTTAAAAATATCGTCTTTCTTCCTTTAAAATCTAATCTTTTCTATTTTAAACATCTCCTCTCTTCTATATATTTTTTTAAAAACTGAAAAGTATATATAAATGAGTGAAAGAACTTACAGTGTTCGAAAGGAGGAAAGGGAAGGGAGATGGTGACTGCGGCTACTGGGGTGGCCATCGGCGAGGTAGTGGCGGCTAGGGTTTTCGGGGGGCTTCGAATCGGCAGCAGCGCATAGGGTAAGGGGGTGCTGCGGTCGAGGCAGAGGAGGAAGAAGGTGAAGCAGCGGCGGTAGCAGCACAGGAGGGGGGGGGGGCGGATCCGTGCCAGAGGCGGCGGTGGGCATCGTCGTCGATGACGAGGGGGGCGCTCGATCGCTTGGGGTTTTTGATTTTTTTCTCTCTTTTTTTTCGTTTCTGATTCGAACTGAAGGGGGGGGGGGGCAGAAATTATAGAAGGAGAAGGGGAGAGGAAAGTTTTATTTTTATTTTTTATTATTTTTAATTTCAAAAAGTTGACTTTTACATACGACCTCTAAACGAGGCCCACCGCCTGTGGTCCATAGCGTTTTACCCCCATTCTGAACACAATCGGATATGTATCGCAAGCTGATTCGATCGTTTCGATCAGTTTATGTTAAAATCAACATATAACTCTATATATTGAATTTGAACGCGCATTTCAATTTACTGGGGTCACATACTAACTTTATAAATCCCAGAAAAATATTTTCTAGCTTCGTATTGACGATACAGTCCTAACAAAACTAGTTTTGTCGAATTCTGAGACCGTTGGAAAAATGGCCATTTTCCAGTCGATTAAAATCAACTGAAACTGGTCAAACGCGTTTTCCTTTGCCACGCTCACATATTGATTCGAAAAATTATGAAATTTAAAACCTAAAAATAATTTGACATCCCGGATCCAACAAAAGTGGTTTCGTCAAAATCCGAAGTCATTTGCAAAATGGCTATTTTTAAGGGCCGAAATTCCATAGCGACTATTCAGAATTTTCAACTGGACGTTTCTTTTGATTCCCGCTATGAAATTTTGATTTCCCGGATTCGTTGGAAAGATATTATCAAATAGATCCTATTACTTTTGGTTTCACTAAAATCCGGATTGTTTTGCACCCGGTACGTTCAATTGAAGTTTGAAATCAAATTATCGAACTACCGCGCCATTTTCAATTCTATTTATAATTATATAAAATTATTTATATTCTAACGACGATGCGTATAATATATACGTTCGATTTATATTCAAAATAAATTTCTTGTCTATATTATTTAAAATAATCTATTTTAAATGTTCAAACTTCGCTAAAATTGCCAAAATAAAAATTTTAAAGTGGCCCAGATTTTCCGGGTTACAATTTCACTATTATTCGATTGATCGTATTAGATTATGTTCAAAATGAGTGTTGGGGTTGAATATCAGTTTCAGTTGTGAACGTATATTCAAGAGTGAGATTACCACGCAAGATTTGATAATTTGAATTTTCTAAGTTATGAATACTTACATTTTTGAATAAATATATAAACAAGTTGGTGTTTGAATTGTAAACAATTTAACTTATTTTAATAAGGCTTAGCAGACCCAATGGAAATAAACCTGTTTATTTTATTTTATATTTGATGGTTAAATCACGGACTATCAAATCTGGACCTTTCCGTTATCGTTTTCGAAGAGACCGGAATCTAAATTCCACTTCGATTCGATATATACATTTCAAGTCAGAGATTATTGAATATCATAGAAGATGGAGTTATGCAAGGGTTATTCTGTCAATCCTAGGTAGAAATTGCCTAAGATGGATTTACAGAATAGTGCCTTCGGTTTGTCCAGTCCCAGGACAACTTGTATGGACGAGTGTTTGACAAAGTATGCCTAATAAATTGCGTAAGTTGATTTCTTCAAACGTATTTACGTTGGTAGCGGAGGAATTCGTTTCTCTTAGCCTTATACCCGTGGTATTTTTGGGGAAATCAATTTGTGATTTGGCGGGTTTGACAATGTGGCATTCAAAGTGAATGAAGACATGTTATATCCAAAAGTAAGCTCAGCCTCAAGCCTCACAACCAGGAAATGAAAAAAATCGGGCAGGCAGCATGGCTATGTGGGTCGTTCTCATTAGGGTGTATTGTCACCTTAGAGAAATTCATTTTACTTCTTAAATCTTTCGATGTTGTCCCTTTCGGGAAACGGTGGTTAGCTCCCAACCGTTGGTGACAATATATTCAATACACTCAAGCGAAATGAGTGGTCGGTCATGTGTGGGCCGGGTTGCAAGACGTTCTTATTGAACCAAGTGTTTTCCCTTCTAGAGATACACTGTAACACCCCACCTCCATTAAGGTCACTCACAAAGGGAATGCCTTAACTTTGGTGGAGCGTTTTAGTGGACAGAACAGAAATTTACAAGACAGATAAACAATACTTGAGAAATTATAAATTTATTACAGCGGAAAACAGAAATCAGTTTGGTTACATCTTTACCAAAAACTCAAGTACATAAATATCAGTCTTGTTCAGAAAAATCATCAGAGTACAAAACTTTAAAATCATAATCCCCACAGAAGCTGCCATAAGGAGTCAAGCCATACTTTAAGCACTCTAAGTACTTCAAGCAGAAGAAATCCGGATCAAGCTAAAGTATTCGCTCCTTGGAAAACCTGGGGGGAAACGGAAGAAAAGGGGCGAAAACAAGCAAGGTCAGACATAAAGTCTGGCAAGTCCAGTGACTTTCAGCATATGAACAGATAATAATAATCATGGCATGCAAATAAAACTGGATGAGGGATAACAGTAACAAGAGCAGCAGATGTACTTAGGTTAAACAGAAGAAACAGAATAATATTACTTTTCATTTCTCTGCACTAATACTAGTATAACAGGATTAGGTGTCACCCTAATGTCTAAACTGAAGCAGAAACAGGAACAGAATAATTTCCATAGAAACAGAATGCTAATAATGGGCCTTTACCACCCTAATAGAAACAAACAGAAGCAGAATGCTGATAATGGGCCTTTACCACCCGAACAGAAACAGACAGAAACAGAATGTTAATAATGGGCCTTTACCACCCGAACAGAAACTAACAGAAACAGATTAATCCCTACGGAAACAGAATGTAGAATTAGGTGTACACTAGTAAATGGGCCTTTACCACCCGAATAGACGGTACCACGCAGACAGGTGTTGCCACCCAACAGAACTAAGTGTATCCTAAAACCCTACCCCAAGCGATCGGCTCCCTAATACATAAATACCCTGTGTCGGCTCCACAATAGGGTGTATCACCCCCTAAAGCGATAACCAATTGGCACAGGCCTATTTATAGATGTCACGGCGTCTTACATACTCAGAGGCAGACCGGGATCCATGCACGCACATGACCCGGTTGGAACGCACCATCAACACCCCTCGCCGTTATCAGAATGAACCACTTATAATTAGTTCAGTAAGCGTGCCCGGACCCTACCTACGGTTGGGTCAAAGTTTGATACCAGAAAGGGTTACTGACTAATATGGGTCCCAAACAACAGATGACACAAGTAATTCCCCTCCTAACCTTGTGTCCCCAGACTAACAGATTTCATATTAACTTGTTTACAAGTTCAGACATACAGAATTCAGATCAACTAGTTCACAGATCAGACAAGTTTTCAGACTAACGGATCAGATATACAGATTTAACAGAGTTGCAGATTTGTCAAACTTTGTAATTGGGCCTACAGATTCACGAAGCGGGTTTGTTAAATTCATTAGTCCAATTGGTTCAACCCTATCCACCCAACACGTTTTAGACATCATTTTTATCCCAGATTTGCATTAATTAATTACTAATGCACAGACCTCTCACATTAGGTCGGTAGCTTGTGGCCGCTAGATATGCCGGGCGGTTCCGGGCAGACTTCTGCAACAAGCCAGACCTAACCTCGTGTCTAAGCATATTTTAGTTATGCCTACGACCTCTCTCATTAGACTGACAGTTTGCGGTCGCTGGTTAAGCCGATTGGTTCCGGGCAGGCTTCTACCACAAACAGAGTCTAACCTCGTGTCATAGCCAATTCATTCCAATACAGATTTTTCAGATATCAGACTAATTCTGTATATTTAACAGATTAAACTTCTGTACAGGTTACAGCAGCTTATTCGAGGTTCTATTAACAAGTTTTGTTCAATTTTAAGTCGAGCCTACAAATTCACATACTTCAAATTTCAGCATTTCAGTTCTAACAGATTACGTCATTCAACATATTAAACGGATAACAGATCTTGTAGATTAGGCTATTTAGCAGATTTAGCAGATAAGGCAAGTTAACATAATTAGCAGTTTAGGCGATATAACAGAACTAGCAGAATTAGGCAATATAACAGATTTAGCAGATAACAAGTTTATCAGATTATATACATATACATATATATATCATATCTTGCCTAATCATAAATTTAGCCTAAACTCACTTGCCACATATGCTCCTAATCAAACATTACACAGTACAGAATATTCTCCATAAATCACGATAAACAATATGAATTATGCCAGATGGTAGCCTATAATGCCAGATATCCAAAAACCCTTAGTTAGGCGCATTCTCATTAATAGTTATCCTATTTTTGTATAGGTCTTTACGCCTAAGTCACATATTCCTTTTTCAAGTCATGAATTTTTACATAAAAGAATATGTCCCAAAAATCTAGATTTTTAAACTATAACATGTAGTATGTCCTCAACATGCATTGTCACTCATGCATAACATGTTGTAAATTATCTTTAAACTCTAACATCAGACCTTGATTTAAGACATGCATTATGCCCCCAAGTTTCAAGTTGTCCTATAATTCCCCTTCTCCCAAATCACAGATTGTCATACCTAGTATGAACAGATCTAGATCTAACATATGTTTATTTCTGAAGTTAAATACAGATCTAGATTACAACATGTACTATGTATCTAAATTAGTTTCATGTTTACGGTTAAATCTACGCCCGAATCCCAAGTCATAAGTCCAATATATTTTATGCCTCAATCTCAAGTCATATGTTAAATATGCCACATGTCCAATTATATGCCACTGGTTTTATGTCATGTCCTCGAATCAGTCCTGTCCAATTATGCATCAATCATTATTTGTCCCAAACATTTTAACGTTCGTGCGTTAATCTCTTATGAGATGAGGCGCAGGCTCGTAGTAGCCTGGCTATAGAACAGAAAGAAGAAAGAGATACAGAATAAGATAGATCTAAACAGAACAGAACAGTCATAACCTCAAATTCAGATTTACAGTTCATGTCACAATCATAATTAACGTTTATAGCGGAAAATAACTGTACTTGCCTTTCGTGGTTTTAAGAAAGGATAATAAACTAGTGTTGATGCAGAAAGGCTGATTTGTTGTTGAAGCTCTAAACTTGGATTTGAAATTTGATTTAGCTTCTAATTCTATTCAGGTTGGAAGAAGATGCATCCGTCCAAGTTTTGATTCCAGCAGGGTAGCGACGCCATTTTTATTTTTAATTAGAACAGAGGCAGAATATAGACAGAATGAAATTGTGTAGAGAAAATAAGGCTAGGGGGTTGTTTATATAGGATTAGGCGGACAAATCTAGACAGAAAACGAGTCTAAATACATCAGAATGCATCAGGTTCAGAAAGTGGGTTTCGGGAGCAGGTCGACACTATGGTCGACCTGGTCCCCCCCAGGTCGACACTATGGTCGACCTGGCCCTGGGGAGGTCGACTACCCAGTCGACCACCCAGTCGACCTGGGTCCTAGGCGGGAAATTTCCCGCCCAGCCTCCTTTTGGGTTTGAATTCGAATTCGAATTTCGAGCTGTTTTCGATTCTGAAATTCTCTGAAACTTCGGAGGGCCATATCTCCCTCATACGGACTCCGTTTCTCGAAAACTCGGACTCATTTCCAAGCAGAATTTCGATACAAACGCAATGGCGCAACCCGTTTCCCTTGATTCTTATTTTAAAAATCAATTATTCTTTTATTTGTTACTTATACGATCACAGAAAATACGGGGTGTTACATACACTATCGGCAGGTGGTTCCATACATTGTCATAGTCGGAATCCAATCTCCAATAAGCGGCCGCGATTTTGATTGTATACTATATATGTGGAGCGTGAGATGCAAGCGTTCTGCTAGATTGCTATTTATTTGTATTTAGACACTATTATAATATCGAAATAAGATATTGATTTCAAAATGTTTTGGGTTATCATAAGGTAAAAACCATCCGTATTTATGTATGGATAGGTCTTATGATTATCTTTTCTTTCAAAAGGTTTTTTGAAAGTAAAAATCAAGCTATTTTTAATTGTTTACTCACACCAGTCCCATGACTGACCCAAAGTTTATTCTTCCATGTTTTCCCTAAACTCTTGGGTGCCCAAATTTGTACGGGCAGCCAAGCAGTTCAGGTTTTACAGATTTATCTTGAGGAGCTCGGAGCAGGAGGCTTTAGTACTAAATATATTAAGTTTATTCCGATGTTTTGTATATGTAATGTACTCTGATGATGTATGTAAGTTCAAATACAGTTTGTATTTCTAATGATTATTTATATATTATATTTTATTTCGCTGTGATTGTGTGATTTTGTGTTGTTGTTCAGTTCGATCTTCTATTTATTTTCTTCTATTCTAATTTTTTTCTATCTTTCTATTCTTATCCTCTAACTTTCTTTCTATTAATGATTCGTATTTTCGTGCAATTTGGGTTGGACGTGAGTTGTATTCAGTCAATTCAAATGATACGGATTTGCGGATCGTTACATATATTCTGGTACTCCGATGTAAATTGTTGTAATAGCAATGAAATATTCTTCTGTTTATGTTTTGATTTGTTGTGTTCTCAACTCAATCCATTTAAAAATAGTCCCTTTCAATTAAATGACGTTTAGGTCATTTAACTACACTGACGCTGTTTTTATTCAAATTTGAATTTGACATTTCTCAAAATCCAGCCGTTGGATATCAAATCTCATATACTCATTTGAATGCTCTTTTCGATATGAACCCGTAGATTCTGGCTTCAGAAGAATCCGACGGTCAGATCTTCCGTGACGTCCAATCGAAGTTAATGGTCGAAATTCGCGAACGGTCGCGGCGCGAAACGCTCAATTCGAACCATTATAATATATATAATATATTTTATATATCGTTGATTTCCATTCATAACGTATTTTATAAAAACATTAATAAATTCGTTTTAAAATGATTCCAACATGCTTTTCAATTTTTAAACCCAAAATTGAATTTTCCATATCATTATTGTATCATAATAATAATCTTTCCAAAATGTTTTATTTTGAAATCCATTTCCTTTTCATATTCGTCATAAAATGAATAAAATCGATTTAAAATCCGTTAGAGTTAAAATGGCGCAAATCTACTTAACTCGGCTGTATATATTTAAATATACTCATGCCCAACCAAAATCGGACATCAAAACCATATTTTGATTCTTACACTGAATATTAGATTAAAATATTCGTTTATCTCCAAATTGGAATAAAGCCCAATCAATTACCATATAATTTTAGTTATATGAATTTCATACATCGCATGTATTCAATAATGATAATAAATAATCATCCAACATCCAATCCAAACAATAACCAGAGTGCATTCTACGACTGTATAAGCATTAAATGCATAAATAAATAATGCTTACCACAGTTTATCAGTCTATCGATTGGCATACAACTAATCACAAGGGAGACGTGTGATCATAATATCATCCCCAGACACGTGTGGGGTTTTCAACCAACAAACAATAATAATTATTTGTGCACTTGGGTGATGTGTGAAAATTATCAACACAATCGATATCACAAAAATAGGCGAGCATAAATAAGTCGTCCGACTTGTAAATGGATATGTAAACTTATGTTTTTACTATCCAATAAATTATTTTATTTATCGTAGTTATAGGCTAAAAATAATATTTTTAGCTAACTAAAAATTTCTAATGCTTTTTAGAAAATTTTGGCAGTATAATGGCACGATACTAGAACCAGAATAAGGTCTAGCCTTATCCCTCGCCTAATGGCTCGCGCCATACACAAACCAATTCTAATTCAATTCAAATAACAATACACATCAAATTCAACCAAACAATCACTCAATCCAAAAATCAACCAAACATCCATGGTTTTAAACAAAAAGTAGCGTTAGGAGCTACTAAGCCCCATCTGCAACCTAGAATATATTTACCCGTAAAGTAATTTGAGTGAGAAGGAGTTCTCATGTTGGGCTTCCCCTTCGCCATTCTTTGATTGTCAATCTTTAATTTTTCCAGTAATCCAGCCTATCTATTTTATAAATAACATACGTATGTTAAAAATGATATTTTTATCGCACTAAAAATATTTTCATAGCATGACTATTTTATATAATTCATATGTAATCTAAAAATCATATTTTTATCTTTTTAAAAATTATATCATACATACGATAAAAATCCTATTTTATCTAACTAAAAATACTTTCATTTATACAATAAAAAGTCATATTTTTATCTAACAAAAAATATTATTTTTATACAGCTAAAAATCATATCTTTAATAAACTAAAAGTCATATTTTTACATATGTAAAAATCAGATTTTTATATAACTAAAAATCTTATCTTTACATAACTAAAAATCGTATTTTTGTACGAGTAAAAATCATTTTTCTACAATGAAAAATCATATTCTCCTACAATGAAAAATCATATTTTCCTATAATGAAAAAAAATCATATTTTTCTAATCTAAAACTAGAAAACGTACAGAGTTTTTTTTTTCTAGGGTTGTCATCACCGGAGAAACCGGAGGCTGCTGGAGGTGGAGCAGGGTTCGCAGCTCGCTGTAATGGGGTGGAATGGGGCTGTCGAATTGTAGAAGGAGAATGGGGAGGTGCTGGTCGCTGCGTCGAAGGGGGTTGCTCGCTTGACCGGCACAGGTGGCGGGGGTAGGTGGAGGCACGGTTTCAGGTGGAGGCGCGGTTTCAGGTGGCATCGACTGGGGCTGTGGGTTGGTGCGACGATCGATGGAGTGGTTCACGGTGTTCTTGATTGATGGGGGGAAGGGGGGATGGGAAGCAGAGTATATGGAGATGGCGGAGGAGGGAGACGGACGGGGGAGCGATGGCGGCGGGTGGAGGGGCGCGAAGGCCAGGGCGCAGTGGTGGCGACGATCTCCGTCGCCATTTTCCTCAATCAAGGATAAAAATTAGGTTTTGGGAAAATGGAGAACGGGGAGGGGGGAGGGGTTCATATGCAATTATATATATATATTTTTGTTTATTCTCAAAAAATAGTTGACTTTTAATTCAAACTCCAAACAAGACCCAATGACTTTCGCCTTATACTAAATACCCCCATTTCGAATTCAATGGGATATGTTTCGTAAGCCAATACGGCTATTTCGATAGGTTTTTATCAAATTTAAAATATTAAATAATATACCTTTTAAATTTGAATTCAACGTACGTTTTAATTTACCGGGGCCACATAATGACTCCAAAAATTCCAGAAAAATAAATCTCGCTATGTTTTGTTGATACGGTCTCATATGAACTAGTTTCGTCGAATTCTGAGCTCGTTTGCAAAATGGCCTTTTTCCAGTCGATTTAATTTATAACTGAAACTGTAGGTGCCTTTAAATTTACCACGCTCACATATTAATTTCAAAAATTATGAATCTTGAAATCTAGCAACAATTTGACATTCCGAATCCAATAAAAGTGGTTTCATCGAATTCGGAGGTCGTTTGCAAAATTTTCATTTTTAAGGGCTTATATATTATTTATAAATCGAATTTTTAAATAGGTGCGTTTTTTAGAGGTCCCTATTAAGTTTCAAAATATAAAAAAAACCCGGTCATAAACTTATTGTAAATTAGGTCCCTATTTTCTGAAAAGTCATCAAAAAAATATAAAAAAAATATAAAAAAATCACGCTAATTCGTATTTAAATTAAACATGTACTCGCCCAAAAATTCAGATCATAATAAAATCAAAACATGCATCAAAATCAAAAAAATACAGAAAACAACGAAAAATGCAGTAATCTGCATCAAATCATGCACATATTTGGAATACTTGCATTCATCTGTGCAAGTATTCCTCTGTTATATTTTTACATGCAATACTTGCATACATGTGTGCAAGTATTTCAAATAGTTGCATACATGTATGCAAGTTTCTGCACACATTTTATTTTCACATGTAAATACTTGCATACATGTGTGCAAGTATTTCAAATAGTTGCACACATGTATGCAAGTTTCTGCATACATTTTCAACTAAAACAGCTTCAGAAATAATTGCATACATGCATGCAACTATTGGCAAAAGTTGCATACATGTATGCAACTATTTGCAAGTTTTTAAATTCACAATACATCCCTGTGATGTTTTCTCTGTAAACCCGCCCCCTATTTTAGCTGCCGCCTGGAATCTTCCGCCTGCCACTTTCCATACCTCCGCCTCTTTCGTTTTCTGTCCAAATTTTCAGGCGCTATCACTTAAAAAATAAAAAAATTTCTAAAATCTATAAATATTCTCGGAAGTCCACAGAAATTAAAAAAAAAAGTTGCATAAATGTATGCAACTTTTACGAATAGTTGCATACATTTATGCAACTATTCGAATACACATGCATATGTTTATGCACTCCTGTTTGAAAAATTGCATACATGTATGCAGTTTTTCTATATAACTGCATACATGTGTGCATATATGTCAAAATATATGCAAACGTGAATAAGTTGCACGTAGGTATGCAGTTTTTAAATAAATGCATCAACAGATGCATGTTTTAACAATATGTGCATACATGTATGCATTTATACTGCAGTTTTGACGCAGATTTGAAATAAATGCATACATGTATGCAACTAATCGATTTATATGCATGTTTTGATGCAATTTACTGCATTTCGTTGATTTTCTGTATTTCATGATTTTGACGTTGTTTTTAATGTTTTTTTGATCTGATTTTTTTCACGATTATTTGATTTAATTAATTACGAATTTACATGATTTTTTTATATTTTTTTTGTATTTTTTTGATGAATTTTCAAAAAATAGGGACTAAATTTACAATAAGTTTATGACCGGGGGTGAGCCTAATTAAGTTTCGTTTTAGGGATGTGTGCCTAATATTCACTTTTTAAATCCTGGCGTAATTTATGACAAAATTATATTAGAAATAACTTTTAAATTGGCTCTGAAATTTTGCGTTGTTACATTCTTCCCTTCTTAAAAAAATTTCGTCCCCAAAATTACTAAGGCAAGATAAATGCTATAAACCCACCAATTTTTCAAAAACTCTCTTAGTTGAAACTCAACATTTCATACTCCTACAACTTTAGTTCCACACAAAACTTTTTAGTTTTGAGGCAAACCATTAATTTTCCATTCCTATTTCAAAATCCATCAAATTGAACCCAGTTTGAAAATCATCTCTTTCAGCTTACAAAATTTTCAAAAGTTTTGAAATTTTTTCTAACTTCCTAAATTTTTGGAAAATTTGGGCAAAGTCTCCCCTGTACGGAGGACCTTTTGCAATATGACAAATGAGTGAAAATGTATACACTGACCCACACGATCGGAAAACAGTTCATATATCCTATTTTGATATTTTTGCATAGGCATACCTTATATAAACGTTATTTAAGTGAGTATGCTTTGCATATACGCAATTTATGAACCCAAAATCAAGCCAGGCAATTCCACGTACATGTAGCTACTTAATTTAAATGCATAAGTCTCATATTATTAAGTTTCAGTAACTTCCATTCATTTAAATGGTTAAACACATAGATTCATTCCCAAGCAAGCCATATCATGTAAATTTAGCACGTACATGCTAATACAATTCCCAACATTTAGTATATATGTCATTTCATTCATATTACACATCATATATACTCACATTCAATTTATTCGAATGATTTACAATCAATATATATGCATTCAATTCATATTCCATTCATAAGCATTCAAATTCATTCAAGTTGATTCTAAATCAATTTATTCACTTCATTTATGACAAATGAATTTTTTTCTATGTATATTTGGTGTCATTCAGTTAATAAAATAGCTACTTATATTTCTGGCGACATTTTAAATTGATTTCAAACCAATTTATCGATTTCAATCCATTTAACTTTCTTAAGTTAAATTTAAATTCCAGAATTCAAATTCAAGGGTTTTTATTTCAAATCCTTTAGAAATCATATAAATACACGTATATTTATTACTATTTCAAATTCAGAACATTTGAATTTTTACAAAACAACTTGTTTTATGAAATAAATTTCAATTGGAAATTTTTATTATGGTTGGATTCTATTGCTTAGAAACTCAAAATGAACACGGATGATGCGGTAGTCATCATTAGAATTATTTTCCAACTACTGAAGTGAGTGCAGTGCTTTATCACTGTAAAATCCATCCAAAATGATTTTTTTTTTCAAAAATCCTTCAAAAACAAAGCTATATTATTTTAATATACTTCAGAAAATATTTTTACAACTTCCCCGGATTTAAATTCCAAATTCTACTTTGAATCCAATTTTAGTTCATCTCATTTGTATATGTTATCCTTACACAAACTATATTTGGTTATATATAACCATTCCAATGATTATAATAACAACCAACACATCTATATATTATAATAATTTCAAAAAATTATTCCGCTTATATCCAAATAGAATCTTAGATAAAATTATTTTATTTACTCACTTTAAAACAATATTACGTCGAATTTCTCTGTTCAAATGTTTAGAAACTCTTATCGATGTCATGGCGTCCCACGATTCGACTAGAATTCATAAGCCACTTAGCAGATAAGCAAACATAATATAAAACAATTTTTATATCAACTAACAAATATGCTCTCATATATATACACTCAAACTTATCTAGGGTACTACCCTATGTCAATGAGTGAGCCACCACCAAAGCCTAGGCATTCGCCCAACCCAAGCTCAATACCAACTGCAATGGCCCGACAAAGACCGTTCGAATCCCGCATACGCTAACTCTGAGCATACAAAACGTCATTACAAATAACAGAAGATTTTTATAAACATCATAATAATGTTACATCAGAGTACAAAATATATCAGAGTATATCGAAATATAATACATCGGAAGATTTATTTACAGTAAATGTAGTACAATGCACATCGGAAAATCAATAAAGTAAACACAACAGAAGACTATAATGCTCTGGACACAGCTTTAAGCTTCAATCCAGAATCCTGCTCAAAATAAGTATCTACAAAACAAACTACTCGACTGCCCGTGTGGAAAATAGGGGAACCCGAGTTTGTAAGGGAAAAGCAAACTAGGAGTCAGTCATGGGACTGGTGTGAGAAACTCTAAACGGTTAAAATTAACTTATTTAATAATTAGACAAATCACAAGACCACGCCACTAACGCGGAATGGGTTTATCCCCATGAATGCCAGTGTATAAACAACAATCAGTAATAGAGATAAGGATCTACTATGCATCAATCAACATGCAATATCCCAATCTACCCATTTAGATTAATCATCACACTTAGATTTTCCAAATCCAATTCAATTTACAGAAATTATTCCTTTGGACTTTATTTCCCGATTTCTATTTCAAATAATTTGAAATACATATCTAGATTTTATATCAAAGTAGATTTCATTTCTGGATTTCAAACCAAAATCTTTGGAAATATGAATTCCAAAACATAACAATGCATACAAACAAGTATGCAACCAAATACCGGGCTCCCCTCAGACAAGGCAAAGGGAACTGTAATAACCCGCAAAATCTGGGCCAGTTTAATTTTTTTATTTTGGCAATTTTAGCGAATTTTGATTATTTAAAATGAATTATTTTAAATAATATCGACGAGAAATTTATTTTGAATGGAATTAGAACGTATATATTATATACGTCGTCGTTAGAATAATAAATTTATATATAATTATAAATAGAATTGAAAATGGCGCGGTAGTTCGATAATTCGATTTCAAACTTCAATTGAATGTACCGGGTGAAAAACAATCCGGATTATAGTGAAACCAAAAACATTAGGATCTAATTGATAATATCTTTCCAACGAATCCGAAAAATCAAAATTTCATAGCGGGAATCAAAAGATATGTCCAGTTGAAAATTCTGAATAGTCGCTATGGAATTCAGGCCCTTAAAAATGGACATTTTGCAAACGACCTCGGAATTCGACGAAACCAGTTTTGTTGGGTCCGTGATGTTAAGTTATTGCTAGATTCCAAATTTCATAATTTTTCGAATCAATATGTGAGCGTGGCAGAGGAAAACGCGTTTGACCAGTTCCAATTGATTTTAATCGACTGGAAATTGGCCATTTTTCAAACGGTCTCAGAATTCGACGAAACTAGTTTTGTTAGGACCGTATCGTCAATAGGAAGCTAGAAAATATTTTTCTGGAATTTTTCTAGTTAGTATGTGATCCCGGTAATTTGAAATGTACGTTTAAAATTCAGTATAGTGATTTAAATGTAAATTCAACGGAAACTATTCGAAACGATCGAATCAGCTTGCGATACATATCCCATTGTGTTCGGAATGGGGGTAAAACACTATAGACGACAGGCGGTGGGCCTCGTTTCGAGGTCGTATGTAAAAGTCCACTTTTTATTAAAAAAAATAAATATCTCTCCCCCCTTTTTACTCTGGCCCCCCTCCCCCCTCTTTTATTTCAGAGCAGAAAACGAGATTAAAAAAAAAAAGAACGCATCGACGATGTACGCTGCCCCCTCCATCGACGCCAGCGCCGCCGTAGCCTCGTCGAACGCCCCCACCTCCAATCAGGCGAGAAGCCCCCCCCCTTCGTTCGAATACCGCACACCCCCTTAAACCCTAATCCCCCAAATCGAGGAAGGCCACCTATGTAACAACCCGTATTTTCAATAACGGGTAATAATGTAAATCGAGGCAGAATTTAATTTAAAAATCTGAATCAAGGGAAACGGGCTATGCCATTGCGTTCGTCTCGGAAAAATACACGAAATAGAGTCCGAGTTTTCGAAAATCGGAGTCCGTATGACCCAGTTAAGGCCCGTGGAAGTTTTCAGAAATTTCCATAATTAAAAACAGATTTAAAATTTAAATTAAAAAGAAGGATTGGGCACAGCTGGCGTCAGCGGGAAAAATTCCCGCCAAGACCCCAAAGTCGACAGGCCTGTCGACAGGGGTCTAGGGGAGTCGACTGCCCTGTCGACAGCCCTGTCGACAGGGGGTGACCAGGCAGACTCGCCTGGTGCACCATTTCCGATTTGGGCTTGGTCTTGTGGCCTGGTTCTAGAGCATTCCGAAATCTGACGGGCCAAAATTCACCTAGGGTTAATCCTAGGGCTTAAAACACTCTAATTCCCTATAAATATACCCCTAATCCTACCCTAAAGCCTCATTAATCAATCTAGCAACTAAACTATGTCAAATTGAATCCTCAAATGGCCTCCACCTAAAAACCCTAGCCTCCATCTTCCTCAAAGTTTAATCCTATGAAGATATGATGATCATACAACCTTTTCTATGTTGTATGAATGCTTAATAACTTGCATACTTCATTAAGTTGCAAGCTTGATTTGCTAAGTTTGTGTTTTTGGGATTTTGCAAAAGGGTTTTCTTATTTGAAGCTTTGTTTTGGGTTTTCTAAAGGCTTCTTCATCTTATTTGGTGGATTTGTGACTTGTTTATATTAGTAAGCCCTCTTACCTTCACTTTACAAACTCTAAAGTTAATATGTGGTGAAAGTTGAGATTTATGTGAGTTTATTTGATTATGCATGCTTATGCGAACTCACTATGCCATGTTTTACATGTTTCATAAGTTATGCATGTTTATGCAAGTTCACCTTACCATGTTGTACAAGTTTTATGGATTATGCATGTTTATGCAAGTTCATCCTACCATGTTATGCAAGTTTTATGGATTATGCATGTTTATGCAAGTTCATCCTACCATGTTATGCAAGTTTTATGGGTTATGCATGTTTATGCAAGTTCACCTTACCATGTTGTACAAATTTTATGGATTATGCATGTTTATGCAAGTTCATCCTACCATGTTATGCAAGTTTTATGGGTTATGCATGTTTAAGCAAGTTCACCTTACCATGTTATGCAAGTTTTATGGGTTATGCATGTTTATGCAAGTTCACCTTACCATGTTATGCAAGTTTTATGGGTTATGCATGTTTATGCGAGTTCACTATGACATGATTTGCAAATCTAACATGTTATGCATCATTATTATGATATGTGAAGTTCATCATGTATGTTATGCCAAGTTACCTTTTATACCCTTATGCGTTATGACGAATATGTAAGCGATATAATGACGTTGGGGGGTTTTGGGTAAAACATAAAATACATGAAAATATAAGATTGGGAATTTACCTATTAAGTTAGGTCTACCCCTTGGGAATTTACCTATTAAGTTAGGTCTACCCAAGTATTTGTTAAACTTGTAATTGTGTTTTAAAAGTGGACATGACACTTAGAAAACATAAGTGTGGCCAACTCGAGGTTGGGTTGAGTTTGTAGCGTAATTCTACCCGGAACCGACCGGCTTAACTAGTGGCTACAAACAATAGGACCCAATGTGAGAAGTTGGTCATGTGGTGCCAAAACCCGAGGTTAGACTAAGTTGTGGTGTAAACCTACCCGGACCCGCCCGGCCTAACTAGTAACCACAACAAGGTCTAATGTGAGAGGTTAAGGTGCATTAAATTAATTAATGCCTCATGATTAGGGTTAAGTCAGAGTCCACTAATACTTAACCAATAATGGGGATGCGAGGATTAGATGGGGTTAAGTGGTTACACTTAACTAATTTAATCCATGATTAGTGAGGGGTTAAACCACACTTAACCCTCTTAGAAACCCTAGCAACGTGGTCTGTTCCAGCAGTAATCCCAGTTTGGTATCACCACAACCCTACAGCTAGGTTAGGGCGGGGCACGATTACTGGACGGATGTAAGCGACCAAAGCGACGGCTGAGTGGTACAGCGGTGCGGGTCCGGCGGGCTACGGACGTGCACGTAGTCTGATGTTGGACAAACTCGAGGCACGGGTACCAGTAGGTTTAGACTGTGCATTATTGCTTAGGTGTCTGGGGTTGACACCCGAGGGCTTGATACACCCAAAGGTGGACCCAGCGCAGTCTGACTACATCCATGTGGGCCGTATGGACACCAACACTGGACGTGTTAGGTTTATAGGGAGCCGATCGACTAGACCGTTGGGCTGGACCTTATACTAAGGTCACTTCATGTTATTGGGCCAAAGTTTGGGCTAAGGGATCAAGATCTGTTTCGTGGGTTTGCTAGTACACTGCGGTGCAAAGTTTAATCTCATCTATGTGATGTCACCTTTATCTATTGCCAATATGTTCATCTCAGTTTCCATCATGCTGTTAACTTTATTAGTTTATAGATTGATCGTAGTAGGGCTTACCAGTCTTTTTGACTGACCTGTTTTCTTTCGCTTCTTTTGTTCCGTTTCCCCCCCCCACAGGTTCTCAGGGAGGGGCTACATCTGCTTAGTGGATCTTTGGCTTGCTTGTTGGATAGCTCATGTATGGATCTGAGCTAGCTGTGGCTTATCTTTTATTTCTGGGGATTAGTACTGATGTTTCACCATGTATTTGGTTTCTACGTATCTAGACTTATGTTGTATTTTGGATCATGACATTTTGATACTATGTACTTGACTATGTTGGTTTTGTGAGATGATGTTGATGGGTTTTTATCTGCTACCGCTGCTTTACTTATATTTATTTTTATATATTATGTCTTGCGATATCTCTGTGCATGTTTACCTTCACAATAACGCCCCTCCAAAGCTAGTACATTCTAAGGAGTGATCCTAGTGGAGGTGGGGTGTTACATTTGGTATCAGAGCACAAGGTTAACAAGATTGAACAAAATTTTTGAAAAAAAAACCTTTTTGAAAAACTATTTTCAAAAACCTACTAAGTATTTTCCAAAATAAAGTCTAGATTATTTTAAGGCTAATCCCCAAAAAGCCACTAGCGTTATCCTTCGTTCCCTTGACCTAATCTTATCTTATCTTTCGTTTCAGTATGGCTGAGAATCTTGCCATCCCAGATGGAGTAAACGTACCACTCTGGTATAGGAGACTTCTAGACGCTAGGGCGGCAGCTGGCCCTGCAAATCCTACTCCCACTCCTCCTCCTGTAGTTGAGAATCCTCACCCTAATGTCCCTCCTCCAGTGGTTCCTATTCCCCCTCCCCCAGTTGCTGAGGCTCCTCTTCCTCCTCCTCCCCCTCAGCATCCTCAGGTTGAGTTCACGAAGGTTTGTAAAGACTTCAAGGCAATGGGAGGAAAAATTTCCTAGGCACGGAATCTTTTGTTGAAGCTAGGAATTGGCTGAAAGACACGGAGGACTTGTTTGCTATCTTTAGAATTGATGACGAGAGGAAGATCTTATTGACAGTATGGCTTTTGAAGGACGAAGCGGCCTATTGGTGGGAGGTCACCAATGGGACGAGGCCCGTAGAGACTTGGGCCGATTTGAGGGCTAGATTTGTGGCCAAGTTTCTATCCTCCGCTGAGGCGAATTTACAGATGGAGAAGTTCATTGCATTAAAGCAAGATGATATGTCGGTCAAGGAGTATGTTAACAAGTTTAATCAACTGGCCCGTTTTGGTTTGGACTTAGTGAACACTCCTGAGAAGAAAGCTCTCCGATTTGCTAGGGGGTTAAATGAGCCGCTGCAGGGTTTAGCAATGTCGCATATTCCGCATGGAGCTACTTTTGAAAGTTTGGTCGACATGGCTCTGCTTCAAGGTGATGGAAAGAAAGAGGTCAAGTCGGTTGATAACCAAGCAAAGAAGACTGATTCTCAGAGCAAAGGCAATCAAGGTGGTCAAAGCAGTCAGGGGAATCAGAGCAAGAACAAGAAGGGGAACAATAACAAAGGCAAGGGAAAGTGCAATTACTGTGGCATAGCTGGGCACTTTGCTAAGGATTGCAGGAAGAAGAAAAGGAAGCTTAGTGGTGGATGCTTTTCTTGTGGAGAGATTGGGCACTTTAGCAAGGAATGCCCGAAGAAGAAAGGGCAGGGTCAGACTCAGCGTGCTGGACCTTCAGGAGGGCAAGTTCATGCTCTCAATGCCGCTTCAGTTCCCGAGCGAGGTAGTGTTTCTGTTGAGAACCTTGTTTATGTTTCCGATCTTCCAGTTCGTACCTTGTTTGATTCTGGTGCATCACATAGCTTTGTTTCATCTGATCTTGTTGATAGTTTGCACCTTAGTACTAGCTTAGTGGATGATCCCGTTTGTGTTTCGAATCCCATTGGGGGTTCTGCTCATCTATCTATGATATGTGAGGATATGAGGATCTCTATACTTAGTGTAGAGTTCTTGTGTAGTGCGTATGTTCTTGGGTTCAGGGGATATGGATTGATCTTGGGCATGGATTGGCTGTCTAAATATGGAGCCATTCTGGATTGTGAGCATAGGGTTGTAAGGCTTGTGACTCGCCTGGGCAACACCTTAGAGATTTCATGCAATCCGAAGGATCCCGTCATGTTGTGCTATCTTGAATCTCTCGACTCGCCAGAGGAAACTCTTCAGTCTGTAAGAATGGTCCGAGATTATCCAGATGTTTTTGAAGAAGTTAAGGGGTTGCCCCCTAAACGAGAGATTGATTTTCGCATTTATCTGGTGGATAATGCTAAGCCTGTTTCTTTGCCCGTTCGGCATATGGCTCCGCGTGAAAGACGGGAGCTCAGCAAGCAAGTAAAGGAATTGCTTGAGAAGAACTTCATCAGACGAAGTATATCCGAATGGGGAGCGCCTGTGGTTTTTGCTACTAAGGCAGATGGTTCTCTTCGGCTCTGTGTGGACTATAGAGAGTTGAATAAGCTGACTAAGAAGAACAGACACCCATTACCGAGGATTGATGATCTTTTTGACCAGCTGGTTGGTGCTTCTGTTTTCTCTCAACTTGATCTTGCTACGGGTTTTCATCAGCTCAGAGTAGCTGAAGATAGTATAGACAAGACTGCATTCAGAACTCCAGATGGATTCTTTGAATGGCTTGTTATGCCGTTCGGTTTGACGAATGCACCCGCGTATTTTGTGGACTTGATGAGTAGGGTGTTTCGGGAGTTCTTGAATAAGTTTGTCGTGGTCTTTGTGGATGATATTCTGGTCTTCTCCAAGGATGAGGAAGAGCATGCGAGGCACCTAGTAGAGGTGATGGATACGCTCAGAGCACACCAGTTAAAGGCCAAGTTCTCCAAGTGCCATTTTTGGAGAAGGGAAGTCAGATTCCTTGGGCATATCGTATCCAAGCAAGGCTTAGCGGTGGATCCCGCTAAGGTGGTTGCAGTTCAGGATTGGAAGGCTCCAAGGAATGCAACCGAGGTGAGAAGCTTTCTAGGTCTTGCGGGTTTTTACCGGAAGTTCATCAAGGACTTCGCAAAGATATCCGCTCCTCTTACTAAGTTGACGAAGAAGAACCTAGTTTTTGCTTGGGATATGGATTGTGAGCTTGCTTTTCAGAGACTCAAGAGAGCCCTTACCTCTGCACCAGTTCTAGCTTTACCCGATGGTGGTAAGATATTTACCGTGTACACTGATGCTTGTGGCACGGGATTGGGCGCCGTTCTGATGCAAGAAGGCAGAGTTATATGTTTTGGTGGGAGGCAACTTAAGGTGCATGAGAAGAACTATCCCACTCATGATCTAGAGCTGGCAGCAATTGTGTATGCGCTTAAGGCATGGCGCCATTATCTTCTGGGAGAGAGATTTGAGCTGTATACTGATCATAAGTCTTTGAAGTATCTCTTTTCGCAGAAGGATCTGAACTTGAGGCAGCAGAGATGGATGGAGTTTTTGGCGTCTTATGATTTTGAGATATCCTATACCCCTGGCAAGGGGAATGTTGTAGCAGATGCGTTGAGTAGGAAAAGGTTGACACTAAGTCCTCTATTTGTTGAGATGAAGAATTTAGAGTTCTTGGCGACCTTTGATTTCTCTTTGGCAATGGAGTCGGTGACCGATTCTTTGGCATCGCTTGAGCTCAGGCCTACCCTTCTAGATCAAGTTGGGGCTTCGCAGAAGGAAGACCCTCAGATAATTGAGATCATGGATAAGCTGATTCGAGGGGAGACATCTAGTCACCTTGCTCGATATTCTATAGACGATAAGGGTTGGCTGAGGAGAGACGGAAGGCTTTGTGTTCCGATGGTAGAAGACTTGGTGAGGAAAGTTCTTGAGGAAGCACATCGCTCCAAGATGACTATACATCCGGGTGGAGATAAGATGTATAAAGATATGAAGCGCATTTTCTGCTGGCCTGGAATGAAGAAGGATGTGGCCGAATTTGTCTCGAGATGTGTTATTTGTCAGAGAGTAAAAGCTGAGTCGAAGAAGCCCGGTGGGCTATTGCATCCGCTAGAGGTCCCGCTATGGAAGTGGGAGAGCATTTCTATGGACTTTATTGATGGGCTTCCAAGGTCAAGGAGAGGGAATACGAGCATATGGGTCATTGTAGATAGGCTTACGAAGAGTGCTCATTTTATCCCAGTAAAGAGCAAAAGGACCGCATCTGGACTAGCATCAGTATATCTTCGTGAGATAGTACGACTACATGGAGTCCCTTCCAGCATAGTCAGTGACCGAGACCCCATCTTTACTAGTCAGTTCTGGAACAGTTTGCAGGAGGCTATGGGCACAAGGTTGAACCTGAGTACGGCCTATCACCCACAAACAGACGGCCAAACAGAAAGGATGAATAGGGTACTTGAGGACTTGTTGAGGCTTTGCATTCTAGATTTTGGTGGTACTTGGGAAGACCATCTTCCTCTTGTTGAGTTTGCATATAATAACAGTTATCAGGCGAGTATTGGGATGGCACCATTTGAGGCTTTATATGGGAGGCCGTGCAAGTCACCTACATGTTGGTGGGAGACTACAGATAAGCTTATACTTGGACCGGACATGATTAGAGATACATCCGAGAAGGTCGAGTTGATCAGAAGACGAATGAAGGCAGCCCAAGACAGACAGAAATCTTATGCTGATAAGCGGAGGTCTGATTTGGAGTTTGAGGTTGGGGATATGGTTTTCGTGAAGGTTTCTCCTTTGCGAAATGTGGTTCGGTTTGGAGCCGTGGGGAAGTTAGCACCGAGGTTTGTTGGACCGTTTCCAGTCATAGAGAGGATCGGGCAGATGGCTTATAGAGTAGAGTTGCCCGAGAAGCTTGCTGGAGTGCATAATGTCTTTCATGTTTCGCATCTCCGGAAGTGCTTGCATGAGTCAGCAGAGGTGGTTGAGCCAAGTGTTCTAGAAGATGTGGAAGTAGAGAAAGAGGCTACCTTGAGGAGAGCTCCGATTCGTATCTTAGGGACAGAGGTCAAGAAGCTAAGGAATCGTGAGGTCCAGTTGGTGAAAGTTCAATGGGGTGAAGCCGAGGAAGACGCGACTTGGGAGACTGAAGAGAAGATGCGTAGGCTTTATCCATTTCTTTTTTAGGGTACACTCTCAATCTCTTTCTTTTGCTATCCATGTCTATCTAGTTTATCTAGTTCATCGTGTCTATCTTATCATGAGAACCTTAGGTAGAATCCTTTGGATGAAACATGTGTTTGAGACATGTTATGATTGATGGATGCAAGTGGTTGCAAGTGTTTGCAAGTGGTTACTCGTGGATGCATGATACACATTAGGCACTAGATCGGCTCACACACTCCTCATATTGCATGTGCATGAGTGTTTATGCTTATTCATGGATGAAAATTGTGTGTTATCACATGGATGTTGCATATGGGTGTATGTTATGTGCACACATATAGATGATATACATTATGTTAGGAATTGCATACATATGGATTCATTTCACTAACATAATTCGCATTGATGATATTTGCATTAGATAAGTACATATACACACACCTTTGCATATGTTCATCCAGCATTTAGAATCTTTTAAGGACAATGATTGCTCGTGGATGATGCTTTGGGTAGATGGATGATTGGATGGTAGGATACGTTCTTCCTAACTTGAAGATTTCGGGGACGAAATCCTTTAAGGAGGGGAGAATGTAACAACCCGTATTTTCAATAACGGGTAATAATGTAAATCGAGGCAGAATTTAATTTAAAAATCTGAATCAAGGGAAACGGGCTATGCCATTGCGTTCGTCTCGGAAAAATACACGAAATAGAGTCCGAGTTTTCGAAAATCGGAGTCCGTATGACCCAGTTAAGGCCCATGGAAGTTTTCAGAAATTTCCATAATTAAAAACAGATTTAAAATTTAAATTAAAAAGAAGGATTGGGCACAGCTGGCGTCAGCGGGAAAAATTCCCGCCAAGACCCCAAAGTCGACAGGCCTGTCGACAGGGGTCTAGGGGAGTCGACTGCCCTGTCGACAGCCCTGTCGACAGGGGGTGACCAGGCAGACTCGCCTGGTGCACCATTTCCGATTTGGGCTTGGTCTTGTGGCCTGGTTCTAGAGCATTCCGAAATCTGACGGGCCAAAATTCACCTAGGGTTAATCCTAGGGCTTAAAACACTCTAATTCCCTATAAATATACCCCTAATCCTACCCTAAAGCCTCATTAATCAATCTAGCAACTAAACTATGTCAAATTGAATCCTCAAATGGCCTCCACCTAAAAACCCTAGCCTCCATCTTCCTCAAAGTTTAATCCTATGAAGATATGATGATCATACAACCTTTTCTATGTTGTATGAATGCTTAATAACTTGCATACTTCATTAAGTTGCAAGTTTGATTTGCTAAGTTTGTGTTTTTGGGATTTTGCAAAAGGGTTTTCTTATTTGAAGCTTTGTTTTGGGTTTTCTAAAGGCTTCTTCATCTTATTTGGTGGATTTGTGACTTGTTTATATTAGTAAGCCCTCTTACCTTCACTTTACAAACTCTAAAGTTAATATGTGGTGAAAGTTGAGATTTATGTGAGTTTATTTGATTATGCATGCTTATGCGAACTCACTATGCCATGTTTTACATGTTTCATAAGTTATGCATGTTTATGCAAGTTCACCTTACCATGTTGTACAAGTTTTATGGATTATGCATGTTTATGCAAGTTCATCCTACCATGTTATGCAAGTTTTATGGATTATGCATGTTTATGCAAGTTCATCCTACCATGTTATGCAAGTTTTATGGGTTATGCATGTTTATGCAAGTTCACCTTACCATGTTGTACAAGTTTTATGGATTATGCATGTTTATGCAAGTTCATCCTACCATGTTATGCAAGTTTTATGGGTTATGCATGTTTATGCAAGTTCACCTTACCATGTTATGCAAGTTTTATGGGTTATGCATGTTTATGCAAGTTCACCTTACCATGTTATGCAAGTTTTATGGGTTATGCATGTTTATGCGAGTTCACTATGACATGATTTGCAAATCTAACATGTTATGCATCATTATTATGATATGTGAAGTTCATCATGTATGTTATGCCAAGTTACCTTTTATACCCTTATGCGTTATGACGAATATGTAAGCGATATAATGACGTTGGGGGGTTTTGGGTAAAACATAAAATACATGAAAATATAAGATTGGGAATTTACCTATTAAGTTAGGTCTACCCCTTGGGAATTTACCTATTAAGTTAGGTCTACCCAAGTATTTGTTAAACTTGTAATTGTGTTTTAAAAGTGGGCATGACACTTAGAAAACATAAGTGTGGCCAACTCGAGGTTGGGTTGAGTTTGTAGCGTAATTCTACCCGGAACCGACCGGCTTAACTAGTGGCTACAAATAATAGGACCCAATGTGAGAAGTTGGTCATGTGGTGCCAAAACCCGAGGTTAGACTAAGTTGTGGTGTAAACCTACCCGGACCCGCCCGGCCTAACTAGTAACCACAACAAGGTCTAATGTGAGAGGTTAAGGTGCATTAAATTAATTAATGCCTCATGATTAGGGTTAAGTCAGAGTCCACTAATACTTAACCAATAATGGGGATGCGAGGATTAGATGGGGTTAAGTGGTTACACTTAACTAATTTAATCCATGATTAGTGAGGGGTTAAACCACACTTAACCCTCTTAGAAACCCTAGCAACGTGGTCTGTTCCAGCAGTAATCCCAGTTTGGTATCACCACAACCCTACAGCTAGGTTAGGGCGGGGCACGATTACTGGACGGATGTAAGCGACCAAAGCGACGGCTGAGTGGTACAGCGGTGCGGGTCCGGCGGGCTACGGACGTGCACGTAGTCTGATGTTGGACAAACTCGAGGCACGGGTACCAGTAGGTTTAGACTGTGCATTATTGCTTAGGTGTCTGGGGTTGACACCCGAGGGCTTGATACACCCAAAGGTGGACCCAGCGCAGTCTGACTACATCCATGTGGGCCGTATGGACACCAACACTGGACGTGTTAGGTTTATAGGGAGCCGATCGACTAGACCGTTGGGCTGGACCTTATACTAAGGTCACTTCATGTTATTGGGCCAAAGTTTGGGCTAAGGGATCAAGATCTGTTTCGTGGGTTTGCTAGTACACTGCGGTGCAAAGTTTAATCTCATTTATGTGATGTCACCTTTATCTATTGCCAGTATGTTCATCTCAGTTTCCATCATGCTGTTAACTTTATTAGTTTATAGATTGATCGTAGTATGGCTTACCAGTCTTTTTGACTGACCTGTTTTCTTTCGCTTATTTTCTTCCGTTTCCCCCCCCCCCCACAGGTTCTCAGGGAGGGGCTACATCTGCTTAGTGGATCTTTGGCTTGCTTGTTGGATAGCTCATGTATGGATCTGAGCTAGCTGTGGCTTATCTTTTATTTCTGGGGATTAGTACTGATGTTTCACCATGTATTTGGTTTCTACGTATCTAGACTTATGTTGTATTTTGGATCATGACATTTTGATACTATGTACTTGACTATGTTGGTTTTGTGAGATGATGTTGATGGGTTTTTATCTGCTACCGCTGCTTTACTTATATTTATTTTATATATTCTGTCTTGCGTTATCTCTGTGCATGTTTACCTTCACAATAACGCCCCTCCAAAGCTAGTACATTCTAAGGAGTGATCCTAGTGGAGGTGGGGTGTTACAACCTACTTGACGCCGAGAAGCCCCTCGCCACCGCATCGAGGACCATCTGCGCCGAACCTCCTTCCTCTCCACCAATCTGACGTCAGCACAAGGAAGACCCCCTCCGCCCAATACAGTAAGTTTTATAACTGTTTTTTTATATATATATAAAATTCTATTTTTAGTTACTTAAAGATATTTAATTTTCAAACTGTTTATATTTAATTTTCAAACTGTTTATATTTAATTTTCGAACAGATTTTTAAAATGCAAAAGAACAGATTTTTTTTAAATGCAAAAGAATAGATTTTTAAAATGCAAAAGAACAGATTTTTTTAAATGCAAAAGAACAGATTTTTAAAATGCAAAAGAACAGATTTTTAAAATGCAAAAGAACAGATTTTTAAAATGCAAAAGGACTGATTTTTATAAACAAAAGAATTAGATTTTTACTTAGAAAAAGATTTGATTTTTTTTGGTAAAAAGAAATGATTTTTATCGTTGAAAGAAATGATTTTTATCGTTGAAAGAAACCATTTTTGATAAGTTGAAAATATAATTTTTATATAAGCGAGAAGTTAAAAATATGATTTTTATATTTTTAAAGTATTAAAAATATGGTCTTTACTATATAGGCGATATTTTTAAATATGAAAAGGCGATATTTTTAAATATGAAAAGACGATATTTTGATATGAATAGTGAAGTAAAAATATGATTTTTACTTCGAGAAAAAAAATATAAACTTTATATTTGAAAGGCGAAAACTTTATTTTTGAACTAGTAAATATATGATAGTAAAAATATAATTTTTATAAAAGTATGATAATAAAGACATGATTTTTATTAGCTGTGAAGAGTAAAAATGTGATTTTTATATATTGAATAGCGAGGTAAAAATTCGATTTTTATATATTGAATAACGAAGTAAAAATGTGATTTTTAAATATGTAGTGGCTACGGGCAACGAAGAAGACGAAAAGGCGAGAACGACAAAGATCTCTAAATAGGAGTGTCGTGAAGTGGGGATAGCTTTCGGTGAGAATTTCTCACCTTTCAATTTCATTTCTATTTATATATATATACTAGGATGCAGACGGTGCTTAGTAGCACCCGACACAATCGTCCACAGACCATGGACTTGTTTGTTTGGTTGCATAGATTAGTTATATGATTTGATTTGAATTTGAATTGTTTGGTGATTTTGATTGATGTGTGAATGGCGTGGGCCTTCACTAGACCGGGGATAAGGCTAGGCCTCGTCCCATTTCTAGTATCGTGCCGTTATGCCGCCGAAATTTTCTAAAATAAGTTAGAAATATAAAAATTTCATTTTATTGAATAAATGAACTGAATAGAACATTCATAGGTTAAATAAAATATTTTATCGTTAAAAATATAGTTTTAACGTGGAAGTGAATAAAATAAAATATTCATTTACAAACCGGATGGTTTGTTTATGTACACCTATTTGAAGGACATTGATTGGGTCGATAAATTTTACACATCGCCCAACTGCACAAATAAAATATGTGTTTGATTGTTTGAAACCCCACACGGGTGTTAGGATAAAATTTGAAGTTCACTCATCCTGATTGATTAAATATGTCGATCGATTGATTGACAGGCTGTTATAAGCGTTAGATATCTATATTTGATGCTTATACAGTGTAGTGCACTTTGGTTGATGGTTGATTATTTTTCAATGCTATTATACATGTGTTGTATGAGAATCCATATAATTAACTTCATATGGTAATTGATTGGGCCTCATTCCAGTTTTAAAATAGAAATATTTGAAATAGAAATATTCGAAATGGAATATTTGAAAATATCAATATATGAAGCCGTGTTGATTAGATTGACGCCATTTTGACGTGAACGATATTTATATCGATTTTATTCATTTTGAAATGAATTGAATTGAAAACGATTTTGAAATGAATTGAATTGAAAACGATTTCGAAATGAATTGAATTGAAAACGATTTCGAAATGAATTGAATTGAAAACGATTTCGAAATGAATTGAATTGAAAACGATTTCGAAATGAATTGAATTGAAAACGATTTCGAAATGAATTGAATTGAAAATGATTTCGAAATGAATTGAATTGAAAACGATTTCGAAATGAATTGAATTGAAAACGATTTCGAAATGAATTGAATTGAAAACGATTTCGAAATGAATTGAATTGAAAACGATTTCGAAATGAATTGAATTGAAAACGATTTCGAAATGAATTGAATTGAAAACGATTTCGAAGTGAATTGAATTGAAAACGATTTCGAAGTGAATTGAATTGAAAACGATTTCGAAGTGAATTGAATTGAAAACGATTTCGAAATGAATTGAATTGAAAACGAATTGAAAAGGAAGTTGAAATTGCTTTTGAAACGATTTATAATTCATTTTAAATAGAAATCGACGAAATATATATTATATATATAATATAATGGCCTGAATATATACGCGCCGCGCCGCGGCAGTTCGTGAATTTCGACCGTTTATTTCAAACGGACATTACGGGAGATCCGACCGTCGGATTCTCCTAAAACCGGAACCGTTGGGTTCGTATCGAAGAGAGCTTTCTAACAAATGTGAGAAATTAGAAATCTAACGGTTGGATTTGGAATTATGTCCAAATCAAAATTGAAAAAGGTCGCTGTAAGTGCAGTTCGATGGCCATTGGTGGAAATCGACTGTACGGGCCTTGATAAAATTATTAAAAATAGTAATAATTTGTGTAAAATCATAAGAAATGATTTGTGAAGATTTGGGATGAAAGACTCCATATTTGAAAAGATAAAAATAGATTTTTATCGAAATGAACTAGTTTTGAACTAGAATAGTAATTTATTTGTTTTTAAAATAAATAAATTGAATTTGAAAAGGGTTTTAAAAATAACCAGAATTTCCAATGATTGCATTGGAGTGGATTTGAATCGAAATTGTCTTCGGAATATTTCGATGTTGGAATTCGTGATTTAACAGATGTTGTTATGGAAATTTGAAAGATATATATTTATATCGTTATTTCCAATACGACATTGGTTAGTCGTAGAATTTGATATTGAATATAAGCCGATATATTTTCTATTCAGAGCCTTGTATTGAATATCAAATGTGATTTGGGTTTGTCGTGAATGGTGTCTTCACTAACACTGTTCTTGAACCCAGTTGAGAAAGGATTAAATCTTTTTATTTAGATTTAATGAAGTGTACCAATTAAATGAGATTTAATTGGAATTGAATTGGTATTGATTTTTGGGTTTATCGTGAACAGTGTTTTAAATAACACTCGTTCTTTAACCCGATGATTAATGAATGTGATTTTGGGTTTATCGTGAACTGTGTTTTAAATGACACTGATTCTTTAACCCAGTTAACGATTAAAACTAAGTGGAGTTTTAATGAATCTTTAATTAGATTGAAAAGATCGAGAATGGAGTATCACCAGTTTTACTCCAGGCGATAGTTAAATCTTTAATTAGATTTGAACGTGAAATGGTAATTGAATTTACCGATAACACCGTGGTGTTAGATATGAAGTATAACCAGTTTTACTTCATGGGATGAATAGGTTGGGATTGGGAAATAAAATAAATGATTACTTCGGTGTGGTTCGCTAATCCCGACTAGTGTGAATTGATATTCAAAGGAGATTAAAGAATAAATTTAAAGAATTTATCTTGGATAAAATTAATGGGAACTTTTCCCAAAGTATAGGAATATTTGGATAAAAGAATATTCTGAATTGGAATGAGGCGTATGTTGTGTTTGTGTAACACTTTTATAATATATACGCGAGTTATTCAGAAAGACCGGGTTTATCCCATTCTGAATAACTGATTCGACGTGGTGTCGAAGATGAAGACGGTGGTCGAAGACCGGAAGTCTTCACGTCGTTTGGGTGATTACTGATGATCTTGATTGGGCTGTACACCCAAGAAGACGGAAACAGTTGGTGATCGTCCAGACGTACTTGGAGATCGATGGATACGCGGGGTACTAGGTGCCTCCGGTTTCGTTCAGACCCAGAACGGACTTGTAAATGGACTGTGTGTCTGACATTGGATTTTAGTCTGTGTGATTGATCTCTATTAAATATATATCTGTATGGAGGCGAAGAATTTATTCTCTTGCTTAACGCCCTTCTCTGAGACGTACGAGCTCAGGGGTTATATTTTGATGGATATCAAACGCATGGAGTGAATTGCCTGTGTGGCATGCCTAAGTGGCAATAGATCGAGGCTTCTGTTGAAAAGCAAAGTCTTGTGGTGATGATCTCTATTAAATATATATCTGTTTGGCGGCGGAGAATTTATTCTCTTGCTTAACGCCCTTCTCTGAGACGTACGAGCTCAGGGGTTATATATTGATGGGTATCAAACGCATGGAGTGAATTGCCTGTGTGGCATGCCTAAGTGGCAATAGATCGAGGCTTCTGTTGAAAAGCAAAGTCTTGTGGTGATGATCAAAGCACAGCCTGTGTGGCACAGCTTTGTGTAACGTGAATTTGCGAGGCTCGCACCCCGGTTGTGAACCAAAAACGGGAGACGGACGTCAGGGAGGGCATGCGTTTCTTTCTAGCTAGAAGTGGCGTCAGTGGTTTTACATGCCCTGACGAGTTTGACTTATGTGGTTGTTGCTGTTGCGAGGCGCCTCGGCTATATCGGTTTCGGCCGATGCATTCTGGTCGGCTGACGGACCAGACTTACACCCCATAGGGTGGGGAGACGTAGTGTTCAGGGTTTAAGTTTAATCCACATTGGTGGACCGGCCCTGAGGATCCAAGGGTCGATGCGCTCTGACCCTGAGGCTCGGGCTAGACAGTCTCGAAGTCGGTGAGGACTATCTTTTGCCTCGGTTCATAGATGGAAATCCAACTTCCAAATACGTGACATTTGCGGTTTTGATTGTAGAACCTAGTATGGCGACATGATATATTGTACCCATGCCGCCTATGATTGATACTTATGATTTGAAGTTGTTTTATACACTATGCACTTATAATAGTATCAAATGATTTGTTTTTCAACGTATCAAGCATTCTTGGCTATTATAAGGTAAAAACCCTATCCTCCGGCTTGCGTTGCATTGTGTGATGGGAACTGGGTCTTATAATAGCTTCATTTTTCTTTATTTAGCATTGCGCTGTTTGTTTTATGCACTGGTATTCTTGGGAGGAAACCCGTTCCGTGTTATACGGCGTGGTCCCTTGATTTACCTAACTTTAAAATAAAGATAAATAACTGTTTTAGTTCTCACACCAGTCACATGACTGACCTGGAGTTTATTGTTTTAACCTAAACTCTGGGTGCCCCTATTTTGACACGGGCAGCTAGTAGTTTTGGTTTTGCAGATTTATATTCACAGGATCCTGGTTTACAGCTGGAACGATATCCGGAAAGCTTTGTATCCGTATATCTCTTCTAGTTGTGTATTGTATTATTTTCCGCTGCTATGTATTTAAATGTAATTTAAATCTCTGATATTTCTGTGTAATATTCATTTTTACTCTGTATATTCGTGTAATCTGATGCATTGTTGTAATATACAATGAAATGTTCTTCCGTTTGTGTTCTGATTTGTCTTGTCCTCACAGTAATTCGTTCTTTCTCATCTCTTCGGAGACCGGGGAAGTTCGGGTCGCTTCATTTGGTATCAGAGCTTTGGTTTACAAAGCAGAGAACAAGGCACATTAGAACCATACGAAAGAATTCATCAGATAATTGGATTAGTAATATCCAACGGGAATGACTCGTTAGAGATGGGATCAGTAGCATCCTAGAACGAGTGTGAAGAGTATATTTTTTTCAAATGAAAACAATTTTGTTTTGAAAATTTAAATCAATTATTCGTATTTGATTATTTATTTAATTGATCTGGACAGTCCAGTATATAAAGAATTTGCATATACGCCTTGCAAACGTATATTCAGAGTTTTAATATATTGGATAGATATAGCATCACACTCTAGTCGCCCGAAGATGATATTGATGATGGTGCATCATCATCAGCATTTATATTCGAGTGTCGAAGGTGTGATATCTATATATTTCCTATTGACTGGTGTGAGAACCAAAATTAGATAGGGCCTATTGTTGTGATTTGGCATCAAAAACATGATTTTTTGTATATATATCAAAATTATGAATTTGAAACTCTAATTCACTAATTGATTGATGTTTGTGTTGTTTGTTTAGTTGGTTGCTAATTTTGAACCATTATGCCTAACTGAATCAAATATTGGATTGTATTGAGAATTAGTTGCATTTGCATGCATATACATGTATATCATTGAACAGGTCATAGCAAGGAGGCTAGAGCAGAGAATAAAATTTGTTTGCCCGACAAATAGGTACATGTTTACTACATAATTTCCTGTTTTGTTTGGGTGATGATGATTTTGTGAGCCTATTGGCTAGCCGCTTGGCTTTTTCTTTTTCTTTTTGAGATCTGAAGGACCGGGGAAGCTATTTGAAATTCCCCGATGCTCCCATTGCAGGGGAGGTTATGGCGAAATTTTTCGAAAATTTAGGGTGTTAGCCAAATTTTTGAAATTTTGAAAATTCTCAGAAACTGAAAAGTTGGAGAATGGAAGTCCGATCGAACGTAGAGCTGAATAATCAAACCACTTTCGACTTTGTTCCTTTTCGGGGACGAAAAGTTTTAAGTGGGGGAGATTGTAATAACCCGCAAAATCTGGGCCAGTTTAAAATTTTTATTTTGGCAATTTTAGCGAATTTTGATTATTTAAAATGAATTATTTTAAATAATATCGACGAGAAATTTATTTTGAATGGAATTAGAACGTATATATCATATACGTCGTCGTTAGAATAATAAATTTATATATAATTATAAATAGAATTGAAAATGGCGCGGTAGTTCGATAATTCGATTTCAAACTTCAATTGAATGTACCGGGTGCAAAACAATCCGGATTATAGTGAAACCAAAAACATTAGGATCTAATTGATAATATCTTTCCAACGAATCCGAAAAATCAAAATTTCATAGCGGGAATCAAAAGATATGTCCAGTTGAAAATTCTGAATAGTCGCTATGAAATTCAGGCCCTTAAAAATGGACATTTTGCAAACGACCTCGGAATTCGACGAAACCAGTTTTGTTGGGTCCGTGATGTTAAGTTATTGCTAGATTCCAAATTTCATAATTTTTCGAATCAATATGTGAGCGTGGCAGAGGAAAACGCGTTTGACCAGTTCCAATTGATTTTAATCGACTGGAAATTGGCCATTTTTCAAACGGTCTCAGAATTCGACGAAACTAGTTTTGTTAGGACCGTATCGTCAATAGGAAGCTAGAAAATATTTTTCTGGAATTTTTCTAGTTAGTATGTGATCCCGGTAATTTGAAATGTACGTTTAAAATTCAGTATAGTGATTTAAATGTAAATTCAACGGAAACTGTTCGAAACGATCGAATCAGCTTGCGATACATATCCCATTGTGTTCGGAATGGGGGTAAAACACTATAGACGACAGGCGGTGGGCCTCGTTTCGAGGTCGTATGTAAAAGTCCACTTTTTATATAAAAAAAATATCTCTCCCCCCTTTTTACTCTGGCCCCCCCTCTTTTATTTCAGAGCAGAAAACGAGATAAAAAAAAGAACGCATCGACGATGTACGCTGCCCCCTCCATCGACGCCAGCGCCGCCGTAGCCTCGTCGAACGCCCCTACCTCCGATCAGGCGAGAAGCCCCCCCCCTTCGTTCGAATACCGCACACCCCCTTAAACCCTAATCCCCCAAATCGAGGAAGGCCACCTACTTGACGCCGAGAAGCCCCTCGCCACCACATCGAGGACCATCTGCGCCGAACCTCCTTCCTCTCCACCAATCTGACGTCAGCACAAGGAAGACCCCCTCCGCCCAATACAGTAAGTTTTATAACTGTTTTTTTTATATATATATAAAATTCTATTTTTAGTTACTTAAAGATATTTAATTTTCAAACTGTTTATATTTAATTTTCAAACTGTTTATATTTAATTTTCGAACAGATTTTTGAAATGCAAAAGAACAGATTTTTTTTAAATGCAAAAGAACAGATTTTTAAAATGCAAAAGAACAGATTTTTTTTAAATGCAAAAGAACAGATTTTTAAAATGCAAAAGAACAGATTTTTAAAATGCAAAAGAACAGATTTTTAAAATGCAAAAGGACTGATTTTTATAAACAAAAGAATTAGATTTTTACTTAGAAAAAGATTTGATTTTTTTTGGTAAAAAGAAATGATTTTTATCGTTGAAAGAAATGATTTTTATCGTTGAAAGAAACCATTTTTGATAAGTTGAAAATATAATTTTTATATAAGCGAGAAGTTAAAAATATGATTTTTATATTTTTAAAGTATTAAAAATATGGTCTTTACTATATAGAAAATAAAAATATGAAAAGGCGATATTTTTAAATATGAAAAGGCGATATTTTTAAATATGAAAAGACGATATTTTGATATGAATAGTGAAGTAAAAATATGATTTTTACTTCGAGAAAAAAAATATAAACTTTATATTTGAAAGGCGAAAACTTTATTTTTGAACTAGTAAATATATGATAGTAAAAATATAATTTTTATAAAAGTATGATAATAAAGACATGATTTTTATTAGCTGTGAAGAGTAAAAATGTGATTTTTATATATTGAATAGCGAGGTAAAAATTCGATTTTTATATATTGAATAACGAAGTAAAAATGTGATTTTTAAATATGTAGTGGCTACGGGCAACGAAGAAGACGAAAATGCGAGAACGACAAAGATCTCTAAATAGGAGTGTCGTGAAGTGGGGATAGCTTTCGGTGAGAATTTCTCACCTTTCAATTTCATTTCTATTTATATATATATACTAGGATGCAGACGGTGCTTAGTAGCACCCGACACAATCGTCCACAGACCATGGACTTGTTTGTTTGGTTGCATAGATTAGTTATATGATTTGATTTGAATTTGAATTGTTTGGTGATTTTGATTGATGTGTGAATGGCGTGGGCCTTCACTAGACCGGGGATAAGGCTAGGCCTCGTCCCATTTCTAGTATCGTGCCGTTATGCCGCCGAAATTTTCTAAAATAAGTTAGAAATATAAAAATTTCATTTTATTGAATAAATGAACTGAATAGAACATTCATAGGTTAAATAAAATATTTTATCGTTAAAAATATAGTTTTAACGTGGAAGTGAATAAAATAAAATATTCATTTACAAACCGGACGGTTTGTTTATGTACACCTATTTGAAGGACATTGATTGGGTCGATAAATTTCACACATCGCCCAACTGCACAAATAAAATATGTGTTTGATTGTTTGAAACCCCACATGGGTGTTAGGATGAAATTTGAAGTTCACTCATCCTGATTGATTAAATATGTCGATCGATTGATTGACAGGCTGTTATAAGCGTTAGATATCTATATTTGATGCTTATACAGTGTAGTGCACTTTGGTTGATGGTTGATTATTTTTCAATGCTATTATACATGTGTTGTATGAGAATCCATATAATTAACTTTATATGGTAATTGATTGGGCCTCATTCCAGTTTTAAAATAGAAATATTTGAAATAGAAATATTCGAAATGGAATATTTGAAAATATCAATATTTGAAGCCGTGTTGATTAGATTGACGCCATTTTGACGTGAACGATATTTATATCGATTTTATTCATTTTGAAATGAATTGAATTGAAAACGATTTCGAAATGAATTGAATTGAAAACGATTTCGAAATGAATTGAATTGAAAACGATTTCGAAATGAATTGAATTGAAAACGATTTCGAAATGAATTGAATTGAAAACGATTTCGAAATGAATTGAATTGAAAACGATTTCGAAATGAATTGAATTGAAAACGATTTCGAAATGAATTGAATTGAAAACGATTTCGAAATGAATTGAATTGAAAACGATTTCGAAATGAATTGAATTGAAAACGATTTCGAAATGAATTGAATTGAAAACGATTTCGAAATGAATTGAATTGAAAACGATTTCGAAATGAATTGAATTGAAAACGATTTCGAAATGAATTGAATTGAAAACGATTTCGAAATGAATTGAATTGAAAACGATTTCGAAATGAATTGAAAACGATTTCGAAATGAATTGAATTGAAAACGAATTGAAAAGGAAGTTGAAATTACTTTTGAAACGATTTATAATTCGTTTTAAATAGAAATCGACAAAATATATATTATATATATTATATATATAATATAATGGCCTGAATATATACGCGCCGCGCCGCGGCAGTTCGTGAATTTCGACCGTTTATTTCAAACGGACATTATGGGAGATCCGACCGTCGGATTCTCCTAAAACCGGAACCGTTGGGTTCGTATCGAAGAGAGCTTTCTAACAAATGTGAGAAATTAGAAATCTAACGGTTGGATTTGGAATTATGTCCAAATCAAATTTGAAAAAGGTCGCTGTAAGTGCAGTTCGATGGCCATTGGTGGAAATCGACTGTACGGGCCTTGATAAAATTATTAAAAATAGTAATAATTTGTGTAAAATCATAAGAAATGATTTGTGAAGATTTGGGATGAAAGACTCCATATTTGAAAAGATAAAAATAGATTTTTATCGAAATGAACTAGTTTTGAACTAGAATAGTAATTTATTTATTTTTAAAATAAATAAATTGAATTTGAAAAGGGTTTTAAAAATAACCAGAATTTCCAATGATTGCATTGGAGTGGATTTGAATCGAAATTGTCTTCAGAATATTTCGATGTTGGAATTCGTGATTTAACAGATGTTGTTATGGAAATTTGAAAGATATATATTTATATCGTTATTTCCAATACGACATTGGTTAGTCGTAGAATTTGATATTGAATATAAGCCGATATATTTTCTATTCAGAGCCTTGTATTGAATATCAAATGTGATTTGGGTTTGTCGTGAATGGTGTCTTCACTAACACTGTTCTTAAACCCAGTTGAGAAAGGATTAAATCTTTTTATTTAGATTTAATGAAGTGTACCAATTAAATGAGATTTAATTGGAATTGAATTGGTATTGATTTTTGGGTTTATCGTGAACAGTGTTTTAAATAACACTCGTTCTTTAACCCGATGATTAATGAATGTGATTTTGGGTTTATCGTGAACTGTGTTTTAAATGACACTGATTCTTTAACCCAGTTAACGATTAAAACTAAGTGGAGTTTTAATGAATCTTTAATTAGATTGAAAAGATCGAGAATGGAGTATCACCAGTTTTACTCCAAGCGATAGTTAAATCTTTAATTAGATTTGAACGTGAAATGGTAATTGAATTTACCGATAACACCGTGGTGTTAGATATGAAGTATAACCAGTTTTACTTCATGGGATGAATAGGTTGGGATTGGGAAATAAAATAAATGATTACTTCGGTGTGGTTCGCTAATCCCGACTAGTGTGAATTGATATTCAAAGGAGATTAAAGAATAAATTTAAAGAATTTATCTTGGATAAAATTAATGGGAACTTTTCCCAAAGTATAGGAATATTTGGATAAAAGAATATTCTGAATTGGAATGAGGCGTATGTTGTGTTTGTGTAACACTTTTATAATATATACGCGAGTTATTCAGAAAGACCGGGTTTATCCCATTCTGAATAACTGATTAGACGTGGTGTCGAAGATGAAGACGGTGGTCGAAGACCGGAAGTCTTCACGTCGTTTGGGTGATTACTGATGATCTTGATTGGGCTGTACACCCAAGAAGATGGAAACAGTTGGTGATCGTCCAGACGTACTTGGAGATCGATGGATACGCGGGGTACTAGGTGCCTCCGGTTTCGTTCAGACCCAGAACGGACTTGTAAATGGACTGTGTGTCTGACATTGGATTTTAGTCTGTGTGATTGATCTCTATTAAATATATATCTGTTTGGCGGCGGAGAATTTATTCTCTTGCTTAACGCCCTTCTCTGAGACGTACGAGCTCAGGGGTTATATATTGATGGGTATCAAACGCATGGAGTGAATTGCCTGTGTGGCATGCCTAAGTGGCAATAGATCGAGGCTTCTGTTGAAAAGCAAAGTCTTGTGGTGATGATCTCTATTAAATATACATCTGTTTGGCGGCGGAGAATTTATTCTCTTGCTTAACGCCCTTCTCTGAGACGTACGAGCTCAGGGGTTATATATTGATGGGTATCAAACGCATGGAGTGAATTGCCTGTGTGGCATGCCTAAGTGGCAATAGATCGAGGCTTCTGTTGAAAAGCAAAGTCTTGTGGTGATGATCAAAGCACAGCCTGTGTGGCACAGCTTTGTGTAACGTGAATTCGCGAGGCTCGCACCCCGGTTGTGAACCAAAAACGGGAGACGGACGTCAGGGAGGGCATGCGTTTCTTTCTAGCTAGAAGTGGCGTCAGTGGTTTTACACGCCCTGACGAGTTTGACTTATGTGGTTGTTGCTGTTGCGAGGCGCCTCGGTTATATCGGTTTCGGCCGATGCATTCTGGTCGGCTGACGGACCAGACTTACACCCCATAGGGTGGGGAGACGTAGTGTTCAGGGTTTAAGTTTAATCCACATTGGTGGACCGGCCCTGAGGATCCAAGGGTCGATGCGCTCTGACCCTGAGGCTCGGGCTAGACAGTCTCGAAGTCGGTGAGGACTATCTTTTGCCTCGGTTCATAGATGGAAATCCAACTTCCAAATACGTGACATTTGCGGTTTTGATTGTAGAACCTAGTATGGCGACATGATATATGGTACCCATGCCGCCTATGATTGATACTTATGATTTGAAGTTGTTTTATACACTATGCACTTATAATAGTATCAAATGATTTGTTTTTCAACGTATCAAGCATTCTTGGCTATTATAAGGTAAAAACCCTATCCTCCGGCTTGCGTTGCATTGTGTGATGGGAACTGGGTCTTATAATAGCTTCATTTTTCTTTATTTAGCATTGCGCTGTTTGTTTTATGCACTGGTATTCTTGGGAGGAAACCCATTCCGTGTTATACGGCGTGGTCCCTTGATTTACCTAACTTTAAAATAAAGATAAATAACTGTTTTAGTTCTCACACCAGTCACATGACTGACCTGGAGTTTATTGTTTTAACCTAAACTCTGGGTGCCCCTATTTTGACACGGGCAGCTAGTAGTTTTGGTTTTGCAGATTTATATTCACAGGATCCTGGTTTACAGCTGGAACGATATCCGGAAAGCTTTGTATCCGTATATCTCTTCTAGTTGTGTATTGTATTATTTTCCGCTGCTATGTATTTAAATGTAATTTAAATCTCTGATATTTCTGTGTAATATTCATTTTTACTCTGTATATTCGTGTAATCTGATGCATTGTTGTAATATACAATGAAATGTTCTTCCGTTTGTGTTCTGATTTGTCTTGTCCTCACAGTAATTCGTTCTTTCTCATCTCTTCGGAGACCGGGGAAGTTCGGGTCGCTTCAGGAACGTACCTAAGCAACTTGATATATATATATATATATATATATGCACCTCCCACACATGGAGCAGGCTACACACTGACCACTCACCCTAAGGCACTGGATCCTACCCATACTTTTAGTAGACCGGGTTACCAAATCTTTAGCCACATACCAAATCATTTCATATCACAAAGTAGGGAAAATCATTTCAAAACATAATAATCACAAGTACTTTCATAATATAGTACTTCACATCAGCAGTTCACACATATGATTAGTCACTATTAATCACACAACCTTTGAGCTCGTACGTCTCAAAGAAGGGTGTTAAGCAAGAGAATAAATTCTCCTTCACCGAACAGATACGTTATCAATAGCAACTAATCGGTTATGCGTTGAACCACAATGTCAAACACATAATACATTTCGATATCATCGGATTTAGCCTCGAAATTCTTTTTTTTTATAAAACTTTTTTATAAAACATTCCCTGTCCAAAATCGGGAATACATTTCTTTTCACTTAAGAAAACATCATTTCAAAATCATTCATTAAATTTGAAATGAATTCAACAACATCGCTACACATCTCATAGTCAAATCGTGAAGTGTTTCAAAAGATGTTAGCATACAAATATTTCTACCCAACCCAATGTTAAATGTAAAAGCATATCTTGCTCATAAACTGGTCGAGCACAATCCAAACAGTCAATCAATCACAATCCATACAAGTAACCAAGTATATTTGGTTTATCTCGTGTTTTGGTAAATTACTAATTACCATTTATCCATTCAAATCTAATTAAAGATTTATTAAAACTCCACTTAGTTTTAATATCCATATACTAAATCCAATTTGATATTAAATACAAGGCTCTGAATAGAAAATATATCGGCTTATATTCAATATCAAATTTTGGAATCAACAAATATCGTATTGGAATATCGATATATATATATCTTCCAAATTCCTACACAATGTCCGTATAATCACGGAATCCAATATCGAAATATTCCAAAGATAATTTCGATTCAAATCCATTCCAATTCGTATATTGGAAATTCTGGTTATTTTTAAAACCATTTTAAATCCAATTTATTTATTCAAAAATATTGGATTATAATTCTAGTTCATAACTAGATCATTTCGATAAAAATATATTTTATCTTTTCAAATATGAAAATTTTCATCCCAATTCTTTCCAAATCATCTATTATGATTTTACACAAATTATCGATATTTTTAATAATTTTATCAAGGCCCGTACAGTCGATTTCCATAAACGGCCATCGAACTTCACTTATAGCGACCTTTTCCAAATTTGATTTGGACATATCTCCAAATCTTACTGTTAGATTTCAAATCTTTTATATTCATTGGAAAGCTCTTTTCGATACGAACCCAACGGTTCTGGTTTTAGGAGAATCCGACGGTCGGATCTCCCGTAACGTCCATTTGAAATTAATGGTCGAAATTCGCGAACAGTCGCTGTGCGGTGCGTTCTATTCAGGCCATTAAATATATATAATATATATATTATATATATTTCGTCGATTTCAATTCAAGATATATTTTATAAATCGTTTTAATTTCGTTTCAAAAACGATTTCAACTTCATTTTCAATTTTATATCAAAATTGAATATTCCATATACATGACAATTTTATAAAGTGCATGTATATGTTAAAAGTTATATTTTTAACAATCTAATAATCATTTTAATACACGGCCATCTTATATATCGCATATACAAGCTAAAATTAATATTTAGCGAACAAATAATTTTCACATCGCATATATAGATTTTATACATCGCATATATATATATATATATATATATATATTCCGTTTTGTATATATATTATTTTCACATTGTATGTATATTATCCACATTATATATATATATATTATTCACATTTCATATATATATTATTTCCATTTCATATATATTATAGTTTCATTTCAAAAATATATTTATAATTTTCATTTCATATATATACATTTTCCATTTCATATATATTTTATCTTCATTTCAAATATATATTATTTTCATTTCAAATATATATTATTTCCGTTTCATATATATTTTATTTTCATTTCAAATATATATTCTTTCCATTTCATATATATTTTATTCATTTCATATATATATTATTTTCACTTCATATATATATAATTTTCAATTCATATATATATATATATATATATATATATATATATATATATATAAATTTCACATCTTTCGGCTAATTGCCTAATACAATTTTACCCAATTTCAAAAAAAATAAAAAAAATATAATTTTCTCATCACAACCACAACACAATACAATCAAATAAATCGTCCATGGTCTGTGGACGACGGGGAAGTGAGCTAACAGGCAATCAACACTAATTCAGTCTAAAAATAAATAACTGTACAAATAAATTAAGTGAGAGAGTTCTCACTTTGATTGGTTTTATTTCTGAATTTCTGAATAGTTTGGATTTGAATTTTCCCGAAATTCCAACATGCTCCGTTTTGGTTCCGGTCAGCTCCATCGCGAAGCTCTCATTTTTCTGATTTCAACGCAACTGAAATCGTCCAATTCTGATTAGAATTGGAAAAGATATCATCGTTTATACATTTTGAAGAATTTATACGATAATTAATATAATTAATTATATTAATTAACCTTTAACAACGTTTAGAAAACTGTTACTCTCCTTAATCTTTTCTTCATCGTAACCCCGTCGTTCCCGTTTGAACCAGTGAAACCCAAAACTGCTCCGCCGTCTTCATCCATTCGCGAGCCACCAAAGGGGGGTTAAACCCCAATCAGACACTGCAACCATGAAGAGAAACCCACCGCCTTCCTCCAGCCCCACGCAACCCAACTCGCGCGTGCTACCTGGCCTAGAAACCCTCTCGAACACTTGAGCTTTGAGCTCGTATCCCACACAATTTACTTCGATAATTCAGATCATGCCCGTTGAGTTTATAGTGCTCGCTGAGTTCTTCATTTTTGTTTTTGGAGTTTGGAATTTCATCGCTCGGATTGGGAGAACGAGGGAGGTGAAGTCTAGAGCGAATCTGATCATCCAGGGCATGAGTGGCGGCTGTGGACTTGTGATTAGGGTTTGGGGAATTTTGCGCACCCCCTATAGAAATTAATTTTAAATTCCAAAAAGTTGAATTTTCTTCCGAACTCCAAACCGATCCCAACGAATGTCGTTCCTAGCTAATTACCCCCATTTCGAACACAATGTGATATATTATGTAAGCCAATTCGACCATTTTGATTAGTTTTTATCAAAATTAAAATATAAATCAGTATATATTTAATTTAAACGTACATTTTAAATTACCGGGGTCACATACTGATTCTAAAAATTCCAGAAAGATTATTTATAGCTTCGTATTGACGATATGGTCCTAACAAAACTAATTTCGTCAAATTTGAAGACCGTTTGAAAAATGGCCATTTTCTGGTCGATCCAAATTGACTGAAACTGTCAAAACACGTTTTCTTTTGCCACGCTGACATATTGATTCGAAAAATTATAAATTTTGGAATCTAGCAATAATTTGACATCCCGGATCCAACAAAAGGGTTTCATCGAAAACAGAGGTCGTTTGCAAAATGACTATTTTTAAGGCCTTGATATGTATTAAAATATATATAAATTCCACAGCGACTTTTCTGAATTTTAAACTGGACGTAACTTTTAATTTATAAAGTGAAATCTCAGTTTCTTAACTTCGTTAGAAATATATTGTTAATTAGATTCATATATTTCTTGTTTCGTCCAATTCTGACTTATTTTGAATTTTGTATATATTTAATTGAAATTAGAAATCGAATTTTCAAACTGCCGCGCCATTTCAGGCTCGTTTTATAATTAAAATAAAATTATTCATTTTAACTTCGTCAAAAATAAATTTTTCATCGTTGTTATTTAAAATAAATCATTTTGAATATTCAAAATCCATTAAAATCGCCAAAATAAAAAATTTAAATTGGTTCTGATTTTCCGGGTTGTTACAATCTCCCCCGCTTAAATTCTTTTCGTCCTCGAAAAGGAATGGAGCTGAAAGTTGTTTAACTAACCAACTCAACTTTCATTATTTTCATTACGGCTTAAGTTCTTCAACTTTTCAGTTTCTAAGAACTTTTCAAATTTTTCAAAAATTTGGCTAACACCCTAAAATTTCGCCATAACCTCCTTTATACGGGGAGCATCAGGGAATTCCCCAAATCGCCACACAGGCCCTCTCGTCTCAAAAGGAAAAAGAAAAGGCCAATCGGCTCATAAAATCATCATCACCCAAGAAATTAGTAAACATGTACCTATTTGTCGGGCATACAATTTTATTCCTCTTCTTTACCCTCCTTACTATGAACTGTTCAATTGTATATGCATGTATATACATGCAATTCCAGTCGATTTTCAAATCAGTTCAATATTTTGATTCAATTTGGCTTAACTTCTCTAATTGGTTTAAATAATTATCACATAAGACAATCATCAATCAATTTGTTGATTAAATTTTCAAACATATAACTTTTGTATTTATAATTAAAAATCATATTTTCAAAACTAGATTATATATATATAATCACAAGTACGTTATTTATAAACATAGAACTCTCAACTCATTCTAGGGCATCACTAACCCCATCTCTAATGAGTCACTCATTCTAGAATGCTACTGATTCTATCTCTAATGAGGATTCTTCAATAGGATATTACTAATCCAATCTCTGATGAGTCTTTAATTCTATTCTAACGAGTTGTACCCCAAAGATTTGAGTTAACCAAAGCTATGATACCAGCTGTGACGATACGGATTTCGCTCGGACCTAATCGATCGCTAAACCGACAAAGACCGTTCGAATCCCTCATATGCTAACTCTTGGCATACAACACATCAGGACAAATTACAGAAGACTTTTATAAACATCATAATAATGTTACATCAGAGTACAAAATATATCAGAGTATATCGAAATATAATACAGCGGAAGATTTATTTACAATAAATGTAATACAATGCACCGGAAAATAAATAAAGTAAACACAGCGGAAGACTTTTAATGCTCTGGACACAACTTTAAGCTTTAATCCAGAATCCTGCTCAAAATAAGTATCTACAAAACAAACTACTCGACTGCCCGTGTGGAAAATTGGGACACCCGAGTTTGCAAGGGAAAAGAAAACTACGAATCAGTCATGGGACTGGTGTGAGAAACTCTAAACGGTTAAAATTAACTTATTTAATAGTTAGACAAATCACAGGACCACGCCGCTGACGAGGAACGGGTTTATCCCCATGAATGCCAGTGTATAAACAACAATCAGTAATAGAGATATGGATCTACTATGCATCAATCAACATGCAATATCCCAATCTACCCATTTAGATTAATCATCACACTTAGATTTTCCAAATCTAGTTCAATTTACAGAAATTATTCCTTTGGACTTTATTTCCTGATTTCTATTTCAAATCATTTGAAATACATATCTAGCTTTTATGTCAAAGTAGATTTCACTTCGGGATTTCAAACCAAAATCTTTGGAAATATGAATTCCAAAACGTAACAATGCATACAAACAAGTATGCAACCAAATATCTGGCTCCCCTTAGACAAGGCAAAAGGCACGTACCTAAGCAACTCGATATATATATATATATATATATATATATATATATATATATATATATGCACCTCCCACACATGGAGCAGGCTACACACTGACCACTCACCTTAAGGCACTGGATCCTACCCATACTTTTAGTAGACCGAGTTACCAAATCTTCAACTATATACCAAATCATTTCATATCCCGAAGTAGGGAAAATCATTTCATAACATAATAATCACAAGTACTTTCATAATATAGTACTTAACATCCGCAGTGCTCACATATGATTAGTCACTATTAATCACATAACCTTTGAGCTCGCACGTCTCAAAGAAGGGTGTTAAGCAAGAGAATAAATTCTCCGCCACCAAACAAATACGTTATCAATAGCAACTAATTGGTTATGCGTTGAACCACAATGTCAAACGCATAATACATTTCGATGTCATCGGGTTTAGGCCTCGAAATCCTTTCTGTTTTATAATACATTTTTATAAAACATTCCCTGTCCAAAATCGGGAATACATTTCTTTTCACTTAAGAAAACATCATTTCAAAATCATTCATTAAATTTGAAATGAACTCAACAACATCGCTACACATCTCATAGTCAAATCGTGAAGTGTTTCACAAGATGTTAACATATAAATATTTCTACCCAACCCAATGTTAAATGTAAAAGAATATCTTGCTCATACAATGGTCGAGCACAATCCAAACAGTCAATCAATCATAATCCATACCAATAACCAAGTATATTTGGTTTATCTCGTGTTTTGGTAAATTACTAATTACCATTTATCCATTCAAATCTAATTAAAGATTTATTAAAACTCCACTTAGTTTTAATAATCATATACTAAATCCAATTTTATATTAATTACAAGGCTCTGAAAAGAAAATATATCGGCTTATATTCAATATCAAATTCTGGAATCAACAAATATCGTATTGGAATAACGATATATATATATATCTTCCAAATTCTTCCACAATGTCTGTATAATCATGGAATCCAATATCAAAATATTCTGAAGATAATTTCGATTCTCCATTCCAATTCGTATATTGGAAATTCTGGTTATTTTTAAAACCATTTCAAATCCAGTTTATTTATTCAAAAATATTATATTGTAATTCTAGTTCATAACTAGTTCATTTCGATAAAAATATATTTTTATCTTTTCAAATATGGAATTTTTCATCCCAATTCTTTTCAAATCATTTATTATGATTTTACACAAATTATCGATATTTTTATTAAGTTTATCAAGGCCCGTACAGTCGATTTCCATAAACGGTCATCGAACTGCACTTACAGCGACCTTTTCCAAATTTGATTTGGACATATCTCCAAATCTAACCATTAGACTTCAAATCTATTATATTCATTGGAAAGCTCTTTTCGATACGAACCCAACAGTTCCGGTTTTAGGAGAATCTGATGGTCAGATCTCCCGTAACAACCATTTGAAATTAATGGTCAAAATTCGTGAAATGTCGGTGCGCGACGCGTTCTATTCAAACCATTAAATATATATAATATATGTATTATATATATTTCGTCGATTTCAATTCAAGACGTATTTTATAAATCGTTTTATTTTCGTTTCAAAAATGATTTCAACTTCATTTTCAATTTTATATCAAAATTGAATATTCCATATACATGACAATTTTATACAGTGCATGTATATGTTAAAAGTAATATTTTTAACAATCTAATAATCATTTTAATACACGACCATTTCTATATATCGCATATACAAGCTAAAAATAATATTTTTAGCAAACAAATATTTTTCACATCGCATATATAGATTTTATACATCGCATATATATATATTCCATTTCGTATATATATTATTTTCACATCGTATATATATTATTCACATTATATATATATTATTCACATTTCATATATATATTATTTCCATTTCATATATATTTTATTTTCATTTCAAATATATATTTATAATTTTCATTTCATTTATATACATTTTCCATTTCATATATATTTTATCTTCATTTCAAATATATATTATTTTCATTTCAAATATATTATTTCCATTTCATATATATTTTATCTTCATCTCAAATATATATTATTTCCATTTAATATATATTTTATTCATTTCATATATAAATTATTTTCACTTCATATATATATAATTTTCATTTCATATATATATATATATATAATTTTCACATCACAACCACAACACAATACAATCAAATAAATCGTCCATGGTCTGTGGACGACGGGGAAGTGAACTAACAGGCAATCAACACTAATTCAGTCTAAAAATATATATCTTCACAAATAAATTCAGTGAAAGAGTTCTCACTTTGATCGGTTTTATTTCTGAATTGTTTGGATTTGAATTTTCCCGAAATTCCAACTTTCTCCGTTTTGGTTTTGATCAGCTCCATCATGAATCTCTCATTTTTCTGATTTCAACGCAACTGAAATCGTCCAATTCTGATTAAAATTGGAAAAGATATCATCGTTTATACATTTCGAATAATTTATACGATAATTAATATAATTAATTAACCTTTAACAACGTTTATAAAACTATTACCCTCCTTAATCCTTTCTTCATCGTAACCCCGTCGTTTGAACCAGTGAAACCCAAAATTGCCCCGCCGTCTTCATCCATTCGCGAGCCACAAGAGGGGGTTAAACCCCGATAAGACACTGCAACCGTAAAGAGCAACCCACCGCCTTCCTCCAGCCCCCGCGCAACCCAACTCGCGCGTGCCAGCTGGCCTAGAAACCCTCTCGAACGCTCGAGTTTTGAGCTCGTATCCCACTCAATTTACTTCGACAATTTAGATCATGCTCGTTGAGTTTATAGTGCTCGCTGAGTTCTTCATTTTTGTTTTTGGAGTTTGGAATTTCATCGCTCGGATTGGGAGAACGAGGGAGGTGCAGTCTGGAGCGAATCTGGTCGTCCAGGGCATGAGTGGCGGCTGTGGACTTGTAATTAGGGTTTGGGGAATTTTGCGCCCCCTATAGAAATTAATTTTAAATTTTAAATTCCAAAAGTTGAATTTTCTTCCAAACTCCAAACCGATCCCAACGACTGTCGTTCCTAGCTAATTACCCCCATTCTGGACACAATGGGATAGGTTTGGTAAGCCAATTCAACCGTTTTGATTAGTTTTATCAAAATTAAAATATAAATCAGTATATATTAAATTTAAACGTACATTTTAAATTACCGGGGTCACATACTAATTCTAAAAATTCCAGAAAAATTACTTCTAGCTTCGTATTTATGATACGGTCCTTAAAAAACTAATTTCATCAAATTTGAAGACCGTTTGAAAAATGGCCATTTTCTGGTCGATCCAAATTGACTGAAACTATCAAAACACGTTTTCTTTTGCCACGCTCACATATTGATTCGAAATATTATGAATTTTGGAATCTAGCAATAATTTGACATTCCTGATCCAACAAAAGTGGTTTCATCGAATACGGAGGTCATTTGCAAAATGACCATTTTTAAGGCCTTTATATATATTAAAATATATATAAATTCCATAACGACTTTTCTGAATTTTAAACTGGATGTAACTTTTAATTTATAAAGTGAAATCTCAGTTTCTTAACTTCGTTAGAAAGATATTGTTAATCAAATTCATATATTTCTTGTTTCGTCCAATTCTGACTTATTTTGAATTCTGTATATTCAATTGAAATTAGAAATCGAATTTTCAAACTGCCATGCCATTTCAGGCTCGTTTTATAATTAAAATAAAATTATTCGTTTTAACTTTGTCGAAAATAAATTTTTCGTCATTATTATTTAAAATAAATCATTTTAAATATTCAAAATCCATTAAAATCGCCAAAATAAAAAAATTAAATTGGTTCTAATTTTCCAGGTTGTTACAAATATGAATCATTATGGGTAAAGAAGAAAAAGACAGAAGAAGAACAAATTATTAATATTTTTAATAATTTTATCAAGGCCGGTACAGTCAGTTTCCAATAACAGCCACCGAACTGCACTTAAAACGACTTTTTCAAAATTTGATTTGGACATAATTCCAAATCCAAACGTTAGATTTCAAATCTCCTATATTCATTGGAAATCTCTTTTCGATACGAACCCAACGGTTCCAGTTTTAGAGAATCCGACGGTCGGATCTCCCGTTACGTCCATTTGAAGTTAATGGTCGAAATTCACAAACGGTCGTTGTGCAGCACGTTCTATTCAGGCCATTTAATATATATAATATATATATTTCGTCTATTTCCATTTAAAACATATTTTATAAATCGTTTTAAATTCGTTTCAAAAACGATTTCAACTTCCATTCAATTTTAAATCAAAATTGAATATTCCATTACATGACAATTTTATACAGTACATGTATATGTTAAAAAATATATTTTTAACAATCTAATAATCATTTCAATACACGACCATTTTATATATCACATATATAAGCTAAAAATAATATTTTTAGCGAACAAATATTTTTTACATCGCATATATAGATTTTATACATCGCATATATATATATATTCACATCATATATGTATATTATTTTCACATTGTGTATATATATATTCTCATTGTATATATATATTCCACTTCGTATATATATTATTTTCACATCGTATATATATTATTCACATTTCATATATATATTATTCACATTTCATATATATATATATATTATTCACATTCCATATATATATATATATATTATATTCACATCACATATATATTTTATTTTCACAACGCGTATATATAAAATTTTCACAACGCATATATATATTTTTCATATATATTATTTACATTCCATATACATATATATTATATTCACATCGCGCATATATATATATATATATATATATATTTGTATATCCCAATCACAATCACAACACAATCAAATAAATCGTCCATGGTCTGTGGACGACAAGGAGGTGATCTAATAGAAAATAAATAACTGTACAAAAATTTATAGTGAGAGAAGTTCTCACTTTCGTTTCCACTCCTTCAATTTTTATTTCTGATTTTTGTTCAAATTTGAATTTGCTTGAAATTCCGATTTGCTCTGTTTCTTTCCCAGTCAGTTCCACTGCGAAGCTCTCATCTTTCTGATTCCAACGCAACTGAAATATTTGAATTCTGATTTCGTATGAAGAAGTTATGATCACATTTGCATCAATTACGAAATTGGATAATTAAATTATTATTAAAATAAAGTAATTCCTCCCTTAATCACCTTTCCTGAAGCCCGCATGTTTGCTGTGTTTTGGAGGAGAAGAAGCAGTGGGGAAACAGGCTGGTTCAAATGTGTAAGCCCGGTTACATATAAAAAATAATAGAAATGGGATGTTGAACTGGCATCAGACAAGCAAGGCCAGGATAGATAGAAGAAACGTGGCCTACTGTTTCATGCGAGTAAAAGTTGGACAAAGGAAACATGATCACCGGAAGGTTAAAACAACAAATGACGGTAATTAATTAAAAAAATAGCGGTACTGAATTATAATAATATAATTATGAGTTAAGATAATTTAATTTAATTCATTATAATCTATGACGATCATATATATGTGGGTGGGTTATGCATGAACGGAATTTGACGCGATAGACTACATTGGGATCATAACAAAAGTGCGGAGCTAATGTTATGGAAAACGAAGCAACTGGAATTTCGTGATCAAACACCTGTTTGATTGTAACGAAACAAAAACAGGATCGTCAACTGCGAACCGAGGTGAGTAAATTCACTAAGTCTGTTCTGTTTTAAAATATTATAATTATATTTTAATGATTGAATGCTGTGTGTGATGGGTGTTTGGATAATTTACTGAATTATTTGGTTTAAATAATATATACCGTTATATAAACTGTCAATTGAATACTGATTTTATTTACCATTATATTCCATACCGATATGAAATTAGTGTTATTTATGTGACTAACATCTGTGGATGTAGGGAAACAGGTTGGAGGAATCCAATTAGATTCCTCAACAATTATATTGTTAATTTTCATATATTACATTATATGATGTGACAAAAATACGTGGTTGGTTAATGTTTGTTTGGGGATGTGGAATTACACTAGCCCGAAATAATTGGTATTTAAGTACCGTAAAAATATATTTGACTGAAATGAAAATTAATTTGGGTTTGGAAAAGGAAAAATCTATTATTTATTATTTTTAATAATTGAAATTGAATCTGGATTGGGCTGGAATAAAATAACTTGTTTAATTTTATATAACAGGCAGTTTGATTAAAAACGATATTTATAATGGAATGAAATAATTATCATTAAGATATTTGAGAAATAAGGATACAAGAATAGATTTTAAAAAGGGGAAATGAGAATTTGTTTCAAAAGAAACAATGAAATTATTTCGAGATTCAAAATGTAAATAGAATGGAAATAAATCCATAAGGGTTGTAATTGGAATTCGACTTTGTCGAATTATATATATAATCTATTTTTAGAAATTATATATATATTTGACAAGATAGTTAATAGTGGGTTAAAACCCAGAATTTATAATCAAATAAGTAACCAAGATTTAAGTTATAAACTGGATTTTTAATTAAGAAGGAGTTGTCTTGAAACGGAGTTTATGAAGTGAAGTTGGATTACAAATTTAAAAAATAACCTGACAGTTGAAACTTTAACCGATAATGATGTTTATTTATAAAATATGGTTAGATTGATTTAACGAGACTAGATTTCTATAAGAAATAATATTCACGTTTAAAGTGAATAATGTTATAGAAGCAAACGTTTTGCAGATTAAAATGGTTATAATGGGAATTGGTATTGTTTTTCAATGATAATACTATATATTTTCTAATGTACAGAAATAAGAAATATGGAAAAGATGGGAATGTTTCCGATCGTTAATAACATATATTTTCTAGAATATGGCGAAATAAATGAATATTAATTAAAAAGGGTCAGTGATTATTTGATGGATGTTAGTTTTCCTTTTATAGTTAAATCACCGGCTATCAAAGATTTTGACCATTGTTGTCAATACGAAGAGACTAGTTGGATTTAATATCCGAAAACCACTCCGTATAGGCATAGGCGTTGCGAATTAGATTATGCTGAAGATAATTGAAGATGGAGTGAAATGCAAGGGTCATTCTGTTACAGAATAGTGCTTTCAGTTTGTCCGGTCCCAGGACAACTTGTGTGGACGAATGTCTGATAGAATATTCCTAACAGATCACATAAGACGATCTTTTCAAGGTATTACGTTAGTGGCGGATGAATTCGTTTCTCTTAGCTTTTTATACCTGTAATGTTTTTGGAGGATCAATTAATGATTTGACGGGTTTGATGATGTGACATTCAAAGTGAATGGTGACCAACTGTTCTAAAATAAACATAGCCTCATGCCTCATAACTGGGAAATGACAAAAATTGGGAAGGCAGCATGGCTAGTTGGGTCATACCCAAGCAGGGTGTATTGTCACCGATCTAGAAAAATTCATATTTGTTCTTCTTTCGATTCTGTATCTTACGGATTACGGCTGGACGACCGACAACCGTGAGTGACAATATATTCGCTACACACAAGCTAAATGAGTGGACGGTCATGTGTGGCCGGGTTGCAAGATGTTCTTGTTGAACTCCGGTGTATCCCCTCTAGAGTACACTGATCGGGAGGTGGTACTATACCTTGTCATAATTGGAATCCAATCTCTAATAAGCGCCCTGCGGTTTTTGATTTTATATTATGTATGTAGAACGTGAGATGCAAGTTTTCTCCTATTTGGTTATTTATTTGATTAAACGTTATTATAAGATCATTGGATTTTGATATCAAAATGGTTTGGGTATAGTAAGGTAAAAACTGTTCATGTTTATGTATGGGCTGGTCTTACTATTTTCCTTTTCTTTCAAAAGGATTTTTCAAAGTTAAACCATATGATTGGAGTTTACTCACACCAGTCCTATGACTGACCCAGAGTTTATTTTGTTTGTGTTTTCCTAAGCTCTTGGGTGCCCAAATTTGTATGGGCAGTCAAGTGTTGCAGGATTTTACATATACACTTGGAGGAGCTCGAAGCAGGAGGCTTCAACGTTAGTTATTTAGAGTTATTTTCCGCTGAGATGTATATATGTTATACTCTGATATGGTATGTTATCAAAATTCAGATTTTATTTCAAAGTTATATTATATAACATATTTTATTCGTTTCGCTGTGAGATTCGCGTTTACTCTGATTTGGTTTTACTGTGTTCTTGTTCTACTACTCTGATTTTCTTTCTTTCTATTTCTCATCCTCTAACTTCTTTCATTAATGACCTGGTATTTTTGATACTTGAATAGTCAACATGGTGTTTATGTTGATTTTCAGGGTCGAAAATCTCTCGGGTTGTTGGGTGGCCCCAAGTCGCTTGGGACTTGGGCGTGGAACGATTTATCCTCGGTCTCGGTACGGGGCCGAGATTCGAGTCCATGGTTATTTATACTCGGTCGCGCCACGGGTCGGCGACTCGAGTAGCGTTGCCGGCACCCGTGCTCGGGGTACCGGTCGTAGCCATTATGTTTTGGTCTCGAGGTTGGCTCGAGACTTGGACGGTGGTGTCGACTCCGTGCTCGGAGGTCGACACGACAACCGACTATTTGAACGTAAGCTAGTTGTCAGGATTAGTCAAATGTGTCATGCGTGGAGCAACCATAAACAGGAAGAGATGGGAAGTTGAACATCATTTCCACTAATAACTTTGGCAATAATAGCCTTTACAATGCGTTGAATTGTTAGAAAACAAAATATTGTTGGAAAGCGTAAATAACTGTGTACTAAGTTATGCAAAGTAGCGACGGAGATATTCATTGTTCCATGCCCTTTGGAGTTCAGCACCATCCATGGTTGCGAGTTTGAAAGATCCATTGCTGAGCTTCCATTGTATGGAGTATGGACCTTCCCAACGAGGAGCGAGGCCTAATGGTGAAGGGAAGACCCGTTTTAAGACGAGGTCACCAACGTTGAGGTCTTTATGGCGGACCCTAGAATTGAAGTATCGAGCGACTCGTTGCAGTTGGACGGCAGCTCGGAGATCGGCTTCGTTCATTTTTTCTTCCAACAAGTCAGGTGATCCTCAAAGTAAATCTTGGTTTGTCCTTAGATCGAAATAGGTGACTCGGTGAGATGGAAGCTTGAGTTCGATAGGAATGACGGCTTCTGATCCGTAGGCGAGGGCGAAGGGAGTATGTCCGGCTGCTGTCTTGTGGGTGGTTCGGTATGCCCATAGGGCTAATGAAAGTTTGTCTGCCCACATACCCCCAGCCTTTTCCAAGCACTTCTTAATGACGGACTTAATAACTTTGTTGACCGCTTCGACCTGCCCATTGGCTTGAGGATGAGCCACTCCCAAGAATCTCTTTTCGATGTTGTGCCGCTGGTAGAAGGCTTTGAATTTGGCGCTCTCGAATTGAGTACCGTTGTCAAATATGATGGCTTGAGGGACCCCATATTGAGTAATGATGTTGCGTACAATGAAGTTGGTCATCTTCTTGGTGGTTATCGTGGCGTGAGCTTCGGCCTTTGCCCATTTGGTAAAATAATCAACTGTGACGACGGCGTATCGTTCCCCACCTCTGGCCATTGGAAAAGTTCCGATGATGTCGATTCCCCACATGGCGAAAGGCCATGGGCTAATCATTTGTGTCAGCTCTGTAGGCGGGGCTCTTGGGATCTTTGAGAAGCGCTGTCACTTATCGCACTTGCGAGCATAGTCTGCGGCGTCTTGATCGAGCGTAGGCCAATAATAACCATGTCTAAGTATTTTTTTGGCCAGGGTTTTCCCTCCAGTATGGTCGCCGCACTCCCCTTCATGTACATCGGTTAAGACTTTGATTCAGGTTGTAGGTAATTCCTGATTGGTGTCATCCAAGATTCAGGTTCGATGTTTATGACTGCCTCAGTTTGATTTTGCTTGATACTAGGGGAGTTAAGCACTTCGATGGAAGCGAACCCCATAAGTTGCGGATCCTCAAAGCTCGCTAGTTTGGATAGCGAATTAGCTTTTTCATTCTGTTCTCGGGGTATGTGAGTGATGGCGAAGTGTTCGAGGTGAATGAGTAGTTCCTGAACCTTGGTTAAGTAGAAGGCGAGTCGTTCCCCCTTAGCATGATATTCCACTTGTATTTAACGCACGATGAGTTGTGAGTCAGAGAAGATTTGGATTGTCTTTAGTTTAAGCTCGATCGCGATTCTAAGCCCGGCTATCAAGGCCTTATATTCCGCGTCGTTGTTGGTAGCAGGGAAATTTAGTTTTAGCGCGCAGCATATTGGGCGTTCCTCGGGAGTTATGAACACGACTCCATCCCCGGAGCATTTGCTATTGGAGGACCCATCCATGAACAATTTCCATTGAATACTGGGAGCTTCCGGATTTTCTCTACTGGGGTCTCCTCGGGTGCAATGAACTCTACTATGAAGTCAGCGAGAGCTTGGACGAGGATAACTAGGTAGGGAATGAATGTTATCTCAAACTGGCTCAGCTCCATACTCCATTTCAGTAGACGTCCTGACGCTTCGGGTCGATGCAGGACCAGTCGTAGTGGCTGATCAGTGAAAACCTTTATAGGGTGAGACTGGAAGTATGATTGAAGTTTCCGAGAGGCAATGAGCAAGCAGAATGCCAGCTTTTCCAGCTTCGGGTAATTCGTCTCTGCTCCTGTTAATTGTTTTCTTATGTAGTAGATGGGCCATTGGATGCGGTCCTCGAGGCGGATTAACGTCGAGCTGATTACCTGTGTAGAAACAGCTAAATTAATGTATAATTCCTCAAGGTCTACGGAATTGGACATGATAAGTGGTCGCTCTAAGTGATCCAGAAGTTCTTTGAATGCAGAAATACATTCCGAGGTCCACTCGAAATTTCTTTTCCCCTTTCGAAGTAAATCGAAGAAAGGATGCACTTGTCGGTGGCCTTGGATATGAACCGGCTTAAAGCGGCGACCTTTCCATTTAAACTTTGGACATCCTTGATGTTCTTGGGGATTTGGATGTCTCGAATAGCTTGGATTTTTCTGGATTAGCTTCGATTCACTGGGAGTTGAAGATGAAACCAAAGAATTTCCCTGAAGCGACTCTGAAGGAGCATTTCACAGGGTTGAGTTTGATGTCGTACTGGCGAAGGATATTGAACATTTCCGAGACGTCGTAGACGTGACCGCTTGATACTTTAGATTTTACCAACATGTCGTCTACGTACACCTCCATGGACTTTTCGATTTGGTTTTTAAAGAGTCAGTTAACCATTCGTTGATAAGTAGCGCTAGCATTCTTGAGGCCGAAGCGCATGACGCGATAGTAGTAAAGTCCGAGGTATGTCATGAAAGAAGTGTGATCCTGGTCGCGAAGGTTCATCGGAATTTGATTGTAGCCTGAGTAGGCGTCCATGAAAGATAGTAATTGGTATCCGGCGGTTGAGTCGACAAGTTGGTCGATCTTTGGGAGTGGGAAGCTGTTCTTGGGACACGCCTTGTTTAAGTCGGAGAAGTCAACACACGTTCGCCATTTGCCGTTGGCCTTCTTGACCAGAACTGGGTTGGAGACCTACTCGGGGTAATCGGCTTAGCGAATGAAATTGTTGTTGAGTAGACAGTCTATCTTCCTCAAGTGCTTTGGATCTCTAGGGTCCCAAGAAGCGGCGCTTCTGCTTGACTGGAATTGTTGTAGGATCGATACTTAGACAATGGCGAGCGATCGCATGGTCGATGCCTTTCATATTGGAATGATTCCATGCAAACACGTCTAGGTTAGCCTTCAAGAAATCCATAAGACCTTCTTTGATTGCGGGATGGAGTTGCGATCCCATCTTCGACACCCTTGATGGATCATCGGGATTAACGGGAATGTCTACTGTAGATTCGACTGGGGTAGCCCTTTCGTACTCGGGCTCTTCGTCCTTCCATGGGTCGAGGTCTTCGGAAAGACGGCAGTGGCGCCTGAGCCAAGGCCCAAACGCCATTGATTGCTATGCTGAAATAGTCTTGGCGCAAGAAGGCGTGGGAACTGCTTTTCCCTTGTCCTTATTGCGCACGTTCTTTTATTCTATTGCATAACACTCTCTGGCGCTTACTTGGTTACCTCTTACTGTTCCAATCCCGTTTTCGGTCGGAAATTTCATTAGGAGAGACCATGGTGACATGCAGACTCGAAACTCCATGAGAAAAGGGAGTCCAAGGAAAGCGTAGTAGGGGGAATCATTGTTCATAACCACGAAAGTGAGGATTCGGACCCTCTCTGATCCCCCTTGCCTAGCTCCACAGGTAAGTCGGTCATTCCCACTGGGGAACTAGAAGCCCCATTGAAGCCGTGTATCGTAGCATGACATGGCTTTAAGTCATTTGTTTCTAACTTCATCTGGTCGTAACAAGCTTTGAAAATGATGTTGACTGAGCTTCCGGAATCGATTAATACCTTCCGAATAGAAGCAGCATCGATCTGAGCCGTGATAACTGGTGGATCGGTGGTTGGGATCTCCACCCCAGTAGAATCTCTTTCGCGGAAAACGATGTCGTCCCTCATGGTCTTTTGGAGCTTGGCTGGGACGGATTCATTGGGTGCGGAGCAAGTTTCATAAGTAGCATGCCTTATTGAACTAACATACTCTTCCATTTTTCGGAAGCTGTCATGTGTGGGATAAGGTCCGACACATTTGGTGTTGATTACGATCCCACGCCTTGGGTTAGATGGACCTGGAGCTGCCTTGTCGGCTGCCTGAGATGCTGGTGCCTGAGGCTTTGAATTTGCTTCGGGAGGAAAAGGCTCTTGGACGTATTGCTCAAGCCGCTTTTCGCGGATAAGATTTTCAATTACATCCCTGAGATGGCGACATTCATTGGTATTGTGGTCGTATACGTCATGGTATCGGCAGTACCTCCCAGTATTTTTCTCAAGATCGGTTGATTCCCTTGTGCGCGACTTCTTGTATGGCAAAGTGTTGCATGTTTCCAAGTAAATTGTTTCTAGATCCTCGTTTAGCGAGGTGTATGTCTCGAAGGATCGGTAAGGTCCGAGCTTCCTTGGCTCGGTTGGGGCCTGATCGTTGTTCCGGCCATCTTGCCTACCATTGTTCGGTCTTTGCCTGTTAGGATCTTCCCCCTTGTTCTGATCAAAGGGCTCTCCTACTTGTTTTCTTCTGAGATTTTTATTTGCAGCGCTTGCTTAAGGGCCATTGGGGCGACTGGTGGCTGAGAATCGGTTGCGTCTTGCCTCTTCTTGGCATAAGTACTTATACGCCTTCTCATAGAAGGCGTCGAGCCTTTTTGGCTGCTTTCGATCGATCCACGCCCCGAACTCGGAATTAGAGAGGAGACATTTGGCTAATTGAAAGAGTACGGTGCGAGGATCCGGATCCTCGACCTCGGCGAGGGTAGTGTTGAACCTAGAGAGGTAGCTTTTGAGCGACTCAGCGGGCTCTTGGTAGAAGTTAGAAAGGGTGAGTGCATTCTTTGGAGTTGGCATGTGCATCCTGAATTGCTTGACCAACTGTGTCGCTAAATGGCTGAAGTTGTTAATGGAATCGAGTGGGAGGCGGGAGAACCATAACAGAGCGGTTCCTGATAAGAAGACTGGGAAACATTTGCATTTGATCGGATCGTTTCCCTGGCTCGAGTCCATTTGCCATTCATATCGATTTAGGAAGGCACATGGGTCAGTGGTGCTGTCGTAGAGCGGCATTTGCGGCATGCTGAAGCGTCGCGGCCATTCCGCTTCGTTCACCCTTCTTGTGAATGAGTTACGCCTAATGTGCGCTTCCCATGAATCGTGCACATTTCGTGGCATTTCCCTCATGATTATTTGAACCATGTCGGGTAGGTAAGTTGGATGGGTATCCCCCGTTAGGACCCATGGGTTATGGCAAGGTTCTGGAGTTCTGTTGCGAGGGTGTCTCCTATGATGGACGTCTGGATCGTCTTCCTCCATGTCCTCAACATCTATGATTGTGTCTTGGTGTGGACGGTGAGGCAGAGTAGGGTGATGCGGTTCTGATCTTGAGGAATGCGGACCGTTGGAATAACGGGCCCATCATCCTAATTAGCCACCGTCGGGTTGTGTCGAGGAAGTGGTTGGTTTGTAGGATCTCTTCCGTCATTGATAATCAAGCGAGAGCGGTCTTGGTATTGTGCCCCCTCGCTATATGTGACGGTAGTTCGGTCGCTGTTCCCGTTCCAATTGCCGTTGGCGCAATCATTGCCATTACCGTTGTCGAGGGCATTGGTGCGGGCAGCGACGTTGTTGATGAGGCTAAACCTCATCCTTTGATGTGGGCCCCTCGACTCGGAAGAGGAAGTTTCCGATATGGTAGGTCGAGGTTGAGCATTATTCCGAGTTAGTTGAAGTCGAGCGACGATGCACTGACTTTCTTGAAGTTGTCTCATATGGTCGGTGTTATTCCTTAATGCTTGATTAAGCTCGACCGTTGTGTCCTCATATTTCTCATTAAGCGCGCGGATTCGACCTTGTGTTGCGGGCGCTACAGGGTCCGCACTAGGAGGGACGGTTTCATTAGTGGCCGGGATGTCCGCCGGTTGAGGCTGTTGGGACGCGCCGGCCTCGGCGGCGGTTGAAGAGCCGACCATTGCGTTCTTTGGTCACTTTGCCATCGTGGGCGGACTCGACGGCAGGTCCAGCAAGGAACCTCAAGCTCGTCGGGGGTCGAGATGACAACGTGCAACAAAGGCGCTAAATCCGAGTGTTCTCAGTGAAAGCACCAAATGTTGATGGCAAAAAATGTCGTAAACACCAAAGATTCCAATGCTAGGAATAGTTAATTTGGTCGCATAGATAAGAGTAGAAAAGCAGTAAATAACACAAGAGATTTATAGTGGTTCAGCCTTGTGAGGGGCCTACGTCCACTTTGAAGCGTTGTTGGAATATTATTAATCACTCAAAATTACAAGTATGAGACCATCACATTACATCTCCTTACATTAATCTTTATGCTAATTAATCTTTTTGCTAGATGATGTCATAATTAAGCTATATGACGTCATCCTTGAGGCTATATGATGTCACCTCTTCATCCCTTTCATATATGATGTCGTAATTATCATATATTAAATATTTTAAGAAAGGGACATTTTTGCCCTTCTTCTTCCTCAAATGGGAGATGCCATTAATGGAATTTTTTTAGAGGTCCCAAGGTCTCAAATTCCAACCCCTTTGAAGTGTGAAGTCATGGGGTATTTATAGGAAAGGAGTAGGCATGGGTTAGGTAGGAGTAGGTAGAAATAGGGGACCACATGCAGAAATTCGCACCTGGAGCCTGCATATATCGGAAATTCGCACCTTAGCCCGGGGCGCGAAATTTCGCACCTCGTAGGTGCGAAATTTCACACCTTGAGGGTGCTCGATTTCGCACCTCGAGGGTGCAAGTTTTCGCACCTCGAGGGTGCAAGAATTCGCACCTCGAGGGTACGAGGTTTCGCACCTCAAGGCTACACGAATGGGAGTCTGGGGTGCCGTGTGGTCTTTGTTGGCGCGATCCCTCTTCATCTTGTTTCCTTCACACCTAAGCGCCCCTTTCGACTTTAGTTCCACGCGATGCGTTGAGTCGAGCGTGTCTTGTGTACTTTTGGGAACCGGACCAAAAAGCCAGTTAACAATTAATATTCTAATAGATTTCATAACATTTAATTTCCGAAAATATTTGAAACATCTTTCTTAGTTTGTTATGTTCAAGTTATGCAATTTTTAATTTCATTTGATTGGTTGGTTATTTATGTCAAAATACTTGTATACACTACGCCATAGATGGCCTAATACAATGAAAATGCATGGTGTTGCTAGCTACAATGTTGTCATAACTATGCTGTTTTTTGTTTATTGCAATGCACGTTTCAATATGTTAGCATAGATATCAACATGTGTTGCAGTAGCTATAGATATACTTTAATTTAAAAAAAAGTACACCTCAGCGATCCACACCATTTATTAAAACGAAATCTCAACCTTCCATTGACTATCTGATCCGCTCCACTATCTTATCCGCTTCCTTTGTTCCCGCTAACATTTTCATTCACGCGCTCCTTTTTTATTTCGTTCCCCCCAAATCGCCAATTAGGTTTTCACGTGCTTCTTTTTGTTTTTCCCCCCAAATCGCCAATTAGGTTTTCATTTCTTTCAAGAAAAAAAATTTCAATCCCGGTCCTCATTCAAATTGGAAATCGAAACTCATCAAATTGGAAATCTCGAAGGGTTCAAGGGTCTTCAGTCCTCTTCTTCTGCTATTACGGTTAGTAATTCAATAATTTGAATATGTATTAAATTTATTTGTAATGTATTTATAGGGGGAATTGTAGAATCAGTTATACGAATCTTATATCCTTTTTCCTCTTTTTCTTTACATACCTCTATGTGCTTGATTTTTTATTTTTTTGAAGGTTATCTTCTTGTATACTCGTGCTCTTTCTGAACAGGTTGGAAGCATATTGCCAGAAGTGCAAGTAGTTCATATTGTCGATGTGACAAAATAAAAGTCACCTGTTAGTATTCTCAACTGCTTTTGTTTTTTTGGATTCAAGTCAAACGATAACCCCCTCTATTCATTGTGCTTTAGAGGTTTCCAGTAGTTGTTATAGTTGGGTATGCGATAAAATGAATTTAGCAACTATTTTATCTTATTAAGCTAGTAGATGCTGCTTCTGTCTTCCCATGTACAAACAAATATTGCAACATAGTTGACTCAGTTATCTTATTAAGCTACAAACATTGTACACGTGATCTTCGGACGCATAAGAAACCAATATATATTTGAAAAAGACAAAAATTTCCAATATAATTTTCTGTAATGAATACGAAAAAAGTTGTGCCATTTCAACAGAACTCTTTTTTCTTGTATTTTCTTTTAATGTAGATTATTGATGTCAATGAGATTCCATTCTAGCATATTTGAATGAATAATTCAGCAAGGGACGTAACCTTGTTTTGTAAGGGATTTCTGCAATGTGTTATTTTTGTTATTCATCATCAAGATTGTTTTTTAGAAATCTAAGTTTCTTTCTACTTTTTGTTTATTTATTATTTGTTAAGCACATTATAAGACATTGTCTTAGATTTAAGTTTGACCTTGTTTTTAACTTGAACAGAAAATAGCATATAAATATGAACAATAAGGAGCCAAACTAGTTCTAGTTGCAGGACGGGAGCATAGTTAACCAAGCTTTTGAGCATTTAGAAATTGGTTTAACTTTTTGCTGTAATTTTGTTGATGTAGTGGATCATCTTGTGAACAATGCAGGCATAGCTACTCTTTGTATGTTAGAAGAAGCAACTAAGATCAAAAACTTCACTCATGTAATGGTAAGTTCCCATACTTGAAGCCTTTTTCTACTTGTTTAAAACCTAATTGCCGTACTTTAATGCTTGACATATATTTTGTACATAAAAGATCATCTAAGAAAGCCCTTTTAGCAAACTTATACTTTTTGGATATAATTGATTGCACTTAAAGGATTCCTAATTATGTTACATGTACATTTTGTTTCATTTTGATTTCAGGGTACGTTGAAGTCTGAGAGATGATGATACATAAATGATGCTTTCTCAGGCTTTGCATGAAAGTTAGTTGCTAATACATTTTGTGCAGCTTCTATATTTTTACAATTGTACACTGAAAGTTAGTTGCTGATACAATTGTACATTTTGTTTCTTTTGATTTTAGGGTACGATGAAGTCTGAGAGATGATGATACATAAACGATGCTTTCTCAGGCTTTGCATGAAAGTTAGTTGCTAATACATTTTGTCTATCTTGTACACTGTTTATGGCATTGGCAGGTGTGACGACCTAGAATTTCGCTCGATCCGAATCAGTTGTGAAACCGATCTAGACCGTTCGAAACCCCTGATCGTTTTGAGAACAGGACAAATTGGAACGCAGACGGAAGAACCTTTCATTGCTATTACAACAATTCCATCAGACACAAGAATATACAGAGCATAAATGAATATTATACATTCGATAAATATAAGAGATTACAATAAATTACAAAGCAGCGGAAAATAATACAAGCACAACTGAAGGTGATATACGGATACAGAGCTTTCCGGATATCATTCCAGCTGTAAACCAGGATCCTGTGAATATAAATCTGCAAAACCAAAACTACTAGCTGCCCGTGTCGAAAATAAGGGCACCCAGAGTTTAGGTTAAAACAATAAACTCCAGGTCAGTCATGTGACTGGTGTGAGAACTAAAACAGTTATTTAAAGCTTTACTTTAAAAGAGAGTAATTCAAGGGACCACGCCGTATAACACGGAACGGGTTTCCTCCCAAGAATACCAGTGCATAGAGAAAACAATGCAATGCTTTTTCGAAAAATGAAGCTATTATAAGACCCAGGTCCCATCACACAATGCAACGCAAGCCGGAGGATAGGGTTTTCCCTTATAATAGCCAAACATGCTTGGTACGTTTAAAACAAATCATTTGATACTATTATAAGTGTATAGTGTCAAAACAATTTCAATCATAAATATCAATCCTAGGCGGCATGGGTACCATCTATCATGTCGCCATACTAGGCTCTACAAATAAAACCGAAATACACGTATTGGAAATTGGATTTCCGTCATGAGTCGAGGCAAGGGGCAAGCTCCTCTCCGCTTCGAGACACTCTAGCAAATGCTCAGGACTACGCACTCTGGGTAGCCACTGGATCGGTTGGGCCGGTCCTCTCTTATGTTTGAGGATTAGTTATTCCTGAACACACGTTTCCCTGTCCTTATAGACCTATAATCGAGGCGCCTCATTCCAACAACCACAAAGGTGAAAAGTATATAAATGTCAGGGCTGGTAAGTCGCTGACACCACCAAAGCTAGAAAGAAACGTTGTGTTCTCCCAACGGTCCGTATCCCGTTTTTGACTCATACCGAGGTGTGAGGCTCGTGAATTCACGTTATACACAAAGCTACGCCACAAAGGTCGTGCTTTGATCATCAACCACAAGACTTTGCTTTTCAACAGAAGCCTTGATCCATGCAACTCAGCATGCCACACAGGCAATTCATGCCATGCGATTGATATCTATCGATATATAACCTCTAAGCTCGTACGTCTCAGAGAAGGGTGTTATGCAAGAGAATAAATTCTCCGCCGCCAAACAAATATATATTTAACAGAAATCAATCAACACAGAATAAAATCCAGTGTCAGACACACAATCCATTTACAAGTTCGTTCTGGGTCTGAACGAAACCGAAGGCACTTTCCTCGCATATCCATCCATCTCCAAGTACGTCTGGACGACCACCAACTGATTCCCTCATCTTGGGTGTACAGCCCAATCAAGATCATCAGTAATCACCCAAACGATGTGAAGACTTCCGGTCTTCGACCACCGTCTTCATCTTCGACTTATCGTCGAATCGGTTATTCAGAATGGGTATAAACCCGGTCTTTCCGAACAACCCACGTATATTGAAAACAAATGTTACACAAACACAACATACGCCTTATTCCAATTCAGCAGCCACTAACCGCAAATTTCATATTCTTAGGGAAAGGTTCCCATTAATTTTATCCAAGATAAATTCTTTAAAATTTATCCTTTAATCTTCCTTTGGATGTCATTTCAAACCAATTTATGGTTTTCCAAACTAGTCGGGATTAACGAACCACACCGAAGTAATTATTTATTTTATTTCCCAATCCCAACCTATTCATCCCATGAAGCAAAACTGGTAATACTCCATATCTAATACTATGGTGTTATCGCTTAAAATTAATTATCATTTCACGTTCAAATCTAATTAAAGATTTAACTATCGCTTTTGGAGCTAAACTGGTGATACTCCATTCTCGCTCAATTTCTAAATTTGATAATTTAAATTATCAATTCCCCATTTCAATCTAATTGCAGATTCATTAAAACTCCTTTTACTGGGTTAAAGAACTAATGTCATTTAAAACACAGTTCACGATAAACCCAAATCAAATTCTATTTATTATTGGGTTAAAGAACTAGTGTTATTTAAAACATCGTTCACGATAAACCCACAAATCAATTCTATTAAAAATCGTTTCAAATCCAATTTATTTATTTACAAAAAAGGGTTTAATTTTAGTTCAAAACTAGTTCATTTCGATAAAAATCTATTTTTATCTTTTCAAATATGGAGTTTTTCATCCCAATTTTTCCCAAATCATTTCTTATGATTTTACACAAATTATTACTATTTTTAATAATTTTATTAAGGCCCGTACAGTCGATTTCCATCAACGACCATCGAACTACACTTACATCGACCTTTTCCAAATTTGATTTGGACGTATCTCCAAATCCAACCGTTAGATTTCAAACTTCTAATATTCGTTAGAAAGCTCTTTTCGATACGAACCCAACGGTTCCGGTTTTAGGAGAATCCAACGGTCGGATCTCCCGCAACGTCAATTCGAAGTCAATGGTCGAAATTCACGAACTACCGCGGCGCGGCGCGTTCTATTCAGGCCATTGTATTATATATATAATATATATATAATATATTTCGTCGATTTCCTTTTAAAAACGAATTTTATAAATCGTTTTAATTTCGTTTTCAAAACAAATTCAACTTCCTATTCAATTTCGGATCAAACTTGAATATTCCATATTATTCGTTTTAAATTGATTTCAATTCGAATTCATTTCTATTCAATTCAATTCAAATTCGTTTTTCTATTCAATTCAATTCGAATTCGTTTTCTATTCAATTCAATTCAAATTGGTTCTCTATTCAATTCAATTCGAATTCGTTTTCTATTCTATTCAATTCAAATTGGTTTTCTATTCGATTCAATTCAAATTGGTTTTCTAGTCGATTCAATTCAAATTAGTTTTCTATTCGATTCAATTCAAATTGATTCTCTATTCGATTCAATTCAAATTCGTTTTCTATTCGATTCAATTCAAATTCGTTTTCTATTCGATTCAATTCAAATTGGTTCTCTATTCGATTCAATTCAAATTCGTTTTCTATTCGATTTATAAAAACGAATATAATCGATATAAATATCGTTCGCGTCAAAATAGCGCATCTCTAATCAACACGGCTTTATATATTTCAATAATTCGTTATTCTATTCAACAAATGAATATTTATTCTTGTCAACACATGACTAATCTCAACGAATGAGTACTGTCCACGTGTGACTATTTTTGTTATTTAATATATTTTATAAAAATTATGGTATCTATCGTTTGATTTCAAATTAGACTCTAATCGCAAATTAGTAAGAGAACGATTCCCTGAATATTAACCCCGAAGGCCGAAACCAACATCAGATCAATATTCGGAAGACCACTCATCTTATCTATTTTCCAGTTAGTTTCTAATTTTATATATGATATATTTCGTTCAACACATGACTAATCTCAATGGATGAGTATGGTCAACACATGAACCTTTATTTTATAATGATAAAGATATAAATTTTATTGTTAAAATATTTCGTTCAACACATGACTAATCTCAACGGATGAGTACGGTCAACACATGAACCTTTATTTTATAATGATAAAGATATAAATTTTATTGTTAAAATATTTCGTTCAACACATGACTAATCTCAACGGATGAGTACAGTCAACACATGAACCTTTATTTTATAATGATAAAGATATAAATTTTATTGTTAAAATATTTCGTTCAACACATGACTAATCTCAACGGATGAGTACAGTCAACACATGAACCTTTATATTATAATATTCTTTATCTTCTAAATTGGAATGAGGCCCAATCAATTACCATATAGCGTTAACTATATGGATTCCATACAACACATGTATTTAATAGCAACGATATATAATCAACCATCATCCAAAGTGCACTACACTGTATAAGCATCAAATATAGATATCTAACGCTTATAACAGCCTGTCAATCAATCGATCGACACACAACTAATTATTGGGATTAGTGTATGCCGTATTTTATCCCAATACCCGTGTGGGGTTTCAAACAATCAAACACAGATTTTATATTGTGCAGTTGGGTGATGTGTAAAATTTATCGACCCAATCAATATCAGTCAAATCAGTGTATATAAATAAATCGGCCGATTTGTTTATAAATATTTATTTACTCACATTCACGTTAAAAATTATATTTTTAACGATAATTTATTTATTTCAACTATCTATATTTATCATCGATTCCACATCAACATCACAACCAATTTTCACAACACATCAATCAAACAAACAAGCCATCCATGGTCTGTGGATGACGGGTGTCGGGTGCTACTAAACACCGTCTACATTCTAGTGTATATATATATATATATATATATATATAACTAGAGAAAGGAATTTTAAAAGGTGAGAAGTTCTCACCGAAAGCTATCCCAACTTCACGACACTTCTTAAGTAGAAATCTTCGTCGTTCTCGCCTTTTTGTCATCTTCGTTGCCCGTATTCTCTACATATGTAAAAATCGAATTTTTACTTCGCTATTCAATATATAAAAATCACATTTTTTTACTTACCCCGCTACTATATAGATAAAAATTCCATTTTTACACCGCTACTATATTGATAAAAATTCCATTTTTACACCGCTACTATATTGATAAAAATTCCATTTTTATCACGCTATTTTCTATATAAAAATTTCGCCCTTTCAAATATAAAGATTTCGTTTTTATTTCATCACTATAAAAATCACTTCTTTATTTCAATGTATATATAATAAAAATCAGATTTTTATTTCACTACATATACAAAGATGATATTTTTATATTCTCTATCTTATAAAGATTATATTTTTATTGTTCCTACTATGTCAAAATCATATTTTTATCCTTCTACAATATAAAAGATTATATTTTTATTATCTATATAATATAAAAATTATATTTTCAACCTTTACATACGATAAAAATTATATTTTTAACTTTTCTACATTATAAAAATTATATCTTCCTTTGTTATAAAAATCTAACTTTTCTTTGTATAAAAATATTGCCTTTCCCTTAATATATATATATATATATATATATATAAAGAACAGTAAAGTCTTACAGTTCGAAATAGGGGGGCGCTTCACGTCCGAGGTGGACAAAGGTGGATCGAAGAGGCTGGTGAAGGCGTTGCCGAGGTGGAGCAGTCCAGCGTTGGCTGCTGTGGGTCAACCAGAGGAGGCGGAGGGGGTAATGGCCTTCATCGCAAGGGGGAGGGGTCTTCATCGATGGCGGCTCTGGCGAATAAGGGCGCTGGAGTTTTCAAAAGGGGGAAGGCTGAATCGGCGGTTAGGGCTTCAGGGAGGATTCGGGGATCGAGATTGGGGTCGTGGTTGCGGAGGAGGAGCGGGATCGCGTCGGGGTGGGGAGGGGCATCGCCGGAGGCGGGGTGACTGGGCGACGCGACGCCATCAGTGGCGGAGGAGGAGGTCGGGTGCGATGAACGGCGGGTTTTTTTTCTTCTTTTTTTATAGTTTATTTCAATCTGAGAGAATGAATAAGGGGGGGGTCTGATAGTATAGAGAGAGGGGAGATATTTTATTTTTAATTTATTTAATTCATTTATTTTCAGAAAGCAACTTTTTCATACGACCTCTAAACAAGGTCCACTGCCTGTCGTTCATAGCTAATTACCCCCATTCCAAACACAATGGGATATGTATCGTAAGCTGATTCGACCATCTCGATCAGTTTCTGTTAAAATCAACATATAACTCTATATATTGATTTTGAACGCGCATTTCAATTTACTGGGGTCACATACGAACTCTAAAAATTCCAGAAAAATATTTTCTAGCTTCGTATTGATGATACGGTCCTAACAAAACTAGTTTCATCGAATTCTGAGACCGTTGGAAAAATGGCCATTTTCCAGTCGATTAAAATCAACTGAAACTGGTCAAACGCGTTTTCCTTTGCCACGCTTACATATTAATTCAAAAAATTATAAAATTTGAAACCTAGCAATAATTTGACATCACGAACCCAACAAAATTGGTTTCGTCGAAATCCGAGGTCGTTTGCAAAATGTCTATTTTTAAGGGCCTGAATTCCATAGCGACTATTCAGAATTTTCAACTGGACATATCTTTTGATTCCCGCTATGAAATCTTGATTTGTCGGATTCGTTGGAAAGGTATTATCAAATAGATCCTATTACTTTTGGTTTCGTTAAAATCTGGATTGTTTTGCACCCGGTACAATCATTTGAAGTTTGAAATCGAATTATCGAACTACCGCGCCATTTTCAATTCTATTTATAATTATATATAATTATTTATATTCTAACGACGGCGTATATAATATATACGTTCTAAATATATTCAAAATAAATTTCTCGTCGTTATTATTTAAAATAATCTATTTTAAATGTTCAAAATTCGCTAAAATTGCCAAAATAAAAATTTTAAACTGGCCCAGATTTTCGGGTTGTTACAATCTCCCCCACTTAAAACTTTTCATCCCCGAAAAGGAACGAAGTCGAAAGTGGTTTGATTAATCAACTCTACGTTCGATCCGGCTCCCATTCTCCAACTTTTCAGTTTCTGAGAATTTCAAATTCTTCAAAAATTTGGCTAACACCCTAAATTTCGAAAATTTTCGCCATAACCTCCCCTGCACCGGGAGCCACGGGAAAATCCTGAAATTGCCATATAGGCCTTCTGATCTCAAAAAGAAAAAGAAAAAGCCAAGCGGCTAGCCAATAGGCTCATAAAATCATCATCACCCAAACAAAACAGTAAATTATAGTAAACATGTACCTATTTGTCGGGCAAAAAAATTTTATTCTCTGCTCTAGCCTCCTTGCTATGACCTGTTCAATGTAAGTACATGTATATGCAAGCAAATGCAACTAATTTCAATAATATTCAATATTTGATTCTATTAGGCATAATGGTTCAAAATTTATCAAACAACTAAACAAGCAACACAAACATCAATCAATTAGTGGATTTAACGTTTCAAATTCATAACTTTATATATATATATACCGAAAATCATATTTTTGATGCCAAATCACAACAAATAAATCTATCTATATAAGTTTTGGTTCTCACACCAGTCTAATGGAAATATATAGAAATCACACCTTCGTCACACGAACATAAATACTGATGATGCACGTGCTATCATCAGTACCATCTCCGGGCGACTAGAATGTGATCTTATATCTATCCAGTATATTAAAACTTCGAATATACGTTCATGACGCGTATATGCAAAATCTTTATATACTCGATTGTCCAAATTCAAAATAAAAAAATATTCTAATACGTATAAAACGATTTAAATTTTTCAAAACAAAATTGTTTTCATTTGAAAAATATACTCTTCACACTCGTTCTAGGATACTACTGATCCTATCTCTAACGAGTCATTCTAATTTGATATTACTAATCCAATATCTGATGAATTCTTTCGTATGGTTCTAATGTGTCTTGTTCTCGAGCTCTGTAAACCAAAGCTTTGATACCAAATGTGACGACCTGGAATTTCGCTCGATCCGAATCAATTGTGAAACCGATCTAGACCGTTCGAAACCCCTGATCGTTTTGAGAACAGGACAAATTGGAACACAGACGGAAGAACCTTTCATTGCTATTACAACTATTCCATCAGACACAAGAATATACAGAGCATAAATAAATATTATACATTCGATAAATATCAGAGATTACAATAAATTACAAAGCAGCGGAAAATAATACAAGCATAACTGAAGGTGATATACGGATACAGAGCTTTCCGGATATCATTCCAGCTGTAAACCAGGATCCTATGAATATAAATCTGCAAAACCAAAACTACTAGCTGCCCGTATCGAAAATAAGGGCACCCAGAGTTTAGGTTAAAACAATAATATCCAGGTCAGTCATGTGACTGGTGTGAGAACTAAAACAGTTATTTAAAGCTTTACTTTAAAAGAGAGTAATTCAAGGGACCACGCCGTATAACACGGAATGGGTTTCCTCCCAAGAATACCAGTGCATAGAGAAAACAACGCAATGCTTTTTCGAAAAATGAAGCTATTATAAGACCCAGGTCCCATCACACAATGCAACGCAAGCCGAAGGATAGGGTTTTCCCTTATAATAGCCAAACATGCTTGGTACGTTTAAAACAAATCATTTGATACTATTATAAGTGTATAGTGTCAAAACAATTTCAATCATAAATATCAATCCTAGGCGGCATGGGTACCATCTATCATGTCGCCATACTAGGCTCTACAAATAAAACCGAAATACACGTATTGGAAATTGGATTTCCGTCATGAGTCGAGGCAAGGGGCAAGCTCCTCTCCGCTTCGAGACACTCTAGCAAATGCTCAGGACTACGCACTCTAGGCAGCCACTGGATCGGTTGGGCCGGTCCTCTCTTACGTTTGAGGATTAGTTATTCCTGAACACACGTTTCCCGGTCCTTATAGACCTATAATCGAGGCGCCTCATTCCAACAACCACAAAGGTGAAAAGTATATAAATGTCAGGGCTGGTAAGTCGCTGACACCACCAAAGCTAGAATGAAACGTTGTGTTCTCCCAACGGTCCGTATCCCGTTTTTGACTCATACCGAGGTGTGAGGCTCGCGAATTCACGTTATACACAAAGCTACGCCACAAAGGTTGTGCTTTGATCATCAACCACAAGACTTTTCTTTTCAACAGAAGCCTTGATCCATGCAACTCAGCATGCCACACAGGCAATTCATGCCATGCGATTGATATCTATCGATATATAACCTCTAAGCTCGTACGTCTCAGAGAAGGGCGTTAAGCAAGAGAATAAATTCTCCGCCGCCAAACAGATATATATTTAACAGAAATCAATCAACACAGAATAAAATCCAGTGTCAGACACACAATCCATTTACAAGTTCGTTCTGGGTCTGAACGAAACCGAAGGCACTTTCCTCGCATATCCATCCATCTCCAAGTACGTCTGGACGACCACCAACTGATTCCCTCATCTTGGGTGTACAGCCCAATCAAGATCATCAGTAATCACCCAAATGATGTGAAGACTTCCGGTCTTCGACCACCGTCTTCATCTTCGACTTATCGTCGAATCGGTTATTCAGAATGGGTATAAACCCGGTCTTTCCGAACAACCCACGTATATTAAAAACAAATGTTACACAAACACAACATACGCCTCATTCCAATTCAGCAGCCACTAACCGCAAATTTCATATTCTTAGGGAAAGGTTCCCATTAATTTTATCCAAGATAAATTCTTTAAAATTTATCCTATAATCTTCCTTTGGATGTCATTTCAAACCAATTTATGGTTTTCCAAACTAGTCGGGATTAACGAACCACACCGAAGTAATTATTTATTTTATTTCCCAATCCCAACCTATTTATCCCATGAAGCAAAACTGGTAATACTCCATATCTAATACTATGGTGTTATCGGTAAAATTAATTACCATTTCACGTTCAAATCTAATTAAAGATTTAACTATCGCTTTTGGAGCTAAACTGGTGATACTCCATTCTCGCTCAATTTCTAAATTTGATAATTTAAATTATCAATTCCCCATTTCAATCTAATTGCAGATTCATTAAAACTCCTTTTACTGGGTTAAAGAACTAATGTCATTTAAAACACAGTTCACGATAAACCCAAATCACATTCTATTTATTATCGGGTTAAAGAACTAGTGTTATTTAACACACCGTTCAAGATAAACCCGCAAATCAATTCTATTAAAACTCATTTCAAATCCAATTTATTTATTTAAAAATAAACGGGTTTAATTTTAGTTCAAAACTAGTTCATTTCGATAAAAATCTATTTTTATCTTTTCAAATATGGAGTTTTTCATCCCAATTTTTCCCAAATCATTTCTTATGATTTTACACAAATTATTACTATTTTTAATAATTTTATTAAGGCCCGTACAGTCGATTTCCATCAACGGCCATCGAACTACACTTACATCGACCTTTTCCAAATTTGATTTGGACGTATCTCCAAATCCAACCGTTAGATTTCAAACTTCTAATATTCGTTAGAAAGCTCTTTTCGATACAAACCCAACGGTTCCGGTTTTAGGAGAATCCAACGGTCGGATCTCCCGCAACGTCAATTCGAAGTCAATGGTCGAAATTCACGAACTGCCGCGGCGCGGCGCTTTCTATTCAGGCCATTGTATTATATATATAATATATTTCGTCGATTTCCTTTTAAAAACGAATTTTATAAATCGTTTTAATTTTGTTTTCAAAACAAATTCAACTTCCTATTCAATTTCGGATCAAACATGAATATTCCATATTATTCGTTTTAAATTGATTTCAATTCGAATTCATTTCTATTCAATTCAATTGAAATTCGTTTTTCTATTCAATTCAATTCGAATTCGTTTTCTATTCAATTCAATTCAAATTGGTTCTCTATTCAATTCAATTCGAATTCGTTTTCTATTCTATTCAATTCAAATTGGTTTTCTATTCGATTCAATTCAAATTGGTTTTCTAGTCGATTCAATTCAAATTGGTTTTCTATTCGATTCAATACAAATTGATTCTCTATTCGATTCAATTCAAATTCGTTTTCTATTCGATTCAATTCAAATTCGTTTTCTATTCGATTCAATTCAAATTGGTTCTCTATTCGATTCAATTCAAATTCGTTTTCTATTCGATTTATAAAAACGAATATAATCGATATAAATATCGTTCGCGTCAAAATAGCGCATCTCTAATCAACACGGCTTTATATATTTCAATAATTCGTTATTCTATTCAACAAATGAATATTTATTCTTGTCAACACATGACTAATCTCAACGAATGAGTACTGTCCACGTGTGACTATTTTTGTTATTTAATATATTTTATAAAAATATGGTATCTATCGTTTGATTTCAAATTAGACTCTAATCGCAAATTAGTAAGAGAACGATTCCCTGAATATTAACCCCGAAGGCCGAAACCAACATCAGATCAATATTCGGAAGACCACCCATCTTATCTATTTTCCAGTTAGTTTCTAATTTTATATATGATATATTTCGTTCAACACATGACTAATCTCAACGGATGAGTACGGTCAACACATGAACCTTTATTTTATAATGATAAAGATATAAATTTTATTGTTAAAATATTTCGTTCAACACATGACTAATCTCAACGGATGAGTACGGTCAACACATGAACCTTTATTTTATAATGATAAAGATATAAATTTTATTGTTAAAATATATCGTTCAACACATGACTAATCTCAACGGATGAGTACAGTCAACACATGAACCTTTATTTTATAATGATAAAGATATAAATTTTATTGTTAAAATATTTCGTTCAACACATGACTAATCTCAATGGATGAGTACAGTCAACACATGAACCTTTATTTTATAATATTCTTTATCTTCTAAATTGGAATGAGGCCCAATCAATTACCATATAGCGTTAACTATATGGATTCCATACAACACATGTATTTAATAGCAACGATATATAATCAACCATCATCCAAAGTGCACTACACTGTATAAGCATCAAATATAGATATCTAACGCTTATAACAGCCTGTCAATCAATCGATCGACACACAACTAATTATTGGGATTGGTGTATGCCGTATTTTATCCCAATACCCGTGTGGGGTTTCAAACCATCAAACACAGATTTTATATTGTGCAGTTGGGTGATGTGTAAAATTTATCGACCCAATCAATATCAGTCAAATCAGTGTATATAAACAAATCGGCTGATTTGTTTATAAATATTTATTTACTCACATTCACGTTAAAAATTATATTTTTAACGATAATTAATTTATTTCAACTATCTATATTTATCATCGATTCCACATCAACATCACAACCAATTTTCACAACACATCAATCAAACAAACAAGCCATCCATGGTCTGTGGATGACGGGTGTCGGGTGCTACTAAACACCGTCTACATCCTAGTATATATATATATAACTAGAGAAAGGAATTTTAAAAGGTGAGAAGTTCTCACCGAAAGCTATCCCAACTTCACCACACGTCTTAAGTAGATTCGTCGTTCTCGCCTTTTTGTCATCTTCGTTGCCCGTATTCTCTACTTATGTAAAAATCGAATTTTTACTTTGCTATTCAATATATAAAAATCACATTTTTTTTACTTACCCGCTACTATATAGATAAAAATTCCATTTTTACACCGCTACTATATTGATAAAAATTCCATTTTTACGCCGCTACTATATTGATAAAAATTCCATTTTTATCACGCTATTTTCTATATAAAAATTTCGCCCTTTCAAATATAAAGATTTCGCTTTTATTTCATCACTATAAAAATCACTTCTTTATTTCAATGTATATATAATAAAAATCAGATTTTTATTTCGCTACATATACAAAGATGATATTTTTATATTCTTTATCTTATAAAGATTATATTTTTATTGTTCCTACTATGTAAAAATCATATTTTTATCCTTCTACAATATAAAAGATTATATTTTTATTATATATATAATATGAAAATTATATTTTCAACCTTTACATACGATAAAAATTATATTTTTAACTTTTCTACATTATAAAAATTATATCTTCCTTTGTTATAAAAATCTAACTTTTTTTGTATAAAAATATTGCCTTTCCTTTAATATATATATATATATATATAAAGAACAGTAAAGACTTACAGTTCGAAATAGGGGGGTGCTTCACGTCCGAGGTGGACAAAGGTGGATCGAAGAGGTTGGTGAAGGCGTTGCCGAGGTGGAGCAGTCCAGCGTTGGCTGCTGTGGGTCAACCGGAGGAGGCGGAGGGGGTAATGGCCTTCATCGCAAGGGGGAGGGGTCTTCATCGATGGCGGCTCTGGCGAATAAGGGCGCTGGAGTTTTCAAAAGGGGGGAGGCTGAATCGGCGGTTAGGGCTTCAGGGAGGATTCGGGGTTCAAGATGGGGGTCGTGGTTGCGGAGGAGGAGCAGGATCGCGTCGGGGTGGGGAGGGGCATCGCCGGAGGCGGGGTGACTAGGCGACGCGATGCCATCAGTGGCGGAGGAGGAGGTCGGGTGCGATGAACGGCGGGTTTTTTTTTTCTTTTTTTAGTTTATTTCAATCTGCGAGAATGAATAAGGGGGGGGTCTGATAGTATAGAGAGAGGGGAGATATTTTATTTTTAATTTATTTAATTAATTTATTTTCAAAAAGCAACTTTTTCATACGACCTCTAAACGAGGTCCACTGCCAGTCGTTCATAGCTAATTACCCCCATTCCAAACACAATGGGATATGTATCATAAGCTGATTCGACCATCTCGATCAGTTTCTGTTAAAATCAACATATAACTCTATATATTGATTTTGAACGCGCATTTCAATTTACTGGGGTCACATACGAACTCTAAAAATTCCAGAAAAATATTTTCTAGCTTCGTATTGACGATACGGTCCTAACAAAACTAGTTTCATTGAATTCTGAGACCGTTGGAAAAATGGCCATTTTCCAGTCGATTAAAATCAACTGAAACTGGTCAAACGCATTTTCCTTTGCCACGCTCACATATTAATTCGAAAAATTATGAAATTTGAAACCTAGCAATAATTTGACATCACGGACCCAACAAAAGTGGTTTCGTCGAAATCCGAGGTCGTTTGCAAAATGTCTATTTTTAAGGGCCTGAATTCCATAACGACTATTCAGAATTTTCAACTGGACATATCTTTTGATTCCCGCTATGAAATCTTGATTTGTCGGATTCGTTGGAAAGGTATTATCAAATAGATCCTATTATTTTTGGTTTCGTTAAAATCCGGATTGTTTTGCATCCGGTACAATCATTTGAAGTTTAAAATCGAATTATCGAACTACCGCGCCATTTTCAATTCTATTTATAATTATATATAATTATTTATATTCTAACGACGGCGTATATAATATATACGTTCTGAATATATTCAAAATAAATTTCTCGTCGTTATTATTTAAAATAATCTATTTTAAATGTTCAAAATTCGCTAAAATTGCCAAAATAAAAATTTTAAACTGGCCCAGATTTTCGGGTTGTTACAATCTCCGCCACTTAAAACTTTTCGTCCCCGAAAAGGAACGAAGTCGAAAGTGGTTTGATTAATCAACTCTACGTTCGATCCGGCTCCCATTCTCCAACTTTTCAGTTTCTGAGAATTTTCAAATTCTTCAAAAAATTGGCTAACACCCTAAATTTTCGAAAAATTTCACCATAACCTCCCCTGCACCGAGAGCCACGGGAAAATCCCGAAATTGCCATATAGGCCTTCTGATCTCAAAAAGAAAAAGAAAAAGCCAAGCGGCTAGCCAATAGGCTCATAAAATCATCATCACCCAAACAAAACAGTAAATTATAGTAAACATGTACCTATTTGTCGGGCAAACAAATTTTATTCTCTGCTTTAGCCTCCTTGCTATGACCTGTTCGATGTAAGTACATGTATATGCAAGCAAATGCAACTAATTTCAATAATATTCAATATTTGATTCTATTAGGCATAATGGTTCAAAATTTACCAACAACTAAACAAGCAACACAAACATCAATCAATTAGTGGATTTAACGTTTCAAATTCATAACTTTATATATATACCGAAAATCATGTTTTTGATGCCAAATCACAACAAATAAATCTATCTATATAAGTTTTGGTTCTCCAACCAGTCTAATGGAAATATATAGAAATCACACCTTCGTCACACGAACATAAATACTGATGATGCACGTGCTATCATCAGTACCATCTCCGGGCGACTAGAATGTGATCCTATATCTATCCAGTATATTAAAACTTCGAATATACGTTCATGACGCGTATATGCAAAATCTTTATATACTCGATTGTCCAAATTCAAAATAAAAAAATATTCTAATACGTTTAAAACGATTTAAATTTTTCAAAACAAAATTGTTTTCATTTGAAAAATATACTCTTCACACTCGTTCTAGGATACTACTGATCCTATCTCTAATGAGTCATTCTAATTGGATATTACTAATCCAATATCTGATGAATTCTTTCGTATGGTTCTAATGTGTCTTGTTCTCGAGCTCTGTAAACCAAAGCTCTGATACCAAATGTGACGACCTGGAATTTCGCTCGATCCGAATCAGTCGTGAAACCGATCTAGACCGTTCGAAACCCCTGATCGTTTTGAGAACAAGACAAATTGGAACGCAGACGGAAGAACCTTTCATTGCTATTACAACAATTCCATCAGACACAAGAATATACAGAGCATAAATATATATTATACATTCGATAAATATCAGAGATTACAATAAATTACAAAGCAGTGGAAAATAATACAAGCACAACTGAAAGTGATATACGGATACAGAGCTTTCCAGATATTATTCCAGCTATAAACCAGGATCCTGTGAATATAAATCTGCAAAACCAAAACTACTAGCTTCCCGTATCGAAAATAAGGGCACCGAGAGTTTAGGTTAAAACAATAAACTCCAGGTCAGTCATGTGACTGGTGTGAGAACTAAAACAGTTATTTAAAGCTTTACTTTAAAAGAGAGTAATTCAAGGGACCACGCCGTATAACACGGAACAGGTTTCCTCCCAAGAATACCAGTGCATAGAGTAAACAGCGCATTGCTTTTTCGAAAAATGAAGCTATTATAAGAGCCAGGTCCCATCACACAATGCAACGCAAGCCGGAGGATAGGGTTTTCCCTTATAATAGCCAAACATGCTTAGTACGTCTAAAACAAATCATTTGATACTATTATAAGTGTATAGTGTCAAAACAATTTCAATCATAAATATCAATCCTAGGCGGCATGGGTACCATCTATCATGTCGCCATACTAGGCTCTACAAATATAACTGAAATACATGTATTGGAAATTGGATTTCCGTCATGAGTCGAGGCAAGGAGCAAGCTCCTCTCCGCTTCGAGACACTCTAGCAAATGCTCAGGACTACGCACTCTGGGCAGCCACTGGATCGGTTGGGCCGGTCCTCTCTTACGTTTGAGGATTAGTTATTCCTGAACACACGTTTCCCGGTCCTTACAGACCTATAATCGAGGCGCCTCATTCCAACAACCACAAAGGTGAAAAGTATATAAATGTCAGGGCTGGTAAGTCGCTAACACCACCAAAGCTAGAAAGAAACGTTGTGTTCTCCCAATGGTCCGTATCCCGTTTTTGACTCATACCGAGGTGTGAGGCTCGCGAATTCACGTTATACACAAAGCTACGCCACAAAGGTCGTGCTTTGATCATCAACCACAAGACTTTGTTTTTCAACAGAAGCCTTGATCCATGCAACTCAGCATGCCACATAGGCAATTCATGCCATGCGATTGATATCTATCGATATATAACCTCTGAGCTCGTACGTCTCAGAGAAGGGCGTTAAGCAAGAGAATAAATTCTCCGCCGCCAAACAGATATATATTTAACAGAAATCAATCAACACAGAATAAAATCCAATGTCAGACACACAATCCATTTACAAGTTCGTTCTGGGTCTGAACGAAACCGGAGGCACTTTCCTCGCATATCCATCCATCTCCAAGTACATCTGGACGACCACCAATTGATTCCCTCAACTTGGGTGTACAGCCCAATCAAGATCATCAGTAATCACCCAAACAATGTGAAGACTTCCGGTCTTCGACCAGCGTCTTCATCTTCGACTTATCGTCGAATCGGTTATTCAGAATGGGTATAAACCCGGTCTTTCCGAACAACCCACGTATATTAAAAACAAATGTTACACAAACACAACATACGCCTCATTCCAATTCAGCAGCCACTAACCGCAAATTTCATATTCTTAGGGAAAGGTTCCCATTAATTTTATCCAAGATAAATTCTTTAAATTTTATCCTTTAATCTTCCTTTGGATGTCATTTCAAACCAATTTATGGTTTTCCAAACTAGTCGAGATTAACGAACCACACCGAAGTAATTATTTATTTTATTTCCCAATCCCAACCTATTCATCCCATGAAGCAAAACTGGTAATACTCCATATCTAATACTATGGTGTTATTGGAAAAATTAATTACCATTTCACGTTCAAATCTAATTAAAGATTTAACTATCGCTTTTGGAGCTAAACTGGTGATACTCCATTCTCGCTCAATTTCTAAATTTGATAATTTAAATTATCAATTCCCCATTTCAATCTAATTGCAGATTCATTAAAACTCCTTTTACTGGGTTAAAGAACTAATGTCGTTTAAAACACAGTTCATGATAAGCCCAAATCACATTCTATTTATTATCGGGTTAAAGAACTAGTGTTATTTAAAACACCGTTCACGATAAACCCACAAATCAATTCTATTAAAACTCGTTTTTAAATCCAATTTATTTATTTAAAAATAAACGGGTTTAATTTTAGTTCAAAACTAGTTCATTTCGATAAAAATCTATTTTTATCTTTTCAAATATGGAGTTTTTCATCCCAATTTTTCCCAAATCATTTCTTATGATTTTACACAAATTATTACTATTTTTAATAATTTTATTAAGGCCCGTACAGTCGATTTCCATCAACGGCCATCGAACTGCACTTACAACGACCTTTTCCAAATTTGATTTGGACGTATCTCCAAATCCAACCGTTAGATTTCAAACTTCTAATATTCGTTAGAAAGCTCTTTTCGATACGAACCCAATGGTTCTGGTTTTAGGAGAATCCGACGGTCGGATCTCCCGAAACGTCAATTCGAAGTCAATGGCCGAAATTCACGAACTGCCGCGGCGCGGCGCGTTCTATTCAGGCCATTGTATTATATATATTATATATATAATATATATTTCGTCGATTTCCTTTTAAAAACGAATTTTATAAATCGTTTATTTTCGTTTTCAAAACAAATTCAACTTCCTATTCAATTTCGGATCAAACTTAAATATTCCATATTATTCGTTTTAAATTGATTTCAATTCGAATTCATTTCTATTCAATTCAATTCAAATTCGTTTTTCTATTCAATTCAATTCGAATTCGTTTTCTATTCAAATTGGTTCTCTATTCAATTCAATTCGAATTCATTTTCTATTCGATTCAATTCAAATTGGTTTTCTATTCGATTCAATTCAAACTGGTTTTCTAGTCGATTCAATTCAAATTGGTTTTCTATTCGATTCAATTCAAATTGGTTCTCTATTCGATTCAATTCAAATTCGTTTTCTATTCGATTCAATTCAAATTCGTTTTCTATTCGATTCAATTCAAATTGGTTCTCTATTCGATTCAATTCAAATTCGTTTTCTATTCGATTTATAAAAACGAATATAATCGATATAAATATCGTTCGCGTCAAAATAGCGCATCTCTAATCAACACGGCTTTATATATTTCAATAATTCCGTTATTCTATTCAACAAATGAATATTTATTCTTGTCAACACATGACTAATCTCAACGAATGAGTACTGTCCACGTGTGACTATTTTTGTTATTTAATATATTTTATAAAAATTATGGTATCTATCGTTTGATTTCAAATTAGACTCTAATCGCAAATTAGTAAGAGAACGATTCCCTGGATATTAACCCCGAAGGCCGAAACCAACATCAGATCAATATTCGGGAGACCACTCATCTTATCTATTTTCCAGTTAGTTTCTAATTTTATATATGATATATTTCGTTCAACACATGACTAATCTCAACGGATGAGTACGGTCAACACATGAACCTTTATTTTATAATGACAAAGATATAAATTTTATTGTTAAAATATTTCGTTCAACACATGACTAATCTCAACGGATGAGTACGGTCAACACATGAACCTTTATTTTATAATGATAAAGATATAAATTTTATTGTTAAAATATTTCGTTCAACACATGACTAATCTCAACGGATGAGTACAGTCAACACATGAACCTTTATTTTATAATGATAAAGATATAAATTTTATTGTTAAAATATTTCGTTCAACACATGACTAATCTCAACGGATGAGTACAGTCAACACATGAACCTTTATTTTATAATATTCTTTATCTTCTAAATTGGAATGAGGCCCAATCAATTACCATATAGCGTTAACAATATGGATTCCATACAACACATGTATTTAATAGCAACGATATATAATCAACCATCATCCAAAGTGCACTACACTGTATAAGCATCAAATATAGATATCTAACGCTCATAACAGCTTGTCAATCAATCGATCGACACACAACTAATTATTGGGATTAGTGTATGCCGTATTTTATCCCAATACCCATGTGGGGTTTCAAACAATCAAACACAGATTTTATATTGTGCAGTTGGGTGATGTGTAAAATTTATTGACCCAATCAATATCAGTCAAATCAGTGTATATAAACAAATCGGCCGATTTGTTTATAAATATTTATTTACTCACATTCACGTTAAAAATTATATTTTTAACGATAATTAATTTATTTCAACTATCTATATTTATCATCGATTCCACATCAACATCACACCCAATTTTCACAACACATCAATCAAACAAACAAGCCATCCATGGTCTGTGGATGACGGGTGTCGGGTGCTACTAAACACCGTCTACTTCCTAGTATATATATATAACTAGAGAAAGGAATTTTAAAAGGTGAGAAGTTCTCACCGAAAGCTATCCCAACTTCACGACACTTCTTATGTAGAAATCTTCGTTGTTCTCGCCTTTTTGTCATCTTCGTTGCCCGTATTCTCTACATATGTAAAAATCGAATTTTTACTTCGCTATTCAATATATAAAAATCACATTTTTTTACTTACCCCGCTACTATATAGATAAAAATTCCATTTTTACACCGCTACTATATTGATAAAAATTCCATTTTTACACCGCTACTATATTGATAAAAATTCCATTTTTATCACGCTATTTTCTATATAAAAATTTCGCCCTTTCAAATATAAAGATTTCGTTTTTATTTCATCACCATAAAAATCACTTCTTTATTTCAATGTATATATAATAAAAATCAGATTTTTATTTCGCTACATATACAAAGATGATATTTTTATATTCTCTATCTTATAAAGATTATATTTTTATTGTTCCTACTATGTAAAAATCATATTTTTATCCTTCTACAATATAAAAGATTATATTTTTATTATCTATATAATATGAAAATTATATTTTCAACCTTTACATACGATAAAAATTATATTTTTAACTTTTCTACATTATAAAAATTATATCTTCCTTTGTTATAAAAATCTAACTTTTCTTTGTATAAAAATATTGCCTTTCCTTTAAAATATATATATATATATATATATAAAGAACAGTAAAGACTTACAGTTCGAAATAGGGGGGCGCTTCACGTCCGAGGTGGACAAAGGTGGATCGAAGAGGCTGGTGAAGGCGTTGCCGAGGTGGAGCAGTCCAGCGTTGGCTGCTGTGGGTCAACCGGAGGAGGCGAAGGGGGTAATGGCCTTCATCGCAAGGGGGAGGGTTCTTCATCGATGGCGGCTCTGGCGAATAAGGGCGCTGGAGTTTTCAAAAGGGGGAAGGCTGAATCGGCGGTTAGGGCTTTAGGGAGGATTCGGAGTTCGAGATGGGGGTCGTGGTTGCGGAGGAGGAGCGGGATCGCGTCGGTGTGGGGAGGGGCATCGCCGGAGGCGGGGCGACTGGGCGACGCGACACCATCAGTGGCGGAGGAGGAGGTCGGGTGCGATGAACGGCGGTTTTTTTTCTTTTTTTAGTTTATTTCAATCTGAGAGAATGAATAAGGGGGGTCTGATAGTATAGAGAGAGGGGAAATATTTTATTTTTAATTTATTTAATTAATTTATTTTCAAAAAGCAACTTTTTCATACGACCTCTAAACGAGGCCCACCGCCTGTCGTTCATAGCTAATTACCCCCATTCCGAACACAATGGGATATGTATCGTAAGCTGATTCGACCATCTCGGTCAGTTTCTGTTAAAATCAACATATAACTCTATATATTGATTTTGAACGCGCATTTCAATTTACTGGGGTCACATACGAAATCTAAAAATTCCAGAAAAATATTTTCTAGCTTCGTATTGACGATACGGCCCTAACAAAACTAGTTTCGTCGAATTCTGAGACCGTTGGAAAAATGGCCATTTTCCAGTCGTTTAAAATCAACTGAAACTGGTCAAACGCGTTTTCCTTTGCCACGCTCACATATTGATTCGAAAAATTATGAAATTTGAAACATAGCAATAATTTGACATCACGGACCCAACAAAAGTGGTTTCGTCGAAATCCGAGGTCGTTTGCAAAATGTCTATTTTTAAGGGCCTGAATTCCTTAGTGACTATTCAGAATTTTCAACTGGACATATCTTTTGATTCCCGCTATGAAATCTTGATTTGTCGGATACGTTGGAAAGGTATTATCAAATAGATCCTATTATTTTTGGTTTCGTTAAAATCCGGATTGTTTTGCACCCGATACAATCATTTGAAGTTTGAAATCGAATTATCGAACTACCGCGCCGTTTTCAATTCTATTTATAATTATATATAATTATTTATATTCTAACGACGACGTATATAATATATACGTTCTAAATATATTCAAAATAAATTTCTCGTCGTTATTATTTAAAATAATCTATTTTAAATGTTCAAAATTCGCTAAAATTGCCAAAATAAAATTTTTAAACTGGCCCAGATTTTCGGGTTGTTGCAGCAGGCTTAACTGCTTTACTTAGCTTTCTCAGGATTTTCAGAGACAATAATTTGTTTCATTTGACAGGCTTCAACTATTTTGGTTTGTAAAGGAAACAGGTTCTTCTATTATTGATTTAAGCAGCTTAACTGCTTTACTTAGCTCAATATGCGTCCAACAGCTATTGTTTCTGTGCAACATGAGACACTGTACACTACATATGATTTTATCATTTATCTTGAACTGTTATGCACATAGTTATGTGTTTCTTACATTTCTAAACTATAGGCTCATTGAAAATTCGTTTGAGCAATAAAATATAATGTCATTCATCAGTTATGTTGGCCTCTGACAGTGAATACAAATATAACGTGGGTATAATTTTTTTTTGAAGGATCATATTTTCTATATTTTCTAGAGCCTAGCAACCACCGTCTGTAAGTTTGGAATATTACTCAACTTTTTGATGACCTTGTTGCAGGTTTGATATGCCTTGAAACAATTTACTAATAAGAGATTTGGTTGTATCTTTAAGCTCATGTGACACTGATAGCAATCCTAGCAAAACACCCAGGTAGAACACTTATGCTGAAGGTTTTGTATGAATTATTTTTTATTTTTGAGTTTGCAAGAAGCATATTAAGCTGGTTCTCTCTCCCATGCCGCTACCCTTTCTAATCAATTAGCCAATATGGTCGAGGAAAGGCATAATAAGAAGAAGAAAAAAGATATGATGAAATTAATGATTCATCCTGATAGCATCTTCGTAAATGGTACCAAAGCATGCATTTTCTTTTTCTTTTTATTTTCTGATTTCCAACATGAACTGTATTATACTTCATTTTCAAACAAATATGCAGTTTTCATTGAACGTTTGTATCAAGCTACTCTTAATTTAATTTTTGTTATGTTAACAAACTTTTGCAGATATATGGAGGGTTGAGCATGCAAAATATTCATATCATAGTTTACACATATAAGAAGTGGTGAGTATATCTAATGGTGGAAACAAAGCAAGTGACAATTTCTAGTAATTGAACAATTCAAGTCTTGTATGTGAAAAAATTTAAATTTAAATTTATTAGTTATAATTTTTGGCATTATAACCATGTAATTTTTTGTTTTGTTTGCACTATTAGTTCATAATGGCACAGTTGAGTTTTCAAAAATTAAATATGGCTGTAATAGCTTGAAGATTGGAGAGAATAGAAGTGTATAACAGAAGAATGTAAGTGAACCCAGGTGACATTATTTCCACTAATCAGTGATTCATATGGTTGTACGTGTGATTCTGCATATGAGTGAATCGAGTGACAGTGTAGCGAGGAATGTATGTAAATATGAATGATTGTGTAATATACGAGTGAATGTACAATAGTGGAGTCAAAATATTTGTACCATTTGAAATGTTGAAATAAAATATTTATTTGAATAAAATACTGCGTTATAATAATATTTATTATTATATTATGAAATCTTTTATTAATAGCAGTTGAGGTGTAATTACTTTTAGCAGTTGTAAAACAAATTTTAACAACTGCTAGAAATAGTTGTAAAAAAGGTTGACTTTATTATAATTGCCAGTTGTACTAGACATATTACAACTGTTTTTGGCAGTTGCAAAAGGGATTTTTTTTTGTATTGGTACCTGTGGCAACACCTGTACCGATACAGCCATAGAGTCACAAAGGCGTTGCCTTTGACTCTAAGGCAACACGGCAAAAGGCAACCCCAAAAAAGTGTTGCCACAGATCATTTTTTGCCTATAGCAACACTTTTTGGCACCTAGTACGTCACTTCTCTGGGGTTGCTGTAGGCCGTCTATGGCGTAGTAACTCGATGTCTTAATAAGTATATTTTTGTTCTTACATAATTTAGGCATCCGTTGATCAGGTGCATGTCTAAAAACTCTAAGTACTTAATAGACTTGTTTCAACATCCAGTGAAAATACTTAAAATACTTAAAAACTGATATGGAAAGCACATTCCCCCATGGATCGCAGTTACGCAGTGGTTACGCCACTATCCCAGTAGAATCACTAAATTACGCCATGGTTGTTTCATAGATCGCGGTTACTCAGCAGTTACGCCACTATCCCAATGGAATCTCTTGAAACCGTAGGCATCACTCCTTTCTAATTACGCTGAAAAACATCAAAAGTATAATGAATCAAAAGTGACCCCACTAAGTGGGATTCCGGTACGTTTTCCTACCGAGTAGGAGCCCGATTTTCGATGGACACTCCTGTCAGGTGGAGTTCCAATGCAGGCCCTATCGAGTAGGTTCGTGATTTCCAATGGACACTCCCATCAGGTGGAGTTCCAACGCAACCCTGCCGAATAGGATCACGATTTCCAATAGAAAGTACTTTCCATATCTTCGATTTGAAAACATATAATTTTATACATATAGTATTTTTCATTTTGTAACTTCGCATATATCGTGCTTATATAAAATTTCATTTACATAAGTTTTTCTTCCTTTTCAATTCAAACTCCTTCAAATCGGTAATATCGAATTCACAACATACTTATATAATTTCTATTTTATATAAGGCTCAATTTATTCAGTCTCAATTTTTTTATCGAATTCAAGGATTTTGATAATCAATAGATTCCAACTATTTCAGTTTCACACTTATATATGAATAAAAGATTATTAGTTTTCAAATTCGAACATTTTAGAATTTATCGTTTGGATTCGTTTCATTTTTGAAAAATATCCGTTCTCGATATTCCAATTATCTCTCAGAAATCGTTTTCCATATAATTTAATAGGGGAAGTTTTATTATAACTCGTACGAATTCTTTTTTATCAAGTCAGAAATTTCGAGTTCAATTTACTTACATAATTATCTGTAAGATTTCTTAATTCCATGAAGTAATTTCCATTCATAAATACCATTCACGTATCTATATCCAAGTTTTATGTTCAAATTAATATCTTTACTTCATTAACATTTAATTCGATTAACATCCATATTCCATGCTCAACAACATTATTATCGAATTAACGTTATCGACCTTCTCATTACGAGTTTTCGTTTACTTAGAATCATTCAAATTTCAAAGTTAGTGAACTAGAGTTTTGTAATTTAATATAGCATTTTTAATGAACACTTTCAGAAAATATTACGCATTCATACTTAACAACATTCAATATTATTAGCTATCAATGCTAACCAATTTGTTCAGGTTCAAAAATCTTCACATCGTTCAAGGATGTCAAATAATTTACCAAGCGTACCCTATGCTCGATTGCTTCGGGTATTTGCTTAGTCGTTCATTCATGCTACCAAGATTTTTTTTTTGAATTTTTCATTTGCCTAACTTCCAAAAGGAAAAGGCATATAATTCAATATTTATTAAAACTCTTACGATATGCATATATCATCCATATGATGTGTAACGATACGGATTTCGCTCGGACCTAATTGATCGCTAAATCAACCAAGACCATATGAATCCCGCATACGCTAACTTTGGGCATAAAACACATCAGAACAAATAACATAAGACTTTTATTACGTCAAAACAATGTTACATTAGAGTACAGAATATATCGGAGTACATCGAAATATAAGACAACGGAAGATTAATTTACAATAAATCTAATACCATGCTGCGGAACCAAATAAACTAACACAGTGGAAGACTATCAATGCTTTGGACACAGCTTTAAACTTCAATCTAGAATCCTGCTTAATAAATAAATATCTGCAAAAACAAGCCACTCAACTGCCCATGTGGAAAATATGGGCATCCGAGTTTGCAAGTGAAACAAACTACGAGTCAGTCATGGGACTGGTATGAAAAATCTTACTTAACCTATCTAATAATAAGGCTAATCACAAGACCACGCCGCTAATGTGGAACATGTTTACTCCATTAGATTGCTAGTGCATAAAATAAGTAAATCTTTTAAAAAACGCAATGCTTTTAGAAAAATGAAACCATTATAAGACTCAAGTCCCATCACACAATGCAACGCAAACCGGAGGATAGAGTTTTACCTTATAATTGTCAAACATGATTAATATGTATAAAACTTGATATTATTATTAGTGTCTAGTCAGTTTAAATCACTTTCAAAGTAAATGTATCAATACTAAACGGCATAGTACCTCATCCTACTATGTCTCCATATATGGTTTCATTTAATAGAGGTTTACAATCAAATTCGTAATGTCGTATTGGAAATTGGATTTCCATCATGAGTCAAGGCTAGGGATGGTCTCCATACCGATTCGAGACACTCTAGCAAATGTCTCAGGGCTCGGACGCTGGCGAACCCATGCATCCTGCAGGGCCGGTCCACAAATACTTTAGTGGATTAGTTATGCCAAAACACACGTTTCCCGGTCCTATTGGACCTATCACTTGGCCAGTAGCGACCAATATCCGAGGCGCCTCATTCCATCATCCACATAAGTAAAAATGTATGGGCTCCATACCATGACACCACTTCTAGCTACTTTTATTTATGTAAAAATATTCCATTTAATTCGAACGACGTTTCAGGCGTTACGCGGCCCTGGCGCTATTTTTATCCAAATTTGAATTACACATTCCTCGGAATCTAACCGTTGGATATTAACAAATTAAATACCGTTGGAAAGATCTTTCCAAACCAAACCTAACGGTTCTAGTTTTGGAAAAATCCGACGGACGGATCTTTCGCTATAATCGTTTAAAATTACGATTCCGAAACGCGAACTACCGCGCGCGATTCGTTTAATTTTAATTTTAATTTATATTTTATATATAAATATAAATCGTTCGACAATTTCCCTAACATGTAAAAAAGTGATGTTTTTAACAAAGAAAACATATATTAACATATAAACAATTTCCTATTTTGCTAACATGTAAAATGTAACATTTTTGATCACAAATCCTATTTTAACCTATAATCCTTTTTATCTAAATGAACATGTAAAATGTAACATTTTAATGAAACCAAATATACATTAGAATATCCCTTTTTAATCTCTAAACAATTTCTAATGAACATGTCAATTTTTGTAGTGAATCGTTTTTAATGAAACTGAATATACATTAAAAATGTCGTTTTCTAATGTTTCAACAAAATTTCCTAAACATAATTCTTTTAATACATTAAAATTTATCATTTTTAATGTTTCGACATTTTTTCCTAAACATGTTAAATTTGTAATTCATATACATATATAATAAAAAGTACATTTTTAGTTTATAAACAATTATTTCCAATATGACAATTTCCTATGATCCATATATACAAATAAAAAAGATAATTTTATTATATACACAATTTCTATGTTTCATATGAATAAATAAAAAGAGAATTCTATTATACACAATTTCTATGTTTTATATATATACAATAAAAAGGGATTTTGTTGTATACACAATTTCTATGTTTTATATGTACAAATAAAAAGAGAATTTTATTGTACACAATTTCTGTGATTAACATGTTACAAATAAAAAGAGAATATTTTTTTGTTTCAACATTTTTATGATTTACATGTTACAGTAAAAAGAATATTTTTATTGTATAACAAATCCTATGATTTGCGTGCTACAATAAAAAGAATATTTTTATTGTCTAACAATTCTATGATTACATGTTATAATAAAAAGAATATTTTTATTGTTTCAACATTTTTATGATTTACATGTTACAATAAAAGAATATATTTAATGTATAACAAATCCTATGATTTACATGTTACAATAAAAAGAATATTTTTATTGTCTAACAATTCTATGATTTACATGTTACAATAAAAAGAATATTTTATTATTTCAATATTTTTATGATTTACATGTTACAATAAAAAGAATATTTTTATTATCTAACAAATCCTATTATTTACATATTACAATAAAAAGAATATTTTTATTGTCCAACAATTCTATGATTTATATGTTACAATAAAAATAATATTTTATTGTTTCAACATTTTTATGATTTATATGTTACAATAAAAAGAATATTTTTATTGTCTAACAATTCTATGATTTACATGTCACATTAAAAAGAAAATTTTATTGTTTCAACATTTTTATGATTTACTTATTACAATAAAAAGAATATTTTTATTGTTTCAACATTTTTATGATTTACATGTTAGAATAAAAAGAATATTTTTATTGCCTAACAAATCCTATGATTTACATGTTACAATAAAAAGAATATTTTTATTGTCTAACAAGTTCTAACAATTCCCTTATTAATTTTAGCCTTCTTTTTGGTAAAAGACGCCACGGGCCAAATCGAAGCCCAAACGCGCAACCAACCAAGTTAGACAGATCGCATTCTAGGAAGGCCAACAGAAGATCGACCCGAACTAACCACGTATCGGGCCAATCAAGCCAATATCTCCCTCCAGAAGACTCGCTCTCCTATTCGACCGAGAGAACTGCTCTCACACAGGGGATATCAACCGAGTATTTCGGATCTACATGAAATATCCAGCTGAGTTGTTCAAATACTTGGCCAGACTCTCAAGGAAGAAAAGGCGGTCAACCATCTTCGGATAAGGCTCTACTTTTGATACACCTCACTATGAATGCCACGTTGTCCACAACTTCCGAGGATACTATTTATGAATAGTGGAATTAGTCTTCCAGACGCTACTCTGACCAAGTAATGGACTCCACGTGTCCGAGTCTTCCCAGAAAGGTCGGGCCACGTCACAACAACCCAAGCTGCCATCTCCACCTATAAATACCTCAAAGCTTAGAGAGGAAAGAGAGCGATCTTTTTTGGCTCCAGCTTCTTCTTCTTCCCAGAAAGGTTTATCTAGAAGGGAATGATAGCCGTCTCCTTTCTTTTCTTAAAACAGAAAAAGCACTGTATTTGTAATCAAAAGCAAAAGAAATAATATATAAAGTGGACGTAGGCATAGTCTTTTCCGAACCACTATAAAAAGATTGTGTGTTTTCCCCGTTTCCTCTACTTTTTCTGCATTTTTTAATTTTCGTGTGCTCTTCACACGATTGGGCATTGAACGTCACTAGTGACCAACTTTTGACGTCAACACTTTGGCGCGTCAGGAAGGGAGGCAGATGCGTCAACCTTCATTCAGAGCATCCACTCATCTCAGTCTATGGCAATCAAACGAACGAAAGATACAACATCCTCTCGTCCCACAAACACCGATGCAGCCGATACTAATGCTACAGAAGCAAGCCACGAGGTTTCCTCTCATGAAGAAATGTCTCGATTTCTTACCCAGGATGACATGGATAAATTATCGTCGAGTTCAGAGACCATATGACATCTCAGGATAAACTCCTCGAACGACAGTAGCAGTTGATGGATCACCTTTTTGGTCGATTGGAGATAGGATTGAACGCTTCAACATCAATTCCTCCATCGACCGGGACTGGGGAAACAACTGATTCTCGATCTGCATGGAATCAGGCCACTGATCAGGCTACACTTTTATTTCATCTTGGTTTGGTCCCACCAAGCGATCGATCACAACCAGGAGTATCGCTTCCAGCGACCAGCGTAGCTCCAACAGCAGAACCTCAGGAGGCTCGCGATCAAGATCTAGATCGGTCAAACACTTTTCCTCCACTCTTGGGAACATCTCGACCTATCGATTCAGTCGAGCAACCACCATGTCCATCAGAATCAATTCTATTCCCATTACAACCTGGAATCTTACTGCAGACCAGTTTAACCACTCTTCCCCTTCAATGAAGAGCTAGTGCGGCCTTCCCTTCGAACCAGGGAAGCCACCCCGCTATTCCGGTCCTCACAGTGGCAGAAGGAAAATGCTACCGTAAACCCTACTAACCTCACTCCCACCAGGGGCACCTCTGAGCTCCGAACATCACATGCTATGCTGGATCAGCCTAGGCCCTCTGTTACGGGTACAGCTCGACCCACTACTCATCAGGTTCAAGAGGGGCCATTCTCCCCAGAACTACCTACTGTGGCTCACCTTCCCTCACATCTTCACTCAACTATCGGAATACGGGCCCAGCCAACGGCTGCCCTTCCGAGCATGCTTTTGCCAAATCCTCGCACTGAAGCTTCCCCGGATACTGAGTTAAATTCATGGCAACGACTTCTCGGAGATGGAAGCCAGCTTGCAAGAATCATTCGACGCTTTACTCCGAGCACTTCCTCGCAGCAAGACATAGATAATGTCAATCGCAGCCCCTTCACCAGGGAAATCAGAAACTCCTGAAACCCTCCGAACTTCAAGTTCCCGGCTATCGAGCCATACAACGGTCGCACTGATCCAACCATCCACCCCATGCGATATATGCGACATATGGAAGTACCTGGCGCATCGACCAACGTCATGGCTAAGTACTTCCCACTCTTTCTTACGGACATAGCTAGAATGTGGTTTTGACAGCGGACAACAGAGTCGATCAGTAGCTGGAACACTGGTTACCCGCTTCATCGAGCAATTTAGAGTACATATCTCTCGACCAAAAAGCGTTATGTTCTTATCCACCATCAAGCAGCGATCAGGAGAAACACTCATATCCTTCTTCGAAAGACTCAATGCGACTGTAGTATCAATCGATCGGCCCGAGCCATCGATGGTACTTATGGCTGCCATTATGGGAGTTCAGAATCGGTCAGAGTTCTCAATCTCTTTAACCAGAGATCCCCCAAGAAAATAGATGATTTCTATTCCGAAGCCGAGCGATTCCTCCGATAAGAAGATGCCAGCATTGAGATGAAGAGCCTAGAGGTCTTAGCCGCCAAACAACAGGCCCCATCCAACAACAACGGCCAGAATAAAGGAAGATGAAAGGCCTCGGAGAAGAGCGAGCATCATGTGCGACCTCGGATCGAAAGTAAGTACGATCAGTACACCGAACTCATCTCCTCTCTTCTAGATATCTACCTTGACATACGAGGGTCCCTGCCCACTCCAAGACCACCTCGACGAGAGCCAACACAAGGCGAGCTTGATTCCGGCAAACATTGCATATTCCACAACGTAGCTGGACATAGCACCAACGAATGCCGGCATTTGCGCGATCTCATCGAGGATCGAGTCAGGAAAGAGGTACTTCCCGAATATGTCAAGAATCATGCCCTGGCCTTACCGCCACGATGTTCTGCACAAGCTCCTCAGGTCGATCCACGATCTCCTAGAAACGGAAAGGGCCCTGAGAGTAGCAGTCGTGGCATTTTCATTAATTAGATTTTTCTTTCTTCTGATGTATTTCGTTCAATAAAAAGGACACCTTGATGTACACATGTATGGGGTTAGGATTTAGCTCCTAGGCATGCTCTGGAATCAATCGATGTCCTCTTAGAATTTCTTTTCTCTGTAATAATTCTTTAGTTGCTATGAATGTTCTTTTGCAAATATGGATAATATTCGGAAAACTCTAAAGCTGAGCATGGATAATGCTCGCCCCACTCCTTTAATGTGGTCAGCGCGAAAGCCTACCACTATATCTTAAGACCTACTCCCCTAGCCGAGTGTGGTATATTTCTTTAAACCAAGTATGAATGATACTCACCCCTTCTTTCTCTACACCACGAGCCTTTACCGCTCGCTGGACACATGAGTGGAGCATGAAAAACACTTGCCTTAAGCCGAGTATGGTTAATACTCGTCATTAAGCCGAGTATGGTTGATACTCGCCACCAAGCCGAGTATGGTTTATACTCGCCCTCTCTAAGCCGAGTATGGTTAATAATCGCCACCAAGCCAAGTATGGTTGATACTCTCCCTCTCTAAGTCGAGTGTGGTTAATATTCGCCACTAAGCCGAGTATGGTTAATACTCGCCACCCCTCAAAGCCAAGTGAAATAAAATGCTCGACCCATTAGCCTTCTCCAAGCCGAGAACGGTTTTATTTTTGTCTTTGCAGGAATTAACTCTCATAAAAACGATCATCATCTCGGCTTTAATATGGTTTTTGGTAGTTGTCGGTTTTCCGGCCTTAATACGAGCTAGTTCCGTCGTCGGTTTTCAGGCCTTAATATAACATCGGAGCCGTTGGATTTCTGGCCTTAATATGGTCCAGCACGACCATAGCTGCTCAAACAATTTTGCTTCGATTCACATTTCAGAACACACCTCCCTCTATCGAAGAAGATGCATTCTGAGGGGTAAAATGTTAGCCTTCTTTTTGGTAAAAGATGCCACAGGCCAAATCGAAGCCCAAACGCGCAACCAACCAAGCTAGACAGATCACATTCCAGGAAGCCTAACAGAAGCTCGGCCCGAAGTAACCACGAATCGAGCCAATCAAGCCAATACCTCCCTCCGGAAGACTCGCTCTCCCAGTCGACCGAGACAATCGCTCTCACACAGGGAATATCAACCGAGTATTTCAGATCTACATGAAATATCCAGCTGAGCTGTTCAAATACTTGGCCCGACTCTTAAGGAAGAAAAGCCGGTCAACCACATTCGGACAAGGCTCTACTTTTGATACACCTCACTATGGATGCTACATCGGCCACAACTTCCGAGGATACTATTTATAAATAGTGGAATCAGTCTTCCAGCAGCTATTCTTACCAAGTAATGGACTCCATGTGTCTGAGTCTTCCCAGAAAGGCCGTGCCACGTCACAACAACCCAAGCTGCCATCTCCACCTATAAATACCTCAAAGCTTAAAGAGAAAAGAGAGCGATCTTTTTCGGCTCCAATTTCTTCTTCTTCCCAGAAAGGTTTATCTGGAAGGGAAAGATAGCCGTCTCCTTTCTTTTCTTAAAACAGAAAAAGCACTGTATTTGTAATCAAAAGCAAAAGAAATAGTATATAAAGTGGACGTAGGCACAGTCTTTGCTGAACCACTATAAAAAGATTGTGTGTTTTCCCCGTTTTCTATAGTTTTTCTGCATTTTATAATCGTGTTCGTGTGCTCTTCACAGGATTGGGGGTTGAACGTCACTAGTGATCAATTTTTGACGTCAACAATTAACATGCAAAATAAAAAGAATATTTTTATTGTTTAACAAATTCCTACATTTCATATGTATACAATAAAAGATATTTTATTGTCTACATAATTTCTACATTTCATATGTATACAATAAAAGATATTTTATTGTCTACATAATTTCTACCTTTCATATGTATAAATAAAATGAACATTTTATTATCTACATCTTTTCTACATTGCACATGTATAAATAAAAAGAATATTTTATTGTCTACAAGTTCTATGACTCTAATGACAAATAAAAAAGAGAATTTTATTTGTATAACAACTTCTATGTTTCTAATGACAAATAAAAAAGAGAATTTTATTTGTATAACAACTTTTATGTTTCTACTGACAAATAAAAAGAGAATTTTATTTGTATAACAACTTTTATGTTTCTAATAACAAATAAAAAGAGAATTTTATTTGTATACAATTCCTAAGTTAGTATGATAAATAAAAAGATTATTTTTATTATGTAACAAATTTAACAAAGGGACAATTAACGACAAGGACAAAATTAAGGGCTTTTTTATTCATAAGGACAACCCACTAAAATTTTACTCAAAAGGACAATACACTAATTATGGTTTAATTCCCTAAATCACGTGCCTGTTTCATCTTGATGCTCCTATCTCGCGAGTTTCTCTTTCTATTTTCCTCAAATGCAGTTTTTGTCTTTCGATGTAACGAACCGGGATTTTCGACTCCGAAAATCAACATCAAACAACCATGTTGACCATTCAGACATCGAACATTCCAGATCATTAATAGAAAGAAATTAGAGGGTGAGATAAGAAAGAAAGAAATATTAGAATAGAAGAAGAAGAAGAAACACCACACAGTCTCACATCGCAGCGGAACAAAATATAATACAGAAGTAAATTTTATTGAGAGCTTTAAAATACTTACAGTATCAGAGTACATCATACCATAGGACAGTTATAATAGCCTGTTTCCATATACAACACACAGCGGAATAGTAGTAATATCATACGTCTGGACTCTTCCAGCTCGTCTCTTCACAGTAGTCGATACCCTGTACCTGTACAACCCGGCCTAACCCGAGTATTTACAAAACACCGGGTCAGTCTGGTGAACCAGAGTGAGAAAACTCGCACAGTATTTGGGTGAGCATCCAACTTGATTTTAGAGTTCAAAAACCTTTTCGAAGAAAAGGATAATCGTAAGACCAAATCCACACATAAACACGGACGATTTTTACCTTACGATAACCCAAACCATTTTTGAAATCAATATCTTGTCTGATATTATAATAATGTCTAAACACAAGTAAATAGAAATCTAGTGGAACGCTTGCATCTCACGCTCCACATATATAGTATACAATCAAAAACCGTGGCGCTTATTGGAGATTGGATTCCAACTTGACAAGGTATGGGTCCACCTTCCGATAGTGTATCTCTAGAGACGAATACACTGGGTTCAACAAGAACATCTTGCAACCCGGCCCTCACATGACCGACCACTCATTTCGCTTGAGTGTATCGAATGTATATCACCGACGGTTGGGATCAGCAACCGTCTCCCGACAAGGGACAGCATCGAAACATAGATTTAAGAAACAAATAGGATTTCCTCTAGATAGGTGATCATACACCCTAATGGGAGCGACCCACATAGCCATGCTGCCTGCCCGATTTTTGTCATTTCCCGGTTGATGAGGCTTGAGATCAGAATTTATCTTTGAACATCGGGTCACCATTCACTTTGAATGCCACATCGTCAGATCCGTCAGATATCACTAATTGACGTCCACAAAAATACTCTAGCTGAAAGCTAGCGAATGGCAATTCCCTGCCAACAACTATCGTACGTTTGAAGAAATCAACGTACGTGATCCTTTGGAAATACTCTGTCAGACATCCGTCCATATACATCATCCAGGAACAGGATGAACCGAAGGCACTCTCCTACCGCATCCATATAGGAATCACCCCATGGATCAGTAGCGAGAAGTCCTCGCAACCCGTAGATTCCAACCACGACAGAATCACAGCTTATCTCTGCTTGCCAGGCAGAGAATATTAGTGGTCCTTCCGTTTATGAAAATCCACGGTCTTCAATGCTCCATCTCGATCATCTTCTGAGATCTTCACGTATTTGTTGGTCGGAATGGTTTCGAATAAATTCGATCCCGGTCTTTCCATACCAACAATCGTATTGGGCGGGTTTGATAGTCGGTGATTTAACTATCAAAATATACAGTGTTTCAAACATGACAAGCAAATGAGTTCACTGGTTCAGTATTCAGCATCACTTGGCCTTTAACAAACTGATTTACTTTTGTTAAATTAAAACTTCTAACTCTTGTAATGTTCAAAAATACTATATTTGAATACCTCTAATTTGATTTAACTTTAATCAATTAACTATCATTAGACTTAACTCCATTCGCTCGACCCTAGATCGCAGCGATCACAATGGTTACGCCTGATTCCCTCAGGAAACATCCGACTGCCGTAGGCTATCTGCAGCCCTGCGAATTTCGCTAGCAGTCGTACGAAATGGCAACTTAGCCCAATAATTATGTTTGGCTAATTCTATCTCGAATAAATATATTTAATTTCCCATTTTGAAATTTCATTTAAAATTCTCCTTTTTACTAGATCTCGTTTTCAAATAACGTTAATGTAAAATTAACGTCTTAACACTTTGAATCTCACTTAAAACCTCTGGTTTATAATAAACCCTTTTTATCGTAATCTCCTTTCACTTAATTCATATAATTGAGTACGTTTATTTCCTTTCACCATTCAATTGGCTTGCATCTCACATTCGGTCACTTTTTAAATGAATTCCCATTTAAAAATATATTCCTAAATTTATCATTAATTAAAATAATGACTTATTTCAAACATTTACCACTTTAGTAGTTAATCCCTTTATTAACTAAATTAAAGGTTAAATCCCTTTTAAATCCTTATTTAAATTCAACAATATTCATTTAACTATTTTAGTCAAAACACATTAACTTGATAAACAATTCAAATTCCAAACGGTCGATTTAATTAACTCAAAAACTTGATTATCTCCTTAACCGTTTTCAACAATCCTTGCTTTAAATTAATTAAAAATATAATTAATTTAAATAGATTCTAATTATTTGTTTTCTTCACAAAACAAATTTTCAAGGTTTAACCATTTAATTCATTTCTTATTCTTCAACTGGTAAATCTGATTAACATCAGCATTTGCTTTGCAAAATAAATTCATAACAAATCAAAGTCTTAAACAAATAAAATATTTATTTATTTCTCTTAAATAACTTTTATTCAAAATAATATGTTCAAAAATCCATCTCCAGTTATAAAATACCTTTTATAACTTCACCTCTATTGACTCACCTGACGGTGAATCAATATCTATAAAACGATTGATTTTATTGGCCATACGCTGCCAAAAACCCAACCAATATCACCCATTGGTTTTAAACTAACAGATGTTGAACATTCAATAATCAATCATCAAATCAATCACTCAAACAGATCAGTTCATATATGAGAATATGAAAATAAAAATACATTTGAGGGATCCGGTTGGGTCCCTCCAACCTGTTCTTCCCTGTATTCAAAACGGTTATCACAAACCAGGTCAAACAATTCCATTTAACTGATATATCATAGCAATTAGCAACCATTTTATATCAACTAACCAACAAAACATTTTCATCAGTTCCTCCAGTTCAAACGAAAACACGTTTATTTTATAAACGTGACCAACCAAGGTGAGTTACCTTTATTGGAACCAATCGTTAAAAATAACGATTTGGTATTTCACTGAAATTAAACACAGTTTAATTTCAGCGGTTAAATCAACAGATCAATGTATAACTAGCAAAATAGTCAACCATTGGCAAGCAGAGCACACAAAATAAAAACACCCAATTTATATAAAATATAAAAAGGGTAACTGAGTGAGTTTAACTCACCTTGCATTGATACCGTTGTTTAAACGGTTGGTTTCAATTAAATTAAACAGGTGTTTAATTTAATTAAAAATCCTGGTTGATTCCAAATCTTGTCCAGCTCTGTTCCATGACGTAAATTTCACTGATGCGAGTCCACCGCATCCTGAACCATTCCATTCTGATAACGTAGCCACAGATTATAAACATTTTAAGTTAATATATTTTAATTAGATAAATACTATAATTATGGTTGTAAATAAATTCTTATTTTCATTCAGGGTTAAGCTAATTACTTTTATATTTAACAGCCCTTTTCCGAACCCACTTCGTTCCTTTGTTTCCGGTGTTCACACACGCCTGCACCAAAATCCACGTTTAAATATTAACAATTATATTAAATCATCTAAACCCTTAATTATATTATTAATAAGATATTAAACTGGTTACTTTTACACAGTGAAACAGGCCAACATTTTCAGTTCCTCCTCTCGTTCTCTGCTTTGCCCGACTGCTTTTATCATTCAGCTTGCTCTCATCTGAAATCATAATCCATTTATTTAATTAAATAATAATCACATATTAATATGAATTAATCACTTTTACGTTTTAATATATATACTAGACGGGTCAGTACGTTAATTACATTGGATATGATAAGGCGAGATCGTTTGAATGCTACAGCTTCATCAGGTAAACCCACGTACAAGTCCGACCTTGTTTTCTTTTCCAGTCTCCTTCCTTTACGTCAAAAATAAGATACTTGAACGTTTGCTTTCCAGGTCCGTTCGCTCTTCATTTCGCACAAACCAAATTGACAGATTCTTCTGACTTTATCCATCAGCCCACCCCATTCTTAATACTAGAACTAATCAGATTGATCTCATAACCCTTCCATACTTCGTCTTCTCGTTCTGTTGTGAAACCTGGGCTACCCTCTTGACAGTCCACCCCCGCGAGCTGCTCCATCCGCCTGACGATGATCCAACTTCGGTGAAACGAGCGCCTAGGCCTCCCGAATTATCACCCCAAACCTCCCTTAGTCCGACCCTCTAAATCAACCGCAGCAGTCCCCCCAACCGTTGAGGCTTCTCAACATGAATTCGGTCACCCCAGAAACCAGTATCCGATCAGAGCCGATCAGTTGGAGGAGCTCAGCGAGATCTAGAGTTTTGTACTTGGGGTATTCGATTTACTTTTGGTGGACTGGAGGATTGGATGGAGGAAAGCTACGAAAGATGGTGTTCGTTGATTTATCAGAGTGGAGGCGAAATGGTTTTTGACCAAGAAATAGAGTAATTAAAGTTGGATGGTATATATATAGGGTAGGAACCCGTGGTAGTCAAGTTTAATTCCGTGGAGAGCACGGCAAAGATGTTTGGTTGGCAAGAAATCAGATGGATTGGTATGCACGATATAGGAAGTGTGGAAGGCAAGAAATACACAGTGGAGAAAGGTTTTAATAATATTATAAATTCAACGAAACTTTGTCCTAAAGTAATTGATAAAAACTACCACAATTGATTTCTGTTTATTGATAAAAATGCTATTCTTAGTGTAAAAAGGTATTCCGGACCCAATGGGACAAGTTTCGTCGAAATCCGAGGTCGTATGAAAAATTTTCCTTTATGAAACCAGAAATGAACACACGTTTAATTTTTTCACGATCACTAGATAAGTCAAATCAACTTGAAACTGCGAACATCGACAATAACTTTTCGATACGAACTCAACGACACTAATTTCGTCGCATTCTGAGACTGTTGCCCCGGTAGGCTGTTTTTACCGCGAACCGCCCTACCCTTTTTAACGTCAAATTTCTCGATCTCTAAAAATAACAAACTATATACCTATCCTGACTCTAATCGACGATACGAACTCAACGGAACTGGTTTCGTGGCCTAATTCGATCGTCTGCTCCAGTTACATTCAAATATCCTTTTATTTATTTAAATACGCGCTATAGAAATTGAACGGGCGTTTATGGCTACCATGGTCACATACGATACCGGTTTTCCACGCAATTTACCACCGTACAATAATTTAGCGATACGGTTCTAATGAAACTGATTTCGTCGAAATCTGAGTCCGTTTGCAAAACGGCTATTTTTAAAGGCCTATAATTTAATAACGATTTCCATAGCGACTATTTCAAATTTTGATTTGACCATAACTATCAATCTATAACACGAAAATCTGAATTTTTCTCTTTCATATGAAAATTATCGTCAATACGGTCCCAACGTGTCTTGTTTCACAGAAATCCGACTTATATCGAATCCTGTATTCTCAGTTGAAGTTCAAAACTCTAATTTACGAACTGCACGCCATTTTCAAGCTCGATTTTATATTATATATAAATATATAATGTTCAACTTCGTTTTAAATAACGAATTCAATATTAAATTCCATTAATATTCCCGGTATAATATTTAAAATAAATAAATTAAATTAAATATTCGACGGGCAAAAACACGGGTCGTTACATTCTTCCCCCCTTAAAATAATTTCGTCCTCGAAATTGCTAAGGTAAGAAAGAACGTTATAAACTCATTAATTTCCAAATCCAATTTTATATTAAATTAGAAACCAATTCAATACTGTATATAGATATTTTCAAAAATATTGAAAATTTTCTAACACATTATATTTCGAAAAATTTCGCCAGCACCTCCTCTGTACGGCTCAATCGGTCAAACTCCAACTCGCCTTTCTAGGCCTCTTCCAATCCAAAAGAAAATCAAACAGCCTAACGGCTTGCCAAATAGGCTCATAAATCACCAAATCCATATAAAAGTAAACGTGTACCTTTTTGTCGGGCATATCATCATATCCTTTTCATCTGCTATCCTGTCCGCATATACAAATGCACTTCCAACAAAATTCCAATTTTATCCTCAAAACCAAATCCTTCACACGTCCAAGCCAAATACCATTCTTAACTCAATTTCCATCCATTATCAATTCCAACTCTTAACTTACCAGTCCAACACCATTTCAGATTCCTGCCTCATAATTCAAAATCTGATTTTACTTAATATATTATATCCTGATTCAATTTCCAGTTAACTGGATTCATATTTAATTCATTATTTGTTTTCACAATTTCTATTATTTGTTTAATTCCTGCTATCTCTCCTGGGAGTTTTTAAACAGTTCAGCTTTTTCAAAAATCAAATATTTCCTTTCAGGGTTCAAAACAACTTGTCTTTCTCTCAAAGCAGTTCTAAACCAGATTTTTGGTAGTAATCCGTCACTTAGAACTCGGAAATGCACACTGACGATGTGGCCAGCATCCTCAGAGTTATTTCCCAGCTATCAAAGTGAGTTCAATACTATATCACTTATCAAAATCCTATTCAACATTTTCATTTTGAAATCTATTTCAAATACCAAACACAATGCTTGTAAACCAATTTAAAATCTCCCAGGATCTTAAATTTCTCATATATTCCATCTAAGTTCATTTGCAATCACCTTTCCCACTTTTGGGAATTTTAATTCCAATCCTGATTTAGATTTCAGATTTAATTCATCTGATTCCATAGTATACGAATTCTAATTGGTTATTATTTATATAACCATTTCAATTATAATCAACCAACACATCCAATATACTATAATACTTCAAATATATATCATTCTTTTATATTAAAATATAATTTGGGTAAAATTATTTCATTTACCCTCTTTCAAAAACATACTGTGTCGAATTATTCTGTTCAAGAGTTTAGAAACACTTATCGACACAGTTTGCATTACTGTATCGACCAGAATTCATAAACTACTCGACAAACCAACCAACACAATATAAACAGTTTTTATATCAATTTACAAATACGCGCTCATATATATACACTCAAACTCAATCTAGGGTATTACTAACCCCATCTCTACTGAGTCACGCCACAGAGCCAAGGTAATTACTTAACCAATAGCTCTGATACCACTGTAACGAACCGGGATTTTCGACTCCGAAAATCAACATCAAACAACCATGTTGACCATTCAGACATCGAACATTCCAGATCATTAATAGAAAGAAATTAGAGGGTGAGATAAGAAAGAAAGAAATATTAGAATAGAAGAAGAAGAAGAAACACCATACAGTCTCACATCGCAGCGGAACAAAATATAATACAGAAGTAAATCTTTATTGAGAGCTTTAAAATACTTACAGTATCAGAGTACATCATACCATAGGACAGTTATAATAGCCTGTTTCCATATACAACACACAGCGGAATAGTAGTAATATCATACGTCTGGACTCTTCCAGCTCGTCTCTTCACAGTAGTCGATACCCTGTACCTGTACAACCCGGCCTAACCCGAGTATTTACAAAACACCGGGTCAGTCTGGTGAACCAGAGTGAGAAAACTCGCACAGTATTTGGGTGAGCATCCAACTTTATTTTAGAGTTCAAAAACCTTTTCGAAGAAAAGGATAATCGTAAGACCAAATCCACACATAAACACGGACGGTTTTTACCTTACGATAACCCAAACCATTTTTGAAATCAATATCTTGTCTGATATTATAATAATGTCTAAACACAATTAAATAGAAATCTAGTGGAACGCTTGCATCTCACGCTCCACATATATAGTATACAATCAAAAACCGCGGCGCTTATTGGAGATTGGATTCCAACTTGACAAGGTATGGGTCCACCTTCCGATAGTGTATCTCTAGAGACGAATACACTGGGTTCAACAAGAACATCTTGCAACCCGGCCCTCACATGACCGACCACTCATTTCGCTTGAGTGTATCGAATGTATATCACCGACGGTTGGGATCAGCAACCGTCTCCCGACAAGGGACAGCATCGAAACATAGATTTAAGAAACAAATAGGATTTCCTCTAGATAGGTGATCATACACCCTAATGGGAGCGACCCACATAGCCATGCTGCCTGCCCGATTTTTGTCATTTCCCGGTTGATGAGGCTTGAGATCAGAATTTATCTTTGAACATCGGGTCACCATTCACTTTGAATGCCACATCGTCAGATCCGTCAGATATCACTAATTGACGTCCATAAAAATACTCTAGCTGAAAGCTAGCGAATGGCAATTCCCTGCCAACAACTATCGTACGTTTGAAGAAATCAACGTACGTGATCCTTTGGAAATACTCTGTCAGACATCCGTCCATATACATCATCCAGGAACAGGATGAACCGAAGGCACTCTCCTACCGCATCCATATAGGAATCACCCCATGGATCAGTAGCGAGAAGTCCTCGCAACCCGTATATTCCAACCACGACAGAATCACAGCTTATCTCTGCTTGCCAGGCAGAGAATATTAGTGGTCCTTCCGTTTATGAAAATCCACGGTCTTCAATGCTCCATCTCGATCATCTTCTGAGATCTTCACGTATTTGTTGGTCGGAATGGTTTCGAATAAATTCGATCCCGGTCTTTCCATACCAACAATCGTATTGGGCGGGTTTGATAGTCGGTGATTTAACTATCAAAATATACAGTGTTTCAAACATGACAAGCAAATGAGTTCACTGGTTCAGTATTCAGCATCACTTGGCCTTTAACAAACTGATTTACTTTTGTTAAATTAAAACTTCTAACTCTTGTAATGTTCAAAAATACTATATTTGAATACCTCTAATTTGATTTAACTTTAATCAATTAACTATCATTAGACTTAACTCCATTCGCTCGACCCTAGATCGCAGCGATCACAATGGTTACGCCTGATTCCCTCAGGAAACATCCGACTGCCGTAGGCTATCTGCAGCCCTGCGAATTTCGCTAGCAGTCGTACGAAATGGCAACTTAGCCCAATAATTATGTTTGGCTAATTCTATCTCGAATAAATATATTCAATTTCCCATTTTGAAATTTCATTTAAAATTCTCCTTTTTACTAGATCTCGTTTTCAAATAACGTTAATGTAAAATTAACGTCTTAACACTTTGAATCTCACTTAAAACCTCTGGTTTATAATAAACCCTTTTTATCGTAATCTCCTTTCACTTAATTCATATAATTGAGTACGTTTATTTCCTTTCACCATTCAATTGGCTTGCATCTCACATTCGGTCACTTTTTAAATGAATTCCCATTTAAAAATATATTCCTAAATTTATCATTAATTAAAATAATGACTTATTTCAAACATTTACCACTTTAGTAGTTAATCCCTTTATTAACTAAATTAAAGGTTAAATCCCTTTTAAATCCTTATTTAAATTCAACAATATTCATTTAACTATTTTAGTCAAAACACATTAACTTGATAAACAATTCAAATTCCAAACGGTCGATTTAATTAACTCAAAAACTTGATTATCTCCTTAACCGTTTTCAACAATCCTTGCTTTAAATTAATTAAAAATATAAATAATTTAAATAGATTCTAATTATTTGTTTTCTTCACAAAACAAATTTTCAAGGTTTAACCATTTAATTCATTTCTTATTCTTCAACTGGTAAATCTGATTAACATCAGCATTTGCTTTGCAAAATAAATTCATAACAAATCAAAGTCTTAAACAAATAAAATATTTATTTATTTCTATTAAATAACTTTTATTCAAAATAATATGTTCAAAAATCCATCTCCAGTTATAAAATACCTTTTATAACTTCACCTCTATTGACTCACCTGACGGTGAATCAATATCTATAAAACGATTGATTTTATTGGCCATACGCTGCCAAAAACCCAACCAATATCACCCATTGGTTTTAAACTAATAGATGTTGAACATTCAATAATCAATCATCAAATCAATCACTCAAACAGATCAGTTCATATATGAGAATATGAAAATAAAAATACATTTGAGGGATCCGGTTGGGTCCCTCCAACCTGTTCTTCCCTGTATTCAAAACGGTTATCACAAACCAGGTCAAACAATTCCATTTAACTGATATATCATAGCAATTAGCAACCATTTTATATCAACTAACCAACAAAACATTTTCATCAGTTCCTCCAGTTCAAACGAAAACACGTTTATTTTATAAACGTGACCAACCAAGGTGAGTTACCTTTATTGGAACCAATCGTTAAAAATAACGATTTGGTATTTCACTGAAATTAAACACAGTTTAATTTCAGTGGTTAAATCAACAGATCAATGTATAACTAGCAAAATAGTCAACCATTGGCAAGCAGAGCACACAAAATAAAAACACCCAATTTATATAAAATATAAAAAGGGTAACTGAGTGAGTTTAACTCACCTTGCATTGATACCGTTGTTTAAACGGTTGGTTTCAATTAAATTAAACAGGTGTTTAATTTAATTAAAAATCCTGGTTGATTCCAAATCTTGTCCAGCTCTGTTCCATGACGTAAATTTCACTGATGCGAGTCCACCGCATCCTGAACCATTCCATTCTGATAACGTAGCCACAGATTATAAACATTTTAAGTTAATATAATTTAATTAGATAAATACTATAATTATGGTTGTAAATAAATTCTTATTTTCATTCAGGGTTAAGCTAATTACTTTTATATTTAACAGCCCTGTTCCGAACCCACTTCGTTCCCTTGTTTCCGGTGTTCACACACGCCTGCACCAAAATCCACGTTTAAATATTAACAATTATATTAAATCATCTAAACCCTTAATTATATTATTAATAAGATATTAAACTGGTTACTTTTACACAGTGAAACAGGCCAACATTTTCAGTTCCTCCTCTCGTTCTCTGCTTTGCCCGACTGCTTTTATCATTCAGCTTGCTCTCATCTGAAATCATAATCCATTTATTTAATTAAATAATAATCACATATTAATATGAATTAATCACTTTTACGTTTTAATATATATACTAGACGGGTCAGTACGTTAATTACATTGGATATGATAAGGCGAGATCGTTTGAATGCTACAGCTTCATCAGGTAAACCCACGTACAAGTCCGACCTTGTTTTCTTTTCCAGTCTCCTTCCTTTACGTCAAAAATAAGATACTTGAACGTTTGCTTTCCAGGTCCGTTCGCTCTTCATTTCGCACAAACCAAATTGACAGATTCTTCTGACTTTATCCATCAGCCCACCCCATTCTTAATACTAGAACTAATCAGATTGATCTCATAACCCTTCCATACTTCGTCTTCTCGTTCTGTTGTGAAACCTGGGCTGCCCTCTTGACAGTCCACCCCCGCGAGCTGCTCCATCCGCCTGACGATGATCCAACTTCGGTGAAACGAGCGCCTAGGCCTCCCGAATTATCACCCCAAACCTCCCTTAGTCCGACCCTCTAAATCAACCGCAGCAGTCCCCCCAACCGTTGAGGCTTCTCAACATGAATTCGGTCACCCGAGAAACCAGTATCCGATCAGAGCCGATCAGTTGGAGGAGCTCAGCGAGATCTAGAGTTTTGTACTTGGGGTATTCGATTTACTTTTGGTGGACTGGAGGATTGGATGGAGGAAAGCTACGAAAGATGGTGTTCGTTGATTTATCAGAGTGGAGGCGAAATGGTTTTTGACCAAGAAATAGAGTAATTAAAGTTGGATGGTATATATATAGGGTAGGAACCCGTGGTAGTCAAGTTTAATTCCGTGGAGAGCACGGCAAAGATGTTTGGTTGGCAAGAAATCAGATGGATTGGTATGCACGATATAGGAAGTGTGGAAGGCAAGAAATACACAGTGGAGAAAGGTTTTAATAATATTATAAATTCAACGAAACTTTGTCCTAAAGTAATTGATAAAAACTACCACAATTGATTTCTGTTTATTGATAAAAATGCTATTCTTAGTGTAAAAAGGTATTCCGGACCCAATGGGACAAGTTTCGTCGAAATCCGAGGTCGTATGAAAAATTTTCCTTTATGAAACCAGAAATGAACACACGTTTAATTTTTTCACGATCACTAGATAAGTCAAATCAACTTGAAACTGCGAACATCGACAATAACTTTTCGATACGAACTCAACGACACTAATTTCGTCGCATTCTGAGACTGTTGCCCCGGTATGCTGTTTTTACCGCGAACCGCCCTACCCTTTTTAACGTCAAATTTCTCGATCTCTAAAAATAACAAACTATATACCTATCCTGACTCTAATCGACGATACGAACTCAACGGAACTGGTTTCGTGGCCTAATTCGATCGTCTGCTCCAGTTACATTCAAATATCCTTTTATTTATTTAAATACGCGTTATAGAAATTGAACGGGCGTTTACGGCTACCATGGTCACATACGATACCGGTTTTCCACGCAATTTACCACCGTACAATAATTTAGCGATACGGTTCTAATGAAACTGATTTCGTCGAAATCTGAGTCCGTTTGCAAAACGGCTATTTTTAAAGGCCTATAATTTAATAACGATTTCCATAGCGACTATTTCAAATTTTGATTTGACCATAACTATCAATCTATAACACGGAAATCTGAATTTTTCTCTTTCATATGAAAATTATCGTCAATACGGTCCCAACGTGTCTTGTTTCACAGAAATCCGACTTATATCGAATCCTGTATTCTCAGTTGAAGTTCAAAACTCTAATTTACGAACTGCACGCCATTTTCAAGCTCGATTTTATATTATATATAAATATATAATGTTCAACTTCGTTTTAAATAACGAATTCAATATTAAATTCCATTAATATTCCCGGTATAATATTTAAAATAAATAAATTAAATTAAATATTCGACGGGCAAAAACACGGGTCGTTACATTCGATCTCTAATTCTCTTCTCCAGCGTGTTTTTTTCTTCTCCAACGTGTTTTTTTCTTCTGATTCAAATTGTAAAATCACTCTCGAGCGTATTGATCTCTCGATCAGATCTGATCTCAACATCTGTCTAAAGCGCCGTGGATTTTGATTTTGATTCGATAGGCAGTAAAGATGATTTCGTGATTTTGATTTTGCGAATTCGTCGTAGAAAATCGAACGAGAGAGACGAACGACAGAGATGAACGACGGAAGTTACTTTTTTGGATGGTGAATTTAGTAGCAGTTCGTAGGTATCAGTTTCCCATTTTTTTAAGGTATCATTTTTCTTGTTATTACGGTGTTATGCTTCTGTGCTAATTTATTTTCATGATATATTAGTTTTGTACTTGTACTGTTGCATTAACTTTGCAACTCAATCGAAGTTATGTCATTTTAATCAATCAAATTGGGATGTAAACATTTTTATTCATTAGTTTTTCTTTAAAATATCAAAGCAGTTTTAAGGTACCATTTTTATATTTTTTTAGGTATCAGTCTTATATTTTCGACATGAATTTACATCATAGCAGTTTTAAGGTATCATTTTTATATTTTTTTAGGTATCAGTTTTATATTTTCAACATGAATTTACATCATAGCAGTTTTTAGGTATCATTTTTATATTTTTTTACGTATCAGTTTTATATTTTCAACATGAATTTACATCATAGCAATTTTTAGGTATCATTTTTATATATTTTTAGGTATCAGTTTTATATTTTCTAGTTGAATTTTCAGTATTATGTTGGTATAAGTTTTTATTGTGTATGAGATACTTGCAGATACTGCATGTTGCTGGAGATTACTTGAATTCAAGACTGGATTGCATACAAGTAAACTAAATGCATGAATGCATGCTTGGAATGGGAAGCAGTGTTCTATGTACTTAGATTGTGTAGGAAAAAAATGTATCATATTAAATCAGTTATGTATCATTGTAGGTATCATATGATACAAGTGGGTATTATTGTGTATTACTGAGAATAATCTCATTTTTGTGACAACTGAATTGAATTGATTGCTATTATTTTTTTAATCAGTAGGTATTATTGCGAATAAATATTATTTTTGTGTGATTTGAATTGAGTAAGTGGGTGTTATTTTTTTTATCAGTGGTTATCAGTTAAAATTAATGTTGTGTATCAAAAAAAGTCAATTGCCAAAGCAAACAATACAAATCTACCTAAAAGCTGCTACGATGTAAATTAAACTAGAAAATATAAAACTGATAACTAAAAAAATATAAAAATGATACGTAAAACTGCTACAATGTAAATTCAACTAGAAAATATAAAACTGATACCTTAAAAAATATAAAAATGATACCTTAAAACTGCTTTAATATTTTAACAACAAAAGTAATACAGAAAATGTCCGAATCACAATTTGATTGTTTAAAATGAAATAAATTCGTTTGAGTAGCAAAACTGATGCATCAGTACAAGAACAAAAGTAAAATAGCACCAAAACTATAAACAAAACAACATAACACTATTAATACAATAAAACTGATACGTAAAAAAAATGATACCTTAAAACTGCTGCAACGTTTTAAAGAAAAATTAATGCAAAAAATGTTTTCATCACAATTTGATTTTTTAAAATGAAATAGTTTCGACTGTAATACATAGATAATGCAATAATACAACTACAAAATAAATATAACATTAAAAACAGACCAAACGAATATAAAACAGTGGTAAATAAACAAAAAAGATACCTAGAAAAATATAAAAATGAAACCCAATTGCTGAAAAGTTGAACATTAAAATTGAAGAACAAAAAGAAACCATGAATCACCTTGCGAAATTAAAAAACCTAATCGGCTGAAATGAACATTAAATTATAATGATTATAGCAACAAAAAAAATTCAATCGAGGTTGATTCTTCAAATCGATTTCGTGCCCTAGATTTTGCAGTTCGATTTATGTTTGAGGATCGACTGTAAGATAGTAGGCGGATTTGATTTGATTTTTAAGATTTTTAAGATTTTTAAGTTTTTTTTTAAGATTTTTAAACTGTATTTTAAAAACAGATTTTTGTAAAAGGATTAAAAACTGAACTGAACTGATTTTTGAAAAGGATTAAAAACAGTTTTTTTTAAAAAAGGTTTAAAAACTGAATTGATTTTTTTAAAAGGTTAAAACTGAATGTTGAAAAGAGTTTAAAATTGATTTTAGAAAAGCATTTTAAAACTGATTTTAAAAAGATTTTAAAACTGATTTGAAAAGCATTTTAAAACTGATTTTAAAAAGATTTTAAAACTGATTTGAAAAGCATTTTAAAACTGATTTTAAAAGATTCAAAAACAGATTTGAAAAACATTTTAAAACTGATTTTGTTTAAAAGTAAAAACTGATTTGTTTTAAAAGTAAAAACTGATTTTGTTTAAAAGTAAAAACTTTAAATAGGAAAAAGGTTTAATCTTTAAAGAGAAAAAGGATTTGAACTTTAAGAAGTAAAAATCAGATTTTTATATATCGAAAGTCGAAAGAAAAATCAGATTTTTATATATCGAAAGTCGAAAGAAAAATCAGATTTTTATATATCGAAAGTCGAAAGAAAAATCATATTTTTATATATCGAAAGTCGAAAGAAAAATCATATTTTTATATATTGAAAGTCGAAGTGAAAATTCGATTTTTATATATTGAATAGCGTAGTAAAAATCAGATTTTTAGATATTGAAAGTCGAAGTAAAAATCATATTTTTATATATTGAATAGCGTGGTAAAAATTCGATTTTTATATATTGAATAACATAGTAAAAATTCGATTTTTACATATGTAGAGAATACGGGCGAAAGCGACAAAGGTGAGGTTGGCGAAGATTTCTATTAGAGAAGTGTCGTGCAGTTGGATAGCTATTGGTGAGATTTCTGATTTAAAAATATATATATATATATATATATGTGTGTGAATTAAAAGTGAATTGCTATATATAAATAAATATATATATATATACGCCCCTCGTCCACAAACCATGGACGATATTTATTGGTTGAAATTGTTGTGAAAATTGATTGATAGCGATTGATTGTTTTGGGGATTGTTTGTGATTGATATTGGTTGATTGTGGTTGAAAAATACCCATTGGTGGTTGTGAATTATTTGGTTGAAACCACATAGGATTAGTTTGTGGAAATGAAATAAATATATACATGCCGCCTGCGTGCGAGCTAGATGCATGATCCCCATTGTCAAAAACCGCGAGGTTTTAAGGTAGAGCGAGGAGCCGTACTAGGGACGGTCCCGGTTTAACTACCCTGCCGTTATGCTGCCGAAATTTTGAATAATATTCGTGTGTTTGAATTATTTTCATATGCTTAAACTATATTTATTCATTGAATAGAAAACCTTCATGTGTTGAATTGATATTCATTCGTTGATTAGAAATTCATGTGTTGAATGGTATTCGCGTTTTAAAATATAAAATCACAATTTTATCTATATACAGAAACTATAGAAAACATTCATGTGTTGAATTGATATTCATTCGTTGATTAGAAATTCATGTGTTGAATGGTATTCATATTTTGAAATAAATTGTTCGATAATAAAAATCACATTTTTATCTATATATAAAAACAATAGAAAACATTCATGTGTTGAATTGATATTCATTCGTTGATTAGAAATTCATGTGTTGAATGGTATTCATATTTTGAAATAAATTGTTCGATAATAAAAATCACATTTTTATCTATATATAGAAACTATAGAAAACATTCATGTGTTGAATTGATATTCATTCGTTGATTAGAAATTCATGTGTTGAATGGTATTCATATTTTGAAATAAATTGTTTGATAATAAAAATCACCTTTTATCGACTATATGAACTGTGTAAAATAATCTCGTTTTAAAAATAAATTGTTTTATGATAAAAATCCCATTTTTATCACCAACTTGAACTATATAGAAGAATAGTGTTTTGAAATGAATTGTTTCACAGTAAAAATCACATTTTTATTGTATGCATAAATCGTTGAAATGTGAAGTGTTAAAAATAGCCACTTGTTCAAAATAAACATATATGAGATGAAATATTCATTAATTAGCTAATGAAATGATTTGCACCTATGTATGTAACATTAGAATAAATGGTGTCTTTAAAACCAAATAGAAATCAAATATGAAGTTGAGTAGAAAATGATAAATGATAAGAACTGTATATATATGTACATGCATATTTATTGAACAGGTTATAGCAAAAGGGGCTAGAGAAGAGGAATAAAATTTTGTGCCCGACAAATAGGTACACATTTACTGCTTTGTTTGGGTGATGATTTTATGAGCCTGTTGGCTAGCCGCTTGGCCTTTTCTTTTTCTTTTTGAGATTAGAAGGACCGGGAACGCTATTTGCGATTTCCCGATGCTCCCGGTGCAGGGGAGGTTATGGCAAAATTTTCCAAAATTTTAAGGTGTTAGAAATTTTTTGAAGTGAAAACGATATGGAAATCACTGAATGAACTATATTTATATAAATATATAAATATAAATAAAATTAAAACGAAACGAAGCCGTGCAGTTCGTATTTTGAAACCGTGATTTCAAACAACTAGTACGGGAAATCCGACCATTGGATTTTCCTGAAATCTCAACCGTCGGGTTCGCCTTGGAATAATCTTTCCAACGGCACCAACCTTGTTAAAATCCAACGGTTGGATTGTCTGGAATGTTTAATTCAATTTTGAAGAAAAACAGCGCCAGAAGCGATTATATTTATATATATATAAATATAATTATATATTTAATCGAATAACGACGCTGCAGTTCGTATTTTGAAATTAGAATTTCAAACGATTGTACCGGGAGATCCGACCGTCGGATTTTCCCGAACTGGAACCGTTGGGTTCGTTTTGAAAAGACCTTTCTAATGATGTAAATTTTGTGAAGATCCAACGGTTAGATTTTCAGATATGTGTAAATCAAATCTGAAGAAAAACAGCGCCATGGCCGCTTTATGGCCCGAAGCGTCGTTTTGAATAAAATGAGCTATTTTAAATAAATAAAAATAGCGATAAATAGTTATAAAATATCATAAGCGATATGGAATGGAAATAAACTGAATTTGCTTGATTTATGTTGTATTTGATGGTTGAATGTGTTTGGTGTGAAAATTACATTAAAGAACAATATTGGTGTTGTCGAATAATTTAACCATTGAAATAAATCGATTTGAAATTCTAAATATACGTGAATTATTTGAAAAGGCCGAGTTAATTCTCATTTCGAATAATTGACCGACGATTGAAATTTGAAGATGAATACGATGGTCGAAGACCGGAGATCTTCACCTCGTTTGGATGGTAACCGAGGTCCTGATTGGGAGGCATCCCGAAATATGGATAATGAGTGGTGATCGTCCAGACGTACGTGGTGATCAAGGGGTTTGCGAGGTATTTAGTGCCTCCGGTTTCGTTCAGACCCAGAACGGACTTGTAAATGGACTGTGTGTCCGACATTGGATTTTATTCTGTGTTGATTGATCTCTGTTAAATATACATCTGTTTGGCGGCGGAGAATTTATTCTTTTGCTTAACGCCCTTCTCTGAGACGTACGAGCTCAGAGGTTGTATATCGATTGACATCAATCGCATGGCGTGAATTGCCTGTGTGGCATGCTAAGATGCAGTGATCAGGGCTTCTGTTGAAAAGCAAAGTCTTGTGGTGATGATCAAAGCACCGCCTGTGTGGCGTAGCTTCGTGTATAACGTGAATTCGCGAGCCTCACACCCCGGTATGAACCTAAAACAGGAGAGGACATCAGGGAGGGCCTGCGTTTCTTTCTAGCTAGGGTGGTGTCAGTGACCTACCAGCCCTGACATTTATATACTTTTCACCTATGTGGTTGTTGCTGTTGCGAGGCGCCTCGGTTTGATCGGACGATCCGGGTCCGATGGAGTCATTCGTTGGCTCGTTTACGCCCCAAAGGGCGGGGAGACGTAGTGTTCAGGCATAATAATCCACATCGGTGGACCGGCCCTGACGATCTAAAGGGTTGATGCGTTCTGATCCTGAGGGGCGGGCTAGAGCGTCTCGAATTCGGTAAGGACTATCTTTTGCCTTGGTTCATGACGGAAATCCAATTTCCAAATACGACATCGTGCGGTTTTGATTGTATATATATGGCGACATGATATATGGTACCCATGCCGTCTATGATTGATAGTTATGATTTGAAATTGTTTTCAAAACATATTAACACTAGCAATAATATCAAATGCCTTTGTTTTATTCGTATCAATCATATTTTGGCCATTATAAGGTAAAACTCTATCCTCCGGTTTGCGTTGCATTGTGTGATGGGAACTGAGTCTTATAATGGTTTCATTTTTATAAAAAGCATAGCGATGTTTAAAAGAAAGATTTGTTTTAAAGCACTGGCAATCCAATGGAGTAAACCCGTTCCACGAAAGTGGCGTGGTCCTGTGATTAGCCAAATTATATATATGTGTTGAGTAGATTTCTCATACCAGTCCCATGACTGACTCGTAGTTTGTTTCACTCTCAAACTCGGGTGCCCCTTTTTCTACACGGGCAGCCTTGTATTCAGGTTTAGCTGGTTCTTTCTGGATAGCTGGAGCTGAAGATGGATTCTATCATTTATTTCTTTTTATGCTGTTCAGCTCCTATTGTACATATTTTGTTTATTTCCGCTGTAGACATTTATGTATAGCTGAACTGTATTTGTACTAAGTAAGATCCTGTATACTGTGTAACTCTGATGATTACTTTTATCCAGTATATTTTGTTGTTCATTATCTGGTGTATTTATTTAATTCTGTTCTGCTATTTTCTGTTTCTGTGTTAAGATAGCCCTGTTTCCGTCTGAACGGGAATTCGGGTCGTCTCATCGTGGTATCAGAGCTTTGGTTAAGCTTAGTTCTGGAATATAACATTTGAACAAACTCGTCAGAAATAGAACCAGTAGTGTTCTAGGACGGGTAACTCTATACAGATAGGATCAGTAATATCCTAGTATGAGTAAAGCAGAATGAAATTACACCTCGATAGACACATTTACATTTGAAGTATGTGTTTCTATGTTTTAAAATATCTTTTCTGTGACCTGACACTTGATCTGCTAATTGCAGAAGTACTAGAAAAATGAGTGCCAGAAACAGAAGGAATACAGAACCCGATCTAGAGGCTCTATTAAAGAGATATCGAAATCTGAATGGAGCACAGTTCTCGGGCAATGAATCTATAATTCAAACCCAATCTTGGTTGAGTTCTGTCGAAAGAATCTTTGAGCATATCCAGCTGAGAGATGACCAGAAACGGTTGGTAGCATCTTGGGCGCTTAAAGAAGAAGCTTTAATCTGGTGGGAATCAATCATCAAAGATAATCCAGAAGGTGATATCACCTGGGACAGATTTAAAGTGATTTTCCTACAAATATTTACTCCTCCCGAAACAACCGAGAGATTATGTGAAGAATTTTCTTATTTGATTCAAGGCGATATGACCATCCCAGAATATCACAAGAAATTCAACGAACTTGCTCACTTTGCTCCTCATCTGATTCAAAATCCGAAGAGGAAAAATATGAGATTTATTCACGGGCTTCAAAGGAAATACCAGAATAAAGTATTAGGGCATGTGAAGCTTCCTTTTTCTGAAATGATATATATGGCCTATCAGTATGAAGATCTCCATAAGAGAGGAATGTTGCGCGACGAAGAAGAAGTTTGTTGTAGTGGCAAAGAAGAGTTGGAAACTGATATTCCTGAAGCCAGTACAAGCTCTGAAGTCAGTAAGAAGCCCAGTGCCAAGAGAAAAAGGGCTGAATCCGGGAGAGAACCAACAACGACCGCCACGTGCTCAAGCTGCAATAGAAAAGGACATTTGGCGGTAAGTTGTAGATCTTGGAACAAACGAAGAAAGAAGGGATCTAAATCCAAAGAGAGATTTCAAGAGAAAAGAGGTTGCAGTAAATGCAAGCAGACTGGTCATCTTGCAAAGGATTGCTGGCTCTTGAGGAAGCCTGAAGTAGTTCAGGTGAATGAATTGGCAGAAACTTCTGATCCCTCAGCAAGCCAAGAAAGGGCTGATGTTTTAGAAGGAACGCTTACTGTCAAAAACATTCCAGTTAAAGTACTGTTTGACACAGGTGCGTCGCGAAGCTTTATTTCAAAGAGTGCCGCTAAGAAACTTGATTTAAACTTGAGGAAGCTTAAGGAACCAATGACTGTCCAGAATCCGGTCGGGGGTTCTATCAATCTCAGTTGGATTTGTGCAGTACCTGTCTCCTTTTCTTGCTATAAATTCCCTATTATCTCTGTAGTCATGAATTTTGATGAATTCGATCTTATTCTGGGATTGGATTGGCTAACCAAATATGAAGCAGAGGTTAGATGCGCCGAGAGAGTTGTTAGAGCTAAGATCAAATTAGGGAGTTATATAACCATACCGTGTGAAGGTCAAAATGCTAATAGAAAAGACTTCTGGGCAGCTTTGAATGTTTCTCCAGCCCCAATTGAAAATGTTCCTGAAGTCGCAGAGAATATTCCTGACCTCATCAAAGACATTCCTGTCGTCAAGAATTATGCGGATGTGTTTGAGGAAGTCGTTCGCTTACCTCCGCAGAGAGAGATAGATTTCAAAATTGCTTTAATTCCCAATGCAAGGCCGGTAGTTCACGCTATTCGAAGAATGTCCTTGAAAGAGAAAGAGGAATTGGACAATCAAACACGACAGCTAGTATGGAAGGGTCTAATCAGGCCTAGTTTCTCTGATTGGGGTGCAGCAGTGGTATTTGTCCCAAAATCTGACGGTACTCTACGGCTATGCGTGGACTATCGTGATCTGAACAAGCAGACAATAAAGAACAAGTATCCATTGCCGCGGATTGATGATTTGTTGGATCGATTAAATGGAGCACAAGTATTTTCACGAATGGACCTAGCTACAGGATTCCATCAACTTCGAATTGCCGAAGAGTGTGTTCCAATGACAGCGTTCAGAGGCCCCGACTTATTCTACGAGTGGTTAGTAATGCCATTCGGCTTATGTAACGCTCCTGCCTACTTCGTCGATCTGATGAACAGAGTATTCAGAGAAGTTTTGAATAAATTTGCTCTGGTTTTTATTGATGATATTCTAATCTTCTCTAAATCAAAGGCCGAACATGAAAAACATCTGGAACAGGTTCTAGAAATTCTGAGACGGAATGTATTGAAAGCAAAGTTTTCCAAATGTATCTTCTGGCAAGACGAAGTGAAATTTCTGGGCCACGTTGTATCGAAAGAAGGAATCGCTGTGGACCCAAGCAAAATCACAGCTATTCAGAATTGGAAACAGCCCAGTACTCCCACTGAAGTCCGTAGTTTTCTCGGATTGGCTAGCTATTATCGGAAGTTCGTTAAAGACTTTTCTAAGATATCTGGCCACTTAACAAAGCTTACAAAGAAGCATTCTAAATTCAAATGGACTCAAGAGAGTGAGGAGGCTTTTGAAGAGCTAAAGTTATGATTAACAACAGCTCCAGTGTTAACCATCATAGATGGCAACCAGGATTTAAAAGTATGGACAGATGCGTCTAGAGAAGGCCTTGGAGCAGTGTTAATGCAAAGAGGTCAAGTGATTGCTTATGCTAGCCGTCAACTTAAGCCACACGAGAAAAACTATGTAACTCATGATCTTGAGTTATTGGCTATCATATTCTCTTTGAAAATCTGGAGGCACTATCTTCTGGGTGAGAGATTTGAACTATTTACAGATCATCAGTCATTAAAGTATCTGTTCACTCAGAAGGACCTGAATCTGAGGCAACAACGTTGGCTGGAGTTTCTTGCAGCATATGACTTTGAAATTATATATACTCCAGGAAAAGCCAATGTCGTGGCTGATGCGTTAAGCCAAAAGAATGAAATGATCGCCAGTTTTATTATCACGACTTCATTGCTAGATAAGATATCTGCTCTTCAGGAGGATGATCACTTCATTCAGAAGATCAGAGGGATAATTCAACAAGGCAAACCCTCGAGTTTTCAAGTAGACAATGATGGGATTTTAAGGCTCAAAGGTCGAATCTGTGTCCCTAACATTCCTGAACTTCGAAAGGAAGTACTGGATGAATGCCACAAGTCAAAACTCAGTATCCATCCGGGAGTAAGCAAAATGTATAATGACATCAAGCGCACTTTCTGGTGGAAGTCGATGAAAAGGGACATTTCTTTATATGTCAGCCGATGCCCTACTTGCCAGCTAGTCAAGAGTGACCAACAGAAATTGGCTGGATTATTACAACCACTAGAAGTTCCTGGTTGGAAGTGGGAGCATATTTCTATGGATTTCATTGATGGTTTGCCCAGAACCAGAAAGGGAAATGACAGTATTTGGGTGATCGTAGATCGTTTCACGAAGACCGCCCATTTCATACCTGTCAAATCAAATAGAACTGCTCAGAGTCTGGCGCAGATTTACTTCAGGGAAATAGTTAGACTACATGGAGTGCCACTCAGTATAGTAAGTGATAGAGATACAATTTTCACTAGTAAATTCTGGGAAGCATTTCAAGTCGAGCTGGGAACGAAGTTGAGCTTGAGCACCGCTTATCATCCTCAGACAGACGGTCAGACTGAGAGGGTGAATCACATTTTAGAAGATCTATTGCGGGCTTGTGATATAGATTTCGGTGGATCATGGGAAGACCATCTGCATTTGGCTGAATTCTCTTATAATAACAGCTACCAGGCGAGTCTGACAATGTCGCCATTCGAAGCATTGTATGGTAGACCGTGCCGATCTCCTGCTTGTTGGGTCGAGCCTGGAAATAGACTTGTGTTGGGTCCGGATATGATTCGAGAAGCTGCCGACAAAGTCGATTTTATTAAGAAGCGATTACTCGCTGCTCAAAGCCGACAAAAGAGCTATGCCGATAGAAGGAGAAGAGATATATCCTTTGAAGTTGGCGACTATGTATATTTGAAAGTATCGCCGTTGAGAGGAGTAATCCGGTTCGGTAAAACTGGAAAGTTAGCGCCCAAATTCATTGGCCCGTTTCCTATTCTGGAACGGATCGGAACTCTCGCATATAAAGTTAAACTGCCTGACTGGTTGCCTGGAGTTCATGATGTATTTCACATATCTCAACTTCGAAAGCACGTTCATGATCCAGACTTGCTCGTGGAAGAAGCAGCTCAGCAGGATATTGAAATTACTCCAGAATTAGCTGTGAGGCGAGAGCCGCTAAAGATAATCGGCAAAGAAACCAAAGAGCTGAGGAACAAGAAGGTTCGCTTAGTCAAAGTGCAATGGAGCGGGGATCCGCGAGATTGTACTTGGGAAACTGAGGAGAGCATTCAGAAAGCTTATCCCAAATGCCGAGTAGATATATCTGATTGACTCCGGTGCAAGGTACATTTACCATACTTTGCATTACCATTTGATTCTCTATTCTATTGCAATTTTCTTCCTATGGAGTTGCACTATTTATTCTATACTCTGAAAGATTTTTAAAAGGATATAAGATTTGATTAGTATATTTTTGAAGGTTAAAAACAATTGGATTGGTTGTTGCATTGTGTGATGGTAGATTTATCAAACCACTTTCGACTTTATTCCTTTTCGGGGACGAAAAGTTTTAAGTGGGGGAGATTGTAACGACCCAGAAAATCTGAACCAATTTAAAATTTTTAAATTGGCTAAAATAATGGATTTTAAATATTTAAAATAAATATTTTAAATAATGGCGATGAAAACTGAGTTTGAATCGACAATTGAAAACGAATATAATTAATTATAATTATAAACAAGGCCTGAAATGGCGTGGCAGTTTCAAAAATTGAATTCAAACTTTGTCGGACTGTACCGGATGCAAAACAATCCGGATTTTAGTGAAACCAAAAACATTAGGATCTAATTGATGATATCTTTCTAACGAATCCGACCAATCAAAATTTGATAGCGGGAATCAAAAGATATGTCCAGTTGAAAATTCTGAATAGTCGCTATGGAATTCAGGCCCTTAAAAATGGACATTTTGCAAATGACCTCGGATTTCGACGAAACCACTTTTGTTAGATCCGTAGTGTCAAGTTATTGTTAGGTTTCAAATTTCATAATTTTTCGAATTAATATGTGAGCGTGGCAAAAGAAAACGCGTTTGACCAGTTTCAGTTGATTTTAATCGACTGGAAATTGACCATTTTTCAAACGGTCTCAGAATTCGACGAAACTAGTTTTGTTAGGACCGTATCGTCAATACGAAGCTAGAAAATATTTTTCTGGAATTTTTCTAGTTAGTATGTGACCCCGGTAATTTGAAATGTGCGTTTAAAATTCAATATAGTGATTTAAATGAAAATTCAAAAAGAAACTGACTGTAACGATCAAATCAGCTTGCGATACATATCCCATTGTGTTCAGAATGGGGGTAAAACGCTATGGGCGACAGGCGATGAGCCTCGTTTAGAGGTCGCATGTAGAAGTCAACTTTTTGAAAAATTAAATAATAAAATAATTAAAATAAATTTTAATCCCCCCTTTTTTCTTCTTCATTGCCCCCCCCCCCCGATTCATTATTCAGAAACGAGAAAAAAAAAAAACCTAAACCTAGACGGCCGCGCCTCCCTCCAGACATCGCCGCCAACACCTCGAAGCCGCCGCCCTCACTACCGAAGACCCCGACACCATCGAGCAACCCTCGAACACCCTGCCGCCAACACCATCGAGCAACCTTCACCTCGAACCTATCGCCGACACCATCGGACAACACCTTGAAGCCGCCGACCGCACCACTGCTCCGCCTCCTGCCTCCGACGATCTGCGAAACCCCCCCTCTGTAAGTCGTTTTGTTTTATTTTATTTATATATTTATTATTCTGTAAAAACTAAGTTTTTTTTTAAGATTTTTAAACTGTATTTTAAAAACAGATTTTTGTAAAAGGATTAAAAACTGAACTGAACTGATTTTTGAAAAGGATTAAAAACAGTTTTTTTTAAAAAAGGTTTAAAAACTGAATTGATTTTTTTAAAAGGTTAAAACTGAATGTTGAAAAGAGTTTAAAACTGATTTTAGAAAAGCATTTTAAAACTGATTTTAAAAAGATTTTAAAACTGATTTGAAAAGCATTTTAAAACTGATTTTAAAAAGATTTTAAAACTGATTTGAAAAGCATTTTAAAACTGATTTTAAAAGATTCAAAAACTGATTTGAAAAACATTTTAAAACTGATTTTGTTTAAAAGTAAAAACTGATTTGTTTTAAAAGTAAAAACTGATTTGTTTTAAAAGTAAAAACTGATTTTGTTTAAAAGTAAAAACTTTAAATAGGAAAAAGGTTTAATCTTTAAAGAGAAAAAGGATTTGAACTTTAAGAAGTAAAAATCAGATTTTTATATATCGAAAGTCGAAAGAAAAATCAGATTTTTATAAATCGAAAGTCGAAAGAAAAATCAGATTTTTATATATCGAAAGTCGAAAGAAAAATCATATTTTTATATATCGAAAGTCGAAAGAAAAATCATATTTTTATATATTGAAGTCGAAGTGAAAATTCGATTTTTATATATTGAATAGCGTAGTAAAAATCAGATTTTTAGATATTGAAAGTCGAAGTAAAAATCATATTTTTATATATTGAATAGCGTGGTAAAAATTCGATTTTTATATATTGAATAACATAGTAAAAATTCGATTTTTACATATGTAGAGAATACGGGCGAAAGCGACAAAGGCGAGGTTGGCGAAGATTTCTATTAGAGAAGTGTCGTGCAGTTGGATAGCTATTGGTGAGATTTCGGATTTAAAAATATATATATATATATGTGTGTGTGAATTAAAAGTGAATTGCTATATATATATATATATATATATATATATATATACGCCCCTCGTCCACAAACCATGGACGATATTTATTGGTTGAAATTGTTGTGAAAATTGATTGATAGCGATTGATTGTTTTGGGGATTGTTTGTGATTGATATTGGTTGATTGTGGTTGAAAAATACCCATTGGTGGTTGTGAATTATTTGGTTGAAACCACATAGGATTAGTTTGTGGAAATGAAATAAATATATACATGCCGCCTGCGTGCGAACTAGATGCATGATCCCCATTGTCAAAAACCGCGAGATTTTAAGGTAGAGCGAGGAGCCGTACTAGGGACGGTCCCGGTTTAACTACCCTGCCGTTATGCTGCCGAAATTTTGAATAATATTCGTGTGTTTGAATTATTTTCATATGCTTAAACTATATTTATTCATTGAATAGAAAACCTTCATGTGTTGAATTGATATTCATTCGTTGATTAGAAATTCATGTGTTGAATGGTATTCGCGTTTTAAAATATAAAATCACATTTTTATCTATATACAGAAACTATAGAAAACATTCATGTGTTGAATTGATATTCATTCGTTGATTAGAAATTCATGTGTTGAATGGTATTCATATTTTGAAATAAATTGTTCGATAATAAAAATCACATTTTTATCTATATATAAAAACAATAGAAAACATTCATGTGTTGAATTGATATTCATTCGTTGATTAGAAATTCATGTGTTGAATGGTATTCATATTTTGAAATAAATTGTTCGATAATAAAAATCACATTTTTATCTATATATAGAAACTATAGAAAACATTCATGTGTTGAATTGATATTCATTCGTTGATTAGAAATTCATGTGTTGAATGGTATTCATATTTTGAAATAAATTGTTTGATAATAAAAATCACCTTTTATCGACTATATGAACTGTGTAAAATAATCTCGTTTTAAAAATAAATTGTTTTATGATAAAAATCCCATTTTTATCACCAACTTGAACTATATAGAAGAATAGTGTTTTGAAATGAATTGTTTTACAGTAAAAATCACATTTTTATTGTATGCATAAATCGTTGAAATGTGAAGTGTTAAAAATAGCCACTTGTTCAAAATAAACATATATGAGATGAAATATTCATTAATTAGCTAATGAAATGATTTGCACCTATGTATGTAACATTAGAATAAATGGTGTCTTTAAAACCAAACAGAAATCAAATATGAAGTTGAGTAGAAAATGATAAATGATAAGAACTGTATATATATGTACATGCATATTTATTGAACAGGTTATAGCAAAAGGGGCTAGAGAAGAGGAATAAAATTTTGTGCCCGACAAATAGGTACACATTTACTGCTTTGTTTGGGTGATGATTTTATGAGCCTGTTGGCTAGCCGCTTGGCTTTTTCTTTTTCTTTTTGAGATTAGAAGGACCGGGAACGCTATTTGCGATTTCCCGATGCTCCCGGTGCAGGGGAGGTTATGGCAAAATTTTCCAAAATTTTAAGGTGTTAGAAAATTTTTGAAGTGAAAACGATATGGAAATCACTGAATGAACTATATTTGTATAAATATATAAATATAAATAAAATTAAAACGAAACGAAGCCGTGCAGTTCGTATTTTGAAACCGTGATTTCAAACAACTAGTACGGGAAATCCGACCATTGGATTTTCCCGAAATCTCAACCGTCGGGTTCGCCTTGGAATAATCTTTCCAACGGCACCAACCTTGTTAAAATCCAACGGTTGGATTGTCTGGAATGTTTAATTCAATTTTGAAGAAAAACAGCGCCAGAAGCGATTATATTTATATATATATATATATATATATAATTATATATTTAATCGAATAACGACGCTGTAGTTCGTATTTTGAAATTAGAATTTCAAACGATTGTACCGGGAGATCCGACCGTCGGATTTTCCCGAAACTGGAACCGTTGGGTTCGTTTTGAAAAGACCTTTCTAATGATGTAAATTTTGTGAAGATCCAACGGTTAGATTTTCAGATATGTGTAAATCAAATCTGAAGAAAAACAGCGCCACGGCCGCTTTATGGCCCGAAGCGTCGTTTTGAATAAAATGAGCTATTTTAAATAAATAAAAATAGCGATAAATAGTTATAAAATATCATAAGCGATATGGAATGGAAATAAACTGAATTTGCTTGATTTATGTTGTATTTGATGGTTGAATGTGTTTGGTGTGAAAATTACATTAAAGAACAATATTGGTGTTGTCGAATAATTTAACTATTGAAATAAATCGATTTGAAATTCTAAATATACGTGAATTATTTGAAAAGGCCGAGTTAATTCTCATTTCGAATAATTGACCTACGATTGAAATTTGAAGATGAAGACGATGGTCGAAGACCGGAGATCTTCACCTCGTTTGGATGGTAACCGAGGTCCTGATTGGGAGGCATCCCGAAATATGGATAATGAGTGGTGATCGTCCAGACGTACGTGGTGATCGAAGGGTTTGCGAGGTATTTAGTGCCTCCGGTTTCGTTCAGACCCAGAACGGACTTGTAAATGGACTGTGTGTCCGACACTTGATTTTATTCTGTGTTGATTGATCTCTGTTTAATATACATCTGTTTGGCGGCGGAGAATTTATTCTTTTGCTTAACGCCCTTCTCTGAGACGTACGAGCTCAGAGGTTGTATATCGATTGACATCAATCGCATGGCGTGAATTGCCTGTGTGGCATGCTAAGATGCAGTGATCAGGGCTTCTGTTGAAAAGCAAAGTCTTGTGGTGATGATCAAAGCACCGCCTGTGTGGCGTAGCTTCGTGTATAACGTGAATTCGCGAGCCTCACACCCCGGTATGAACCTAAAACAGGAGAGGACATCAGGGAGGGCCTGCGTTTCTTTCTAGCTAGGGTGGTGTCAGTGACCTACCAGCCCTGACATTTATATACTTTTCACCTATGTGGTTGTTGCTGTTGCGAGGCGCCTCGGTTTGATCGGACGATCCGGGTCCGATGGAGTCATTCGTTGGCTCGTTTACGCCCCAAAGGGCGGGGAGACGTAGTGTTCAGGCATAATAATCCACATCGGTGGACCGGCCCTGACGATCTAAAGGGTTGATGCGTTCTGATCCTGAGGGGCGGGCTAGAGCGTCTCGAATTCGGTAAGGACTATCTTTTGCCTTGGTTCATGACGGAAATCCAATTTCCAAATACGACATCGTGCGGTTTTGATTGTATATATATGGCGACATGATATATGGTACCCATGCCGTCTATGATTGATAGTTATGATTTGAAATTGTTTTCAAAACATATTAACACTAGCAATAATATCAAATGCCTTTGTTTTATTCGTATCAATCATATTTTGGCCATTATAAGGTAAAACTCTATCCTCCGGTTTGCGTTGCATTGTGTGATGGGAACTGAGTCTTATAATGGTTTCATTTTTATAAAAAGCATAGCGATGTTTAAAAGAAAGATTTGTTTTAAAGCACTGGCAATCCAATGGAGTAAACCCGTTCCACGAAAGTGGCGTGGTCCTGTGATTAGCCAAATTATATATATGTGTTGAGTAGATTTCTCATACCAGTCCCATGACTGACTCGTAGTTTGTTTCACTCTCAAACTCGGGTGCCCCTTTTTCTACACGGGCAGCCTTGTATTCAGGTTTAGCTGGTTCTTTCTGGATAGCTGGAGCTGAAGATGGATTCTATCATTTATTTCTTTTTATGCTGTTCAGCTCCTATTGTACATATTTTGTTTATTTCCGCTGTAGACATTTATGTATAGCTGAACTGTATTTGTACTAAGTAAGATCCTGTATACTGTGTAACTCTGATGATTACTTTTATCCAGTATATTTTGTTGTTCATTATCTGGTGTATTTATTTAATTCTGTTCTGCTATTTTCTGTTTCTGTGTTATAATCCAAAGATAGCCCTGTTTCCGTCTGAACGGGAATTCGGGTCGTCTCAAATACTGATAAAAATCATGGTAGTTTATATAAAATAACTGCATAAGAGAATTTAGTGAGAGAGTTCTCACCTTGATTGGTTTCAGGAATTGTTTTAATAACGACTGTTTTAATAAAATTAAACAGGGGTTTAATTTTATCAAAAATCATAACTAGCTCCAAATCTGTTCCAGTTGATTCCATTGCATAGATCTCGATTTTTCGGTTCCAACGGGCTCAGCTTTACTGAATTTTGCAATCATATGAGCAAGATACGATTCTTTAAACATTTGATTACATAATTGAATAATTATACAATTAATTAATCAATTAATTATTCTCTTAACCATTTTAATCCTTCTCTCTACTGTTCCTTTTTGTTACCAGGTGCCATCGATTTCCACATTGCTCGCCTCCTAGGGCTTCCAACTGTCGCGCCTCCAGGCTCCTCCACCCCGACCTGACGTCGCCACATCGTCGGTCTCTGCAACCGCCGCCACCGCCCGGAACATGGGGGAACTCGATGCCCTCGACGGCCTGAAAACCCCCAACGAACGGCGCCTGAATAGGCACAAAATTCGAGGAACTCAGAGCATAAAAAATGATCATGACCGTTGGCATCGTAGAAAACATATAGGCAAACATTTTCCATGTTGAAATCATCTTCAATTTACTCGTGAATTCAAAAATCTTCAGAGAGGAAATTGGGAGCATTTTGTTCGTTCATTTCTTTTCCTGGCGGCGGCTGATGTATTAGAATTAGGGCTTGCTAGTTGTTAGGGGTATCTATATATAATTATTATTTAATTCATTAATTCACAAAAAAGCCCGTTAACTCATACTAACTCCAAATCCTGCCCATCAAATGTTGCCCCTAGCCAAATACCCCTATTGCGGACATAATGGACTAAGTCTCTTCAGTCCATTTGATCGTTTCATCCCACTTTTCTTTAAATTAAAATATAAAACATTTAATTATTTAATTTGATCGTACATTTTAATTTACTTGGGCCTCATACTGACTCCAAAAATTCCCAAAAAATAAATCTAGCTATGTTTTGATGATACGGTTCTAAAAAAATTAATTTCGTTGAATTTGTAGACCATTTGAAAAATGGCCATTTTCTGGTTGATCCAATTTGACTGAAATTGACAAAACACGTTTTCTTTTGCCACACACACATATTAATTCCAAAAATTATGAAAATTGGAATATAACAATAATTTGAAATTCTGGTTCCAAAAAAAGTGGTTTCGTTGAAAACGGAGGTCTTTTGCAAAATGGCTATTTTTAAGGGCTTTGCATTATATTAAAATATATATAAATTCCTAGCGACTTTTCTGAATTATAAACAGGACATAACTTTCAATTTTTAAAGTGAAATTTCAGTTTCTTACATTCGTTAGAAAGATATAATTAAATAGATTTAAATATTTTTGGTTTTAATGAAATCCGATTTATTTTGAATCATGTACATTCAATTGAAATTTAAAATCAAATTTTCAAACTGCCATGCCATTTCAAACTCCTTTTATAATTAAATTAAATTATTACGTTCTAACTCTGATTAAAATAAATTTTTAGTCATTATTATTTAAAATAAATCATTTTAAATATCCAAAATCCATTAAAATTTCTAAAATAAAATTTGTAAATTGGTTTGGAATTTCCGGGTTGTTACAATCTCCCCCACTTAAAAACTTTTCGTCCTCGGAAAGGAACGGAGCTGAAAGTTGTTTAACTAACCAACTCAAGTTTAATTCTTTTATTGGTTTCCAAAATTTTATTAGTTGAACTAATAATCACACAACACAATCATCAATCAATTAGTTGATTAACTTTTCAAATATATAACTTTTATATATTCAAAAATCATATTTTTTTAAAATCAGATTATATATATAATCACAAATACATTAGTTATGAACTTGTCACTCTCAACTCATTCTAGGGCATTTCTAACCCCATCTCTAACGAGTTTTCTCATTCTAGGATACTACTGATCCTATCTCTAACGAGTATTCTTTTATATGAGATTTCTAATCCTACCTCTGATGAGTCTTTTGTTCAGTTCTAATGAGTTGTACCCCAAAAATTTGAGTTAACCAAAGTTCTGATACCAGCTGTAACGATACATATTTCGCTTGGACCTAATCGATCGCTAAATCGACCAAGAATGTTCGAATCCCGCATACGCTAACTTTGAGCATACAACACATCAGAACAAATAATATAAGACTTTTATTACATCATAACAATGTTACATCAGAGTACAGAATATATCGGAGTACATCGAAATATAAGACAATGGAAGATTAATTTACAATAAATGTAATACCATGCAGCGGAACCAAATAAACTAACACAACGGAAGACTATTAATGCTCTGGACACAACTTTAAACTTCGATCCAGAATCCTGCTGAATAAATAAATATCTGCAAAAACAAGCCACTCGACTACCCATGTGGAAAATATAGGCACCCGAATTTGCAAGTGAAACAAACTACGAGTCAGTCATGGGATTGGTATAAGAAATCGTACTTAACTTATCTAATAATAAGGCTAATCACAGGACCACGCCGCTAACGCGAAACGGGTTTACTCCATTGGATTGCCAGTGCAAAAAATAAGTAAATCTTTTAAACAACGCAATTCTTTTTAGAAAAATGAAACCATTATAAGACTCAAGTCCCATCACACAATGCAACGCAAACCGGATGATAGAGTTTTACCTTATAATGGTCAAACATGATTGATGCGTATAAAACTTGATATTATTATTAGTGTCTAGTTAGTTTAAAACACTTTCAAAGTAAATGTATCAATCTTAGATGGCATAATACCCCATCCTACTATGTCGCCATATACAGGTTTACAATCAAATCCGTAATGTCGTATTGAAAATTGGGTTTCCATCATGAGTCAAGGCTAGGGATGGTCTCCTTACCGATTCGAGACACTCTAGCAAATGTCTCAGGGCTCGGATGCTTGCGAACCCTTGGATCCTGCTGGCCCGGTCCACAAATACTTTAGTAGATTAGTTATGCCTGAACACACATTTCCCGGTCCTATTGGACCTATCACTTGGCCAGTAGCGACCAATATCCGAGGCGCCTATTCCATCATCCACATAAGTAAAAATGTATGGGTTCCATACCATGACACCACTTCTAGCTTGAAAGAAACGTCGTGCACTCCCTGCGTTCCCTTATCCTGTTTCTGACTCTTACCGGGGTGTGAGGCTCGCGAAGTTACGCTATACACAAAGCTATGCTAATTAAAGTTGTTCTTTGATCATCAACCACAAGGCTCTGCTTTTCAACAAAAGCCTTGATCATTTGCATCTTAGCATGCCACACTGACAATTCACGCCATGTAACTGATGTCTATAAATATATAACCTCTGAGCTCGTACGTCTCAGAGAAGGGTGTTAAGCAAGAGATTAATTCTCCATCACCAAATAAATATATATTTAATAGAAATCAATTAATACAGAACGAAGTCCAATGTCAGACACACATCCATTTACAAGTCCATTCTGGATCTGAACGAAACCGGAGACACCTTATTCCTCGTCCCGTATGTCCAATACGGAAGAGAGGTTCTCGCATATCCGGACAATCGACAAGTACGTCCAGACAACTACCATTGTTATCCTTTACTGGGAGCTAACCAATGCAGGGCATCAGTAGTCGTCCATTCGATGTGAAGATCGCCGGTCTTCAAACACCTTCTTCAAAATCTTCGATTTAAATCGTCGTAAAATTATTTGAAATGAGATTGAACTCGGTTTTTTCAAATAATTCACGAATATATGTAATTTAAATCATTTCATATCGTTAATATTATTTTATAATGATTTATCGCTAACTTTATTTATATAAAAATAGCCCATTTAATTCGAACGACGTTTCAGGTCGTTACGCGGCCCTGGCGCTGTTTTTATCCAAATTTGAATTACAGATTCCTCGGAATCTAACCATTGGATCTTAACAAATTAAATATCATTGGAAAGATCTTTCCAAAGCGAATCTAACGGTTCCAGTTTTGGAAAAATCCAACGGCCGGATCCTTTGGAATAATCGTTTAAAATTACGATTCCGAAACGCGAACTACCGCGCGTGATTCGTTTAATTTTAATTTATATTAATATATTATATATATATAAATATAAATTGTTCGACGATTTCCCTAACATGGAAAAAAGTGATGTTTTTAACAAACAAAACATAAATTAACATATAAACAGTTTTCTATTTTGCTAACACGTAAAATGTAACATTTTTGATCATAAATCCTATTTTAACCTATAATCCTTTTTATCTAAATGAACATGTAAAATGTAACATTTTAATGAAACTAAATACACATTAAAATGTCCCTTTTTAATCTCTAAACAATTTCTAATGAACATGTCAGTTTTAGTGGTGAATCATTTTTAATGAAACTGAATATACATTAAAAATGTCTTTTTCTAATGTTTCAACAAATTTTCCTAAACATGATTCGCTTAATAATGAATCTAAATACACATTAAAAATTATCATTTTTAATGTTTCAACATTTTTTCCTAAACATGTTAAATTTGTGAGTATAAACAATTATTTCCAATATGACAATTTCCTATGATCCATATATACAAATAAAAAAGATAATTTTGTTGTATACACAATTTCTATGTTTCATATGTACAAATAAAAAGAGAATTTTATTGTACACAATTTCTATGTTTTATATATATACAATAAAAAGGAATTTTGTTGTATACACAATTTCTATGTTTTATATGTACAAATAAAAAGAGAATTTTATTGTACACAATTTTTATGATTAACATGTTACAAATAAAAAGAGAATATTTTTATTGTTTCAACATTTTTATGATTTACATTTCTACAATAAAAAGAATATTTTTATTGTTTTAACAAATCGTGTGATTTACATATTACAATAAAAAGAACATTTTTATTGTCTAACAATTCTATGATTTACATGTTACAATAAAAAGAATATTTTTATTATTTCAACATTTTTATGATTTACATATTACAATAAAAAGAATATTTTTATTATATAACAAATCCTATGATTTACATGTTACAATAAAAAGAATATTTTTATTGTCTAACAATTCTATGATTTACATGTTATAATAAAAAGAATATTTTATTGTTTCAACATTTTTATGATTTACATGTTACAATAAAAAGAATATTTTTATTATCTAACAAATCTTATGATTTACATGTTACAATAAAAAGAATATTTTTATTGTCTAACAATTCTATGATTTACATGTTACAATAAAAAGAATATTTTTATTGTCTAGCAATTCAATGATTCACATGTTAGAATAAAAAGAATATTTTATTGTTTCAACATTTTTATGATTTACATGTTACAATAAAAAGAATATTTTTATTGTCTAACAATTCTATGATTTACATGTTACAATAAAAAGAATATTTTTATTGTTTCAACATTTTTATGATTTACATGTTACAATAAAAAGAATATTTTTATTGTCTAACAAATCCTATTATTTACATGTTACAATAAAAAGAATATTTTTATTGTCTAACAATTCTATGATTTACATGTTATAATAAAAAGAATATTTTATTATTTCAACATTTTTATGATTTACATGTTACAATAAAAAGAATATTTATATTGTTTCAACATTTTTATGATTTACATGTTACAATAAAAAGAATATTTTTATTGTCTAACGAATCCTATGAATTACCAGTTACAATAAAAAGAATATTTTTATTGTCTAACAAGTTCTAACAATTCCATTATTAACATGCAAAATAAAAAGAATATTTTTGTTGTTTAACAAATTCCAACAATTCCTACATTTCATATGTATACAATAAAAGATATTTTATTGTCTACATAATTTCTACATTTCATATGTATACAATAAAAGATATTTTATTGTCTACATAATTTCTACCTTTCATATGTATAAATAAAATGAACATTTTATTGTCTACATATTTTCTACATTTCACATGTATAAATAAAAAGAATATTTTATTGTCTACAATTTATATGATTCTAATGACAAATAAAAAAGAGAATTTTATTTGTATAACAACTTCTATGTTTCTAATGACAAATAAAAAGAGAATTTAATTTGTATAACAGCTTCAATGTTTCTAATGACAAATAAAAAGAGAATTTTATTTGTATACAATTCCTAAGTTCATATGACAAATAAAAAGATTATTTTTATTATGTAACAAATTTAACAAATCCTATCATTAACATATACAATAAAAAGAATCTTTTTATTGTATAACAAATTTAACAAATTCTATTATTAAAATGTACAATAAAAAATATTTTTATTTTCTTGCAAATTCTAACAGTTCTAATATTAACATATATAATAAAAAGAATATTTTTATTGTTTAACAGATCCTACATTAACATGTATACAATAAAAAGAATATTTTATTGTTTAACAAATTCTACATTAACATGTATACAATAAAAAGGATATTTTATTGCTTACACATCCTCTGTTTCATATGTATAAAAATAAAAAGAATATTTTTTTATCTACACATCCTATGTTTAATATGTATAAAAATAAAAAGAATATTTTATTATCTACACATCTTATGTTTAACATGTAAAAAAATAAAAAGAATATTTTATTATCTACGCATTCTATGTTTAATATGTGTAAAAATAGAAAGAATATTTTATTTTCTACACATCCTACGTTTAATATGACAAATAAAATTATAAAAAGAATTTTATTTGCGTAACAATTTCCATGTTTCACATATTTATAATAAAAGGAATTTTATTGTCTACAAATTCTATGCTTCATATATTTACAATAAATTAAATATTTTTATTGTAATATAATTTTAAAAAAATTCATAATTTATATGTACAATAAAAAGAATATTTTTATTATACAACAATTTTAACATTTTTCATAATTTATATATACAATAAAAAGAATATTTTTATTGCACAACAATTTAAACATTTTTCATAATTTATATATACAATAAAAAAAATTATCGTACAACCAATCATGACAACTTTTACTACCTAATTCAATCCAATAGATCATCACAACCAAAAGTGTTGAATACTGATTTTTTGTTTGATGATAACAAATAGATTTTTACTGATGTGTTTGGTATAATTATTATTATTGGTTGATGATGCTTTACACAAAATACAGGAAATATACACAAGTATTTGGCTTCCAATAAAAAAAAAATTATTTTCAAAAAAAAAACAATTATATACAATATAACTCCCACTTATTACATGGCTTTTCAATTCACAATTACAAATAAACTCAATTCAAATGTCTACACTACATATACATCTCTTTGCTGGATTAATCTTCTTGTGCACACTTTGACTGTCCCAAGCTTCTGGTGCATCATCCTGAAACCTGTCACAAAAGAAGATACACACAGTACCCTGGAACTAAAATAAACACTGGACAAATAAAATTTTACTGTTTGGTTGATTCTCTGTTTGTCTCAGTTTTTTGTGTGTTTTTCTCATCATTTTTCAGACTTGAACAACCACGCCATAACCATATTGGTCTGCTGATCAGAATCAGCAAATTCTGACCAGCCTCAACACAGTACAGTTTGACTGCTGTTTTTTTTTTGTTTCTTTTGTTTCAGGGTCAAATGACAAGGTAAAAATCAAAAGAGAAATAAAGGGACACATCAGCAAACTCAAAATAGTGTGAAAACAACTCAGCATAGTATACAGAATGATTCAAGTACATAACAGACAGAATGATTCAAGATGGTGATGCAATCTCAAATAACAATGAAAGCAAGCTATTTTTGTCGAGCACAAGTCATCATACATTGGTGGTTCGGCGTAATGAAGAAATGTGATCAAGGCATGGACAAGCAAGTGGAAATAAACACAAGACATAATGCAACATGGATATGCATAGGACAGTAGCAAAGAATCAACATAAGTTACAAGTCAAACTGCAAAATGGCCAAGCAGCTCAGCATATATGTCGACAGCAAAATGATGCAACAAGATAATATATGAACATACACAAGAATATATAAAACAGTTTCATGAATGATCAAGGCAGATCAACACAACAAGCATGGATATGTGGTAAACAGCATATACAAGGATGATGTCAGTATGAAATGGACAAGCAAAACTCTAGTACTAAGTCAAGGGCAACATAGCAAAATGACTTGGCTAAAGTGATGCATGAAAGCAACAGCACACACAAGCAAATTTATGAAATAAGTGCACAAATTGTATGCAGAATGTTTGTAGTATGTGTATGAGCAATGCAAGAAAATCAACATGCAATATTCTTTCCAGAAATGAAAATAGTCAAGAGAATCAATTTCAACAATCTTTGGCAAGTCTTCTAAAACTTTCCTGAAATCTTGATCGGACCAAGAATGAGTGCAATAATGCTTGTAGCTGTATGGGTAAGTAATCAGAGCAGTTCAGATTTCAAGCAAGGGTGTGCATAAGCATGGTGCTATAGTTCATGTACGTGATGGAGCAAAACCAATCTAACATGAATTTGTTTTAAAAATTAACAAAACTATGTTCTTTTTGGAAAGGTTTAAATGCCTAGAAATTCGATTTCCTTCTTAGAATCTCTGGTGATTCAAAAATGGAAAACAATATTCGGTTAAATCATTTTCTAGTATGATGACTAGGCAGAAATTTATTCAGCAAAGTTATTGGTGGTTCTCAAAATTAGGAAATGTTTTAAATCGGATCATATAAAGAAAGCTTTGATAGCAATATCAAAAACCTACTTATTCATTGTCGAATTAGCAGAGAAATTATTTTCTAAAAACAGGAAGGGTTCAAATCGAACAACAAAATCTCAGGGAAAAAGAAAATTCAATTCGAATATTCCCAAATCAAATCGAGCAAGTCTTTATGAGGAAATCAGAGATTAGGGTCACAAAAATCCTATATAAACACACTTCTTCATCATCGACAAAACCCCAAGAAAATTCGATGGCAAAATCAGAACCCTAATCCAAAAATCAGAAGTCTTACTTGTCGGATTGAGAGACAGAACTTTGCAGAGCCAAACCAAAGGACAAATTCATCTAATTCGAGTCTTCAATCAATTTCAACTCGAAGAAATTCATGTTTTCAGAAACCCTAATTATCTGTTGAGCCACCATTTTTGATTCCCAGTAAAAGGATATTGAGCCAAAAGGAACGAGTGAAACAATTACTAAAGTGGCCGGCCAAGTGCCTCATAGGCTAAACCAAGTCTTTGATAAAGGGGGTCCTTTTAATTTGCCTTTTTTTTTAATTTTCCTTTGTAATTGTTTGGTGTATTTTTCTCTTTAAAAGATTTCTTTTCTCTAGTTTCTTGTAAAACTAGGACACAGATTACTGGATAGTAGTCTGGGAAAATCTGGTCTAAGGTTCATAGACCAGTCTAGGATTTTAAGCATAGGGTCAGACAGGAGCAGGAGTTGCAAGTTTACATAGGATTGTAAGCGGGATCTGTTTGTATCTTCTAGTAGAAATCTTAGAAAGGCAGCAGTAGGCACAGTTTGCCGAAGCAGGGTATTTCTGTGTGTGAATCACCTTTACTACATACTTTATATCTCTTTGTTTCTTTTAATTTTTGTTAAAACCCTATTCACCCCCCCTCTAGGGTTATTCTTGATCCTACAAGTGGTATCAGAGCCAGGTTTAACCCTAGAATCATGACTTCAATGAATAATGCTTTTTCTGAAGGACAATCTATTGCTAGACCACCCATGTTCAATGGTAGCGATTACGCGTATTGGAAAGCTAGGATGAAAATTTATCTTGTGTCTGTCGATTACGATGTCTGGGATATCATTGAACTGGATATAAAACCCTACAGAAATTGTTAATGGAACCGAAACACCTAAACCAAAAAGTAGGTGGGATGCGAATGATAAGAAACTATACTCTATAGATTCTAAAGCTATGAATGCTCTGATTTGCGCTCTTGATAAAACTGAATATAACAGAATCTCTCATTGTAATACAGCCCAGGAAATTTGGCATACTCTGGAAGTTACACACGAAGGGACTTCTCAGGTTAAAGAATCACGTCTTGCCATGTTCAGCAATGAATATGAAAACTTCATCATGCAGAAGGACGAGAGCATCAAAGACATGTATGGTTGCTTCTCAGTACTGGTCTACAATGCTAGAGCTCTTGGAAAGATCTATACAGAAGTGGAGCTTGTGAGAAAGATTCTGCGTGTTCTACCAATGAACTTTGAAGCAAAAGTCACAGCCATTCAAGAATCTAAAGATCTGAGTAAGCTGAGCATGGAAGAGCTTATTGGAAATCTAATGACATATGAAATGGAGCTAAAAGCAAGAGAAGATCGCAACAACTCAGATCTGAAGAAAAAGTCAATAGCTTTGTCCAACACTGTCACCAGTGATGGTGAAGATTCCATTGAGCAGCTTGCTATGGCTGTCAGACAACTCACGAAGTGGAGTAAGTTCAAACCTCGAAGAAATAAACCAAAGCCAAACAATTTAGAAGATGAACCACTCTGCTACAACTGTCAGAAGCCTGGACATCTGAAACCAAATTGTCCACTTCTCCAAAGCAGAAGAAACAAGAAGAAGAAGAAAGCTTTTGCCGTAACTTGGGATGACGAGGAAGGAGAAGAAGACTCAGACAACAGTGAGGAAGAAAGCAATCTATGCTTTATGGCAGAATCAGATCTAGAAGATACCAACGACGAAAGCACTGAGGTATACAGTTATAATGATCTAGTTTTAATGTGTAAACATCTTTTTGAAATTATTGACACATTAGAATCAGAAGCAGAGAAACTGAAAGCAAAAAACCTTGACCTTGTTCACAATAATAAGAAGTTGAAATCTGAACTTGAAAATGTTTCAAAAATCAATAATCTAGATCGTGAAATTTGTAAGGATATGAATCTAGAACTCTCAACACTCAAGTGCACCATTGAGAATCTCAAAAAAGTAAACTTGACCCTAAAAGAAGATGATGACACTAAAAGAAAGAATTACATGAAACGGTGCACTTCACTTGTTAATGAGAACACAACCTTAAGAACGAGAGTTCTAGATCTTGAAGATACTTTGAACAAGTTTTCGATTGGTCAAACATCTTTTAAAATGTTACTTGGAAACCAACTGTTTGCAAATAATAGAAAAGGACTTGGCTATGGAAAGATACAAGAAAAAATGATTAGGATTGACAATGATAAAAGTAGAGGTATTTTTCCCAAATGTGTAAAATGTGGAGTAATTGGTCACAGTCATAAAAACTGCAAGAATGATAATAAGATTCAAAAGTTCAAAAAGGTTTGGATTCCTAAACACTTGACACACAATTATTGGAACACAAATAAGGTGAATAATCAAATCTGGGTTCCAAAAGGGTCTTATGATTATCATTTTTCTACTACTGATATGCTTGGACCTAGAGGATTCTCTGGGTCATCCTCTTCTCTGTATGTGTAGGTATGTTGGCGGGCTAAGGAGCAACAGAAATGGTATTTGGATTCAGGTTGCTCCAGACATATGACAGGAGACAAAAGACTGTTCCTTAGCCTTGAAAAACATAAAGGTGGGAATGTGACTTTAGGTGACAACAGCAAATGTAAAATTATTGGTAAAGGAAAAGTAGGTAACAGTATTTTTGCCTTAACCGATGTTTTATATGTTGGTAATCTATTTCACAATCTTATCTCTATCAGTCAACTTTGTGATAAAGTAATGAATGTTGTGTTTGATAGTAATGTTTGCAAAATCATAGAAACATCCTCTGGAAAGGTTGTTTTTACAGGGAAAAGAATTGGAAATGTCTACACACTCTCCTTCGATGATGTAACTGTTTCTAGGTGCTTGGTAGCCACAGAAGAGGAGGCAATTCTATGGCACAGAAGGCTGGCACATGCAAGTATGGGTCTTCTTGAAAGACTGGAAACAAATGAACTTGTAAAAGGTTTACCACATCAGAAGTTCAAGAACAACAAAGTATGTAAAGCTTGTACCATGGGAAAGCTTAGTCGGTCATCCTTTCGTCCAAAAAATGTTGTTAGCACTTCACACGTGCTTGAGTTGATTCATATGGATTTGTTTGGACCTACTGGCACTGCTAGTTTAAATGGTAAACGTTATTGTTATGTATTGGTTGATGATTACTCTAGATTTACATGGGTTTACTTTCTAGCCAAAAAGTCTGAAGCTTTTGATTATTTTTCAAAGTTTTCAAAACTTGTTCAAAATGAAAATGGGTTTTCAATTAAAACTTTGAGAAGTGGTCATGGAGGTGAATTTGAAAATTTAGACTTTGAAAAACTTTGTGAAGAAAATGGCTTTAAACATGAATTTTCCGCTCCTCGAACACCTCAACAAAATGGGGTGGTTGAAAGGAAAAATCGTACATTACAAGAAATGGCTAGATCTATGTTATGTGAATATAACTTGCCTCAAACCTTCTGGGCTGAAGCAGTAAATACTTCATGCTATGTAATGAACAGAGTTATGATTAGACCAATACTTAATAAAACGGCATATGAACTTTGGTCTGACAAAAAGCCTAACATTTCATACTTTAGAGTGTTTGGATGTCCTTGTTATATTTTAAACACAGGAGAACAGCTTGGGAAATTTGAGCCAAAAATGATTGATGGGATTTTCATGGGTTATTCCTCAAGAAGTAAAGCTTATAGAATCTTCAATAAACAATCAAGAACAATTGTGGAAACCGTCAATGTAAAGTTCAACGAATCCGATGCGGATATGACCTCTGAAGGTGACAAAGATGATGATGGTGCGCAAGAAGTTGAACAAGAAAGCAACGATGTAAAAGCAAACAACAAAGAAGCCGCTGAAGCAGCAGCAAATGTTGAAAGACTGAAATTCAAGCCCAATCATCCTCCAGATCTGGTAATCGGAAGCCCAACAGCTGGTGTTCGTACACGTTCCTCTCTCAATAAGGATGTTTGTACTTTTTGTATCCATAATGCTTTTGTATCTGAAATAGAACCAAGTTCTTATGATATTGCTCTTAATGATGAATTTTGGTTGTTAGTTATGCAAGAAGAACTTAATCAGTTTGAGAGAAACAGAGTCTGGAACTTGGTGCCTAGGCCAAAAGACCATCCAGTAGTTGGAACCAAATGGGTGTTTAAAAATAAGCTAGACGAGTCTGGAAATGTAATTAGAAACAAAGCTAGGTTGGTTGCTAAGGGATACAATCAGATCGAAGGCATTGACTTTGATGAGACGTTCGCCCCAATTGCTAGGTTAGAAGCAATTAGAATCTTGTTGAGCTTTGCATGTTTTAAAGGTTTTAAACTGAAACAAATGGATGTGAAAAGTGCTTTTCTGAATGGAGAACTAAAAGAAGAGGTTTATGTTGAACAACCCCCTGGTTTTGAGAGTCACGATTTTCCAAATCATGTGTATAAACTAGAAAAAGCATTGTATGGCCTTAAACAAGCTCCTCGAGCTTGGTATGACTGTCTCTGTACTTATCTTTTGGAAAACGGTTTTAAAAAGGGATGTGCTGACACAACTCTGTTTCTATTACATGACGGTGATGATTTTTTGATTGTTCAAGTCTATGTTGATGATATCATATATGGTGCTACTAATAATGTCTTGTGTGAAAAATTTGAAAAAGTTATGTAGGACAAATTTGAGATGAGCTTGGTGGGAGAACTGAAATACTTTCTTTGCTTTCAAATCAAGCAGAGAAGCAAAGGTATCTTTATCTCACAAACAAAGTATGTGATGGAGTTACTAAAGAAATTTGGAGTTGAAGATACAAAACCGATGAAAACACCAATGAGTCCAACAATCAAACTTGACAGAGATGAAAAAGGTGTTGCTGTTTATCAGAAAAAATATCGCGGTATTATCGGTTCACTTCTTTATAATTCTGCTTCTAGACCCGATATTATGTTTTCTGTTTGTTTGTGTGCTCGTTTTCAATCTAATCCAAAAGAATCTCATTTAAAAGCCACAAAACGAATTCTGAGATATCTGGTACGCACTCGAAATCTTGGTCTATGGTATCCTTCTTGTGATAACTTTAATTTAGTTGGGTTTACCGATGCTGATTATGCTGGCTCACTCACTGATAGGAAGAGTACTAGTGGAACTTGTTTCATGCTAGGTCATTCACTTGTTTCATGGTCAAGTCGTAAACAAAACTGTGTTGCTTTATCCACCACTGAGGCTGAATATATTGCTTTAGGAAGTTGTTGTGCACAAATTTTATGGATGATGCAGACTCTATCTGATTTTGGGCTTTGCTATAAACGAGTTCCTTTAAAATGTGACAGTAAAAGTGAAATTGATTTATCAAATAATCCTGTACATCATTCACGCACAAAACACATTGATGTGAGACACCACTTTCTTAGAGATCATATTGCTAATGAGGACATTTGTATTGAATTTATTCCAACAGAATCTCAGCTTGCTGATATTTTCACAAAACCCCTTCCTGAAGATAGGTTTTGCAGATTACGATTAGATTTGGGAATTATAGAAATAAATTAAATCTCTTTGCATTTTTGGGTAAATTTTCTCTTAAGATGTTCTGTTATCAATACCATTTTCTGACAAATAATCCAGACTTCAAATCATCAAGAAAAGATCAGTTTTCTTTTTTGGACATTTTTTTTTGATAAAATTGTGACTGTACAAAATTTCAGAATATGAGATGGATGAAAGTTTGTCTGCAACTCTGATGTGATTGAATATATTTTATAATATGAGTAATTTATGAATTTTTTTTACAAACCATCTCTGTCACTATCACCCTTCTACCATCCATCTTTGTTTTATATATATTAAGGGGATTTTATAAAAAAAAAAGTGTATATATATATATATACGTATATGTATAATAAGTAGTTTTCTGACCTCATTTAAAAATCCAAGCTCTGGTCATGAACGGTTATGAGTTTACTTATTTTTCATGCTGCAACTAATCCCATTTAAAAATCCAAGCTCTGGTTATGAGTGATTAGTGTGCTCTTGAAGTATATATACTTATTTATAATCCTCCCTGATATATATTAAATAACTTTCCATTCCATCCTCTGCTTTTGTGAAATGTGTTCCTACTTTATGAATTATTATGATTTTTATTTTATTGCTTGTAGTTTATGGCTCTGATTCTGTCAAAATGACTTGATTTCTAACTACAGTCCATGTCTTTTGCAAATATTCAGACTTGTTCATCTTTTGATGATTACAAAGGGGGAGAAGAAGTTAAGATTTTGTGTTGTTTACAAACGTCTATAGATTTTATTTTTGCCATTAATGCTAAGTGTTTAATTATTTTCTTCTTATTCCAAATTCTTAACTTGTATCTGTTTACAACTGGTAGGGGGAGCGTCTGTTTACAACTGGTAGGGGGAGCTGTGTTATAGGGGGAGCACAAGTATAGGGGGAGTTCTGCTCAAACACATCTCGTTATCCTCAAAAATCTTAAGTCTGTTTGTCATCATCAAAAGGGGGAGTTTGTTGAATACTGATTTTTTGTTTGATGATAACAAATAGATTTTTACTGATGTGTTTGGTATAATTATTATTATTGGTTGATGATGCTTTACACAAAATACAGGAAATATACACAAGAATTTGGCTTCCAATAAAAAAAAATTATTTTCAAAAAAAAAACAATTATATACAATCTAACTCCCACTTATTACATGGCTTTTCAATTCACAATTACAAATAAACTCAATTCAAATGTCTACACTACATATACATCTCTTTGCTGGATTAATCTTCTTGTGCACACTTTGACTGTCCCAAGCTTCTGGTGCATCATCCTGAAACCTGTCACAAAAGAAGATACACACAGTACCCTGGAACTAAAATAAACACTGGACAAATAAATTTTTACTGTTTGGTTGATTCTCTGTTTGTCTCAGTTTTCTGTGTGTTTTTCTCATCATTTTTCAGACTTGAACAGCCACTCCATAACCATACTAGTCCACTGATCAGAATCAACAAATTCTGACCAGCCTCAACACAGTACAGTTTGACTGCTATTTTTTTTGTTTCTTTTGTTTTAGGGTCAAATGACAAGGTAAAAATCAAAAGAGAAATAAAGGGACACATTAGCATACTCAAAACAGTGTGAAAACAACTCAGCATGGTATACAGAATGATTCAAGTACATAACAGACAGAATGATTCAAGATGGTGATGCAATCTCAAATAACAATGAAAGCAAGCTATTTTTGTTGAGTACAAGTCATCATACATTGGTGGTTCAGCGTAATGAAGAAATGTGATCAAGGCATGGACAAGCAAGTGGAAATAAACACAAGACATAATGCAACATGGATATGCATAGGACAGTAGCAAAGAATCAACATAAGTTACAAGTCAAACTGCAAAATGGCCAAGCAGCTCAGCATATATGTCGACAGCAAAAAGATGCAACAAGATAATATATGAACATACACAAGAATATATAAAACAGTTTCATGAATGATCAAGGCAATCAACACAACAAGCTTGGATATGTGGTAAACAACATATACAAGGATGATGTCAGTATGAAATGGACAAGCAAAACTCTAGTACTAAGTCAAGGGCAACATAGCAAAATGACTTGGCTAAATTGATGCATGAAAGCAACAGCACACACAAGCAAATTTATGAAATAAGTGCACAAATTGTATGCAGAATGTTTGTAGTATGTGTATGAGCAATGCAAGAAAATCAACATGCAATATTCTTTCCAGAAATGAAAATAGTCAAGAGAATTAATTTCAACAATCTTTGGCAAGTCTTCTAAAACTTTCCTGAAATCTTGATCGGACCAAGAATGAGTGCAATAATGCTTGTAGCTATATGGGTAAGTAATCAGAGCAGTTCAGATTTCAAGCAAGGGTGTGCATAAGCATGGTGCTATAGTTCATGTACGTGATGGAGCAAAACCAATCTAACATGAATTTATTTTAAAAATTAACAAAACTATGTTCTTTTTGGAAAGGTTTAAATGCCTAGAAATTCGATTTCCTTCTTAGAATCTCTGGTAATTCAAAAATGGATAACAATATCCGGTTAAATAATTTTCTAGCATGATGACTAGGCAGAAATTTAATCAGCAAAGTTATTGGTGGTTCTCAAAATTAGGAAATGTTTTAAATCGGATCATATGAAGAAAGCTTTGATAGCAATATCAAAAACCTACTTATTCATTGTCAAATTAGCAGAGAAATTATTTTCTAAAAATAGGAAGGGTTCAAATCGAACAACAAAATCTCAGGGAAAAAGAAAATTCAATTCGAATATTCCCAAATCAAATCGAGCAAGTCTTTATGAGGAAATCAGATATTAGGGTCACAAAAATCCTATATAAACACACTTCTACATCATCGACAAAACCCTAAGAAAATTCGACGGCAAAATCAAAACCCTAATCCAAAAATCAGAAGTCTTACTTGTCGGATTGAGAGACAGAACTTTGCAGAGCAAAACCAGTGGACAAATTCATCTAATTCGAGTCTTCAATCAATTTCAACTCGAAGAAATTCATGTTTTCAGAAACTCTAATTATCTGTTGAGCCGCCATTTTTGATTCCCAGTAAAAGGAGATTGAGCCAAAAGGAACGAGTGAAACAATTACTAAAGTGGCCGGCCAAGTGCCTCATAGGCTAAACCAAGTCTTTGATAAGGGGGGTCCTTTTAATTTGCCTTTTTTTTAATTTTCCTTTGTAATTGTTTGGTGTATTTTTCTCTTTAAAAGATTTCTTGTCTCTAGTTTCTTGTAAAACTAGGACACAGATTACTGGATAGTAGTCTGGGAAAATCTGGTCTAAGGTTCATAGACCAGTCTAGGATTTTAAGCTTAGGGTCAGACAGGAGCAGGAGTTGCAAGTTTACATTGGATTGTAAGCGGGATCTGTTTGTATCTCCTAGTAGAAATCTTAGAAAGGCAGCAGTAGGCACAGTTTGCCGAAGCTGGGTATTTTTGTGTGTGATTCACCTTTACTACATACTTTATATCTCTTTGTTTCTTTTAATTTTTGTTAAAACCCTATTCACCCCCCCTCTAGGGTTATTCTTGATCCTACAAAAATCAGCCAATTCAAATCTCGTACAACATCAACACGAATTTTTACAGTGTATATAAATAAATTCCTCAACGCAATAACAATTTATTTTAATTTTTAGATTAGAGATCTCACATATAAGCTAAAAATAATATTTTTAGCAAACAAACATTTGTGATAATTAAATACTGATAAAAATCATGGCAGTTTATATAAAATAACTATACAAGAGAATTTAGTGAGAGAGTTCTCACCTTGATCGATTTCAGGAATTGTTCTAATAAGGACTGTTTTAATAAAATTAAACAGGGGTTTAATTTTATCAAAATTCATAACCAGCTCCAAATCTGTTCCAATTAATTCCATTGCATAGATCTCTATTTTTCGGTTCCAACGGGCTCAGTTTTACTGAATTCTGCAATCGTATGAGCAAGATTCGATTCTTTAAACATTTGATTACATAATAGAATAATTATATAATTAATTAATTAAATATTCTCTTAATCATTTTAATCCTTCTCTCTGCCACTCCTTTTTGTTACCAGGTGCCATCGATTTCCACATTGCTCGCCTCCTAGGGCTTCCAATTGTCGCGCCTTCAGGCTCCTCCACCCCGATCTGACGTCGCCACATCGTCAGTCTCTGCAACCGCCGCCACTGTCCGGAACATGGGGGAACTTGACGCTCCTGATGGCCTGAAAACCTCCAACGAACGACCCCTGAATAGGCACGAAATTCGAGGAACTCAGTGCATAAAAAACGATCATGACTGTTGGCATCGTAGAACACATATAACCGAACATTTTCCACGTTGAAATCATCTTCAATTTACTCGTGAATTCAAAGATCTTCGGAGAGGAAATTGGGAGCATTTTGTTCGTTCATTTCTTTTCCTGGCGGCGGCTGATGTATTAGAATTAGGGTTTGCTAGTTGTTAGGGGTATTTATAATATAATTATTATTTAATTCATTAATTCACAAAAAAGCCCGTTAACTCATACTAACTCCAAATCCAGCCCAACGAATGTTGCCCCTAGCCAAATACCTCTATTCTGGACACAATGGACTAGGTCTCATCAGCCTATTTGATCGTTTCAGCCCACTTTTCTTTAAATTAAAATATAAAACATTTAATTATTTAATTTGATCGTACATTTTAATTTACCGGGGCCATATACTGACTCCAAAAATTCCCGAAAAATAAATCTAGCTATGTTTTGACTAGGGGTGGGCGCGGTCGGTTAACCACGAACTGCGGTTAAAATTTGTGGTTAACTGCGAAGATGAGGCGGTTCGGTTAACCGTTTTCGGTTAATTGCACTAGTGCTCTACCGACCGAACCGCTTATTTTTAACCGTGGTTAACCAGTTACTTTGAACGGTTAACCGTTGATCGATTAACCGTTCAAATTAACCGCTAAACCGGTTAAATAAACCGGTTAACCCACTGCAAGACCGACCGACTATATACAACCTCACTTGCAAAGTTTACAGTCTGAAAAGCACGCATAAAATACCTGGGTATAGCTCATACTGCATAGTTACTTGATGCATTAATAGACTAATACTTCACAGTTCACAGATATGTTTATACTGCATAACAACTTCATACATTTACAGTTCATATTTCATAGAAATTACACTATAATAATAACTCATTTACATTACATAAATACTTGTCAACACTCAGGCTTCAGCCTCAATTCCTTCAACTGAATACAAAATGAATTACTGGTAGCATAGCAACCTGAAGCATGGTCCAAGCATGGCGCACAACAACCTTCAGCTGAAATGTCAAGATATAAATATTGAGAGGTGGAATAAACAGTATCAGTCGGAATATCTTACATAAATTCAGTGAAAGAGTAAATAATGACAAACTAACATGCTGCCTAATCCATTAACATTGTTGATGTTAGAATCTATTTTACATATCTACTACTTGTAATAATTACTGGAGTATAATAGAAAACAAAATTGGGCAACAGTAATTAAGGAATCCTAATCCTCATTGTCTATCATAGTAACACCAGTATTTACATTGAAACTTATTGCCTAAGCTCACTGTATAATGCAAATCTGCTTTCCTTTTGCAAAGCGAACAAAAAAATAAATATAATTTCATATGCTGCTTATGAACCGCCCCGGTGGTCAGCCAAACGTACCCGAACATGAACTATCAAAATTGATTGTTTGTGAATGAGCTGTCTATCATAGAAGATGATCGATTGGTTAGAAATTAATAAACTTGTCTAAGATACTAACACCGGATAATATCTTCCATCTTCCTTCGACATTAAATGTTGCTACAGCGAAAATGTTAATTCAAATGTTTATCAGTCCCATGTGAATCAGATGTTAAAAATCAACACAACAGCGACTAACTAAATAACAGTTGGTGATTTTGTATTATTATATGGAGTGTACTTCATTGAAAAGCACATGTGGAAGCTAGATTTAATGTATGTGTAAATTGTAAACTAACATGAACACATTTAGCTTGAATTAATACATCCATTGAGGATGCTCTAGGTGAACGTGTTATGTGGCAATGTATAGCAAGTGGAAATTAACGTAACTATCGTAGATGCTCTTATACATATGTAACAACCCGGAAAATCTGAGCCAATTTAAATTTTTTATTTTGGCGATTTTAATGAATTTTGATTATTTAGAATGAATATTTTAAATAATAACGACGAAAAATTTATTTAAATCAAAGTTAAAACAAATAAATGTATTTTAATTATATAACGAGCCTGAAATGGCGCGGCAGTTCGAAAATTCAATTTTGAATTTCAAATGAATATACATAATTCAATATAAGTCAGAATTGAACGAAACAAGAAATATTTGAATCTGTTTGATTATATCTTTCAAACAGAGTTAAGAAACTGAGATTTCACTTTATAGAGTGTAAGATATGTCCAGTTTAAAATTCAGAAAAGTCGCTGTGGAATTTATATATATTTTAATATATATACGGCCCTTAAAAATGGAAATTTTGCAAACGACCTCGGCTTTCGACGAAACCACTTTTGTTGGATCCGGGATGTCAAATTATTGCGAGATTCCAAAATTCATAATTTTCTGAATCAATATGTGAGCGTGGAAGAAGGAAACGCGTTTGACCAATTTCAGTTGAATTTAATCGACTGGAAAATGGTCATTTTTCAAACGGTCTCAGAATTTGACGAAACTAGGTTTGTTAGGACCGTATCGTCAATACGAAGCTAGAAATAATTTTTCTGGAATTTTTAGAGTCCGTATGTGACCCCGGTAAATTGAAATGTGCATTAAAAATTCAATATAATGACTTATATTTTATTTTTAACAGAAACTGATCGTAACAACCAATTTGGCTTACGAAACATATCCCATTGTGTTCGGAATAGGGGTATTTGGCTAGGGGCGACATTCGTTGGATTTGAATTGGAGTTCGGACGCGAAACAAATTAATAAATGAATTAAATAATTTATATAAATATATAAATGGACTAAACGCCTTGGTCAAAGCCCTTATTATGTCAACCCGTGGTCAAACATCTGAAGCCGCCCTCTTCTTCTTCCAACGGCGATACTTCTCGATCCAATCCCTCCTCCAAATCTCCAAATCCCTTCAACAAATTTCGGATCTCCCCAGACCAAATCGAGGAGCTTGGCAAGCTCTATATAATCAACGGAAATGATCGGGAACCAAGCTCTCAGGCGACCAGGTTTCGCCCTGAAAGGCCGCGCCGTTCGAGCCAGTTTCAGGCCGCTTGACGCCTCCGAGTTGGACGCCATCGCCGGCGCATGTAGGTGGCGCGATGCCCCATAGCGTCGTCCCCTCTGATCTTGATCCGTCGCCTTAAATCTCGAGCAATTGGCAACCCTAGATTTTGAGCACTGGTTCGAATGGTACAGGCGCTGAACGATGAAAACAGTGAGCTCCTTTTTTTTAGTTTATTTAAATTAGTTATTACTTAAATTTCTGATATTTACATAAATAACATTAGAAAAAAATGTGTGATTTTTGAAAAATAAAAAGTATAGATTTTTAGAAATAAAAAGTATAGATTTTTAGAAATAAAAAGTATAGATTTTTAGAAGAAAAAAGTATAGATTTTTAGAAATAAAAAGTATAGATTTTTAGAAGAAAAAAGTATAGATTTTTGGAAATAGAAAAGCCAAGATTTTTGAAAGAGAAAAGATCAAATTTTTAGAATAGAAAAGATAAGGCTTTTAAAAATAAAAAGATTAGATTTTTGTACAACATAAAGATGCGATTTTTATACCATAAACACCGTTATAAAAAATGTGATTTTTATATATGAAGTGGTGAAGTAAAAATATAACTTTTGTATAGAAAGTGGTGTGGTAAAAATACGATTTTTATAGAAATGGTTTTAGATAAAAAGGTGATCCTTTATAATATAAGCATCGTTATAAAAATATACGATTTTTATAGTGTAAACATCGAAATAAAAATATGATTTTTATTATATGAAAGGCGATATAAAAATGTGATTTTTATATATATAGTAGCGTTGTTAAAAATGAGATTTTTAACATAAACATCGTGAAACAGATCACGTTGAAAACATGGCGAAGATTTTCTACATAAGAAGAGTCGCGGCGTTTGGTTAAGCTTATGGGTGAGAACTCTCTCACTGAATTTTCTTATACAGTTATTTAGGTTATAACTGCATATATGAACTGTTTCCTCGTCGTCCACAGACCATGGACGACTTGTGTGTTTGGTTGATTTTATTATGATGTGGTTTGTGGTTGATTGGTTTGTTAGTTTGAATTGGGTTTGGGAAATGAAATGGTATTGAATAGAATTGGTATGAGAATGGCGCGGCCATTAGTAGATTGGGGATAAGGCTAGAACTTATCCCGGACCTAGTATCGTGTCGTTATACCGCTGAAATTTTCTAAAAAGTATTAGCAAAAATATTGTTTTAGCTGATAACGACAATAAATAAAAATAATGATTGGGTAGAAAAAAAATAAGTTAACACATACATATACAAGTCGAACGACTTGTTTATGCTCGCCTATTTTTATGATATCGATTGGGTCGATAATTTTACACATCGCCTAACTGCACGAATAATAATCTATGTTTGTTGTTTGAAACCCCACACGAATAATAATCCCAATGGTGTAAAGATATGTCGACTGATTGGTCGACAAACTGTGATAAGCTTTATTTATTTATTTTAAGGCTTACACAGGGTAGAAAGCACTTTGGATGATGGTTGATTATTTATTGGCTTGCTATATACATGTGTGTATGAAATCCATATAACTAACCTTATATGGTAACTGATTGGGTCTGATTCCAGTTCAGAATAAAGAATATTTTAAATAAGGAAAATTTTGAAATAATATTCAGTAAAAGATTAAAATATTGAAATACGAGAAGCCGTATTGATTAGAGTTGTGCCATTTGAACGCAAACGATATTTATATCGATATTATTCGCTTTATAACGAATATCGAAAAGGAATTGATTTCAAAATCGAATACTTTGAAAATATTATCATTTATATATTAATGATAAAGAATATTCAATTTTGATTTAAAATTGAACTGAAAGTGGGAATCGTTTTGAAACGAATTTATAAAATACGTTGGAACGAAATATATATAGTATATATATTATATATATTGAATGGCCTGAATAGAACACGCCGCGGCCGTTCGCGAATTTCGACCATTGACTTTGAATGGATATTACGGGAAATCCGACCGTCGGATTCTCCTAAAACCGGAACCGTTGGGTTCGTATCGAAAAGAGCTTTCCAACGAATATGAGAAATTTGAAAACTAATGGTTGGATTTGGAATTATGTCCAAATCAAATCTGGAAAAGGTCGTTGTAAGTTCAGTTCGACGACCATTGATGGAAATTGACTGTACGGGCCTTGATAAAATTAATAAAAATATTAATAATTTGTGTAAAATCATAATAAATGATTTGGGAAGAATTGGGATGGAAAACTCAATATTTGAAAAGATAAAAATTGATTTTTATCGAATTGAACTAGTTATTAACTAGAATTAAAATCCAATTATTTTTAAAGAAATAAATGGGGTTGAGAATGGGTTTTAAAATAACCAGAATTTCCAATACATGAACTGGAATAGATTTGAATCGAAATCATCTTCAGGATATTTCGATGTTGGATTTCGTGATTATACAAGTATTGTTATGGAAATTTGAAAAATATTTTATATCTTTATTTCCAATACGATATTTGTTGGTTTCAGACTTCGATATTGAATATAAGCCAATATATTTTCTATTCAGAGCCTTATATTTAATATCGAATTGTATTTTGGGTTTGTCGTGAACGGTGTCTTTCAATAACACTGTTCTTAAACCCAATGGAGTTAAGAAAGTTAGAAACTATGTGGAGATTAGTTAAGTCGAATGGTTTCCTGAGTATTGATCTGATGTTCGTTTCGGCCTTCGGGATTAATACTTAGGGAATTGTTCTCTTACTAATTTACAGTTAGAGATTATTGGAATGTGATTTTGGGTTTATCGTGAGCCGTGTTTTAAAGGACATTTGCTCTTTAACCCGGTTAAAGATAAGATTAATTTCTTAACTTTGAAAAGTCAATAAGCAATGATTTTTGAGATTAAAACTGAATTAGAGTTCTAATGAATCTTTAATTAGATTGAAATGATCGAGAGTGGAGTATCACCAGTTTTGCTCCAAAGCGATAGTTAAATCTTTAAGAATATTTGAACGTGAAATGATAATTAATTTTACCGATAACACCGTGGTGTTAGATATGGAGTATTACCAGTTTTTCTCCAAGGGATAAATAGGTTGGGATTGGGAAATTAAATAAATGATCACTTCGGTAAGAATCGCTAATCCCGACTAGTTTGGAAAAACCTTAAAATGGTTTGAAATGATATCCAAAGGAGGATTAAAGAATAAATTTAAAAGAATTTATCTTTGATAAAATTAATGGGAACATTTTCCAAAGAATAAGAATATTTGAATAAAAGAATATTCTGGATTGGAATGAGGCGTAGGTTGTGTTTTGTGTAAACTTGTTTATTATATACGCAATTTTTTCGGAAAGACCGGGTTATACCCATTCTGAATAACTGATTCAATGATACGTCGAAGATGAAGACGGTGGTTGAAGACCGGAGGTCTTCACATCGTTTGGGTGATTACTGATGATCTTGATTGGGCTGTACACCCAAGAGGAGGGAATCAGTGGGTGATCATCCAGACGTACTTAGAGATCGACAGATATGCGAGGAAAGTGCCTCCGGTTTCATTCAGACCCAGAACGAACTTGTATGGAGTGTGTGTCTGACATTGGATTTTGCTCTGTGTTGATTGATCCCTATTAAATATACATCTGCTTGGTGAAGGGGAATTCATTCCCTTACTTCACTCTTCTCTGAGACGTACGGGATCACAGGTTGTATATCGATAGGAATCAGTCGCATGGAGTGAATTGCCTGTGTGGCATGCCAAAATGGCAATTGATCAAGGCTTCTATTGAAAAGCACAGTCTTATGGTTGATGATCAAAGCACGACCATTGTGGCATCGCTTTGTGTAGCATTGATTCGCGAGCCTCACACCCCGGTGTGAACCAGAAACGGGAGAAGGACTCAGGGGGAACATGCGTCTCTTTCTAGCTAGAGGTGGTGTCAGTGCTTAAACTGGCTGACATTTATATGCTTTTCACCTGTGTGGTTGTTGGAAGCGAGGCGCCTCGGATATATCGGTCGTTCTCGAACCGATGCAGTCATTAGTTGGCTCATTTACGCCCCATAGGGCGGAGAGACGTATTGTTCAGGATTTTATTTAATCCACATCGAGTGGACCGGCCCCGATGATCCAAAGGTCACTCGAGCTCTGACCTGAGGGCGGGCTAGAGCGTCTCGAATCGGTAGAGGACATTCTTTTTCCTCGGTTCACAGATGGAAATCCAACTTCCAATACGACATTTTGCGGTTTTGATTGTATAGCCTAGTATTGGCGACATGATAGATGGTACCCATGCCGCCTATGATTGATACATTTATATTTGAAGTTGCTTTCTTCACTTATAGTAATAATAAAAGATTAAATTTCACGTATCAAGCATTATTTGGCTATTATAAGGTAAAAACCCTATCCTCCGGCTTGCGTTGCATTGTGTGATGGGACCTGGGTCTTATAATAGCTTCATTGTTCTTTATTTAGCATTGCGCTGTTTATTTTAGGCACGGGTATTCCTGGGAGGAAACCCGTTCCGTGTTATACGGCGTGGTCCCTTGATTTACCTAACTTTAAAAATAAAGATTAATAACTGTTTTAGTTCTCACACCAGTCACATGACTGATCTAGAGTTTATTGTTTTAACCTAAACTCTGGGTGCCCCTATTTTCCGCACGGGCAGCTAGTAGTTTTGGTTTTGCAGATTTATATTCACAGGATCCTAATTTACAGCTGGAATGATATTCGGAAAGCTCAGTATCCATATATTTTATTCAGTTGTGTTTTGTATTATTTTTCCGCTATAGTAATGTATTTAAATCTCTGATATTTGTCAACTGCAAATTTATTTGTTTATACTCTGTATATTCTTGTACTTTGATGTAAATTGTTGTAATAAGCAATGAAATGTTCTTCTATTTGTGTTCTGATTCGTCTTGTCCTCAAAGCGATCCGTACTTTCCTTCATGGGGAAGTTACGGGTCCTTACAGTGGTATCAGAGCTTTGGTTTACAAAGCTCGGGAACAAGGCACATTAGAACTGAATGAAAGAACTCATCAGAGATTGGGTTAGTAATATCCAATAGGAATAACTCGTTAGAGATAGGATCAGTAGTATCTTAGAACGAGTGTGAAGGGTATATTTTTAAAATAAAAAGGAAAACCAATTTTGTTTTGAAAATTTAAAACCTAATTTTACGTATTTGAATATTTATTTTGATTTGGACAATCGAGTATATAAAGATTTTTCCTATACGCGTCATGAACGTATATTCGAAATTTTAATATACTGGATAGATATAGAATCACACTCTAGTCACCCGGAGATGATTCTGATGATCGGTGCACCATCATCAGGATTTATGTTCGAGTTACGAAGGTGGGATATTCATGTATTTCCAATTGGCTGGTGTGAGAACCAAAACTAGATAGGGCTTATTGTTGTGACTTGGCATCAAAAATGGATTTTTGTATATCTAAGCTATAAATTTGAAACGTTAATCAACTAATTGATTAATGGTTGTGTTGTTTGATTATAGGTTTGATTTATTTAAAATTTTGAACCATTAAGCCTAATAGTACCAAATATTGAACTGAATTGTAAATTATTGCATTTTCATCTATGTACATGTGTATACATTGAACAGATCATTGCAAAGAGGCTAGAGCGGAGGAATAAAATTGTTTGCCCGACAAATAGGTACATGTTTACTAATTTTTTGGGTTTGGATGATTTTATGAGCCGTATCGGCTAGCTGCTTGGCTTTTTCTTTTTATTTTGGATTGGTGAGGGCCATGGGAGGCTATTTGAAATATCCCGATGCTCCCGATACAAAGGAGGTTATGGCGAAATTTTTCGAAATTTAGGGTGTTAGCCAAATTTTTGAAAAATTTGAAGAGTTTTAGAAACTGAAAAGTTGAAAAACTTGAGCCATAATTAAAATAATGAAAGTTGAGTTGATTATAAAACAACTTTCAGCTTCGTTCCTTTTTTAGGACGAAAAGATTTTAAGTTGGGGAGATTGTAACAACCCAGAAAATCTGAGCCAATTTAAAATTTTTATTTTGGCGATTTTAATGAATTTTGATTATTTAGAATGAATATTTTAAATAATAACGACGAAAAATTTATTTAAATCAAAGTTAAAACGAATAAATTTATTTTAATTATATAACGAGCCTGAAATGGTGCGGCAGTTCGAAAATTCAATTTCAAATTTCAAATAAATATACAGAATTCAATATAAGTCAGAATTGAACGAAACAAGAAATATTTGAATCTGTTTGATTATATCTTTCAAACAGAGTTAAGAAACTGAGATTTCACTTTATAGAGTGTAAGATATGTCCAGTTTAAAATTCAGAAAAGTCGTTGTGGAATTTATATTTTTTTTTAATATATATAAGGCCCTTAAAAATGGAAATTTTGCAAATGACCTCGGTTTTCAACGAAACCACTTTTGTTGGATCCGTGATGTCAAATTATTGCTAGATTCCAAAATTCATAATTTTCTGAATCAATATGTGAGTGTGGCAGAAGGAAACGCGTTTGACCAATTTCAGTTGAATTTAATTGACTGGAAAATGGTCATTTTTTCAAACGTTCTCAGAATTTGACGAAACAAGTTTTGTTAGGACCGTATCGTCAATACGAAGCTAGAAATAATTTTTCTGAAATTTGTAGAGTCCGTATGTGACCCCAGTAAATTGAAATGTGCATTAAAAATTCAATATAATGATTTATATTTTATTTTTAACAGAAACTGATCGTAACAGCCAAATTGGCTTACGAAACATACATATCCCATTGTGTTCAGAATAGGGGTATTTGGCTAGGGGCGACATTCATTGGGTTTGAATTGGAGTTCGGACGCGAAACAAATTAATAAATGAATTAAATAATTTATATAAATATATAAATGGACTAAACCCCTTGGCCAAAGCCCTTATTATGTCAACCCGTGGTCAAACATCTGAAGCCGCCCTCTTCTTCTTCCAACGGCGATACTTCTCGATCAAATCCCTCCTCCAAATCTCCAAATCCCTTCAACAAATTTTGGATCTCCCTAGACCAAATCGAGGAGCTTGGCAAGCTCTATAAAATCAACGAAGATGATCGGGAACCAAGCTCTCAGGCGACCGGGTTTCGCCCTGAAAGGCCGTGCTGTTCGAGCCAGTTTCAGGCCGCTTGACGCCTCCGAGTTGGACGCCATCGCCGGCGCATGAAGGTGGCGCGATGCCCCATAGCGTGGTCCCCTCTGATCTTGATCCGTCGCCTTAAATCTCGAGCAATTGGCAACCGTAGCTTTTGAGCACTGGTTCGAATGGTACAGGTGCTGAACGATGAAAACGGTGAGCTCCTTTTTTTTAGTTTATTTAAATTAGTTATCATTTAAATTTCTGATATTTATATAAATAACATTAGAAAAAAAATGTGTGATTTTTGAAAAATAAAAAGTATAGATTTTTAGAAATAAAAAGTATAGATTTTTAGAAATAAAAATTATAGATTTTTAGAAATAAAATTATAGATTTTTAGAAATAAAAATTATATATTTTTAGAAGAAAAAGTATAGATTTTTAGAAATAAAAAGTATAGATTTTTAGGAGAAAAAAGTATAGATTTTCAGAAATAAAAAGTATAGATTTTTAGAAACAAAAAGTATAGATTTTTAGAAATAAAAAGTATAGATTTTTAGAAGAAAATAGTATAGATTTTTAGAAATAAAAAGTATAGATTTTTAGAAATATAAAGTATAGATTTTTAGAAGAAAAAAGTATAGATTTTGGAAATAGAAAAGCCAAGATTTTTGAAAGAGAAAAGATCAAATTTTTAGAATAGAAAAGATCAAATTTTTAGAATAGAAAAGAAAAGTCTTTTAAAAATAAAAAGATTAGATTTTTATATAACATAAAGATGCGATTTTTATGCCATAAACACCGTTATAAAAATGTGATTTTTATATATGAAGTGGCAAAGTAAAAATATAATTTTTGTATAGAAAGTGGTGTGGTAAAAATACGATTTTTATATAAATGGTTTTAGATAAAAAGGTGATCTTTATAATATAAGCATCGTTATAAAAATATATGATTTTTATAGTGTAAACATCGGAATAAAAATATGATTTTTATTATATGAAAGGCGATATAAAAATGTGATTTTTATATATATAGTAGCGTTGTTAAAAAAGAGGTTTTTAACATAAACATCGTGAAACAGATCACATTGAAAACACGGCGAAGATTTTCTACATAAGAAGAGTCGCGATGTTTGGTTAAGCTTATGGGTGAGAACTCTCTCACTGAATTTTCTTATACAGTTATTTAGGTTATAACTGCATATATGAACTGTTTCCCCATCGTCGACGGACCATGGACGACTTGTGTGTTTGGTTGATTTTATTGTGATGTGGTTTGTGGTTGATTGGTTTGTTTGTTTGAATTGGGTTTGGGAAATGAAATGGTTTTGAATAGAATTGGTATGATAATGGCGCGGCTATTAGTAGATTGGGGATAAGGCTAGACCTTATCCTAGACCTAGTATCATGTCGTTATGCCGCCGAAATTTTCTAAAAAGTGTTAGCAAAAATATTGTTTTAGCTGGTAACGACGATAAATAAAAATAATGATTGGGTAAAAAAAAAATAAGTTAACACATACATATACAAGTCGAACGACTTGTTTATGCTCGCCTATTTTTATGATATTGATTGGGTCGATAATTTTACACATCGCCCAACTGCACGAATAATAATCTGTGTTTGTTGTTTGAAACCCCACACGGGTATTGGGATGATATTTGACGTACACTAATCCCAATGGTGTAAAGATATGTCGACTGATTGGTCGACAAACTGTGATAAGATTTATTTATTTATTTTAAGGCTTACACATGGTAGAAAACACTTTGGATGATGGTTGATTATTTATTGGCTTGCTATATACATGTGTGTATGAAATCCATATAACTAACCTTATATGGTAAGTGATTGGGTCTTATTCCAGTTCAGAATAAAGAATATTTTAAATAAGGAATATTATGAAATAATATTCAGTAAAAGATTAAAATATTGAAATACGAGAAGCCGTAAGTATTGATTAGAGTTGCGCCATTTGAACGCGAACGATGTTTATATTGATTTTATTCGCTTTATAACGAATATCGAAAAGGAATTGATTTCAAAATCGAATACTTTGAAATTATTATCATTTATATACTAATGAAAAAGAATATTCAATTTTGATTAAAAATTGAACTGAAAGTGGGAATCTTTTTAAAACGAGTTTATAAAATACGTTGGAACGGAATATATATAGTATATATATTATATATATTGAATGGCCTGAATAGAAAACGCCGCGGCCGTTCGCGAATTTCGACCATTGACTTTGAATGGATATTACGGGAGATCCGACTGTCGGATTCTCCTAAAACCGGAACCGTTGGGTTCGTATCGAAAAGAGCTTTCCAACGAATATAAGAAATTTGAAATCTAACGGTTGGATTTGGAATTATGTCCAAAACAAATCTGGAAAAGGTCGCTGTAAGTCCAGTTCGACGACCATTGATGGAAATCGACTGTACGGGCCTTGATAAAATTATTAAAAATATTAATAATTTGTGTAAAATCATAATAAATGATTTGGGAAGAATTGGGATGGAAAACTTAATATTTGAAAAGATAAAAATAGTTTTTTATCGAATTGAACTAGTTATTAACTAGAATTAAAATCCAATTATTTTTAAAGAAATAAATGGGGTTGAGAATGGGTTTTAAAATGGCTAGAATTTCCAATATATGAATTGGAATGGATTTGAATCGAAATCATCTTCGGGATATTTCGATGTTTGATTTCGTGATTACACAAGTATTGTTATGGATATTTGAAAGATATTTTATATCGTTATTTCCAATACGATATTTGTTGGTTTTAGAATTCGATATTGAATATAAGCCGATATATTTTCTATTCAGAGCCTTATATTTAATATCGAATTAGATTTTGGGTTTGTCGTGAACGGTGTCTTCACTAACACTGTTCTTAAACCCAATGGAGTTAAGAAAGTTAGAAACTAACTGGAGATTAGTTAGGTCGAATGGTTTCCTGGGTATTGATCTGATGTTCGTTTCGGCCTTCGGGATTAATACTTAGGGAATTGTTCTCTTACTAATTTACGGTCAGAGATTAATGGAATGTGATTTTTGGTTTATCGTGAGCCGTGTTTTAAAGGACATTAGCTCTTTAACCCGGTTAAAGATAAGATTAATTTCTTAACTTTGAAAAGTCATTAAGTAATGATTTTTGAGATTAAAACTGAATTAGAGTTTTAATGAATCTTTAATTAGATTGAAATGATCGAGAGTGGAGTATCACCAGTTTTGCTCCAAAGCGATAGTTAAATCTTTAAGAAGATTTGAACGTGAAATGGTAATTAATTTTACCGATAACACCGTGGTGTTAGATATGGAGTATCACCAGTTTTGCTCCAAGGGATAAATAGGTTGGGATTGGGAAATTAAATAAATGATCACTTCGGTAAGAATCGCTAATCCCGACTAGTTTGGAAAACCTTAAAATGGTTTGAAATGATGTCCAAAGGAAGATTAAAGAGTAACTTTAAAAGAATTTATCTATGATAAAATTAATGGGAACATTTCCCAAAGAATAAGAATATTTGAATAAAAGAATATTCTGGATTGGAATGAGGCGTAGGTTGTGTTTTGTGTAACACTTGTTTATTATATACGCGAGTTTTTCGGAAAGACCGGGTTATACCCATTCTGAATAACTCATTCGATGATACGTCGAAGATGAAGACGGTGGTTGAAGACCGGAGGTCTTCACATCGTTTGGGTGATTGCTGATGATCTTGATTGGGCTGTACACCCAAGAGGAGGGAATCAGTTGGTGATCGTCCAGACGTACTTGGAGATCGACGAATATGCGAGGAAAGTGCCTCTGGTTTCATTCAGACCCAAAACGAACTTGTATGGATTGTGTGTCTGACATTGGATTTTGCTCTGCGTTGATTGATCCCTATTAAATATACATCTGCTTGGTGAAGGGGAATTCATTCCCTTACTTCACTCTTCTCTGAGACGTACGGGATCAGAGGTTGTATATCGATAGGAATCAGTCGCATGGAGTGCATTGCCTGTGTGGCATGCCTAAGTGGCAATTGATCAAGGCTTCTGTTAAAAAGCAGAGTCTTGTGGTTGATGATCAAAGCACGACCTTTGTAGCATCACTTTGTGTAGCGTTGATTCGCGAGCCTCACACCCCGGTGTGAACCAGAAACGGGAGAAGGACTCAGGGGAAACATGCGTCTCTTTCTAGTTAGAGGTGGTGTCAGTGCTTAAACAGACTGACATTTATATAATTTTCACCTGTGTGGTTGTTGGAAGCGTGGCGCCTCGGATATATCGGTCATTCTCGAACAGATGGAGTCATTAGTTGGCTCATTTACGCCCCATAGGGTGGGGAGACGTATTGTTCAGGGTTTTATTTAATCCACATTGAGTGGACCGACCCTGATGATCCAAAGGTCACTTGATCTCTGACCTGACGGGCGGGCTAGAGCGTCTCGAATCGGTAGAGGACTATCTTTTGCCTCGGTTCACAGATGGAAATCCAACTTCCAATACGACATTTTGCGGTTTTGATTGTATAGCCTAGTATTGGCGACATGATAGATGGTACCCATGCCGCCTATGATTGATACATTTATATTTGAAGTTGCTTTCTTCACTTATAGTAATAATAAAAGATTAAATTTCGCGTATCAAGCATTATTTGGCTATTATAAGCTAAAAACCCTATCCTCCGGCTTGCGTTGCATTGTATGATGGGACCTGGGTCTTATAATAGCTTCATTATTCTTTATTTAGCATTGCGCTGTTTATTTGATGCATGGGTATTCCTGGGAGGAAACCCGTTCCGTGTTATACGGCGTGGTCCCTTGATTTACCTAACTTTAAAAATAAAGATTAATAACTGTTTTAGTTCTCACACCAGTCACATGACTGACCTGGAGTTTATTGTTTTGAATTAAACTCTGGGTGGCCCTATTTTCCGCACGGGCAGCTAGTAGTTTTGGTTTTGCAGATTTATATTCACAGGATCCTGATTTACAGTTGAAATGATATTCGGAAAGCTCTGTATCCGTATATTTTATTCAGTTGTGTTTTGTATTATTTTTCCGCTATAGTAATGTATTTAAATCTCTGATATTTGTCAAATGTAAATTTATTTGTTTATACCCTGTATATTCTTGTATTCTGATGTAAATTGTTGTAATAAGCAATGAAATGTTCTTCTGTTTGTGTTCTGAATCGTCTTGTCCTCAAAGCGATCTGTGCTTTCCTTCACGGGGAAGTTACGGGTCCTTACAACATACATATGGAAAATAGCCTAGCCTTGGATTTTGTAGGAACTTTGAACAATGTGTTCATCCCTTTCCAATATGGATATGTTGGAATTCATTATTCCATTACATCCACCAAAGAAGTTATTTCATCATTAACTAATAAAAAGGAATGTTTTCGCTCCCATTGATTAAAAGAATGAGCTTATAATTTTTGTTATGATATAAACCCATTGTTCTAGTTTAGTTTTGGCTGCGTTAAGAATTATGTAACTTAAGTGTTTGTTGGGAGTCTAATGCAGATTTCAAACCTACTGAGGCGGTGTTGGATTGGCCAACAAGGAAAAAGTAGCTTTACGCACGGCTAGAGGATTGGAGTATCCCCACGAGCACTGTGCTCCCAAAATCATCCATAGAGGTGTAAAAGCTGCCAACGTATTGCTTGATGAAGATTTTGAAGTAGTGGTTGGTGATTTTTGTTTGGCAAAGTTGGTTGATGTTAAAAAAACCTCGGTCCAAACCGAAATCCGTGGGACTACGGGTCATATAGCGCCTAAATATCTGTCAACTGGAAAATCCTCAGAAAGAACCGATATTTTTAGTTATGGGATTATGCTTCTCGAACTCATTACTGGACAACGTGCAATTGACTTTTCGTGGTTGGAAGATGAAGACGACGACGTATTGCTTCTTGATCATGTAAGATGCACAAACTTTAGTTTATGAATTCTATTTTGAAGAATTAAATCGTTATGTTTGTCATACAGTTATCACAATTTGGATAACGTAGCATTTTGTTAGCATCAGTACAATTTAAATTTTTAATTTTGCTTTCTTAGTTTAAAACTGTTGAGCTCCATCTTTTGATAATGTGAGGAAATTCATTCACTTGGACAGTTCCACATGATATGTTTGAAATAATTCTTCTCTAGCTCATAGTTATTTTTGCAAAATATTTGAATGTTATGTTAGATGAGTTACTTCGCATCGGTGATGACATTTTTTCATCTGTTTTACAGGTGAAGAAACTGGTAAGAGAAGACCGACTTGAAGAAATCATAGACCCAAACCTTAACAAAAACTATGAAGTTGAAGAAGCGGAGAAGATGGTACAAGTTGCACTATTGTGTACACAAGCAACACCAGAGCAGAGGCTTATAATGTCTGAAGTAGTGAGATTGGGGAGACGACTCAATTAATAATCAAGATGGGAAGAATGGCAACAAGTTGAAGTTACATGCATCGATGTCTATGAAAGGATGCATCAAAGATTCGATTGGGGAGACGACTCCATTAATAATCAAGATGCTATAGAACTTTCAAGTGGAAGATAACATATATATTGTAATTCGTTCTTTTAGTTTTGATATTTAGAGATGTGTAAAATACATGCAAATTTATATGTAAGATGCAGCTTTACTTTGTTGGTATGTTTCTATCAAAATTTGCGTTATGTACTACATGATATACCATGTATAAATCAGCTTATAACAGATATTTAACTTTATGAGCCATGATCTTGGAACAAAAGATTAATTTTCTGGTAGTATCTATGCCAACTAAGTTATGTCATTATCACATTTAGTATCTATGCCAAGTTACAAAAATATAACTGAAATTTACCTGTATAGATTCATAATACATTTTTGTCTCCCAGTCAAAAAGAAGTTTTGATTGACTGGGCATAACTAACGAACCCAACAATCAAAAACATTTTCTTTAGACTATATTCACTCAACGTGCAGCCATAATATGTGTTAATATATACTGTGAGAGTGCATGCAATCGACTAGTAAGGAACAAGATACAGAATACAGATCATACCTGAAACATATGCCAAAAAAGAATGTATATCGACTTTTTATAACCTCAAGCATCAGGTTGATGAGGTTATAGTAGCTGTTACATGAGTTCAAACAGAGAAACATAAAGAATAATCGTACCTGAAACAATGGAAAACATCCACCTGAATCAACAATGATACACTTACTAATACCTAAAACAATTACAATTAACAATTAGACATCAATAGTCTTTTAAGTTTCAAACAAGTAAAACTGTGAAAAATTATTTAATTTACAATTATGCTCATACCTAAAACAACAACAATAATTATGAATTATCGGTCATTGTTCAATCTTCATTCACCATCGACTTATCACCTGAAATCAAACAATCAAACAAATTTTATACTGATATTGAGAAAGTGCACAAAATGTTTTATATAGCAGCTGTTTATATAGACTTAGCAAGAATGCATACAAATAGTGTTACTGACCTTGGTGAATACATAAACATTGATGAAGGAGATAGACTGTCCATGTTAAGAATGCAAGAAGATGGCGATTCACTTCGACGTCCATGTACAAATTCTGCATAGCAAACATTAAAATCAAATAAATGAGGAAGCAGCTAGATTATTTTACAAATATTAAAATCACCTGAAAATGCATCATCATAGAAGTAAACATCATCGAAAGGAACCTCAATCCGGTGATCTACAAAAATTGGTTTGGACCTTAACCAATTTTGAGTACAAACTAATGCCTCAACCATTCGTGGACTCAAAGAACTACGAAAAAGATATATAATCCACCCTCCGGTGCTAAATGCGGATTCGGAAGCAACCGTGGATACCGGAATAGCTAGAAGATCCCAAGCGACTAAAGATAAAACCCGATATTTGCTACAATTTACCTTCCACCATAACAAAATATCAAAATTATTCGGCTCAGCCTCAATCGGTGCATCTAAGTATTTTTCTAGTTCGTTGCCTTCGTTATCTTCTCGGGCTCGAACTCCTTTAAAAAATATATTCCTTTTTTCAGCAAGATCTGAATCATCACCAGTCACATTATCAATACCAACGGACGTTTGAGGTCGTGATTCCCTACTTGTTTGTGTTCCAAATGTAGAATCGTTCACATAAAAGTCGAACAATCTTATCAAACTATCTTTCACGCTTTTTAATATGACCACCGCAATTACTTTTCCATACATATCTTCAACCAATACCTTCAAAAACTGAAATTTATATCTTGGATCAAGTACACATGTAATAAGTAAAATTTTGTTCAAATTGCCTACACTTCCCCAATATTTGTCAAACTTAGCTTTCATATTGTGTGCCATCTTTCCAAGAAATGGATTTGTTTCCTTAGTCAATTTGCGAAGTTGTTCTTGAATTATGGATAGTTCGGCAAAACATTCATTTGCGGTAACGGACAATGTTTTGCTAAATTTTAAAGTAATATTATAAAAATACTTTAAGACTTTAACAAAGAGTCTGGCATTTTTCCAATCTATAGAACCGGGAGGGCCAGTATCATCATCAAAGTATGCAACAAAAACACCATCATTTTCTTTCATATCATCGAAAACCCTTTTATATATTAACGCCGCTTCAAGCATCAAATATGTTGAATTCCACCTAGTAGGCACATCTAAAACAAGCATAGATTTATCTTCGATTTCCAATTTTCGACTCAACTCTCTAAATTTAGTAAATCGTGATGGAGATGGTCTCATAAATCTAACCGCAGTACAGATTCCAGCTATGGTATTACAAATCTCCCTTAGTCCGTCGTTAACAATTAATTGACTATATGAGCACAACAACGTAAATGCATGAATTCACCATTCAAGACACAACTACCATCAAAATCATTCAATTTAGCTCTCACATAATTAATTGCCACTTCATTTGCACTAGCATTATCAACCGTGATAGACACTATTCTTTTAAGCTCCCATTTTTTGATACATTGAACTTTGAGTTTTCCAATATTTTCTCCTTTATGACTAGTAATCACACAAAATTTTATAATCTTATGTAAATTCCAATTTCCATCAATAAAGTGTGCAGTTAAAACCATATAATTCACATTTTGAATAGAAGTCCATGTATCAGTAGTTAAAGAAACACCGTGCAATGATTCAGAGAACAACTTTTTAAGAGATTCTATTGAGTCCCAATATAATTGAAGTACATCCCTACAAATTGTTCTACGTGAAGGAACTTCAAAACTAGGACACAACTGTCGACAAAATTCAAGAAAACCTTCACCCTCCACAAAACTAAAAGGGAGTTCATCAATAACTAGCATTCGAGCTAATGCTTGTCTACATAGCTCTTTGTTAAATGACCATGCTATGAGACTACCTTCATTATCGCCTTCAAAAACTAATGTTTTTTGTCTTTTATCACTATCACGTGGAATTGACCTACATAATGTTTTTATGTGATAATTCAAATGTGTAGTTCCATGCATATGTGAATCGCATGCAAATTCTTGACCACAGTAGTTGCAAGCACATTTAGGAACGTTGGGATTCTTATCTTTAGTAAAATGTACCATACCGGTGAAGGCTTTCTACGAGAAGTCTTGCGATCGGGGGGAAGCGGCGGTTTTCCTCTTCCAATTGTGAATTGTTCATCGCCGGTCTCCTCTTCATCCGCTTCGTTCAAATACTCAACATCTCTTGTTTCTCTATAGGATCCCTCTATTAGTACCGGTTATACAATTTAATATTATATTAGTAATATAGTGAAATATATTCAAAATAACTGTACAAAATAGATAGAATACCATTAGTCCATAGTTCTCCAGATAACAATAACACAGTATTAAGATTTAACAATAACACAAAACAGGTGAATACGATTAATACATTCATGAGGAAGATATTTGATGCTAGTTTGATTAGAAAACATTAGAAGGCAGCTTGTATTCAAATACAATTGGGTTACTAGCAATAAATAACGTAGTAGTCTAATATCAAAAGCATTAGTTCATACTTCATACAAGCAAATACTGAAATTTAGTTAGCGTCCTACATTACTTTTATTTAACATGTCAATAAGATAAGATAAATATAAGAATGCAAGAAAGCTCGAATAAGATAAATATAAGAATGTCAATAACACCACTTTATGAACAATTGCTTGCATACATCAACTATACCACCAAAATGAGAATGAGAAATTTGTGTTAAATATACAAGTACATAATTATATATATTTGTGCCGACTAAGCAAGTCTATAATAGAGATGGGCAATTCATATATGATTTCTACAAGCTTACTTTTTGAGCTTTACTTTCATCAGTGTAATTTTGAATAATCTTCGTAACTATAATTAAGCTTTGAATAGCATCACAGTATATAGTTATGTATGCCTAAGTCACCAATTTATATTTTATAATGGCAAGTGTAGTTTCACCTACTGGAGATTGCTAAACTTGAATGCATCAACCAATTTATAATGAAGCGCCCAGATGTTGCGTGTAGTTATGCACTGTTGAAGATCAGAAATGCATCATAAGGGTTAATGTTCCTCAACTCGCAGCAAATAGCTAAAGGCTAAAGCTGCTTGTTTTAGTAGTGTCTTAGGGGCGCTAAACTTCTAAAGTAGGGTAAAAATGCTAAACTGCCGGCCGATGCATGCTGTGATTTACAGCTTAGAGGTTGTAAAAATGCTAAACATGCTAAATCAGGACCCAAGATCAAGATTCAAGCGACCAACGCAAGATATAGACATTTTCATCAAAGAATGAAAAAATATTATCATTTTTAATTTTAAAAAAATAGTATATTTCAGAAACAAAACTCTTCTACTCTTACTTTTCAATGTTAATTAACTTAAAATTACTTTACTGTGATTACTACATGTACACGTTTAAAAAATTAAGTAAAATTTAAAGTGTAGAAAAATGTTATATTGGAATCAACTTCTATATTCATGTTAAACCTCCGCAATAATTTTTATTACTTACGGAGCCGAGCGGTTTAATTGCAAAACTTCAGCGCATTGTAAGATTATAATAATTGGGGATCGAATCATGTAAATAGTGTGTATTATGTTTTGATGTGAATCAAATATAAATTAGGAATATATGCGCTTTAAAATTGCACATACACTCACACAGGAACTGCTTACATTAAACTTGTTAAATCGGGTATTTTTCAGACAACAGGCTCAAAGTGATGTTATAAAATTGATCGGGATAGTAAAATCTACAAGATAACTTATACAAGAACATACTGAAAAATCTATATATGCTAGGAGAATCCATACATGCCAAATTGTCCAGAAATCTTAGCCTTGCAGTCTGGACATATATAACCTAGAACGCATATTCATGCTAATGATTCAAAGTAAACAAAGAATGATGCAAATTATGAAATTAACGGCTATGATTGAGCATATTCTGCTAACATAATAACTAATTCGAAATCAAACTAAAATCAAAGTATTCAACGAATCGGAAATCAGTACACTCACGTTTCTTCCCTTCCTCTTAGCAATCACCATTGTCTTGAATCCACGAATCGGGAAGCGGTGGATCAGCTAAAAATAGTTAGGGCTTAGGATTTGGATCGAGAAATTTTTTCTTTTGGAAAGTTAAAAAAAAGCGGCTATGAAAATTGAAAAAAGGGTTACTAGGGTTTTGGCTGGAGCGAATAAGGTATTCGGGTGTAGTGTAAACTGTAAAGGGCTTTGCGCCAGGCCGGTTATTAAGAATTAAAATACATTATTAAAATATATATGCGGTTAACGGTTAACCGATGCCAAACCATGGTTAACCGCGAAGTTTTTGATCGGTTAATTGCGATCGGTTAACCGCAAGTTCGGTTAATTGATTTTGTTGGTTAATGCGGTTCGGTTGTCGGTTAGATCGGTTAACCGCTGAAAACGCCCATCCCTAGTTTTGATGATACCGTCCTAACAAAATTAATTTCGTCGAATTTGGAGACCGTTTGAAAAATGACCATTTTCTGGTCGATTCAATTTGACTGAAATTGATAAAACACGTTTTCTTTTGCCATGCTCACATATTAATTCTAAAAATTATGAAATTGGAATATAACAATAATTTGACATTCCGGTTCCAAGAAAAGTGGTTTCATCGAAAACGGTGGTCGGTTGCAAAATGGCTACTTTTAAGGGCTTTATATTATATTAAAATATATATAAATTCCATAGCGACTTTTTTGAATTTTAAACTGGACATAACTTTCAACCTTTAAAGTGAAATTTCTATTTCTTACATTCGTTAGAAAGATATAATTAAACAGATTCAAATATTTTTAGTTTTACTGAGATCCGATTTATTTGAATCATGTACATTCAATTGAAATTTAAAATCAAATTTTCAAACTGCTGTGCCATTTCAAACTCCTTTTATAATTAAATTAAATTATTACGTTCTAACTTTGATTAAAATAAATTTTTAGTCATTATTATTTAAAATAAATCATTTTAAATATCCAAAATCCATTAAAATTTCTAAAATAAAAATTTTAAATTGGTTCGGAATTTCCGGGTTGTTACATGATTTATCAAATCTAATCTTTCATTGATCATAGAATTTCTCTTTCGGCTAGTATCAATTACTCGATTACTCTAGCGCGAACTCTAATCCAGCTTCTTGATTACAATTCTCAGTTTTCCTCACATAGCCAGACACTACGAAGGAAAAACTTCAAAATCATATCAAAAGTCTACATCTAGTTCTCGTCGTAAAGAATCGAGTAAAAAAAAATCTTATTCGGATCAGTATGAATCACCTTGAAATTACATACTCGAATCTTTGGATCAAAATCGTTATGCAACAAACATACATGTATAACTTACATATTTTATTATATTGATTTTTCAAGACATCCAATTCCCTTTCGACAATCCAATGTTCGTTTACAAAGATTCATTCTTATTAATATACAGCCATAAAATTTTCCATTTAAATTTAAATCATTATGGAATCATTTTTTTCTTCAAATCATTACTTATATAGACACTTTAAGTCATAAATTTGTGAAATCCATCATTTAAGTTCATTCTTAAACCATATGCGTTTACTTTATTTACGAACTCAATTTCAAAATATTTGAATTTTTAGGTTCATGCTCATTTACCTAACAAGGTACTTAGTAGAATTATAAAGTATTTTATCATCTTCATACTTTCCATAGTTTCAATACTCATGGTTGGTTTTATTTCCTCTAGTATTCTTAAAGTTCATCATTTTTTTCATGTATTCTTATAAATCAACCATATTTCTTTCGATCACTTATGTAAGAACATTTCTTTCAAAATATTTACAAATCTTATATATATATATATATATAATCATTTAAAATTGTTAACTTTTAAAACTATATTATATAAAATTACAAGTACGCTATCATATATAATACACTCAACTCATTCTAGGGTTATAGTAACCATATCTCTAATGAGTTACCCCAATAGGCTTTGGTATTCGCTCAACCTGGCTCTGATACCAAATACGGTGTCTGTCCAAAGATGGCCACCGCTGGTACGTTAGACGCTAGTTTTACAGCCAACCTCTCTATTGCAACAGCCAACCCCAGCTGGGACGTGTAGGGGTAAGAGTCAAAGCTTCGCCACAGATCGCAAGGCGATAACCCCTATCACGCACAACAGAAACCTAGCTCTGATATCAACTGTAACAACCCGCCTTGTCGAAACGATTTAAGTTGACAATAAACCTCACATGTCCAACTCAAACCATCCAAAAAAGACGAATTATTAATGGGGTTTAACAGAAGAAAAGAAATAAGAAAAGAAGGAATACACAGAATCTCACATCGGAACGACAAAATATAATAATAACATAGGCAATTCAATAAAACTGTTAAACAATATACATTTGATCTCAATTCACGATATATCAGGGTTACACATTTACTTGAACATACCAATAATGCAGTGGAATAATAATAGTATAAACGGTCTTCAACCTCCATCTTCGTCTTCAAGTAACAGGTGTCTTCGATAACTGAAGTACTAGGTCAGACCCGAGTCAAACAAAAACTCGGATCAGGACTATATATTCTTATGTCAGTCAAATCAAATCAAGAATTAAAGAAATGGTACTTCCGAGGTCAACAAGTGAAATCTACTTACTTAAAACTTCAATAGTCCTTTCGATGATAATCCTTTTCAAATAAATTCCAGTTTATTCTAGCATCCTTATAATAACAATATATCCAATTTCATAACATATTTTCATATTCAAGATTAAACAAATCCTTTTTTAAACTATTGTTAATACATAATTTGAGTATTACGAATAATCGTATACAAAGATATGAAATCAAATTGGGAGATTTCTCCCTATAACAAAGCCAACGAGTTAACGACCTATCGAATTAAATAAATCAATTGAAGTATATCCTTGATGGATTAAACTCGGGTTTTAAAAGAACCCTCGAACCAAAACTCATTTCTCGATTATGGGTTGTACACATCATCGTAACATATAAGGTCAATAGTTACCCGAAAGCGCAAATATTCAGAAAATATTCGTAAGCACTTCGTAAGTTTGAATGTCATTTGTTTATAACATTTTTGCAAATCAATTATATAAATAATATAAATTCAAAAATATTTGATTACAAATTATCTCATCGAGCATCGTCGTTTAATTTAAACCATTCAATAACATTATTTATATACACTCAAAAATCGAATACCAATTGGAAACCATTTTAGTTCCCTTACAGAAAATCTAGGCTTACATTAATTAAAGTTATCATGTTCATCTTGAATCAAACAAACCTATCTTCCTATTAACTTGACAACATTATATTTTATTTCAAGTTGGAATTTGATTATATTAATCGAAGTAAATCAAATCAAATGTAATATTTTTCAACTAGGTTAACTAATTCGGATTAAATGAAACAGTTCAAATTTTTCTCTAAAGAAATTTAAATTCGAGTTATTCAAAATTCAATTTAAACTAAATGATTCAAATCTTATTTAGGATAATGCAAAACAATTTAGATAAATCCGAAACCAATTTAAAGTAATTCAAACTATTTACGATTAATTAAACATATTTAAATTTCCAATTAACTTAAAACAAGTTTAAGTCCAAAATTCTCATTAAATCGATTTTAAATCCCAAATTTAACTTTCAAATTAAATTTCAACAAATTTCAATAATAAATCTGTATCATCAAATTCAAATTTATAAAATTTTAAAAAAATAGAAATAAAAAATATAAATGAGTCTATATTATTTCAACTCAGTCCAGGTTCCAAATTCGAGTATGATATATAATCATTCAATTTCGATAATCAGTGACATAACGACATGAATATATCCTAATGGCAACCATCATATCTATCAATCAAATTAAGCAAACAATCAATATACGAGCTAACATACGACAAAACAATCATATATCGATGTATTCGATTACTGATACTGTTAAATTTTATTGTTAAAATAAAATTTAATTCAATGAATCTCAAATTCACGAAATTCAATGTATATCTCAATTCAATATTTTACGTTTCAATTCAATCCAAAGTTAATTTGTACATTCGATTAAAATGACCAAATATCCATTTAATTCATTTAGAATTCAATACGGTAAATACGATTCAATTTAATTTAACTATCAGATATAAATCAACCAACAATCAAATAGTTCAATTCAATTCTAGTGTCAGTGTCAGTGTCAAGTGGCCATAACCTCAATTGTCCGAATTAATTTAAATCACCAATTGGTCGTTTAATCAACTAACTAGCGCGCATAACAACCTATATATACACGGTAAATTCGAAAATTTATCTTAGTATAAGAATCTATTACCGTGAGTTAAAACACTCACCTTTTCCTTGTCTCGTAAAAATCTTCCATTGTATCTCGTTTCCTTGGAAAGTACAAATAACCATAGCTGAATCTTATACTTCCTTTCCCCAGCAACAAAACTTCGGTACAAAGACATGCAGAGCAGTCACGAGGTAAGTGAATCAAATGTAGAGTGGATAATTCAGGCCTTACGACAAATAGGTAAAACCATGGAAATTGTTATCCAGCATTGTGGCCTAAGCATGTCTAAAGTCGCCGCTACTGAAGAAGGCGCCGGTATCCATGCCATCAGAAACTGAAAGGCATTCCTCGGAGGCAGTGACTGTGCAGGTTTCGATCGGTGGCTCCAAAAGCAGGTCAGAGGGCTCCGATTCTGGTCCGACTTCATCAACCAAGGCCAGGCGAGAGCGTGAAGACGGAGATCGGTGAGGGCTGTTGTGGAGGCCGGAGTTGGTGAGCGAGGCAGTTAGCGTGGTCTCGGTGAACTGGAGAGGGGAAGAGGAGGTGGTCGGTTTGTTGGAGTTGTCTTCAGTGCGTGCTGCTTTTGTGCATTCAAAGGGTCGGGTGCAGCAACCGGTAGCGGACGCGCGTGGAGGAGGAGGGTCGGAGCGAAGATTGCCGTGGGATCAGGGTGGAGCATAGGAGGCCGGAGATCGGTGCGTGTATCGGTGATGGCGCTTGGATTGGAGGTTTAGATTTATTTTTTAAAAAAAAACTGGAAATCTATTAAATAATAGTAAAGCAGAAACTTTTCAAGCCTTCTCCTTGATTCTCTCAATTCTCTCCATCCGGCTTAATTCTCTCAATTCTCTCCATGATGCTTAAAACGCTCATGATATTTTATATTTAATTTAAAATTTAATATAAAAAATTCTCCGCCTTTGTTAAATTTTCAAATAGATTTTCACTCCTATTTCTGTCATTATTATCCGTATCTAAGTCGATCCCTAATTTCACGTTCTCCCCCATTTATAGTAAGCACAAATCCCACATTTTACCTCAATCCTTCTCTCGCTTTTCCCCTTTCCCCTCATTTCGTTATTCCATTGTTCTTCCTCTTTCAGAAAGGAGAGGGAAACTTTTTTTGCCGAGAAAATTATCTACCAATGCCTCTCTACCTATTACTCCACTTCGTTTCGATCATATTCAGAACACCAAGTTTTACTCCCTTCCAATTATTTCCCGTCTGCTCCTTTTCGGCTTTCTTCCCTGCAGATCAAAATCAATGGGTGCAAATCAATTGGCAGGTTTGTTATTCCTACAACTATCCCTACTTGATAATTTATCAAATTGCGATCTTCATTTTAACAGTGTTTCCATGTTTTAATTCCTTCCTGCAAACACCTTTTACCTATTCCTCTCCGTCAAATTAGACCTAAGGCAGATCGTTGATAGTCGCGATTCGTCGTCAACACGAAGGCTATTCTTCAATTGCTCAATCAATCAATCGCTTCCACCTGAGGTGAAATCCTAGCTTTAAAGTTACTTTTTTTTTATAAATCTACAGCTTTCTAACGTCTGTCTGGTTTTAATTTGAAAGGACGATGGCCAGGTGCTCCTAATTGAGGTGAAAACCTAACATACATGTCTTTTGTCTATTTTTCTGTCTTCGGTTATCATTCTAAGATTGATTTATTTATACAGGCTATAATTAATCCTGTCGACAACTGTAGAATGACAACACCAAGATGCTAATTTGTCCAAATTTAGGTTCGCATCTTTTGTGTTTTATCTTATTTTATGGTAATTCTGTTGCATTTGAATTGATTATTATGTTAGCCAAGCAGATAATCGTTATAAAATGCTTATTAATTTCAAACACGATGTCGCCCTTTAGTTTTACAGACCAAAGAAGATTTTTTGTTTTGTTCACGTTTCTTTTCATTACGTCACTACGTATGATTGTGCTTTATCCTCGGCCTACTGATGCACCAGTAACAATTTATCATGACCTGAATAGATTGCGTATAGCCTCGGAATCTAATCTGTCATTGGGAAAAGCGACAATTGAGGGTATGGATCAATGCAGATTTAGGATATGAAAAGGATGTAATGAACGCACAGCTCATTTTTTTTAGAACATGTTATATTTAAGTGGACCAAGTCGCAGTATATGGGTACTTAATGTTCTATCGTTTTTATTGATTTTGCTGCATTGAATCATAGAAACAAAATTATGCTACAATTCTATTTTAACCCACTGTAAGTTAGTTCTGTTGTGGGATCCTATAATAAATTAGGTCTAAAGTAGCACAAATAATGATAATAACATGTTAGACTTCATCCGGGTTATGTAAATATGTATATATAGTATTTGATACTATTTTATGTGAAATCTTTTAGTGGATGGCTTACTAAATATAAGTTGAAAAAAATGTGGTATATTAAAAATATATGGTATGGTAAAGCATTCAAATTTTATTGTGATTTTGAGTTATGACTATCAAAAGTTTTGTTATACAGATGAATTAGCAGCTAAAATATAATCATCATTTCGCCTTATTACAACGTGAAAGACATAAACCATAGGACCCACCATTTTGAGGCTAAATAAATCCTTTCTAGATGGATTTCAAAATTGGAGAATTGTCTTTTGCATGATTATTTAAAATTATGGTAATAATGAGCAGTCAAATAGTAAAAGATATAGCAATAAATGATCATTGTTGATTATTATTTTATACTATTTATGCCAAATCAATCTCCTTGAGTTTGCTATATTTGCACTCATACAAAGCAGGTACTATAAATGATATTTATTTAACGTGAAATTACTATGATGGTTATCAATACACTCACTTATCCCATGCATACTTTTAGTTGCTAGCACAAATCACTGTATTTTGCGACTACAAGCAAATTATCTAACCGAATTTTAACCATCTGCAGTACTTAGCTCCATTATGGCGTTGCATTTATCTTCTTTGTAAACAATTATTCTTGCTAAAGGTTTCTCAGGATAATATTTTGAAGCTAGATGTTCACCAACCCTGGTGTAAACACCTTTGTTTTCTACTTGTATTTTTTGATTTTATCAAATATTAACCTTTTCCAAGATGAAATTTAGCTTCATACTTTTTGAATCTTTTTCGTGGCCTCAATTTAAATTGGCAAGTTCTTTTCATTTTGATTTTTTAAAGAATAAGTGTTGTCCTTTATTCAAGGAGTAGAGCTCTCATTTTTTTATTTTTCAAATTTATTTTTTTTCCGTAATTTTTAAAGACTATATTAGTTTTAGTTCTAGGTGAATTATGAGATGATTATATTATTATTGATATATAGTATGGTATAAAATGACACTTATGCACTGCCTTTGTAAGGTATAAAATGTGTATACTCATTCATATCGTTCCTTTTTGTTATTATAGAATTTCATTTGCAAACATAGTTTTATGTAATCAGCATACCATAAGTAGGATATTGCTCTCTATACCAATAATGGCATTCCCTGGATTTCGCCTTAAGATTTATGGAACAGAATACAACAACCTGTTCCTTTATGCAAAATTCATTATTTTTTGCGTGGAGATAGTTGTATTAGCTCGGTTCAACTAGAATGATCAAAATATTCGTAATGTATAAATGTATTAGAACCTGAAAAGTGCAGATGAATAAATAGTTTAATAATAAATCTCTTTTTTCTCTTTGGACCAAAAAGAATAATTTGATTCGATGTTATATGATTTTCTTCCATATACATTGCACTCTTTTTCTAGCGGTGGTTTGTTATACAATGAAAGCTAGGAAGCATGAGTGCGGGTGCGTGGATGCGGGTGCGTAGTACGAGGATACAGGAATTCGGCAAATTCAGAAATATGAGGATTCGGGTGCGGATGAATACGGCAAATATTGAAATATTAAAAATATATTATATATATAAATATAATTCAATAGATGCATTTTAATTAAAAGAGTTAGAATTAAAAAAAAATGATTAGTGCCTCAAGCACTCGAACTGAAACAACAACGCCTCAAATTGTTTAAGTGAAAAAAAACCACATGAACTCTCTTCTATATTATTTATATATCCTTTAACATGCTTCAAATAGAAAAAAAAGGCAGCAAGAGAATAGGACAACACTCCATTATTTCAAATATGCAACACGTTCCAATATTTCAATATTTCAAAGTATGACATGACTGCTCACAGTATAGCATGTGATGTCTTTCCGTTTGACCAAAAATTAATCATCCCAAATATGCAACACGCTCCCTAATCCATCGCTATTCTCCAGGAAACAAAATAAACGAAAGTCAGATTAAAATAATTCGTTATTCTCCAGGAAAACTTCCGATTATCGTTCTGGAGCGTTAATCGAAGTCGAAGTCTTCAAATCAAAATCAGATTCAAAATTAATTAGAGATTACCAATTCTGTGCGATGATCGAAGCGATGATTACATCTTTGTTCCTCAATCGATCAGATCTGGTAAGTATTGATAGTCGATTAAAATAATTACATCTTTGTCCCTCCCGCACCCTCTTTTCCGCACCCAACCGCACCTCTTCCATCAAATACGGCAACACGCCTCGTGGCGCACCCCGTACGAATCCCCGCGCACCCCCGCACCCCGTACGAATTCGGTGCGCAGTTCTTTGGTTGGGTCACGCACCCCTGCTTCCTAGAATGAAAGTAATCGCCTTTCTCCCCTTGTATTTCTATTTAAGATAACTAGGAAATCCACCCTTCTTCCTAGCAATACGATTATATATATTATTTTCTTTTTCCGCCAGTAGGTTACCTTTTCATATTCTTAGACTATGAGCGTCCAAAGATGTACAATGCCAAATTTCAAAACTATTTTTTGGTATCAAATCATTAATGGTTCAATCATTACTGCCTTGAACATGAATTATTTCACTTTTTATGTTATGTTATAGTAGAAGATTACTCCGATCAGAACTACTTGTGCCTCAATATCTGTTTGTGGGTCTTTTCTTCCACATTTTATGCCTTTTTTAAATATTATTTAATAGATTTGATCTTTTCTATCAATTGTTCTAATAATTTCGTACTACTGTTTAAAAATTTAATTCTGTCGAGGAATTCGAGATTAGTGTGATAAGTGCTGATAACGACTTGCATATATTTCATACTTCCCTCTTAACCATTTAATTTTCAAGCTTTTCCTTATTTTTATAAGCAATCTTTTTTTGGATCGCACGAAGGTCTACTGATTTTAGGTTACTTTTTGGGTATTACTTGTACTTTTTTAATCAATACCAAGTCTAATTTGAATCTTCAAAATCAACTGTTTTTTGATTTCTCCCTTATCTAATTGAATCTTTGTAAATTTCATATTTCTATATGTAAAATATGTTGGTCATTTTTACAAATATTTGTAGTTAACATGTTTTTTTAGTCTTTCTTTGTTTATCCAGTTTATTTTTATGTAAGAATTGAAGTATGCAGTTGTGTCTGGGAAAAATCATATGGTACACATCTGATACTTCACTGCTTTAAAAGTTTATTTGATGTCCATTATTTTTAAATGATGATACATATGATATGTTTGATTAAGTGTTAGACATGGCATGATTTTATTCGTTTCCAAATCAACATAATTTTATTGGTACGAAAAGCACTATAGGGAATTTAGTGATGACTATTGCATTTCCCAAATTTTCAATTCATATTGACAACCATTCTATAGTGTAGTGACTAGAACTAATGCACAATGTTTAATTGTTTCAGAAATCATGCTACAACATAATAAACCTGAGACAAATCAGATCGATAATGATAAGTCTGAGCATAAATGGTGAGCCTATGCATGAGTTAGCCAATGGCATGTCCAAGCAGCTCTCGAAAGTCTGGCAATGGAATGAGTAAAATTTGTATCTTCTTTGTTTCAATTATTTCTATATTTTTCGTTTTAGCTATTTGAATTAATCAATATAATTTATGACTTTGTTATTTCAATGTGTATGCATGTAAAAATCTTGCAATTCGATTGGAACTGTAATAATTTATTTGTATTGAGAATCACCTGAGATGAATTGTTTTCTTTGTTCATATTGAGTGAGCACAGCGTATTTTGGAGACTTGAAAAAAAAGGTGAATGAAAAACAAGGTATGAGCTTGCGCTTATTGTTTATGGATAACATGTAAAATGGATAAGCTGATGCGTGCCTGCACTGAATAAGTACTTGCGTAATGCAAGTTACTGTCACAATGTCCAAGCAGCTCTAAAAAGAAACGGCTGGCAATGGAATGAGTATACAACGGAGTGTCTAAATTCAATGTTTCTTTGAATTAAATATATTTGAAGAGGCAATAGTCGGAAGCAGACTGTTTTTGTTGCAAGTTTCTTAAACTAAAGATCAACATTTTTATGCTGTGTGCAATGATTTTATGTTGATAAACTACATGATACTTTTGCATTTACTGAAAAAGGTAAAAGTTGTTCGCCTTCAAAACTTTGAACGCTTTGATTTGATTTAGTTAACTAATATTTCTAATTGATATTAAAGAATGACAATTCAATACGTATAGGACTATTGTACTAATAAAAATAATAAAATATTTTTTTATCCAATTGCAATATATAAATCACACAAAACAACAATAACAAGTTTAATTTTTTATTCTATTATCATTTAATTTAAAATACATATATTTAAAATGATAAAATATATTCATCATGCAACATTTAACTTAAAATATTTATATTTATAGTGGTAAAATATATTTATCATGCACTGCATTATAAAATTCCACATTTTACTCAAAATGCCGATATTTAAAATTACCACAACTATTTACAAAACCCACCTCACTTTCTCCTATGATTTGCATTTCAGTCCATATTTATAAAGCAATTATAAAGTGCTCAGCTTGAAATAATAAGATAAATGCAATTTTCCACCAATTTTTTTTAATAGATATTCATTAGTTTGGTCACTGATGACAATATAAAAATTTCAACAATGTAAATCGTACCTATATACATAAAAATTGCATTTTCATTAAACTAAAACACATAAGTCACACGACATGTAGTATAACATAAACAATAAGGAATTTTTGTAAAATACACTCTAAGATTTCGTAATACATAGTTTCTTTCATAGAAACATGTTTAAGAAACGTTATTATTTTTAGTTCCAGTTAACCTGTAAATAATTATAGTAAAAACAAAAAATATTTCCACATCTGCAAAAAAATTGCACTTTAGCAAAGAAAATTCGAAAGAAAATTATTCTCATAAATGTGAGATTAAGTGCAAATTTAACTTTTGTGGTAAACCAAAAAATAATAGCAAAAAAATATCAGAAACGTATTAATAGATTCGTCTTGCATTACAAAATTATGTTTTTTACAGCAAAAACTTTAATTTTATAATTCCAACAACCTCCTATCGAACTATCTCAGCATTCTTCTAATAATTTATATTTGACTTCATATGTTAGAGTTAATCAACAATCTTAAACTATAATCAAACTTAGTAAACTATTAATTGTTGATGTGACAAATAAATCATAAATATATGAAACTTTCAATATTTGTACAATATTCAAATTAACAAAAAAGGGTATAAAATTCATTTGGATATACAAATACATCGATCAAATAACATGATCATATATATATATATATATATATATATATATGTGTGTGTGTGTGTGTGTGTGTGTGTATATATGCAAGCAATGATTGCTACTTTTATTTTTGATTCTTCTATTTCGATACATCGGTGCATTATATTGTATAATTCTTATTTTAGCTAAAGTGCATATATTATAAAATTTCTACGGTTGCTTACAAAACTCACCTCAATGTCACATAATTTTGTACATTTACATCAATATATTTTTAATTAACCATGTAATCTTCTTTTTAATTTATTAGAATAAATTTAATTGATAAATATTTATTAATTCATCCTATAAATCCTTAAATGTGACAGTTTCAATTTGTATATCACATTAATGTTAAAAAAGCCATTAAATAGATTTTTCATTTAAACATAAGGATATATAATTCAGTTATCATAAATATTTTACATCAATAACATTGCCAAAACTATTCTTTTATTCATTTATCTCGATAAATTTATATTCATAGTTGAATTCTGTTTATTAACTTTAAATATTCATATTTTGACATTTTATAGTTATGTACGACTTCATCGACTCTTTCCTATCATGTTTAGATTCATGTATTTAAATTGTTTACGAAATCTCAAATTTAAAGAATAATCTATATATCAGTTGTATATGTATACATATACTTATTAATAAAAACAACAACAAATTTTGTGTTTAACAATATAAATATATAGATTAATTACACACACACACACAGTTATATATATATATATATATGTGTGTGTGTGTGTGTGTGTGTGTATGTGTGTGTGTGTGTTTATTTATGTACTTGAACAATAATAACAATGTGAATTTGTAAATTAACTATAACCATTTATGGACGCAAACAATGCATTTATCATACAGAACATAAATAATTCTATTTTAACTTCAAATAACTCCACATTAAAATCTCAGTAATCTTTTGTAGAATCCTTTTCAATTTACTCAAATTATTTACTATTGTCATATATTTTAACTAATTCCGGAATTTCAAATTTAACATATATAAAAAAATAAGTTAAATAATATTTGTTAATACTTTTAAAATATTTATAATATGTTAATTTCAACTAGAGTACTTGCTAATGCTAATAGTAGTAGTAAGAATAATAAAACTAGTTTTTCCTTCAAAGAAATATAAATTACAAACACATATATGTATAAACAACAACAACAATAATTATATTATATTTATTTTGTCGAACTACCATGTGTTGTATATAAAATTCCAATTCTAACATTAAAATTTTAAAATCTGTGTTTTATAACATTATCGTGTGCAACGCACGGGTTACACACTAGTATATAAGAGAAGCAACTTCAATTTGTACGAAGAAGAATAGGTAGAGGCGGAGAGAGAAGGCTGTTGCGATTCGAAATAAGAAGAATAGGTAGAGGCGGAGAGAGAATAGCACAGTTATCAATTCAAACATTTTATCCGCTTAAAAACTAAATTTTGCTTTGGTTCAAAGAGGTAAGCCGGGGCAACGTGCACCCTAAAATTATCACTTAACCAAGCGCAATCCAAATGTTCAAATATATCGAATAAAATATGAATTGTGATCAGTGCGTTGCTACGGACGATATAACATACTATAATTTTATATTTTATCGCCTGTGAGAAATTTGATTATTTACTTTATTTTTGTTATCGATAATTGTTAGTTGTATATATAAAATGATTTAAACGAACTAACTAGCGAAGCCGAAATTCAATGAACCGAACATCGATATTTAAATTCTAAAATTTTCCTCAAGTCATTCTATGTAAAATAATTATATTTTGAGAAACATTATTTAACTAATATTTTATCAACTAATGTTATAACAGTAAATAAAAATCGTATTTATTTTCCGTTCTTATCAAGTTTAATTTATTCAGCTTAAACTAAACATACACAACTCAATTTCAAACTTCAAATTTTTGTTTTAAATTAACATACAAAATTCGATTTCATATCAGTTACAACTGTTATCTAATGACTGTAAAGTAATGTTTTATAATTCAGATGTATTCCTTTTATAAAATATTAACTTCGAAATGAAAAGATAAAATTTACTTTTCTTCTAATATTATTTAAATTTCAATTAGGCGCGTCTTCATTTTTACCGCAACAACGAAATACAACAATTTAACTCTTGTTTCTTTCGATCGAAATATTATAGTCAATTTTATCTAAATTTTATAAATACTACAAACTTACTTTCATTAAGAAATCACAGAATTTTAAATCTCAAACTATTTTACTCAAAACTTCATACAATTTAATATTCTAAAATCAGTTGAAATTATTGTTCGTTGCATAATGTGATTTTAATTTGTCTTCGTCCTCGGTCTAATTATTATAGTTGTCCTTGGATCTATTTTTTCTTCTAAAATGTGCCCATGCAAATAAATAACCCTTATGTATTTGATCAGTGGTTTTGCAATTCTTAAACTAAACTTAGACTGATAGATACATTACATCTGACAGAGTCAAAGTTTAACATTAAATCTATATTGTGTGAAACGCTGATAAATCAATATGCAAATTGAACAAATCAGCGTGCCTAGAATTTTTTTACATAGTGTGCGCCTCTTTAACATATTCAATTTATTGGCCAGAATATTTGATGCCAGTTGTGCAAACCTCCTACCATTTGATGTTGCTGGGTAAACCCAATATTGACAGGTAAAGCAAGGTCTAAACACTGAAACCTGTGACTGTACTACAACATGTACTAACCTTGAAATCTTAAGGCACAACCCTATGTACCATAACGCACCTGCCATATCTGTTGAGTTATGCTACTTGATCTAGTAGTAAGGATAAATCGCTTTAGCTCTTGCACTTGCTCTTGCTCCTCCATATAATTCTAGATATTGTGTCCATGCAACTCCATGTGGACCATTCTGTTATATATAAATATGAAAAATGAAAAACTGGAGATGCTTAAGCCACACATACCCATTTATGCATGTAATAGACAGGGGCGTACCTACGTGTTGGCGAGGTAGGGCAGTCGCCATAACTGAATTTAATAATAGTAGCTAAATTTTTGCTGAACTACGATGATGCCCTATCTGAAATTACTTCCCTGCCCTATGTCAACATATTCTCGTACCATTTTGGTTTCAATTATATACTTTATAGCCTTTTTCCTTTAACTTTCTTACAGTTTCTTGTCCTTTTCTTTTCTACGCAGCTTTAATATGATGTTATGTATTCTTCTGACAACATGCCTTTATTCTTTTTTTACTAGCTAAGCAAAAGCAAAAAATTTGGCCCTACCTCAGCAGTAATTCTGGGTCCGCCACTGGTAATAGACGATAAGTAAGGTGTAATGCAATGCAGTGTAGGTAGTAGAAAGTCACTGAACAAATGAAAAAATGAGTTAAAAGAGAATCATATGCAAACCAAAAAATGAAGAATAGTCTATTAGTGTTATTAGGCTGCACTATCTAATCTAAAGAACAACATATTAGTATTTATTAAGCTGCAGTGTCCACAATCAATGATTTTGTATCTTATTTCATTTTTGATTTTCAAAAGACAAATTAATCAATGATCGCAATTTAAACACTGAACACAGAACATAAAATAATAAACCCAACCTAACTTTGAAATTATATCATTAGTAAATGTCATTACATATGAAATAAGCGATATATTCACGTACGTAGCTACCTTATTCACCGTAGCTTTGTTATTTTAGGAAACACGCTGCTATATATTTTGCTTCTTTCTTGTTGAAGAGATCTTTTTATCTAATCCTTCAATGTTATATATCCCAACATCACTGTCCACAACCGCTGACTCTATATCTTGTTTGAGAAATACGAAAGCCTCTGAAATTTTTATAAAAAAATGCTTTCATATTTTTATATCTGGATTGATCTCAAGCTAATATAAAATTCTTCTAAATCAAGAGCATCCAGATACATATAAGTTTGTGCTCCACTACATAGAAATTTAACATATTTACTCTCCAACTCCTCGGATTTTATTTATCTGAAGTTTTTGTTCTAATAAATAAAAGCGAAATAATATAACAGTAGTATAAACAATAATTGGGAATAACCCACGAACGGGAATACTTATATTCAATACAAAAACTGGATGAACCATATCTGAAAAGTATATGAGATAGAAACCAAAATAAGCTGGCAATAATGTTAATAAGAAATTGATTGTAAAAAAAGCTAACAAGTTTGTAAAAATAATAATGATCTCCACTTTACATTTGATTAACCTATACTTGCATACACACACACACACACACACATATATATATATATATACACACACACACATATATATATCTACCAAGATATTTTGAACTCCATATCTGTGGCAACAGAGGATTCAATACGTTTGAGAATGATTCACAAAATGTATAATAGTGGGATGAAAATATATAAACAATATTAACTACAATAACTTGAAATCATGAATGTTGTAAGGAGATACTGAGACGACCCCAAACCCCGTACTGACGGTGGCAAGGGTAATCCGTGGAATACAACACAGAAACAGATAATAGCAGAACAGAATTAAATAAATACACCAGATAATGAACAATAGAATATACTGGATAAAAGTAATCATCAGAGTTACACAGTATACAGGATCATACTTAGTAAAAATACAGTTCAGCTATACATAAATGTCTACAGTGGAAAACAAACATAATATGTACAATAGGAGCTGAACAGCATAAAAAGAGATAAATGATAGAATCCATCTTCAGCTCCAGCTATCCAGAAAGAACCAGCTAAACCTGAATACAAGGCTGCCCGTGTAGAAAAAGGGGCACCCGAGTTTGAAAGTGAAACAAACTACGAGTCAGTCATGGGACTGGTATGAGAAATCTATTCAACACATTTAATCTATGGCTAATCACAGGACCACGCCACTTTCGTGGAACGGGTTCACTCCATCGGATTGCCAGTGCTTTAAAACAAATCTTTCTTTTAAACCATGCAATGCATTTTATAAAAATGAAGCCATTATAAGACTCGGTTCCCATCACATAATGCAACGCAAACCGGAGGATAGAGTTTTTACCTTATAACGGCCAAAATATGATTGATACGAATAAAACAAAGGCATTTGATATTATTACTAGTGTTTATATGCTTTGAAAACAATTTCAAATCATAACTATCAATCAAAGGTGGCATGGGTACCATATATCATGTCGCCATATATATATATACAATCAAAACCGCACAGTCACGTATTTGGAAATTGGATTTCCGTCATGAACCAAGGCAAAAGATAGTCCTTACCGAATTCGAGACAATCTAGCCTACCATGTCTCAGGATCAGAACGCATCAACCCTTGGAGCGACAGGGCCGGTCCACCGATGTGGATTAAAATACCTGAGCAATACGTTTCCCCGCCCTTTGGGGCGCAAACGAGCCAACGAATGACTCCATCGGACCCGGATCGTCCGATCAAACCGAGGCGCCTCGCAACAGCAACAACCACACAGGTGAAAAGTATATAAATGTCAGGGCTGGTAGGTCACTGACACCACCCTAGCTAGAAAGAAACGCATGCCCTCCCTGAGGTCTTTCTCCCGTTTCTTGTTCATACCGGGGTGTGAGGCTCGCGAATACACATTATACACAAAGCTACGCCACACCGGCGGTGCTTTGATCATCACCACAAGACATTGCTTTTCAATAGAAGCCCTGTTCATTTGCCACTTAGGCATGCCACACTAGCAATTCATGCCATGCGACTGATGTCCATCGATATACAACCTCTGAGCTCGTGCATTTCAGAGAAGGGTGTTAAGCAAAAGAATAAATTCTCCGCCGCCAAACAGATGTATATTTAATAGAGATCAATCAACACAGAATAAAATCCAATGTCAGACACACAGTCCATTTACAAGTCCGTTCTGGGTCTGAACGAAACCGGAGGCACTAAATACCTCGCAAACCCATCGATCACCACGTACATCTGGACGATCACCACTCATTATCCATATTTCGGGATGCCTCCCAATCAGGACGTCGGTTACCATACAAACGAGGTGAAGATCTCCGGTCTTCGACCACCGTCTTCATCTTCGACTTTCAATCGTCGGTCAATTATTTGAAATGAGAATTAACTCGGCCTTTTCAAATAATTCACGTATATTTAGAATTTCAAATCAATTTATTTCAATAGTTAAATCATTCGACAACACCAATTTTGTTCTTTAATGTAATTTTCACACCAAACACATTCAACCATCAAATACCACATAAATCGAGCAAATTCAGTTTATTTCCATTCCATATCGCGTATGATATTTTATAACGATTTATCGCTATTTTTATTTATTTTAAAATAGCAAATTTATTCAAAACGACGCATCGGGCCATAACGCGGCCGTGGCGCTGTTTTTCTTCAGATTTGATTTACACATATCAGAAAATCTAACCGTTGGATCTTTACAAAATTTACATCATTAGAAAGATCTTTTCAAAACGAATCCAACGGTTCTAGTTTCGGGAAAATTCGACGGTCGGATCTCCCGGTACAATCGTTTGAAGTTTCGATTACAAAATACGAACTGCAGCGTCGTTATTCGATTAAATATAATTATATATATATATATAAATAAATAATCGTTTCTGGCACTGTTTTTCTTCAGATTTGAATTAAACATTCCAGACAATCCAACCGTTGGATTTTTACAAAGTTGGTGTCGTTGGAAAGATATTTCCAAGGCGAACCCGACGGTTGCGGTTTCGGGAAAATCCAATGGTCGGATTTCCCGCACTAGTTGTTTGAAATCACGGTTTCAAAACACGAACTGCACGACCACGTTTCGTTTTAATTTTATTTATATTTATATATTTATATAAATATAGTTCATTCAACAATTTCAATATCGTTTTCACTTCAAATATTTCACTAACGCCTTTAAATTTCGGAAAAATTCGCCATAACCTCCTTTGTACGGGAGGGGCTGGGAAAATTCCCAAATAGCCACACGGGCGTCTCATGTCAAAAAGAAAAAGAAAAAGCCAAGCGGCTAGCCAACAGGCTCATAAAATCATCACCCAAACAAAACAGTAAATGTGTACCTATTTGTCGTGCACAAAATTTTATTCCTCTTCTCTAGCCCCTTTGCTATAACCTGTTCAATAAATAAGCATGTACATATATACCGTTCTCATCACTTATCATTTTCCATTCAACTTCATATTTGATTCCATTTGGTTCAAAACACCATTCATTCTAATGTTGTATGCATAGGCAAAAATCCTATCATTAGCTAATTAATGAATATTTCAACTCATGCATATTTCTTTGAACGAGTGGCTATTTTTAACACTACACATTTCAACAATTCATGTATACAATAAATATGTGATTTTTATTGTAAAACAATTCTTTTCAAAATACTATTATTTTATATAGTTCATATAAGTAATAAAAATAGGATTTTTATTATAAAACAATTTATTTTAAAACAAGGTCATTTTACATAGTTCATATTGATGATAAAAAGGTGATTTTTATATTTAAAACACGAAGACCATTCAACACATGAATTTCTAATCAACGAATGAATATCGATTCAACACATGAAGGTTTTCTATATTTTATATACATAGATAAAAATGTGATTTTTATATTTAAAACACGAAGACCATTCAACACATGAATTTCTAATCAACGAATGAATATCGATTCAACACATGAAGGTTTTCTATAGTTTGTATACATAGATAAAAATGTGATTTTTATATTTAAAACACGAAGACCATTCAACACATGAATTTCTAATCAACGAATGAATATCGATTCAACACATGAAGGTTTTCTATTCAATGAATAAATATAGTTTTAGCAAATGAATATAATTCAAACACATGAATATTATTCGAAATTTCGGCAGCATAACGGCAGGGTAGTTAAAACCGGGACCGTCCCTAGTACGGCTCCTCGCTCTACCTTAAAACCTCGCGGTTTTTGACAATGGGGATCATGCATCTAGTTTGCACGCAGGCGGCATGGATATATTTATTTCATTTCCACAAATTAATCCTATGTGGTTTCAACCAAATATTTCTCAACCACAAATGGGTATTTTTCAACCACAATCAATCAATATCAACCACAAACAATCCCAAACAACCATTCGCTATCAATCAATTTTCACACCAATCACAATCAATAAATATCGTCCATGGTTTGTGGACGAGGGGCGTATATACATATATATATATATTTATATATAGCAATTGACTTCTATTTCAACACATATATAATTTTTACAACGCATATATAACTTATACATCGAACATACAACTTATACAATGCTTATACAAGAGGTGTACAACGCTTATATAACTCATACATCGACTATATAATTTATACATCGTCGTTTTCCATATCGTTTATAAATTAGAAATCTCACATTGGGTTCCACTCCACCAAAAATAGCAGAAGGCTCAGAAAAATATGCGGTCTCTTCTAAAATGTAGAAGACGTCCACACGGTCACGATGTTTCTTGTTTCACTGAATTTCGATCACATAGCAAAAAGATACGATTTTTAGAAGTTATTCATGTTTTACGACGGTTTAAAGGTGTTGAAATCACTTCAGAAAATTAAAGCCGTAACCCCTCAACTCACCTTCAAAACTAGGGTCTCGATTTCCGATCAAATGGTGAAGGGTTGCGTCAATCAGAGGGTGCATCGTCGAAGAGGCTGGAAAGGGCTTTCCGCGCCACCTGGTGGGGTCCCCTACGATGGCTTCTATCGGCGGCGGCGAAGCTCCAAAGACGTCGGCTTCAGGGGCTCGAAACTCGAGAAACACCACACGACTTTCGGCGAATCAGGGATGGATTTAAAGAGGAGGATCAGAGCTTCGAAAAGCTTAACTGGAGGGGGGGTCTAATTCTGCCTAGATTCGCCAGAAAAAGGGGGGAAAGGCTGGAGCGATGGCCGTCGTTCATGCGAGGGGGTTTCCAGATAAAAGACGGGGAGAGAGAAGATAGGTCAACCAATCATATTTATTTATTTATTTATTTTTAAATTCTCAAAAATACCCCTTGACACACACAAACACCAATCCAAACCCAACGACTGTCGTCCCTAGCGTTTTACCCCCATTCCGAACACAATGGAATATGTTTTGAAGGCCCATTCGAATGTTTTAGTCAGTTTTCCTTTAAATTAAAATATAAAACATTCAATATTTGATTTGAACGTACATTTCAATTTGCTAGGGCCACAAACTAACTCGAAAAATTCCAGAAAAATTATTCCTAGCATCGTATCGATGATACGGTCCTAACAAAACTGATTTCGTCGAATTCTGAGACCGTTTGAAAAATGGCCATTTTCTGGTCGATCCAATTTAACTGTAATTGACCAAACACATTTTCCTTTGCCACGCTCACATACTAGCTTCAAAAATTATGAAATTTGAAACCTAGCAATAATTTAACATCCCGGATCCAACAAAAGTGGTTTCGTCGAATTCCGAGGTCGTATGCAAAATGGCCATTTTCACGGGCTATATAAATTCCATAGCGACCTTTCTGAAAATTCATCTGGCCATAACTTTTGCTTCCTACTATGAAACTTTGATATTTTAGATCCGTTAGAAAGATATTCACTAACAGATTTAAATATTTTTAGTTTCACTCAAATCCGTTTTGTTTTGCACCCGGTACAGTCCGACAAAGTTTGAATTCAATTTTTGAAACTACAGGGCCATTTCAGGCCTTGTTTATAATTAAAATTAATTATATTCGTTTTCAATTGTCGATTCAAACTCACTTTTCATTGCCATTATTTAAAATATTTATTTTAAATATTTAAAATCCATTATTTTAGCCAATTTAAAATTTTTAAATTGGTTCGGATTTTCTGGGTCGTTACAATCTCCCCCACTTAAAACTTTTCGTCCCCGAAAAGGAACAAAGTCGAAAGTGGTTTGATTATTCAACTCTACGTTCGATCTGGCTTCAATTCTCCAACTTTTCAGTTTCTGAGAATTTTCAAATTCTCCAAAAATTTGGCTAACACCCGGAATTTTCGAAAAATTTCGCATCCAACTCATTGAGGTTTACCTAATTGTCGGGCACGCAAATAAAATCTTTACTCAACAGCTAATCCATTTACCTGTTCAAACATATATAATACACATGTATATATATTTCTATTTATTTTCTAATCAGTTCAATGTGTGATATAATCGAATAAATTCTAACATTATTCTATTGTTGATTAAATTAACTATCGTTTCAATAATTTTAATTAATCTAATCTACAATCACACAACACAACCAACAAGCAATTTGTTTTTAACCTTTCAAAACCATTTAAATTAATTCCTATTTTCCTTTTAAAATCATTCAGACTATAGAGTTAAAAGTGCACATCCATGGAAAGAAAATAACAATAGAATAGAGAATTAAATGGTGATGCAAAGTATGGTAAATGTACCTTGCACCGGAGTCAATCAGAGATATCTACTCGGCATCTAGGATAAGCTTTCTGAATGCTCTCCTCAGTTTCCCAAGTACAATCTCGCGGATCTCCACTCCATTGCACTTTGACTAAGTGAACCTTCTTGTTCCTCAGTTCTTTGGATTCTTTGCCGATGATCTTTAGCGGCTCTCTTCTCACAGCTAATTCTGGAGTAATTTCAATATCCTGCTGAGCTGCTTCTTCCACGATCAAGTCTGGATCATGAACGTGCTTTCGAAGTTGAGATATGTGAAATACATCATGAACTCCAGGCAACCAATCTGGCATTTTAACCCTATTAGCGAGAGTTCCGATCAGTTCCAGAATAGGAAACGGACCAATGAATTTGGGCGCCAACTTTCCAGTTTTACCGAACCGTATTACTCCTCTTATCGGCGATACTTTCAAATATTCATAGTCGCCAACAGCAAAGGATATATCTCTTCTTCTTCTATCGGCATAGCTCTTTTGTCGGCTTTGAGCGGCGAGTAACCGCTTCTTAATAAAATCGACTTTGTCGGCAGCTTCTCGAATCATATCGGGACCCAACACGAGTCTATTACCAGGTTCGACCCAACAAGCAGGAGATCGGCACGGTCTACCATACAATGCTTCGAATGGCGACATTGTCAGGCTCGCCTGGTAGTTGTTGTTATAAGAGAATTCAGCCAAATGCAGATGGTCTTCTCATGATCCACCGAAATCTATAACACAAGCCCGCAATAGATCTTCTAAAATACGATTCACCCTCTCAGTCTGACCGTCTGTCTGAGGATAATAAGCGGTGCTTAAGTTCAACTTCGTTCCCAGCTCGACTTGAAATGCTTCCCAGAATTTGCTAGTAAATATTGTATCTCTATCACTGACTATACTGAGCGGCACTCCATGTAGTCTAACTATTTCCTTGAAATATATCTGCGCCAGACTCTGTGCAATTCTGTTCGATCTGACAGGTATAAAATGGGCGATCTTCGTGAAGCGATCTACGATCACCCAAATACTGTCATTTCCTTTTCTGGTTCTGGGCAAACCATCAATGAAGTCCATGGAAATATGTTCCCACTTCCAGCCTGGAACGTCCAGCGGTTGCAATAATCCAGCCAGTTTCTGTTGGTCGCTCTTGACTAGCTGGCAAGTAGGGCATCGGCTAACATATAAAGAAATGTCCCTTTTCATCGACTTCCACCAGAAAGTGCGTTTGATGTCATTGTACATTTTGCTTACTCCCGGATGGATACTAAGTTTTGACTTGTGGCATTCATCCAGTACTTCCTTTCGAAGCTCAGGAATGTTAGGGACACAGATTCGACCTTTGAGCCTTAAAATCCCATCATTATCTACTTGAAAACTCGAGGGTTCGCCTTGTTGAATTATCTCTCTGATCTTCTGAATGAAGTGATCATCCTCCTGAAGAGCAGATATTTTATCTATTAGTGAAGTCGTGATAATAAAACTGGCGATCATTTCATTCTTTCGGCTTAACGCATCGGCCACGACTGTAATGGACGGAATTTTCGACCCAGAAAATCAATATAAATACACTGTCAATTTCTCGAGCATCGAAAATACCGGGACATTAATAGAAAGAATTTAGAGGATGAGATAGAAAAGATAGAACTAATAGAATAGAAGAAGAAGAAGAACATCAGAATTAGAGTAAACACGAATCTCACAGCGGAATAAAAATCTTTGTTATATAACAAGTTTGAAATACAAATCAGAGTTTATATATATACATACCATATCAGAGTATAATACATGGTATACATCACAGCGGAAATAATCTCTAAATAACTAATAGTGGAGCCTCATGCTTTTAGCTCCTCCATGTGAATCTGCAAAGCCTGAAACACTTGACTGCCCGTACAAATTTGGGCACCCAAGAGTTTAGGAAAAACAACAAAATAAACTCTGGGTCAGTCATGGGACTGGTGTGAGTAAAATCCAACCATACTGTTTAACTTTGAAAATTCTTTTCAAACAAGAAGATAATAGTAAGACCAACCCACACATAAACATGGACGGTTTTTATCTTACTATAATCCAAAATACTTTGATATCAAAACCAGTGATATTATAATAATGTCTAAGCACATAAATATCCAAGTAGCAGAACGCTTGCATCTCACGTTCCTCATATATATGTTATAAAATCATAAACCGCAGGGCGCTTATTGGAGAATGAATTCCAACAGACAAGGTATGGGAGCACCTTTTGATCAGTGTACTCTAGAGGGGATACACACAGGGTTCAACAAGAACGTCTTGCAACCCGGCCACACATGACCGCTCACTCATTTAGCTTGAGTGTCGCGAATATATTGCTACCACGGTTGTAGGCCATCCAACCGTCATCTGAAGATACAGAATCGAAAAGAAGTATAAATATGAATTTTCTCTTGATCGGTGACAATACACCCTGCTTGGGGATGACCCAACTAGCCATGCTGCCTAGCCCAACTTCTGTCATTCCTGGTTGTGAGGCTAGAGGCTACGTCTATCTTCAGAACATCTGATCACCATTCACTTTGAATGCCACATCGTCAAATCCGTAATCGCATATTGATTACACAAATGCACACTGGGTGTAGAATAAAGAGAAGTTACCTTCTCCCCACCAACTTGGTATATTCGTAAAAATCAACGGTGTGACCGTTGGAAATACTCTGTCAGGCACTCGTCCATACAAGTTGTCCTGGGACTGGACAAACAAAAACATCATTCTAGAACTGGACGACCCTTGCATTTAACTCCGTCTTCAATTATCTTCAGCATATCTAATTTACAGCGCTTATGCCTATACGGAGTGGTTTTCGGATAATAAATCCAACCGGTCTCTCCGTATTGACAACGATGGTCAAAACACTTCGATAGTCGGTTATTTAACTATCGAATTAAAACAACATCCATTCTAATGTATAACTAAACATCGTACAATCATGGGCACCTTTTATTTAACATTCGTTTTTATTTATTCGAATTCCCATATCTTACCAGATATTTCTCAAATCCCGTTTTAGCCTTTTCATACTTCTTGGAAAACATTTCCAGTTATTTTAAACTCTTATTCTTTCATGTTCCAGGAACATACGTTATTAACATTCGAACTATTCACATTAATTTCACATTCTTTATTTCTATACTTGGATAATCTACCCTATTTATATTGGAAAATATTTCCAATTTCCTTTTAACCTTTTAATTGTCCCCATGTTCACTTTTAAAACATTATTCCCTTCGAAATGGGAATACTATCCCTTCTTATAGAAATCTAAACACCTTGATCATATAAATCTTTATTCACGTAATAATCTCCCTTATCTTGTTTACCGAAATCTCTTTCATACTTTTCACTCCTATTCCACTTTATAAACTCTGTCTCTAAGTCAACTTCTTATCAAATCGATATCAAGTTTATAACTAAATACTGATTTCTATCCTATCAACATTTATTAGTTTAAAACTAAATGTTCATTATTCTATCAGATTATAATCCCTAAAAATAGTTTATTTTTAATACTTTCGACATCGTCGAATTCTAGTTCCAAATCCTAACGGTTTAAATTCTAATCACATTTCGAACATCGAAATGCTGTCATTGTTTTCTAACACGATTCTCCAATTTCTCTTTCTAAAACTGATTCTTATATTTTCTTACGACATCGTTATTTAGCACTTTCGAATAAGTGGATTTCAACTAAACTGCTTCATTCCTAGGAAGTGTTGCTATATATAAAAGTCATGCTTAAGTCTAATCAACAGTAGTTAATTTGTTGCTATAGTTCTAAACTTGTCATACGCTGTAATATTCCCTTTATAACTAATCTCATCATTACAGTCACCCTTACCTTATCAACAGCGTTATTTTATCGCTATAGTTCAAACTTGTCATACGCTGTAATATTCCCTTTATAACTAATCTCAACATTACAGTCACCCTTACCTTATCAACAGCGTTATTTTATCGCTATAGTTCAAACTTGTCATACGCTGTAATATTCCCTTTATAACTAATCTCAACATTAAGTCACCCTTACCTTATCAACAGCGTTATTTTATCGCTATAGTTCAAACTTGTCATACGCTGTAATATTCCCTTTATAACTAATCTCAACATTACAGTCACCCTTACCTTATCAACAGCGTTATTTTATCGCTATAGTTCAAACTTGTCATACGCTGTAATATTCCCTTTATAACTAATCTCAACATTACAGTCACCCTTACCTTATCAACAACGTTATTTTATCGCTACAATTCAAACTTGTCATACGCTGTAATATTCCTTTTCTACTAATCTTAACATCTATCTCCGTCACAAACTGATATCATTCCTCGATAATAGTGAAGCCGTTCAAGTTGGGGTATTCTATTTACCTCTCAGACCTTGATCGACAACGTTCTTACTTTAGAACAGATATAAGTCTGTATTCTAATCCTTCATTACTGATAATACTCATCAAATCGTATTTCCTTGTTTTACTTTGGAATACGGTTCTATAACACCATATTCATCTTTTGAAATCTTCATTGTTTATTATTATTTATTTTTAAACATTTACTCTTCCCTTTCATTTCATTCCATCGTTCTATTTATAACTTCTTAAATTAAATGGGTAACTATTCTCATCAATCTTGATTAATTTATTTCCAAACTGTTTTCGTTAGATTAACTAAAATCCAATTAATCTGATAATCATTTTCCCAAATAACAGTTGATTAAATCAACTTCATTCCGTCAGTAAATTCTTTAACTGATTTTAATTACTTCTCAACATTAGATTAATATAATTAATCTAATAATATTTCTAAATTGTTTATCTCAAATATTTAATCGTCGGATAATTTCGGCTTTATAAACTTATTTAAATGTCAACCATCGTTTTTATTTACTTTATAAAAACGAACTCTAAAATACTGGTTTATAATAGAACTTCTATTATAATTTAAAACTTCGCTTTAATTATAAAAATATAATTTTTATAATTAACTTCGTTGATTTGCCTGACGGTCAAATCAACTTCTTATCAAACCGATGGGTTTACGGTCGACTGTTATCACTTTCTAAATTGATATCGTTTATTGATTTATCGAAACAGATGTTGAATTTTTCCGTTCAACATCAATATTCACATGGGGTTTTAAATATAATTCGGGTTCATACAAAACAAACAGTACATATAATTATCAAGGAATCCGGTCGGATTCCTCCAACCGGTTTCCGCATCCACAGATGTCAGTCAACACAATTTACACCAACTCTATACTAGGGGAAATTCTAATCGGTGGAATCAGTGTCCAATCGATGATGTGTACATATGTAACGGTATATAATATTCAACCAAATTAATTGCAATCTGCCTGATCGACCATCACACAGCATTCAAACAACATTAAAATATAATTAAAATAATTTAAAATAGATCAGAGTTAGTGATTTTACTCACCTTGGCGCGTTAACCGTTAAATAACGGTTTGCGTCGGTCGATAGATCTGATCAGACGATTTAATTCTGCCATAAATATCTAACGGGCTCCAAAGGGTCCGAACTAGCTTCATAAATAGTCTGCATTTGTGCGTTTCCACCTAATCCGCGCAATGCGTTTCAATCCGACCGCGTAGAAAGCTCTTTCCAAGGAAGTTTAGAACCCCGCTCCATAACTTGATTTTCATAATTCATTGAGCACAGTATGTATATAACGCACTCCCATCACGTCCTTTTCAAACCGTTCTCCCCCGTCATTCCGTCGTTGTCCCCAAACTGATGTCACTACAGCTCGACACCACGCACTACATGGTCCTCCACATCTCCATTCATTTCAACACAAATCACTTAACTTAAATATGTTCCGGTTAAACATCCAGCACTCTTAACAATATGAGGACGTCCACTGTAGTATAATATACTTCCACCATCACCACACCATCATTTGTTCTCGACTCAGTACGTCCCTTCCGTTCAGTACCCATACCACCAAAATGTCATCTTTTCTCCACCTGTGCAAAATGCGACAGGTCAGTCACCCCCCCCCCCCATCTGCAAAATGCAAGCCACGCCACTAACATAACTCCTTTATAATGCCTGCACTTCTCTAATGAAAGAACAGACCCACTGCTCTGTACTTCGAGCAGCATGGTACCTTGCTGCCTAGACCACTCTCAACTCATCTCACCTCTTCTTTGAATAGCGGAACCAACTTCTTCCCGAAGCCTTTAAATGGCGACCACTCCATCTCATTACTTCACCAACTTTCTCACCACCGATCCTCCCCACCATTTGCTCTTCATACATGAACTCATACAATGATCCCCATGCAAACCACTACACAGCTAGTCCCTCAACACCGAGTTGGCCACCTTCTCATCACATACATGAGCACAATCCCCCACTGCCGTGCTTCATGAATCCGGATCCGCAACTCCAGAAACTCTTAAACCCATTTTCGTTTAACAGTTTCGCCCATACTTTCCTGTCAACGTCCATGCATACTAACCCACTTCATCAATGTTCCCCCCTGAAACTTCACTCCAAAACTCCTCGCTACAACAAACCCCATGCAGTGTTCTTTAATCACTTTGGAAGTTGGAACCCGTCACCCCTCATTCCCAACAACGTTCGCACATCCACGGATCTCAAGAACTCATCAGCACTCCGTTCATCTACACCCTGACAGTAGTCCCCGAAGCCTCCTTGCCGTTTTACGTGAAAAGCAAAAGCAGAGAGGAGTACTTGAATATATGGATGTGCGGTGATTGTCGGAGTAGTGTGCTAACGTTTGAAGCTTGCGATTTATGTATTTATCTCAAAAGTTGGAAGAACGATGTGTTATTTATAGTGTTAATTCCTTACTAACTAAGAAATAGCGAGAGTAGCTAGGATGTCCATCTGAAGTAATAGGGTATGGATTGTTTGCTTTAACCATACACAGTAGGAAACTGTAGCCATGTTTTAGCTAATACAGTAGATAGTAGTTTATATTTCCAATGCTAGCCTGTGTGAAATGATATACGTGCACGTTCATTTTAAATATTTGGTAGCTTAAGTATTAAGTAATAAGAAAGTATAGGGCTCTATTCCTCTTGCTTTAGCTATTTATAAGGTCTGTAACAGTTGAAGACATGCTTATTTTCGGCAATTAAGGCGTGAATTTAGGAGTTTAGGGAAGATTTTCTCACCTAGGTTCATGGCAAGCTACGTATAGAGAAATGGTTTTGTAAAATCTTTAGTGCATTTTTGTTTTGTATAGCTAGATATTTTAGGGTACCGGTTGCGTAAATTCTCGTCTGTGTCCGGGCTACTATGGACAGAAGTAAGATTATGGTCGTGTCCAACGAGGTACCACGGTCCCAAAAATATAATAATGCCGGTAGATTAATTCATATTTTGAAATCCCGAAATACCGATACAGGGTACACCATATCCCAAATAAAAAGTTGCATATTTAATTATTTAAAAATTACAGTAAAATTCTAAAAATTAAATTATCGCTGTGCCTCAAAAGAATCTTGTCCCGATTTGCAGCCGATATCAAGTTATATTCAAATGACCGTTATGGTCGATATACGATTCTACAGCGACTTTTTGAATATTTGATTTGGACATATCTTGTAATATATTCGACGAAATCTTGGTTTTTCACTTCTGTTAGAAAAATACAGTTCAACAGATTTCAACGTTTCTTGTTTCACAGAAATCCGGTTTATAACAAATCATGTACACTCAGTTAAAGTTCAGAACGTTAAATTACGAACTGCAGGATCGTTCTGAGCTCGATTATAATTAATATATATTTATATACGTTCAACTTCATTTTAATTAAAATATAAATCCACTTATATTCCGAATTCAATATTTAAACTGATTTAAATATTCAAATACAAACCGTTCAAAATGCGGGACGTTACAGTCCTTCCCCCTCAAAATAATTTCGTCCTCGAAATTGCTAAGATAGGGAAAATGCTACAATCACTGTTATAAACAGGTTAAAAATCTTTTTGGTTTTACTTTATGATTTCAGTTTCAACATAACTGATTAATTCCAATCAAAATATTAATTCCTTCTTATTACCGAATATTTTCAAAATTCTGAAAATTTCCTAATAGCTTAATTTTCAGAGAATCTCGCCAGCATCTCCTCTGCACGGCTCACTCGGTATTACAACAACTTGCCACTCTAGGCCTTCACCAATCCAAAAGAAAATCAAACAGCCAAACGACTTTCCAAACGCACTCAAAAATTGCATACTCCATATTATTTAAACATGTACCTTTTTGGTTGGCATCCAATTTTGATTCTGCACTTTGCTATCAAGCCGGTATTTATCCCAACATTTCCAACCGTTGATCTCCAACCAACTTATCCTTAATCCAATCCTTTTCTTTTTGTTTGAGCCAAATTCCATTTCAACTCCAGCTCCATTTCAATTCCAATTTCTTATCCAAATTTATTTGGGATCATCTCTAACCCAATTCAATATATTTAACCAAGTTAATTCCTATGTTCCACTTGCTAATTTAATTTCTCAAATTAGTTCTCTTACGCTCAACTTTGATTTTATTAAAATATCAAATTTTAATTTCCTCTTAACTAGTTCAGTTAAATCTCTGTTTCAATATGATTCTCACTTAAATGGCTTTGATAGAATTCACCTTCACCATTTCAAGCTATTTAACTTCATAAGTTAAATTTTAGAGATTTAAATTCCTGGGTCTTCATTTCAAATCAGTATGAAATCATATATAATTCAAAACATTTGAATTTCTGACAACTTGTTTCCTTACAATAATTCAAAACAAAATCTTTGGTAGTAATCCGTCACTTAGAACCTTGAAAACGAACACTGATGATGCTGCAGTCATCGTCAGAATTATTTTCCAGCTATCAAAGTGAGTTCAATACTATATTACTTTCCAAAACTTATTTTCAAACACCTTTATTTTGAAATTACTCCAAAATCCATTTACTATATTTGAAAAACATTTCAAATTACCCAGGATCTTAAATTTCCATATATTTAATCCAAATATTATTTCCAACTCTTTTCAAAGTTTCCAGAGTTTTATTTCAATTCTAGTTTTAAATTCAGATGTAGCTCATCTAATTTTGTATATTATACTTATATAACATTTCTATTTGTTATTTATATAACCAACTCAATTATAGATCTTATTTGATCATAATAAAGATCAACACTATAATAATCCCAAGATATATACTCCTTTATATCAAAATATAATTTTGGGTAAAATTATTTTATTTACCCTCTTTTCAAAACGTACTGTGTCGAATTACTCTGTTCAAGCATTTATAAATCCCTATTAACCTCGTCAGCTAAACGCGTCGATCTGGAATTTATATACCACTTAACAGATCAACCATCACAATATAAAACAGTTTTTATATAAATCTACAAATACGTTCACTCGTATGTATACACTCAAACTCAATCTAGAGTATTTCTAACTCCATCTTTATTGAGTTACGCCACAGAGCCAAGGTAATCACTTAACCTTATGCTCTGATACCAACTGTAATGGACGGAATTTTCGACCCAGAAAATCAACATAAATACACTGTCAATTTCTCGAGCATCGAAAATACCGGGACATTAATAGAAAGAATTTAGAGGATGAGATAGAAAAGATAGAACTAATAGAATAGAAGAAGAAGAAGAACATCAGAATTAGAGTAAACACGAATCTCACAGCGGAATAAAAATCTTTGTTATATAACAAGTTTGAAATACAAATCAGAGTTTATATATATACATACCATATCAGAGTATAATACATGGTATACATCACAGCGGAAATAATCTCTAAATAACTAATAGTGGAGCCTCCTGCTTTTAGCTCCTCCATGTGAATCTGCAAAGCCTGAAACACTTGACTGCCCGTACAAATTTGGGCACCCAAGAGTTTAGGAAAAACAACAAAATAAACTCTGGGTCAGTCATGGGACTGGTGTGAGTAAAATCCAACCATACTGTTTAACTTTGAAAATTCTTTTCAAACAAGAAGATAATAGTAAGACCAACCCACACATAAACATGGACGGTTTTTATCTTACTATAATCCAAAATACTTTGATATCAAAACCAGTGATATTATAATAATGTCTAAGCACATAAATATCCAAGTAGCAGAACGCTTGCATCTCACGTTCCACATATATATGTTATAAAATCATAAACCGCAGGGCGCTTATTGGAGAATGAATTCCAACAGACAAGGTATGGGAGCACCTTTTGATCAGTGTACTCTAGAGGGGATACACTCAGGGTTCAACAAGAACGTCTTGCAACCCAGCCACACATGACCGCTCACTCATTTAGCTTGAGTGTCGCGAATATATTGCTACCAAGGTTGTAGGCCATCCAACCGTCATCCGAAAATACAGAATCGAAAAGAAGTATAAATATGAATTTTCTCTAGATCGGTGACAATACACCCAGCTTGGGGATGACCCAACTAGCCATGCTGCCTAGCCCAACTTCTGTCATTCCTGGTTGTGAGGCTAGAGGCTACGTCTATCTTCAGAACATCTGATCACCATTCACTTTGAATGCCACATCGTCAAATCCGTAATCGCATATTGATTACACAAATGCACACTGGGTGTAGAATAAAGAGAAGTTACCTTCTCCCCACCAACTTGGTATATTCGTAAAAATCAACGGTGTGACCGTTGGAAATACTCTGTCAGACACTCGTCCATACAAGTTGTCCTCGGACTGGACAAACAAAAACATCATTCTAGAACTGGACGACCCTTGCATTTAACTCCGTCTTCAATTATCTTCAGCATATCTAATTTGCAACGCTTATGCCTATACGGAGTGGTTTTCGGATAATAAATCCAACCGGTCTCTCCGTATTGACAACGATGGTCAAAACACTTCGATAGTCGGTTATTTAACTATCGAAGTAAAACAACATCCATTCTAATGTATAACAAAACATCATACAATCATGGGCACCTTTTATTTAACATTCGTTTTTATTTATTCGAATTCCCGTATCTTACCAGATATTTCTCAAATCCCGTTTTAGCCTTTTCATACTTCTTGGAAAACATTTCCAGTTATTTTAAACTCTTATTCTTTCATGTTCTAGGAACATACGTTATTAACGTTCGAACTATTCCCATTAATTTCACATTCTTTATTTCTATACTTGGATAATCTACCCTATTTATATTGGAAAATATTTCCAATTTCCTTTTAACCTTTTAATCGTCCCCATGTTCACTTTTAAAACATTATTCCCTTTGAAATGGGAATACTATCCCTTCTTATAGAAATATAAACAACTTGATCATATAAATCTTTATTCACGTAATAATCTCCCTTATCTTGTTTACCGAAATCTCTTTCATACTTTTCACTCCTATTCCACTTTATAAACTTTGTCTCTAAGTCAACTTCTTATCAAATCGATATCAAGTTTATAACTAAATACTGATTTCTATCCTGTCAACATTTATTAGTTTAAAACTAAATGTTCATTATTCTATCAGATTATAATCCCTAAAAATAGTTTATTTTTAATACTTTCGACATCGTCGAATTCTAGTTCCAAATCCTAACGGTTTTGAATTCTAATCACATTTCGAACATCGAAATGCTGTCATTGTTTTCTAACACGATTCTCCAATTTCTCTTTCTAAAACTTATTCTTATATTTTCTTACGACATCGTTATTTATCACTTTCGAATAAGTGGATTTCAACTAAACTGCTTCATTCCTAGGATGTGCTGCTATATATAAAAGTCATGCTTAAGTCTAATCAACAGCAGTTAATTTTTTGCTATAGTTCTAAACTTGTCATATGCTGTAATATTCCCTTTATAACTAATCTCAACATTACAGTCACCCTTACCTTATCAACAGCGTTATTTTATCGCTATAGTTCAAACTTGTCATACGCTGTAATATTCCCTTTATAACTAGTCTCAACATTACAGTCACCCTTACCTTATCAACAGCGTTATTTTATCGCTATAGTTCAAACTTGTCATACGCTGTAATATTCCCTTAATAACTAATCTCAACATTACAGTCACCCTTACCTTATCAACAGCGTTATTTTATCGCTATAGTTCAAACTTGTCATACGCTGTAATATTCCCTTTATAACTAATCTCAACATTGCAGTCACCCTTACCTTGTCAACAACGTTATTTTATCGCTATAGTTCAAACTTGTCATACGCTGTAATATTCCCTTTATAACTTATCTCAACATTACAGTCACCCTTACCTTATCAACAGCGTTATTTTATCGCTAAAGTTCAAACTTGTCATACGCTGTAATATTCCTTTTCTACTAATCTTAACATCTATCTCCGTCACAAACTGATATCATTCCTCGATAATAGTGAAGCCGTTCAAGTTGGGGTATTCTATTTACCTCTCAGACCTTGATCGACAACGATCTTACTTTAGAACAGATATAAGTCTGTATTCTAATCCTTCATTACTTATAATACTCATCAAATCGTATTTCCTTGTTTTACTTTGGAATACGGTTCTATAACATCATATTCATCCTTTGAAATCTTCATTGTTTATTATTATTTATTTTTAAACATTTACTCTTCCCTTTCATTTCATTCCATCATTCTATTTATAACTTCTTAAATTAAACGGGTAACTAATCTCATTAATCTTGATTAATTTATTTCCAAACTGTTTTCGTTAGATTAACTAAAATCCAATTAATCTGATAATCATTTTCCCAAATAACAGTTGATTAAATCAACTTCATTCCATCAGTAAATTCTTTAACTGATTTTAATTACTTCTTAACATTAGATTAATATAATTAATCTAATAATATTTCTAAATTGTTTATCTCAAATATTTAATCGTCGGATAATTTCGGCTTTATAAACTTATTTAAATGTCAACCATCGTTTTTATTTACTTTATAAAAACGAACTCTAAAATACTGGTTTATAATAGAACTTCTATTATAATTTAAAACTTCGCTTTAATTATAAAAATATAATTTTTATAATTAACTTCGTTGATTTGCCTGACGGTCAAATCAACTTCTTATCAAACCGATGGGTTTACGGTCGACTGTTATCACTTTCTAAATTGATATCGTTTATTGATTTATCGAAACAGATGTTGAATTTTTCCGTTCAACATCAATATTCACATGGGGTTTTAAATATAATTCGGGTTCATACAAAACAAACAGTACATATAATTATCAAGGAATCCGGTCGGATTCCTCCAACCGGTTTCCGCATCCACAGATGTCAGTCAACACAATTTACACTAACTCTATACTAGGGGAAATTCTAATCGGTGGAATCAGTGTCCAATCGATGATGTGTACATATGTAACGGTATATAATATTCAACCAAATTAATTGCAATCTACCTGATCGACCATCACACAGCATTCAAACAACATTAAAATATAATTAAAATAATTTAAAATAGATCAGAGTTAGTGATTTTACTCACCTTGGCGCGTTAACCGTTAAATAACGGTTTGCGTCGGTCGATAGATCTGATCAGACGATTTAATTCTGCCATAAATATGTAACGAGCTCCAAAGGGTCCGAACTAGCTTCATAAAGTAGTCAGCATTTGTGCATTTCCACCTAATCCACGCAATGCGTTTCAATCCGACCGCGTAGAAAGCTCTTTCCAAGGAAGTTTAGAACCCCGCTCCATAACTTGATTTTCATAATTCATTGAGCACAGTATGTATATAACGCACTCCCATCACGTCCTTTTCAAACCGTTCTCCCCCGTCTTTCCGTCGTTGTCCCCAAACTGATGTCACTATAGCTCGACTCCACGCACTACATGGTCCTCTACATCTCCATTCATTTCAAAACAAATCACTTAACTTAAATATGTTCCGCTTAAACATCCAACAATCTTAACAATATGAGGACGTCCACTCTAGTATAATATACTTCCACCATCACCACACCATCATTTGTTCTCCACTCAGTACGTCCCTTCCGTTCAGTACCCATACCACCAAAATGTCATCTTTTCTCCACCTGTGCAAAATGCGACAGGTCAGTCCCCCCTCCCCCATCTACAAAATGCAAGCCACGCCACTAACATAACTCCTTTATAATGCCTGCACTTCTCCAATGAAAGAACAGACCCACTGCTCTGTACTTCGAGCAGCATGGTACCTTGCTGCCTAGACCACCCTCAACTCATCTCCCCTCTTCTTTGAACAGCGGAACCAACTTCTTCCCGAAGCCTTTAAATGGCGACCACTCCATCTCATTACTTCACCAACTTTCTCACCACCGATCCTCCCCACCATTTGCTCTTCATACATGAACTCATACAATGATCCCCATGCAAACCACTACACAGCTAGTCCCTCAACACCGAGTTGGCCACCTTCTCATCACATACATGAGCACAATCCCCCACTGCCTTGCTTCATGAATCCGGATCCGCAACTCCAGAAACTCTTAAACCCATTTTCCTTCAACAGTTGCGCCCATACTTTCCTGTCAACGTCCATGCATACTAACCCACTTCATCAATGTTCCCCCCTGAAACTTCACTCCAAAACTCCTCGCTACAACAAACCCCATGCAGTGTTCTTTAATCACTTTGGAAGTTGGAACCCGTCACCCCTCATTCCCAACAACGTTCGCACATCCACGGATCTCAAGAACTCATCAGCACTCCGTTCATCTCCACCCTGACAGTAGTCCCCGAAGCCTCCTTGCTGTTTTACGTGAGAAGAAAAAGCAGAGAGGAGTACTTGAATATATGGATGTGCGGTGATTGTCGGAGTAGTGTGCTAACGTTTGAAGCTTGCGATTTATGTATTTGTCTCAAAAGTTGGAAGAATGATGTGTTATTTATAGTGTTAATTCCTTACTAACTAAGAAATAGTGAGAGTAGCTAGGATGTCCATCTAAAGTAATAGGGTATAGATTGTTTGCTTTAACCATACGTAGCAGGAAACTGTAGCCATGCTTTAGCTAATACAGTAGATAGTAGTTTATATTTCCAATGCTAGCCTGTGTGAAATGATATACGTGCACGTTCATTTTAAATATTTGGTAGCTTAAGTATTAAGTAATAAGAAAGTATAGGGCTCTATTCCTCTTGCATTGGTCCACGTGAATGGTCTATATGAGTGATAGAGTAACATGCTATTTATAAGGTCTGTAACAGTTGAAGACGTGCTCATTTTCGGCAATTAAGGCGTGAATTTAGGAGTTTAGGGAAGATTTTCTCACCTAGGTTCATGGCAAGCTACGTATAGAGAAATGGTTTTGCAAAATATTCAGTGCATTTTTGTTTTGTATAGCTAGATATTTTAGGGTACCGGTTGCGTAAATTCTCGTCTGTGTCCGGGCTACTATGGACAGAAGTAAGATTATGGTCGTGTCCAACGAGGTACCACAGTCCCAAAAATATAATAATACCGGTAGATTAATTCATATTTTGAAATCCCGAAATACCGATACAGGGTACACCGTATCCCAAATAAAAAGTTGCATATTTAATTATTTAAAAATTACAGTAAAATTCTAAAAATTAAATTATCGCTGTGCCTCAAAAGAATCTTGTCCCGATTACCGATATCAAGTTATATTCAAATGACCGTTACGGTCGATATACGATTCTACAGCGACTTTTTGAATATTTGATTTGGACATATCTTGTAATATATTCGACGAAATCTTGGTTTTTCACTTCTGTTAGAAAAATACAGTTCAACAGATTTCAACATTTCTTGTTTCGCAGAAATCCGGTCTATAACAAATCATGTACACCCAGTTGAAGTTCAGAACGTTAAATTACGAACTGCAGGGTCGTTCTGAGCTCGATTATAATTAATATATATTTATATACATTCAACTTCGTTTTAATTAAAATATAAATCCACTTATATTCTGAATTCAATATTTAAACCGATTTAAATATTCAAATACAAATCGTTCAAAATGCGGGACGTTACAACGACATTGGCTTTCCCTGGAGTGTATATAGTTTCAAAGTCATATGCTGCAAGAAACTCCAGCCAACTTTGCTGCCTCAGATTCAGGTCTTTCTGGGTGAACAGATACTTTAACGATTGGTGATCTGTAAACAGCTCGAATCTCTCACCCAGAAGATAATGCCTCTAGATTTTCAAAGCGAATACTATAGCCAATAACTCAAGATCATGAGTTACGTAGTTCTTTTCGTGCGGCTTCAATTGGCGGCTAGCATAAGCAATCACTTGGCCCATTTGTATTAACACTGCGCCAAGGCCTTCTCTAGAAGCATCAGTCCAGACTTTTAATTCCTGGTTGCCATCGATGATGGTTAACACTGGAGCGGTCGTTAATCTTAACTTTAGCTCCTCAAAAGCCTCTTCACATTCTGGAGTCCACTTGAATTTAGAATGCTTCTTTGTAAGCTTCGTTAAGTGACCAGATATCTTCGAAAAGTTTTTAACGAATTTCCGGTAATAGCTAGCCAATCCGAGAAAACTACGGACTTCAGTGGGGGTACTGGGTTGTTTCCAATTCTGAATAGCTGTGATTTTGCTCGGATCCACAGCAATTCCTTCTTTCGATACGACGTGGCCTAGAAATTTAACTTCTTCTTGCCAGAATATACATTTGGACAATTTGGCTTTCAATACGTTCCTTCTGAGGATTTCCAGAACCTGTCCCAGATGCTTTTCATGTTCGGCCTTTGATTTAGAGAAGATTAGAATATCGTCAATGAAAACCAGAACAAATTTATTCAAAACCCCTCTGAATACTCTATTCATCAGATCGACGAAGTAAGCTGGAGCGTTACATAAGCCGAACGGCATTACTAACCACTCGTAGAACAAGTCTGGACCTCTGAATGCTATCATTGGAACACACTCTTCGGCAATTCGAAGTTGATGGAAGCCTGTAGCTAGGTCCATTCGTGAAAATACTTGTGCTCCATTTAGACGATCCAACAAATCATCTATTCGCGGCAATGGATATTTGTTCTTTATTGTCTGCTTGTTCAAATCACGATAATCCACACATAACCGTAGAGTACCGTCAGATTTTGGGACAAAAACCACTGCTGCTCCCCAATCAGAGAAACTAGGCCTGATCAGACCCTTCCATACTAGCTGTCGTGTTTGATTGTCTAATTCCTCCTTCTCTTTCAAGGACATTCTTCGAATAGCGTGAACTACCGGCCTTGCATTCGGAATTAAAGCAATTTTGAAATCTATTTCTCTCTGCGGAGGTAAGCGAACAACTTCTTCGAACACATCCGCATAGTTCTTGACGACAGGGATATCTTTGATGAGGTCGGGAATATTCTCTGCAACTTCAGGGATATTTTCTATTTGGGCTGGAGAAACATTCAAAGCTACCCAGAAGTCCTTTCTATTTGAAGTCGGGCCTTCGCATGGTATGGTTATATAATTCCCCGATTGTGCCTTTGCCTTAACAACTCTCTCGGCGCATCTAACCTCTGCTTCATATTTGGTTAGCCAATCCAATCCCAAAATAATATCGAATTCATTAAAATTCATGACGATAGAGATAATAGGAAATTTATAGCAAGAAAAAGAGATAGGTACTGCACAAATCCAACTGAGATTGATGGAACCCCCAACTGGATTTTGGACAGTCATTAGTTCCTTGAGCTTCTTCAACCTCAAATCTAACTTCTTGACCGCACTCTTTGCAATAAAGCTTCGTGACGCGCCCGTGTCAAACAGTACTTTAACTTGAATGTTCTTGACATTGAGCATGCCTTCTAAAAGATCAGACCTTTCCTGAGCAGACGAAGATGCAGGTACTTCTACCACTTCATTTACATGCGCTGCTTTGGACTTCTTAAATTGCCTGCAGTCCTTTTCAAGATGGCCAGTCCGACGGCATTGAACGCACTTTCTATTTTCCTGAAAAATTTTCTCGGATTTAGACCCACCATCCTTACGTCTGTTCGAAGATCTACAGTTCCTCATCGAATGCCCTTGCTGATTACACTTTAGACAGACGACTGCCTTTACCTTCTTCTGACTGACCTTTGGCCTCTTCCTGATCTCAGCCTTTGTATTTGCCTTAGGCTGCACACTTGTCTCAGGGCTATCAACCTCGAATTTTCTTTTGCTGCTAGAACTGATTTCTTCTTCGTCTCGCAACATACCTCTCCCATCGAGATCTTCATATTGATAAGCCATATAAATCATTTCTGAGAAAGGAAGCTTCACATTCCTCATCACACTATTCTGATATTTTCTTTGCAAGCCATGAATAAATCTCAGATTCTTCCTTTTTGGGTCTTTAATCAGATGAGGAGCAAAGTGAGAAAGTTCGTTGAATTTCTTATGATATTCTGGGATGGTCATATCACCTTGTATCAGATAAGAAAATTCGTCGCATAATCGCTCAGTCGCTTCTGGAGGAGTAAATCTTTCTAGGAAAGTCATTTTGAATCTGTCCCAGGTGATATCACCTTATGGATTATTCTCTATAACCGAATCCCACCAAAACAAAGCTTCGTCTTTGAGTGCCCAGGATGCCAGTAATCTTTTCTGGTCATCCCTCAGCTTTAAACCATCAAAGATCTTTTCAGCCGAACGAATCCAAGCATGTGTCTTCATAATAGATTCTTCACCAGAGAACGGTATTCCACCCATATTTCGATATTTGATTAATAGGGCCTCAACATCCGGTTCTGTACTCCTCCTGTTTCTAACACTCATTTTCTAGTACTTCTGCAAACAGCAGATCAAGTGTCAGGTCACAGAAAAGATGTTTTTTAAAACATAGAAACATATACTTCAATGTAAATGTGTCTATCGAGGTGTTATTTCATTCTGCTTTACTCATACTAGGATATTACTGATCCTATCTGTATTGAGTTGCCCGTCCTAGAACACTACTGGTTCTATTTCTGACGAGATCGTTAATATGTAATATTCCAGAACTAAGCTTAACCAAAGCTCTGATACCAAATCGAGACGACCCCAAACCCCGTACTAACGGTGGCAAGGGTAATCCGTGGAATACAACACAGAAACAGATAATAGCAGAACATAATTAAATAAATACACCAGATAATGAACAATAGAATATACTGGATAAAAGTAATCATCAGAGTTACACAGTATACAGGATCATACTTAGTAAAAATACAGTTCAGCTATACATAAATGTCTACAGCGGAAAACAAACATAATATGTACAATAGGAGCTGAACAGCATAAAAAGAGATAAATGATAGAATCCATCTTCAGCTCCAGCTATCCAGAAAGAACCAGCTAAACCTGAATACAAGGCTGCCCGTGTAGAAAAAGGGGCACCTGAGTTTGAAAGTGAAACAAACTACGAGTCAGTCATGGGACTGGTATGAGAAATCTATTCAACACATTTAATCTATGGCTAATCACAGGACCGCGCCACTTTCGTGGAACGGGTTCACTCCATCGGATTGCCAGTGCTTTAAAGCAAATCTTTCTTTTAAACCATGCAATGCATTTTATAAAAATGAAGCCATTATAAGACTCAGTTCCCATCACACAATGCAACGCAAACCGGAGGATAGAGTTTTTACCTTATCACGGCCAAAATATGATTGATACGAATAAAACAAAGGCATTTGATATTATTACTAGTGTTTATATGCTTTGAAAACAATTTCAAATCAAAACTATCAATCATAGGCGGCATGGGTACCATATATCATGTCGCCATATATATATATACAATCAAAACCGCACAGTCACGTATTTGGAAATTGGATTTCCGTCATGAACCAAGGCAAAAGATAGTCCTTACCGAATTCGAGACAATCTAGCCTACCATGTCTCAGGATCAGAACGCATCGACCCTTGGAGCGACAGGGTCGGTCCACCGATGTGGATTAAAATGCCTGAGCAATACGTTTCCCTGCCCTTTGGGGCGCAAACGAGCCAACGAATGACTCCATCGGACCCGGATCGTCCGATCAAACCGAGGCGCTTCGCAACAGCAACAACCACACAGGTGAAAAGTATATAAATGTCAGGGCTGGTAGGTTACTGACACCACCCTAGCTAGAAAGAAACGCATGCCCTCCCTGAGGTCCTTCTCCCGTTTCTGGTTCATACCGGGGTGTGAGGCTCGCGAATTCACATTATACACAAAGCTACGCCACACCGGCGGCGCTTTGATCATCACCACAAGACTTTGCTTTTCAACAGAAGCCCTGTTCATTTGCCACTTAGGCATGCCACACTAGCAATTCATGCCATGCGACTGATGTCCATCGATATACAACCTCTGAGCTCGTGCGTTTCAGAGAAGGGCATTAAGCAAAAGAATAAATTCTCCGCCGCCAAACAGATGTATATTTAATAGAGATCAATCAACACAGAATAAAATCCAATGTCAGACACACAGTCCATTTACAAGTCCGTTCTGGGTCTGAACGAAACCGGAGTCACTAAATACCTCGCAAACCCATCGATCACCACGTACGTCTGGACGATCACCACTCATTATCCATATTTCGGGATGCCTCCCAATCAGGACCTCGGTTACCATCCAAACGAGGTGAAGATCTCCGGTCTTCGACCACCGTCTTCATCTTCGACTTTCAATCGTCGGTCAATTATTTGAAATGAGAATTAACTCGGCCTTTTCAAATAATTCACGTATATTTAGAATTTCAAATCAATTTATTTCAATAGTTAAATCATTCGACAACACCAATTTTGTTCTTTAATGTAATTTTCACACCAAACACATTCAACCATCAAATACCACATAAATCGAGCAAATTCAGTTTATTTCCATTCCATATCGCGAATGATATTTTATAACGATTTATCGCTATTTTTATTTATTTTAAAATAGCCAATTTATTCAAAACGACGCTTCGGGCCATAACGCGGCCGTGGCGTTGTTTTTCTTCAGATTTGATTTACGCATATCTGAAAATCTAACTGTTGGATCTTTACAAAATTTACATCATTAGAAAGATCTTTTCAAAACGAATCCAACGGTTCCAATTTCGGGAAAATCCGACGGTCGGATCTCCCGGTACAATCGTTTGAAGATTCGATTACAAAATACGAACTGCAGCGTCGTTATTCGATTAAACATAATTATATTTATATATATATAAAAATATAATCGTTTCTGGCGCTGTTTTTCTTCAGATTTGAATGAAACATTCCAGACAATCCAACTGTTGGATTTTTACAAAGTTGGTGCCGTTGGAAAGATATTTCCAAGGCGAACCCGATGGTTGCGGTTTCGGGAAAATCCAATGGTCGGATTTCCAGCACTAGTTGTTTGAAATCACGGTTTCGAAACACGAACTGCACGGCCACGTTTCATTTTAATTTTATTTATATTTATATAAATATAGTTCATTCAACAATTTCAATATCGTTTTCACTTCAAATATTGCACTAACGCCTTTAAATTTCGGAAAAATTCGCCATAACCTCTTATTTACGGGAGGGGCTGGGAAAATTCCAAAATAGCCACACGGGCGTCTCTTGTCAAAAAGAAAAAGAAAAAGCCAAGCGGCTAGCCAACAGGCTCATAAAATCATCACCCAAACAAAACAGTAAATGTGTACCTATTTGTCGGGCACAAAATTTTATTCCTCTTCTCTAGCCCCTTTGCTATAACCTTTTCAATAAATATGCATGTACATATATACCGTTCTCATCACTTATCATTTTCTATTCAACTTCATATTTGATTCCATTTGGTTCAAAACACCATTCATTCTAATGTTGTATGCATAGGCAAAAATCCTATCATTAGCTAATTAATGAATATTTCAACTCATGCATATTTATTTGAACGAGTGGCTATTTTTAACACTACACATTTCAACAATTCATGTATACAATAAATATGTGATTTTTATTGTAAAACAATTCTTTTCAAAATACTATTATTTTATATAGTTCATATAAGTAATAAAAATAGGATTTTTATTACAAAACAATTTATTTTAAAACAAGGTCATTTTACATAGTTCATATAGATGATAAAAAGGTGATTTTTATATTTAAAACACGAAGACCATTCAACACATGAATTTCTAATCAACGAATGAATATCGATTCAACACATGAAGGTTTTCTATAGTTTATATACAAAGATAAAAATGTGATTTTTATATTTAAAACACGAAGACCATTCAACACATGAATTTCTAATCAACGAATGAATATCGATTCAACACATGAAGGTTTTCTATAGTTTATATACATAGATAAAAATGTGATTTTTATATTTAAAACACGAAGACCATTCAACACATGAATTTCTAATCAACGAATGAATATCGATTCAACACATGAAGGTTTTCTATTCAACGAATAAATATAGTTTTAGCAAATGAAAATAATTCAAACACATGAATATTATTCGAAATTTCGGCAGCATAACGGCAGGGTAGTTAAAACCGGGACCGCCCCTAGTACGGCTTTTCGCTCTACCTTAAAACCTCGCGGTTTTTGACAATGGGGATCATGCATCTAGTTCGCACGCAGGCGACATGGATATATTTATTTCATTTCCACAAACTAATCCTATGTGGTTTCAACCAAATATTTCTCAACCAAAAATGGGTATTTTTCAACCACAATCAATCAATATCAACGACAAACAATCCCAAACAACCATTCGCTATCAATCAATTTTCACACCAATCACAATCAATAAATATCGTCCATGGTTTGTGGACGAGGGGCGTATATATATATATATATATATATATATATATATATATATATAGCAATTCACTTCTATTTCAACACATATATAATTTTTACAACGCATATATAACTTATACATCGAACATACAACTTATACAACGCTTATACAAGAGGTGTACAACGCTTATATAACTCATACATCGACTATATAATTTATACATCGTCGTTTTCCATATCGTTTATAAATTAGAAATCTCACATTGGGTTCCACTCCACCAAAAATAGCAGAAGGCTCAGAAAAATATGCGGTCTCTTTCAAAACTGTAGAAGACGTCCACACGGTCACGATGTTTCCTGTTTCACTGAATTTCGATCACATAGCAAAAAGATACGATTTTTAGAAGTTATTCATGTTTTGTGACAGTTTAAAGGTGTTGAAATCACTTCAGAAAATTAAAGCCGTAACCCCTTAACTCACCTTCAAAACTAGGGTCTCGATTTCCGATCAAATGGTGAAGGGTTGCGTCGATCAGAGGGTGCAACGTCGAAGAGGATGGAAAGGGCTTTCCGCGCCACCTGGTGGGGTCCCCTGCGATGGCTTCTATCGGCGGCGGCGAAGCTCCAAAGACGTCGGCTTCAGGGGCTCGAAACTCGAGAAACACTACACGACTTTCGGCGAATCAGGGATGGATTTAAAGAGGAGGATCAGAGCTTCGAAAAGCTTAACTGGAGGGGGGGTCTAATTCTGCCTAGATTCGCCAGAAAAAGGGGGGAAAGGCTGGATCGCTGGCCATCGTTCATGCGAGGGGGTTTCCAGATAAAAGACGGGGAGAGAGAAGATAGGCCAACCAATCATATTTATTTATATATTTTTAAATTCTCAAAAATACCCCTTGACACACACAAACACCAATCCAAACCCAACGACTGTCGTCCCTAGCGTTTTACCCCCATTCCGAACACAATGGGATATGTTTCGAAGGCCCATTCGAATGTTTTAGTCAGTTTTCCTTTAAATTAAAATATAAAACATTCAATATTTGATTTGAACGTACATTTCAATTTGTCAGGGCCACAAACTAACTCAAAAAATTCCAGAAAAATTATTCCTAGCATCGTATCGACGATACGGTCCTAACAAAACTGATTTCGTCGAATTCTGAGACTGTTTGAAAAATGGCCATTTTCTGGTCGATCCAATTTAACTGTAATTGACCAAACACATTTTCCTTTGCCACGCTCACATACTAGCTTCAAAAATTATGAAATTTGAAACCTAGCAATAATTTAACATCCCGGATCCAACAAAAGTGGTTTCGTCGAATTCTGAGGTCGTATGCAAAATGGTCATTTTCACGGGCTATATAAATTCCATAGCGACCTTTCTGAAAATTCATCTGGCCATAACTTTTGCTTCCTACTATGAAACTTTGATTTTTCAGATCCGTTAGAAAGATATTCACTAACAGATTTAAATATTTTTGGTTTCACTCAAATCCGTTTTGTTTTGCACCCGGTACAGTCCGACAAAGTTGGAATTCAATTTTTGAAACTACAGGGCCATTTCAGGCCTTGTTTATAATTAAAATTAATTATATTCATTTTCAATTGTCGATTCAAACTCACTTTTCATTGCCATTATTTAAAATATTTATTTTAAATATTTAAAATCCATTATTTTAGCCAATTTAAAAATTTTAAATTGGTTCGGATTTTCTGGGTCGTTACAGATACATAAAGGGGGAAGCAAAGTACCTAAACGTTTCATGGTAAAATATACCCTTTTCTTCATCATATTATCTTTATACCTGACTTGTATAACAAAATTGCATCGAAATGTAAAAATATAAGTGCATAATAAATCAGACAGGGTCGAAACCCATTGAAAACTATATTCGAAGGACTAAAATTTTCTTAGAAAATAAACAACATTTTTGAAGTTCTCATTGCGAATAAAGGAAAGTTTTTGCCCATAAATTTCCAATGAAAAAAGGGAATAGTTAGTTACTAATAATTAAGAGAAAAAGAAAATTAGACACTTTTATTTAACAGATTAAAGGCATTAAATTATTCTATATAGAGTTAGTCATTTGCGAAAAGTTGATATACAACATTTACTACATATTCATAATAATACGGTTTCTCAAAAACCATAATAAGAAAGAAAATTAGCAGCATCGCATTTTCCTAATTGCTAAACTATCCCAAAAAAATTATGACTTGCTATCTTGTTGTTCGTTTGAAGCGCTAATTTACTAATTGCCCAATTGGGGTATAAATACCATACATAGGCTAATTTGCCTTTAATTTCAAGTTTTCTTTTAAATTAGCAGTCTCATTTGCCTTTAATTTCAAGTTTTCTAGCTCACTTGAGTAAAAGGAACTATTTATCTAGCACAGCCGATTAACCTTGAAGGAATGGCCTTGGAAGCTAACCTAACATCCGTAAATTTTGACATTAGACGGTTATTTCATGTTTCATTTCCAAATGCTTTTCTTCCTATTTAAGGATCAAGGAATTTTTCTTTCTTTTCTCTAATGGTTTTACCATGGCTATATCAAGATTTTCTAACTACGTATGCTTGGAATTATCGATCTTTAGGTTGAAATCATTGTGTTTGACCACAAACCTCATCAGCAAAAAGGGGAAGACCCCCTCCCCCCCAAATGAATTTATCAGTAGGATTATAACTTCTAATTTTTAACACAAAACTAAAATTATAAAATCCAAAGTTACATTTTGAAAATAATGATATTTTTCTAAGAACGACAGAGCGGTCGACAGAATCTTCATTTGGGATGTAACATAAAACGTGGGATGATCAATAAGTTTACAGTACCTTGCATTAGAAAACAAAGTAGCACATAAGTTATGTGTAAGCAGAGCCAGTCCTGGAACTTATCATGCCCAGTGCGATATACTAAATGATGCCCTCAATATAAAATACTTACTAAAAGACCCTCTTGATGATTTACCTATCTCTTCGTTTCTTTTTTGTTTTTTCCAGTTTGAGCTTATGGATGATTATTTCCATCGAAACATTACAGCTACCTTTTATTTTTTTTCAACTTCAAAATACGAATTCTGGATAGAAAAAAATCAATATTCCAATGTGATAAAATCATGTTATTTGTTACATCATTTTTTTCGCCAAACTTATGAATAAAAAATATTTTTTAAAATATATTTGGCATTTAAAAATTCTAATGCATGCATTTAAATTCAAATTCTCCTTCAAACATCTAATGTGAAAATATATTGGTTTTTTTTAAGTTGAAATAAGCAAACAAATTAGGAGTAGCCAGCCATGATTATGCACTAATTTACTCGTTTCATTTTTATTTTGAGATGCTATAATCATGAATTTGCTAGCTATACTATAAAAATAATGAAAGTTTTAATTTTGGGTTTGTATGATTCTTCTCTTACCTTAACCAGAGGAATTAAAGAAATAGGCCTAGCTAGGTTTTTCACTTTCAAAGAAGATGTGAATAATCATCTAGCTTATGCTCCAAAATACCAATTACCAGGCCCGGTCTTTTACCAAAGCTGAAGAAGCGATCGCTTAGGGCCCCAAATTTTCTAGGACACTAATTAGTAATCATCGCGCGGTAGAAAAAGAAATCCCAAAATCGCTGGCGATGCTTGCATTCAGCCATAGGAGGGCGGCGAGCTTCTCCATCTCAGCCCCAATTCATTCACTTGCTGTGAGTCTTTCATCTAGGGGAGCAATTTCAATGAAATAAAAAATCAACTAGTACATCTCCAGGGCAGGAACTGGAAACGCAACTAGTACATAACAGGAATCAAAAATCAACGAACACAGAAATAATTGGTTGAAGGTACTACGCTGCTACTGGATCTGAATTTGTGTGTGATGCTATGATTTAAATGTTTAACTTTGTTGAGTTAATTAGTTATTGCATTAGCTCTATGATTTACTTCGAGCTTGTCAGGATGAGAGACTGATTTTTGTTAATATGTTAAATGTTTAAACTGCTAGGATAAGTTAGGTGATTGATAAATTTGTTGTTAAACGTATGTTTACTGTACTTAACAAATTTATTTGTTAAAACATATGGTTGAAATTCTGCTGGTTTTTGAGTAGTTTAACCAACAATTGTATGTTCGGTTTATGCAACCTATTCAACTCTGTTAGTATCATGGGTTGAATAGGTTAGTTAGCCAAATTAGTTGGTCAGTACTTAACAGAATTTTGTTAGGTTTTTTCCTCTACTAGTTAACAAAAGTTTAGCATGCAACCTTTTCAATTATGTTTGTTTTTGAGCAATTTAATCAACAAAATTCTGTCAGGTTGGGTGATTGATAATTGAGCCATATAACAACGAATTATTTGGTAATGCTAAAGAACTTTTAATAGTTAACATACATTTCATCTATAAATAAATATGTTTTTTTCAATGACAAGTAATTATGTTTACGGAATTTATATATAAAGTTTTTTAAGCCAATCGATTATTTAAAAATAATTTTTGCTTCAATAGTTTGGTATTTTTATCGATCAAACAAGATATGATCAGTGAAATTGAATATGATAGTATTATTAATAATTTTATGTGTCAGAAGACTAGAAAAAATGATCATACTAATTATTATTTATTTTGTTGTATAACATGAATAATTAATATGAGTTTTTTTTTCTCTTTCAGATATTTTGAACAATATCAATTGTTTTGATGTAGTTCATTATATTATGTACAAGGGCCTCATTTTCGCCTTTTGCTTTAGGCACCAAAAGTTCTAGGACTGGCCCTGCCAATTACGAGTGATTTAATCTATTGTATTGATATGCTCAATCAAATTATACTTTCTAGCGGGGGAGTCAATTCCTTACGTTTCAAACAAGTCGGTAGATGTGCATATCCAGTTTTCAGTTATAGTCATAAACTAAATAGGATAATTTAAAAGCCTTCATGCAAGAGTTGTACAATGCAAAAGAAAAAGCTATAAGTACAGTTTAAGTGAAAAGTTCCCCAAAAAACTGATAATTAAGATTCATATGTTACAAACGAAAGCTGATTAAAAAAATACCCAATTCAATAGGAAACAGAACATTATAGATCAAATATGTTAGCTTATCAATAGAATCTCCATATCAGCCCAGAAATTTCAGACATAAAGAATACATATACTTATCAGACAGGTTGGTATCATAGTTTGCCGATTTAATTTAAAATTAGGGTTACCTTTCTTCTTCCTAGCTCAGCGTCTCTTATTTCTTCGCAAGTTCGTTTTGCACGACCTTCTACGGCCTTCGCCTTTGTTCCTGTACGCGTTCTTTCTTCTCCCTCCGTTCTTTCGTAAGTTTTTTTTTCTTTTTTTGTTCGCTGTATAGTGATTCGATTTTTATGCCCTAGGTGGGCTGCTGCCCAGTGCGTGAGCACCGTTTGCACGGGCTCAGGGTCGGCTTTGTGTGTAAGTGAACAAAATTAGCCTATATTCTACTGTACCATACAAATAACTATAAAGTTAATTATGCATGTATTTAATTAGTGCATAATTTATTAACACTAATGTATGTTTAATTAGATAATTTAGGGTATCAAATGAACTAAGAATGACTTGAAGCATACTATGGTTTATAATGGGAATAACAAAACAAATTAAATAACTGTACAAATTTCATATAGAGGATGACTAACATACGATAATTATTCGATTCGGAATTCTTCATTTAGAATCTTGTGAGGACCAAACATTATTCTAATTTAGTTAATTGTAACAACTTGATTTATAGTTTCAAAAGAGTCTACATAGTTGGGATGAAAATTCAAGACTGCTTAATTAGCTTACGTTTTAAAGCAATCAAATTTAGAATGGAAACATGGAAGATACTAAAATATCCATCCTTTAAAGCTGTAAATCCAAAAAAGAAGAAGGCATCCATCAAATAATTATATAACTAGATACAAAAAATAGTATGAACATAAGTTAGTCGATTTAGAAAACATAAATGAGTACGCACAACATTAAATTAAATTCGAAAGATTTGTACATGAACATAGTAAGGATATATTAACGAAGTGCTTACCTTAATTAAGGTATGTAAAAGTAACATCGCTTAAATAAATAAATTTTATTATGAAACTGATGTGTTAAACATGATGAAATTTCTTTACCATTAAATGAAAATGTAGTAATATCATCTTATAAAAGAGTAAACTGAAACTAAAAATGTAAATGATTAGAACTTAAAAACTAATATTACAAATAGGGATCAAAATGTGGCAAAGTCTGTTAATTTTAGACTACATAGACTACTTTAGTTCAAACAAATTGTTAGACTTATTAGTATGAACACAGATAGGAAATATAGAAATATTACTTAATTTTTTGGTAGGTAGCTGCATCCAATGAAACTAATGTATTAACATCAATCTCTTGAGCATTAAATAAACCTAATTGTACAATCAGAGTCAAAACTAAAGTAAAATAGGCATGAATCAAAACTACAGTAAAATAACAATGCACTTGAGTGAATAATATAAGTGCTAACGGTTGGTGAAACCACTGAAATTTATAATTACAGAAATGGTCAAAATCTATCAACCACGGTGCAAGAACAAACTAATTAAAATAATAAGCTTTGGAGTTAAATCAGAGCATATAAAGTTACAGAGGAATAGTTAATTTCACCATACCTTGAAATTCCTAATGGTTGAGGAAATACGAAATCAATCCAGAGTATAGCATAAGAAGAAGATTGAAAGTTGCGTAGGGTGCATAGCAAAGAACGCCGTTTTTATAAGTGAAAATATATGTGTATGAGGCAAGAGGATGAACGATTTGGAGAGGAATTAAAAAAAATTTGGTACAAAATTAGATATGTGAAAAGTGATTTGAAAAAAAAACAGCGATAGCATAGAAAGGAGAAAATTAACCATCGGACCCTCACTTCTATCCGCATGAAGGAACCGATGGACATGTGGTGGTCAAATAAGGTGTGTGGTTTCTGCTGTCCTGTATAAGTAATAGATAAAAACAACAGAAAAATATTTTTAAAACAGACACGTTACATTTATTTCAAAACCTTATCATCAATTTGCCTCAAAACATAAATACCACATGTCTTATAAAAAAAACCACATCTCAGTCACAGTCAGAGTATATGAAAATGATTAACCTCAAAATAGCCATCAATACAACCAACATCATGGAACAAAATGAAAAGAACCAAATGATGGATACATTTGTAACAAATGTCAATCTCCAAGAAATGTCTTCCAAGCAATCCATACTAATCACTTCCACCCTGTGAGCCTGATGGGGGAGAAAAAAAAGCAGAAAGGAGAGTGGGTCAGATATAAAGTCTGTTGAGCTGTATAATTATTAGCATGACTGATAATAAAGGAAATAGACAAAATAGTAGTTCTAGTGTCAGATAAGGTAAGTGTCAGTGTACCACTATAAAGGTGAACATGATGTGCAAAGGGTTATACATGAACCATACGAGTAAATTTTGGTCGACAGTTGTCTCATTCAACTAGTCTCAATTATTTACACTTACACGAATTATTGAACATGATAATCATAATTTGAATAAATTTATAATTCTAACCATCAATCGGCATAACCTATTAATTTACCATCTTACATGGTAACTTATGTCACTATAAGCCTTGGGCTTTATTCAACTGGCTCACTAGTAATAACATAACTAATCGGTATTGGTTGCAATAGTGTCTTATTCTCCCTCATTGATACACGTGCATGCTCACTGCACCATCGGAATCCACCATACAAACGGCCTTATATATGTTGACCCTTTTATTTACTCAAATCAGAATAAGTGTGCCCAACCTTCACCATCCGTCATTTGTAAGACCATCAACAATAAACTTCAAAGCGAATGTTTCCGGTATGGGTCCTAGCAAACAAATATACTAATTTGCGTCCCTGACCAGATTCCCCTTTATCTAAGGCTTACTCTTTTTGCACTTGTTTCCTCAGTCAGCCTCATACTGCTGGAATGGACCAACACTAATATTTTCTTATTAGAATTAACATCAATTTCAACTTCAAATTAATAACAAACCATTTCATCTATTATAACTTTGGGTTATAAGTATATCTGCAACTAAGTCAAATCTGTTCATTTTGACTCTTTGTGTGTCTATACAATTTATCATAATATTTCTTATGCAAGTATGTTCAGTCCTTTTCAATTATAACATGTGTCATAATAGTAAATCTTACTAAGTTTGCTTATTTCGGTCCAAATTCCTTTTTATTACAGTTCTGCAATTTAGTTCATTATATGTAAATTTAGCCTCAATTCTTCAATCTATTATTGCACAACTTTATTTTTAATTCTATTTTCCTACGTGTGCAAAATAAGAGAATTATGATCACTCACACTAATCAGTTGTCATTGTACCATTATTTACATGTTCATGCACATTTTGGACACAACCAAAAATAAACATAAAAACTGTCAAATTAGATGCATAAAGGGGGAAGAAGACCGTGAAGGTATCTTACTATATTTAACAAAATAGTAAGCAAAAAACTAAAAACTATAAAAATAACTTTACAGAAAGAAACTTACTGAAAACTACTAGCTCATAGAAAATAAGCAGAACTATAAATAAAACTGTACAGGAAAACCATAGAAACTCTACAGCTATTTTAACGCCTATTTACTCTAAATTACCAAAAATCAAAATAACTGTAAAACTCACCTTGATCAAAGCATTCCTACATAGCCCTTGTGGATCCTGCCTCAAATATATGTGTGTATAAATATTTGTTATTATCAATCTTTTACCTTAAAATTTTTAGGTTAGGTCCATCTCAAGAGAGAGAACCATAGAGGGGAATAAATTGTGTTATGCTTAATGTAGGTGGGGTGCGGGTCTATTTATAGGTCAGGCAAGGGACCTTAAGCCCCTGGTTTTATGGATTAAATCTAGGTTAGCCACGTCAGCAAAGTTTTGAAAACAAACCAATATTATTCAGCCACACTCGCTTAAAAATGAAGAAAAACGTGTTCCACTCGCTTGTCTTGTGCCTGGGGACGATCTAAGCCCAAATAAGGGGTGCGTCGACCCTTTTATTGCCCGGGTCGACTCCCTAGTCGACCTGGCTATGGGTTGGGTCAACTCGACCGCCCCCACCCCCACATATATATGTTTTGGGTTTTATTCGGATTTTCAATTGGTCATTACTTCTTCGTTTTACGTCTATTTCTTGCAAATCAAATATATAAATCGACCAAAAAATTGCAATGGACCCGATGGTGCAAGTCCCACTGCCAGATTCTGATAGTTTTACAACTTATTATTTTATTTATTAATTTGTTAATTAATTACCATATTTAAAATTTTGGGTTGTTGCAATTCTTTAGTTTGAACTCTTATAAAGACCTTGAAGGAGGGTTAAATATAGCAGGAAATAGGGGTGCGCGTTCGGTCAGTTCAGTTGGTTTTGAGGTAAAAATGTTTAAACCGAACCAAAATAATTTCGGTCAATTCAGTCGGTAACCGATTTACTGGACTTAAAGGATATCTTACTGTTCAAATGATTAACTCACCCAAAGAAAAACCTAAATTTATGTTTGGAGGAATTTTATTTATCAAATTTTATGTTTACAACAAAATTTTGCTTAACTTTAGCAAATGTTTATGAATTTTATCACTAAACCAATTATTTAAAGTATGACAATAACATAAAATTAGATAATACGGTAAAAGTTTTGTTAATTCGGTTAAACCGATAACCAAAAAAAATTATTTTACAAACCGATTTTGTTTCAAAACCGAACCGACCAAAATAAACTGGTTCGGTAGGTTAATTTGGTTCTAACCGAATATTGCTCACCCTTGGCAGGAAAAGACGTTTGGAATATAGACATATTTGTATGTATTCCGAAGAGACATGTTATAGTTGATGGATGTTATTAAATGCGCATGGGTATTTATGGATGAAATTGGTTGCATTGCATGCATTAGGGCATTGAATCCCTTAGGCATACACATTCATGCATTGTGCATATTACTTACTGATTTTGGTCGTTATCTAAAAAATATTTTTTCATGTGTAGATGCTGCATTTGGATGTTTGGCTGAGCATACATGTAGAATTATCTGCTTATTTTAAGACTAACAAATATTTAGATACATGGCATAAACATACTTGAATAAATTGATGGTGAACTAGATCAACACGCCTCTTTTGCACTAATTTAGGATCATTCACATTCCACGTTGCATTATCACATAAGTGCATTAGAATAATTAAGTGTTATGACAACCACGGATGTTGGATGAGTAAATGGATGTAGACATAGTTGCTGGTTGTTATTCACATTTTTCTTTTGTTGAGATTTCGGGGACAAAATCCCTTAGGGTAGGAGAATGTAACACCCCAGACCTTGCCAAAAAATATTATAATATAACTAAAAGATAAATAGGACATAAAAGGTCAATTTTCATAAATGCTCAAATTTGACCATGCGACTTGCACCATTGTATCCTTAGCAATTTTCTGGACAATTTTCGTATGTAACCTGTTGAAATCCAAGCTAAAATAAAAGTATTAAAGATTTAAACATTAAATAAATCAAATGAGGAATAAAAAATAAGAAATGAAGAGCCTATGTCGATTTGAGATGGGCCTAAGTCGATCAAAGGCGGTCGAACTGACCCGATTTGTTTTTAATCGAAGGGTCATGATTTCTAGATCACGTTCTTTGAATGTACATGACTGACTTATGCAAATTATGGTGTCTTAAATAGTCAGAGATCAGCCCGGGTTCTGATCTAACCGTGTTCAATGAGGAAGTTGCTACATAAATTCAATGCCTAGGTTAGCTTGAAGCCTTGTTCCACTCTATTGCGGCTAATTCTGCTGAATTCAATCTTGGGACTCTAATTTCCTAAATCAATATCTAATCCATAATTCTACTTGAAATCTAAATTATAAATTTAAAGTAATGGAGATCAGAAGATATCTAAGCGGGATTTCAAGAAGAAGATTTGTGGTGTTTGAGACAAACCATGAGGTAGGACTAAGGTAGGTGGGCATAGATTTAGCAAATTAATTAAAATAAATTTACTCTAATTTATATCCTACTAGATTAGATAGTAAATTCTGGATTTGATTTGTTAAATTTAAATTATGAAAAAATGGATCTTTAATTCTAATTTGTATTGACATATGCAAGTTGTGAATCCCCAAATCATATGTTAAAATTTGATCTAATGCTAATGAACTATGAATTGGGATAACAAAGTGATTAGATCTTGTATCATAAAAAATTAATGATTAAACAGTGAAATGATAAGATCTAATGATGTAGAAACATGATGATTAGGTTATGTAATGATTAAATTTCATTTTTGATGAAATGCAAGGACTAATTGCGTAATGAATGACTATAATAACTTTTAGAAAGTAGAAGGAAATAAATGAAATTTGAGTTATAAATCTTGTAAAAATGAAAATGTCTGGTTTACAAGTAATAAACCTAAGACTTGGACAAGTCAACCATCGCAATTTATTTCGAATTAGTGTTTGAGGGCCTTATGCCAAAGGATGTAGTAACTCTATGTTCCTTTAAGAGGCTTGATTGGCATAAACATTTTAACTTGTTTAGTCCGAGACGAAGACCTTGTTCGCATTTTTTATGTCATAGATTAAGATGCGTAGGGCCGTTTTGGCAGGGCTGTTATGGAGAAACGTGCGTACGGGGATCTGCTACCTATCGTTGGTCGAGTTAATAAGATCAGAAAGGTTTCTGATCTTGGATATTCCAATGGTTCTGCATGGATAAGATGTATTGTCAGTCATAAAATTCCAAGAGCTAACGTTGCCTAGTACAAGCAAGAGTTAAGGCTATCACTCTCGGGATTACGTAAGAGGAATCTTGCTACTAGAATCGAGGGCATGAGCATGAATATGTGTGATATAACGAGTCACTATGTGAGTTTGCATATGTGTTTTCCCTCTCTAGATCTTGTGTGAGTTAAGTTGGTACAAGAGATTCTCAAAAACAAGATGGTTGTTTGGTAATGTTCAATTTTTGGATATTCATATCGTTAGTCTGATGGTTTGTAGACATTTAAAGGTTAGAATGTTGACCATTGATATGTTCCTTGGTTACGTGACCTTAAGTGCACGGACATTGTAGGAATAATCTATGTCACTTAGAGTTAATTTCAAGTTAGTTAAATTTAATTTCCTTATTAGTCTTGTTCTCATTCACTAGACAAATGTTTGACTCATTCCATTTTTTTTCCTACCGGAGGTGGAAATAGTAGTCGTTGATTGTATGTTGCTTCTTTCAAGCTATTATGCCTGGATTATACTCATATTCTATCGGTTACCATGCATTTCGTATCAGTACATCTGCTCTTTCTGTACTTTTCTTATAAGGGGTTATTTTAATGATACTCTGATATTTTGATATGTACTAATGGTTTCTGACTATAGTATAATATTTTAAGACTTGGTTATTTTGATGTTTTGTGACTTATTTTACTACTCTTTTGAGATTATTCATATATCTGTTATTCTGTACCCATTCTGATGACACTCAGATTAGATAGATTTTCCCATTCTGACTTCTTACTCTCTATGGTACTACTTTTTACCTTAAGTCGATAATCCTTTTTTTTGGTGTATCAGATTTTGGACATGTCAAGAGAAGAAGACTGTCAGGACTCATATGTAGATTAAGTCAACTAGTCTAATATATTTATAAATGGATATATATATATATATATATCTGTGTGTGTGTGTAAGCAAGTATGTATTTATGTATATATACATGTATGTGTATATATGAATCTCTGTGTGTGTCTGTATATACATGTGTATTTGTTTGTGTCTGTGTATAAACACATACATAAGGGGTGTATGTATGAATTCATATAAATGAACTCCGTGTGTGTATATATGAAGTTATATATATATATATATATATATGTATGTATAAATCTTTTAAAGGATAGGCTTGTTTCTTTTTGTGTTTTAAAACAAGTAGAAGTTTGAAGTTAAAAGTACATATATTAAATTGAATAAAATATGTGACAACCCAAACCTCTGTGCCACGGAAGCAAGGATAATCATTGGAATATAACACATTGATCACATCAGCAAATTACAGATAATAGAATAATACATCAAATCATAGAATAATATACATCATCATAACAGCGGAATCATAAACGTCATCATCATCAGAGTTACACAGATACATGATACTACTTAGTACATAACAGGTTCCATCAGGTAGATAATAAGTCTATAGCATAATCAAATATAGCATACATAAGGTAATGTCTAGAAGTCCAAAATAAAAAATAAAAGATAGTCTTCGTCTTTAGCCAAAAGAGCACCCCATTCTATGGTGCATATCCAAAATAAAGCCTGTTTACTTGGCTGTCCATGTAAAAATAAGGGCACCCGAGTTTGCAAGTGAAAAACAAACTGCGAGTCAATCATGGGACTGGTATGAGAAATCTTACTTAACTTATTTAATATTTAGGCTAATCACAGGACCATGTCGCTAATGCGGAACGGGTTTACTCCATTGGATTGCCAATGCATGAAATAAAGTAAATCATTTAAACAACGCAATGCTTTTTAGAAAAATGAAGTCATTATAAGACTTTGGTCCCATCACATAATGCAACGCAAGCCGGAGGATAGAGTTTTACCTTATAATGGCCAAATATGCTTGTTATGTATAAAACAAAATCATTCGATATTATTATTAGTGCATATATGTTTCATAAAACAATTTGAACATATATGTATCAATCCTAGACGGCATAGCTACCATATACCATGTCGCCATATAGGTTTACAACTAAAACCAAAAACTCGTGTATTGGAAATTGGATTCCATCATGAGTCAAGGCAAGGGATGGTCTCGTTACCGATTCGGATCACCTCTAGCAAGATGACCCAGGACTCGGACACTAGCGAGCCCTTGGATCCTCCAAGACCGGTCCACACTTACTTTAGTGGATTGGTTATTCCCGAACACACGTTTCCCGGTCCTATCGGACCTATCTCTGAGCCATTAGAGACTTAATATCTGAGGCGCCTCGCATTCCATCATCCACATAAGTAAAAATGTCTAGGCTCCATACCATGACATCACTTCTAGTTAGAAAGAAACGTCATGCACACCTTGGATCCCTTATCCCATTTCTGACTCATACCGGGGTGTGAGGCTCGCGAACTAATGATATACACAAAGCTATGCTAATTAAAGATGTGCTTTGATCATCATCCATAAGACTCTATTTTTTAACAAAAGCGTTGTTCATTTGCATCTTAGCATGCCACATTGACAATCTACACCATGCGACTGAGTTCTATCGATATATAACCTCTAAGCTCGTACGTCTCAGAGAAGGGTGTTAAGCAAGAGAATAAATTTTCCGCCACCAAACAGATATATATTTAATAGAGATCAACCAACACAGAATGAAATCCAATGTCAGACACACATCTATTTACAAGTTCGTTCTGGGCCTGAAGAAAACTGGAGGCACTTTATTCCTTGTTCCATATGTCCAATATGGAAGAGAGGTCCTCGCATATCTGTACAATCAACAAGTACGTCCGGACCACTACCACTGTAACCTCATCAAGGGAGCTACCCATATCGAAGTTATCAGTAGTAATCCATTCGATGTGAAGATTACCGTTCTTGCACGATCTTCATTTCTTTGAATTTTAGTCATCGGTCAATTATTTGAAATGAGATTTAACTCGGCCTTTTCAAATAATTCTCGAATATATATAATTCAAATAGTTTAACTTCTTGGTTAAATTAGTTGACATTCTCAATTCAATTCATTTCTATAGTTTCATGTCAAATAAATCTAACCTTCAATATTTTATAAACCAAGTGAATTTGGTTTATTTCCATTCCAAATCATTTATAATATTTTATAATGATTTATCGCTATTTTTATTTATATAAAAATAGCCCATTTAATTCGAACGACGCTTCAGGTCATTACGCGGCCCGGGCGCTCTTTTTATTCAAATTTGGATTAAACATTTCTTATAATCTAACCGTTGGATCTTAACAAATTTAATATCATTGGAAAGATCTTTCTGAAGCAAATCCAAGGTTCCAGTTTTGGGAAAATCCGATGGTCGGATCTCCCGGTATACTCGTTTAAAATTACGAGTCGTAAACGCGAAATGCCGCTGCGCTATTCGTTTTATTTAAATTTATATTTTATATAAATTATATAATTCGTTCGACGACTTCTAAACCATTTAATTCTTCAATTATTTGGCTAACGCCTTTGCATTTCGTAAAATTTCGCCATAACCTTCTTTTTACGGGGAGGATCTGAAAAAATTATTGGGTCATATTATACAACCAATAAATTAATAAAAAGCATATACAACTTTTAGTGACCTATCTATGCCCAAGGGAGAGTGTAAAAATCATATCTCGTGCCTTGCCCAGTGTTAGAAATAAACAATCCATGTGCCGTATCTAAAATCTAGAGAGACGTGAATTATTGTCATCTCCAGACCTGTGTGGGGTTTTTATTAAATCCTGCCATGAGCACCGTTACATGTATTCCTTAATTAGGTCCATAATCAGTCTTCTATTCAACCTGTAATACAGTCATCGCCATACGAGCATCTCGCTCGTATAGTATTCCCAACCTCGTCATATAAGCTCCAAATGCTTATATGGAATATGATATGCTATCTTCATGCAGTATGCCTTATGGTGTAGCTCATAATTTATTTGTTGCTATCCTATGGTGTGGTTTATAATCTAAACAGAACAACCATCACAACACATCCAATTTCATTCACAGGAGTTTATATAATAATAAAATTGCGCAGCCCACTCATTAAGGTGTACCTATTTGTCGGGCACACAAATTAATTCTTTACTCAACAGCGAATCCATTTACCTGTTCAGCATGTGTATATATATGCATATCTAAGCTAAAAATAATATTTTTAGCGAACAAATATTTATTTCATTACATGACCATTTTATTCACTTCATATATATGTTAAAAATAATACTTTTAGCAAACAAATAATTATTTCAACACATGACTATTTTATTTACTTCATTAACATGGTAAAAATGATATTTTTAATGAACAAAAATATATTTCAACACACAGTTATTTTTAATACTTCATTAACATGGTAAAAATAATATTTTTACCAATCCAATGTTTACTTCAACACATGTCTATTTTATTACTTCATATACATGTTAAAAATAATATTTTTACCAATCCAATATTTATTTCAACACATGTTTATTTTATTACTTCAATTTCATGTTAAAAATAATATTTTTAACTTACAAATATTTATTTCAACACATGTCTATTTTTAACACTTCATATACATGTTAAAAATAATATTTTTACCAATCCAATATTTATTTCAACACATGACTATTTTATTTGACTGTTTCAGAAAATTTCGCCATTATAACGGCACGATATTAGAACCGGGAAAATAATATCTAGCATTATCCCTCTTCTGATACTGGCTCGCGCTATACATAACCATTTCATTCAATCAAATCAATCATATGGTTGTCAAACCCATTTTCAACCAAATTTTCCACAACGCAATCAATTTTGTTGCATTTCCAATTCATACAATGAATAACCAATTTTCATACATTGCATATACATTTTCTACAATGAATATTATATATATTATACAACGCATGTACAACGCATATGTATTTTACTACGCATATACAATGCATATATATTTTACTCCATTTTATTTTGAATCTAGAAATCTCACATTGGGTTCCACTCCTCCTTAATTGGTAGCTAGCCCTAAAATTCTTCCGGTCACTTCTAGAATGTAGAATACGCTGTCACGAGTCCAATGTCTCATGTTTCACTAAATTTCGACAATGTATGAGAAAGTTGTGTATTTTTGAAGGTTAATGACATTTTAAATCAATTAACAAAGTAATTAATTAAAAATAAACCTTCCTCTTCCTTCTAATTGTTTCAGGCCACGATCAACACTTTTGTTCGAAATTAGGGTTCAATTTTTCGAGCTACACAACCACTTTGGCGACGATCAGACTACGCCATGTGGAAGAGATTCGAGAGCCGTGCCTGTGGTCCCCAATCACGTCAAACTCGGAAGCGGTTGGTGGCTGGAATTCGCCTGGGAACGGCGGTGGTTTGAGAAGGTGATTCGAGAAAAATACACACTTCTTGATGCCAATACATGTATGGATTTGAAGAGGGCGGAGAATACTACAAAATTGCCTCAAAAATTTCTCGAATTCATTGTGTAGATCAAAAGTTATCGAGGAGAGAAGTTTCGAATCATTTATCGCGTTCGATTTTCAGAGCTGGAGGTTTTCACGATAAATGAAATTAGGGTTTGTGAATTTTAATTGGCCCACATATATATATATATATATTTAATTTATTAAATTCTTTTAATTCGAAAAATGTTAGTTTCCACATCCGAACTCTAAATCAGACCCAACGACTATCGCCCCTAGCTAAATACCCCCATTTCGGATACAATGGAATATGTTTCGTAAGCCAATTCGATAGTTTCAGTCAGTTTTTCTCAAAATTAAAATATAACATTCAATATTGAATTTTGAACATACATTTTAATTTACCGGGGCCACATATTGACTCCAAAAATTCTGCAAATTGGAATCCAGCTATGTTTTGATGATACGGTCCTAACAAAATTAATTTCATCGAATTTGGAGACCATTAGAAAAATGGTCTTTTTACTGGTTGATCCAATTCAACTGAAATTACCAAACACGTTTTAATTTACCACACTCACATATTAATTCCAAATTTATGGAATTTTAAACCTAGCAATAATTTGACATTCTAGCTCCAACAAAAGTGATTTCATCGAAAATGGAGGTCCATTGCAAAATGGCTATTTTTAAGGGTTATATTCTAATTTAAAAATCGAATTTTTAAATCATGACATAATTTCTAATAAAATTACCTTAAAAATAATTTTTAAACTGGTTTTGAATTTCAGGATTGTTACATTCTCCCCTACTTAAAACTTTTCGCCCCCGAAAAGGCAACAATAGTAGAGTAGGAAACAAATCCGTAATAGAATATATTGTAAATGTACCTTTCACCAGATCTAATCAGAGATGTCCACTCTACACTTGGGATAAGCTTGCTTGATGCTATCTTCTGTTTCCCATGAACAGTCTCTAGGATCTCCACTGCACTTTGACTAAATGCACCCTCTTGTTTATGAGAACTTTGGTTTCTTTGCCAATAATTTTCATAGGCTCTCTTCTCACTGCTAAGCTCGGAGTAATATCCAAATCTTGTTGCGAAGCTTCTTCCATGACTAAATCTGGATCATGCACATGTTTATGAAGTTGACAAACGTGAAACACATCATGTACTCCGGGCAACCAGTCTGACAATTGAACCCTGTGAGCAAGAGTTCTTATCCTCTCTAGTATAGGAAACCGACCAATAAATCTAGGTGCCAACTTCCCTGTCTTCTCGAATCGGACCACTCCTCTCATCGGAGAAACTCTTAAATATACATAATCACTAACATAAAGGACAGATCTTTTCTTCTTGAATCTGCATAACTCTTTTGTCTGCTTTGAGCTGCTTGTAGTCGCTTCTTAATGAAATCCACTTTATCTGAAGCTTCTCAATCATGTCTGGACCCAATACCAGTCGATTTCCAGGTTCTACCCAACATGCAGGAGATCTACATGGTCTACCGTACAATGCTTCAAATGGTGACATTTTCAAGCTCGCTTGATAGATGTTATTATATGAGAACTCAGCCAAATGTAGGTAATCTTCACAAGATCCTCCAAAATCAAGAATACAAGAATGCAACAAATCTTCTAATATACGATTCACCTTCTCAGTTTGGCCGTCTGTCTGAGGATGATATGTGGTGCTAAGATTCAGCTTTGTTCCCAATTCTGCCTGGAATTCCTCCCAGAACTTACCAGAGAAAATCAGATCTCTATCACTGACAATACTGATGGGCACTCCATGCAATCTAACGATTTCTTTAAAATATATCTACGCCAGACTCTGAGCTGTTCTATTTGATTTCACAGGAATAAAATGGGCGGTCTTCGTCAAACGATCTACGATCACCCATATACTGTCATTGCCTTTCTTGGTTCTAGGCAAACCATCAATGAAATCCATGGAAATTTGATCCCACTTCCAATCCGGAACCTCAAATGGTTGCAACAATCCTGCGAGTTTCTGCTGATCATTCTTGACCTGTTGGTAAGTAGATCACCTGCTAACATATATGGAAATGTCTCTTTTCATAGATCTCCACTAGAATGTGCGCTTGAGATCATGATATATCTTACTCACCCCTGGATGGATACTAAGCTTGGATTTATGACATTCATCCATCAATTCTCTTCTGGGCTCAGGAATATTCGGAACACAAATTCAGCCTAATAACCTCAAAACTCCCTTGCTATCAATCTGGAAACTCGAGGGTTCGCCTTCCTGAACGCTTTTACTAATCCTCTGAATAAATTCATCATCTTTCTGAAGAACAGAGATCTTATCAATCAATGAAGGCGTAATAATGAGATTAGCGATGATTGCATTCTTTCTGCTAAGCGCATCTGCTACAACATTGGCCTTCCCTGGAGTATATAAAATATCTAGATCATATGCTGCAAGAATTCTAACCAATGTTGTTGTCTCAAATTCAAGTCTTTCTAGGTGAACAAATACTTCAATGACTTATGATATGTATATAATTCGAACTTCTCACCCAAAAGATAGTTCCTCCATATTTTCGTAGCAAACACGACGACTAAAAACTCAAGATCATGAGTAACATATCTCTTCTCATGCGGCTTCAGCTGACGGCTAACATAAGCAACTACTTGGTCTCTTTGCATTAATACTGCACCTACTCCTTCAAGAGAAGCATTTGTATAGACTGTCAAATCTTGATTTCCATCAATAATAGTCAACACTGGAGCAGTAGTTAACCTTAATTTCCGTTTTTGGAAAGCTGTCTCACAATCGGTCGTCTAATTAAACCTTGCATGCTTCTTGGTAAGCTTCGTTAATGGACTAGATTGATTCGAAAAATCTTTAATGAATTTCCAATAATAGCCACCCAATACAAGAAAGCTTCCGACTTCTGTGGGCATGCTAGGCTGCTTCCAATCTCTGAAGGCTGTGATCTTGCATGGATCCACTGAAATTCCTTCCTTCGATGCCACATGACCGAGGAACTTCACTTTGTCTTGCCATAATATGCATTTAGAAAATTTGGCCTTTAATACGTTCTTTCTCAGAATTTCCAAAACCTTTTCCAAATGCTTCGCATGCTCGGCAGTTGACTTAGAGAATATTAATATGTCATTAATGAAAACTAGCACAAATTTATTCAAGACATCGCGAAATACTCTGTTCATTAAATCGATAAAGTAAGAAGGAGCGTTACATATGCCGAATGACATTACTAACCACTCATAAAATAAGTCTGAACCTCTGAAAGCTGTCAAAGGAACACATTCTTCGGCAATTCACAGTTAATGGAAACCTGTAGTTAGGTCCATTCTCGAAAACACTTAAGCTCCATTCAAGCGATCTAATAAATCATCAATACGTAGTAAGGGATATTTATTCTTCAATGTCTGCTTATTTAAATCCCAGTAATCCACGCATAATCTGAGAGTACCTTCTAACTTAGGAACAAATACCATAGCTGCTCCCTAACACAAGAAACTAGGCCTGATCAGACCTTTCCATAGCAACTGTCGATTTTGATCGCCTAATTCTTTTTTCTCTTTCAATGTCATTCTTCGAATAGCATGCACAACTGGTCTTGCATTCAGAATTAAATCGATTCTGAAGTCAATTTCTCTTCGCTAAGGTAAGCTATCAACTTCTTCAAACACATCCCTATAATCTCTAACAACAGGAATATTCTTGATAAAAGTAAGAAAAACTTCAAGAGCAGACCAAAATTCTTTTCTATCTGAATTTGAGTCCTGGCACAGTATAATAATATTCCCAAGCTTCGTTTTAACCTTAGCAATTCTTTCGGCACATTTAACTTTGGCCTTATATATTGTTAACCAATCCAGCCCAAGAATAATATCGAACTCAGAAAAATTCATGACAATCAAATCGAAAGGAAACCGATTAAAAAATAGGAGACGAGCACTTTACAATGTTACCCGAGAATATGAGAACCTCCTATTGGATAATGAAAACTAATCGATTCTTTAAGATTTCTCAATTTTAACTTTAACTTTTAACCGTGTTACTTGAAATAAAACTTTGTGATGCACCCGTATCAAATAATACTGTAACAGGAATATTTTTAATAGTAAGGGTGCCTCCCAAAACATCTGGTTTACCTGCTCCTCTAGAAGAAGCTGGCGCATTCGCCCCATCATAAACATGAGCCACTTCGTACTTTTTCAGCAATGGACAATCCTTGATAAGATGCCCCGTCTTGTGGAAATTGTAGCACTCTCTAGTATCACGAGGATTCTGACTAGACCTTGATTCATTTTTCTTTGGCTTCTTTGGAGATGGGCACCTATTAGCCCAATGTCCATACTGATCATAATTATAACACTTAGTCTTTGCTTGTTTATTCTCTTGAGGCTTAGCTGCTTCAGTGTTGCTCGCTTCGGGCTTTTTACCAAAATACTTCATATTGTTACTAGCTTGGCCATTTTGGCGGTCTTCTTGAAAATTCTTCTTGTAGATACCCTCATACCTACAAGCCATTTTAACTACCTTGGTAAATGGAAGCTCGATGTGTGCAGTCACTCGACTATGGTACCTTCGGAGAAGACCCTCTATGAATCACTTGTTCTTTTGAAGCGGTTCTTGAATTATTTCGGGTGCATTGGGAAAGAGTTCTTAAAATTTATTCACATATTCACGAATGGTTCTATCCCCTTGCTAGAGATTAGCAAACTCATCGTGCAAGCGTTCGACTTATTGTCGAGGGACAAACCTTTCATTAAAGATTTCTTTGAACTTGGCCCATGTCATTTCAACTTCAAGGTTGCCAATAGTTATTGCATCCCACTGTGTCAAAGCCTCATTCTTATGTAGCCAAGATGCCATGAACCACTTCCTGTGATCGGCTAACTCTAGGCCCGCGAAGATCCATTTGCACAACCTTAACCAAGCTTGAGCCTCGGTTACTGTTCCACTGCCAGTGAATGGCACGCCACCCAAATTCTTGTACTTATTAGCCACCTTATCTAGATCAAACACTGGTGGTGGGGGTTGTTGTGGCATTGCAACTTCAATGTTAGCCTCTGTATTGGCTTCTTCAAGATTGGGCTGATTTGGAGCAACGGGGATCTCACCCCTTCCTTGGCTCCTGCCTCTCCTACCTTTTCCTCTTCCACTCATTTTCTATTAGCACTGCAAATTTTAAGAAAAGAGTCAGTCCCACAGAAAAGATATCTTATGAAATGGTAAAAGCATAATTAATGATGTAATGATCAGGTTATAATGCTATTCTGCTGCACTCATTCTAGGATTTTACTAATCCTATCTCTAATGAGGTACTCTTCCTAGAATACTGCTGATTCTATTTCTGATGAGTCGTTTAATTTGTTTAATTCCAGAACTAAGGTTAACCAAAGCTCTGATACCACGTTTGTGACAAGCCAAACACCCGTGCCACGGAAGAAAGGATAATCATTGGAATATAACACATTAATCACATCAGCAGATTACATATAATAGCATAATACTGAAATCATGGAATAATATACATCATCATAACAGCGGAATCATAAACGTCATCATCATCAGATTTACACAGATACTACTTAGTATGTAAAAGGTTCCATCAGGTAGATAATAAATCTATAACATAATCAAATACAACATACATAAGGTAATGTCTAGAAGTCCAAAATAAACGATAAAAAGATAGTCTTCGTCTTCAGCCAAAAGAGCACCCCATGCTATGATGCATATCCAAAATAAAGCCTGCTACCTATTTACTTGGTTGCCCGTGTAAAAATAAGGGCACCTGAGTTTGCAAGTGAAAAACAAACTACGAGTCAGTCATGGGACTGGTATGAGAAATCTTACTTAACTTATTTAATAATAAGGATAATCACAGGACCACGTCGCTAACGCAGAACGGGATTACTGCATTGGACTGCGAGTGCATGAAATAAAGTAAATTATTTAAACAACGCAATGCTTTTTATAAAAATGTAGCCATTATAAGACTCAGGTCCCATCACACAATGCAACGCAAGCCGAAGGATAGAGTTTTACCTTATAATGGCCAAATATGCTTGATACGTATAAAACAAAATCATTTGATATTATTATTAGTGCATATATGTTTCATAAAAAAAATTCAACATAAATGTATCAATCCTAGACGGCATAACTACCATATACTATGTCGCCATATAGGTTTACAACTAAAACCGAAAAGTCATGTATTGGAAATTGGATTCCATCATGAGTCAAGGCAAGTGACGGTCTCCTTACCGATTCAGATCACCTCTAGCAAGATGACCCAGGACTCGGACGCTGGCGTGCCCTTGGATCCTCCAAGGCCGGTCCATACTTACTTTAGTGGACTGGTTAATCCTGAACACACGTTTCCCGGTCCTATTGGACCTATCTTTGTGCGATTAGAGACTCAATATTCGAGGCGCCTCGCATTCCATCATCCATATAAGTAAAAATATTTGGGCTCCGTACCATGACATCACTTCTAGCTAGAAAGAAACGCCATGCACACCTTGGGTCCCTTATCCCGTTTCTGACTCATACCGGGGTGTGAGGCTCGCGAATTAACGCTATACACAAAGTTATGCTAATTAAAGCGGTGCTTTGATCATCATCCACAAGACTTTGCTTTTCAACAAAAGCCTTGTTCATTTGCATCTTAACATGCCACATTGACAATCCACAGCATGCGACTGATGTCTATCGATATATAACCTCTAAGCTCGTATGTCTCAGAGAAGTGTGTTAAGAAAGAGAATAAATTCTCCGCCACCAAACAGATATATATTTAATAGAGATCAACCAACACAGAATGAAATCCAATGTCAGACACACATCCATTTACAAGTTCGTTCTGGGTCTGAACGAAACCGGAGGCACCTTATTCCTCGTTCCATATGTCCAATATGGAAGAGAGGTCCTCGCATATCCGGACAATCAACAAGTACGTCCGGACCACTACCACTTTAACCTCATCAAGGGAGCTACCCATATCGAAGGCATCAGTAGTAATCCATTCGATGTGAAGATTACCGGTCTTGCACCATCTTCATTTTCTTTGACTTTTAGTCGCTGTTCAATTATTTGAAATGAGATTTAACTCGGCCTTTTCAAATAATTTTTGAATATATATAATTCAAATAGTTTCTCTTCTTGGTTAAATTGGTTGACATTCTCAATTCAATTTGTTTCTATAGTTTCATGTCAAATAACTCTAATCGTCAATATTTTATAAACCAAGTGAATTTGGTTTATTTCCATTCCAAATCGTTTATGATATTTTAAAATGATTTATCGCTATTTTTATTTACGTAAAAATAGCCCATTTAATTCGAACGACGCTTCAGGTCATTACGCTGTCGTGACACTGTTTTTATTCAGATTTGAGTTAAACATTTCTCAAAATCTAACCATTGGATCTTAACAAATTTAATATCGTTGGAAAGTTCTTTCCGAGTCAAATCCAAAGGTTCCAGTTTCGGGAAAATCCGATGGTCGGTTCTCCTGGTATAATCAATTAAAATTATGAGTCGAAAACGCGAACTGCCACTGCGCGATTCATTTTATTTTAATTTATATTTTATACAAATTATATAATTTGTTCGACGACTTCCAAACCATTTTATTCTTCAATTATTTGGCTAACGCCTTTAAATTTCGGAAAATTTCGCCATAATCTCCTTTGTACGGGAAGGGTCTAAAAAATTATTAGGCCGTATTAGGTACCCAATAAATTAGTAAAAAGCATACACAATTTTTAGTGACCTATCTATGCCCAAGGGAGAGTGTAAAAATCATACCTCATGCCTTGCCCAGTGTTGAAAATAAATTATCCATGTATTGTATCTAAAATCAAGAGAGACGTGAATTATTGTCATCTCCAAACCCTTGTGGGGTTTTTATTAAATCCTGCCATGAGCACCGTTACATTTATTCCTTAATTTGGTCCATAATCAGTCATCTGTTCGACCTATAATACAGTCATCGCCATACGAGCATCTCACACGTATGGTAATCCCAACCTCGTCGTATAAGCTCCAAATGCTTATATGGAATATGATATGATATGCTATCTTCATGCAGTATGCCATGTGGTGTAGTTCATAATTTATTTGTTGCTATCCTATGGCGTGGTTTATAATCTCACACAGAACAACCATCACAACGCATCCAATTTCATTCACATGAGTTGATATAATAATAAAATTGCGCAGTCAACTCATTAAGGTGTACCTATTTGTCGGGCACGCAAATTAATTCTTTACTCAACAGTGAATCCATTTACATGTTTAGCATGTATATATTCATATCTAAGCTAAAATAATATTTTTAGCAAACAAATATTTATTTCATTACATGACCATTTTATTCACTTCATATATATGTTAAAAACAAAAAATTTAGCCAACAAATATTTATTTCAACACATGACTATTTTATTTTCTTCATTAACATTGTAAAAATGATATTTTTAATGAACAAAAATATATTTCAACATATGGTTATTTTTAATACTTCATTAACATGGTAAAAATGATATTTTTACCAATCCAATATTTATTTCAACACATGTCTATTTTATTACTTCATATATATGTTAAAAATAATATTTTTACCAATCCAATATTTATTCCAACACATGTCTATTTTATTACTTCAATTTCATGTTAAAAATAATTTTTTTAACTTACAAATATTTATTTCAACACATGTCTGTTTTTAACAATTCATATACATGTTAAAAATAACATTTTTACCAATCCAATATTTATTTCAACACATGACTATTTTTACTTGACTATTTCAGAAAATTTCCATTATAACGGCGCGATATTAGAACTAGGAAAATAATGTCTAGCATTATCCCTCTTCTGATACTGGCTCGCGCCATACATAACTATTTCATTCAATCAAATCAATCATAGGGTTGCCAGATCCATATTCAACCAAATTTTCCAAAACACAATCAATTTTGTTGCATTTCCAATTTATACAACTCATAACCAATTTTTATACATCGCATATACATTTTCTACAACGCATATATATAGTATACATTGCATGTACAACGCATATATATTTTATTACGCATATACAACGCGTATATATTTTACTACATTTTATTTTGAATTTAGAAATCTCACATTGGGTTCCGCTCGTTAATTGGTAGCTAGCTCTAAAATTCCTCCACTCACTTCTAGAATGTAGAATACTTTGTCACAAGTCCAATATCTCCTATTACACTGGATTTCGACACCGTATGAGAAAGTTGTTTATTTTTGAAGGTTAATGATGTTAACCGGCCTTTTGGTCCGGTTACCAAAAGTACTCAAGACACGCTCGACTCAACTCATCGCGTGAAGCCGGGGCCAAGGGCGAAACTCAGGAAATCCGGGAGGAAGACCCAAGGGGATCGCGCCAACGAAACATCGTCCACATCCCCTCTAAATAAACTTCGCACCCTGCCAAGGTGCAAAATTTCGTACCTCCTAGGTATGAAATTTCGTACTTAGAATGGTGCAAAATTTCGTACCTCCTACGTACGAAATTTTGTACCATGAAGGTGCAAAATTTCGTACCTTGAAGGTACGAAATTTCATACCTTGAAGGTACGAAATTTCGTACCTGGCAAGTACGAAATTTTGTACCTAGTTTCGTACCTCCACCAGGTACGAATTTTCCGTGGCCGACAGCTGGAGGCGCGAATTTCCTGAACATGGTCCTCATTTCTACCTACTCCTACCTAGCCCTTACCTAACCACTTCCTATAAATACCCCACTCCTCACACTTCAAAAGAGGGAGATTCTTCGGCTTTAAGACCCCCATAATGCTTCATTAATGGCATATCCTCTTTGAGGAAGGAGAAGGGCAAACTTTTCCATTTTACTATTTCTTGCAAATATGACTATTTTGTGTAATAGTCAACAAATGTAATGAGAGGATCTCAACCTTGTAATCTTTCAAGTGATCAATAAAATTCCTACAACTCTTCAAAGTGGACGTAGGCCCTCACTGAGGCCGAACCACTATAAATCTCTTATGTTATTTACTGTTTATGTTCTATAATATGTTCTTGTCTATGCGACCATATTTATAATTCCTAGTAATTAGGAATCTTTGGTGTTTGCGACATTTTTGGTTGTCAACATTTGTTTCTTTCACTGAGAAAACTTGGATATTGCATCTTCCTCACACCTTACCATCTCGACTTCGACGAGCTTAAGGTTCCTTGCCTAACCTGTCGTCGAGTCCGCTTACGATGGTAAAAAAGTCAAAGAACGCAATGATTAGCTCCTCAGCCACTGCCGAGGCCGATACATCTCATCCACCTCCACCGGCAGACATCCCGGCCACTAATGAAAATGAAACTCCAATTGCGGAACCCGAAGCGCCCGTAACCCAAGCGCAAATCTGCACGCTTAATGAAAGGTACGAGATGTCGAGCTTAACCAAGCGCTAAGGAATAACATCGACCTTATGCGACAACTCCAAGAAAGTCAGCGCGTCGTCGCTCGACTACAGTTAGCTCGGAACAATGCCCGACCTCGACCACCAACATCGGAAACTTCCTCTTCCGCTTCAAGGGGCCCACACCAATGAAGAAGGTTTAGCCTCATCAACAACATCGCCGTCCGAACAAACGCCCTCGATAACGACAATGGGTATGCCAACGGCAACGACAAAGGAGACCGTACCACTGTCACCTATAGCGGGGGCACCCAATATCGGGACTGCTCTCGCTTAGTCATCAATGACGGACCCGCTCCTACTAATCAACCTCCTCTTCGACAAGACCCAACGGCCTCCCGCCGAAACAACGAACCAACTATTATGGCGGCCCGAACCTATCCGGAACAGGATCCGCGCGCCCCCACTCCACATCCTCATGCAAACGCGGATCCCGTTATGGATGTCGAGGACATGGAAGAAAATAGTCCGGACATCCACCGTAGAAGACGTCCTCGCACCCGAACTCAGGAACCTCGCCAGAACCCATAGGTCCCAATGGCAGACCCTCATCCTACCTACCTTCCCGACATGGTACGAAGGATAATGAGGGAAATACGAGGAAATGTGCATGATTCATGGGAAGCACACATCAGGCGCAACCCCTTCACTTGAAGGGTTAACGAAGCTGAATGGCCGCGACGTTTCAGCATGCCATGGATGCCACTTTACGACGGCACCACGGATCCTTGTGCTTTCTTAAACCGTTATGAATGGCAAATGGACTCAAGCCGTGGCAACGATCCAGTCAAGTGCAAATGCTTTCCAGTCTTCCTTCCAGGAACCGCCCTATTGTGGTTTTCTCGCCTTCCGCTCAACTCCATCAACAACTTCGGCCAATTAGCGATGCAATTAGTCAAGCAATTCTGAATGCATATCCCGAGTCCGAAGAACGCCCATACCCTCTCCAACTTATACCAAGGTCCCGCAGAGTCGCTCAAAAGCTGCCTTTCTAGGTTCAATATTGCCCTAGCCGAGGTCGAGGACCCGGATCCGCACACCATCCTCTTTCAACTAGCCAAGGGCGTCCTTCCAAATTCTGAATTTGGGGCATGGATTGACCGAAAACAACCAAAGAGCCTCGAAGCTTTCTATGAGAAAGCGGGGCAGTTCCTATGCCAAGAAGAAGTGAGACGGAACCGCGTCTCCAAAACCAGCCATCCCAACATCGCTCGAGTGGACACCGCTAATAACCGTCGAAATGGGCGAGAAGTAGGAGGCCCCTCTAATCCAAACGTGAGGGCAGGATCCCTCAGGCAAAGACCAAACACCGGGGGGCAAGGTGGCCGGGGCAACAATTTGGTACAAACCGAACGATGGAAGCCTGGCCCCTACCAATCTTATGAGACATAGACTTCGTTGAACGAAGACCCGGAAACTATCTACCTAGAGACATGTAACACTTTGCCCTATAAGAAACCTTGCGTCAGGGAGTCAACCGATGCCGAGAAGAACTCGGGGAGATATTGCCGATATCATGATACGTATGGGCATAACACAAATGAATGCTGCCAGCTAAGGGATGCAATCGAAAAGCTTATCCGAGAAAAGTGGCTCGAAAAGTATATTCAAGAGCCCTTTCCCCCCGAAACCAATCCATAGCCTCCAGTACTAACTCCTCAAACGGCCGCCAAGGCAGCCCTAGGACCATCCAACGCAAGGCGGGGAATTGTGATCAATACAATATACGGTCAGCCAAGCCCTACACATGACAGCCTTCAGAAGATGGAGGAAAACGTGGGCTCCATTAAGCATGCACCCTACGAGGCTTGCTCTGATCCCGACGATTCTATTCCGGCCAAGCTCCGGAAAACCATGGAGGACGACATCAGCTTCAATGGGAGGGAGTCCATGGGAATTGAAATCCCAACCACCGATCCTTTGGTTATCACTACCCAAATTGGCGCTGCAACTTTTCGAACGATATTGATGGATTCACGGAGCTCGGTCAACATTATTTTCAAAGCCGCCTATGACCAAATGAAGTTAGAGGAAAGAGATCTCAAACCGTGCCGCTCCACGATCCATGGCTTTAGTGGGGCATCTAGTTGTCCGGTTGGAGTCATCGACCTACCTGTCGAACTCGGTACGGGGGACAGGAGCCGAGTCTGCATCCTCACCTTCATGGTTATCGACATCAACTCGCCGTATAACGCCTTTCTTGGGCGTCCATTCCTCATAGAATTCCGCATCTGCCTATCGCCATGGTCCCTCCTTATGAAATTTCCAACAGAAAACGGGATCGGAATAGTCAGAGGCGATCAAGTCAATGCTAGGGAATGTTATGCAACGGAATGGAAGAACTCGCGCAACAAGGACAAGGGCAATGCAGCACCCACAGCCTTTTGCGCCAAGACCGCCTCCGCATAGCAACCAGCGGCATCTGGGCCATGTCTCAGACGCCACTCCCGTCTTTCCGATGACCTCGATCCAAGGAAAGACGAAGAGCTTGAGTGCGAGAGACCTACTCCAGTCGTACCTACAATAGACGTACCCATCAGTCTCGGCGATCCATCACGAGTATTAAAGATAGGATCGCACCTTCACCCAGGAGTCAAAGATGACCTCGTGGATTTCCTGAAAGCTAATCTGGAAGTATTCACGTGGACTCATTCGGATATGAAAGGCATAGATCCGGCGATCGCCTGCCACTCTTTAAGCATAGACCTTATAATGCCTCCAATCAAACAAAAGCGCCGCTTCTTAGGACCCGACAGATCCAAGGCACTCGAAGAGGAGGTAGATCGCCTTCTAAATAACAACTTCATCCGTGAAGCCGACTACCCCGAATGGGTTTCCAGTCCGGTCCTAGTCAAGAAGGCCAATGGAAAATGGCGAACGTGTATCGACTTCTCAGATTTAAACAAGGCATGTCCCAAGGACAACTTCCTGCTCCCAAAGATCGATCGACTAGTCGACTGAACCGCAGGATACCAATTGCTATCTTTCATGGATGCCTACTCCGGTTACAACCAGATTCCGATGAATCTCCGCGACCAGGACCAAACCTCCTTCATAACTGATCATGGACTTTTTTGCTACCGAGTCATGCTTTTCGGCCTCAAGAATGCCGATGCCACCTATCAGCGGATGGTGAATCGCCTCTTCAAAAATCCAATTGGGAAATCCATGGAGGTGTACGTGGACGATATGCTAGTCAAATCAAAACTGTCTAGAGACCACGTCCACGTCCTTTCCGAAATGTTCGACGTCCTCCGCCAATATGACATGAAACTTAACCCATTAAAATGTTCCTTTGGCATCGCCTTAGGAAAGTTTCTAGGTTTCATCGTCAACGCGCGGGGCATCGAAGCTAATCCCGAGAAAATCCAAGCCATTCGGGACATCCAAGTCCCTGAAAACATCAAGGATGTTTAAAGCTTAAATGGAAAGGTCGCCACTCTAAGTCAATTCATCTCAAAGGCCACCGACAAGTGCATTCCTTTCTTAGATTTACTTCGAAAGGGGAAGCGCAACTTCGAGTGGACCCCTGAGTTTGTTTCCGCATTCAAGGAACTCCTGGACCACTTAGAGCAACCACCCGTCTTGTCTAAGCCAGTAGACCATGAGGACTTATACGTTTACTTGGCTGTCTCTTCGCAGGCAATCAGCTCAGCACTAATACGACTTGAAGATCTTATTAACCGGCATGTCTACTACATCAGCAAGCAATTGACGGGGGCGGAAAAGAACTACCCAAAGCTCGAAAAGCTGGCATTTTGCTTAGTAATTTCCTCCCGGAAGCTCCGACCATATTTCCAGGCTCATCCTATAAAATTCTTCACCGACCAACCATTGCGCCCAGTCCAACAACGACCCGAGGCATCCGGTCGACTGCTAAAGTGGAGCATGGAACTAAGCCAGTTCGAGATAACATTCATCCGTCATCGAGCCATCCTCGGACAAGCGCTCGCCGACTTCATAGTAGATGTAGTGACCCGAAAATCCGGTCCAATTTGAGCTGACTAAATAACACAAGTCCAACCCCAAATTGGACTTGAAATTCAAGAAACTAATAGAAAGAAGATAGAGGGTGAGGATAGATAAGATAGAAACTTAGAATAGAAGAAGAAGAAGAACACAACCTCAGAGTAACACGAACCTCACAGCGGAACGAATAACATATAATAGATAACATAACTTTGAAATATAACAGTTATGTACACAATAGCACTTATCAGAGTGTTTTAAAATTTGGGAACTGGCGGCTCAAAACTTGATCTTATAGGGAGGACGGGATCATTGTGTGGATGAGAATTGAAGGACGTGGCTCCCTTATGTTCACACAATATTTTATTTTTATTTATTCTATTCATTTTAATCCGATCATTGCTTTCTAAAAATCCCAGCGACTACATACGATACCTAAAAATCACGAAACTAGACATGTTGCTAAAATTCGACATTACGGTCCCACCGAAACTGGTTTCGTCGAATTCCGACTCCGTATGCTCACACAGCGTATTTTTAACTGTCAAAATACTGACTGTTTTACACTCTAAAAATCCCCACGGTCACACACTGACCCTAAAAATCACGAAACTTGGAATCTATCAACTATTTGACATTGCGGATCCAACAAAACTGGTTTCGTCGAATTCCGACTTCGTTTGCAAAACCGACTATTTTTAAAGCTCTGAATGACCCATTTAAATATATAAATATATTTAAATATAATTAAATTAAATATAAATAAATTAATATTATCGTATATATTCACATATGATATCGTACAGCTCTAGTATATCATATCAGAATATGCAGTTTGATATTTTAGATTCCAGATTATCTCGATATTCAATTTATATCGAAAACCCTTTTATAACGTATATAAAGCGTCGCAAAATATAAAGGAATTCCACAGCGACTTTTCTGAAATTTGATTTGGACGTAAATCAAAATCTACATGACGAAATCCCAATTTTTCTCTTCGACTAGAAAGATATACTCCACCAGCTCCACACGTTTCTTATTTCACATAAATCCGGCTTAAAACGAATCATGTACATTCAGTTGAAGTTCGAATCGCCAATTTACGAACTTCAGCGCCATTTCGAGCTCGATTTTAATTATAATATAATTATACGTTCAAACTGTCGTCGATTCAATATAATCGTTATTATATTTCGAATCGAAACTCCACCAAATCTCGTATGCTATTCAATTCACACGATATTGTGAATTTCACTATTTCCGACTATTTCGACATTATAATATATTATTATATTATAATTATTTATTAAATATTCAATATTATTTAATTAAACAATCATTAACTTCTCTAAATCACCAATTATATAATTAAATAAATTAATTATATATCTCTAAAAATGCGGGTCATTACATTCTTCCCCACTTAAAATAATTTCGTCCTCGAAATTGCTAAGTTAGAGGACGACCCTATCCATTGGAATTTCCTAAGATTTGTTTACCCCTTATTTTTGGTTTTAACTGAACCAATTAATATCGACTAAAATATTTATTCATTCCAACTAACTAAAATTTTCAAAAATTCTAAAAAATTTCTAACACTTTAAACTTTCGAAAAATTTCGCCAGCACCTCCTTTGTACTGGTCAATAGCTCAAACTCCAACTCGCCTCTCTGGGCCTTCTTCAACCCAAAAGAAAATCAAAAAGCCAAGCGGCTTGCCAATTCGGCTCATAAATCTCATGCTTATATCAAATATAAACTTGTACCTTTTGTTGGGTATATCAACTTTATCCCTTTCACCTGCTGTCAATTCAGCATATACCAATGTATTTCCAATCAAACTCCAACCAAGTTATTCTTAACACAACCATTCGCTTATTCAAGCCGAATTCAATTTCAAATTCGAGTTTCAAATTCCAAACTCTTAACTTATCATTTCAAATCCAAATCCAGATTATCCGCTAATCAATTCCATTTTCATTTAACTTAGTCAAGGTTAAATTCTAATTTATTATTCACTTTCACCATTTAACTTCATAAGTTAAATTTAAATTTCAAATTTCAAATTCCTGGGTTCATTTCAAATTAATTTGAAATCACAATACCAATTCAAAACATTTGAATTTCTAAACACCTTGTTTTCTCAAAACAATTCAAATTAAAATCCTTGGTAGTAATCCACCACTTAGAACTCGAAAATCACACCGATGATACTGCGCAGTCATCATCGGGATTATTTTCCAGCGACCCAAGTGACTTCAATACTATATCATTTTCAAAACCATTACTGAATACTTCCATTTTGAAAACATTTCAAAATCTCCCAGGAACATAAAATTTCCTTATTTTAATTCCAAATCTGATTTAAATTCATATTTAATTCATCTTATTTCATATACTTTACTTATATGATTCGGATTGGTTATATATTACCATTTCACTTTATAATCTCATTCGATTATAATCACAACCTATATATGATAATATATCACATATCCATACTGTGTCGGTCCATCGTATTCAAGTATTTATTTACTACTACCGATACAGTGGATCAAACTGATCGACCAGAACTCATAAACAACTCAGCCAATGAATCTCCACAATATAAAACCATTTTTATATCAAATACAAATACGCACTCGTATATATACACTCAAACTCAATCTAGGGTGTTACTAACCCTATCTCTACCGAGTCACGCCACAGAGCCAAGTAATTCTTAACTTAAGCTCTGATACCAACTGTAGTGACCCGAAAATCCAGTCCAATTTGAGCTGACTAAATAACACAAGTCCAACCCCAAATTGGACTTGAAATTCAAGAAACTAATAGAAAGAAGATAGAGGGTGAGGATAGATAAGATAGAAACTTAGAATAGAAGAAGAAGAAGAACACAACCTCAGAGTAACACGAACCTCACAGCGGAACGAATAACATATAATAGATAACATAACTTTGAAATATAACAGTTATGTACACAATAGTACTTATCAGAGTACAACACTTACAACACAGCGGAAATAACTATAGCTATATGATCTTGAAGCCTCCTGCTCCACGCTCTTCCAGTATATCTGTAAATTCCTGACAACTTGACTGCCCGTACAAAATTAGGCACCCAAGAGTTTAGGGAAAACAAAACAAATAAACTCTGGGTCAGTCATGGGACTGGTATGAGTAAAACAGTTTAAACAGGTATATGAACAAGTAAACGATATCTCATAAGACCACGCCGCAGAACAGAACGGGTTTTTTCCTTATGAAAATCCAAAATATCTTTATATCAAAAACCTTTTGATATTATAATAATGTCTATGTACATATAGATATCAACTAGCAGAAACGCTTTCATCTCACGTTCTACATATATAGTATACAATCAAAATCGCAAGCACGTATTGGATAATGGATTTCCAACTATGACAAGGTATGGAACCACCTTCCGATCAGTGTACTCTAGGAACGATACACTGGAGTTCAACAAGAACATCTTGTAACTCAGCCACACATGACCGACCACTCATTTCGCTTGAGTGTATCGAATGTACATCACCAACGGTTGGGATCAGCAACCGTTCCCGTATATATATATGGGACAGCATTGATAGATTTAAGAAACAAATGAATATTCACTAGATAGGTGATTATACACCCTACTTCGGTGCGACCGACTTAGCCATGCTGCCTGCCCGATTTCTGTCATTTACCGGTTGATGAGGCTAGAAGCTACGCTTTATCATCACATCAGATTCACTTCGAATGCCACATTGTCAGATCCATCGAAAATCACTAATTGACGTCTACAACAATACATTACGTGTCAGCTAAAAGAAGTTTCCTTCTCCGCTTCCACTCTTGGTACGGTTGAAGAAATCAATGTACGTGACCTTTCTGGAAATACTATGTCAGACATCCATCTTCATTCACTTAGAAATGTCACATCGTCATACCCGCCAAATCACAAATTGACTTATCCAAAAATAACACGGGTATACAGCTAAGAGAAACGAATTCCTCCGCCACCAAACGTGAATACGTTTGAACAGATCAACTTACGCGATCCATTGGATATACTCTGTCAGACCTTCGTCCATACAAGTTGTCCTGGGACTGGACAAACCGAAGGCACTATTCAGTATATCCATCTTAGTCATTGTTATCTAAGACTTATACAACAGCCCTTGCATTTTACTCCGTCTTCAATTATCTTTGGCATATATGATTCGCAACGCTTATGCCAATACAGAGTGGTTCTTTGGATAATAATCCAACCGGTCTCTCCATATTAACAACGTTAAAATGGTCAAAAACTTCGATAGTCTGTGAGTTAACTATCGAAGAAAAACAAGTGTGCAAACAACGATATTATTTCCGGATGGAAATTTTATCGAACAAACATCATTTAACATTAATCTCTTTAGTTCATTTATTTACTTTATCTCCTGTTTCCTTATATTCTAAATTCTTATTTTTCTTTTACCAGAAAACATTTCTGATTCTTGTTTGGAAAACATTTCCAAAACTCCTTTACGATCAAACCTTACCATTTCTTAGTCAAGAAGGAAGTCACTCAAGTTGGGGTATAATTACCTCTCAGACCTTAACTGAACAACGTTATAACTTCGAAATGGTCAAAGTTTATCTTTTTAATCTTTAACAACTTCTTTACGCCTTTCTCGGATTCAATTTTGCTAATCCACTTCTATATTTAAAACATTGGTTATAACGATAACGTTATAATCCCTCCTTTCGAATTATCTAACTTTAATTATAACTTCTATTCTTATTAGTGAATAATTAACCTAACACTAATTTATTTATAAATAAATCTCTATTTAAACACTGGAAAGTATAAGTACTTTCCCGAATTCGATATAATCGAATTTGCCGATTAACTCTCTTCGAGAAATCTCTATTTGATTAACTCTTCTTCGAATAACCTATATTCGATTAATTTCTTCTCGAATAAACGATATTCGATAATCTCTCTTCGAATAACTAATATTCGATGACTCTTCCTTTTCAAATATCTCATATTTGAAAATCTCACTTCGATTAAACTATAATCGATAACTCCCTTCGATGAAACTAACATCGATAACTCCTTTCGATGAAACTAACATCGATAACTCCTTTCGATGAAACTAACATCGATAACTCCTTTCGAATTATCTAACATCGATAACTCCTTTCGATGAAACTAACATCGATAACTCCTTTCGATGAAACTAACATCGATAACTCCTTTCGATGAAACTAACATCGATTTATTTAACTCGACGAACTTAACTCGACTAACTTAACTTGACTCGACTAACTCGACTTACTTGGTTCAACCAATTCGATTCGATTAACTAGGCCCGACTAACTTGACTAACTTAACTCGACTTACTTGGTTCGACCAATTCGATTCGATTAACTAGGCTCGACTAACTTGGTCGAACCACCCGATCAACTCAACTTATTTAACTTTAACTGGTTTTACTTGGTTTGACAAACTCAATTTATTAACTCGACTGACTAATTCAACTCGATTAACTTAACTTGATTTACTTATCTCGATTAACTGAACTAATCACTTTGATTAACTCGACTAATTCACTTTGGTTAACTTAACCAATTCACTTAACTAATTCACTTAGTTTAACTTAACTAATTCACTTAACTCCTGTCGAATAAACTATATTCAATAACTCCTCTAACTCTATTCGAATAAACTATATTCGATTAACTCCTTTACTTTATTCGAATAAACTATATTCGATTAACTCTATTTAACTCCGTTTAACTCTATTCGAATAACTAATTCGATTAATTAACTTCGAATACCATATTCGATTAACTAACTTTTGAATACCATATTCGATTAACTAACTTCGAATACCATATTCGATTAACTAACTTCGAATACCATATTCGATTAACTAACTTCGAATACCATATTCGATTAACTAACTTCGAATACCATATTCGATTAACTCCTTTCGAATGTCTATATTCGATTAACTAACTTCGAATACCATATTCGATTAACTCCTTTCGAATGTCTATATTCGATTAACTAACTTCGAATACCATATTCGATTAACTAACTTAGAATACCATATTCGATTAACTCCTTTCGAATGTCTATATTCGATTAACTAACTTCGAATACCATATTCGATTAACTAACTTCGAATACCATATTCGATTAACTAACTTCGAATACCATATTCGATTAACTCCTTTCGAATGTCTATATTCGATTAACTAACTTCGAATACCATATTCAATTAACTAACTTCGAATACCATATTCGATTAACTCCTTTCGAATGTCTATATTCGATTAACTAACTTCGAATACCATATTCGATTAACTCCTTTCGAATGTCTATATTCGATTAATTAACTTCGAATACCATATTCGATTAACTCCTTTCGAATGTCTATATTCGATTAACTAACTTCGAATACCATATTCGATTAACTCCTTTCGAATGTCTATATTCGATTAATTAACTTCGAATACCATATTCGATTAACTCCTTTCGAATGTCTATATTCGATTAATTAACTTCGAATACCATATTCGATTTACTTTATAAAGATTTCCTTTTTAACAACGTTGTATTCATTTGAAAAGATTTACTTTTAAATAACGGTTCTACACTTTAAAAATGATTTCCTTTTTTATAATGTTCCCTTTCCAATTCTATTTGTAAATGGTTTACAAATATTTCCTTTTCAAATTTATTCTTGAAATATTCTAACTCCTTAAATTCCCGGGAAAATTCGCCATAACCTCCTTTGTATCGGGAGCATCGGGAAAATCCCCAAACCCGCCACACAGGCCTTTCCATTCAAAGAGAAAATGGTTTGAAATTATTTTCTTTTTGAATATCCCCTATTTATAAATATTCCAATTTATAAATATTTCTTATTTATAAATATTCCACTTATAAATATTTCATTTTCAAATATCACTTTGAAAATTCCCCTATCAACATTTCGGCATGTTATAGTATTCAATCATATCAAATCACGATGTTCAATATCGTCCAAACACATATAATCGCCCATAGATTTTATATCACATCATATAACAATATATGAAAAACAATAAAATAACTGTTGAGGAATCCAGTTGGATTCCTCCAACCTGTTTCCCTGCATCACAGATGTTAGACAATATAGATAACATCACTTTCAGTTCCATATGATACATTCTGTTAAACAGAATCAATATAGAAATTTAACTAACTGACTAGCAGTTCAATCAAACAATCAACACACAGTACATCAGACAATTTCTAACAGTTCTAAATATACAATATGAAATTATAAACTATTCAGAGTTGGTGAGATTTACTCACATTGGACTGTTATCGTTAAAAACGATTAACTGTCTTTGATTTAGATGGACAATTTATTTCGCCATAAATTGTAACTAGCTCGGATTAACTCTCGGTCAGTCTCATTGGGTAGTGTTCGTCCATATGATCCTGTCGGATCTCGTTTTGTCCAATTCCGATAACATATGTGAAAGTTACGTATTTTATAAGTTAGAAGTATTAAAATTTTAAAACTAAAACTTAAAAGAATAAAAACATGGGCCTCACCCCTTCACATAATCGGCCCACCATCACATAAAAGCCCACCCGCTCCCTAAAGCTTCTTCCCCAAATACGTCCGTGTACTGCTCCTTCAATGTCCAACACCGAACCACTTTACATCCCCAAATCCTCTTCGATAATCCATGAATCCAAAAACCGAGAGCACCATTCATCACCTCATCAAACTCTCATCACTACCATACCAACACTATGCCACTCGGTCATCTCCCATAAACCGCGTCAGCCCGCTCACCCAGGTATCGGTGCGTCACCTTTTGCTTCCAGATCCCACAAGACTTTGCTAACCAGTTCGATTTCCTACCCCGAGATCAAATCCAAACCCCATTTCACAGATTGATGCCTTAATTTCGCCAAAACAGTATACCTAAGTTTTGCTGTGCATTTCCTTGAACCCAGAAAGTTGTGTCGCACTGCACAAAACGGCCAGAGAATAGAAGAGAATCCATTCAGGATTTCAACGATGTTGGAGTGGTGATTTATAGTATTTATCTGGATTTTTCATTGATTTTTAAAGAAGAGGTTTTCACGTTTTTGGGTGTTTTAAAATTTGGGAACTGGCGGCTCAAAACTTGATCTTATAGGGAGGACGGGATCATTGTGTGGATGAGAATTGAAGGACGTGGCTCCCTTATGTTCACACAATATTTTATTTTTATTTATTCTATTCATTTTAATCCGATCATTGCTTTCTAAAAATCCCAGCGACTACATACGATACCTAAAAATCACGAAACTGGACATGTTGCTAAAATTCGACATTACGGTCCCACCGAAACTGGTTTCGTCGAATTCCGACTCCGTATGCTCACACAGCGTATTTTTAATTGTCAAAATACTGACTGTTTTACACTCTAAAAATCCCCACGGTCACACACTGACCCTAAAAATCACGAAACTTGGAATCTATCAACTATTTGACATTGCGGATCCAACAAAACTGGTTTCGTCGAATTCCGACTTCGTTTGCAAAACCGACTATTTTTAAAGCTCTGAATGACCCATTTAAATATATAAATATATTTAAATATAATTAAATTAAATATAAATAAATTAATATTATCGTATATATTCACATATGATATCGTACAGCTCCAGTATATCATATCAGAATATGCAGTTTGATATTTTAGATTCCAGATTATCTCGATATTCAATTTATATCGAAAACCCTTTTATAACGTATATAAAGCGTCGCAAAATATAAAGGAATTCCACAGCGACTTTTCTGAAATTTGATTTGGACGTAAATCAAAATCTACATGATGAAATCCCAATTTTTCTCTTCGACTAGAAAGATATACTCCACCAGCTCCACACGTTTCTTATTTCACATAAATCCGGCTTAAAACGAATCATGTACATTCAGTTGAAGTTCGAATCGCCAATTTACGAACTTCAGCGCCATTTCGAGCTCGATTTTAATTATAATATAATTATACGTTCAAACTGTCGTCGATTCAATATAATCGTTATTATATTTCGAATCGAAACTCCACCAAATCTCGTATGCTATTCAATTCACACGATATTGTGAATTTCACTATTTCCGACTATTTCGACATTATAATATATTATTATATTATAATTATTTATTAAATATTCAATATTATTTAATTAAACAATCATTAACTTCTCTAAATCACCAATTATATAATTAAATAAATTAATTATATATCTCTAAAAATGCGGGTCATTACATTCTTCCCCACTTAAAATAATTTCGTCCTCGAAATTGCTAAGTTAGAGGACGACCCTATCCATTGGAATTTCCTAAGATTTGTTTACCCCTTATTTTTGGTTTTAACTGAACCAATTAATATCGACTAAAATATTTATTCATTCTGACTAACTAAAATTTTCAAAAATTCTAAAAAATTTCTAACACTTTAAACTTTCGAAAAATTTCGCCAGCACCTCCTTTGTACTGGTCAATAGCTCAAACTCCAACTCGCCTCTCTGGGCCTTCTTCAACCTAAAAGAAAATCAAAAAGCCAAGCGGCTTGCCAATTCGGCTCATAAATCTCATGCTTATATCAAATATAAACTTGTACCTTTTGTTGGGTATATCAACTTTATCCCTTTCACCTGCTATCAATTCAGCATATACCAATGTATTTCCAATCAAACTCCAACCAAGTTATTCTTAACACAACCATTCGCTTATTCAAGCCGAATTCAATTTCAAATTCGAGTTTCAAATTCCAAACTCTTAACTTATCATTTCAAATCCAAATCCAGATTATCCGCTAATCAATTCCATTTTCATTTAACTTAGTCAAGGTTAAATTCTAATTTATTATTCACTTTCACCATTTAACTTCATAAGTTAAATTTAAATTTCAAATTTCAAATTCCTGGGTTCATTTCAAATTAATTTGAAATCACAATACCAATTCAAAACATTTGAATTTCTAAACACCTTGTTTTCTCCAAACAATTCAAATTAAAATCCTTGGTAGTAATCCACCACTTAGAACTCGAAAATCACACCGATGATACTGCGCAGTCATCATCGGGATTATTTTCCAGCGACCCAAGTGACTTCAATACTATATCATTTTCAAAACCATTACTGAATACTTCCATTTTGAAAACATTTCAAAATCTCCCAGGAACTTAAAATTTCCTTATTTTAATTCCAAATCTGATTTAAATTCATATTTAATTCATCTTATTTCATATACTTTACTTATATGATTCGGATTGGTTATATATTACCATTTCACTTTATAATCTCATTCGATTATAATCACAACCTATATATGATAATATATCACATATCCATACTGTGTCGGTCCATCGTATTCAAGTATTTATTTACTACTACCGATACAGTGGATCAAACTGATCGACCAGAACTCATAAACAACTCAGCCAATGAATCTCCACAATATAAAACCATTTTTATATCAAATACAAATACGCACTCGTATATATACACTCAAACTCAATCTAGGGTGTTACTAACCCTATCTCTACCGAGTCACGCCACAGAGCCAAGTAATTCTTAACTTAAGCTCTGATACCAACTGTAGTGACCCGAAAATCCAGTCCAATTTGAGCTGACTAAATAACACAAGTCCAACCCCAAATTGGACTTGAAATTCAAGAAACTAATAGAAAGAAGATAGAGGGTGAGGATAGATAAGATAGAAACTTAGAATAGAAGAAGAAGAAGAACACAACCTCAGAGTAACACGAACCTCACAGCGGAACGAATAACATATAATAGATAACATAACTTTGAAATATAATAGTTATGTACACAATAGTACTTATCAGAGTACAACACTTACAGCACAGCGGAAATAACTATAGCTATATGATCTTGAAGCCTCCTGCTCCACGCTCTTCCAGTATATCTGTAAATTCCTGACAACTTGACTGCCCGTACAAAATTAGGCACCCAAGAGTTTAGGGAAAACAAAACAAATAAACTCTGGGTCAGTCATGGGACTGGTATGAGTAAAACAGTTTAAACAGGTATATGAACAAGTAAACGATATCTCATAAGACCACGCCGCAGAACGGAACGGGTTTTTCCCTTATGAAAATCCAAAATATCTTTATATCAAAAACCTTTTGATATTATAATAATGTCTATGTACATATAGATATCAACTAGCAGAAACGCTTTCATCTCACGTTCTACATATATAGTATACAATCAAAATCGCAAGCACGTATTGGATAATGGATTTCCAACTATGACAAGGTATGGAACAATCTTCCGATCAGTGTACTCTAGGAACGATACACTGGAGTTCAACAAGAACATCTTGTAACTCAGCCACACATGACCGACCACTCATTTCGCTTGAGTGTATCGAATGTACATCACCAACGGTTGGGATCAGCAACCGTTCCCGTATATATATATGGGACAGCATTGATAGATTTAAGAAACAAATGAATATTCACTAGATAGGTGATTATACACCCTACTTCGGTGCGACCGACTTAGCCATGCTGCCTGCCCGATTTCTGTCATTTACCGGTTGATGAGGCTAGAAGCTACGCTTTATCATCACATCAGATTCACTTCGAATGCCACATTGTCAGATCCATCGAAAATCACTAATTGACGTCTACAACAATACATTACGTGTCAGCTAAAAGAAGTTTCCTTCTCCGCTTCCACTCTTGGTACGGTTGAAGAAATCAATGTACGTGACCTTTCTGGAAATACTATGTCAGACATCCATCTTCATTCACTTAGAAATGTCACATCGTCATACCCGCCAAATCACAAATTGACTTATCCAAAAATAACACGGGTATACAGCTAAGAGAAACGAATTCCTCCGCCACCAAACGTGAATACGTTTGAACAGATCAACTTACGCGATCCATTGGATATACTCTGTCAGACCTTCGTCCATACAAGTTGTCCTGGGACTGGACAAACCGAAGGCACTATTCAGTATATCCATCTTAGTCATTGTTATCTAAGACTTATACAACAGCCCTTGCATTTTACTCCGTCTTCAATTATCTTTGGCATATATGATTCGCAACGCTTATGCCAATACAGAGTGGTTCTTTGGATAATAATCCAACCGGTCTCTCCATATTAACAACGTTAAAATGGTCAAAAACTTCGACAGTCTGTGAGTTAACTATCGAAGAAAAACAGGTGTACAAACAACGATATTATTTCCGGATGGAAATTTTATCGAACAAACATCATTTAACATTAATCTCTTTAGTTCATTTATTTACTTTATCTCCTGTTTCCTTATATTCTAAATTCTTATTTTTCTTTTACCAGAAAACATTTCTGATTCTCGTTTGGAAAACATTTCCAAAACTCCTTTACGATCAAACCTTACCATTTCTTAGTCAAGAAGGAAGTCACTCAAGTTGGGGTATAATTACCTCTCAGACCTTAACTGAACAACGTTATAACTTCGAAATGGTCAAAGTTTATCTTTTTAATCTTTAACAACTTCTTTACGCCTTTCTCGGATTCAATTTACTAATCCACTTCTATATTTAAAACATTGGTTATAACGATAACGTTATAATCCCTCCTTTCGAATTATCTAACTTTAATTATAACTTCTATTCTTATTAGTGAATAATTAACCTAACACTTATTTATTTATAAATAAATCTCTATTTAAACACTGGAAAGTATAAGTACTTTCCCGAATTCGATATAATCGAATTTGCCGATTAACTCTCTTCGAGAAATCTCTATTTGATTAACTCTTCTTCGAATAACCTATATTCGATTAATTTCTTCTCGAATAAACGATATTCGATAATCTCTCTTCGAATAACTAATATTCGATGACTCTTCCTTTTCAAATATCTCATATTTGAAAATCTCACTTCGATTAAACTATAATCGATAACTCCCTTCGATGAAACTAACATCGATAACTCCTTTCGATGAAACTAACATCGATAACTCCTTTCGATGAAACTAACATCGATAACTCCTTTCGAATTATCTAACATCGATAACTCCTTTCGATGAAACTAACATCGATAACTCCTTTCGATGAAACTAACATCGATAACTCCTTTCGATGAAACTAACATCGATTTATTTAACTCGACGAACTTAACTCGACTAACTTAACTTGACTCGACTAACTCGACTTACTTGGTTCGACCAATTCGATTCGATTAACTAGGCCCGACTAACTTGACTAACTTAACTCGACTTACTTGGTTCGACCAATTCGATTCGATTAACTAGGCTCGACTAACTTGGTCGAACCACCCGATCAACTCAACTTATTTAACTTTAACTGGTTTTACTTGGTTTGACTAACTCAATTTATTAACTCGACTGACTAATTCAACTCGATTAACTTAACTTGATTTACTTATCTCGATTAACTGAACTAATCACTTTGATTAACTCGACTAATTCACTTTGGTTAACTTAACCAATTCACTTAACTAATTCACTTAGTTTAACTTAACTAATTCACTTAACTCCTGTCGAATAAACTATATTCGATAACTCCTCTAACTCTATTCGAATAAACTATATCCGATTAACTCCTTTACTTTATTCGAATAAACTATATTCGATTAACTCTATTTAACTCCGTTTAACTCTATTCGAATAACTAATTCGATTAATTAACTTCGAATACCATATTCGATTAACTAACTTTCGAATACCATATTCGATTAACTAACTTCGAATACCATATTCGATTAACTAACTTCGAATACCATATTCGATTAACTAACTTCGAATACCATATTCGATTAACTAACTTCGAATACCATATTCGATTAACTCCTTTCGAATGTCTATATTCGATTAACTAACTTCGAATACCATATTCGATTAACTAACTTCGAATACCATATTCGATTAACTCCTTTCGAATGTCTACATTCGATTAACTAACTTCGAATACCATATTCGATTAACTAACTTCGAATACCATATTCGATTAACTCCTTTCGAATGTCTATATTCGATTAACTAACTTCGAATACCATATTCGATTAACTAACTTCGAATACCATATTCGATTAACTAACTTCGAATACCATATTCGATTAACTCCTTTCGAATGTCTATATTCGATTAACTAACTTCGAATACCATATTCGATTAACTAACTTCGAATACCATATTCGATTAACTCCTTTCGAATGTCTATATTCGATTAACTAACTTCGAATACCATATTCGATTAACTCCTTTCGAATGTCTATATTCGATTAATTAACTTCGAATACCATATTCGATTAACTCCTTTCGAATGTCTATATTCGATTAACTAACTTCGAATACCATATTCGATTAACTCCTTTCGAATGTCTATATTCGATTAATTAACTTCGAATACCATATTCGATTAACTCCTTTCGAATGTCTATATTCGATTAATTAACTTCGAATACCATATTCGATTTACTTTATAAAGATTTCCTTTTTAACAACGTTTTATTCATTTGAAAAGATTTACTTTTAAATAACGGTTCTACACTTTAAAAATGATTTCCTTTTTTATAATGTTCCCTTTCCAATTCTATTTGTAAATGGTTTACAAATATTTCCTTTTCAAATTTATTCTTGAAATATTCTAACTCCTTAAATTCCCGGGAAAATTCGCCATAACCTCCTTTGTATCGGGAGCATCGGGAAAATCCCCAAACCCGCCACACAGGCCTTTCCATTCAAAGAGAAAATGGTTTGAAATTATTTTCTATTTGAATATCCCCTATTTATAAATATTCCAATTTATAAATATTTCTTATTTATAAATATTCCACTTATAAATATTTCATTTTCAAATATCACTTTGAAAATTCCCCTATCAACATTCCGGCATGTTATAGTATTCAATCATATCAAATCACGATGTTCAATATCGTCCAAACACATATAATCGCCCACAGATTTTATATCACATCATATAACAATATATGAAAAACAATAAAATAACTGTTGAGGAATCCAGTTGGATTCCTCCAACCTGTTTCCCTGCATCACAGATGTTAGACAATATAGATAACATCACTTTCAGTTCCATATGATACATTCTGTTAAACAGAATCAATATAGAAATTTAACTAACTGACTAGCTGTTCAATCAAACAATCAACACACAGTACATCAGACAATTTCTAACAGTTCTAAATATACAATATGAAATTATAAACTGTTCAGAGTTGGTGAGATTTACTCACATTGGACTGTTATCGTTAAAAACGATTAACTGTCTTTGATTTAGATGGACAATTTATTTCGCCATAAATTGTAACTAGCTCGGATTAACTCTCGGTCAGTCTCATTGGGTAGTGTTCGTCCATACGATCCTGTCGGATCTCGTTTTGTCCAATTCCGATAACATATGTGAAAGTTACGTATTTTATAAGTTAGAAGTATTAAAATTTTAAAACTAAAACTTAAAAGAATAAAAACATGGGCCTCACCCCTTCACATAATCGGCCCACCATCACATAAAAGCCCACCCGCTCCCTAAAGCTTCTTCCCCAAATACGTCCGTGTACTGCTCCTTCATTGTCCAACACCGAACCACTTTACATCCCCAAATCCTCTTCGATAATCCATGAATCCAAAAACCGAGAGCACCATTCATCACCTCATCAAACTCTCATCACTACCATACCAACACTATGCCACTCGGTCATCTCCCATAAACCGCGTCAGCCCGCTCACCCAGGTATCGGTGCGTCACTTTTTGCTTCCAGATCCCACAAGACTTTGCTAACCAGTTCGATTTCCTACCCCGAGATCAAATCCAAACCCCATTTCACAGATTGATGCCTTAATTTCGCCAAAACAGTATACCTAAGTTTTGCTGTGCATTTCCTTGAACCCAGAAAGTTGTGTCGCACTGCACAAAACGGCCAGAGAATAGAAGAGAATCCATTCAGGATTTCAACGATGTTGGAGTGGTGATTTATAGTATTTATCTGGATTTTTCATTGATTTTTAAAGAAGAGGTTTTCACGTTTTTGGGTGTTTTAAAATTTGGGAACTGGCGGCTCAAAACTTGATCTTATAGGGAGGACGGGATCATTGTGTGGATGAGAATTGAAGGACGTGGCTCCCTTATGTTCACACAATATTTTATTTTTATTTATTCTATTCATTTTAATCCGATCATTGCTTTCTAAAAATCCCAGCGACTACATACGATACCTAAAAATCACGAAACTGGACATGTTGCTAAAATTCGACATTACGGTCCCACCGAAACTGGTTTCGTCGAATTCCGACTCCGTATGCTCACACAGCGTATTTTTAACTGTCAAAATACTAACTGTTTTACACTCTAAAAATCCCCACGGTCACACACTGACCCTAAAAATCACGAAACTTGGAATCTATCAACTATTTGACATTGCGGATCCAACAAAACTGGTTTCGTCGAATTCCGACTTCGTTTGCAAAACCGACTATTTTTAAAGCTCTGAATGACCCATTTAAATATATAAATATATTTAAATATAATTAAATTAAATATAAATAAATTAATATTATCGTATATATTCACATATGATATCGTACAGCTCTAGTATATCATATCAGAATATGCAGTTTGATATTTTAGATTCCAGATTATCTCGATATTCAATTTATATCGAAAACCCTTTTATAACGTATATAAAGTGTCGCAAAATATAAAGGAATTCCACAGCGACTTTTCTGAAATTTGATTTGGACGTAAATCAAAATCTACATGACGAAATCCCGATTTTTCTCTTCGACTAGAAAGATATACTCCACCAGCTCCACACGTTTCTTATTTCACAGAAATCCGGCTTAAAACGAATCATGTACATTCAGTTGAAGTTCGAATCGCCAATTTACGAACTGCAGCGCCATTTCGAGCTCGATTTTAATTATAATATAATTATACGTTCAAACTGTCGTCGATTCAATATAATCGTTATTATATTTCGAATCGAAACTCCACCAAATCTCGTATGCTATTCAATTCACACGATATTGTGAATTTCACTATTTCTGACTATTTCGACATTATAATATATTATTATATTATAATTATTTATTAAATATTCAATATTATTTAATTAAACAATCATTAACTTCTCTAAATCACCAATTATATAATTAAATAAATTAATTATATATCTCTAAAAATGCGGGTCATTACAGTAGAGTTCACAGCCCCCGAAGAAGCTTCTCCGGAAGACACCGAGGCCACCGGCGACACATGGAAGATATTTGTGGATGGGTCCTCCAACGGTAAGTGCTCGGGAGCCGGCATTGTACTCACCACTCCCGAGGGATGCTCAATACACTACTCGCTAAAGCTAAATTTCCCCGCTACCAGCAACGATGCAGAATATGAGGTGCTGATAGCCGGACTAAGAATCGCAACCGAACTCAAGCTGAAGATCATTCAGATTTTCTCCGATTCACAACTCATCGTGCGTCAAGTAAAAGAAGTGTACCAAACAAAAGGGGAACGACTTGCCCTATACCTAGCCCAAGTTCAGGAACTACTTGCTCACTTCGATCATTTCGCTATCACTCACATTCCGCAAGAGCAAAATGAAAGGGTCGACTCACTAGCCTGATTATCAAGTTCCAAAGACCCGCAACTGTTGGGCTTCGCCCCCGTCGAGGTACTCAACACCCCTAGCACTAAGTCAACACAAACTAGTACTGCCATGAGTGTCAGACTCGAGCCAGAGTCATGGATGACGCCAATCTAAAACTACCTACAGCAGGGGATACTCCCAGAAGGCCGCAAGGAAAAGCGAGCACTCACCCGCCAGTCAACCCGCTATCTCCTTATGGACGGGACACTCTATAGACGAGGTTTCTCTATCCCCTTACTCAGATGTGTGGCCCATGACGAAGCCATCAGGATCCTATTCAGCATACACGAAGGAGAATGCGGTGATTACACCGGTGGGCAAACCTTGGCCAGGAAGATACTCCGACACGGCTATTACTGGCCCACACTCGACCAAGATGCCGCTGATTATGCCCGCAAGTGTGACAAATCCCAACGCTTCTCAAAGATCCCGAGAGCCCGCCAATGGAACTAACACAGATGACCAGCCCATGGCCATTCGCCATGTGGGGGGTTGACACCATTGGGACTCTTCCCATGGCCAGAGGAGGGGCACGATACGCCGTCGTCACCGTTGATTATTTTACCAAATGGGCCGAGGCTGAAGCCCTCGCCACAATCACTACCAAGAAAATGATCAGCTTCATCGTACGTAACATCATCACCCGATACGGGGTCCCTCAGCCATCATTTTGGACAATGGCACTCAATTCGAGAGCGCAGAGTTCAAATCCTTCTGTCAGCAGCACAACATCGAAAAGAGGTTCTCGGCCGTAGCACACCCCCAGGCTAACGGACAAGTTGAGGCAATTAACAAAGTTATCAAATCCATCATCAAGAAGCGCCTCGAGAAGGCGGGGGGCATGTGGGCAGACGAATTTCCTTAAGCCCTCTGGGCCTACGGGACCACACACAAGACAGCAACCGGGCACACTCCCTTCGCCCTCTCCTACGGGTCTGAAGCCGTCGTCACCATCGAGCTCGAGCTTCAATCTCACCGAGTCACCTACTTCGATCCAAAGACGAACCAGGATTTACTTATGGGATCACTCGACTTACTAGAAGAAAAAAGGAACGAAGCCGATCTACGAGCAGCTGCCCAACGACAACGTGTCGCCCGGTACTTCAACTCTCGAGTCCGCCACAAGGACCACAACATCGGCGACCTCGTCCTAAAGCGGGAATTCCCTCCTCCGATGGGCCTCGCTCCTCGTTGGGAAGGCCCGTACTCTATTACACGAAGGCTCAGTGATGGAACTTTCAAGCTAGCGACCGTGGACGGAGCCGAACTACCAAGGGCTTGGAACAGCGAACATCTCCATCGCTACTTCACATAATTTAGTACATGGTTGTATACGCTTTTCAGCGATGTTTTGTTTTCTAGCAATTCAAGGCATTGTAAAGGCTATTCATGCCAAATGTTATTAATGGAAATTATGTTCAGCTTCCTACCTCTTTATTCTATGTTTACTCCTCGCGTGACATGTTTGATTAACCCTAACAGCTCGCTTTCGTGTAAACCACCAACCGCTGTGTCGACCCCTCGTATGGGGGCCGACACCGTCGTCCGGTCCGCGAGCCAACCTCGCAAATCTAACCACATTGGCACCAACCGGCACCCCGAGCAGGGAGCCGGCTATCCTACTCGAGTCGCCGGCCCGCGGCGCGGTCGAGTATAAATAACTTCTAACTCGAACCTAGGCCCAACACCAAGGCCAAGGATAAATCGTTCAACCACCCAACAGCCAGACAGGGTGATACAAACTCCCCCCGAACTACGGGTGATGGTCGAGTCTTGGCGCAGCACCGAGACTAACCTTAAATTATCACTTCCCCAAAGCTCTCAAGGCTAAGGAGTAGCCCACGGCCACGATCGGACCCTACGAGCTGATGATCCGGGCTTCTCTTTCCGGGCGAACGACGACGCCTACAGGATCGCCTCAACCCGATGAACTACGGGAGAGCCTACACCTAACGGACCGCACAACGCGACGTCACGTGCCTCCGCTACTCTTGGGGTTAACCCCGGGCAGCCCAAGAAAAAACAGCAGGTTTGAGCCTGGCTTCGCCAACTATGGGTTTCCTAAGCTGAGGGAAACCTACTAGAACCCTGCGCACTGTCTCAACCCTCTGGAACCGCGATCCAGAGTGCGGTACTCTATCACACTCCTCTGGAACCACGACCCAGAGCACGGTACACTATCACACCCCCGAGATGATCAACCTAGGGCGCGGAACTCACAATCGCTTTTTTGTTAAGTGTACCGATAAGTAGGCCTATGCAAGTACGGGATGCCCGAAAACATGGGAAGAACATCCGAACACTAAACTCAAAATGCGATCTTTAATAATTCATATTTCATTACAACACACACATGTTACAACCCACTACGTAACTAATATCTTTCTTTAAAATGACAGGGTGTACATGAGAACCACATCATGTCTTGAAAAACCAAAAGCGAGGGCCGAACCCGCGTAAACTAGCGGCCTACACTACCAAAATGGTCACTAAACATATACCTAAGCGACTAACGCTAACCATGCTTCTTCTTTGCAGATTCGGCACTCGACGATTCATCCTTGGAGCTGGACCTTTTCTTTCCAGATCCGCCTTTTCCACTTCATCCCTTTTTGGAGGTGGGCGATTCATGAGAAGCCGGGAGGCCCCTCTCATTCTCCCTGTCGCCGCTAGAAATCTCGGTGACATCAGCGGGGGCAGTAAGAGGCAAAGCCCTGGGAGCACCACCAGCCGCTAGACCTATCACTGCAGCACCCGTTTCCAGAATAGTTTTCCCTTCCCTTCTAGCTTTCTCCCTGCCCTCCTTAGCAGCTCATCGCTCTGTAAGCTTTTGGGACTTGTGATCTGGATCAACGGTTCTGGTCTTCTAGCGACCTTCAATCGCCCTTCACTGAGCCTCCTCATTAGCCACCCTCTTCCTCTCCGCTTCCTCGTCCATCTGCTCCTGTGTAACAGTCAAAACAGCTTTCCCCATAGTCTTTTCCCTGGTCTCGGTAGCGACCTCCTGTCTAGTCACGTCCATCTACCTCGATTCTTCCCTCACCGAACCTCGGGTAGCCGCACTTTGCCCGTCTACCTCCTCTTCATCGTCAAGGAGACCTTAGTAAAGGCTGGGAGTTATCACTATCCGCGAGAAGGTGTCAAGCTATTCTCCGCTCCCTCAAAACTGCATCCTTTCGGGTCCTAGCCCAGGCTCGGTCACTTGGGGAATCACGGGGGCAGGATCCAGTGTCGCGGCTGATCAAGAAGGGATTGCACAAGAAAAACACAATCTTTTAGTCCACAAATTCGGTAACCACATACTCCTCTGGGATGCATTGTAAATAAGATTTACCTCCGGCCAGTGATGGCGTAGCTAGAGCAAAAGAGACATCTGGCGCAACAGGCAATGTAAATCCAATCTCCCCCGGCTCTTGATGCTCGCGAGTATGCTCAGTCGAAACCCCAGTTGGGACTGTAAGGTCAGTCGCTGTGGCCGACCCAGGAGCGGGCGACCGATAAGAACTTCCCTTGGCAAAGCCCTCTGCAACAACGGTGCTACCGGGCATGGCCGATTTCCCCTTCTCAACCGCAAGCATCCTCAATCTCTCTCTCTCTCTCTCTCTCTCCGCATCCTCCAGCAGAAACCTCCTAACCTCCTCCAACTTCTCACGCTCCTCCTCGATCAGGAGGTCAATCATAAGTTGTCTTTCATCTAGGGTCTCGACACCCACACTGCACAAGAAGGCCTCATACGAAACTAGCCTCTCCCAGGTTCGAGCTAGCTCATGGGAGTAGTTGTCCATCCAAAAGATTCCTCAGAATTTAAGGACCTTAACAAGCATGCCCATAATACTTCCCTCCACGGACGACTGTGCTCGGTACTCTATATCCGCTAGTTCATCTCTCAATTGCTCCACCTCACTTAGGAACTCGGCTTCCGACCCCTCTGCGGTGCCTAACACATCCCGATTGCTGGCTTCCGCCTTCGCCTTCTTTGCTGCTTCGAGCTCCCTCTTCAAGCGGTCGTTATCCGCTAATAAAGCCTTATTGTCCTCCTGCAGCTCGAAAACCTTGGCATTCTCTCTCTCCAAGTCCATACAAGCCTGGTCCACGTCAGCCTTCTCCTTCTTCAAAATCGTATTCTGGGTGGTTAAGTCGGCTATAGCCTCTGTATACATAGCGCGAGAACCATCGGCCTCCTTTTTAAGCATCTCGTACCCCTGCTTCAGCTCAACTGAAAAGTCCACGGGATCCGTAAGTCGGCATTTAAAGATACAAGCATAAAGGACTTCTAGTAAACAAGAAAGGAGGAGGAAGAAGAAGACCTACCAATTTCCGCATTCAAGTTAGCGATGGAAGTCTTCCAAGCGTTGACGGTAATTTGACGGTTCATGAGATGCATATTCTTCTCTCTGATTAGGTCCGATAGGTGGTGAGAATATTTTGTAAGCTCGTTGACCTGGTGATACGCGGCCTCCACATGCGTCCATATCTCTCCAGATGCCCTAATAGGAGGTGGACGAAGATCTGGGAGAGATGGCAACTCGTCGAAGTAAAACCGAGGGAAGTGATGCTCCAAGAACACTCTCTTCTCCTCGGGGGAAAGCTCTTGGATTTGGGACGCTGTCAAATCCTCCGTCCTTATCATAGTCACCCTAACCGGCCTCGGCTGGGCAAGCGGTGGTTCCCTCCCCTTCGATGTCTGGGCGGGATCCAACGGAGCGATGATGGGCGGAGTTATTGACGACGTACGACTCGACCCCCCTTGGTCAAGCCGTGAATCTTCACGGGGCACCCGAATCGAAGGAGGAGAAGGAGGAGTTGTAAAAGATTGAGGCCTATCCTGATGACGATTTCTGCTTCCATGACCCCGTGGGGGCGGAACATTACCGAACAAACTAGCTCCCATCCTGAAGGAGCTTAGAAAATCACTCTTGGGGCAACGGCGGTCCTCACGGCTTCGTCCTCCGCTTCCTCTAGCCACGTCACCTGTCAGAAAAACGAATCAAAATCAGTCAAACTATACGCATCGGCACTCTTCTATACAGCATGATTTGTATGAGTGTATGCCCTGAGTGCTCTCTCAACAGACCAGATTGTTCCTCAGTCGAAGGAGTTAGCCCCTCCGCGACATGAGTTATGTCCTCCATGATAGTCGCGCTCGACCACTGAGATAAGTCCATGGGAACGGTACACGGACCGGCAAACTGATTAGCCCTCTCAAGGGAAGTAGTGGTTTCCAGAGAGGTCACAGGAGAGTGAGGACTATTTGACGTTTCTTCCCTCGCCCCTCCCATCGGGGCGGGACAGAAACGTCAAGAAGTCCCTAATTCCGAGTAACCGTCTTTGCATCACCAGCTTTGCTACCCCTGACACCTTCTCGGAACTTAACGGCCTTTTTCGGCCCAAGCTCGGCAGGGGTTGTTTTCCTTTTCAGAGTAGAAACAGTGGAGGTTTCCGTCGTCCTCTCTCTTGACACACCGCTCGCCACGGCGGGCCTAAGTATGCCTTGACCGGCTGAAAGCAACCCAAAACGCCGAAGGCAGTCCTGGTCTACCACTGTATCCGTCCTACGAGAAGCTTCAGGGATAGCCCGCAAAGCATCAAGACGTTGCTGATACACATCACCGGTAGGCGCCACGGGATTTCCTATCATAATCCAAAAGCAGTGAGACGTGGGTCCTGACAATGTAATAAGAATGGATCGAAGGTACTCACTACCTTGTATCCACCTCCTCGCAAACCCGGGAGGGCATCGAACAAAGAACCAATCATGCTTAATTATCGACAGTCTAGGCCACCTTCCAACAAGAATCTAGTAGTCGTGGGCACTTCCAAAAACCATTAGGAAGACGATCCACCAGTTGACTGCCTAAAATGAAAGAGAAACCGAATGTCCTCTCCACTAGGATCCCGGTGTAGAACTCTCGGAAAAGAAAGCAAGTACCCAAGAGCGTGGAATAATCATTCGGGTGTAACTGTGAAGGGGCAAGGCGGAAATATAACAGCATTTCCCGAATAAAATCATTGGCCGGGGGCATGCACCCGACACTACATGCATGTCGATTCCAAGCAGTGAAACCCTCGGGTGGTGCATGGGCCCTTTCACCCGATCCAGGAGCACTGGCCTCCCCCTCCGGGATGCCAAATCGCAGCGACTTCTTATTAACTGTCGCAACATCCATGCGCGATGGCACCGAATCCGGTGGATTGTCCAAGATAACTGCGTCGGGTAGCATGTCTGGAGCCACTGGGGCAAGCGGTTCAGCACCTTCCATAATATCCACATTTTCCAGCTCGGAGTATACAACTGGAGAATGTAGCCTTTCAACATGTTCCCCGTGCTCCGACACCTCAGGCGAGCTCCCCGACTGAGAAGGAATCGACTCCTCGTTAGCCTTGGGCTCACTACTTTCAGAGTTGGTGTTGTCCGTAGAATCAGAAGTACGAGACGATGGTGGGGAAGCCTTAACTCCCAGAAGTTTTCCAGTCTGTGATCTTGTTTGCATGGCTTGCTATACTTCAATATACCAGTGTTAGACATCACAGTGAAATAACCTGTACCCCTCATGTTGGTGGAAATTAATGAGTGTGTGCGGTGTCATGCAAAGAATGAGAATATGCATAAGAACTCTAAAAAATCCTGACAGTTCAGTCACAGTCTAGATATATGCTCTATCCTACATGAAAGTTTTAAGTTCCTATACGAGCAGTTATCGATGTCAACATTTGGTACGTTCATGCAATCAAACAGGCAGTATATAAGTCCGAGGGAAGGCAGTCAGGAAATTAAAGTTCGAAGTGACGAAGGCCGATGTCTGGTCAAAGCAGTGTCCTCAGACTCACCCCAGGGCTCGAAGAATCAAACACCTCGGAAATTCGAACCCAGGGTTCAAAAATTTCGAACCACGGAGACTTGAAAATTCAAACCACTAAGGCTCGAAATTTCGAGCCCCAGCGGTTCGAGACCTCGAAACACTAGGGTTCGAGCTTTCGGACCCCAAGGGATCGAAAATACGAACCGTCAAGGTTCGAAAATTCGAACCCTAAAGGGTCGAAAATCTGAACCACCAAGGCTCGAGATTTCGAGCCCCATAGGTTTGAAGTGTCGAACCCATCAGGGTTCAACAAGTTCGAACCTGGCAGGGTTCGACGGTTCAGGCACACCAGGTTCGAGCCTTCGAACCTCGTACCTTAGGCTTGAGGCCTCGAGCCTCCTCTAAACGTCACACCTCGACCTCCCTTCTCCTTTCCCTCCGTCGACCAAGTCCATTACCTAAGAAAAAATTCTCCTTGTTTAGTCAAAGGGTCGAGGATCTAAACTTCAGAATAACGGAGTAAGATGGAAGAAAAGTGAAGAAGGGGGCTATTTATAATAAAAAGTAAAAGTCCCTTCGTATTCCGATCCTAGGCTCGAAATTTCGAGCCTATGGGCTCGAAATTTCGAACCTCCATGGTTCAAAATTTCGCGACTGATGGCTCGATGTTTCGAGCCTCTATGTTTCGAGCCTCTATGGTTCGTAATTTCATGCCTGACGGCTCGATGTTTCGAGCTACCACAGTCCAAAGACTCGTACCTATGTGGTTCAAAATTTCGAACCCTAGTGGTTCGAAGTTTCGTACCCAAAAAAAAAACACCTTCTCTCTAGCCTCATGCTTGTGTGCACTCATTCCCCGCAAAGCATCAACCGCCGAAAACGCGCGACGACGACGCCGCGTGAACACGTAGCGACGCGAGCATGACACCAAACCCACAGTGACTCACCCGCCTTCCCCCGACAAGCGAGCCCGCTAACTAACGTATTTTTTCCTATGAATTGCAGAATGAATCCGCAACCCAACATTCATCACAACCTTCATTCCAAATCACATCACGCCAAGACAAGACGTACTTTGGGGGGCAAATGTTAACCGGCCTTTTGGTCCGTTTACCAAAAGTACTCAAGACACGCTCGACTCAACTCATCGCGTGAAGCCGGGGCCAAGGGCGAAACTCAGGAAATACAAGAGGAAGACCCGAGGGGATCACGCCAACGAAACATCGTCCACATCCCCTCTAAATAAACTTCGCACCCTACCAAGGTGCGAAATTTCGTACCTCCTAGGTACGAAATTTCGTACCTAGAAAGGTGTGAAATTTCGTACCTCCTAGGTACGAAATTTCATACCTGGGAGGAGTGTAATTTCGCACCTAGCAGGTGCGAAATTTCATACCTCTATTAGGTACGAATTTTCCGTGGCCAACAGCTGGAGGTGCGAATTTCCTGAAGATGGTCCCCATTTCTACCTACTCCTACCTAACCCTTACCAAACTACTTCCTATAAATACCCCACTACCTCACACTTCAAAAGAGAGAGATTCTTGGGCTTTGAGACCTCCATAAAGCTTCATTGATGGTATCTCCTCTTTGAGGAAGGAGGAGGGCAAACATGTCCATTTTACTATTTCTTGCAAATATGACTATTTTGCATAATAGTCCACAAATTTAATGAGAGGATCTCAACCTTGTAATCTTTCAAGTGATCAATAAAATTCCTACAACTCTTCAAAGTGGAATAGGCCCTCACTGAGGCCGAACCACTATAAATCTCTTATGTTATTTACTGTTTATGTTCTATAATATGTTCTTGTCTTTGCGACCATATTTATAATTCCTAGTAATTAGAAATCTTTGGTGTTTGCGACATTTTTGGTCGTCAACAAATGAAATTTTAAATTAATTAACAAAGTAATTAATTAAAAATAAACCTTCCTTTTCCTTCTAATTGTTTCAGACAGCGATCAACACTTCTGTTCGAAATTATGGTTCAATTTTTCGAGCTACACAACCACTTTGGCGACGATCAGACTACACCACGTGGAAGAGCTCCGAGAGCCGCGCCAATGGTCCCCTATCACGTCGAACTCGATGGCGGTTAGTGGCTGGAATTCTCCTGGGAATGGCAGCGGTTTGAGAGGGTGATTCGAGAAAAATACACACTTCCAGATGCCAAAACCCATATGGATTTGAAGAGGGTGGAAAATATTACAAAATTCCCTCAAGAATTTCTCGAATTCATTTTGTAGATCAAAAGTTATTAAGGAGAGATGTTTCGAATCGTTTATCGCGTTCGATTTTTAGAGCGGTGGGTTTTCACGATAAATGAAATTAGGGTTTGTGAATTTTAATTGGCCCACATATATATTTAATTTATTTAATTCTTTTAATTCCAAAAATGTCAGTTTTCACATCCGAACTCCAAATCAAACCCAACGACTATCGTCCCCAGCTAAAAATCCCATTCCGGATACAATGGAATGTGTTTCGTAAGCCAATTTGACTGTTTCAGTCAGTTTTTCTCAAAATTAAAATATAATATTCAATATTGAATTTTGAACGTACATTTTAATTTATCGGGGCCATATACTGACTCCAAAAATTCTGCAAATTGGAATCCAGCTATGTTTTGATGATGCAGTCCTAACAAAATTAATTTCGTTGAATTTGGAGACCGTTTGAAAAATGATCTTTTACTGGTCGATCCAATTCAATTGAAATTACCAAACGTTTTTTAATTTACCACACTCGCATATTAATTCCAAAAATTATGGAATTTTAAGCCTAGCAATAATTTAACATTCTGGATCCAACAAAAGTGGTTTTATCGAAAATGGAGGTCATTTGCAAAATGGCTATTTTAAGGGTTTTATTCTAATTTAAAAATCGAAATTTTAAATTCGAACACAATTTCTGATAAAATTACCTTAAAAATAATTTTTAAATTGGTCCTGAATTTCAGGGTTGTTACAAAATATCAATGTATTTTATGTTTCTAAATGATCCAAATTCAAAGGTTAATAAATGAATTACAAAATTTTATACTATTAATAAAGTTATTACATGTTTTTTTTATAGAATATACTGCTGACAAAGTTATTGCATGTTTATTAAAAACAAATTCATCACTAAAAACATAGTTTTTAACATATATTTAATTTGCTTTTAATATATAATAATAAATCCATCAAAATTAATCAAAAGTTGTATTATAAAATATAACATTAAATCCAAATTAAGATAAGGCAAAAATGCATATATAAAATTATTATGATCAGAATGAAACAACTAATGCATGTAATGTAACTTGTATGTTTGGCCAATCATTGGAACTTGATTCGGAAATCCTTATAAGATTCCTTGTATCAACATGTACTTTGATAGAGTTAGATAAAGTTTTATCTTCAACTTTATTTGATGTCCTTGTAGAGTTATTTCTAAGAAGAAGACATCTAGGGTGGTGACTATGAAAATGAAGGAGAAGGATAAAGTTAATCGAGAAAGAAAACAAATTGGGCTACTTTGTTATAATGGAAAGGAGAAAACCTTTCACACTCTTCTTACCGAAATTTCTCCTCTTTAATTTCTATTGGAAATCCAGCTATTGACAAAAATTAAATTGTTGCATTTTTTATATATTTTAATGTTCATTAGACAATTTTATTTGGTCATTTTGTTGTGTTTTATTGTGGATTATTAATTTTAAGAGTGAGGAAATTATTAAACAATTGGCTTAAAAGTCTTCGTTTCAATAATTTACCTAATGGATCTTGTAGCTCATTTGGTTTGTAGATGTGCATTAGAATTGTAGGCAAGAAGCCCTATTAATTTTGCTTCCTCCACCTAGCCGACTAACAATTATTTTTATAATTTATTTAGTAGGGTTAGACATTTTGGATCTTATCTTTTGTGCTCTCTTCAATACTTAAATTTAGCAATTAAAAAACAAATCAAACAATGGGTATTTTTTTTGTTTTATAATATTAGATCGTAATTTTTATTGTTGATTTATAGTGCAGTGAATTAACCTGAACCATTATCTTAATTTCGTTTCAGATCAGTTTGACTTTCATTTATTCTTCATAACTTATATTTCATTTGAGACCTAGCTATTTGTCAAGAGATCGGCAGATCTCATCTCATTAAATCTGATGTGTAATGTTTCTAGTAAGATCATTCTTCTTCATTTCTCTATTCTCTTCAAATGGTTATTTATTTTTTATCTAACATTTTAGCAGTTTCACAGTTTATATTAATTAAATCATAATCTCTTACTTTCATATACCCCGCATAAAATTGAAGTAAACATCAATAACCAATACACTCCTTTTTTATTCAGTCCATACTCATATGAGTGTTAATAATGACACCATTTGCTTATGATAAAATAAATTATGGCGTGCGTCTCAACTACGTAATTACACCACATTTGTGAAAACTGTAGGACTCGAACCCCTGACCTCCTGTAAAGCAAGACCACACACTAACCAATGTGCTAATAGATCTTTGTGTTTTCTTTTCGAGAGGGGTGTTACAGACTACCCCCGTTAAAGAGCCCAACGTCCTTGTCGGCTCATATCACTCCTCATCCAGGCGTTGTGCATGTAAACCAAATCAGGCCACACCGACTGACATCCACAGTATTACATGCACAATTCTGATAGGGTATAGACTCTGATACCATATGTGACAACCGCAGGATTCAATTCCCGACCTCCCGTAAAGTAACACCATGCACTAACAACCATGCTAAACACTCTTTGTGTTATCTTTTCAAGAGAGGTGTTAGAACATTTCCAATTACCCTCTATTGGTCGAATCGACCAAATCTACGGGCATGATAGATTAATATCTATTATCTACATGATCTCAATCATGAACGGTCAACCATAGCTGTTATAAATACCTACTGCATATAACATCATAAGGATTGTTTTCGAGATTCAAAAGTCATTTCCATGGCATATAAAACAAGAGCTCTTGAGTTTCAAAGCCTCCTAATCATAGGTGTTTTGATATTTTATTATTATGTTCCAATTCCTTGTAATTGTGAGAGATCAGTATGATAAAAATATTATAGCAGACACTTACAAACTTAGCTAAACCACTCTATATCTTCTGTCTTTTATTTTTACTGCATATTCACTTCTCGTTTTAAAATTTTAGCCCAATAATAGGAAAACCATTATTACATACGCATAACACCATGCTTGTCTAAACAGTTTGTTAGCCTTTTTATTCTAGAGAACTACTTAGTTTATGTTAGAGAACTACTTAGCTTAATTTGGTGAACTTCTTAGTCATTAAATAAACTAGTCGGCCTATATAAATAATAATCCTTTAGTATTTATAAAGGATCTTAAATATATATTTTTCGATGTAAAATTTATTTTTTCAACAATTCTAATCAACACTTGCTTGTGATGCATATTATTTTTTATTTATTTGTGATAAATATATAATTGCATGTAATGATATAAACTGTAGCAACCCGTATTTTAACGATTTGAGATTTAAATATTTTATTTAAATATTGATCGGTAATTGTTTAACTTATAGTACTTAAAGAAAAAATTTCACAAACGATCGAATTGGGACTCAATGCTAGTTCCGTTGAGTTGTATGGCTTGCTGTGTAAATAAAAAATATAAGGATCGCTATGTTCTAAGTTCGTACCAGGTAGCAGTCATATTGATCTCGAAATACATGTGAAATTGTTGTCTTCGGCCACATTCTAGGATTTTTACGAAACTTATACCATCAGAACAATATCGTTATAGTGATGCATGCTGACAAGTTTCATAGCGTTTAAGTGGATCGTTTGGTCATGGCGAATCAAAGCGCGCTTGATTTCTATTGGAGAATTTAAATGGGTTAAATAATAATAAAGGCCAATTTATTAAAAACCTAAAATCCTATTGGCCGGTTGTTGTGCAAATGGTTGTAGCTTCATTTTCTTCTTTTTCCCATGGCCGCCTCCTCTTTTGATCTTTAAAAGTTTAGATCTCCTTCTCCGCTCAATGAAAAAAAATCCAAAAATGAATATGTTACACTCCAATTCAAAACCTCTTCATGCCCATATACATTATGGATGATGCAATGGAATTTCATGGGGGTCAGTCCCCTTACAACATGCCTAGGGCTAGAAATCACCCGTGATAGAAGCAACGATTTGGAAAAAAATTGGATTCGGGATTGTGGTGCAGATTGAAATCTCCTGGCCAAGTTTCATGCAGCTTGACACCTAAAGGTGTCACATGCCTGAAGCATCGAAGGGGGGAGATCCTCGAATGCATTTTGTAGGGTTAATCCACGTGGCGTGATTTTGGTACGTGCCTATCTGGCTCGGGAAAAGCAACGCAATGGTGTTCTTGGAGTTGCATTTCGTTGATTCTTTCTCTAAATCATTGTTCGGGACGCACTTGTGAAACGTGATGGTACACGACCTGTGTATTTAAGGAAGAAGGTGGATTATATTAGTAAAGATAATTAGTATAATTAGTTATTAATTAATTTAATTTGTGTTAAATTAATCAACAAAATTATATCATTCGTATCTTTTGCGTACGAGGCCGGAGTTGGACGTGGCTTCTTCCTATGGATCCATATTGACGAGCTCTATGTTTTAGAGCTAGTTTGGACTTATTTGGCTAAAGTCAATGATATTATCTCTTACTGGACTTCATTTGTTCGTATAATATAAATTGAACGTTCTAAATGACTTGTGATAATAAAATGTAATATTTAGGATTATGGAACCTAGTAAGTAAAAAATAAAATCGTTAAAAAGCGATTCAAGTGGTTTTGGCCATGATAATTATATTTTACCCAGTTGGGCGCTATTGTGCGCATATTTAATTGTTTACGCACTATTTTGACCGTATAAATAAATATGGTCGGGTATATATAGCATTTTGATTATTATAGGTAGGTTTTATTTGACTTATCATTGTTATTATCAATGCTTGTATGCTAGGTTAGGAATTTTTTGACTATTGGGGGCATGGTTGAATTGTTTGCTTAGTGTGGATTAAAATTCAATTCGAAGGCGACCTAGTACTATGAAAAATTCGTTCGTGAAAGTTTGGGGTGTTTACCGATCGAATACATACGTTGATGTATATAAATTGAGTGCGCAGGGATAATAGACTCAAACGGGCAAGATATATTTCGACAGAGCTTCAGAGCACATGGATGGATTCATGATAGAACAACATTGGAGTTCGACGAAAGATCTGAAGACTTGGATGGTGCAACGAAGTCGAAGGATGGAGTTAATATGCTTGGCTCTATTTAAGAGCTGAGCCCAGGTCGAATAAGGCTCAGGTCAACTAAGTCAACCCGAATATAATGGTAAGACTGAGTCGACCAAGTCGACCTGGAAATGGTAAAAGCCGGGTTGACCAAGTCGACCCGGGAATGGTAACCAAGCCGGGTTGACCAAGGCTGACTCGTCGGCCGATCCGAAAGAAAGTGATAATGGTGACTTCAGAGATAGGAGTTCTTCATATTTTTATTTCTTCTTGGCGAGGAGATGGATTTTGTGGCAAATGTCGTATGTTTTCCTTTGGATGTATATTTAATAAATTTTGGTTAGATGCGCAATCCAAGCAGACTTTATCGATTACTATTGAGGTCGATATCGATTACCATTGTCATTTGTTGTCTGGCCATCTTAACATCAACGATGATGTGATTGTGAGGAGCAGGATCTGATGGTTCATTCAATAGCTGTTTCGATATGATGGCTCTTTTATTAATAGCTTTGGCTTGATGCTTCCGTGTAGTGATGCGTTATTCGGTGACGATGATTCCAGGATAAGGAGTGAGGCTGCTACAATGGATTTCTTTCTCCGAGACGTAGACAAGATGACGTTAAGTCATATTGAGATGACTGTTACTCGAGGATGTGACAATATGTAGTTATTAAGACTTAAAGGGCAGTCGATAAGGTCTCACGACAGTGCAGTTTGCTGGAGATAGCGCACTTGTCGGTTGAGTTCAACGGGGAGTCTTAGGACAGTCTAGAAATGGATTCTGTTGTGGAGTTCGTGTGCAAAGGTGTTATCGATATTCACGATTTTGGTACATCTTTGAGAGAGAGGACATGTAGATGAATCAAACCAGGGAAGTGTAGATTGATTAGCCCAGACCATAGAGCCAGGGAAATGTGGACTGGGTAGGGTTATCGGCTATAAACTAGGGTAGCTGGACATGGCGATAGTTGGACGGAGACCAGGGCAGTTGGGCCCGCCATGGCCCCAATGGATTTTGGTGGCCAAAGTATTTAGTATCGTATGCTTTACGCACTGAATGAGTGAATGAGAGGATGCATGATGGATACTATGATTGTTACTTATTTATCTTCATTAGTCCTTTGACATTTATCACATAAGTTTTATATGTTGTTTATCACAGTATAGCATGTATCGATTGTTATGTGTTAACTCTGCGAGTGCGGGGGAGGGCAGGTATGATACTTTATATCCTCCGTATCGTATATACTATTACAACTTTTTCAATAATTTCAGATTTGTTTATCGTTTACACCAGACTTTTTCTGATCGAAAGTGGAATTTCCCTCTTATTAGTTTGGGTGCTTATCGACGAAGTTGATGAGCAAACCAAGTGGTTGATACATGTATTTGTCAGAGCTGCATAGGTGGATTCACAGGAGCGACAGTTTATATATTCATACTTGTATTATACTTATTTATTTCCACTGTGAAGCCTTGACAGTGTTGTGTGTTTTATTAGAGACAGTGTTTCAGTTTAGTTTATTTACCTTTTGTATAAACTCCAATATTGTTTTGTATAACAATATGAGCCTATATACTCTGATTATATGATTTGTATAGTTATTACAGTCTCGCATGTTTTATACCCAAGATTGTTATTATTACATGTTATTTGATGCGTTGTGAGATATACGACAGATTATGCAAATGAGTTTTATATTATGTTTCTCTTCTTTCTCTTATATTTCCTTCTTTTCCTTATCTTTCTCCTCTTTCTCTTTCTTTTGATGATCGCTTTACATCGATCGAGTGCTTGTATAATGCAGTATTTTAGTTCTGAGCGCTGGTGGTGTAAGGCGGGTTGTCACACTTGGTATTAAAGCTTAGGTTGCGTTGTTTAACCTAAGTAGTATTGAATTCAAGAGTTAATATATGAGAGAGTACGTATTTATATATATTTTTTGTTTTCAAATCTTTATATTATTAGTATATACATAGTATTGTTTATTTTGCACACGAGTGCCATAGGAATTGTTTTCTCTATTAGCAACAAATCGTCCTATTCGGGATGATCTAGCGAACGAGAAATATTTCTAATTACTCCATCTTTGGAGTTGGGTGTCAGATAGGATCGAGAGTTACTAATCTCAATTTACAGTTTTTGTTTTCAGTAATGGTACGATCCATTATCTGAAATGCTCGAAATCCCTAATTTGTTATGGTGCTCAAGTGCGGTGAGTTGAATATGCTATGGTGTGTGGATGCTTATGTATCTATGTGGTATATTGTTCCTTAGAATGGAATCGATTGTTATGATGTGAGAGTTGTTTGAGTTCTCATAAGGGGTTTTGTCGATCTCTAGGAAGTCGATATGGGTTCGCCGATTTAGGCGATGGAATTGTGTCGAAGAGTATGATTGAATTCGATGTGATATCGAAATAAGATTAATTCTCTCCTTGTCACTCCAAGGTTTGGAGTTTGTGGCTGGGTTGAGTGATTGACTCGGAGGGTGATTGTTTCATTCTGAAGGAATGTTTGTTGGGATGTCGATCGAATAACCTCGCAATGTTTGAGCTTGCGCCCAACATAAAAGTTCGTCCTACCTTGTCAGGACGAATCGTGAAGACATATGTGTTTATTGTCATTCACATTCTGTCGAGTTCTCCCTTGATGAAGTGGGAAATAGTGACGTCATCGCTCAAAGTATGTTTCCATTAATGGTGTTTCCATACATGTTTTAGTTTATCGTCGAGATTTCATCGTCCTGTTTGATCGTGTGATTCGATGGTTGGAATGGAATTAGGACTCGTGAACTTATCTATCTCCATTGATTGTGACTTACCATGTTGAGGTCTTAGTTAGATTATATATGTAAGTAACATCCTGTATTGGTCGCCAGAACTTAATACTATGGGTGACTGCAACATTCATAGCGATTAATGTCGGGCCTCGAGGTGGGGAGTGTTATGGAATAGTTAATCTATACTTGGCAGTATATATGGTTTGTCAGAACTTTAAATTCATCCAGTCATGGTTGCTAAATTGTTTGCGTGTTGGTTGTTGAGCTTGGTTGGGCTTAATATTTAAGTCTAGTAGTTCAGTTACTATGAGGGTACATAATATAGGTGGTAGCGAGAGGTTGTCATAATGATAGAGGGCTAGGACAAAGCTCAGTCGTGAGTCATCTTCGATTTAGTGATAGTGGGCTGAGACTTAGATCTTCATTAAGTGAGTCGATTATGATTGGACGATAGCGGGCTGAAACAGCTCTCTAGTAGCGAGTCACCACCTGAGCTTGTAGTTTGAGAGTATCAAGACACATTTGATGAGGTGACCCAACTGCTACCATGTTGAGTCAAGTTCCGTACCGATCTAGTTATGGATGTTACTTCGGTTTGGAATCCCGAGGGAATTTTACCGATTGTGAGTTGCTGATTAGTTTGTTGGGATTTCACTTTTCAATGGTAAAAGTGAAGTTCTTGGGCCAGGTCGTCTCGAGTGGGTTGTTGATATATGTCCTATGAGAGTTTCGATGGCTTGAGTGTTGATATCAACCCATGAGTATATTGATTTCTCGTTCCAAGCAGGAAAGAGAAGCTGATGACACTTGCTCGGTTGTGTGAGTGGTTTGAGTGTTGTGTTTCTAAATGGATGTTTATTGTGTTTCAGTCGATAAACAAAACCGCATGAGAAATATTCGACTCACAATCTGGAGTCGATAGGTTACGTTGGGTAGGTGAGTGGCACTATTTATTATCCTCTGAGGAGTATGAGATTTTCGATAGGCATATATAGAAAGTGGGGCTGTTTGTGTGTGTCGAGTTGGAAATGTACCGGTTCGGAGGCGATGTTCCTTTGGTTAACGTCGCTTTTTTTTATCGCTGGTTATGATTCGCTAATTTTAGAATAGGTAGTATGGACTCGATCGTGACGATTGGTTCCATATGGAAAGAGTGTTATTGGTTTCGGGCATCAGAAGAAGGGGTTGATTACGCGTTTATTTTATAGAAAACACAATGTTAGTTTGCTATTGCTGAATGGGATGGATCAAATGATTTTTTATAACTATTCGGGGATTCCTAATGGATGCAGGAATGGTCATCGATCGTTTCCACCGATAGGTTACCACGGAAATTAGGAACAGTATGACAGCGATCGATTCATACTCTATTTATTGACGAGAGATGCTGGAATTAATATTCTCGATTTCGAAACGACAACCAAGTTTTCGAGTCATATATGGATTAAATTTAATATTGGATGCTATGTAATAGCTAATTTAGTATCCTACATGCTAGGATAGGCTTGGATGTTATTATCTATGTTGCTATTGTTTTTGTCATTCATGTTTGATCATTGATGATGTTTGCATGTCCATTTCTATTTATATAATTGTTAGGCATGCAGGATAATTATATGGCTATATCGTTGGTTTATTCAAAATAAAAATCCATACATGACTTGACATGCTTATGTTAGATAGATTCAATTTATTTAACATGTTTATTCCCTTGTTGCTATTTCCACTATTGTATCTAATCCTTTTTATTGAGTACATGTCAAGGTACAAAGAAGAAAGAGTTGATTTGTTTGGATGCTAATTCTCTATTATTTGCATCTAAATACTGAGCTTGCTTAAAAAGAGGTTTGTAGTAGACGTAGAATCGTGGTTTTTTCAATTTAGTGCATTTTGGTGATTTTTGCCCCATGTATGGGTAGCCACTTTTGGGCTCCTGTTTACTTTTGTTGAGAGAGGCCTTGTACGGAAATTTTGGGTTTTTCCGGATCAAGATGTACAAGGGAGATGCTACCGAAATTTTTCTTGAATGTTTCCATATTCGAAAAGAAATTGAATATGCGTTGATATGTTGAATTGTCCTCCAAATAGTAAGTTATCGATGTTATTTTCCAACATCGAGTTGTTTGGAAAATAGGCATACAACTTAGGTGTTTGGCTTGGCTACATCGGTCTCAATTTTGAGGGTAGTTATGCAAAAGAAAGAGAATATTTGCTTCATACCAAATTCCAAGTCGGTTTTCTTTGTTATAGTCACCTCAATGGTTCTTGAGAGCGATAAATGGTAATTTCTTTTGTATTGTCAGTAGTTTAAGAGAGTTGGATTATGTTGTTTTGTTCATATCTATTGGAGAATTTAAACGGATTAAATAATAAAGGCTAATTTATCTAAACCCCAAAATCCTATTAGCCAGCTATGGTGCAAATGATTGTAGCTTCATCTTCTTCTTTTTCTCATGGTTGCCTCCTCTTCTGATCTTTAAAATTTTAGATATTCTTCTTTGCTGAACGAAAATATCTGAAACTGGATCTGTTACACTCGAATTCAAATCCTGTTCATGCCTGTAAACATTATGGATGGTGAGATGGCATTTCGTGGAGCTCGGTCCCCCTATAGTGCGCCTAGGGTTTGAAATCACCGGCGATATGAGCAACAATTTGGAAAACAAAAATCGATTGGGGATCGTGGTGCAGATTAACATCTCCTGGTAAAGTTTATTGAACTCGACACATAAAGGGGTCGTACACATGTAGCATCAAAAAGGGGAGAGCCTCGGACGCATTTTGCGGGGTTGATCCAAGCGGCGTGATTTTTGTGTGTGCGTATCGGGTTCAGGAAGAGCCACGCAATGGTGTTCTCGGATTTGCATTCATCGATTCTTTCTTCGAATCACTATTAGGGATGCACAGGTGAAACGTGATGGTACACAGCCCATGTGTTTGAGTAAGAAGATGGATTAGATTAGTAAAGGTAATTAGCCTAATTACTTACTAATTAATTTAATAATTGGTGAATTAATCAGCAAACTTATATCATTCGTATCTTTTGCGTACGAGATCGGAATTGGATGCGGTTTATTCCTATGGATCCATATTGACAAGCTTTATGTTTCAAATCTGGTTTGGACTTATTTGGCTAAGATGAGTGATATTATCTCTCACCGGACTTATTTGTTCGTATAGTATAAATTGGACGTTTTACATGACTTGTGATAATAAAACGTAATATTTAAGATTGTGGAACTGGGTAAGTAATAAATAAAGTGAAAATTAGGTTCACATCCTTAAAACTAAACTTAATTAAGCTCACATCCTCCCCTATTGAAACATATAAATTTCATCGTTGTTTTTAAAATAGCGGCTTATTTTTCCTCCATTGCCCATTTTTTAAATTACGCCTTAATTAACACATCACATCCGATATTTTTTATTTATTATTTATTTTTTTCTTAAACATAATTTTCCTGTTAATGGCGACGACAACTTCTTTCTAAATTTCTGAACTTCGAATTCGGTCCGTATAAAATTGAAATTGATCGGCAAGTTTTCCAGTGATTTATTTTGATCGAACTTTTTTGTATAAAATGGATGCGTCTTTCATCAGGTAATTTATACTTTTTTAAAATTTTTTAAATTTTCTATAATGATTTCACTTCTGCAATCGATTTTTGTTTATTCATTGTTCTGAATTAATGGAATTGTTTATTTTTATTGACGGATAGTTTAATTATTTTATAAAGTTTTATTTTCATTGCTGATTGTACAGCCGTATAAATTAATTTGTCAACATATTTTTTCATCTATTCTATATAGATGTATAAAAATATGCATATAGTGTGAATATGAGCATATAAAAATGCAACTATTGGTATAATACGTTTGTTTGGATTTATTTAGAAAAGTTGCGTATAATTATGCAAATTTTCTGTATATATGCATACAAATATTCTGAAATTTATGTTTGTTTGCGTGCTTGATGATTAGTTGCATACTTCTATGAATATATTCTTAATATATGCATATTACAAGTGTTTTGGATCTATTTTTTAATATAATAAGTGCAAATATTCTGAAATTTTGCATATAAATATACAGATATTACTGTTATTTGTGTATATGTATGCATTTAGTTATAATTATATGAATTTTTTTTGTAATTTTATTGGATTACTGCAGATTAGGCTGATTAATGTTGATTTTTTTATTTTTCAAACAGTGGTCCTGCAAATATTGGTGTATTGGTGTTGTTGAAGTTTGGGAATGATAGTTGTTTTATTCGTCTTTATTTTGATAGTTTTGTTGCTATCGTGAGAGATGTTGTGTGTGGTAAATGGACTGAGTTAAGTCCGTTTTCATTTGAATTATATCACCACAAAGATGGTTTGAGAAGGAATATCGAAAGTAATTCTGATCTTCAATCCATTCTTTTGTTGGTTGCGCATAATCGTGAGGATTATTTGGATTTTTTTTGTTGACGTCAATCGTAGTAGTTCTACAATTGCTTATGGTAGAGATTCTTCTTTTGGTAGTGATTCTCTTTTGCTAGCACCAGTGAGTCAATCAACCAATTTAAGCAATTGTTAAGAGGTGATTTGAATCAATATGTTTTCTCTGGTGTTGGTCAACAATTTAAAGGAGGTGTTACTGAATTTAGACTTTATTTGATGATGTATAGTATGAAAACTGGATATAAGCTTAATTTGGTTAAGAATGATAAGGAAAGAGTTACTGCTGTTTGTTCTAAAAAAATTGTATTTTCAGGATTCATGCTTCTCTTAAGTTTAATCTTCCTGGATATTTTTTTGTAATGAGATTTCAATCGGAACATACTTGTGGTGCCGGAATTCATGACATAAACAATCCTGTTATATTCAGTAAATTGATTAAGTTGTTGGTCTGTGATCATATTCAATCTAATCCATTAATGAAGATGAAGGACATTATTAACTTGTTTCAAACTGATTATAATGTTATTTTAAAGTATTATTTTGCTTATAGTGGGAAGAGGTTGGCATTAGAAGATTTACATGGAAGCGACGTAATGTCCTACCATCATTTGCAGTCGTTTTGTGATGCAGTTCTTACTACTAATTCTGGAAGTACAGTTGTTTTAGAGTGCAATGATTCTTCAGGTCAATTTAAGAGGGTTTTTATTGGATTTGAAGCTTGTGCATACGGATTTCAATATTGTCGACCATTAATTTTTGTTGATACTACTTTTATGAAGGGTAGAGCTCAAGGGTGTTTAATGGCTGCTACTGGTAAAAATGGAAATGAAGGTATGTTGTTTTACAGTATATTTTTTCTTTTATAACTGCAAATATTCTTATTTCATGCACACCTATATGATTTTTTTAAATATGTGCATTAATATACGCAATTATTTTGAACAATTGCGTGCATGTATAATACAATTTTGAAGTTATGCATACAATTATGCTTCTTCTGGTTAAAATTTGCATGCAAAAATGCAAAAATTATAAATAAATGCATACATTTATTCAGACTTTGTGCGTACAGTATACAAATATTCGAGAAACTTGAACAAAGATATGCAACTATTCGAGATATATGCATACTTTAATGCAATTATTCTGACTATACACCGTGCATGCAACTGTTTTGTTTTTGTGCATTTAAGTATGAAATTATTTTTAAAATTTGTATGCAATTGTGAAACTATTATTACTTACGGATAAATTTCGTGGAATTGCCTGTAGGATTTTTTTTTTAAACTTCAATATGTGTTGTTATATACAACTACTATTACATTATTTATTATTTGTGCACGTTTTTCCTTTTTAAAAAAAATATATTTCATGTTGTTTATTCTATTACTAAGCTAATTAATTTTTTTAAAGGTTTTTTCCTTATAGCAATTGCTACTGTATCTGGAGAAGATGAAGATAATTGGATTTGGTTTTGTGAACAACTTAAAGAGTTTCTTAAAGAGGATTGTAGAAGGTACGTTTTCATTTCTAATCGTCATTCTGGTATTCTTGTTGCTATTCCAAAGGTGTTTCCAAATTCGGTTCATGGATCTTGTTTTTATCATTTGACCAACAACTTAAAGGTTGCTTTAAAATCTCAATTTTCCAAAACAAATAAGAGGATGTTGTTGGATACGTTTGCAAGAATTGCTTACGCATACAATTTGACTGATTTATGCTGCATTGAAGAATTTTAGAGATGTTGATGGATCGACTGTGACAAACTTTTTGGGTGGAATTCCATTTTAGAAGTTTACTATCCTATTTTTCCCTTGTTGTCGTTACGTGAAATTTCATCTAATTGTTCAGAAAGTTTTAACAAGTGGATTTTGGAGGAAAGACATTTACCAATCACTGCTTGTTTGGATAAAATTAGACTGAGTTAATGAAACTTATGTCTGATTGTCGTGAAGTTGCTTCCACTTGGAATAGCATTTTATGTCATGTTAATGAAACTCGGTTACGGAGTCTACATTTGGAAGGAGCTTCGTGGTTTGTTATCAAATCAAGTGAATATAATTTTGAAGTTCATTCTCCAATCCATCAATTTGTTGATTTATGTAATCGAGTTTGTTCTTGTAACATGAGGCAAATTAGCGGTTTTCCTTGCGCTCATGCCGTTAGATGTATTTTAAGCTATGAAAATTTGAATGTGTATGACTACATTGAAGCTTATTTCAAAGTTGGTCATTTTCAACTATCTTATTCACATCCAATCAATCCTATCATAAATTATATGGGTGAAAATGTGGCTGTTGAAGATGCAATTATAGCTCCTCCAAAAGGTAAAAGAATGCCTGGTCGTCCATCCTCTTCTAAAAGGTTGAAATCTGTAGGTGAATTTACGAAGACTACTAGTTGTGGTTTTTGCAAGTTGGGTCATGATAAAAGGACGTGTTCTTCAGCATACAAGTAGATGTTCTTTTGTACTTTTTTTTAAAAACTTGATTAAATTGTGTACTGTTGTGAACTTTTACATGTTGCTTTAAATTTAGTTCAGTATCTTAATGTTAATTCTGTGTTTTTTGCAGTTATTTTTGTTCAGAACTTTTGTGTATCCAATTATTCTATATAGTTGGTTAAAAGTATGCAATTATTATGTATACTTGCATAGATATCTGTAATTATACTGAATATCTATAACAAATTTGCTAGTATTTTGCGTAGATGAATAAATGTATGAAACAAATTCATATTAGCTACAAACAGATACAACATTATTCTTGTAAATGGATAATGTATACAAGTGTTCTTCATTGTTGCATACAAATATGCAGATATTCTCTTTATTTGCATGCAAGTAATCAAAATTAAGCTTTTATGCATACTCTGTTTTAACTTTGACTATTTTTTCCGCTTTTTAATCCTGAATTTTTTAATTAAATCAGCTAATTCTACAGTTTTTAATTCGTAATGTATTCGTAAAATTTTATGATTTGTTCGTACATTTAGTATTTAATTAAAAAAACAGCATCATCGTTTGTTCGAGTAACGCTGCAAATATTTGCATTTACGTCAGAAATTATATTGAAAACATGCATATATGTATGCAAAATATTACGAATAACTGTACACACGAAATCATCAATTTATAATTTCATGTAAAACTAGAAGAACTTAATTCAGTGCACAAAATAACAATGTAATTCAGTTTACACACTACATAATCTGAATGCTTGTATGTACATATTGGCAATATCTGCCTGTTTGTATGCATATAATTACTATATTTGCATCTTTGTATGCAAGTTACACGTATTTTGCATGTTTGTATGTACGTAATATGAATACTACCATACACATGCATAGATTTCTTTTCCAATTTTCATACTTGTGTAAAAAACATTAACTAGTTCAATAATGTTCATACTTGTGTGAAAATAAATATAATAATTCATATAAGTATAAAGTATTAAATACTTTTATGGAGATTCAAATTTGTTGTTTTTCATAACAACTGCATTTAACTATGCTAATTTCTCAAAAAAAATATACCCAAGTATTCAACATTTCACAATACCATGCAAAATCAAAATGTCTAGATTCAGTATATAATTTTCCAGATTAAATTTGTTTTCCAAATTGGTAACCAAGCAGTCGTAGTCACTAAACAATAAAACCACTACATCTATTTACAAAAAAACCAAACAAACCAAACTTTGCAATTTCAATCTGTCTTGCTTGCATTAGACAGCAACCAATTCTGTCTCAAGTTGTGACTTATTGTCCAGCTATGTGGTACGCAGTTGAGAAGTTTGTATGCAAGCATAGCTCTTTGTTTATCAACAACTTCAGGAGTGTAGACTTCATCTTTCTTGTCGATTTCTTTGTTCTCACTTCTTTGCTTCATCATGTTCATTACAAACATTGCACAATCCACACTGAAAAAATTACAAAAAAACAACAATTTTGTGTTGCATAATTTATTTTGTTTTGAATCATCTTATACTAACTTCATAGAAGCAAGCAATAATTTAAAAAAATGCATATTACTATTCATAATATACGGATTTTATATACTTACGTATCTCCCTGTTGAGGACAATCAGCAAACTCGATTGAATTGTGTTTCTGATGATTTTTCTTTTTCAACTTTTTGATGAAAGCATGGATGTGCGCTCTCTGATAAAATATATAAAAAAATAAACAGACACACATTTAAACTATTTAATAAATGTGTTACTGATAATAAAATTCACTACATCATTTTACAAACCTTTTTCCTAGCAGCACTCTGATGGTTTCCTCCTGGACGTCGTGGTATTTTGGAGTCATAATGAATCCATCTTCGTTCTTCTTTTTTAAACTCTAACAAAGAAAAATGATAATCATCGTGGTTGGGAATGAAAATTTTGTTGCACAAATCGTACGCTTGCTCCACTCTTTCATCCACCAATTTTTTAACTTGATTCATTATCTTTTTCACCACCAGTACCTACATTTACATATTTTAATCAAATATATGTATACTGTTATACGCATATTAACGTGCAAATTACATAAAAACTTAATGAAGCACCACTTTTGATGTACAAAATTTCCAGATGATCTTTATGTAGCTCGTAGGCAAACCAATCAATAATTTAGTAAACATAGTATGTTATATTTGTAAGAGATATATCAATCTTTACAGTAATATAATAAAAAAGTGATGCCTTTTGGTAAAAAAATTACTAGTTACTTGTGTACATACCTGCGCATCTATGAATCTCTGTGCTATTAAGTCAGCCCACGCAGTACCAAGTATACATATGTCATCATCTCCATTTAGATAGACACTTTTACTGTAAATGCATGAAATTTATTTAAATAAGATAAATAATTATATTACTGGTACTCTTTGCAACTAACGTTGATAATTGAACATATGCATGCAATTTTTAAGAAATTTTTTCCATATGTATACAACTCCAAATGTTAATTGCTTAATACCCTAATTCAAAAAAAAAAAATTGTATATAAGTACATAACCAGCATGAATGGTTGAATGAATGTTTACATAATAATTAGCATATATAAATTCATTAAAGCTACTTTAAACAATATCTTAATACAAGTATGCAACTATTACTAAAAACTACATACAACTACATCGAGTTTCTAAAATACTTGCAACACAACAATGCTAATTTACTTACAATTTTCATACATTACCGCATATATTTTTAAATAATTGTTTAATATCACGTAATAATTTGAATAACACATAAGATTTAAGAAAAAATTAATATAAAATTGAATTTAATTTTACCTCAAGTTAGTTGTTGTAACAAATTCTTCCATTCGAATGATCTAATCCTCTTCTAGGGACCTCACATTCCTAAACTTTCTGACTTTAAATTTTGTTCCTGGACGAGTTTCTTCTAATCGAGGTTGATTTTCATACTCATCTAGTTCCACTCTTTCAGGTTCTTTCAATTTTTTCCTCCCTACAATGTACAATCGTACAAAATATAAACCATTCCATTGTCCTAAACTATATATACTTTCAATTCAGTCCTGAAATATTCAAATTTTTAATACCTTGTTTCTTTATAACACGTTTGCGCTTCTCTTCCTTTTTCAATTCCTTATCACTCTCCGTTTCTGGATCATGTTCCTGTTGCATGCACTTCTCTATCACATGTTCCTTATCTTTGTCATCGTATTTTTCTCAACTTTCTTTACAGCTTCATCATCTTTTTCAACCACTACTGTACTTTCTTTGTTAACTTCAACTTTAGTTTCAATATTCTGGTCGTTCTGTTGAATCTTCTCTTTGTCTTGTACAGACTACATTCCATCGTCCACGCCTTGCTCTATAACGTCTTCAATAACTTCATCGGTCATATCAATGTCATTCTTCTTTTCATTATCTGTTTTAACATTGTTCATTGCAACAAGTATTATTAATAGACACACATAAGCATGCAATATTTACAATTACATGCAGACATTCATGCTGTAATTTATGATAATTTTAGAGAATAAAAAAAATAGAATTTTTTCATATATACATGCAATAATTTTAAACAAATGCATGCCATTGTGTAATTATGCGTTCAACAATGTATTATCACAAAATAAAAGTTGTATATATTGTCACCATCATAAACTATAATTTTTTTACCATTATTTTTCTCCTCATTCGGCTGCTCCAGCGCCTCTTCCTTGTCCACCTCTTCCGTCTCAAGAGTCTTTCTATTACGCTTTTCTTGCTTTTGCACCTGTTCCATCTTCTTTTTCTCTTTCTGCTCTTTGGCATGCTCCTTGCCTTTCAGCTGTTCTTTGTCCATCTCCACCATTTCATGCTCATTATCTGTACGTTGTTCATCAACTTTTTCGCCTTCTCTCTTTTCCTTATGATCTAAAACCAATTTTAAAACGTTTTTCTCTGTCTTCTTCTTCTTTTTCTTCCTCTTATACTGCTCATCTCTTTCGACTTCATGTTTCTCCTCCAACATTTCCACCTGCTTCCCTTTTTGTTCTTCCTTCTCCTCCTCGTCTTCTTTCTCTTCACTTTCAGTTTCACCACTATCTTCATCAACATTCATTTCGTCGTGCTCTTATTCATCATCATCTGTGCTATTATTATTATTATTATTATTATTATTATTATTATTATTATTATCATTTTCACTATCTACATTCATTTCAGCTGCATCTTCTATTATTCTAAGTTGTTTTTCTTCACTATCTTGTGAGGATGTATCAGCCTCAAGTTCAGCAACCTTATTTTTTAACTGTAAATTTTCTTCTTTTAACTTTCTGATCTCCACTTTTTGCTGTGTTATCAGGTCCTTGAATATTTTTTACCCTTTTTCTTATACAGAACTTCATATTCTTCATCTTTCTCAATAGTTTGCTTCAGCCTTTTCATTTTCCTTCCTTCTGCATCCTAAAAACATAAGAAACAACCAATGTTAAATTAATACTGTTAATATTTGCACTTATGCATGCATCTAACTTAGGAAACTTCAAAATTATATTTAATTAAACTATAATTGATTAAATATGTCACTAAATTTGCATATTTGTCCACAACTTTTATACAAACTTGTATTGAATTATGTAATTATTTAGAATTTTATTCCACATAATAAATGTTTTCATTTACATATTGCTTACACTTAACTAAGCATGCATGCGTAATTATGGACTAAAAGACAGTTATATTTTTAAATACATTGTAAAGATTCATACTACTTGCATATATTTATGACAATATTCTATTTATTTGTATATATTCAGTAAGTTATTACGAATTTTTGAAAATATCAAATAAAGATGATATAGTTTTATATGAATCTTACAATGTTATATGTGACATTAAGAACCATTGACGGCTTCAACATTGTAATATCATATTTACCAACCAACGGGTAAATGTCATTGTACACCGGCTTTGATGTTCTCACAACAAATGTCTTTTCACAAAACCACCACTGCAAAATAAAATAATACATTTATTAGTACAAAGAACAATTGATTAATATGAAATTAACAAAACAGTTTACCAATATTACCAAAAACAGTGTTACACATGCATTAATATTGCGGGGTGTATCATGATATTTGTTCACTTGGCTAATTAGATGGTTGTGTATAGTCTTCGGCCAAGATGTTTTTGTTAATTTTTTGCTACACACACAATACGGTATCATCTTCCATGGTAAGCTGCAGTTCGGACTGGACACCAAGAATGCAGCCGCTAAGTAGAGAAGAATAAGTTTTATAGTATCAAAGCAAGCTTTCGGGGACTGTTCCTTGATTGTAGAGAAAATTTCTCTCTATATATTCTTCTTGTTTACAACGCATTCATCTTTAAAATGTCGCTCTAAAAAAGTTTTAAATTCATCATCATTCTTATCTTCTTTCTTAATATGCCCACTAGTTTTAATCATTTCTCCTACTGTTGGAGCGGCCAACATCAGTGCAATATCATCTTCTGTAAAAGTTAGTACCAAATCTCCGAACTAAAAATATTTTAGATTCTTCTTATAGCTTCTAATTATGATATCCAATGTAGTTGAATTTTTTGTTGTCTCAGCTGGAGATATGACATCGTCAAATATCATCTCTATGAATTTACCCAATGGCAATTTATCCAAAAGTACGGTATGCTCTCCTGTAAATAATTCATACACCTTCAATTTTTTGACCAAATCAATAAATGACTTTAAGTTGTTCCTGTATACTTCTTCTTTTCTCAAAAACTTTGGTTTGTCCCCAATTTTCTGTTTTTTTAACATGTAGAGAATTCGATGGTTGTTCAGTAGTAACTTGTGCTTTCTCTTGCTCATTATCATATTCATAATCTTCTTCAACATTTGGTCTCTGCACAAAAATGGTAAAATAGTTTTTACGTAACCATTGTTAACTGCATACAATTACAGAACATTCATTGGATTTATGCACCCTTGTATGAACCAGTTTTTACTGCTTGCACAGATTTATGCAAAAATCAATTTAAAAATGCACACTTGCATGCAAAATTTCTTATTATATGCCCAGGTTCTTGAAACTATATTCCGATGATTGCAGACTTGCATCGACTAAGTCTACTAATATATATACAATCATGCAACATTAATGTAAAAACTACACAACAACAAGAAATTATTCTACCATTATGCAACTTATTAGTGTAGTACTCATTTACAAATTGCAAAATTGCACGCATCGATTTTTATAAAATTGCCTACAAGAATGCTATAATAATACTTAAACTCATTAATATATTCATTTATTTTATATAAATTCATGGATAAATGTAACTGTTTTAAATATATTGATCCATGTATTCGACTGGTTTTTCAACACTCAGATCATTATGGCACACTTACATGCAATAATCTCTATTATCCGCATATAATCATGCACCTATTTGCTTACAATATCACACTACAATGGAAAACTTCTTCGTTAAATTCATACACTAAATCAATAATCATGTAATAAATGTATTTGTTCACTTATTAATTTTGAAAATATGCCTACAAATAAATTTTAATATATCATGTAATAAATGCATCCATATATGCAACATTTATAAATATATTCATGAATGTTTGCATATATGATAAATGCATTCACAAGTATATTAAAATTTTGAAAGTGCATGAATACTTCCTTGCAATATTTTATTTTTTGAACTCATTTATTCATATTTTAAATGAATTTAAACGAATTAATACTGTAATCATTTTCTAAAAACATTTCTGTAACAACCCGGAAATGCGAACCAATTTAAATTTTTTATTTTGGCAATTTTAATGAATTTTGAATATTTAAAATAGATTATTTTAAATAATATCGATGAAAGTTTATTTTTGAATATATTTGGAATGTATATAGTTATATCGATCGTCGTTAGAATATAAATAATTATTTATAATTATAAAAGGAATTGAAAATGGCGCGGAAGTTCGATAATTCGATTTCAAAGTTCAAATGAATGTACAGGATTCAAAATAAACCGAATTTTAGCGAAACCAAAAATAATAGGATCTAACTGATAATATCTTTCAAACGAATCCGAAAAATCAAAATTTCATAGCGAGAATCAAAAGTTATGTCCAAATGAATTTTCAGAATAGTCGCTATGGAATTCTGGCCCTTAAAAATGGAAATTTTGCAAACGACCTCGGATTTTGACGAAACCACTTTGGTTGGATTCGTGATGTCAAGTTATTGCTAGATTCCAATTTTCGTAATTTTTCAAATCAATATGTGAGCATGGCAAAGGAAAACGCGTTTGACCAGTTTCAGTTGATTTTAATCGACTGGAAAATGGACATTTTTCAAACGGTCTCAGAATTCGACGAAACTAGTTTTGTTAGGACCGTATCGTCAATACGAAGTTAGAAAATACTTTTTTTGGAATTTTTAGAGTTCGTATGTGGCCCCAGTAAATTGAAATGTGCGTTCAAATTCAATATATAGATTTATATTTTGATTTTGACGAAAACTGACCGTAACGATCGAATAAGCCTGCGATACATATCCCATTGTGTTCGAAATAGGGGTAATTAGCTATGGACGATGGTCGTTGGGTCTCGTTTGGTGGTCGAATGGAAAGTCAACATTTTTGAAATAAAAATAAAATAAAATAGTTTCCCACTTAACCCCACACCCTCCTTTCTCTTTCCCACTCGTTCAAAAAAAAGGGGAACCGCCACTTTTCAAATCCCCCCCCCCCCCCCGATCCCGTTCGCCAACGATGGCGTGGGCCACCGCGCCCCTCCCTCACCTCCGCCTCCTCCCCACGCTTCTCTTCTCTCCTCCAGCCCCTCTCTCCCCCTTTGAATCGATCGTGCCCTCCCTTCTTCCCTCCACACCCACGACCGCCTCCACCCACTACTCCGCCCAACGCCCCTCCGCCAGCACCGCCCGCCGTCAGCGAACCCGCCTGCGCCTCCCCTCCACTCCTCCCTTCTCCAATCCGAAGCCACCACTCGACTCCGACGTTGAAACCCCCCCTCTCTCGACTTCAACTGTAAGCCTTTACTTTTGTTTATTTATTTTTGTTTTTCAGTTTTAATAAAATTGCTATAGTAAGAATAGGATTTTTAAACTAGTAAAAACTAGGATTTTTAAACAAGTAAAACTAGGATTTTTAAGCAAGTAAAGATTAGATTTTTCAATTAGTAAGGATTCGATTTTTAATGTTAGAAAGATTAGATTTTCATGTTGGAAAAATATGTTTTTATTATCATAAAAGGATTAGATTTTTTATACATGAGAGAAATAGAAATTTTATATATAGTAGAGAATATAAAAATGTGATTTTTATATCATTTTTATATGATGTGAAGGTTAAAAATATAATTTTTATAATATAGAAAGAATAAAAATACGATTTTTATATGATGTGGATAGAAAAAATATTATCTTTGTATAGGTAGCGAAATAAAAATCTGATCTTTCTTATATGTATGCTGAAATAAAAATGTGATTTTTATAGCGATGATATATAAATAAAAATTCAATCTTTATATAAGAAGTAGAAATATAAAAATATAATTTTTATATTGAAATAAGCGTTGTAAAAATATATGAAGTATAAATAAAAATATGATTTTTATTTATTTGAATGAAGCAATATAATTTTTATTTGAACAACGTGAAAAGAACTACATAGGAATTTCAAGCTAATTCAGACGTTCAGCAGCTCAAAAGCAAAGCACGGCGGAGTGGAACCCTCTGTGAGAACTTCTCACTTTAAATTTCTTTATCTAGTTATATATATATATACTAGGATGCAGACGGTGCTTAGCAGCACCCGACACCCGTCGTCCACAGACCATGGACGACTTGTTTGCTTGATTGATTCCGATGTGTAGTTGATTGTGTGATTTGAAATGAAATAAAATATTTATATAGAAAATAAATATTATATAGTTAAAAAATGGAATTTTTAACGTGTATATGGAATGAAATAAATAAATATAAACAAATCGGACGATTTGTTTATGTACACACATTTGACTGATATTGATTGGGACGATAAATTTTACACATCGCCCAACTGCACAAATAAAATCTGTGTTTAATTGTTTGAAACCCCTCACGGGTATTGGGATGATATATGACATACACTAATCCCAATAATTAGTTGTATGTCGATCGATTGATTGACAGACTGTTATAAGCGTTAGATATTTATATTTAATGCTTATGCAGTTGTGTGGTGCACTTTGGATGATGGTTGATTATTTATCGTTGCTATTATATACATGTGTTGTATGGAATCCATATAATTAACATTATATGGTGATTGATTGAGCCTCATTCCAATTGGAAAAATAAAGAATATTATAAAATAAAGGTTCATGTGTTGACAGTACTCATTCGTTGAGATTAGTCATGTGTTGAACAAAATATTTTAACAATAAAATTTACATCTTTATCATATATAAAATTTGAAACTAAGTGGAAAATAGATAAGGTGAGTGGTCTCCTGGATATTGATCTAATGTTGGTTTCGACCTTCGGGGTTAATATTTAGGGAATTGCTCTCTTGCTAATTTACGGTTAGAGTTTGATTAAAAATTTAATGATAGAAATCATAATTTTATAAAATATATTAAATAACAAAAATAGTCACACGTTGACAGTACTCATTTGTTGAGATTAGTCATGTGTTGAAAGAAATATAGATTCATGTGTTGAATAAAATAAATATTCATTTGTTGAGTAGAATAACGAAGTTATTGAAAAATATAAAGCCGTGTTGATTAGAGATGCGCTATTTTGACGCGAACGATATTTATATCGATTATATTCGTTTTTATAATGAATATTGAAAAGAGATTTAAAAATCGAATATTTAGAAAATGAATTCGAATTGAATAGAATATAAAATGAATTCGAATTGAAATGAATTCAAATCGAATTGAAATCGAACTGAATTGAAATCAAATAGAAATGAATGTAAAAAGAATTTATAATGGAAAATTCAATTTTGATTTGAATTTGAAATGAAGGTTGAAATTGTTTTTGAAACAAATTTGGAACGATTTATAAAATTCGTTTTAAAAGGAAATCGATGGAATATATATAATATATATATATTATATATATATATTATATATATAATGGCCTGAATAGAACGCGCCGCGCCGCGGTAGTTCGTGAATTTCGACCATTGACTTCGAACGATCTTGGTCGGTTTAACGATCGATTCGGATCGACCGAAATTCCTTACCATCACATTTGGTATCAGAGCCAGGTTTACAGAGATAGAGAACAAGACACATTAGAACCGAACGAAAGAATTCATCAGATATTGGATTAGTAATATCCAATTAGAATGACTTGTTAGAGATAGGATCAGTAGTATCCTAGAACGAGTGTGAAGAGTATATTTTTCAAATGAAAACAATATTGTTTTGAAAATTTAAACCATTTTATTCGTATTTGAATATTTATTTATTTTGAATTTGGACAATCTAGTATATAAAGGTTTTGCATATACGCGTCATGAACGTATATTTGAAGTTTTAATATACTGGATAGATATAGAATCACACTCTAGTCTCCCGGACATGATTCTGATGGTGGCGCGCCATCACCAGTATTTATGTTCGAGTTTCGAAGGTGTGATATCTATATATTTCCATTAGACTGGTGTGAGAACCAAAATATAGCTAGAATATATTGTTGTGGATTTGACATCAAAAACATGATTTTCTGTATATATATCAAATTACGAATTTGAAACGTTAATCCACTAATTGATTGATGGTTGTGTTGTTTGTTATTTGTTTAAAATTTTGAACCATTACGCCTAATAGAATCAAATATTGAATTGTATTGAAAATTAGTCGCATTTGCTGGCATATACATGTACTTACATTGAACAGGTCATAGCAAAGAGGCTAGAGCAGAAGAATAAAATTGTTTGCCGACAAATAGGTACATGTTTACCATAATTTACTGATTTATTTGGGTGATGATGATTTTATGAGCCGATTGGCTAGCCGCATGGCTTTTCTTTTTCTTTTGGATTGAAGAAGGCCATGGGAGGCTATATGAAATATGCCGAAGTCCCCGGTGCAGGGGAGGTTATGGCGAAATATTTCGGAAATTTAGGGTGTTAGCCAAATTTTTGAAAAATTTGAAAAGTTCTTGGAAACTGAAAAGTTGAAGAACTTAAGCCGTAAAGAAAACAATGGAAGTTGAGTTGGTTTATTAAACAACTTTCGACTTCGTTCCTTTTCGAGGACGAAAAGTTTTAAGTGGGGGAGATTGTAACAACCCGGAAAATCTGAGCCAGATTAAAAAATTTATTTTGGCAATTTTAATGAATTTTGAATATTTAAAATGGAAAATTTTTAAATAAAAACGATCAGGGGTTTCGAACAGTCTTGGTCGGTTTAACGATCGATTCGGATCGAGCGAAATTTCTTACCGTCACATTTTCTGAAAATACAACTGCAATTGCATAGATTAATGTAGCATTTCTGGTGTAAAACAGTTAATCGTGCATGAATACTTGTTAATATCTTAGTATCATGTAACAATTTTGACTAGAAACAATTTTTACTGGTACTCTTCTGACAATTTTCGTAAAACCCTAATTCAACATTGTTACAAATTGGTTCAAAATAATACGACGGAATTTTTTGGTAGAATAAAAAAAATTCCAACCACAATTGCGTTAATATTTGCATAGGATCTTATAATCAATCATCAATCCAATTTTTGCACGGATTTTAATATATATTACGCACAAATTAACAGTTATTGAAATTAAAACAAGTAGATCAAAAGTTTACCTTCATTCTCGCTATTTGTTTGAAAATTTGATCAGATCGACAAAGATTTTAATTGTTTTGGTTTGATCGAGCATGAAAATTTGAAAATCGCCTGTGAAAATGTAATTTTCTTCCTTGAACGTCTGCCCTAAATGCGCGATTTGATATGTGATACAAAATTAATTTCTGAACCAAGGGTTTTGAGGGTTTAAAGGGCACAAACAAAATTTTGATTGCCGCTTTTCAAAAACAAGGATGTAATTTGTATAATTTTTTCCACTGGACTTTTTCTATATTTTAAAACTTAATAGGGATGTATGTCAAACGCACCCATAAATAAAATTATTAAAATGTGATTCAGATAATTTTGTCCATGATTTTCACATTTTACCCAACTGGGCGCTTTTGTTCGCACTATTTAACTGTTTACGCACTATTGCGCATTATGTTGACCGTATAGCTTGATATGGTCTATTTAGACATATATTCCACACTGATTACTATAAATAGGTTTCATTTGACTTATCATTGTTGTTATCGATGCTTGTATGCTAGTTTAGAAATTTGTTTGACTATTGGGTGCATGGTTGAATTGTGTGTTTCGTATAGATTAAAACGCCATTCGAAGGTGACCTAGTACTAGGAATTGTGTAACGACCCGTATTCTACACATCATAGGATTGTAGAATATTTATTTCTTCTCCATGTGAAGCCGTATGGTCATGTAACTTTGGGAAACATCTATTAGAGTCATTTCCCATGCTTATGATTTTTGTCGATTTTTAAATGACCATTTTGCCCCTAGTTGGTACTGTTTTGGCCATAACTTTTGATTGGAAAGGAATTTTGACCTGAAACCACTTCCATTTGATTCGTTTGATAGTTTCTCTTTCCGTAGAGTGGTCATAATAGCCAAACGGACTTACCGTTTGGGAGATATGGCTGAAACAAGGTTTGGAGGGTGAAAAACTGCTTAACCGGGCCAAATCGGGTGATTAGCGCGTAGGCCCATAACCCATTTCGGGATTAGGGTTATGGGAGGGCTGAAATGAGATGGAGAATCATTCCATTTCAGTTTTCTAGCCTCCACTTATCACCAAGGATCCCTAAAAATGGCCTCCAACCTCTAGATCACCTGCAAATCATCTTTTGGTCAAGGATTTGGCTTAGCAACCCCTAATCAAAGAAGATCTTCACCTAATCAACCTTGGAGCTGCTGTTAGCGTTGGGATTTGCATCAAATCAGAGCATTATTTCAGATCTTAGTTTGTTTTGTGGCTAAGGTGAGTGATTTGCATAGTTTTACACTAATTATGGCTAATTAGGGGTGATTAGTGTTAATTAGCGAATTTAAGCATGATAAAATTTTGGAAAAATGTTTATAAAATTCAGAATGATGTTTTAGACCTCTGATATGAATTTGGGTTAGTTTGGTTAAGTTTTGCTAATCCTATCATTAGTTTCACCTAAACATGCTTAAGGGGAAATGTGGGATTTTGGGTATGTTTGATCCATTTTTACCTATTATATTGATGTTTTGATGTTTGTGGTTGATTATGCATGTTGCTATGACTGTATGGTATGCTTTGTGATTGTTTAGAAATGTTAGATTGGTTGAAAACACCGTCAAATGGCGTAAAAACAGTCGCAGGAAACATGCAGGGAAGGACCCAGAATCCGGATCGGATCGGAGAAGGGGGGGTGCGACACGATCCGCTCCAGCTGGGCGTCACGATCCGTTTGAAGGAGTTGGTCACGACTTAAGTTAGGTGGCACAATCCGATAGTAGGAGCCCGATCCGAACCAACATGCATTCCCGATCCGAACCAGAAGAGGGTGGGGAGTCCACGAGTCGATGGGTGCTAGGCGAGACGATCCGACCCGATCAGAAGGCACGACCCGACCCGGATGAAGCAACCCGATCCGATCCGAAGTGGTGACGCCGATCCGAATCAGGAAGAGGAGCCACGAGCTGGAGGACCACGACCCGATCCGATGCAAGAGGCGCGACCCGATCCGAATGTAGGGGCCGATCCGATCCGATGGAGACTGTGAAAGCTGATCCGATCCGATTCGATTGTGATGACCAATAACCCGAGATGCAAAGGTAGTCCAAATGGAAGTTAGAGCTTAGGATCCCGGAACCAGTTGGGAACCAATGAGTTCACTTCATGGTTGGACTTTGCTGCGGGACGTGTGCTAAGGAGTTGTCGACGTTCATAACTTCGATTCACCACTCAGAATGAATGATGGGCTACTTATCAGTGCAGTAGGGTCATTATGACCTGAGGGGCAAAGTGATGGTAGCAAGACTACGTTATCAGTGCAGTAGGGTCATTATGACCCGAGGGGCAAGGTGATGCGTAGTAAGACTATGAGCCAGCGCAGATGGGGTGAATAACTCCATGGGGCAAGTGGACATAGTAAGGACTAGTAAGGCTATGAGCCAGCGCAGATGGGGTGAATAACTCCATGGGGCAAGTGGACATAGCGAGGAATTTGTGGCTACGTTATCAGTGCAATGAAGCCATTTATGACTTCATGGGGCAAAGTGATCGTAGCAAGGAATGTTGGGTGATCGAAGTGGTGGATATCGTATGCTTTACGCACTGAGTGAGAGATGTGAGGATGGATGCTATGTTTGATTGTTTGCCATCATTATGACATGCACACCTCCCCCACCTCCGTATCTTTATGTTGTTTGATATGATACCTTGGAGTGTTGTACAGTATGTAGTGCTAACTCTTTGGTTGCAGGTCCAGGTTCAGGTATGTTTTAGTCTACCTGTTATTGTTCACTTTAGATGCTTATCGCTCATACCAGGCTTTATGTCTGACCCAGAGTTTTATGTCTCCTCTTATTACTCTGGGTGCTCACACGAGCAGACTAGAGACAGGTTAGCTGGTGGTGCGCGAGTAGCTGATTCAGAGGCGGGCAGGAGGCTTCCACGTATGATATATATATATATACACACACATTCTCCCTGTGTCGTTGGTGGTCGCTACTTGGGCATTAGTAGTGTACCTCATTTATCTTACTTTGCTTTGAGACAGTTGAAAGGTTGTAATAAGCGGTATTCTGAATTTCCGCTGCTATGATGTTTAGTTCTGATTTTCAGCTTATGCACTGTCTCTCCTGTTTTATGTCAAGTATGTTATTATTATATTTTGCTCTATGCGCTGTGAGACATTCTACAGGTTCCTTGTATGTCCATTCCCTTCTTCCTTTTCCTTCTGGCGACCCGTTCCGTGCTAACTGGACATGTGTACAGCGCACTTTTGGAGTAAATGTCGGTTGGTGCGGGGCGGGGCGTCACACTTGGTATCAGAGCGAGGTTGCGTAGTTAACCTAGGGAAAGACACTAGGGAGAGTTAGTATGTATATGAGAGCGCGTATTTGTGATTACTTTGGTTTTCAAAAACTATGTATGTATATACTATTAGTAGTATAAGAATGAAGTTGCACTGCACTAGTACCACTATGGGGTCGTTAATCGTTTTCCTTTTACAGATTGACGATGAGCCGATATGTGAGAGGTACTGGTAGAGGGGCCAATAATGGAAATGCCGCTGACATGAGGGCGATGTTTACCGACCTCATGAGAGACATGCTTAGAGAAGTGCAAAGGGCAGTTCCCAATCCCGGAGTTGGTGATGGCCCAGTAGTGCAGGCGCCTAGGGTCGATTTCGCCAAGTTGTGCAAGGATTACACTAATCTTGGTGGGAAGCCGTTCCACGGAACGGAGTCGGCCACAGATGTTCAAGATTGGATGGATAGCTGTGACCGTATCTTTGATGACTTGGGTCTTGAGGATGCGATGAAGAGAAGACTAGCGTCTCGTCAGCTGCAAGGGCGAGCGATGAATTGGTGGAATGCTATTAGAACAGCTACTCCAGAGGACCAAGTTACTTGGGTTCAGTTCAAGGCTCGCTTTAGTGAGAAGTTTATTCCAGCTGCCCAGAAGTCGGTGTTGTTCAAGAGGTTCTTGGAACTGAAGCAGAATGGAAGGGCAGTTTCTGATTATATTGCTGAGTTCGACACTTTGTCGAAGTATGGACTGTCTCTTATTGATACTCCTGAGAAGAAGAATGAGAAGTTCATTACTGGTTTGGATGGGTACTTGGGGGAAAGGCTTATCAACCACATCGATGAGACTTTTGAATCGATCGTGGGGAAAGCTTTGAGATCAGAAAGTCTTTACCCTAAGTCAAAGACTGAGGCTGCATCTGCAGAAGGGCCGAAGCCGCAAGCAGGCGGTGGAGGCAAGAATAACTCTCAGAATAAGAGGAGGCAGGACCAATCAAAAGGTGGCCAGAAAAAGAGCAAAAAGGATGTTGAGTGCTTCAGCTGTGGAAAGAAGGGCCATTATGCTAAAGAATGTCGGGCCAAGCCAGCGGAAAGGAAGTGCTACAACTGTGGTCAAGTGGGACATCAGAAAGATAAGTGTCCGCAACCTCTTAAGGAGAAGCAGATTGTGAAAGCATATGCTCTTGATGCTATTCCTTCTTCGTCGAATGCCCCAACTGCGGCGGAGAAAGGGAAGAATGTTGTTATTCAAGGTATGCTTTCTATTTATGATATACCAGTTCGAGTTTTGTTTGATACTGGGGCTTCCCGTTCCTTCATATCTAGTGACCTGGTAGATAGGTTGGGACTGGAACCCGAGATAGTCGATAGACCATTGATAGTGACGAACCCGATTGGTGGTTCGACTAGCCTTAGTATGATTTGCAGGAATTTGGTCTTATCGAGTCATGGACGTATGTTTGTATGTGATTGCTTTGTTTTGGGCTTTACTGGGTATGGCATTATATTGGGAGTCGATTAGCTCCAAAGATACGGGGTGGTGGTAGACTGTGAGGGCTTTTTGGTGACAGTGAGGGCGGATGATGGGCGGAGGGTAGTGTTTGGTAGTCTACCTAGTGATGGGGTTATGACTAGTTTTGTAAATTCCCTCGACATCCCGCAGGATGAGTTGTCAGATGTGCCCGTGGTTGGCCAGTATCCGGACGTCTTCGAGGAGGTGACCGGGCTTCCACCACACTGGGAGATTGAGTTCCGTATTGATTTAGTGAAAGATGCCAGACCTATAGTGATGCCACTTCGTCGTATGGCACCGAGGGAGCAGCGAGAGCTCGGGGTGCAAGTCAGCAATCTTTTGAAGAAGGGATTGATTAGAAGGAGTGTCTCCGAGTGGGGAGCACCAGTTGTGTTTGCCACTAAGGCAGATGGTTCCCTTCGTTTGTGTGTGGAATATCGCGAGTTGAATAAGGTGACGAGGAAGAATAAGTATCCTCTACCACGGATAGATGATTTGTTTGATCAGCTGGAAGGAGCAAGAGTGTTCTCCCAGTTGGACCTTGCAACAGGATTTCATCAGCTTCGAGTAGCGGATGAGAGTGTTCCGAAAACGACATTTAGGACGCCGTCTGGATTTTATGAGTGGTTGGTCATGCCGTTTGGGTTGACCAATGCGCCAGCCTACTTTGTGGATCTTATGAATCGAGTCTTCAGAGATCAGTTGAGTAAGTTTGTTCTTGTGTTCGTGGATGATATCCTTGTTTACTCAAGGACAGAGGAGGAACACAAGGGACACTTGAGAATAGTGATGGAGGTGTTGAGGAAACACCAATTGAAAGCGAAATTCTCTAAGTGTCATTTTTGGAGAAGGGAAGTAAGATTCTTGGGTCATGTTGTTTCAGAGAGTGGTATTGCCGTGGACCCTGCGAAGGTAGCTACGGTACAGGATTGGCCTACGCCCAAGAATGCAACTGATGTAAGAAGTTTCTTGGGATTAGCGGGATATTATCGTAAGTTTATCCAGGACTTCTCCAAGACAGCAACACCGTTGACTCGGTTGACTAAGAAGAATCAGTCCTTTGTCTGGGACGGAGTGTGTGAGGATGCCTTCAAAAGTCTAAAGGAGAGGTTGACGCGTGCGCCAGTGTTAATCATTCCTAAAGGGAATGAAGAGATGACGGTATACACGGATGCTTGTGGTACCAGACTAGGTGCAGTATTGATGCAAGGAGGTAGGGTTGTAGCTTATGCTAGTCGACAGCTAAAGCCGCATGAGAAGAAGTATCCTACCCATGATTTGGAATTGGCAGCGATTGTATTTGCGCTGAAGATGTGGAGACACTATCTCTTGGGAGAAAGATTTGAGTTGTTTACCGATCACAAATCGTTAAAGTATCTCTTCTCTCAGAAAGATCTGAATCTCCGTCAGCAGAGATGGTTAGAGTTCTTGGCTTCGTATGATTTTGATATCACATATACACCTGGGAAGGGTAATGCGGTAGCCGATGCCTTGAGTAGGAGACATGCCAGCTTAGGGGCAATGTTTCTTGAATGGAAGCAACTGGAGTATATCGCGGGGTTTGATTTCAGACCAAGGTGCGAATTGGATCCAGTTATGCTAGCTAGTTTGACGATCAGACCTACTTTGATAGAGCGGATTGGTTCCAGCCAGAGGGACGATCCTAATCTATTGGAAATCATCTCCAAGTCAGAGATGGGTATTGATGAGGAGATGAGTGTGTATGGGCTTGATCGAGATGGATGGCTTCGGAAAGATGGAAGACTAGTTGTGCCCAACGTGAATGGTTTGAGAGATGAAGTGCTTAGAGAGTGTCATCACTCGAGATTGACTATACATCCCGGTGGTAATAAGATGTATCGAGACATGAGACAGACTTACTACTGGGAAGGGATGAAAAGAGATGTTGGGAAGTTTATATCCAAATGCATGAATTGCCAGCTAGTTAAAGCCGAGCAAAAGAAGCCTAGTGGGTTGTTGCAACCATTAGAAATTCCCGAATGGAAATGGGAGCAAGTCTCGATGGATTTCATCGATGGTTTACCACGGACTAGAGCGGGATATGACAGCATTTGGGTAATTGTGGATCGATTGACTAAGAGCGCAAGATTTATACCAGTAAAATCGACCAGAACGGCAGCCAAGTTGGCAGAATTGTATATGAAGTGGGTAGTGAGATTTCATGGAGTACCCAAAAGCATTGTGAGTGACCGAGATCCGTTGTTCACTAGTGGGTTTTGGAAGAGTTTACAAGAGGCTCTAGGGTCAAGATTACATCTCAGTACCGCATATCATCCTCAGACCGACGGTTAGACGGAGAGGGTGAATCGTATATTGGAAGATCTCTTGAGAGCGTGTATATTGGACTTTGGTGGATCATGGGATGATCATTTGCATCTAGTAGAGTTTGCATATAATAATAGCTACCAATCCAGTATCGGTATGGCTCCATATGAAGCTTTGTACGGAAGACCGTGCAACTCACCATCATGTTGGATAGAAACTGGCGAGAAGTTTGTGCTTGGACCAGATGTGGTGAGAGAAACATCGGATAAGATTAAGGTCATTCAACAACGAATGAAAGCTGCTCAAGATAGGCAGAAAAGCTATGCCGATAAGAGGAGAAGGGACTTGAAATTCTCCGTTGGTGACTTGGTGTTTGTCAAGATCTCTCCGTTGAAGAGCGTGATTCGATTTGGCAGGAGAGGCAAGTTGGCACCAAGATTTGTTGGCCCATTCCCTGTTCTTGAACTAGTCGGGAATTTGGCATATAGAGTTGGCTTACCAGAGAAAATGGCGGGAGTTCACAATGTGTTTCATGTTTCCCAACTAAGGAAGTTCGTTCACGACTCAGATATGACTATTTCACCTGATCAGTTAGAGGACTTTGAAGTAGAACCCGAGGCGGTTGGGAACCGCAAGCCTATTCGTATTGTGGGGCACGATACAAAGCAACTTCGAAGGAAGTCGGTGAAGCTAGTCAAGGTTCAGTGGGGCGAGAACGAGAATGATTGTACTTGGGAGACAGAGGAGAGCATTAGGAAGGCTTATCCAGAACTCTTTGCCTGGTAAGATTTACTTTGCGATTTAGTTATTCTGCATGCTAGGATAGACTTATTTCACTTGATTTGCATGTTTAATGGTTGTTATATGGTTGATAGGCATGCGGGACCTTTGTGTGTGTTTGGATTAGGGAATTTCGGGGGCGAAATTTCTTAAGGGGGGAAGAGTGTAACGACCCGTATTCTACACATCATAGGATTGTAGAATATTTATTTCTTCTCCATGTGAAGCCGTATGGTCATGTAACTTTGGGAAACATCTATTAGAGTCATTTCCCATGCTTATGATTTTTGTCGATTTTTAAATGACCATTTTGCCCCTAGTTGGTACTGTTTTGGCCATAACTTTTGATTGGAAAGGAATTTTGACCTGAAACCACTTCCATTTGATTCGTTTGATAGTTTCTCTTTCCGTAGAGTGGTCATAATAGCCAAACGGACTTACCGTTTGGGAGATATGGCTGAAATAAGGTTTGGAGGGTGAAAAACTGCTTAACCGGGCCAAATCGGGTGATTAGCGCGTAGGCCCATAACCCATTTCGGGATTAGGGTTATGGGAGGGCTGAAATGAGATGGAGAATCATTCCATTTCAGTTTTCTAGCCTCCACTTATCACCAAGGATCCCTAAAAATGGCCTCCAACCTCTAGATCACCTCCAAATCATCTTTTGGTCAAGGATTTGGCTTAGCAACCCCTAATCAAAGAAGATCTTCACCTAATCAACCTTGGAGCTGCTGTTAGCGTTGGGATTTGCATCAAATCAGAGCATTATTTCAGATCTTAGTTTGTTTTGTGGCTAAGGTGAGTGATTTGCATAGTTTTACACTAATTATGGCTAATTAGGGGTGATTAGTGCTAATTAGCGAATTTAAGCATGATAAAATTTTGGAAAAATGTTTATAAAATTCGGAATGATGTTTTAGACCTCTGATATGAATTTGGGTTAGTTTGGTTAAGTTTTGCTAATCCTATCATTAGTTTCACCTAAACATGCTTAAGGGGAAATGTGGGATTTTGGGTATGTTTGATCCATTTTTACCTATTATATTGATGTTTTGATGTTTGTGGTTGATTATGCATGTTGCTATGACTGTATGGTATGCTTTGTGATTGTTTAGAAATGTTAGATTGGTTGAAAACGCCGTCAAATGGCGTAAAAACAGTCGCAGGAAACATGCAGGGAAGGACCCAGAATCCGGATCGGATCGGAGAAGGGGGGGTGCGACACGATCCGCTCCAGCTGGGCGTCACGATCCGTTTGAAGGAGTTGGTCACGACTTAAGTTAGGTGGCACGATCCGATAGTAGGAGCCCGATCCGAACCAACATGCATTCCTGATCCGAACCAGAAGAGGGTGGGGAGTCCACGAGTCGATGGGTGCTTGGCGAGACGATCCGACCCGATCAGAAGGCACGACCCGACCCGGATGAAGCAACCCGATCCGATCCGATCCGAAGTGGTGACGCCGATCCGAATCAGGAAGAGGAGCCACGAGCTGGAGGACCACGACCCGATCCGATGCAAGAGGCGCGACCCGATCCGAATGTAGGGGCCGATCCGATCCGATGGAGACTGTGAAAGCTGATCCGATCCGATTCGATTGTGATGACCAATAACCCGAGATGCAAAGGTAGTCCAAATGGAAGTTAGAGCTCAGGATCCCGGAACCAGTTGGGAACCAATGAGTTCACTTCATGGTTGGACTTTGCTGCGGGACGTGTGCTAAGGAGTTGTCGACGTTCATAACTTCGATTCACCACTCAGAATGAATGATGGGCTACTTATCAGTGCAGTAGGGTCATTATGACCTGAGGGGCAAAGTGATGGTAGCAAGACTACGTTATCAGTGCAGTAGGGTCATTATGACCCGAGGGGCAAGGTGATGCGTAGTAAGACTATGAGCCAGCGCAGATGGGGTGAATAACTCCATGGGGCAAGTGGACATAGTAAGGACTAGTAAGGCTATGAGCCAGCGCAGATGGGGTGAATAACTCCATGGGGCAAGTGGACATAGCGAGGAATTTGTGGCTACGTTATCAGTGCAATGAAGCCATTTATGACTTCATGGGGCAAAGTGATCGTAGCAAGGAATGTTGGGTGATCGAAGTGGTGGATATCGTATGCTTTACGCACTGAGTGAGAGATGTGAGGATGGATGCTATGTTTGATTGTTTGCCATCATTATGACATGCACACCTCCCCCACCTCCGTATCTTTATGTTGTTTGATATGATACCTTGGAGTGTTGTACAGTATGTAGTGCTAACTCTTTGGTTGCAGGTCCAGGTTCAGGTATGTTTTAGTCTACCTGTTATTGTTCACTTTAGATGCTTATCGCTCATACCAGGCTTTATGTCTGACCTAGAGTTTTATGTCTCCTCTTATTACTCTGGGTGCTCACACGAGCAGACTAGAGACAGGTTAGCTGGTGGTGCGCGAGTAGCTGATTCGGAGGCGGGCAGGAGGCTTCCACGTATGATATATATATACACATTCTCCCTGTGTCGTTGGTGGTCGCTACTTGGGCATTAGTAGTGTACCTCATTTATCTTACTTTGCTTTGAGACAGTTGAAAGGTTGTAATAAGCTGTATTCTGAATTTCCGCTGCTATGATGTTTAGTTCTGATTTTCAGCTTATGCACTGTCTCTCATGTTTTATGTCAAGTATGTTATTATTATATTTTGCTCTATGCGCTTTGAGACATTCTACAGGTTCCTTGTATGTCCATTCCCTTCTTCCTTTTTCTTCTGGCGACTCGTTCCGTGCTAACTGGACATGTGTACAGCGCACTTTTGGAGTAAATGTCGGTTGGTGCGGGGCGGGGCGTCACAATTGGGTGCATGGTTGAATTGTGTGTTTCGTATAGATTAAAACGCCATTCGAAGGTGACCTAGTACTAGGAAATATTTTGTTCATGAGATTTTGGGGTGTTTTAACGATTGAATACACATGTTAGCGTATATTGATTGAGTACACAAGGAAGGTAGACTCAAACGAGCGAGATATATTTCGATGTAGCTTAAAAGCGCATGGACGGACACGACGACAGAGCAGCATTGGAGTTCGACAATAGATCTGAAGATTTGGATGAAGCAACAAAGTCGAAGGATGGAGTAAATATGCTCGGTTCTATTTTGGAGCTGAGCTTGGGAAGAATAAGGCTCAGATCGACTAAGTCGACCTGAGTATAGTGGTAAGCCCAGTTCGACCAAGTCGATCCGAGGATAGCAACTAAGGTCGGGTCGACCAAGTCGATATGGGAATGTTAACCATGCTGGCTCAATTAAGTCAAATAAGACTAGTTTGACTGGATTTAGGTCGACCCGGAGTTGGGCCGACCCGGGGATGGGCCGTTGTAATAACCCGGAAAATCTGGGCCAGTTTAAAATTTTTGTTTTGGCAATTTTAACGAATTTTGAATATTTAAAATAGATTATTTTAAATAAAATCGACGAAAAATTTATTTTGAATATAATTCGAACGTATATTATATACGTCGTCGTTAGAATATAAATATTTATATATAATTATAAATAGAATTAAAAATGGCGTGGTAGTTCGATAATTCGATTTCAAACTTCAATTGAATGTACCGGGTGCAAAACAATCCGGATTTTAGTGAAACCAAAAACATTAGGATCTAATTGATGATATCTTTCCAACGAATCAAAAAAATTAAGATTTCATAGCGGGAATCAAAAGATATGTCCAGTTGAAAATCCTGAATAGTCGTTATGGAATTCAGGCCCTTAAAAATAGACATTTTTCAAACGACCTCGGATTTCGACGAAACCACTTTTGTTGGGTACGTGATGTTAAGTTATTGCTAGATTCCAAATTTCATAATATTTCGATTCAATATGTGAGCGTGGCAAAGGAAAACGCATTTGACCAGTTTTAGTTGATTTTAATCGACTGGAAATTGGCCATTTTTCAAACGGTCTCGAAATTCGACGAAACTAGTTTTGTTAGGACCGTATCGTCAATACGAAGCTAGAAAATATTTTTCTGGAATTTTTCTAGTTAGTATGTGACCTCGGTAATTTGAAATGTACGTTTAAAATTCAATATAATGATTTAAATGTAAATTCAACGGAAACTGATCGAAATAGTCGAATCAGCTTGCGATACATATCCCATTGTGTTCAGAATGGGGGTAATACGCTATGGACGACAGGCGGTGGGCCTCGTTTAGAGGTCGTATGTAAAAGTCAACTTTTTGCAAATTAAATAATTTAATAAATTAAAATTCTTTCTCTCCTCCTTAAATCCTCCTGCCCCCCCCCTTCTTCTTCATTCGATTCAGAATCAAAATAAAAAAAAGACGAAACGGGGAGGAGCGCAGCCCCCCGCATCGACCAACGCCCCGCCACTGGCGCGGATCCGCCCTCCCTCCATTTACCTCGCGATAGCCCCTCCCCGTCGCCACCTTCCCCTCCTCCTGCGACCTTCCGCGAAGCCCCTGCCACAAAAAAAATTGACCGCATCGCGCCCCCCCCCCCCCCCAAACCCGATTCGAGCACTCCTCCCCCTTTTCTGCTGAAGACGCAAACCCCCTCCCTCCTTCTAAAAATCTGATTTCAACGATGAAAGAAAAGGTGAGTTCTATCCCTTTTAATTTTAATTTTAGTTTTCTTTTCAGTTTTTAATTTATATATATAATTAGCATGGAAAAAAAAGAGAAAAAAAAACTGAAAATATCGAATTTTATTCACGTAAAAATATTTTTTTAGGCATATAAAGTTCTAGTTTTTAATTGGCTTAAAGAATGGCTTTTTAGTATATGTATCAATATATAAAGAAGTGATCTTTACATCGATACATAATATGAAATGGGATTTTATCATGAGAAAAGTGATTAATTAAATATGTGATCTTTTTAAATATGATCCTTAAATAAAATCAGCCTACTAGGATTTTTAAAAGTAAATGTAAAGATTTGATTTTTAAATTATAAAAGATTTTATTTTTAAATAAGAAGAAAGATTGAATTTTTACTAATGAAAGGATAAGGATTTTATTTATAAAAAGGTCGGATTTTTCATATTAATAAAAATATGATTTTTAAATTGAAAGTGAACAAATAAAAATGTGATTTTTATTTTAAAGACATCAAAATATAAAAATGTGTGATTTTTGCATATGTAGTGGCTACAACAACGAAGAAGACAAAAATGCGATAACGATGAAGATTTCTATCAAAGAAGAGTCAAGATAATTGGATAGCTTTTGGTGAGAATTTCTCACTCTTTAATTTATTTCTAATTGAAATATATACTATGATGCAGACGGTGTTTAGTAGCACCCGACACCCGTCATCCACAGACCATGGATGGCTTGTTTGTTTAATTGTTTGGCTGTGTAGTTGGTTAGGTTATTTGGTTTGGAATTGAATTGTTTGGTAAAATGAAATTGATTTGATTGATGTGTGAATGGCGTGGGCCTTCACTAGACCGGGGATAAGGCTAGGCCTCGTCCCGTTTCTAGTATCGTGCCGTTATGCCGCCGAAATTTTCTAAAATAAGTTAGAAAAATAAAGATAGCATTTTATTTAATAAATGAACTGAATAGAAATTCATATGTTGAAATAAAATATTTTATCGTTAAAAATATAATTTTTTAACGTGAATGTGAATAAATAAATATTCATTTACAAACCGAACGGTTTGTTTATGTACACCTATTTGGAGGACATTGATTGGGTCGATAAATTTTACACATCGCCCAACTGCACAAATAAAATCTGTGTTTGATCGTTTGGAACCCCACACGGGTGTTGGATGAAATTAGAAGTTCACTCATCCTGATTGATTGAATATGTCGATCGATTGATTGACAGGCTGTTATAAGCGTTAGATATCTATATTTGATGCTTATACAGTGTAGTGCACTTTGGTTGATGGTTGATTGTTTTTCAATGCTATTATATACATGTGTTGTATGGAAATCCATATAGTTAACGCTATATGGTAATTGATTGGGCCTCATTCCAATTTAGAAGATAAAGAATAATATAAAATAAAGGTTCATGTGTTGACTATACTCATCCGTTGAGATTAGTCATGTGTTGAACGAAATATTTTAACAATAAAATTTACATCTTTATCAATATAAAATAAAGGTTCATGTGTTGACTATACTCATCCGTTGAGATTAGTCATGTGTTGAACGAAATATTTTAATAATAAAATTTACATCTTTATCAATAAAAAATAAATGTTCATGTGTTGACTATACTCATCCGTTGAGATTAGTCATGTGTTGAACGAAATATTTTAACAATAAAATTTACATCTTTATCAATATAAAATAAAGATTCATGTGTTGAGTATACTCATCCGTTGAGATTAGTCATGTGTTGAACGAAATATTTTAACAATAAAATTTATATCTTTATCACTATAAAGTAAAGGTTCATGTGTTGACTGTACTCATCCGTTGAGATTAGTCATGTGTGGAACGAAATATCTTAATAATAAAACTACATCTTTATCATATATAGAATTAGAAACTAACTGGAAAATAGATGAGATGAGTGGTCTCCTGAATATTGATCTGATGTTGGTTTCGGCCTTCGGGGTTAATATTCAGGAAATCGTTCTCTCACTAAATTACGGTTGGAGTCTGATTCAATATCAAACGATAGATACCTTAATTTTTATAAAATATATTAAATAACAAAAATAGTCACACGTGGACAGTACTCATTCGTTGAGATTAGTCGTGTGTTGACAAAAATAAATATTCATTTATTGAATAGAATATTTGAAAATAGAAATATATGAAGCCGTGTTGGTTAGATTGACGCCATTTTGACGTGAACGATATTTATATCGATTTTATTCATTTTAAAATGAATATTGAAAAGTGATTTCGAAATCGCATATTTTGAAATGTAATTTGAATCAAATTGAATAGAAAACGAATTCGAACTGAATATATAACGAATTGAATTCGAATTGAATATAAAACGAATTTGATTTCAATTGAATATATAATGAATTTGATTCAAATAGAAAACGGAAATGAATTGAATACAAACCGATTTCGAAATGAATTGAATATAAAACGAATTTGATTTAAATTGAATATAAAACGAATTTGATTTAAATTGATTAGAAAACGAATTTGATTTAAGTCGAATAGAAAACCAATTTGAATTGAATCGAATAGAAATCCAATTTGAATTGAATCGAATAGAAAACGACTTTGAAATTGAATTGAATTGAAAACGAATTCAAATTGAATTGAAAGCGAATTGAAATGAGTTCAAATTGAATTGAAATTTGAGTTGAATAGAAATGAATTTTAAAACGAATTTATAAAGAAAAATTCAATTTTGATTTGAATTTGAAATGGAATTTGAAAATGTTTTTGAAACAAATTTAAAATGATTTATAAAATTCGTTTTAAATAGTAATCGACGAAATATATATTATATATATAATATAATGGCCTGAATAGAACGCGTCGCGCCGCGGCAGTTTGCGAATTTCGACCATTTATTTCAAACGGACATTACGGGAGATCCGACCGTCGGATTCTCCTAAAACTGGAACCGTTGGGTTCGTATCGAAAAGAGCTTTCTAACGAATATTTGAAATTTGAAATCTAACGGTTGGATTTGGAGATACATCCAAATCAAACTTGGAAAAGGTCGCTGTAAGTGCAGTTCGATGGCCATTGTTGGAAATCGATTGTACAGGCCTTAGTAAAATTATTAAAAATATCAATAATTTGTGTAAAATCATAAGAAATGATTTGGGAAAAATTGGGATGAAAAACCCCATATTTGAAAAGATAAAAATAGATTTTATCAAAATGAACTAGTTTGAACTAAATTTAAAACCCGATTTGTTTTTAAATAAATAAATTAGATTTAAAAAGGGGTTTTAAATAATCGGAATTCCTAATATATTTGATTTAAATTGAACTAGAATTGATTTGTGGGTTCATCGTGAACGGTGTTTTAAATAACACTAGTTCTGTAACCCGATAATAAATATAATGTGATTTGGGTTTGTCGTGAACTGTGTTTTAAATAACACCTAGTTCTTTAACCCAGTAAAAGGAGTTTTAACGAATCTGCAATTAGATTGAAATGTAAATCTATAATCTAAATTATCAAATTTAGAAATGAGCGAGAATGGAGTATCGCCAGTTTTGCTCCAAAGCGATAGTTAAATCTTTAATTAGATTTGAACGTGAAATGGTAATTAATCTTATCGATAACACCATAGTATTAGACATGGAGTATTACCAGTTTTGTTTCATGGGATGAATAGGTTGGGATTGGGAAATAAAATAAATAATTACTTCGGTGTGGTTCGCTAATCTCGACTAGTTTAGAAAACCATAATCTGGTTTGAAATGACATCCAAAGGAAGATTAAAGGATAAATTTTAAAGAATTTATCTTGGATAAAATTAATGGGAACCTTTCCCTAAAAATGTGATTTTGTGAATAAAAGAATATTCTGAATTGGAATGAGGCGTATGTTGTGTTTATGTAACATTTGTTTTAATATACGCGGGTTGTTTGGAAAGGCCGGGTTTATACCCATTCTGAATAACCGATTCGACGATATGTCGAAGATGAAGACGGTGGTCGAAGACCGGAAGTCTTCACATCGTTTGGATAATTACCGACGATCCTGATTGGGCTGTACACCCAAGAGAATGGAAATAGTTGGTGTTCGTCCAGACGTACTTGGAGGTGGATGGATATGCGAGGAAAGTGCCTCTGGATTCGTTCAGACCCAGAACGGACTTGTAAATGGATTGTGTGTCTGACATTGGATTTTATTCTGTGTTGATTGATTTCTATTAAATATACATCTGTTTGGCGGCGGAGAATTTATTCTTTTGCTTAACGCCCTTCTCTGAGACGTACGAGCTCAGAGGTTGTATATCGATGGACATCAATCGCATGGCATGAACTGCCAGTGTGGCATGCTGAGTTGCATAGATCAAGGCTTCTATTGAAAAGCAAAGTCTTGTGGTTGATGATCAAAGCACGGCCTTTGTGGCGTAGCTTTGTGTATAACGTGAATTCGCGAGCCTCACACCTCGGTATGAGTTAAAAACGGGATACGGACCGCTGGGAGAGCACGACGTTTCTTTCTAGCTATGGTGGTGTCAGTGACTTACCAGCCCTGACATTTATATACTTTTCACCTTTGTGGTTGTTGGAATGAGGCGCCTCGATTATAGGTCTGTAAGGACCGGGAAACGTGTGTTCAGGCATAACTAATCCTCTAACGTAAGTGAGGACCGGCCCAGCCGAATCCAGGGTTGCCCAGAGTGCGTAGCCCTGAGGCATTTGCTAGAGTGTCTCGAGCGCGGAGAGGATCTTGCCCCTTGCCTCGACTCATGACGGAAATCCAATTTCCAATACGTGTATTGCGGTTTTAATTGCAGAACTAGTATGGCGACATAGTAGATGGTAGTTATGCCGCCTATGATTTATATTTATGATTGAAATTGTTTTGACACTATACACTTATTATAGTATCAAATGATTTGTTTTAAACGTATCAAGCATGTTTGGCTGTTATAAGGTAAAACCCTATCCTCCGGCTTGCGTTGCATTGTGTGATGGGACATGGGTCTTATAATAGCTTCATTTTTCGAAAAAGCATTGCGTTATCTTTTCTATGCACTGGTATTCTTGGGAGGAAACCCATTCCGTGTTATACGGCGGGGTCCCTTGAATCACTCTCTTTTAAAATAAATTTTTAATAACTGTTTTAGTTCTCACAGCAGTCACATGACTGACCTGGAGTTTATTGTTTTAACCTAAACTCTGAGTGCCCCTATTTTCCGCACGGGCAGCTAGTAGTTTTGGTTTTGCAGATTTATATTCACAGGATCTTGGTTTACAGCTGGAATGATATCCGTAAAGCTCTGTATCCGTATATCACCTTCAGTTGTGCTTTGTATTATTTTCCGCTGCTATGTAATCTATTGTAATCTCTGATATTTGTCGGATGTAATTTATTCAATTATACTCTGTATATTCTTGTATCTGATGGAATTGTTGTAATAGCAATGAAATGTTCTTCCGTCTGCGTTCTGTTTGGTCTTGTCCTCACAGTAATTCGTTCTTTCTCATCTCTTCGGAGACCGGGGAAGTTCGGGTCGCTACAGTTGGTATCAGAGCTTTGGTTTACAGAGCTCGAGAACAAGACACATTAGAACCATACGAAAGAATTCATCAGATATTGGATTAGTAATATCCAATTAGAATGACTCATTAGAGATAGGATCAGTAGTATCCTAGAACGAGTGTGAAGAGTATATTTTTCAAATGAAAACAATTTTTGTTTTAAAAATTAAAATCGTTTTACATGTATTTGATTATTTATTTATTTTGAATATGGACAATCTAGTATATAAAGATTTTGCATATACGCGTCATGAACGTATATTCGAAGTTTTAATATACTGGATAGATATAGAATCACATTCTAGTCGCCCGGACATGGTCCTGATGATGAAGTATACCATCACCAGTATTTATTTTCGAGTGACGAAGGTGTGATACCTATATATTTCCATTAGACTGGTGTGAGAACCAAAACTTATATAGTTAGAACACATTGTTGTGAATTGGCATCAAAAACATGATTTTTTGTATATATATCAAATTTATGAATTTGAAACTCTAATTCACTAATTGATTGATATTTGTGTTGTTTGTTTATTTGTTTGATAATTTTTAACCGTTATGCCTAATTGAACCAAATATTGAATTATATTGAAAATGGGTCGCATTTGCATGCATCTATATGTACTTACATTGAACAGGTCATAGCAAGGAGGCTAGAGCAGAGAATAAAATTTGTTTGCCCGACAAATAGGTACATGTTTACTACATAATTTACTGTTTTGTTTGGGTGATGATGATTTTATGAGCCTATTGGCTAGCCGCTTGGCTTTTTCTTTTTCTTTTTGAGATCAGAAGGCCTATATGGCAATTTCGGGATTTTCCCGTGGCTCCCGGTGCAGGGGAGGTTATGGCGAAATTTTTCGAAAATTTAGGGTATTAGCCAAATTTTTGAAAATTTGAAAATTCTCAGAAACTGAAAAGTTGGAGAATGGAAGCCAGATCGAACGTAGAGTTGATTAATCAAACCACTTTCGACTTTGTTCCTTTTCGGGGACGAAAAGTTTTAAGTGGGGGAGATTGTAATAACCCGGAAAATCTGGGCCAGTTTAAAATTTTTGTTTTGGCAATTTTAATGAATTTTGAATATTTAAAATAGATTATTTTAAATAAAATCGACGAAAAATTTATTTTGAATATAATTCGAACGTATATTATATACGTCGTCGTTAGAATATAAATATTTATATATAATTATAAATAGAATCAAAAATGGCGCGGTAGTTCGATAATTCGATTTCAAACTTCAATTGAATGTACCGGGTGCAAAACAATCCGGATTTTAGTGAAACCAAAAACATTAGGATCTAATTGATGATATCTTTCCAACGAATCAGAAAAATCAAGATTTCTTAGCGGGAATCAAAAGATATGTCCAGTTGAAAATCCTGAATAGTCGTTATGGAATTCAGGCCCTTAAAAATAGACATTTTGCAAACGACCTCGAATTTCGACGAAACCTCTTTTGTTGGGTCCGTGATGTTAAGTTATTGCTAGATTCCAAATTTCATAATTTTTCGATTCAATATGTGAGCGTGGCAAAGGAAAACGCGTTTGACCAGTTTCAGTTGATTTTAATCGACTGGAAATTGGCCATTTTCAAACGGTCTCGGAATTCGACGAAACTAGTTTTGTTAGGACCGTATCGTCAATACGAAGCTAGAAAATATTTTTCTGGAATTTTTCTAGTTAGTATGTAACCCCGGTAATTTGAAATGTACGTTTAAAATTCAATATAATGATTTAAATGTAAATTCAACGGAAACTGATCGAAATAGTCGAATCAGCTTGCGATACATATCCCATTGTGTTCGGAATGTGGGTAATACGCTATGGACGACAGGCAGTGGGCCTCGTTTAGAGGTCGTATGTAAAAGTCAACTTTTTGCAAATTAAATAATTTAATAAATTAAAATTCTTTCCCTCCTCCTTAAATCCTCCTGGCCCCCCCTCCCTTCTTCTTCATTCGATTCAGAATCAAAATAAAAATAATTAAATAAATAAATAAAAAAGACGAAACGGGGAGGAGCGCAGCCCCCCGCATCGACCAACGCGCCGCCTCTGGCGCGGATCCGCCCTCCCTCCATCTACCTCGCGATAGCCCCTCCCCGTCGCCACCTTCCCCTCCTCCTGCGACCTTCCGCGAAGCCCCTGCCACCAAAAAAATTCGACCGCATCGCCCCCCCCCCCCCCAAACCCGATTCGAGCACTCCTCCCCCTTTTTTGCTGAAGACGCAAACCCCCTCCCTCCTTCTAAAAATCTGATTTCAACGATGAAAGAAAAGGTGAGTTCTATCCCTTTTAATTTTAATTTTAGTTTTCTTTTCAGTTTTTAATTTATATATATAATTAGCATGGAAAAAAAAGAGAAAAAAAAACTGAAAATATCGAATTTTATTCATGTAAAAATATTTTTTTTTAGGCATATAAAGTTCTGGTTTTTAATTGGCTTAAAGAATGGCTTTTTGGTATATGTATCAATATATAAAGAAGTGATCTTTACATCGATACATAATATGAAATGGGATTTTATCATGAAAAAAGTGATTGATTAAATATGTGATCTTTTTAAATATGATCCTTAAATAAAATCAGCCTATTAGGATTTTTAAAAGTAAATGTAAAGATTTGATTTTTAAATTAGAAAAGATTTTATTTTTAAATAAGAAGAAAGATTGAATTTTTACTAATGAAAGGATAAGGATTTTATTTATAAAAAGGTCGGATTTTTCATATTAATAAAAATATGATTTTTAAATTGAAAGTGAACAAATAAAAATGTGATTTTTATTTTAAAGACATCAAAATATAAAAATGTGTGATTTTTGCATATGTAGTGGCTACAACAACGAAGAAGACAAAAATGCGATAACGATGAAGATTTCTATCAAAGAAGAGTCAAGATGATTGGATAGCTTTTGGTGAGAATTTCTCACTCTTTAATTTATTTCTAATTGAAATATATACTAGGATGCAGACGGTGTTTAGTAGCACCCGACACCCGTCATCCACAGACCATGGATGGCTTGTTTGTTTAATTGTTTGGCTATGTAGTTGGTTAGGTTATTAGGTTTGGAATTGAATTGTTTGGTGAAATGAAATTGATTTGATTGATGTGTGAATGGCGTGGGCCTTCACTAGACCGGGGATAAGGCTAGGCCTCGTCCCGTTTCTAGTATCGTGTCGTTATGCCGCCGAAATTTTCTAAAATAAGTTAGAAAAATAAAGATAGCATTTTATTTAATAAATGAACTGAATAGAAATTCATATGTTGAAATAAAATATTTTATCGTTAAAAATATAATTTTTTAACGTGAATGTGAATAAATAAATATTCATTTACAAACCGAATGGTTTGTTTATGTACACCTATTTGAAGGACATTGATTGGGTCGATAAATTTTACACATCGCCCAACTGCACAAATAAAATCTGTGTTTGATTTTTTGAAACCCCACACGGGTGTTGGGATGAAATTAGAAGTTCACTCATCCTGATTGATTGAATATGTCGATCGATTGATTGACAGGCTGTTATAAGCGTTAGATATCTATATTTGATGCTTATACAGTGTAGTGCACTTTGGTTGATGGTTGATTGTTTTTCAATGCTATTATATACATGTGTTGTATGGAAATCCATATAGTTAACGCTATATGGTAATTGATTGGGCCTCATTCCAATTTAGAAGATAAACAATAATATAAAATAAAGGTTCATGTGTTGACTATACTCATCCGTTGAGATTAGTCATGTGTTGAACGAAATATTTTAACAATAAAATTTACATCTTTATCAATATAAAATAAAGGTTCATGTGTTGACTATACTCATCCGTTGAGATTAGTTATTTGTTGAACGAAATATTTTAATAATAAAATTTGCATCTTTATCAATATAAAATAAAGGTTCATGTGTTGACTATACTCATCCGTTGAGATTAGTCATGTGTTGAACGAAATATTTTAACAATAAAATTTACATCTTTATCAATATAAAATAAAGGTTCATGTGTTGACTATACTCATCCGTTGAGATTAGTCATGTGTTGAACGAAATATTTTAACAATAAAATTTATATCTTTATCACTATAAAGTAAAGGTTCATGTGTTGACTGTACTCATCCGTTGAGATTAGTCATGTGTGGAACGAAATATCTTAATAATAAAACTACATCTTTATCATATATAGAATTAGAAACTAACTGGAAAATAGATGAGATGAGTGGTCTCCTGAATATTGATTTGATGTTGGTTTCGGCCTTCGGGGTTAATATTCAGGAAATCGTTCTCTCACTAAATTACGGTTGGAGTCTGATTCAATATCAAACGATAGATACCTTAATTTTTATAAAATATATTAAATAACAAAAATAGTCACACGTGGACAGTACTCATTCGTTGAGATTAGTCGTGTGTTGACAAAAATAAATATTCATTTGTTGAATAGAATATTTGAAAATAGAATATTTGAAAATAGAAATATATGAAGCCGTGTTGGTTAGATTGACACCATTTTGACGTGAACGATATTTATATCGATTTTATTCATTTTAAAATGAATATTGAAAAGTGATTTCGAAATCGCATATTTTGAAATGTAATTTGAATCAAATTGAATAGAAAACGAATTCGAACTGAATATATAACGAATTGAATTCGAACTGAATATAAAACGAATTTGATTTCAATTGAATATATAATGAATTTGATTCAAATAGAAAACGGAAATGAATAGAATATAAACCGATTTCGAAATGAATTGAATATAAAACGAATTTGATTTAAATTGAATATAAAACGAATTTGATTTAAATTGATTAGAAAACGAATTTGATTTAAGTCGAATCGAAAACCAATTTGAATTGAATCGAATAGAAAACCAATTTGAATTGAATCGAATAGAAAACGACTTTGAAATTGAATTGAATTGAAAATGAATTCAAATTGAATTGAAAGCGAATTGAAATGAGTTCAAATTGAATTGAAATTTGAGTTGAATAGAAATGAATTTTAAAACGAATTTATAAAGAAAAATTCAATTTTGATTTGAATTTGAAATGGAAGTTGAAAATGTTTTTGAAACGAATTTAAAACGATTTATAAAATTCATTTTAAATAGTAATCGACGAAATATATATTATATATATTATATATATATAATATAATGGCCTGAATAGAATGGCCGCGCCGCGGCAGTTCGCGAATTTCGACCATTTATTTCAAACGGACATTACGGGAGATCCGACCGTCGGATTCTCCTAAAACTGGAACCGCTGGGTTCGTATCGAAAAGAGCTTTCTAACGAATATTTGAAATTTGAAATCTAACGGTTGCATTTGGAGATACGTCCAAATCAAACTTGGAAAAGGTCGCTGTAAGTGCAGTTCGATGGCCATTGTTGGAAATCGATTGTACGGGCCTTAGTAAAATTATTAAAAATATCAATAATTTGTGTAAAATCATAAGAAATGATTTGGGAAAAATTGGGACGAAAACCCCATATTTGAAAAGATAAAAATAGATTTTATCAAAATGAACTAGTTTGAACTAAATTTAAAACCCGATTTGTTTTTAAATAAATAAATTAGATTTAAAAAGATGTTTTAAATAATCGGAATTCCTAATATATTTGATTTAAATTGAACTAGAATTGATTTGTGGGTTCATCGTGAACGGTGTTTTAAATAACACTAGTTCTGTAACCCGATAATAAATATAATGTGATTTGGGTTTGTCGTGAACTGTGTTTTAAATAACACTTAGTTCTTTAACCCAGTAAAAGGAGTTTTAACGAATCTGCAATTAGATTGAAATGTAAATCTATAATCTAAATTATCAAATTTAGAAATGAGCGAGAATGGAGTATCGCCAGTTTTGCTCCAAAGCGATAGTTAAATCTTTAATTAGATTTGAACGTGAAATGGTAATTAATCTTATCGATAACACCATAGTATTAGACATGGAGTATTACTTGTTTTGCTTCATGGGATGAATAGGTTGGGATTGGGAAATAAAATAAATAATTACTTCGGTGTGGTTCGCTAATCTCGACTAGTTTAGAAAACCATAATCTGGTTTGAAGTGACATCCAAAGGAAGATTAAAGGATAAATTTTAAAGAATTTATCTTGGATAAAATTAATGGGAACCTTTCCCTAAAAATGTGATTTTGTGAATAAAAGAATATTCTGAATTGGAATGAGGCGTATGTTGTGTTTATGTAACATTTGTTTTAATATACGCGGGTTGTTTGGAAAGGCCGGGTTTATACCCATTCTGAATAACCGATTCGACGATATGTCGAAGATGAAGACGGTAGTCGAAGACCGGAAGTCTTCACATCGTTTGGATAATTACCGACGATCCTGATTGGGCTGTACACCCAAGAGGATGGAAATAGTTGGTGGTCGTCCAGACGTACTTGGAGGTGGATGGATATGCGAGGAAAGTGCCTCCGGTTTCGTTCAGACCCAGAACGGACTTGTAAATGGATTGTGTGTCTGACATTGGATTTTATTCTGTGTTGATTGATTTCTATTAAATATACATCTGTTTGGCGGCGGAGAATTTATTCTTTTGCTTAACGCCCTTCTCTGAGACGTACGAGCTCAGAGGTTGTATATCGATGGACATCAATCGCATGGCATGAACTGCCAGTGTGGCATGCTGAGTTGCATAGATCAAGGCTTCTATTGAAAAGCAAAGTCTAGTGGTTGATGATCAAAGCACGGCCTTTGTGGCGTAGCTTTGTGTATAACGTGAATTCGCGAGCCTCACACCTCGGTATGAGTTAAAAACGGGATACAGACCGCTGGGAGAGCACGACGTTTCTTTCTAGCTATGGTGGTGTCAGTGACTTACCAGCCCTGACATTTATATACTTTTCACCTTTGTGGTTGTTGGACCGGGAAACGTGTGTTCAGGCATAACTAATCCTCTAACGTAAGTGAGGACCGGCCCAGCCGAATCCAGGGTTGCCCAGAGTGCGTAGCCCTGAGGCATTTGCTAGAGTGTCTCGAGCGCGGAGAGGATCTTGCCCCTTGCCTCGACTCATGACGGAAATCCAATTTCCAATACGTGTATTGCGGTTTTACTTGCAGAACTAGTATGGCGACATAGTAGATGGTAGCTATGCCGCCTATGATTTATATTTATGATTGAAATTGTTTTGACACTATACACTTATTATAGTATCAAATGATTTGTTTTAAAAGTATCAAGCATGTTTGGCTGTTATAAGGTAAAACCCTATCCTCCGGCTTGCATTGCATTGTGTGATGGGACATGGGTCTTATAATAGCTTCATTTTTCGAAAAAGCATTGCATTATCTTTTCTATGCACTGGTATTCTTGGGAGGAAACCCGTTCCGTGTTATACGGCGTGGTCCCTTGAATCACTCTCTTTTAAAATAAATTTTTAATAACTGTTTTAGTTCTCATACCAGTCACATGACTGACCTGGAGTTTATTGTTTTAACCTAAACTCTGGGTGCCCCTATTTTCCGCACGGGCAGCTAGTAGTTTTGGTTTTGCAGATTTATATTCACAGGATCCTGGTTTACAGCTGGAATGATATCCGGAAAGCTCTGTATCCGTATATCACCTTCAGTTGTGCTTTGTATTATTTTCCGCTGCTATGTAATCTATTGTAATCTCTGATATTTGTCGGATGTAATTTATTCAATTATACTCTGTATATTCTTGTATCTGATGGAATTGTTGTAATAGCAATGAAATGTTCTTCCGTCTGCGTTCTGTTTTGTCTTGTCCTCACAGTAATTCGTTCTTTCTCATCTCTTCGGAGACCGGGGAAGTTCGGGTCGCTACAGGCCGATCCGAGGAAAATGACAATGGCGACTTTAGAGACATGAGTTCTTCATAACAGTCTTTCTTCTTGGCAAGGAACTAAATTTCGTGATGAATGTTGGATGTTTTCCTTTGGATGTGTATTTAACCAATTTTGGTTAGATGCACGATCTGGGTTGTCCTTATCAATTACTATTGAGTGTCGATATCGATTACCATTTTTATTGGCCACCTAGCCAACTTGACATCAACGACGATGTGATTGCGACAAGCACGATATGGTGGTTCTTTTGATAGTGGGATTGATGCAATAGCTCTTCAATTGGTAGCTTTGGCTTGGTGTTTCTATGCAGTGATGCGTTATTCGATGACGATGATTCCAAGATAGGGAGTGAGGCTGCTGCAATGGATTGCTTTCTCCGCGATGCAGACAAAACGATGTTAAGTCATATTGAGATGATTGTCACTCGAGGATGTGATGACGCATAGTTGTTACGAACTAGAGGGAAGTCGATAAGGTCTTATGACAGTGCAGTTTGCTAGAGATTGCTCACTTGTCGATTGACTTCAGCTGGGGGTTATACGACAGTTTAGAGATAAATTCTGTTGCGAAAATTGTGTGCAAAGGAGTCATAGATATTCATAATTTTGGTATGTCTTTGAGAGAGGGGCATGTAGACAAATCAGACCAGGGCTATATGGACTGATTAGCCCAGACCCCAGAGCCAAGGCAGTGTAGAATGGGTTGGGTTATCGGCTACAGAGCAGGACAGTTGGACATAGTGATAGTTAAGCGGAGACCAGGGCAGTTGAACATGCCATGGCCGCGATGTTTTTAGTGACCATAGTATATAGTATAGTATGCTTTACGCATTAAGTGAGTGCATGTGAGGATGTTTGATGGATACTATGGATGTTTACTTATTTGCCATCATTAGTCCTTAGACATCTTTCACACCGGTTTTATATGTTTTTTATCATATTATAGCATGTATCAATTGTTATGTGCTAACTCTGTGGATGCAGGGGCAGGGAAGGTATGATTCTCCATACCCTCCATGCTGTATATATATTATGACTTTTACAGTACTTTGAGATTTGTTTATCACTTACACCAGGCTTTTGTCTGAGCTAAAGTTTTATATCCCTCTTATTACTTTGGGTGCTCATCGACGACGTTGATGAGCAGACCAGGTGGTAGATACAGGTATTGTTTGGAGCTACGCAGGTGGATTCGCAGGAGGCGACAATTTATATATTCATACTTGTATTATACTTGTTTATTTCCGCTGTATAACACTGCGGAGCCTTGACAGTGTTGTGTGTTCTGTTAGAGACAGTGTATCAGTTGAGTTTGTTCACCTTTTGTATAAACTCCATTATTGATCTGTATAACTGTATGATCCTCTATACTCTGATTATATGATTTGTATAGTTATTACTGTCTCACTTGTTTTATGTCTGAGATTGTTATTATTATATGTTATCTGATGCACTTTAGGATACACGATAGGTCCTGCGATTGAGTTTTATGTTCGTTGTCTCTTCTTTCTCTTCTATTTCCTTCTTTTCATTCTCTTTTCTCTTCTTTCTTCCATTTATTTATTTTGATGATTGCTTTACATCGATCAGGTGCTTATACAATGTAGATTTTTAGTTCTGAGCACCAGTGGTATAAGGCGGGTCATCACATAAATTGCCAACATAATTTTACATAAAGGAATCAATAATGGTGACTGATTTGTAGAGAAAATTCTTGCGTTGTTCCCTTTTTTCCAATTCTAACCGCTCCCTCGCGCTTCTTTCCCTCCCTTTTCCTCTTCGATATACGTTAAAGACCAAGAACCATAAAACTAAAGATCGATTCCAAGCAGCTCTTGGATCTCAATCCTCCTTGCTCACGAGATTTGGTCGCCCCTTTTTAGTTTCTTCACATGCTGATGCTCTATATACTTCAGAGTCACGTAGCTCAGCTGAGATCTCACCTAGGTTTGTTACATCCCCTTCCAACCTATTTGCGGCTCTAATTTAAGAAATTACTTTATCTCCAGATCTGAACATAGTGCAGTTGGCTGCTTGCTTAGGTTTGTCCCCAATTTTCTCGATGCTCGCTTCCGCGCCTTAAGATTGGCCTTCCCTTCAAGGTACACTTTTTTTTTGATGATGTAGGTATTCAAGAAGCAACTGTTGGTGCTACTGCTAATATTGTAGAATTGATTAAACGGGTTGGCGTTAATGATGAGAGTGTGAATGTTGTGGATTTGGTGGTGTCATTGGTAGGTAGTATGCCGTCACATGTAGTTCCAGAGCCAAAAAGCCACACTAAAACAAAATGCACATCATTTATTTGTGGAAATGTCGTTCATGTTGTTGCCTCTTATATAGCTAAGTGGTTTTCTATATTTTCTACCTTTCCTACCATAGTTAGAGTATACATTGTTAGAGTTTGTGCCCTAGAGGCAATCTGTTTTGATGTGAATAATAATAATATTGTTGATGTTATTTTATTTGGAATAAAAGATTCTGTTATGTTATATTTACTGCGTAATATAAATATCAACATAATAGTAGCCATTAAAATAATAATACAGAGTTATATAGTTTCAAGTAAGTGACTTGAACATGAGATTATATAATATATTAAGTATTATAATTCTTAAATGTCCCTTGTCAAGATTTATTGCTTATAAAGGACAACAATAAAACATTGATACTAGTATGTTAATTGACTGATGATCGTATCTCATTGATCATTAATATACACGATATTAATGTCAACGCATAAATAGCGTATTGGGCTGACCCAACATGAGAAAACTACATGGAATATAATTAACAATATCATAAGTTAATCTCGTAGTGACTGTGATGTAATGGTCCTTAGACCTGAAACTTTATAATATTATTTGAAGATATTTGTTTTTTGATATCATCAAAAGTTACTCTTAACAGATTTGACAATAAAGGTGATTATTGGATACATCTCAAATCGAATGAAAATTATCAACGATCTAGATGGAATTTAACCCTACAATATATATATATATATATATATGTGTGTGTGTGTGTGTAGAATTATCCGTGGGCCTCTTGATTGAGTGAGACTATGAAATGCATGGTCATGCTCAAATATTGATTTGTTTTATATAGTCTACTCATCGATCAAGATAAACAGTTTAAATTATGAAGAGGGTGACACGTTCTATGCCTCGAGTTTAATCCTGGATATATTGGTTAAAAAGATTATATTACATTAATACATTAGTCACAAAAATGTTGTATCAAATCATTTATCTTATTATAACTTGGATAACAGCGATGTAAACTAGATGTCACTCACTGTTTATGATTTAAATATAGTTTAAATTATTTCCAATGTTATGATAACCTATATGGTCACACATAAGAGCGTTGAATAGGGTGAGAACCATTCTTAATAAAAGGAAATCAAAAGTTGACATTTTCTTCTATTTTAAAGTGGTGAACGGGTACATAGGCTTATTTAATATATCGCATCGTCATATTATAAAAGAAGGTCGATCCCTTCTTTTAGGCAAATTCTATTCAAACACCACAAATTGCCTTACCTACACCATGGGATTTTAATAAAATTTCAGACCAAAATAACCTTATTAAAAAAGAATCAATGTTAAAGAATGAAAATATATACAATTCTCTCTTGTTTGCATTATGTATACTCAATATAATTTCTCTTGAAAAGTTAGTGTATTATAAATTAATTTATATCACTAGTTAAATTAATTTCATATTTCTTTTGAGGATTAAAATATATTCATATCGTTATAAGCAACATTTATATAAAATCAATTTTAACACTTTTCACTTTAATTAAATATAAAATTTAAAATAAACTACTAAAATTAATGTTGTACAGAGTATACTAAATTCTTCAATCTTTCATTCAAATTTAATCATGTTTAAATTCAACACCTAAATTTAACTTGTTTAACTTTCTAATATTTAAAAAAATAAGTCCAAATTTACATCATCTAAAATTAAAAGTAATTTAAAAATAAAAGAATCAAATAATTTAAGACACTAGTGTTAAAATAAAAGTTTTTTTTAGTTTTAGGTAAATATATTGCAATGAATTCCCAGTTTTATGTAATTTAGTTTTAAGGTTAAAGAGAGGAAATGTGATGAAAATATAAAAGAGTAATTTTGTGAAATACATGGTGTATGAAAAGAAATTTTTGGTGTATGTTATATTTTTTCATTTTACGGTGTATGTTAAGGAATTACAGGTGTATGAATAGAATTAGCCCTTCTTTTATTCTATCCCAAATATCACGAGATTGAAGAAAACACTGAATTCCCAAATCCCAGCTAGTACCAAGCTCACACTGTCTCGATTCCGTCTAACGATCTAGAGATTAACGTTCGTGGACTCCGATAAAGACGCTACATCAAGCGTTCATTTCGATTCAACTCAGATTTGTTATAGTTCAGATTCGCGGTTTGAAGAACAAGATTCATTTGATTTTGCAATTCGAAGAAAGGTTCACGTTTTAGATTTTAATTTTGAATTCGAATTATAAACTAGGGTTGATAAAATTAATCGTTATCCACTGTGTAATTGTCCAATTTTTTTCTTAAATGGTATCAGAGCAAGTTACTTGCGAATTCAATTGTTGGGTTTAAACCGTGTATTTAGTTTTTTCATACATACGAAAATTTACAGTGTTATGAACACGAATGTAAATTTTAATTGGAAATGTATTATTTGTAAATTTATATTGAATCAAGAGTTGTTTCTGTATAAATAAATTCTGTAATTATTAAAGAAATTATGATATATTCAAGTTGATTTCGAATTAACTCTTTTATATATATAATATTTGTGCTCTGTTGGATCCTATGAACTTGGTTTAGATTGTATATAATATACATGTTAGTATGTGTTTGGATTTGTATATTTGGTTGATTCCTAAAATTTTTGTAATCACCCTATTAAAATTATTTCATTTTGAACAAAAAAATCGAGTGAATCATCCTAGTTATTGAACTATGGTTCTGAGGTTATAAATAATCTTGTTTCACTAAATGGCAGAGTGGTTCAATCTACAACACATAAGTTGATTTATTATTAAATAATCAGTGTATAAGACACTCTACATCCCAAGTTATATGTTTTCTACTTATATGAATCTAAGTTGAAAAAGCCTGCATTTATATTTATGAACTTGGGAAATTTTAGTGTTATAAATCTGTGGTATTAATATGTGATATAATTCTATGTAATGTATGCTATGACTAGTGTTATTATATAGATATATGTTGAACTATGGGTAGTAAACTCATTTTTGATTCTACAACAGAATGTGTTTGAAATTGTTTTAGAATTCAATTATGTATAAAACATTTTAAAATTCTGGGTTATTCAGATATATGTTTATATAATATATTGAATATCTGATATATGTTATAGCATGAAAGTCATGCTAGAATATATCTGCTCTTGAACAGGAATGGCATAATACTATTTTGTTTGTGTGTATATATATAGATGCAGGTTCAATGGCACCCCCAAATAGTGAGCACCCCTTTAGCCTCCCACTTTTCCACCACTCATTTCCCACTAACTCCCCTTCTCTCTCCTTCCACTAACTCTCTCACTTCCCACTCACTTTATTTATTATAAACGAGAGGTGGAAAACAGGGGTGCTATTGGGGTGCTTCATTTTTGGGGTTCTCTTGAACGCTTGCCATATATATATATATATGTGTGTGTGTGTGTGTGTGTGTATGTGTGTGTGTGTGTCTAAGCAAGCTGCTTTATATGCTCAGATGTTAGCTATGATAATATATATATGTATATATATATATATATATAGTTATATGTATTTGTTTACATCTGAAAAACTTATAGTGATTCCAGTATAAAATGCCTGACACTATTTACTAGTTAGTGGACGTATAGTTTTTCATTTTTGGAATCCAGGCATTATTTTTCTGTATGAAACTGCTAATGGACACACCAATTTATGTATTCATTATTTCATGCCAATAATTCTAGATTTGATGGGTTAAATATATGCTCTGTTTAATGTATGTTGTATAGATTACAATGTGTATGTGATACTGGATACAAGCAGTATCCTTTTAAACTGTCTTATGTGGTCATGGGAATGCACTGTATATGTTTTGTTTTATGCCTCTGTTATCTATGTGTTGAAAATTATGTGATAAAGTAAATATATGTGAGATACAGGATTCTTCCTTCTAATGTTGTTTGTATATAATCATGTGATGGTACTTATGAATTCGTATCAGTATTCAATATGTATTGATTAAAAACTGCAAGTGTTATATGATACAGTTTTATCTATATGAATAAGTCTGGATTAATATACATGCACCTATGTAAATTTATTACAGTTTTGGTATATGATATCAAGTGGGTTGTAATACTTGATGCGCCGTAGATGGCCTGTTTTATCTTATGAAGAACGGCCACAACATTTATGAATTGTTTTATAAATAAATAGAATATACATGTTTTGGCTGTATCTAAAATGAAATTTAGTATTGAAATGTTCAAGGCAACAATTTTAATTTTCATCACTTATGCTATTTAACATATTAAATGCCCAAAAGTTTTGATATCCTTTTAATTATGATTATGTGGAATTAAAATTCTAATAATTAAAATACTTGTAATTTAAAATGTATAAATAAGATGATTTGCCAATTTGAAATTAAATTCCTTTAAAAACTATTGTTTACATTAAGTCGGGGTGATGTCTTACAATAATACACTCTTCAATGCCCAAAATCATGGGATCTAGGTAATTCCAAAGCATTGTGCATCCTTTTATTTTGGTTATATGCAATGGAGTAAAAGTGAAACTTGAATTGTATTGTTGGGCTGACTTAACTAAGCTGCATAATAAGATTGTGGCTTAGAGACGAAGAGCATCAATTATTCTATAATTTTAGAAAGTGAATAATACTGAACAAAATGTTCATCATGCGATCCAAGAGTTATATATGCGATATAATTGAGATAAGGTGTCTACCTAAAATGTTGTGTTTTCAGGATTAGCCAAAGTTAAGTCAAGGCATGATTAGATATGGATCTTGGAACACCTAAATATACATATACTGATATATATATATATAAATATATATATATATTAAAATATATATATATATTAAAATATAGGGATGTTAATTTGAGTGGAACATATTTATTTTGTTTATACATTTATAATGCAATGATTGGTATTATTTTGATTGTCAAAATTTGTGATATAAAATTATTTATCATTATTATTTATTATCTCTTATAGATATTAAATGGTAAACAATACCAATAATTTGTCACTAAGGTCTATTCTTAAAAAAGAAAAACTGAATGTAATTAATTTCCTTGACTGGCACTGAAATTTGAGGATTGCCCTCAAACAAGAAAGGAAGTTGTATGTACTTGATGGGCCTATTCCAGAGGCAGCACCAAGTACTGCACCCCGTGAAGAGATTAATGCCCACAAGAAGCACCAAGAGGATGCTCTTGATGTCAGCTGTCTCAAGCTTGCAACCATGACCTCGGGGCTTCAGAAGCAACACGAGTTCATGTGTGCTTATGAGATGATCGAGCACCTTAAAAAATTGTTCGAAGGGCATGCTCGACAAGAAAGGAATGACACAAGCAAGTCACTATATCACTGCAAAATGGGAGAAAAGGAACCCGTTGGTCCACACGTGCTGAAGATGATTGGATACATTGAGTATGTCGAAAGGTTAGCGTTTCCGTTGACACCGGAAGCTCAAATTGATCATGTTCTACAATCATTAAATAGTAAATATTCTCATTTCGTCATGAATTATCTCATGAACGAGATTGAGAAACTCTTGACTGAGTTATTAAGCATGTTAAGAACTACTGAAAATAACACGAAGAAAGCAGAACCGGTTGTCATAATGATGGTACAAAAGGAGACTGCTAAACCTAAGGACAAAGGCAAGAAAAAGTAGCTTAAGAAGACTGCTAATAAGTCCAAGTTCAAAAAGGCATCAAAGCCTAAAGAAGGGGTTCCCAAAGAGGGTGATTGTCACTACTATGGAAAGCCATGTCATTGGAAATGCAATTTTTATGCTTATTTACAAGATCTGAAGAAGAAGAAGGGAAGTTTGACTTCGCCCAATTTAGGTATAACTGTTATATATGTCATTTATCTACTTCTACATCTTGGGTATTAGATACTGGATGTGGATCACATATTTGTGTCAATCTGCAAGAAATGCAAAGGAGTAGAAACTTGACAAAAGGAGAAATGGACTTATGAGTGGGAAATGGAGCAAACGTTGCCGCAATAGCCATAGAAAGTTGCCACTTGTCATCTTTATCAGGTATGGACTAGGAAATGTCCCAATGTCTCTTTTATGAAGATTTGGGGATGTGAGGCTTCTGTTAAGCATCTTATCTTTGACAAGCTCGAACCCAAATCAGATAAGTGTTATTTTTTGGGATATCCAAAGGAAACAAAAGGATATTATTTCTACAAACCTTCAGCGAATAATGTGTTTATTGCTCGATTTGGTGTTTTCCTGGAAAGATATCTAGTCTCTAAAAGTACCGAAGAAATTCGGTAACCACAAGATACTATTCAACATAAACTTGAAATTGAGCAAGAACCACAAGTTGTTGTGGAAACCAAGGGTGCTCAAATTACATAAAACATTTGTAGATTTGGTAGAATACATCATGTGTCCGATAGATATTTTGGATATCTAATAGCTCAAACAGGAGACGCAATGCTCATAGATCAAGATGGGCCCACTACTTACGAAGAGGCTATAAATGGACCAGAATCTAAGAAATGGCTTGAAACCATGAAATCAGAAATGGATTCCATGTACACCAACCAAGTGTGGACTTTTTTGATCCACCTGATAGGGTAAAACCAATCTGGTGCAAGTGGGTTTTCAAGAAGAAAACTGACATGGATGGTAGAGTACAAACCTCTAAAGGTCGATTGGTGGAAAATGGTTTCAAACAAGTTCAAGGAGTTAACTATGATGAAACCTTCTCCCTAGTGGCAATGGTTAAATCCATAAGGATTATGCTTGCAATTGCAGCCTTTTACGATTACGAAATCTGGAAGACGGATGTCAAAACCGCATTCCTTTATGGGAATCTTATCGAGGATGTGTACATGACACAACCTGAAGGTTTTGTCAATCCAAAGGATGCTAGAAAATATGTAAACTGCAATGATCTATATATGGATTGAAGTAAGAATCTCAGAGTTGGAATCTTCATTTTGATGAAACAATCAAAGAGTCTGGCTTCACTAAGAATGAAGATGAACCTTGTGTAGACAAGAAAATTAGTTGGAGTAACATTATATTAGTAGTATTATATATGGATGACATATTACTTATTAGGAATGATGTTAATTCCTTACAAGCAGTGAACACATGATTGGCATACAAGAAAAATAGTTTCTCAATGAAAGACTTAGGCGAGGCAACCTATATTCTAGGTATTAAGAGCTATAGAGATAGATTGACAAAGTGCTAAAAATATTTGGCATGCAAGAGGCAAAGAAAGGATACGTACCCATGTCACATGGTATATCACTTTCTAAGTTCCAATGTCCTAAGTCATCAGATGATAAGGAACGCATGAAAATGATCCCTTACGCTTCGGCAATTGGATAAATCATGTATGCAATGTTGTGTATTTGTCCAAATGTCTCCTACGCTTTAAGTATGACAAGTAGATTCCAATCAGATCCAGCTGGAAGTCATTGGACAGTAGTTAAGAACATTATTAAGTACCTAAAAAGGACTAAAGACTAAATCTTGATATATGGAAGCGAAGAGGAATTAATGGTAAAAGGTTACACATACATCAGTTTCCTGACTGGTAAAGATGACTACAAGTCACAGTCAGGTTATGTGTTTTTTCTGAATGGTGTTGTTGTTAACTGGAAAAGTTCAAAGCAAGAAATAGTCGTTGATTTGCCTATGGAGGATGAATACATTATTGCTTTTGAAGCTGCTAAGGAGGCTATTTGGATTAAGAAATTCGTCATTGATCTTTCTGTTGCTCCGTCCATTGTTGATCCAATAGATCTTTATTGTGATAACATTGGGTCCATTGCTCATGCTAAGGAACCAAGGTCAAATCAACGATCCAAACACATACTTCAGCGATACCATCTCATCCATGAAATTGTTGACAGAGGAGATATACATATCTTCAGAGTCCCAACGAATAATAATGTTGCAGATCCACTAATTAAAGCTTTGTCATAGTAGAAGAATGATAGCCATACTAATTTCATGGGTATTCGATACATGAGTGATTGACTCTAGTGCAAGTGGAAGATTATTAGAGTATGTGCCTTAGAGGCAATCTGTTATGATGTGAATAATAATAATATTGTTGATGTTGTTTTATTTGGAATAAAAGATTCTATTATGTTATATTTACTGCGTAATATAAATATTAACATAATAGAAGTCCTTAAAATAATAATACGGAGTTATATAGTTTCTAATTAAGTGACTTGAACATGAGATTATATAATATATTAAGTATTATAATTCTTAAATGTCCGTTGTCAAGTTTTATTGTTTATAAAGGACAATAATAAAACATTGGGACTAGTATGTTAATTGACTAATGATCATATCTCATTGATCATTAACATACGTGATATTAATGTCAACACATAAATACGTATTGGAGAATAACATATTGGGCTGACCCAACATGAGAAAACAACATGGAATATAATCAACACTATCATAAGTTAATCTCATAGTGATAGTAATGTAATGGTCCTCAGACCTGAAATCATTATAATTTTATTCGAAGATATTTGTGTTTTGATATCATCAAAAGTTATTCTTAACAGAGTTGACGATAAAGGTGATTAATGGATACATCTCAAATCGAATGAAAATTTTGAATGAACTAGATGGAATTTAACCCTACAATATATATATATATATATATCGAATTATTCGTGGGCCTCTTGATTGAGTGAGACTATGAAATGCACGGCCGTGCTCAAATATTGATTTTTTATATAGTCTACTCATTGATCAAGATAAACGGATTAAATTATAAAGAGGGTGATACGTTCTATGCCTCGATTTTAATCCTAGATATACTGGTTAAAATGACTATATTACATTGATACACTGGTCACAAAAAGGTTGTATAATCATTGATCTTATTATAACTTGGGTAATAGCGATGTATTACTAGACGCCGCTCATTGTTTATGATTTAGATATTGTTTAAATTGTTGCCAACGTAATGATAACCTATAGGTTCACACATAAGAGAGTTTGTGAGAACCATTCTTAGTAAAAGGAAATCAAAAGTTGACATTTTCTTCCATTTTAAAGTGGTGAACGGGTTCATAGGGTTATCTAATATCTCGCATCGGCATATTATAAAAGAAGGTTGATCACTTCTTTCATTTTATCACAAATATCTCGAGATTGAAGAAAACCCTAAATTACCAAATCTTGGATAGTACCAAGCTCACTCTCTCTCGATTCCATCTGACGATCTCGAGATCAACGTTCGTGGACTTCAATAAAGACGCTCCATCAAGCGTTTGTTTCAATTCAACTTAGATTTGTTATAGTTCAGATTCGCTGTTTGAAGAACAAGATTCATTTGATTTTGTGATTCGAAGAAAGCTACACGGTTTAGATTCAATTTTGAATTCGAATTATAAACTAGGGTTGATACTGCTGTGTAAAGATCCAATTTTTTTCTTAACATAGCTGGAGTATACATGCCGGTTGACTTTGCAATCCCTGTTAGGACTTTATTTTGAAACTTCTGCCTAATATTCCTGTTGAAGCAACGAATTTTTGGATGGACCGGCCTGTTGAATTCTTTTTAGATGCTAACACGCCAAATTTTGACATGTGTGTTGCGTGTAGGAGTGCGTGGCATATTCGGGGTGATCTTCGCATAACCTTTGTTGGTAGTATGTTCTATCGAAAATTCTCTTCTGGAAAAGAGAGACTTATAATCTTGGAGGTTGCGCCTTTTACTATTGGAGGTAAACCTCTTATCGTTACTACTTGGAGTATTTCGGTAAACAGTGCAAGTCATGTCAATGCCTGTTTACACCTAGTTTACCCACATTCTTCTGCTTATCAACCACTCATTGGCCTTAACTGCCTGGCATGTCATATTAACAAGCTGATATGTTTTGATGCTAATACCGTAGCAAGGATAAATCTTGTATTTACTAGAACTTTGATTGAGATATCCCTGGATATGCCTCTCTCTCAAAGTTAGAAGTTTTCATTGATTACCATAACGTTTATGTTGATGCGACACATAAGTGGAAACTAGATACTTGCACTTCATGCAATTGGTCATTCTATTGAGACTTGCTCTTCCCCATTGATGTTCCATATCATAAAAATTAAGATCCCACTTCCTAGGTCGCTTGCTAGAAAGTTGGGACCCAAAACCAAATCCAATGTGGTTGTCTTTGACACCCCAGCTCCTTTGGAGAATGCAGAGAAATTTAGAATTAAATGGGTTGACTGCGAGAGAGCATGTGTCCATTTAGGGGCACAAATGCATTATAACTCGAACCACTATTTCTATAAGTATGTTGGAGGTTCTGTAGATTCTAAGCTATATTATCGATCGGTTAGAAAAAACTTGAAGATGTGGGATGCTATGCAGTTAAAGCGCTTAGCGGTTCTACAGCGGTGAAGGTTCAAAAAGTTATGGCGGGAAAACAACGAGGATATAGCGAAAGTGCAAAATGGGTCATTTGATATAAAACTAGGTATTTAAAATTAATTAATTATCATCCTCACATAGGGGTGTTAATCCAGCGGACAAGACCGGACATAGGGGTGTTCGTGTCTTGTCCCACAAGACTTTCGGACGTACATGGAGCATACCTGACAGAGGGGTGTTCGTGTCCTATCTTATAAAACTTTCCGATGTACACGGACCAGACGAGGAGTTGGCTTGGACATTGTTCGTAAAATCTAGACAATTGATGGACAAGGTTCAAACAATAGAAACCATCGAATATTTTCGAACGGACATATTTTCGTACATTTTTTCATGTCCTAAATGAGAATCGTACGGACACGGACCGGACATCTTACTCATTCGGACCGAGTTGAACAACGCACTGTCATATCTGATTAACACCCCCATTCTCACATCATTTTTGTTGAAGAAAAAAATATTAATTAGTCTTATATAATAAAATCAGAGAATATCATGGTTTTGCACACTATATTTAATGATTATAATAGATTTCTGCCTTAAATTAGTCATGCCTTAAAATTAGCCCTTTATTCTATATTTTTTTACTTGTTTTAAAAGAAAATATGTCAAATCATCTTCTGTATATTAATATTGCTAAAGCGGTTACTAAATAACTTTGTTTTAGCGGGTGAAGAGGAAAATAGCGGGGCTTAAAGCGAATTTACTGTTCATTAACGCTAAATTGAAATAGCGTAGTGGTTAGAGAGTGCTACGGGTTATAGCAGGGATTTTGCAGGGCTTTAACTACACAGGTGGAATGAAGGAGAGCTAGGTGAAGAAAATGCTTTGATCTTGCAGGATGAGTCATGGAATCTATTACTTAAACATAAAAGCACAATTCCAACCTTTCAAAATGCAGTTTTTTCTAAATTCTCACTCCCACTTGACTTCCGCCACCCTCATTTACTAAAAAAACAAAATAAAAATAAAACAACACGGCCCACGTTATCAGCATCTACTTTCTCAATTCCACCAACTAAAAACAAATCGATCTCCATATTTCGGACTCGCTTCTAATCTTGAAATCGACACAACGTTCTACCCAAGATGCTTCCGACAACTACAACAATCGATGCTGCAGGAACATCAATGCAGGTCTTTATCACTGGAAGTTGATTGATTTCTCCCGTCAAGGTTATAAATCAGCGTTGCCTTCCACCCACCACCACAAATCAGATCTGAAAAGGTATGAAGTTTGCTTTTTTATCACGAAACCCTTTTGTGCATGTTCGTTGATGCTTTCATTAACCTCAATTTAGTTCTTAATTCAACAAAATTATATCACTTTGCTTCTGAAATCATGGTCATAATATGTACAAGTTAACATTAGCTGGCCTGGAAATTTGAGCAGTTTTCATCTTGAAGAATATTGAAATTATATTTTTCTTTTAGGCCTATGTGTTCTCTTTATAGATTTTTAATCCATATTTCTACCTTGCAAAATCAATTTCACTTTTGTCTTTGTTTTATGGATTTGTTTTTGTGATAATTAATTTGACCTTTTCATACTCATTCTGCTGATGCTATATATCATTCTCCTTAGATGGGAATGCAAGAAGAAATGGGGAATGGGAGAACATAAACAATGTTGCCTACAACTAATAAAAGGTAATTTAATATATTTTTTCAGCATTATTGTTCTGCGTAAATGCTTGGTCGTCAAAAACATGCAATTGTTGCAAAATTGGCATAAATAATAAATTAATAGGGATTTACTCTTCCCGCTGATGCTATATATCTTTCTCCTTAGATGGGAATGCAAGAAGAAAAGGGGAATGGGATAACAGAAACATTGTTGCGTACAACTAATAAAAGGTAATTTAATATATTTTTCAGCGTTATTGTTCTGCGAAAATGCTTGGCCGTCAAAAACATGCAATTGTTGCAAAATGGCATAAATAATAAATTAATAGCGATTTACTATATAAATATTGAAGTGATAATTTCTCAAATGAAAAATAAGCATGCATTCTAGATAATTTTTTTTTTTTTTTGATTCCTACATCATAGTCTTCATGTTCTCCTTGATTATGCTTTCATTTCGCAAACTGCCATCATCGTGTACCCTCCTACTTTTGAAAATGGACAAGGATTGACAAAGATTTATTATATTCATATTTGTTTAATATGCATTGTTTCTCTTATCTATTCATCATTTTGGCTGCATAGTTACTCATTATTTTTGATCTATTATTTTATTACATGTTTTACTTGGCTATCGGAATGACAATTAAGCACGTAAAGAAAGTTTTATGTGTCACTAAGGTTATACCAGTATTTTTATTTATGTTATTTATTCTTATTTTTACCACCAAGTTTGTTATTTAACGTATCTATTTGCAGTATGCTCAACATATCTATTTTGGATGAACCAGTAACACTTATGTTAGGAAGGCATTATATTAATTCTTTGCTCCCTGTAGTTATGAAATATCTTTTGAAATAGTTCAAAGAAAAGTGATGTGTGTTGTCAGTCCATTACAACATTTGAGAGATTTGTAAATTCAACAATTTATGATTTTATCGCTAAGGTCTCATCCAAACTAAGCTTTTCTTGCCTCAAAAATAACAATTATCGTGGTTATTTCATTATTAGGCATATTCAATCATTATATTTTTATTTCTTCGCTAAACAAGAGCATATGAACGTGGAACAGGGAAGGGAGTAAAGATGTATACATCATTGTGTTACTTTAGTGAAAGAAAAGTAAAGATGATGAAATCAATAAATCACTGAATAAGCTATACTTCAAAATTAAATGTCAAACTAATAAGTTTTGAACCATTGAAAATGTCAAATCCTTTCATATGTGAAACAATATATTGCTTATTTATATTTTCAGCTTAACATGAAATTTTGTAAGTATTAATTTGTATCTAACAATACTATGTAGTTTCCAATTTTTGCATATTGTTAGTTTTTCAACTTTTGCGGATCATTACTTATAAAGTAATTTCAAAGCTTCTATTTTAGTATATTTTTCTGTTATGGTAAAAAAAATTAAACTTATCATATGATATTGAAATCCTACGTTCTGTAATTACAACAATTGTTATTCATCTTGATTTAATTATACATACAATGTTTTTAATAATATTTACAAATTTAGTCTTGGAAAAAATTGTTTTGAATCATTCAATTAGGTGAAATATAATGATGGAATCATTGTTGGCCATTTATGATACTCTTGGGCCCTTAGTTGGCCTTTTTTCATACAATGAAATTTGTTTTTTCCTTTCCTTTGGGATGTTTGAATTTTAATAGGGGCTTCATTTAATTTAAGCTTCGCTGTTAACAAAATTCAAGGTTAAATGATAGAAAATGTTGAGCTTCCTCTGACCTGCCATGTTTTTTCACACAGACAAGAAAAAATTGTTTATATCAGTTTCTACATTGTATTTGTGATATAAAGTTTTTGATGTTGGAGCAACAAATGGAGTAGTATAATTATAGTTTACCACATAATTTATCCGCATTCCACACTTTCAGAAATGAAACTCCCTATTTTTTTGGGAGGGTTTTAGGTTTGTTTCTATTACATGATTGGTTGCATCTTACTACATAAATAATTGATTTGATTTAAAAGCTCTAAACTTTAAACGAATCTATTTAAGGTGATAAACCTTTGTTTTACAAATTTTGCTTTAAAACTTAAACAAATTAACACAAGGAATCGACCTTTCTTTGTCACTTTATGTTTTTCAGATAACACCAGTGGAAGCTGGTCTTAAAGTAAATAAAAAGTTAAAGACCGAAATGTTATCACATGATGGTTTTTCAAGTGAATTTTATGTATTTTCTTTATCTTTGGTTCTACGTATGCTATTCAGGATTCTGTAAAGTCTTGCTACTGGAATAATATTAGAAGATATGGCTTTAACGTCTATATGTTAAGCAATGTAACTTAAAGGAAAACATTTTGGTTTCAGTTGGAAGTAAGTTTCTCATATAAAAATATATAATTTGACATTGCGTTTGGTTTGTTGGGTCCATGTTCTTTAATCAGTATTCATTCCTAAGCCACTAGGTCATTTTTCCCCCATGATTGTACAGTCCTAAAGTTGATCTCTTTCATGTTGCTATTAACAAAGGAGCACTTCCATTTTGGAAAGTGGTAGACCAATTGTTCTTAGGGCCATGGACCTGAATCAGGGTATGCTTAGCTTCAATGATCAAAATGTCGAGTTTTCTAGCGATTCACTTGGTTTTAATGAAGTACTACGGTTTGATCTTGCTTGATTTTTAGATTATTATTAGTTTTACATATTTTGTTAATAACTTAACTAAAACCTTCACTAAAAAAAACTTACATTTAGTTACATTTATTAGCAGCGTTTGTGGTGTGAATGCATCTAATATTATTTTTACTTTTGTTTTGGCGGACTTATATGTTTTATTCTGATTTTTTGGGAATTTGGCACTCGTTACCTTTATTTTTCCAGTCGTTCCCTCCATTGCCTTAATTTTTCCACCTCCAACAAAATTTCCTTTCCTCGCTTCAGTTTCCTTCTCCTTCTCACTTTAATAAATTTTCCACCTTCGTACGTTTTTTTCTACTAAATTTCCGCCTTCAAAATCAGATCCACATCTCTGTACTTTTTGCTCTTTATCATCGTCGATAAATCAGATCTGCTTCCATGCAACTCCGCTTCAGATCTGAGACCGCAACTTCGCTCCATTGTTCCTCCTCCAGCCAACCCGGAAGCTTCGCCTCTCCTCCGACCATTTCGCCATCGCCATAAGCCACCATCGTTTGCGTCTATTCACCGCTATTCTAATATGAGTATTTGCTCACGATTTTGTTTATTCAAGTGTATTAACACCCATTTAAATTAAGTGTAATATGTAAATATCATATGGTGATTTATGTATATTGTTTTATTGCTTAAAAATTGAGTCTATATTGTACGCTTACTTTCGTCGACCCCCTCCACATGTTTATTATCATCAATTGTTTTATCATTTTATTCTTTACCTTTTAAGTTATTTACTTTATGAAAAATGATCATTCCATTTTGTGCTTTGACATAGGTAAGGATGTTCATCCGATAACTAATACTGGAATTTCAGATTGCAAGTGAAATTCGTTATAGTTTTTAACAATAACAGTTCTTTACTGTAGTGCTTAATTGCTTGTACTTTTACGGATTGAAGTTTGATCAAATCTTGTTTCATTAAAATGTCAGAAACACAGTTATTTCAGATGAAATAGTTTTTAGTATAAAAGGAGTAGGTTTTACTTGACAGGTACCTTTAGCAAATAGCTTCTTTTCCTTCTCTTTTCTTCAGTTCATCTAAATTGTAATTTTGGTATAATAGAAGGGAGTTTCTATTTATGACTATTGCCTTCGCATGTTTATCATTGTAGAACCCCTATATATGTTTCTTTTTTTATTTTCAATTTCGTTTTTAATATCAAATCTGTGAACCTCACTTCTGTTTGGGAAAGATATCATGAACAATGTGATTTTTAGAAGCATTTTGGTGCATTTCTTGGTTCTGACAGTATAACTAAGATAGATGATATCTGTTCAACTACGATATGGGATACCCAATTGAGGAATAATTGCTTAATAAATTATAAGCTTGATATGTTGCTCTTGGATCTTGATAGGTCGAATTTCATTCCAAAAAATTGTTATGTTAATCGGTTTGAGGATCATATCGATTAGGGAAGGGATGTTAATTTCATTCTAAAAATTTTCATTCCAAAAAATGAATAAACACGAATGACAATGCTAAACCATATTTTATTATGTTACACATATATGATAAAGCACTGTTTTACTCTGGAATTGCCTTGGATTCGAAGCTTCCTACTACTGATGTCGATTCCATTAGTGCATTTTCAGAATTGAATTTCTGATACAAAACAGGCGCTTTTTTTTTAAGTTTTGATCAGCCAGCATGTAACTTGATTATCACTCCTTGCTCATGTCATCTTAACTATTATGTGTTAATATCGTATATTGATCAAGTAAAATAATTAACAGAAAATAAAACTATATTAAAAGCTGAGATCTGTTCGGAGCATAAGGACATCTAAGTTAGGAGACAAAATTGATTTACTCATCATATTTATGCACCTAATTGCCAATCAACAATGGAGAAAATAAACCTGCTAGATGAATTTGTAGATAACTTTTAGAGTTACACTGCATGTTAGAAAATAATGTGTTACTTATTATTTTATAAAAATTTAGTTTTAAAATAATTTGTTAGTAGTTATCTTTTTATTTTGATGCAATTTGAAATTTTGTTTTGCTAGTTTACATGTTTGTTGAAAATAAAATCAAGCTTGATAAAAATATGTGGAATTTCTTTTGAATACATGCATGATACTAGAGTACTAAATAAAACCAAGTAAAATATTAAAAAGCTACATTCATGTAGATCGGAGCGGAGCTACATTCTGCATCCGAAAAGCGGATAAATATCCGATACCCAGGAAAACGGATGCGGATAGGGATATAGGCATATCTGCATTCGAAAATTATCCGTCCGCTTTTTTGCCACGATTATAGCTTAAATTATGTGTATTTCAACATAATTAAATATGCAAAATTTAAAGTCTATTAAATGCATGCAAATTGCTCAAAATTATATATTATCATCATATTTATTTATTTTTAGCACTTTAGTAATCAATTGGGTTGAAAAAACGTAATGCTAAGCTAACAAAATTCATTTATGTTCATTAATTTATAGACCGTTGGCGGAGCGGATACTTATCCGATATCCGTCTATATCCGCGGATGCGGATATCCAAAAGTGGTTTTTGATGCGGATACAGAGTGTGACGGCCCGCCCCGCACCAACCGACATTTACTCCAAGGGTGCGCTGTACACATGTCCAGTTAGCACGGAACGGGTCGTCAGAAAGAAAAGGAAGAAGGAAATGAACTAACCAGGAACCTGTAGAATGTCTCACAGCGCATAGAACAAAATATAATAATAACATATTTGACATAAAATAGGAGAGACAGTGCATAAGCTGAAAACCAAAACTAAACATCATGGCAGCGGAAATTCAAAATACAGCTTATAACAACTTTCAAACTGTCTCAAAGCAAAAGTAAGATAAATGAGGTACACTACTAATGCCCAAGTAGCGACCACCAACGACACAGAGAGAATGTGTATATATATATATCATACGTGGAAGCCTCCTGCCCGTCTCCGAATCAGCTACTCGCGCATCACCAGCTAACCTGTCTCTAGTCTGCTCGTGTGAGCACCCAGAGTAATAAGAGGAGACATAAAACTCTGGGTCAGACATAAAGCCTGGTATGAGCGATAAGCATCTAAAGTGAACAATAACAGGTAGACTAAAACATACCTGAACCTGGACCTGCAACCAAAGAGTTAGCACTACATACTGTACAACACTCTAAGGTACCATATCAAACAGTGTAAAGATACGGAGGTGGGGGAGGTGTGTATGTCATAATGATGGCAAACAATCAAACATAGCATCCATCCTCACATCTCTCACTCAGTGCGTAAAGCATACGATGTTCACCACTTCGATCACCCAACATACCTTGCTACGATCACTCTGCCCCATGAAGTCATAAATGGCTTCACTGCACTGATAACGTAGCCACTAATTCCTCGCTATGTCCACTTGCCCCATGGAGTTATTCACCCCATCTGCGCTGGCTCATAGCCTTACCAATCCTTACTATGTCCACTTGCCCCATAGAGTTGTTCACCCCATATGCGCTGGCTCATAGTCTTACTACGCATCACCTTGCCCCTCAGGTCATGATGACCCTACTGCACTGATAACGTAGTCTTGCTACCATCACCTTGCCCCTCAGGTCATAATGACCCTACTGCACTGATAAGTAGCCATCATTCATTTTTAGTGGTGAATCGAAGTTATGAACGTCGACAACTCCTTAGCACACGTCCCGCAGCAAAGCCCAACCATGAAGTGAACTCATTGGTTCCCAACTGGATCCTGAGCTCTAACTTCCCATATTGGACTACCTTTGCATCTCGGGTTTTTGGTCAATACTGGGTCGGGTCGGGTTCCTCCTCAAGCCATCGGTTCGGGTCGGGTATCCTCCATCGGTTCGGGTCGGGTCCTCTTCTGGTTCGGGTTGAGTATTTCTCCTCGGGTCGGGTCGGGTGTCATCCCCCTCCAGTTCGTGCTTCCCCTCCGATCGTCTCCATGCTTCCTTCACATGCTCCTATCCGATCCGTCTTCATGCTTCCGCTCCGATCCGTCCTCCTTAATCCGATCCGATCCCAGTTCAGTTAGCGTGGCCTTCCTTTTTGCCAATTTTCCCAAGTGTCAGGTTCCGATCCGATCGAATCCCTTGCCCAGTTCAACATATCCGATCCGAGCCCTACATCCGATCCGATCCGAAACCTGCACTATTTTTCTGAAACTGTTCCAGCAAGTGTTTTCGACCATTCTAACTATTGAAATCAATCACAAAGCATATCATACAGTCATAGCAACATGCACAATCAACCACAAACATCAAAACATCAATATGATAGGTTAAAATGGATCAAACATACCCAAAATCCCATATTTTCCCCTTGAGCATGTTTAGATGAAACTAATGATAGGATTAGCAAAACTTAACCAAATGAACCCAAATTCATATCAGAGGTCTAAAACATCATTTAGGAATTTATGAACATTTTTCCAGAATTTTATCATGCTTAAATTCACTAATTAACACTAATTACCCTTAACTAACCATAATTAGTGTAAAACTATGCAAATCACTCACCTTAGCCACAAATAAACTAAGATCTGAAATAAATCTCTGATTTGATGTGAATCCCAATGCTAAACAGCAGCTCCAATGTTGATTTGGTGTAGATCTTCCTTGATTAGGGGTTGCTAAGCTTAATCCTTGACCAAAAGATGATTTGGAGGTGATTTAGAGGTTGGAGGCCATTTTTTTAGGGTTCCTTGGTGATAAGTGGAGGCAAGAAAACTGAAATGGAATGATCCTCTATCTCATTTCAGCCTTCCCATAACCCTAGTCCCGAAATGGGTTATGGGCCTACTCACTTATCACCCGATTTGGCCCGGTTAAGCAGTTTTTCACCCTCCAAACCTTATTTCAGCCATATCTCCCAAACGGTAAGTCCGTTTTGTTATTATGACCACTCTACGGAAAGGTAAACCATCAAACGAATCCAATGGAAGTGGTTTCAGGTCAAAATTCCTTTCCAGTCAAAAGTTATGGCCAAAACAGTACCAACTAGGGGCAAAATGGTCATTTAAAAATCGACAAAAATCATGAACATGGGAAATGACTCTAATGGATGTTTCCCAAAGTTACATGACTAGACGACTTCACATGGGAGAGAAATAAATATTCTTCGATCCTATGATGTGTAGAATACGGGTCGTTACACTCTCCCCCCCTTAAGAAATTTCGCCCCCGAAATTCCCTAATCAAAACACATATAACGGTCCCGCATGCCTATCAATCATAAAACAACAATCAAACATGCAAACAAGCAAAACAAATCTACCCTAGCATGCGGAAAACTAAATCGCAAAGTAAATCTTACCAGGCAAAGAGTTCTGGATACGTCTTCCTAATGCTCTCCTCTGTCTCCTAAGTACAATCATTCTCGTCCTCGCCCCACTGAACCTTGACTAGCTTCACCGCCTTCCTTCGAAGTTGCTTCGTATCGTACCCCACAATACGAATCGGCTTGCGATTCCCAACCGCCTCGGGTTCTACTTCGAAGTCCTCTAACTGATCAGGTGAAATAGTCATATCTGAGTCGTGGATGAACTTCCTTAGTTGGGAAACATGAAATACATTGTGAACTCCTGCCATCTTCTCTGGTAAGCCAACTCTATATGCCAAATTCCCGACTAATTCAAGAACAGGGAATGGGCAAACAAATCTTGGTGCCAACTTGCCTCTCCTGCCAAATCGTATCACGCTCTTCAACGGAGAGATCTTGACAAACACCAAGTCACCAATGGAGAATTTCAAGTCTCTTCTCCTCTTATCAGCATAACTCTTCTGCCTATCTTGGGCAGCTTTCATTCGTTGCTGAATGATCTTAATCTTATCCGAAGTTTCTCTCACCACATCTGGTCCAAGCACAAACTTCTCGCCAGTCTCTATCCAACATGTTGGTGAGTTGCACGGTTTTCCGTACAAAGCTTCATATGGAGCCATACCGATACTGGATTGGTAGCTATTATTATATGCAAACTCTACTAGATGCAAATGGTCATCCCACGATCCACCAAAATCCAATATACAAGCTCTCAAGAGATCTTCCAATATACGATTCACCCTCTCCGTCTGACCGTCGGTCTGAGGATGATATGCGGTACTGAGATGTAACTCTGACCCTAGAGCCTCTTGTAAGCTCTTCCAAAACCCACTAGTGAACAACGGGTCTCGGTCACTTACAATGCTTTTGGGTACTCCATGAAATCTCACTACCCACTTCATATACAATTCTGCCAACTTGGCTACCGTTCTGGTCGATTTGACTGGTATAAATCTTGCGCTCTTAGTCAATCGATCCACAATTACCCAAATGCTATCATACCCCGATCTAGTCCTTGGTAAGCCATCGATGAAATCCATCGAGACTTGCTCCCATTTCCGTTCGGGAATTTCTAATGGTTGTAACAACCCACTAGGCTTCTTTTGCTCAGCTTTAACTAGCTGGCAATTCATGCATTTGGATATAAACTTCCCAACGTCTCTTTTCATCCCTTCCCAGTAGTAAGTCTGTCTCATGTCTCGATACATCTTATTACTACCGGGATGTATAGTCAGTTTTGAGTGATGACATTCTCTAAGCACTTCATCTCTCAAACCATTCACGTTGGGCACAACTGGTCTTCCATTCTTCCGAAGCCATCCATCTCGATCAAGCCCATACACATTCATCTCCTCACCGTCGATGTTCATCTCTAACTTGGAGATGATTTCCAATAGATTAGGATCGTCCCTCTGACTAGAACCAATCCGCTCTACCAAAGTGGTCTGATCGTCAAACTAGCTAGCATGACTGGATCCAATTCGCACTTTGGTCTGAAATCAAACCCCGCGATATACTCCAGTTGCTTCCACTCAAGAAACATTGCCCCTAAACTGGCATGTCTCCTACTCAAGGCATCGGCTACCGCATTACCTTTCCCAGGTGTGTATGCGATATCAAAATCATACGAAGCCAAGAACTCTAACCATCTCTGCTGACGGAGATTCAGATCTTTTTGAGAGAAGAGATATTTCAACGATTTATGGTCGGTAAACAACTCAAATCTTTCTCCCAAGAGATAGTGTCTCCACATCTTCAGCGCAAACACGATCGCTGCTAATTCCAAATCATGGGTAGGATACTTCTTCTCATGCGGCTTTAGCTGTCGACTAGCATAAGCTACAACCCTACCTCTTTGCATCAATACAGCACCCAGTCCGGTACCATAAGCATCCGTGTATACCGTCATCTCTTCATTCCCTTTAGGAATGACTAACACTGGCGCACGCGTCAACTTCTCCTTTAGACTCTTGAAGGCATCCTCACACACTCCGTCCCAGACGAAGGACTGATTCTTCTTAGTCAATTGAGTCAACGGTACTGCTATCTTGGAGAAGTCCTGGATAAACTTACGATAATATCCAGCTAATCCCAAGAAACTTCTCACATCTGTTGCATTCTTGGGTGTAGGCCAATCCTGTACCGTAGCCACCTTCGCAGGGTCCACGGCAATACCACTCTCGGAAACAACATGACCCAAGAATCTCACCTCCCTTCTCCAAAAATGACACTTAGAGAATTTCGCTTTCAATTGGTGTTTCCTCAACACCTCCATCACTATCCTCAAGTGTCCCTTGTGTTCCTCCTCTGTCCTTGAGTAAACAAGGATATCATCCACGAACACAAGAACAAACTTATTCAACTGATCTCTGAATACTCGATTCATAAGATCCACAAAATAGGCTGGTGCATTGGTCAACCCAAATGGCATGACCAACCACTCATAAAATCCAGACGGCGTCCTAAATGCCGTTTTCGGAACACTCTCATCCGCTACTCAAAGCTGATGAAATCCTGTCGCAAGGTCCAACTGGGAGAACACTCTTGCTCCTTCCAGTTGATCAAACAAATCATCTATCCGCGGTAGAGGATACTTATTCTTCCTCGTCACCTTATTCAACTCGCGATAGTCCACACACAAACAAAGGGATCCATCTGCCTTAGTGGCAAACACAACTGGTGCTCCCCACTCGGAGACACTCCTTCTAATAAGTCCCTTCTTCAAAAGATTGCTGACTTGCACCCCGAGCTCTCGCTGCTCCCTTGGTGCCATACGACGAAGTGGCATCACTATAGGTCTGGCATATTTCACTAAGTCAATACGGAACTCAATCTCTCGGTGTGGTGGAAGCCCGGTCACCTCCTCGAAGACGTCCGGATACTGGCCAACCACGGGCACATCTGACAACTCATCCTACGGGATGTCGAGTGAATTTACAAAACTAGCCATAACCCCATCACTAGGTAGACTACCAAACACTACCCTCCGCCCTCACTGTCACCAAAAAGCCCTCACAGTCTACCACCACCCCGTATCTTTGGAGCCAATCGACTCCCAATATAATGCCATACCCAGTAAAGCCCAAAACAAAGAAATCACAAACAAACATACATCCATGACTCGATAAGACCAAATTCTTGCAAATCATACTAAGGCTAGTCGAACCACCAATCGGGTTCGTCACAACCAATGGTCTATCGACTATCTCGGGTTCCAGTCCCAACCTATCTACCATGTAACGGGAAGCCCCAGTATCAAACAAAACTCGAACTGGCACATCATAAATAGAAAGCATACCTTGAATAACAACATTCTTTCCTTTCTCCGCCGCAGTTGGGGCATTCGACGAAGAAGGAACAGCATCAATAGCATATGCTTTCACAATCTGCTTCTCCTTAAGAGGTTGCGGACACTTATCCTTGAAATGTCTCACTTGACCACAGTTGAAGCACTTCTTATCCGCTGGCTTGGCCCGACAATCTTTAGCATAATGGCCCTTCTTACCACAGCTGAAGCACTCAACATCCTTCTTGCTCTTTTTCTGCCCACCTTTAGATTGGTTCTGCTTCCTCTTATTCTGAGAGTTATTCTTGCCTCCACCGCCTGCTTGCGGCTTTGGCCCTTCTGCCGATGCAGCCTCAGTCTTTGACTTAGGGTAAAGACTCTCTGATCTCAAAGCTTTCCCCACGATCGATTCAAAAGTCTCATCGATGTGGTTGATAAGCCTTTCCCCCAAGTATCCATCCAAACCAGTAATGAACTTCTCATTCTTCTTCTCAAGAGTGTCAATGAGAGACAGTCCATACTTCGACAAAGTGTCGAACTCAGCAATATAGTCAGAAACTGCCCTCCCATTCTGCTTGAGTTCCAAGAACCTCTTGAACAACACTGACTTCTGGGCAGCTGGAATAAACTTCTCGCTAAAGCGAGCCTTGAACTGATCCCAAGTAACCTGATCCCCTGGAGTAGCCGTTCTAATGGCATTCCGCCAATTCATCGCTCCCCCTTGCAGCTGACGAGACGCTAGCCTCCTCTTCATCGCATCCTCAAGACCCAAGTCATCGAAGATACGGTCACAGCTATCCATCCAGTCTTGAACATCTGTGGCCGACTCCGTCCCATGGAACGGCTTCCCACCGAGGTTAGTGTAATCCTTGTACAACTTGGCGAAATCGACCCTAGGCGCCTGCACTACTGGGCCAACACTAACTCCGGGATTGGGAACTTCCCCTTGCACTTCTCTAAGCATATCTCTCATGAGGTTAGTAAACATCGCCCTCATTTCAGCGGCATTCCCCTGGTTGGTCCCTCTACCAGCACCTTTGGTGTCTCTACTCATCGTTCAATCTGTAAAGAGAAAACGATTAACGACCCCATAGTGGTGCTAGTGCAGTGCGACTTCATTCTTATACTACTAATAGTATATATATAGCTTTTGAAAACCAAAGTAATCACAAATACGCACTCTCATATACGTACTATCTCTCCCTAGTGTCTTCCCCTAGGTTAACTACGCAACCTAGAGCTCTGATACCAAGTGTGACGGCCCGCCCCGCACCAACCGACATTTACTCCAAGGGTGCGATGTACACATGTCCAGTTAGCACGGAACGGGTCGTCAGAAAGAAAAGGAAGAAGGAAATGAACTAACCAGGAACCTGTAGAATGTCTCACAGCGCATAGAACAAAATATAATAATAACATATTTGACATAAAACAGGAGAGATAGTGCATAAGCTGAAAACCAAAACTAAACATCATGGCAGCAGAAATTCAAAATACAGCTTATTACAACTTTCAAACTGTCTCAAAGCAAAAGTAAGATAAATGAGGTACACTACTAATGCCCAAGTAGCGACCACCAACGACACAGGGAGAATGTGTATATATATATCATACGTGGAAGCCTCCTGCCCGTCTCCGAATCAGCTACTCGCGCATCACCAGCTAACCTGTCTCTAGTCTGCTCGTGTGAGCACACAGAGTAATAAGAGGAGACATAAAACTTTGGGTCAGACATAAAGCCTGGTATGAGCGATAAGCATCTAAAATGAACAATAACAGGTAGACTAAAACATACCTGAACCTGCAACCAAAGAGTTAGCATTACATACTGTACAACACTCTAAGGTACCATATCAGATGGTGTAAAGATACGGAGGTGGGGGAGGTATGTATGTCATAATGATGGAAAACAATCAAACATAGCATCCATCCTCACATCTCTCACTCAGTGCGTAAAGCATACGATGTTCACTACTTCGATCATCCAACATACCTTGCTACGATCACTTTGCCCCATGAAGTCATAAATGGCTTCACTGCACTGATAACGTAGCCACTAATTCCTCGCTATGTCCACTTGCCCCATGGAGTTATTCACCCCATCTGTGCTGGCTCATAGCCTTACCAATCCTTACTATGTCCACTTGCCCCATGGAGTTGTTCACCCTATCTGCGCTGGCTCATAGTCTTACTACGCATCACCTTGCCCCTCAGGTCATGATGACCCTACTGCACTGATAACGTAGTCTTGCTACCATCACCTTGCCCCTCAAGTCATAATGACCCTACTGCACTGATAAGTAGCCATCATTCATTTTTAGTGGTGAATCGAAGTTATGAACATCGACAACTCCTTAGCACACGTCCCGCAGCAAAGCCCAACCATGAAGTGAACTCATTGGTTCCCAACTGGATCCTGAGCTCCAACTTCCCATATTGGACTACCTTTTCATCTCGGGTTTTTGGTCAATACTGGGTCGGGTCGGGTTCCTCCTCAAGCCATCGGTTCGGGTCGGGTATCCTCCATCGGTTCGGGTCGGGTCCTCTTCTGGTTCGGGTCGAGTATTTCTCCTCGGGTCGGGTCGGGTGCCATCCCCCTCCAGTTCGTGCTTCCGCTCCGATCCGTCTCCATGCTTCCTTCACATGCTCCTATCTGATCCGTCTTCATGCTTCCGCTCCGATCCGTCTTCATGCTTCTGCTCCGATCCGTCCTCCTTAATCCGATCCAATCCCAGTTCAGTTAGCGTGGCCTTCCTTTTTGCCAATTTTTCCAAGTGTCAGGTTCCGATCCGATCGAATCCCTTACCCAGTTCAACATATCTGATCCGAGCCCTACATCCGATCCGATCCGAAACCTGCACTGTTTTTCTGAAACTGTTCCAGCAAGTGTTTACGCCATTCGACGACGTTTTTGACCATTCTAACTATTGAAATCAATCACAAAGCATATCATACAGTCATAGCAACATGCACAATCAACCACAAACATCAAAACATCAATATGATAGGTTAAAATGGATCAAACATACCCAAAATCCCATATTTTCCCCTTGAGCATGTTTAGATGAAACTAATGATAGGATTAGCAAAACTTAACCAAATGAACCCAAATTCATATCAGAGGTTTAAAACATCATTTAGGAATTTATGAACATTTTTCCAGAATTTTATCATGCTTAAATTCGCTAATTAACACTAATTACCCTTAACTAACCATAATTAGTGTAAAACTATGCAAATCACTCACCTTAGCCACAAATAAACTAAGATCTGAAATAAATCTCTGATTTGATGTGAATCCCAATGCTAAACAGCAGCTCCAATGTTGATTTGGTGTAAATCTTCCTTGATTAGGGGTTGCTAAGCTTAATCCTTGACCAAAAGATGATTTGGAGGTGATTTAGAGGTTGGAGACCATTTTTTTAGGGTTCCTTGGTGATAAGTGGAGGCAAGAAAACTGAAATGGAATGATCCTCTATCTCATTTCAGCCTTCCCATAACCCTAATCCCGAAATGGGTTATGGGCCTACTCACTAATCACCCGATTTGGCCCGGTTAAGCAGTTTTTCACCCTCCAAACCTTATTTCAGCCATATCTCCCAAACGGTAAGTCCGTTTGGCTAATATGACCACTCTACGGAAAGGTAAACCATCAAACGAATCCAATGGAAGTGGTTTCAGGTCAAAATTCCTTTCCAATCAAAAGTTATGGCCAAAATAGTACCAACTAGAGGCAAAATGGTCATTTAAAAATCGACAAAAATCATGAACATGGGAAATGACTCTAATGGATGTTTCCCAAAGTTACATGACCATACGACTTCACATGGGAGAGAAATACATATTTTACGATCCTATGATGTGTAGAATACGGGTCGTTACAGATATGGCACTATCCGTATCTGAAAGTTTCCGTTGACAACCCTAAGGGGAGGTCTGTAATCATGGCCGGGGGAACAATTAGTTGGGTTTGCACTGTTTTATAGGTTGTGTCAGCCTCAAAAAGTAGCTGCAAACTCCTCTTTGTTTGCTGCCTGCATGTATTATTCGTCATATTACATTTTCAAGTATCGGTGGCATCCCCATCTAACTAGCACAATGCCTCTTATTGCCCAGTCTGCTCACTACTTGCAGTTGGCTTCCCATGTCATAGGAGCACTCATGATTAGTAAAGCACATTCTACTAGCACATTTTAAATGAATTAAATAAAACATATATTCATTCTTTTATTTCTTTAATCTATAATCCTTGGTGATCATCTATGTGATGATCTACTTTGCATACATTATGTATTTCTAACAATTTTGGCTATTAACTCAATAAAGATGCAAGTGCTCTCCTCGCTAGAGGACCCTCCTTTTATCCAAAAAAAAAGAAGAAAAAAAGACATTATGTTGAAATGGAATATTGATATGTAGTACCTCTACTCATGGCTAAGTTTTCATGATTTTATTCAAATTAGAACGGACAAAGTTCAAATTATGATTTAATCATAAATCAGAATTCTAATGACTTATACTATATATATATGAATATGCATACTTGTATGCAAAAATCATTTGCCTCATACAGATTATTAATTGACATGTTAGTATGTGAAAATAGAATATCATTATAGTACTTTCAATTTTACTTGCTGATTTTAATAGTCGAGTCTTACATCTAAATCTAAAGATTCATGCTATCTCATACTCTTTTTCCTATAATAATGACTTTTTGGTCATGGGCAGAGGACTGTGGCAGTCGTGGTGGTCTCTATGATATATATTTTTCTTCATTTTTTTTACAGGAAAAAAGGCTACCGTAACAGGCCCATAAAGCAGTAAAGATAAGTCCCGGTTTCCCATGACTCCCCAACCAGAAGCAGCACGGTGGTTATGTGGACACTCTGGTACCTAAAACACATAATGCCATCGGTGGAACACACCTCTGTTTTTTTATTGGAACAGACTACCAAACAACATTTAAATATTGAATCTTTCCTACGAAAACATAAAGTAATTCAGAAGAATTATTTAGGAAAATAAACTCAGCATAAAGCCAAAACTTCTTGTATAAAAGAGACTCGTTGTGAAAGCGAGTAGAGTGCAGCGGTGACTGAAGAGAGAAAATGGCTGCTTTTCATGTTTGCTTTCTTCTTCTTCTGGGAATGTCATACAGTCATAGTGTTTTCTGCTGCAGTATAAGATGGTATGTTTATTGATTTCAGTTTGGTTTTGTTTTAGTTTCACTAAAAGTTTAATTCACTTTGTTGTTTCATCCATATTGAAATCTTGCATATTTTAGGACATGAGATTATTATTGTTTCTATTTCATTGAATTTAGGACACGAGATTATTATTTAGCAACATTATAACTTATAAGGGTGCAAGTTTTGGCCACATGCCATCAAATTTGTCAAGGATTGTTACCAATATAGTACAAGAGAAACATATTTTTTTTTGCAGATTATGTTTGAACCTGTTTTTACTATTGGTAATATATGTAATGTGCATTGAATAATTTAGAAAAAAATAAATACATAGTAAAGAACTATATTCTTTATCTTATCACTTAAGCATAACAACGTCGCTTATTCTTTACATAATGAACTATTACGTATTTCTTTTAATAAAAAATATCTTAAGCATGATTCATTTCAATTAACCAATATATTGTTTATCATGCCATGCTTTAGGAAGCACCCCCAACTCAATTAAACAACACATGTGTTATTCTTGTGACGATGATTGCGCTCTTTATCCTTTCTTTCGGCTCCAGATGACAAACCTATTTTTGAACACATTTAGATAGTTCTTTCCCCTATCTTCCATTGGCAATGTCACACATCATATTATTACTTTCATGAATTCGTATATCGATATAATTTTAAACTGTAACACTCCCATGTAGTTTTGTGGTCATAAATGGTTAACCCTTTTTAATGAGGGTGCGCGTCATTACTAGTGTCACTGACTACTGTCATTCCATTATAATTTCGAAGTACATATGTTTTCACAAATGGGAATATGACAATTGTGAAAACTGACTCATTGTGTGAATATTTTGACAAAGAATGACTTGTACTAGAAGGAAGGTAGTGATGAAAATGGGTCGAAGTGGTGCAATGTTTTCCTATTGTGATGGACCGATGTAGGATGCGAGTGGCCATGGAAATTTAAAAGACCAGCTGATAGTAAGAAATCCTGAGTTTGACGCACTAGCCACTATTGAAGTTATTGAGAAAGCTAAGAACTTATCATGCAGATTAAAGATAAAAGCTAGGCACTAGGCTTTTCTCTATTGCTGCTTTTGATCTTCAGAGTTCAGACTCGGCAGTAAGTTGGAGTTGAATTAAGTTTGCTTCTACATGTAAGCATAATTTCTGTCGTATCTTTTGATTTTTTAGGTCTTCTATTAATCTTGATACCTTATATTTACATGATTATATATTAAGGTAGGATTTATTTTCTTCATCTTTGCCTGATTCAGTTGATTTCTGCATGCAGAACAAATCAAAATTATTGCATTGGTGATAAGTTGCGATTTGATGTTATATTGCATTGGTGATAAGTTGGGATTTGATCCAATTTCAGAGTTGGGGCAACAATTTAAAACTACAATTGATAGCTCTGCATTTTAAGGAATTGAAGTCTACAAGCAAAACTTAAGGAATAGTTTGTGACCCTAGATCTGTAGTTTTATCGTCTTTGTGTGTAGCTGCCATTATTGTAGAGTAAAATTTAATTTTTCTTTTCCAGGGAAGTTTTGTGCTTGGCTTAGGATTTTCAACGGTTAACATAATGAATGAATCGCACAAACATAGTGCAACCGGTGAGCCTTTTATTTTATTTTCTTTCTGTCTATGTATGGGTTTTTTTTGGTGGGTCTTTGAGGGAAAGGGAAAGAGGGGAGGGGCCCGGGGGGACTATATGTTCAAAATAGTTTGCAGGGGTTCTTATTTATGTTGTGTTAAATTTTCTTGACAAGTATTTTGATATCAAATTACTGTGTACAGCTACCATATTAGCTTACCTTGTCATGTATTTCTTGGCCCTGCTATATACAATCACATTGTTAACTTATATCTCTTGCTCAGTTGGTTTACTATTTTTATTTTCTGATTTCATTAGCTGTTCCGTGTGAACAAATATTTGTGATTAATTTTCCCATTTGCTACTTGAATTAGTGGAGCTTTAACAAGTTTGTTACAAATTCCTGATTTGATTTGTTATGGTGGTTGATCTATGTTTTAGATATCGAAGTTGAATGCTAACAGATGACCAGTTTTTCAGTAGGATTCTCTTTACGTATAAATGATATTTCTTTATGTAATTAAATTTTATGGCATTATTTTAAAAATTAGCCAATGCATTTGAAGAGCAATTATGTTTTTTTTACAAGTTAGACGATATGCACTTATATAGTGCTTAACTATCAGCTGAATATCAAGTACCCTTTTGAGCTTTTTTTGATAATTATCATTGGCCGTGATATTCAATTAATTTAATATTCATCAGCAGTATTAATGGAAGTCGTATTCTGGCAATTGTCAGGCACTAAAGTTTGTGCATGTAACTATCCATGAGATAAGTAATTTGTGTTCGTCCATAAAATTGAAATTATGTAATGTTCACTCAGTTGTTTCACGGTGTTAGCCATAGGTTTGGGAAGCTGCCATAAAAGCATATCCTCCCCGTTTGAGGAAAATATTATGTTCATGTTATTGAAAATATGGGATATTGACTCTTATGTGCATAGATTTTTATATTGACAATGTCAAATAAATACTTCTGTGCTGAGAAAGTTGTTTGGTAACGATATCAACTATGAATGGTGATTTGACATTTGGATGACAAAGCGCTTCCTACGGAGAAGGCATATTAAGATAATACATTTAAATAATTAATCCTTTTTCACAATAATAAAGTAGGATTTACAATAATCATAATTTTATTAGTATATTATCTGTATTTTGATAGATGCAGCCTTTCCCCCCAATACAAATGTACTTGTTATGCTAAGGCTTGCACTATCATTTTAATCTACATTCATAAATAATAATTTTGATAATCTGTTCGCTATAGTTATTCATATTATAATATTTGTATGTTTGGGTTTCTTTCTTTCCTTTTTTTCTTAATTTGTTTGTGATGGTATGAACTATTACTGTCGTACTTCAATGTTTTTTTTTGCATGAGTTGGTGGTTTTCACATCTAAAGATCAACAGCCAGTATGAATTGCTATCATAATATACCTTTTGCTTGTTTGTTCAACAAAAACTTTCCCTAATCAAAACTTTGTTCTTACACTAGAAACTGTTGTGAATTGATATCTAAAAAAATCAAGAAGTTGATTTATTAGAGGTCATTTTTGTGGTTAGGAAGTTGGCCGTGAAGTCTGGAAAGCTTTAACAATGATACCTTTCATTATTTTTGCTGCTGGGGATACCATTGATGGTGTTATGATTTTCTAGTATATAGAGGTGGTATGGATTTCTACAGTAGAAGTCAGCAGTGTTTTTTCCTTTATGATATGTTGTTTTGTTTGATTCTTTATACAACTATTTCAGATCAATGGATTATTGATGATATTCTGAAAGTAGTTCTATGGTTTAAGGAGAAGAAAAGAATGAGCTATGTGTGGCTTCTTTGTAGTTGTAGCAGCTTCTAGGTATTATTACAATAATGTAGGAATTAGTCTTAGATATTTTAGTCAGTTATGATTATGGTTGGCTTATATCATGTTCACGTATGCTGCCTTGCTGGTCTGCATGGATTTTGGTGCCTCATTATACATGGAAATACCCATTTCATTTGATTTTCCATTTTCATCGGTTTCTTTGGCATTTCAGATGTGTTTCCGGTTGCTTGTGAAATGTTGATTTACTTTGTTTGAGTGAGAAGTTGGTAGAAGTGTCAATTGATTTAGTTCTATGTGTTTCTATTAGTTTTCATGAACAAATTTCATTATTTTCCTATGCTTTGGATGAGCTTAGGTATCATATTCCATTTACTTTAGTTGTCCGTTCCATGAAAAATTACGCTGTGAATTTCGGCATGCCTATTTTGGTGAAAAGTTGAGACGGTGATTCTGTTACAATAATGTCTGTTAGCTTGAAGAGTGATTCAAAAAAACAAAGTAGTACAGGGATTCAAAGATGAAAATTGAAATGCACAGTTTAAATACACAAAAATACGGTGATGTAAGAACATTGAACAAATAAAAAATACCAAACTTAATATTCTAGAAAGAAAAATACCAAACTTGTGAATGTTGAATAGTGTAACTTTAACCATACAAAACAGATAGATCCCAAATACTTGCCAAGTATAACAAAGAATGTGAAAGAGAGTTTAAATGTGTAGAATAACTTATGTAATTCACGTACTTATGTATATGAATGTGCAAAACAATAGAAGTGTAACAAAATAGATATATACCATTTATGTACTTGTTTTTTTTTCAATTATAAGAGAAGTGTGCTTTAGTCTTTGAATGAGTAACTTAGCATTCTGTTTTAGTTTGTAATTCCTATTTTAATTTTTAATTCTTATTATTGACAGTTAAACTTATCTGCAGATAATTAGCTATTTCGGATTGAAGACTATCGACAACAAAGAATTGCTGGTATCCAAGCAATGAACATGGCTCTAATTTTTCATATATTATCATATTTTGTTAGTACTATTTGTGTAAATTTGTTTAGTATGTGTCTTATTTTGTCAAAAAACTACTATCTGATTGTTATGGATATTATATTTTGGTTATGTGATTAGCGTGTTATTTGAATATGATGATGATATGTTTGATTAGTTAACTGTTTGTATCTATTAATTATGCGATTTAATTATTGATTTGAATACGAAAATTATGATTGATTGGTTGTTTAAATATGGATATTATACAGGCCTGTTGGAAATGGTACAAGCCAACTTTTAGTAGCGTTTTAAAAGTGCTACAAAAGCAAATGTAAAGTAATAAAAAAATTATATTGTTGCATTTAAAAAACGCTACAGACAGCGTTTTGTAAACCATATAGAAAATCTTTAGTTGCATTTCAAAAATGCAACAATATGATATTTTTGGTAGCGTTTACTATAACGCAACAGAAAGTTTCAAACTTTTAGTTGCATGACGTATCGCAGCGTTCTCTAAAACGCTACTACAAGTTATGGTAGAGTTTTTTCAACGCTACCAAAAGTCATTTCTGGCGTAGTGCTTAAATTCGTAAAATGTAGTCATATGCTATCGTGAGTACCATTACATTGTTTTCTTAGGTTGTACCACGAAGGCCTTCAAAACTGTGGAGAATCTTTAAACATTTAACTTCAACTGATGCTTTGCATGCTGCCCGTTCCATGATAATTTTCAGGCTTACCAACTGCAGCATTACTGCAATACATAGATGCAATATTCCATAATAATTTACAAAATTTGTTATCTACCTTGGTAACTTCGGGAAAGAATATAAGTGCTTGTATCTATCTAGAAAATTGTTTATAATGAGCCATGTAACAATGCATATCTTCATGAAAAGCATTTTTTATGCTTTATACAATTAATCAACTACAGATTTAACCATCTAAATATGTATTTAATCTAAATCGATATCTTACTTGACTTTTTATATATAATGTATTACGTGTAATATATATAGCCATCTTTTCAAATAATAATGTGTAAGAATTGCAGACCAACATTGTACATACTGAATAGCTATAGTTATGATTGCGCAAGTGAAACACCCCACCTCCGTTAAGGTCACTCACAAAGGGAATGCCTTAATTTTGGTGGAGGTTTATAAGTAAAAGACACAGATAAAACACAAGACAGATATAAACACATATAAATAAGCAGCGGAAAAACCAACAGACTTTTATTATCATAAATACGTGTTCATACAGAACATTTCCAACATTGTCTCAAAACAAACTTCCAATTATTACAAACATAATACTATCTTGATTTTAAAAGTTAAAGAAGCATGAAACATAAATAAAGCTGCATAATCCCCATAAATGATATCCAAAGCCATGGTCCAAATGAAAGAAATCCAAGCAATACATTCTCTCTCTTCCAGCTGGATGAAAAATTGACTAAGCTGCGGTGTTTCCTCCCTGTGGACCTGGGGGGGAACGGAAGAAAAGAAGACGAAAGGAAAATGGGTCAGACATAAGTCTGGTAAGTCTAGCTATATTCCTAGAATGTTAATAATAAAAAGATCATGACTTGCATAAATTGAGAACAGGACGATATCAGGATAATAGACTATCCTAGAACTAGATAAGGTGTCCTAAAACGAACATCCCTTCGCACCCTATTTTAAATCTCTATCTCTGCACCTACTAATTCTTATACCAACAGGCACCCCGTGATTGGGGTGAAGTGATCCCTTTCTCTTTCTTTAAAAGATCGGCTCCTACTCGTATATTCACATGTGTCCTACGGCCCTATATGGTAGATACCTATGCAGGTCTCACCATGGGGTGTATCAAGTCCCATGGTGGCGGCCCCGACACAATTCTAGCATGCATAGGGTGTACTACTGATGCTCCAGCGCCCTGACTTGTCTGCTCCAGAGTGTGTGCACGCCCGCACTCTGTTAGAACCCACACCGTGCACCAACCGCCATCGCTTTTGACCGCTTACAATCAGCCCAGTAATCGTGCCCCACCCTGCCTAGTTCAGGGTACCATGACACCTAATTGGGTTACTGCTGAAACGGGTCCCCGTTACTAGGTTTTCTAGTCAAACATGTTAAGTGGTTAAGTGTCTGAATGAACCTAACCCCCACCCATCCAAATTATTTAACATGTTGAATTTGGTTAAGTATTTATTAAATTGACTTAACCCTATCGGTCCTAACTCAGCTCTAATTGTCTTATTAGAGCACCAACCTCTCAGATTAGACAGATATTGTTGTGGCTTCCTGTATGCCGATCGGGTCCGGGCAGTCTTACGCCACAACTCAGTTTAACCACGGGTCTTTATTGGGCCCCATGCCTTAACCTCTCACATTGGATAGCTATTGTTGTGACAACTGGACAGCCGGGCGGGTCCGGGCAGGTTTACGTCACAACTCAATCCAACCTCGGGTTAAGCGCGTTTGTATTTTCTAATTTACATTTTAATTATGTAAATTATTCAAATTCAAATTTCTGTCACATTCATTTCCAATTAATCTCATTAATTAAGGTAATTAATGCCTTTTTATGCCATAAATCACTTATTTGATTAATGACCAATATGTAAATTAGAAAATATTCAAATTACTATCACATTCATTTCCAATTAATCTCATTAATTAGGGTAATTAATGCCTTTTTATGCCATAAATCACTTATGTGATTAATGACCAATTTATAGCAAGTTTTCCTAAAATTATCATTTTAACCCAACGTTACCCCGTCCAATATTAGGCTAACCATCTCAGCCTAATTTACGTTCGCATGATTTTTGGTGTAAAGTATTAGGCTAAAAACTTAGCCTAATTTAATATACACAAATTGGCATAAATTAGCATAAACATGACAAGGGTATAACTTTGGTATTGATGGCATAATCAATACGAACATAATAGGGTGTACTTGCAAAATAACTAACATGAACATTTTAGGGGTGAACTTGCAAAATAACTAACATGAACATTATAATGTCATAGGTACAAACTTGCAAAAAGACTAACATAAACATTATAATGTCATAGGTATGAACTTGCACTTATAGGCTAACTCAACATATATGTGTTTTTAACATAGGCCATATTAACAACATACATGAGAATTAGCAATATGAACTAATCCATATACATATGTTAATTTGCAACATAGGCAAATCAACATACGTATATGTGAGTTAGCAACATAGGCTAATCAACATACACATGTGTTAATTAGTAACATAGATTTAAACATACTTGCAAATTAATCCCAACATATGATAAGTGTGAACATGGCATAAGTTTTTCATAAACATGAACATATAGATTTGACAATTGGTCGCATAACTTCACTACATAAACTTGCATAATAAACTACACAATTCTCATAAGATGTTACAATCCAAGTCCATGCTTATACAAATAATCTAATCCAATAATCCCAAATTTAACATGATAATAGAATCAAGTCACTGGCATAGATTAATATTATAAAACATAATAAACATCATACTTAATAATTATCCATTCAACATGATAATAGAATCAAATCACAAACATATATTAATAACATAACGAGTATCGTACTATTATCATTTCATCGCAACACATGATATTCATATTAATTCGCATTCTAAAAATGTAGCTAAACTTACAATCGTAGACGGTCTTGTTTTCTGAGTTCTGAAATTCTGAATTTGCAAAGCTTTCCTTTGGGAAGACGTTGCTTTGATTCTAATTTGTTGTTGCTTTTTAATCTTTTAGTTTGTATTCTCTATGTTGTTCGTCTCTTTCAAGTGGAGGCTCCCTCTAGTTCTCAGCAGACAGCATGGTGGCTCCAATTCTTATTTTTTTTTGTGAATTTTTAGTTTGAGACCTAGGGTCTTTTTATAGAGTTGCAAGTTAATTTGAGCCGTCGATGAAGCTAGGGTTAACCAGAGCCATCCGTTGTAAAGAGAAGCCAATTATGTTCACCATTTCTTTCTTAATGTACATTTAGTATTATTTGTCAATCCATATAAATACGTACGCATTAGATACATCTCCCCTTTACACATTTATTATTATTTTTGTATGCACATTAGATACATCTCCCCTTTACACATTTATTATTATTCTTGTATGCACATTAGATACATCTCCCCTTTACACATTTATTATTATTCTTGTATGCACATTAGATACATCTCCCCTTTACACATTTATTTTTATATTAGCAACTTTAGTGTTAACAGAAATACGGGGTGTTACATTCTCCCCTCCTTAAAGGATTTCGTCCCCGAAATCTCCAAGTCTAGGAGAACATATATCCTACCATCCAAATGTCCATCTACTCAATCATCAAACACGAGCGTCCATTGTCCTTAAAAGACTTCTAATGCTTCATGATCATATGCATCGTGTGTGTACATGTCCTTATCTAATGCAAAAATCAGGCGGTCTACTGATTCAGTTGACCTCCTTAATGCAAATTATGTAAGTGTCATGAATCCATTATGTATGCAAAAATTTTCCAATTCATAATTCTACATGAGTGCGCAATCATTCAAACAAATGCGACATCCATATGACAACATATTAAGCTTCAACCATATACAAACATAAACACATATATGCACATGCAATATGAAGTGACTGAGCCGATCTAAAACCCTAGATTGTGTGTGTATATGCATCCACGAGCAACCACTAGCAAACATTTGCAACCACTTGCAACCATCATCCATAACATGTTTCAATTACATGTTTACATCCAAAGGGGTTTCCACCTAAGGATAAAAGGGTAAGGTCGGGGAGATATACCTAAAAAGATAGATACTAACATGACTTTAAGGAAAAAGAGAGATCAAAAATGTACCCTCAAAAAGAAAAGGGTAGGCTGCGCGTATTCTATCCTCAGTTTCCCAAGTCGCGTCTTCCTCCGCGTCGCTCCACTGAACTTTAACGAGTTTGACTTCGCGGTTGCGTAGCTTTTTCACTTCAGTTCCTAAGATGCGAGTTGGAACTTTCCTCATAGTTGCTTCGCGTTCTACTTCAGCTTCTTCTAGAATGTTTGGCTCTACCACTTCCGCTGACTCATGTAGATACTTCCGGAGGTGAGAAACATGAAAGACGTTGTGAACCCCGGCCAGTCTCTCGGGTAATTCTAACCTATAGGCCATCTTCCCAATTTTCTCGATGATAGGAAATGACCCTACAAATCTTGGTGCTAGCTTTCCTGTGGATCCAAAGCGAACGACGTTCCTTAAAGGAGATACCTTAAGGAAAACCCTGTCCCCAACCTCAAATTCAAGGTCGGTCCTTCTCTTGTCTGCGTAGGATTTTTGTCTGTCTTGAGCTGTCTTCATTCTTCTCCGTATTAAGTCTACTTTCTCTGAAGTCTCTCGGATCATATCTGGTCCAAGTATGAGCTTGTCAGTAGACTCCCACCAACAAGTGGGCGATCGGCACGGTCTTCCATATAAAGCTTCGAAGGGCGCCATTCCGATGGTGGCTTGGTAGCTGTTGTTGTAGGCAAATTCCACCAAAGGAAGATGGTCCTCCCAAGTCCCTCCAAAGTCAAGGACGCAAAGTCTCAAAAGGTCTTCCAAAATCCTGTTCACCCTTTCCGTCTGACCATCGGTTTGGGGGTGATAGGCGGTGCTCAAATATAACTGTGTGCCTACATCTTCTTGCAGACTCCGCCAAAACTCGCTTGTGAAGATAGGATCTCTGTCGCTAATAATGCTGGAAGGTATTCCATGGAGTCGAACTATCTCCTTAAGATAAAGAGATGCTAGAGACGAGGCTGTCCTTCTACTCTTGACAGGTAAAAAGTGGGTGCTTTTAGTAAGCCTATCCACTATTACCCAAATGCTAGTGTTGCCTCTTCTAGACCTAGGCAGCCCATCAATGAAGTCCATTGAAATGCTATCCCATTTCCACTGTGGGACCTCTAGAGGATGGAGCAGACCGCCAGGCTTCTTCTGCTCCGCCTTGACTTGTTGGCAAATCATGCACTTAGAAACAAAATCTGCCACGTCCTTCTTCATGCCACTCCAAAAGAAAACTCTCTTTTAAGTCCTTGTACATTTTGTCCCCGCCTGGATGTATTGTCATCTTAGAATGATGTGCCTCCTCAAGAACTTTCTTCACCAACTCCTTTGCCTGTGGGACGCATAGTCTTCCATCCCGTATTAACCACCCTTTGTCGTCGGTGGTGTATCTATCGAGGTGACTAGAAGTCTCACCCCTGACGAGCTTATCAACCACTTCTACAAGTTGAGGGTCTTCTCGTTGTGCGGTCCCTATTGAGTCTAAGAGAGTGGGCCGCACTTCTAGCGATGCTAACAGACCGGGTACAAAATCAGAGGAGGGCCTAAAGTCAAAACTGGCTATAAACTCTAGGCTTCGCCTTTCAACAAATAGCGGGCTCAACGTTAGCTTCTTTCTACTCAAGGCATCTGCGACTACGTTGCCCTTGCCAGGAGTGTAGGAAATATCGAAATCATACGAGGCAAGAAACTCCATCCACCTTTGTTGCCTTAAGTTAAGGTCCTTCTGCGAGAAGAGATACTTCAAAGATTTATGGTCAGTATACAGTTCAAATTTCTCACCTAGGAGATAGTGGCGCCAAGACTTAAGCGCAAAGACGATGGCGGCCAACTCAAGGTCGTGGGTTGGCTAGTTCCTTTCATGAACTTTCAACTGTCTTCCGCCATAAGCTACTACCCTTCCTTCTTGCATTAGGACAGCGCCTAGTCCTGTCCCGTATGCATCCGTGTATACTGTAAACATTTTGCTTCCATCCGGCAAGGTCAGAACTGGGGCTGTTGTAAGAGCCCTTTTTAAGCGTTGGAAAGCAAACTCGCAATCCAAATCCCAAGAGAAAACTAGATTCTTCTTTGTTAGCCTTGTAAGAGGAGCTGAGATTTTTGCAAAATCTCTGATGAACTTCCGATAAAAGCCTGCAAGCCCGAGGAAGCTTCGAACCTCGGTTGCATTCCTTGGTGACTTCCAATCTTGCACCGCTACTACTTTTGCGGGGTCTACAGCTAACCCCTCCTTGGACACTATATGCCCAAGAAATCTCACTTCTTCTCTCCAAAAGTGGCACTTGGAGAATTTAGCTTTTAACTGATGTGTTCTAAGAGTCTCCATGATTGCCTTTAGGTGCTGAGCATGCTCTTCCTCAGTTTTTGAGAAGATCAAAATATTGTCTACAAAGACCACCACGAATTTATTGAGGAAATCTCTGAACACCCTACTCATTAGGTCCACGAAGTAAGCGGGTGCGTTTGTCAAGCCAAAAGGCATGACAAGCCACTCAAAGAATCCGTCTGGGGTTCTGAAAGCTGTCTTATCGATGCTATCATCAGCTACCCTTAGCTGATGAGATCCGGTCGCCAAATCAAGTTGGGAGAAAACCGACGCTCCTATAAGCTGGTCAAACAAATCGTCAATTCTGGGGAGAGGGTGCCTATTCTTTTTAGTCAGCTTGTTTAGCTCCCTATAGTCAACACATAGACGGAGTGAGCTATCCGCCTTTGTAGCGAACACCACTGGAGCGCCCCATTCTGAAATGCTCCGCCTAATGAACCCCTTTTCTAAAAGCTCTTTAATCTGCTTACTGAGCTCTTTCCTTTCCCTAGGAGCCATGTGCCTAACAGGCAAAGCAACGGGCTTCGCATTGTCAACAAGATAGATGCGGAAGTCTATTTCCCGTTTCGGAGGTAAGCCCTTCACCTCATCAAAGACATCCGAATATTCTCGGACCACCTTAACTGACTGCAAATACTCAACAGAAGCGTCAAGCGATTCAAGATAACTAAGCATAACCACATTCGAGGGATTACAAATAATTTCCAGAGTGTTACCGAGTTGGGTTAAAAGCCTAACCACTCTTTTCTCACAATCAAGGATGGCACCATTACTGGATAGCCAGTCCATGCCCAAAATCAATCCATCCCCCGAGAAGCCCAAAACAAAGGTACTACATCTAAATTCTACACTTAGAATAGAGATTTTCAAATTCATACAGATCATTGACAAATAAGCTAGGCCTCCAATTGGATTAGAGACAACCAAGGGATCCTCTACCATACTAGTTTCTAGGTGCAGAGATTCTACTAAAGCAGATGAAATAAAGGAGTGTGATGCACCAGAATCAAATAAAGTGCGAACTGGGTGATCATAAAGATAAACTACACTTTCTACAGAAGTATTTCTACCTCGCTGTTGCAGAGGAGGTGCCTCCAGTGCATGAACTTGTCCACCCGAAGTGGATGCAGCTTTCTGCGCCTGCCCTCGCCTCTTAGGGCAGTCCTTAGCTATGTGTCCTGTTTCTCCACAATGAAAGCAACCACCATTCATCTTTGCCTTCTTCTTCCTGCAGTCTTTCACCACATGTCCAACCACACCACAGAAATTACACTTTCTTGTTTCGCGAGCTCTGTTGTTTTTCCCGCCCTTCTTAAAGTATGTTTTCTTAGGCTGTAAAGCTTCTTTCTTTCCCTGAGACCCTTCCGCCTTTGTCTCCTTCTTGCCTTTATCCTCCTCATGTAGTAACGCCATCTGTACCAGCCTTTCATATGTAGCTCCCATAGGTATATGGGTCATGTCCAGGCTATGAAGCGGCTCATTCAGTCCCTTGACAAAGCGGAGAGCCTTCTTGTGTTGGGTGTTGACTAGGTCCAGTCAGAACCTAGCCAGCTGATCAAACAGGTTGACGTACTCTTTGACGGTCATACTTCCTTGCTTAAGGGATAGGAACCTCTCCATTTGAAGACTTCTCTCAGCTTCTGAAAGGAAGTTCAGCTCAAATCTAAATCTGAAATCTTCCCACGTTTCTACTGGTCTTTCTGCATTGTTGACTTCCCACCAGTAGGAAGCCTCTCCTTTGAGCAACCACACTGCCAGTCTTACCTTCTGCCTGTCTTCTACCTCGAAGATAACGAAAAGATCTTCGGTCTCTTTCAGCCAGTTCGTGGCTGCTACGAAGGACTCGGTTCCATGAAAGTCTTTCCCACCCATAGCTTTAAAATCTCTACAAGTCTTGGCAAAAGCATTTCCTTTCGGAGGAGGAGGGGGATTTCAGCAATTGGGGGAGGAGGAAGAGGAGCAATTGCTGCAGCTGGGGGAGGAAGATTCGCTGGGCCCGTCTCATTGGCCCTAGCTTCCAAGTACCTTTTAAACCAACCAGGTACAGTCACACCTTCTGGAAGGTTAAATTCTCCCGACATACTGAAACGAAAAAGGAAAGATTCAAAACGAAGGATAGATAATTCACATGGCTTTGGGGGATTATGCCTTTCTAAAACTATAAAACAATTCTTTTTCTTGAAAAATGCTTCTTTAAATTTTAATTTGAATATAGTTTCAAAAACTTTTTATCTGGTCTGGTAAACCTATGCTCTGATACCAAGTGAAACACCCCACCTCCGTTAAGGTCACTCACAAAGGGAATGCCTTAATTTTGGTGGAGGTTTATAAGTAAAAGACACAGATAAAACACAAGACAGATATAAACACATATAAATAAGCAGCGGAAAAACCAACAGACTTTTATTATCATAAATACGTGTTCATACAGAACATTTCCAACATTGTCTCAAAACAAACTTCCAATTATTACAACCATAACACTGTCTTGATTTTAAAAGTTAAAGAAGCATGAAACATAAATAAAGCTGCATAATCCCCATAAATGATATCCAAAGCCATGGTCCAAATGAAAGAAATCCAAGCAATACATTCTCTCTCTTCAAGCTGGATGAAAAACTGACTAAGATGCGGTGTTTCCTCCCTGTGGACCTTGGGGGGGGGGGGGGAGGGGGACGGAAGAAAAGAAGACGAAAGGAAAATGGGTCAGACATAAGTCTGGTAAGTCTAGCTATATTCCTAGAATGTTAATAATAAAAAGATCATGACTTGCATAAAGTGAGAACAGGACGATATCAGGATAATAGACTATCCTAGAACTAGATAAGGTGTCCTAAAACGAACATCCCTTCGCACCCTATTTTAAATCTCTATCTCTGCACCTACTAATTCTTATACCAACAGGCACCCCGTGATTGGGGTGAAGTGATCCCTTTCTCTTTCATTAAAAGATCGGCTCCTACTCGTGTATTCACATGTGTCCTACGGCCCTATATGATAGATACCTATGCTGGTCCCACCATGGGGTGTATCAAGTCCCATGGTGGCGGCCCCGACACAATTCTAGCATGCATAGGGTATACTACTGATGCTCCAGTGCCCTGACTTGTCTGCTCCAGAGTGTATGCACGCCCGCACTTTGTTAGAACCCACGCTGTGCACCAACCGCCGTCGCTTTTGACCGCTTACAATCAGCCCAGTAATCGTTCCCCATCCTGCCTAGTTCAGGGTACCATGATACCTAATTGGGTTACTGCTGAAACGGGTCCCCGTTACTAGGTTTTCTAGTCAAACATGTTAAGTGGTTATGTGTCTGAATGAACCTAACCCCCACACATCCAAATTATTTAACATGTTGAATTTGGTTAAGTATTTATTAAATTGACTTAACCCTATCAGTCCTAACTCAGCTCTAATTGTCTTATTAGAGCACCAACCTCTCAGACAGATATTGTTGTGGCTGCCTGTATGCCGGTTGGGTCCGGGCAGTCTTACGCCACAACTCAGTTTAACCTCGGGTCTTTATTGGGCCCTATGCCTTAACCTATCACATTGGATAGCTATTGTTGTGACAACTGGACAGCCGGGCGGGTCCGGGCAGGTTTACGTCACAACTCAATCCAACATCGGGTTAAGCGCGTTCGTATTTTCTAATTTACATTTTAATTATGTAAATTATTCAAATTCAAATTACTGTCACATTCATTTCCAATTAATCTCATTAATTAAGGTAATTAATGCCTTTTTATGCCATAAATCACTTATGTGATTAATGACCAATATGTAAATTAGAAAATATTCAAATTACTATCACATTCATTTCCAATTAATCTCATTAATTAGGGTAATTAATGCCTTTTTATGCCATAAATCACTTATGTGATTAATGACCAATTTATAGCAAGTTTTCCTAAAATTATCATTTTAACCCAACGTTACCCCGTCCAATATTAGGCTAACCATCTCAGCCTAATTTACGTTCGCATGATTTTTGGTGTAAAGTATTAGGCTAAAAACTTAGCCTAATTTAATATACACAAATTGGCATAAATTAGCATAAACATGACAAGGGTATAACTTTGGTATTGATGGCATAATCAATACGAACATAATAGGGTGTACTTGCAAAATAACTAACATGAACATTTTAGGAATGAACTTGCAAAATAACTAACATGAACATTATAATGTCATAGGTACAAACTTGCAAAAAGACTAACATAAACATTATAATGTCATAGGTATGAACTTGCACTTATAGGCTAACTCAACATATATGTGTTTTTAACATAGGCCATATTAACAACATACATGAGAATTAGCAATATGAACTAATCCATATACATATGTTAATTTGCAACATAGGCAAATCAACATACGTATATGTGAGTTAGCAACATAGGCTAATCAACATACACATGTGTTAATTAGTAACATAGATTTAAACATACTTGCAAATTAATCCCAACATATGATAAGTGTGAACATGGCATAAGTTTTGCATAAACATGAACATATAGATTTGACAATTGGTCGCATAACTTCACTACATAAACTTGCATAATAAACTACACAATTCTCATAAGATGTTACAATCCAAGTCCATGCTTATACAAATAATCTAATCCAATAATCCCAAATTTAACATGATAATAGAATCAAGTCACTGGCATAGATTAATATTATAAAACATAATAAACATCATACTTAATAATTCTCCATTCAACAAGATAATAGAATCAAATCACAAACGTATATTAATAACATAACGAGTATCGTACTATTATCATTTCATCGCAACACATGATATTCATATTAATTCGCATTCTAAAAATGTAGCTAAACTTACAATCGTAGACGGTCTTGTTTTCTGAGTTCTGAAATTCTGAATTTGCAAAGCTTTCCTTTGGGAAGACGTTGCTTTAATTCTAATTTGTTGTTGCTTTTTAATCTTTTAGTTTGTATTCTCTATGTTGTTCGTCTCTTTCAAGTGGAGGCTCCCTCTAGTTCTCAGCAGACAGCATGGTGGCTCCAATTCTTATTTTTTTTTTGTGAATTTTTAGTTTGAGACCTAGGGTCTTTTTATAGAGTTGCAAGTTAATTTGAGCCGTCGATGAAGCTAGGGTTAACCAGAGTCGTCTGTTGTAAAGATAAGCTAATTATGTTCACCATTTCTTTCTTAATGTACATTTACTATTATTTGTCAATCCATATAAATACGTACGCATTAGATACATCTCCTCTTTACACATTTATTATTATTTTTGTAAGCACATTAGATACATCTCCCCTTTACACATTTATTATTATTCTTGTATGCACATTAGATACATCTCCCCTTTACACATTTATTATTATTCTTGTATGCACATTAGATACATATCCCCTTTACACATTTATTTTTGTATTAGCAACTTTAGTGTTAATAGAAATACGGGGTGTTACAGCAAGCGACATTTGACAATAGTTGGCTTATGAACCAATCTACCAAATAACAAGCCGCCACTGTTTTCGACTCTGATTAAAATCGAATGAAGTTGTTTTTTGACAAGTACCAAAAGGAGAACTCTCTTTTATCATTAGAACGTGAATCTTAAATAAGCTCATCTTAACTAATGGCGTTACAGTGATTTAGTTTGGATATTCTACAAATAATTGTAACATAAACTTCTATGTCTTAATACCACTTTGTTCACTATGTAAGTCTTAGCTATAAGCTTTGTTTGATCCATGATTTTGGGTAATGCAATAAGTACAAAAGGATCATTGAATATATATTAAAAAACCATGATAAACAATTTTTTACATTTGATATGGATACTTGGACAATATTTGCATTTTCATTTATCCTTGCCAACTTAAAATGGTATCACTATGTTATGTGCGGAAGAAATGAATTTTCTTGAACCAAATCCACAAGTTTGGGAAAATTGGGCTACATAAACTAACCTAGAATCTTTATACTTTTGGCAAAATGAGACTATTTTGACATGGTATTGAAGCTTACTTTGTGCACTTGGAAAATCTACTCACAATTATATGATTTATAGGATTTTCGTATGGCGTTCTTAAGTAGTTAAGATTAATAGTGAAACTGCATTTCATTACATTACTCTACATGTTAGTTTTATTAAGCATCATCATGCATTCAGTCCAGTATCATTAACTATTGTTTGTAGTTTACTTCATGTTATTGTACTCGATGACTATTTGATGAAAAATTCCCAAATTATGATGATCTTAGATAACATTATTTACAAATTCTTTTAGGTTCAACTATTTCTCAATGGATGGAGATATTGCATGCAAATTAGGCGCAGTAATCCACATTGCTAGATTTATCTAATATGAAGCCATAGCTCCTATACAAAAGAACTGTTATTTTACTCAAGCATTTGAGTCATGGGCTTGGACACACGCTCTGCTCAAGGATGGAGCAAGTAGCATGCACACAAAGTTATAACATGGATTTCCTTTCTGATTTTGTCCTAGATTGTACAAACGAAATGCCTTTTCTGTAACTGCCAAGTTGCCATAAAATTATATTTGCATTATGTTTGAATCCTCAGTCTTTCACATGTATAAACAATAGATATGTTTTGTTTTCTTTCTAAACAGGTCTAATTCTTTTGTTCTGTATTGTATGGACTGTTACTAAATAGTACATGTGTTCAGGTTGTTGATATTGGACGAAGGTACAAGACGTTTTAAATTTTGTGCTGATAGTGAATGAAGGCATAAAATGTTATTTCTTGATATTTGTGTATTTGGTGTTGATAGCGGACGAAGGTACAAATTGTTATATTTTTTGATAATCTTGTATTTGGACAAGTACTCGTATTCAAAAAGGGGTATAAATAATGACCTTATTTCATCATGGTAATTTTTATTCTAATCCACAATTTTAGTAAGTTAATCCACCCTATTTTATAGGATCGTTGATTTTCACTAAAATTCAAATTTTAATCAGTGTATCCACTTAAAAGAAACATACGTATATTCTTTTTTCTTCTCGGTTTTCTTCTTTGCGTTTTTCCTCATATTCTTATTTCTGAAATCCTACCATCTAAATCCAAGTTTAAGTGGAGTAATTCAACGTAATAACAGTAAGTAGTTTGTTTATTTTTTGTTTGAAGTTGATTATTTGTATACAAAAAAGTATTTTTTTTTAATATCACATATAATTGTTGTTAGCCATTTTCTGAAATCTTGAAAAAATTGATAGAAACATGTCTGTCAAGAGAAGCCGTTTTGTGTTGCTTCATCTACTGTCTGTAAAAAAAATCATCAACGGGCAAACTTGACAAAGTTTCCACTCTATAATGTCAAATTTTTCATAAACCAGTTTTAATCTTTTTCTGTTACTAGATATCTTAATGTACTGTCACAATTTTGTTCTGCATACATGATTACAGCTTCCTCAACAAATCATACTAGCAAATTTTCCAATACATTGTTCTGCCTCTATCTAACTTTGTATGAATTAGGATTAGCTGTGGATATTGAACTAGAGTTTGTTTTATATGCATTTAAATGATTATGGTTCGCGGTGCTTTGCAAATAGCTAGATTATGAATAAATACAATAAAAACTATGTTAAAATGATGAAACCCGTAAAGAAGTTAGAAGATAGTTCAAAAAATTTCAAGTGAAATAATGAACCAAATTTTAATCATTCAAACAATAGTGGTTTTTAAATTCAGTGGTTTAATTCCTTGCAGTATAAATTGGAAAGTCATGGTAAAACAAGAAGCACAAAAATCTGTTGTAAACTATACGATAGGGTGAAATCTTTAAGTTAATACACTCGTTGATTAACTTATTAAAGTAAAATGGTGGATTAACTTATTAAAGCCGTGGATTAGAATAAAAAATACCTTTCATCATTAACCTCAAAGAAACGAAGGGGGAATGGATATGTGGATAGCAAACCTACAAGTCATATTAACCCTTACAGGTGTTCCTTCTGTGGTAACTATATGTATTATGTTGTCTTCCTATGAGCGGAAGAATACAATTTTACTAGCAACAATTAATGATTTTGAAAAACAAATTAACCATTATGAAAAAAAGTTATTCGTTATGAAACAAGATTAAATGATATGGCATTCACATAACATGAACGAGGCGGACAACTTATTGTGCACGTTTGTTCTTTATTGAATATATTATTGAATATTTGGAAATCAACGTTGCACCTACAAGTAATATAAAAATGAAGAGGATAAAGGAACAAAGCTTTAATAATATTCACATTTCACAAGTATGATCAACTTACATATTATTTTATCAAACTAATATGTCACTGTGATTACTTTCAATGATCATCAGTTACAAATCACAAAATATTTTCCCTTTTTCTAAAGAATAAACATTTTCAATACTTACTTTACCCTGAAAAATTTGAACATATAAAATACTATACATAAATAAATTACAATCTTATTTAACCTAACATAATAGTAATTAGAATACATCTTCCTAACAGAAAAGCTCAACACAATCCGCTGATTAAACGGGTTGATGGTATAATAAAGAAATAATACAGGTAGTTGTACTCCTTACAAACAGTTAATACAAGGAAGAAAAAAGGTAAAGAAAATCATTAGGTCCAAAAATATTCAAATACGACACTCCTATCCTCATGATTTTATCTTCCTTCCAAACCCTCCACGGCATAATTCCACATCTCCCAGTATGCGTAGCACGGGTTCCAGCCTCGTAGGGATATAATTTCTCTTCCGACACACCATGTGCCTAGGCCACCTTCTAGTGTCACATGATCAGTGCTTTACGCCTTCTATCGTTTTACTTGGCGTTGATTCCCCTGTTGAGGCGGAATTTTTTTACGTAGCAGTTTAGACAAGTTAGTCTACCTCCTATTCTTTTATATTCTGATGTACTTAGTGGACTAACACTATATTCTAATTTCTAGTATCCACTATAAAAACCGGTTGGCAGTGTCATATATATATATATATATGTGTGTGTGTGTGTGTGTGTGTGTGTGTGTGTGCGCACGCGTGTGTGCGTGTGTGTGAGGAGCGATCGGGGGCACTCTTATTTGTGAGCACCCCTTTAGCACCTCTGCCGGTCTGTGAGCTACGGCGATCCAAATCGAACGAGAATTTGTAGATATTCAATCCACATATATTTAAGAACCTATTCAAAATTTGAGCTCGTTCCGACATTCGTACAATAATATATTTGGTGTTTAAATTTAACGGTTTGAATAAATGTCTGAGCGGTGAAAATTTAACTAATATTTTGAATATGCTACTGATGTCGGAACGACCTCAAATTTTGGATAGGTCCTTAAATATATGTGGATTGAACATCTACAAATTCTCGTCCGATTTGGATCACCGTAGCTCACGGACCGGTAGGAGTGCTAAAGGGGTGCTCACAAATAAGGTGCCCCTGATCGCTCCTATACACACACACACAGAGAGAGAGACGCACATACCCCTTTATTTATATTAGAGTAAGGTAGCAAAGGAAGAGAGAGTTAGCGGTGGGAGAGAGATCTTTCTATTCCACCTATGATGTAGCCTTGCTTGGATAACATCAAATATCTGCATTTAAAGCATCCCTGTGATAGCGGTAAAAAGACCTTGCTAAGGCATTGATAAGATATATGATGTACACTTCTAGAAAAAATATAAGCTGGAAAGGGGCTCAATTGTTCTATCCCCAAGCTCCATGTACCCCGGTGTCCCCTCCAATCAGATCCCCCGATTTTCGATGTTTTGCATTTAAACCCCTGAATTGTTGGGGTACTTAAATGCAAAAAAGCATAAATCAGCGGATCTGATTGGAGGGACATGAGGGCACATAGAAATTGGGGACAGAAGAATTGAAACCGCTCGAAAGGTACAAGACCAACATCACTAATGTGCTACATTGTTGAATTTTGAACAACTGACACTTCTAAAAATAACTAAACGTCGGTAGTGTCATCTGTGTAGCAAATATGAACACGCATAGTTAATACTTTTGAGTAGCGAATATGCACCTATTGCCTCCCGCAAGCCACATATCCAACCTCATTTTTTGTATTTTTTTTATAAGACATGATATTTTAATCAAATTTTATTTTATTTTTGAAAAATAAATATACTACCCTGCCCTATTCTTTAAGGTATCAAACAGCAAAGATTGAATGATGTCCTATCTGACTACAGAGCCGGTCCTGAGACTTATGATGTCCGGTGCGATATACAAAATGATGCCCCCAAGGTTTTAAAAAAAAAGCACAACGATACTAAATAATTTTCATATTGTAAGACATTAATATTAGAAAATTCAATACTGCTATTACGGGTTAATAGTGCATGCATTATAAAAATAAATAACGTAGTAATAGTGCACAAAAATCATAAATAATAAGTCTAAATATGAGGAAATTTTACATACAAAACTTGAATTATTTCAAATACTAGAAATCAACATTTGCTTCTTTTGTACCACTAGAAAGCTAGCACTTCATATATCTGCAAATTATGATATGGATAAATTAGTCAAAATCACAAGATTGATCTACATTATCAACCAAATATGTCGTTTTTGAAAGATATTTGCTAAGAGATCCTCTTAATGATTTGGCTATCTCTTTATTTCTTTTCTTTTTTCCTTTTAGAACTTCCATATGGTTGCTTTCGTGGAAATATTACTACCTTTTATTTATTTTTAAATTGAAAATATGAATACTATTGAAAAAAGATCAATATTGTAGTAAGAAAAAAAATTGTTTTTAACAGCAATTTTGTTCATCAAATTTATAAATAAAAATTGATATTTTGTTGAACATATCCAGCGACTCAGCGTTTAAAAATTCTAACATATATAACCAAATTCAAATTCTCCTTCACTCACTTTAATGTAGAAAAAAAACAGATTTTTTTTCTTTCTTTTATTAGTGGAAATTATGTACAAATTAATGTGAAGGAAAAAAATAAAAAGCAATGAGAAATCCTCAGCTCATTCAAGAGCCATCTATCAGAAAATCAAAAGAACAAGAACCTACTTTCTCTACAGCAATGAGAAAAACAAAAAGCAGCAGAGAACATCACTTCCCTTGCCAAACACAAAGTAATTCTAATCACTAAAAACAAAGATTCATTGAAGGCATCTAGTCATCTATCATTAGGAGTTCTCCTAAAATATAAAATCGCAATTATAATCACTAACCAAAATTAAACTAAATTTGTTAATTTAGAAATTAGAGTCTAGAGATACCTAAGAATCAATAAATCAGACAGATGTTTTTAGCCTTTCTCTTCACTCGTCAGATCGCTCCTATGGATGTTCGGCTGTTTTGATGCCCTAATGCTCGCGCCCTTCTCTTCACTCTTCAGATCGCTCGCGTTTCCTCTTTCCTGGCCTGGCTTCGATCACTCCTTTTGTTTTTTTTAACGGTATGCGTTGGGAAAATTTTGGGCCCTAGGTTTCACGATGCCCTGTGCGTATGCACCTCTCGCACTGGGCCAGGGCCGGTGTTTTCTGAATACAACAGCCAGCTGCACCACTGCACCTATAACACTGTTCTTTCAGAAAACCTTTTGTGAGAACATACACATTTGCTTTACAAAAATAATGAAAACAGTGTACCACTAGTTGGTTTTAATCTTTTTTATATAGTGAAAGTAGGCAGAAGGAGGACATTTCATCAACCCTAGCTTGTACATATCCTCATTCACGTAGCTATCACATTTGTTATCAAATTCTGAGTGAATTATATGTGTGTACCCAACAACATGCACACGGAATTATTCAGTGTCCCCATTAACTAATACTGTAACACTTATAGGTTTTATTTCAGGAAGCAAGATCTGTGTAAATTGTTTCTTGGAAGGAATGGCGAATCTTTGTCTTTTGAATTTAAAATTTGATTTTCTTTTCTCATACTATCATTTTACTTGTCAGCCAAACGTAATATGATTCATTCCATTTTTTTCATTATTATTATACAACACAAGCACTATACAAAGACACATCTTAGGATTAGGATGGCATGTAAAAATGGTTGGTGATGAGCCTACGTCTGAATATACTCGGTAAATCTATATTGTTTATTCAATTTTGTTATAATACCATGTTTACACAAATAATGATATCTACATACTAGTGTTGGAAATAAACTTGGTTTTTAGGAAAATATTAGTTGTGCAATGAATTTAATTATTGTATTAATGGAAGGCTAAAATAAATGGTAAGAGTTATCAAATGGAATTTGATATGTTAAGGAAAGTAGAAATTAGGGGTTAAGGAAAATTCTAGAAAAGAAGACTCTAGAAGCCTTGTAATGCTATAAATGTAAGTGTAATCTCTCATTTTATGGTATGAAAAAAAATTGAAGCAATGAAGGTTGATGAGAGAGGATAGAGAGATCTCCAAAGAGAAAAATAAAAATAAAAATCAGAAGGAAGATTAAGAGGAAGAAGAAGACTGAGAAGAAGATCGAAGATGATATTGTAGAAGATGTTGATGCTGAAGCACCAACACTACAAGAAGCGGCTGGAACTGCAACGGGGGAGGGCGACGGCTTGCGACGGCTAAAAAAGCGGCCGTCGCAAGCCGTTGCACGGGACGAGATAATTACCTGTCACTCCTTCTTCCCCAAATCACTTCTGCAACGAAAATTAAAAAAAAAAACCTCTCTCCGCCGTCGCTCCCCCTTGCTCCGATTTCAGCCCCTCCAATCCTGTCAAATCGTGCCGGTATGTCTTCTAAACTCTATTTCATGTTTAATTAGGGTTATTTAGAGTTATTTAGGGTTAATTTGTATGTTTAAATTGGGTTGTAAATTCAGTGTCTATGGACATAAAATTGGTTGTTTTGTGAGATGCATATGATGTTGCTTTTGTTATACATTGATTTGAGAATAAGTGGAATTGATTAGGAGGTTGAAATCATTGATTATCACATATGTACTTTGATTTAGGAGCATGAAAACGACGATTATCATGTATGTAAACGTAATTGGTTTGCTGTAGTAACTTGATTATGATTATCACATATTTATAACGTAACACCTTAAATTTGAATTGAAATTAAATATTTAACTTGAAAGCTTAGTTTGTATTTCAAAAATTGAAACTAATTTATTAAAATTAACTTCATAATTTATACATTAAACTAAAATTAACTAAAACTAATTTATACTTCATAATTTTCACTGTCATGTTATTTTACAAATTGAAATTAGGCAAAAATATTATATAAACGCTATGTAGTTAACGCGCGGGCGTAGACGGAAAAAGGCGCAACTAAGGGGCTTTTTTGAAGTTTAAGGCGCACCTATTAACAAAGCGCAAAAAAGCCCAAAGCACATAAAGCGCGCTTTTTTCATTTGAATTGTTTTTTTGATTTAAACTTAGGTTAAATGTTTTTTTGACTATTTATGTGAACCCCTTAGATAAATTTGGCCCCGTCCGACATTTGTTGTATATGATCGTTATATGGGTATTCGTTTTTATACAAAACGGAAATCTATATTCATCTGATACAATATTGTTGGATTTGTCCTAGTATTTCGGACAAGTTACAAATATAATAACGTAAGCATATTTTATAAATCATTCCAGGTTAAACGGTTAACAAAATTTCGATGGCACTTCCTTTTTGTTCCCTGTGTACACGCATTTGTGTACGATACAGGGACCAAAGGGAAGTGCTGCCGAAATTTTGTAGAACCGTTTAACCTGAAATGATTTATAAAATATACTTGCGTTATTATATTTGTAATGGGAAGTAGGTAGACTGGCCGTCAAAGTAAAAAGGTAATAAACGAAAACATGTAGTAGTTATAAATGAAATTTTACAAGATTTCAATTAATATAGTATTCAATCGAATTTTCTAACATATTTGTTGAAAATCAGGAAAATGTCCGATTATTTTCGTGATCGTAGTTGGATGTATCAACCCCGAACCGGTAAGAAAGGGTCGATAAAGAAACATTTTTGTAATGGGGTCCAAGAATTTATTAGATTCGCTATATCTAACAATTGGGGCAACGTAGACGTTCGTTGTCCATGTAGTAAGTGCAAACATCTAAAGCATTGGAAGCCAGATGTAGTAGAAGTACATCTGTATAAATTCGGTTTTGTATCGAATTATTACTTTTGGGATCGTCATGGAGAACTTGTTCAACCTACGTCAGACCCTGTAGTGGTAGAGGACGATAGTACAATGATGAACGATAATACAATGATGATTCCGATAGAAAATATGGTGCAAGATGCAACACGATCAATGTTTCCTAACATTGGTCCGCAAGGCGACGATGAGAATGAAAATGTTGAAGAACCAACGGCGAAAGCGAAAAAAATTTATGATTTATTGAATTCTGCTAAGAGGCCATTGTGGGAAGGATGTACAAGCGGAACCGAATTGTCTGTAACCGCCGAATTCATCACTATGAAATCAAAATTCAATCTTACAGAAGCTGCATTTACAGCAGTTGTACAAACTGCAAAAAAACATATGCCGCCCAATAATTTGATGTGCGATAGTCATTATAAAGTGAAAAAACTTATGTCTGCTTTTGGACTACCGTATCATAAGATAGATACATGTGTTAAAGGTTGCATGTTGTATTGGAAAGAAGACGCTCAACGTAAAAGATGCAAATATTGCAACGAAGAAAGATATAAACCAAGGAAAAAGAAAGGAAAAGAAGTTCCGTATAAAAGAATGCATTACCTACCCATAACTCCTAGACTTCAACGGCTATATGCATCTTCTGCTACAGCGTGTCATATGCGATGGCATAGCGTGAGAACAGCAGAAGAAGGAACTATGATACATCCGTCTGATGGTGAAGCATGGAAACACTTTGATAGGACTTATCCTGAATTTGCTGCAGAGAGCCGTAATGTTAGGCTTGGTTTATGCACGGATGGGTTTTCGCCATTTTCTCAGTTTGGTAGTAAATATTCATCATGGCCTATCATTGTTACTCCTTATAACTTACCTCCATGGATGTGTATGAAAAATCCATATATGTTTCTAGCGGTTATCGTCCCCGGTCCCGATGATCCGACACAAGGAATTGATGTTTATCTACAACCGTTGATTGAAGAGTTGAAAATACTGTGGCATGAAGGAGTCGAAACGTACGACGTTTCGAGAAAAAGAAATTTTCGTATGTTTGCATCTATATTATGGACTATTAGCGATTTTCCCGCGTATGGCATGCTTTCGGGTTGGAGCACTGCTGGACGTCTAGCTTGTCCTCATTGTATGGAGGAGACACGAGCATTTTCATTAAAGTATGGAAAAAAAATTTCTTGGTTTGACTGTCATCGATGCTTTCTACATATTAATCATAAATTTAGAACGGATTAAAAAAACTTTAAAGCTAACAAAATAGAGACTATGCTATCGCCTAAAGTTTGGACAAGTGAAGAGGTATATGATATTGTTAGTGAGTACCCAAAGATACATGATGTTGGAAAGCAGGTTGAAATTCCAGGTAAATCGGACATTCATAATTGGTGCAAACAAAGTATATTTTGGGAGTTACCTTACTGGAAAAAACTAAAACTTCGACATAATATTGACGTGATGCACAATGAAAAAAACGTTTTTGATAACGTTTTTAATACAGTGTTGAATGTAAAGGGGAAAACCAAGGACGATGCGAATTCGAGACGTGATATATTACACTTTTGTAAACGGCCGGAACTGCACTTGTATGACGAGAATAAAAAACCTAAAGCATGTTATGAGCTAGACAACAGGCAAGTACAACTCGTGCTAAAGTGGGTGGAAGGATTACGATGTCCTGATGGGATTTCTTCTAACCTCCGTAGATGTGTAGACTTTAAAAACAGTAAATTGAGTGGAATGAAAAGCCATGATTGCCATATCATGATGGAATACTTTTTACCTGTGATTTTCAAGGAATTGTTGCCTACAAAAATCTGGAGTGTAATAACAGAGTTAAGTTTGTTTTATAAACAACTATGTTCAACGACGTTAAAGGTTGATCGTCTACGTAAGCTTGAGTTAGAAATCCCTGTACTGATCTGCAAACTCGAAAAAATATTTCCACCTGGTTTTTTTAATGTAATGGAGCATTTACCTATTCATCTTCCGTCCGAAGCACTCCTTAGAGGTCCAGTCCAATATGGATGGATGTATCCATTTGAGAGGTAATTTTGTATATAATTTTAATAATCGTGATAGATTACACCTTAGATTATTGTACCAACATAATAAATTATTTAATCTTATTATAGGTACTTGAATCATTTGAAGAAAAAAATTAGGCAAAAAGCTCGAGTAGAAGGTTCGATTTGCAAATCGTACCTTGAAGAAGAAGCTTCATTTTTTTTCTCTCATTATTTTAGTGAAGATGTGAACTTGTCTTTTGTAACTGTTCCCCGTAATGAAGTCGCTATTGAACATGAGTCTCCTCAAACAATGTTATCTATTTTTAGACAATATGGAAGACCTGCAGGAAAATGTGTGGAAATATGGCTGAGCGATAAAGATTACAAAGTGGCACACACATATGTTTTGTTAAATTGTGCGGAAGTTGCACCATTTGTCAGGTGATACTAAATTCATATACATTTCAATTATATATTTATTTGTCTCTATTAATAAAAAAGGAACATAACACATATTTGCAGTATCTACGAATCACAATATCCATCTGGTGATCTCAGTAAAGACTTTGCTGGATGGTTCTCAGACTATGTTCATGATCCCAAAAACTTTGTTGTTAACGAAGGATTACGACATCTTGCTATCGGACCAAAAAGAAATGTCAAAACTTATCCAATATACTTTGTCAATGGTTTTAAATTCAATACCGATGACTACGGAGCTGAAAAATTAACGTATAACAGCGGTGTATTTGTCAAGGGTAGTGATGATCCAGAGGAGCATATAAAGGATTTTTACGGCATCTTAACGCAAGTTGTAGAGTTGACATATTATGTTCAGCCCGTAGAGAAAATTTATCTATTCAAATGCAATTGGTTTAGCACTATTCCTGGTTCTGGAATTAACGTGCACAAAGATTATAAGCTAATCGAAATAAGGCATACGTCGCATTACTATAAATATGATCCTTTTGTGTTAGCTAAGCAAGCATTACAAGTCTATTTTGCTCTGTATCCGTCCTTAAAAAAAGATAAAGCAGATTGGTGGGCTGTTTTTAAAACAAAGGCAAGATTTACATTTGATGGAAATAATATTCCAGACGAAGTGGCGTATCAAGAGGATCTAGATCCAAATACCGAAATAATAATAGCTGATGACATTGATGTAGGGCCGTTGAATGATGAAGCGAATGTATTAGTAGATGCATTTGTAAGTACTGAAGAAAATGATATAGAGTATGAGACTGAGTCTGAATCCGAACAAGATGAAGACTGATGTTATAAGTACTTATGTTATGTATTATTATGAGCTATGTATTATGTTATGTACTATTCTGAGCTATGTAATTAATAATGATGTTGATTGTTCTTAGCTAGGAATTTACTTACGTTATTTACTATTCTGATTTATGTAATGATAATGTTGACTATGTATGTTATGCAATATTGTTCTTCTCGTTTACGAATTATGTAATGATAGCGATGACTGATGTTAATAATTCAAGTTATTTTGTATGCACATTATATGATTGCAACAGATATGTCGGATGATAGACAGCGACGACGATCGAGGAGTACATCTCAGCCTACTCCTTCACCATCTCCGCATACTCCTTCACCATCTCAGCATACTCCTTCGCCAGGAGCAGGTCCGAGCAGCTTTGTTCCAGATCAGCGTACTCCTGTGCAGATTGTTCCCAAAAGTGCCGGGTAAATGTCAATTTAATTTTATTTCAATTTGGATTATTCAAAATATATGATCAAATTTTTATATCAACATCTATGCAGAGGATTACAGTTTCAGCCAACACAGTTCGTATTAGATATATCGAGGAATTCTTACATAAGCAGGATGTCGGGGGCTTGGCCGCATTGGAATTCTATTCCACCCCATATTAAGAATGCCATTCTGGCTGATGTACTTGTAAGTAATTTTTTAACAGAGTGTTGAAAATTGATATACTGTAAATAATTGAAAATAAATCTAATATGCAGGCCGTTGTCCGTGTTGAGGAGCATGACATGAACACTTTTTTGGATATTTGGAATACGAAGATGCGTAAAAATTATCGGGAGACAATTTCAAGGGCGAAGACAGGTGGAAAAAAGCCTTCGTGGATGAGTGATGATGTTTGGGCAGCATTTCAACAGTACTGGCAGACGGAAAAAGCTAAAGTAAGATATAATGAAAATATTTACATTTATATTGATTGCAGTATTTTACATAATCGTGTATCAAATGTAATAGGAAGTAGCATTCAGAAATAAAGCGAACAGAGAAAAGAATCCTGGTCTACACCGTGGTGGCTCTAAATCATTTCAAGATCATAGGAGAGAATTGGTATAAATTTTAAATATTTGTAGCTTATGTTCACGTTAAAATTTAGTGTATATCATTTATTCATATTTTCAATAATTTTATTACTGTATGTTTACTCAGCATGCAAAGATCGGAAGAGAGCCTTCGATGGCAGAGGTATTCAGACGTACACATGCGGTGGAGCATACCGACGAGGAAGGAAATGTTACGTATGAATGGGCGGATTCGAAGAGTGCGGGTGTAATGGTAAATATGCTTATCCGTATGAAATAAAATGTTTCATATTCGTTCATATCACAATATATAAGTAAATTTTACAACATTGGTGTTAAAATTGTATTGGTATGTAGGAGAGATACTACACAGAGTCTACTAGAGTGTTGCAGGCTAGTGGACAAGAGGAGCTTACAGTCGCGCAGTCTGATCGTATATGGGACTCTATCATAAAGCCGCCTTCTCGTAACAGGCGATATGGATACGGTAATCAGGAGGTAAGACTTAAATTACAAACTTAATAATTTACAACGATGTGATGCCATAAATATATAAATTGTGGGTATTAATTAGTGCATTTTATATTAATGTTTTGAATTGGAAACATAACGCGTTTTATTTTACAATCAGGAGCTAATAAATTTAGTGTGAACTTAATTATTTCGCAGGCTACTCAGAGTGCTTTTAGGAGGTCGATGGAGGAGGAGACTATTGCTCGGATGCAGGAGCAGATGAACGAAATGATGGACTGGCGAAAAACCCAGATGCAACATGACGTAGATGAGCGCATTGCAGCTTACCTTCAGGAGTATGGGTTTATGCCTGGGCAGGGAGGAGATGCTACAAGTGAAGGAGGCGAAGACGACGACGACGACGAGGCGGCGGAAGATTAGTTTGGATGACATATACTTTGGTTTATGCTTAGGTATGTACATATACTTTGCTTTCATGACGATATGGTATGTTTGACGATGTTATGGTGTGTTTTGGTGACGTTATGGTGTGTTTTCATGACGATATGGTATGTTTTGATGTGTATGACGACGATATATGACGATGGATATAGTGTTTTGGATGTTATGTGATGAAATTTTATGATGGTGGTTATAATTTTGGTTTCTTTTTCATTTGGTTTGAGTTGGTGACGAATTGATGGGATAATAGTGGTCTGATAGTGGCCAATGTGATGGTATTGGATTGGTTTGTGGTTGTGTGGCTTGAAGGAATGGAACTGCTGTTTGCGGTGCAAAATTTTTTTTCCAGAATTGCGACGGCTTGCGATGCCAATTTGGTTGGTATATTGCGACGGCTTGCGACGGCTTGTTAAATTGTGCGGAAGTTGCACCATTTGTCAGGTGATACTAAATTCATATACATTTCAATTATATATTTATTTGTCTCTATTAATAAAAAAGGAACATAACACATATTTGCAGTATCTACGAATCACAATATCCATCTGGTGATCTCAGTAAAGACTTTGCTGGATGGTTCTCAGACTATGTTCATGATCCTAAAAACTCTGTTGTTAATGAAGGATTACGACATCTTGCTATCGGACCAAAAAGAAATGTCAAAACTTATCCAATATACATTGTCAATGGTTTTAAATTCAATACCGATGACTACGGAGCTGAAAAATTAACGTATAACAGCGGTGTATTTGTCAAGGGTAGTGATGATCCAGAGGAGCATATAAAGGATTTTTACGGCATCTTAACGCAAGTTGTAGAGTTGACATATTATGTTCAGCCCGTAGAGAAAATTTATCTATTCAAATGCAATTGGTTTAGCACTGTTCCTGGTTCTGGAATTAACGTGCACAAAGATTATAAGCTAATCGAAATAAGGCATACGTCGCATTACTATAAATATGATCCTTTTGTGTTAGCTAAGCAAGCATTACAAGTCTATTTTGCTCCGTATCCGTCCTTAAAAAAAGATAAAGCAGATTGGTGGGCTGTTTTTAAAACAAAGGCAAGATTTACATTTGATGGAAATAATATTCCAGACGAAGTGGCGTATCAAGAGGATCTAGATCCAAATACCGAAATAATAATAGCTGATGACATTGATGTAGGGCCGTTGAATGATGAAGCGAATGTATTAGTAGATGCATTTGTAAGTACTGAAGAAAATGATATAGAGTATGAGACTGAGTCTGAATCCGAACAAGATGAAGACTGATGTTATAAGTACTTATGTTATGTATTATTATGAGCTATGTATTATGTTATGTACTATTCTGAGCTATGTAATTAATAATGATGTTGATTGTTCTTAGCTAGGAATTTACTTACGTTATTTACTATTCTGATTTATGTAATGATAATGTTGACTATGTATGTTATGCAATATTGTTCTTCTCGTTTACGAATTATGTAATGATAGCGATGACTGATGTTAATAATTCAAGTTATTTTGTATGCACATTATATGATTGCAACAGATATGTCGGATGATAGACAGCGACGACGATCGAGGAGTACATCTCAGCCTACTCCTTCACCATCTCCGCATACTCCTTCACCATCTCAGCATACTCCTTCGCCAGGAGCAGGTCCGAGCAGATTTGTTCCAGATCAGCGTACTCCTGTGCAGATTGTTCCCAAAAGTGCCGGGTAAATGTCAATTTAATTTTATTTCAATTTGGATTATTCAAAATATATGATCAAATTTTTATATCAACATCTACGTAGAGGATTACAGTTTCAGCCAACACAGATCGTATTAGATATATCGAGGAATTCTTACATAAGTAGGATGTCGGGGGCTTGGCCGCATTGGGATTCTATTCCACCCCATATTAAGAATGTCATTCTGGCTGATGTACTTGTAAGTAATTTTTTAAACGAGTGTTGAAAATTGATATACTGTAAATAATTGAAAATAAATCTAATATGCAGGCCGTTGTCCGTGTTGAGGAGCATGACATGAACACTTTTTTGGATATTTGGAATACGAAGATGCGTAAAAATTATCGGGAGACAATTTCAAGGGCGAAGACAGGTGGAAAAAAGCCTTCGTGGATGAGTGATGATGTTTGGGCAGCATTTCAACAGTACTGGCAGACGGAAAAAGCTAAAGTAAGATATAATGAAAATATTTACATTTATATTGATTGCAGTATTTTACATAATCGTGTATCAAATGTAATAGGAAGTAGCATCCAGAAATAAAGCGAACAGAGAAAAGAATCCTGGTCTACACCGTGGTGGCTCTAAATCATTTCAAGATCATAGGAGAGAATTGGTATAAATTTTAAATATTTGTAGCTTATGTTCACGTTAAAATTTAGTGTATATCATTTATTCATATTTTCAATAATTTTATTACTGTATGTTTACTCAGCATGCAAAGATCGGAAGAGAGCCTTCGATGGCAGAGGTATTCAGACGTACACATGCGGTGGAGCATACCGACGAGGAAGGAAATGTTACGTATGAATGGGCGGATTCGAAGAGTGCGGGTGTAATGGTAAATATGCTTATCCGTATGAATTAAAATGTTTCATATTCGTTCATATCACAATATATAAGTAAATTTTACAACATTGGTGTTAAAATTGTATTGGTATGTAGGAGAGATACTACACAGAGTCTACTAGAGTGTTGCAGGCTAGTGGACAAGAGGAGCTTACAGTCGCGCAGTCTGATCGTATATGGGACTCTATCATAAAGTCGCCTTCTCGTAACAGGCGATATGGATACGGTAATCAAGAGGTAAGACTTAAATTACAAACTTAATAATTTACAACGATGTGATGCCATAAATATATAAATTGTGGGTATTAATTAGTGCATTTTATATTAATGTTTTGAATTGGAAACATAACGCGTTTTATTTTACAATCAGGAGCTAATAAATTTAATGTGAACTTAATTATTTCGCAGGCTACTCAGAGTGCTTTTAGGAGGTCGATGGAGGAGGAGACTATTGCTCGGATGCAGGAGCAGATGAACGAAATGATGGACTGGCGAAAAACCCAGATGCAACATGACGTAGATGAGCGCATTGCAGCTTACCTTCAGGAGTATGGGTTTATGCCTGGGCAGGGAGGAGATGCTACAAGTGAAGGAGGCGAAGACGACGACGACGACGAGGCGGCGGAAGATTAGTTTGGATGACATATACTTTGGTTTATGCTTAGGTATGTACATATACTTTGCTTTCATGACGATATGGTATGTTTGACGATGTTATGGTGTGTTTTGGTGACGTTATGGTGTGTTTTCATGACGATATGGTATGTTTTGATGTGTATGACGACGATATATGACGATGGATATAGTGTTTTGGATGTTATGTGATGAAATTTTATGATGGTGGTTATAATTTTGGTTTCTTTTTCATTTGGTTTGAGTTGGTGACGAATTGATGGGATAATAGTGGTCTGATAGTGGCCAATGTGATGGTATTGGATTGGTTTGTGGTTGTGTGGCTTGAAGGAATGGAACTGCTGTTTGCGGTGCAAAATTTTTTTTCCAGAATTGCGACGGCTTGCGATGCCAATTTGGTTGGTATATTGCGACGGCTTGCGACGGCTTGTTAAATTGTGCGGAAGTTGCACCATTTGTCAGGTGATACTAAATTCATATACATTTCAATTATATATTTATTTGTCTCTATTAATAAAAAAGGAACATAACACATATTTGCAGTATCTACGAATCACAATATCCATCTGGTGATCTCAGTAAAGACTTTGCTGGATGGTTCTCAGACTATGTTCATGATCCTAAAAACTCTGTTGTTAATGAAGGATTACGACATCTTGCTATCGGACCAAAAAGAAATGTCAAAACTTATCCAATATACATTGTCAATGGTTTTAAATTCAATACCGATGACTACGGAGCTGAAAAATTAACGTATAACAGCGGTGTATTTGTCAAGGGTAGTGATGATCCAGAGGAGCATATAAAGGATTTTTACGGCATCTTAACGCAAGTTGTAGAGTTGACATATTATGTTCAGCCCGTAGAGAAAATTTATCTATTCAAATGCAATTGGTTTAGCACTGTTCCTGGTTCTGGAATTAACGTGCACAAAGATTATAAGCTAATCGAAATAAGGCATACGTCGCATTACTATAAATATGATCCTTTTGTGTTAGCTAAGCAAGCATTACAAGTCTATTTTGCTCCGTATCCGTCCTTAAAAAAAGATAAAGCAGATTGGTGGGCTGTTTTTAAAACAAAGGCAAGATTTACATTTGATGAAAATAATATTCCAGACGAAGTGGCGTATCAAGAGGATCTAGATCCAAATACCGAAATAATAATAGCTGATGACATTGATGTAGGGCCGTTGAATGATGAAGCGAATGTATTAGTAGATGCATTTGTAAGTACTGAAGAAAATGATATAGAGTATGAGACTGAGTCTGAATCCGAACAAGATGAAGACTGATGTTATAAGTACTTATGTTATGTATTATTATGAGCTATGTATTATGTTATGTACTATTCTGAGCTATGTAATTAATAATGATGTTGATTGTTCTTAGCTAGGAATTTACTTACGTTATTTACTATTCTGATTTATGTAATGATAATGTTGACTATGTATGTTATGCAATATTGTTCTTCTCGTTTACGAATTATGTAATGATAGCGATGACTGATGTTAATAATTCAAGTTATTTTGTATGCACATTATATGATTGCAACAGATATGTCGGACGATAGACAGCGACGACGATCGAGGAGTACATCTCAGCCTACTCCTTCACCATCTCCGCATACTCCTTCACCATCTCAGCATACTCCTTCGCCAGGAGCAGGTCCGAGCAGCTTTGTTCCAGATCAGCGTACTCCTGTGCAGATTGTTCCCAAAAGTGCCGGGTAAATGTCAATTTAATTTTATTTCAATTTGGATTATTCAAAATATATGATCAAATTTTTATATCAACATCTATGCAGAGGATTACAGTTTCAGCCAACACAGTTCGTATTAGATATATCGAGGAATTCTTACATAAGCAGGATGTCGGGGGCTTGGCCGCATTGGAATTCTATTCCACCCCATATTAAGAATGCCATTCTGGCTGATGTACTTGTAAGTAATTTTTTAAATGAGTGTTGAAAATTGATATACTGTAAATAATTGAAAATAAATCTAATATGCAGGCCGTTGTCCGTGTTGAGGAGCATGACATGAACACTTTTTTGGATATTTGGAATACGAAGATGCGTAAAAATTATCGGGAGACAATTTCAAGGGCGAAGACAGGTGGAAAAAAGCCTTCGTGGATGAGTGATGATGTTTGGGCAGCATTTCAACAGTACTGGCAGACGGAAAAAGCTAAAGTAAGATATAATGAAAATATTTACATTTATATTGATTGCAGTATTTTACATAATCGTGTATCAAATGTAATAGGAAGTAGCATTCAGAAATAAAGCGAACAGAGAAAAGAATCCTGGTCTACACCGTGGTGGCTCTAAATCATTTCAAGATCATAGGAGAGAATTGGTATAAATTTTAAATATTTGTAGCTTATGTTCACGTTAAAATTTAGTGTATATCATTTATTCATATTTTCAATAATTTTATTACTGTATGTTTACTCAGCATGCAAAGATCGGAAGAGAGCCTTCGATGGCAGAGGTATTCAGACGTACACATGCGGTGGAGCATACCGACGAGGAAGGAAATGTTACGTATGAATGGGCGGATTCGAAGAGTGCGGGTGTAATGGTAAATATGCTTATCCGTATGAAATAAAATGTTTCATATTCGTTCATATCACAATATATAAGTAAATTTTACAACATTGGTGTTAAAATTGTATTGGTATGTAGGAGAGATACTACACAGAGTCTACTAGAGTGTTGCAGGCTAGTGGACAAGAGGAGCTTACAGTCGCGTAGTCTGATCGTATATGGGACTCTATCATAAAGCTGCCTTCTCGTAACAGGCGATATGGATACGGTAATCAGGAGGTAAGACTTAAATTACAAACTTAATAATTTACAACGATGTGATGCCATAAATATATAAATTGTGGGTATTAATTAGTGCATTTTATATTAATGTTTTGAATTGGAAACATAACGCGTTTTATTTTACAATCAGGAGATAATAAATTTAGTGTGAACTTAATTATTTCGCAGGCTACTCAGAGTGCTTTTAGGAGGTCGATGGAGGAGGAGACTATTGCTCGGATGCAGGAGCAGATGAACGAAATGATGGACTGGCGAAAAACCCAGATGCAACATGACGTAGATGAGCGCATTGCAGCTTACCTTCAGGAGTATGGGTTTATGCCTGGGCAGGGAGGAGATGCTACAAGTGAAGGAGGCGAAGACGACGACGACGACGAGGCGGCGGAAGATTAGTTTGGATGACATATACTTTGGTTTATGCTTAGGTATGTACATATACTTTGCTTTCATGACGATATGGTATGTTTGACGATGTTATGGTGTGTTTTGGTGACGTTATAGTGTGTTTTCATGACGATATGGTATGTTTTGATGTGTATGACGACGATATATGACGATGGATATAGTGTTTTGGATGTTATGTGATGATATTTTATGATGGTGGTTATAATTTTGGTTTCTTTTTCATTTGGTTTGAGTTGGTGACGAATTGATGGGATAATAGTGGTCTGATAGTGGCCAATGTGATGGTATTGGATTGGTTTGTGGTTGTGTGGCTTGAAGGAATGGAACTGCTGTTTGCGGTGCAAAATTTTTTTTCCAGAATTGCGACGGCTTGCGACGCCAATTTGGTTGGTATATTGCGACGGCTTGCGACGCCAATATTGCGACGGCTTGCGACGGCCACATTGTAACGCTTAACAACGGGTTGCGACGGCTTGGCGGTAAAATCAACTACTTGCCACGTAAGCAATTTACCGTTGCCAGCCGTCGCTAAAATGGCAACGGAGCCGTCGCTCAAGCCGTTGCAATTTTGGCATCGCGACGACTAAAATTGCGACGGCACTTTGCGACGGCTTGCGACGGCCGCCAACGCCTATCAGCCGTCGCAATTCCCTGTGCATTTTGTAGTGCAATGAAGAGAAAGAGAACATGGCACAAGTGGTCATGGAAGAAATTTTATTTTAGAATTGTTGGTGAGAAAGTGCACCATGAAGAGAAAGTGCTCCAATATTAAAAAAAATGAAGGTGATGAGAGAGTGCATCACAAATCGAAGAGAAAGTGCTTCGTTAAATTTTGAAGGTGATGAGAGAGTGCATCACAAATCGAAGAGAAAGTACTTCGAATCAACGAATCTGTTTGGAGTAGTAAAACCAAGTTTAAGGGAGAATGTTGGAAATAAAATTGCTTTTTAGGAAAATATTAATTGTGCAATGAATTTAATTATTGTACTAATGGAAGGCTAAAATAAATGGTAAGAGTTATCAAATGGAATTGGATATGTTAAGAAAAGTAGAAATTAAGGGTTAAGGAAAATACTAGAGAAGAAGACTCTAGAAGCCTTGTAATACTATAAATGTAAGTGTAATCTCTCGTTTTGTGGTATGAAGAAAAAATGAAGCAATGAAAGTTTTCTTAATTATTCTTCTTTCTTTCAATTTCTTCTTCTTCCTCCTCTAAAATTCCAACAACCAGTAGTGCAATGGATATAAATATGCAACGGTAGGTGAAGCATCCAGTATGTCTTCTTGAGCTAATATGAATCATCTAACGAAAACTACTGCTCACAGAAGCACCTGAGAAATTAAGAGAAAGATAAAGCATGAATCAAACATAAGCTAGTATGAGAAACTCTAGGGATATGTGGCTACCGTTTAACGATATCTATTGAGACCGATCAAATGACTGAGACGAGTTTCCACTCAAAGGAACCAAGTCATCTAATAAGCACGTATATGAGGATATAATGATATTGATTATGTACATAAAATAAAATTAGAAAATAGTTATGTTGCATGTATAGTTGTAAACATAACAATATAAAGTGTACAATCAAAACTTTTAAGGTTCATTTGCATATAGATTTCTGTTGGAGTTCTCCAATACATTGGTGCAAGTCTCTTGACAGGGGTCGTAATATCGTTCTGATCAACGCATATCCAATGCCAGCCCTGAGAATGGCGAGGCCCTAGGCCAAATTTCTTTTTCAGGCCCTAAGTTTTGTATAAAAACAGAAAGAATTTAGCCCTGAGTTTTGTATAAAAACAAAACGAAGTGCAAAACAGGTAGAGAGAAGAAGAAAAGAGTTCCCTAACAAACCCACCAGGGATCGAACTGTGGTCAAATGCCAGGAATCAAGCTGTGTTACCACTGAACTGCAATAATTCACAATCAAAAAGGCAAATTAAATATATCAGTATTCATCTCAACCGAGATTTTGAGGCCCCCTTCCTCCTTGTTCCTCCTCCTCCCTGGTCCGAGGCCCTAGGCGACCGCCTAGGTCGCCTATGCCCAGGGCCAGGCCTACGCATATCTCTATATAAAATATAAATGGTTCACGCCCGTAACACTTGATGTCAAACATCATCTACCACGCTTGCATATTCGTAATAATTTCTAGATACAAAGCAGTTATATCCTTAGGTTAGCTAAACCAAATGACTATTTTCGATGGTGAAGTCATGTTCAACATCGAGTCAGACGAACCTTCCTAACTCGAAGAAATCTCGAGCCTCTTCATAGATTCGGGTATCTCAATTCTCTACACTTATCACAACATCTCGAACTAATCTCTATAAGGATTCTAACATAGGTCATCTAAAAAATGCAAATGTTGTCATCCCTCTTAGAATCACCCTCAAGACAGACATACAATACGATAGCATCATCCAAAATATTAACATTGATCTTTCCCTTGGGTTACCCACTTACCCTTATGAAAAATAGAGAAGATATATAATATTTTTCTTTATATAGCTTCCATAACATAGAACAAATTTATTGATTTTAAAATGAGTACAGTTTCTAGTCATTTTATACATTCCCTCATTTAGCGCACTCTTCAAAAATCTGTCAATAAATTTTTGTTTAAATATAAACTCAGATTCTTTTAAAAGTAAATAGACAATGCATAAGGATGGAGATCATCTCCTATCCATATGTATTTCCTTACTCTTGTGTCTTGTCTAAGAATAGTAAGATGAGTTTATGCAGAGGGTACGACATCATTAGATGATAACCATATAAAATTGTTCTCATGTTTCTTCTATTTCCGAAGGTAATTTTGGTCAAATTGAAATTATAATGAGCAGATTGAATATGGAAACAAATTTTGGTGAGCTTGACCTTGGCAACTTCCTTGACCAAAAATAAAGCAAGCAGATTAGGGCGCACTGTTGCTTTCAACCCTTGCTCGAACTTCTTTCTAAACTACCATGGATAGAACCCTAGTTTTGAAAACTGGACTGGGCCACCAGCCCAACCACCAAAACCGAAACCGAAAGGCAACCCGGCCCGAAAGTAGATCTGGTCGTGTTTAGCCAGAAACCGCCAAAAACCGTGGTTTAATACGGCTAGACCGGTTCAAAATACAAAAATAAACCAGACCGGCTTTAATAAACCAGTTTTACACGTTCAAAAAACTGATGGATTGCCTTTGTATAGCTTCCAGGCATTCCATGCAAAAAATAAAGCCTGGCGACTTTGCTTTACAGGTGCAGGTTTAGAATTTCCTTTGTTGTTTTGACGATGTGGGACATTTTCTTCCTAACATTATCAAATTTACACTTTATACACAGTTTTATTTTGTTTTCTAATTATTAAAAGACCAATATTTTTTTCCTTGAATAGCACGGTTCTTACGGTTCAACCGGTCAGACCTTTAAAACCTTCGACCTTTCATCATCACGGTTCGATCCGCGACACAGTTATTGTAACACCCCTCTCGAAAAGCTAACAACAAAGATCTTTTAGTACAGTGGTTAGTGCGTGATGTTGATTTACGGGAGGTTGGGTGTTCGAGACATGCGGATGTCACATTTCGTATCAGAGCCTATACCCAGCCGGAATTGTGTGTGTAATGCTACGGATGTCAGTCGTTGTGGTACTGATGCGAGTTACATGCACAATGCCTAGGTGGTGAGTGATATGAGCCAACGAGGACGTTGGGCTCTTTAAGGGGGGTAGTCTGTAACACCCCTCTCGAAAAGCTAACAACAAAGATCTTTTAGCACAGTGGTAAGTGCGTGATGTTGCTTTACGGGAGGTCAGGGGTTCGAGACCTGCGGATGTCACAGTTATGAAAACTATGGATAGAACAAGCCTACTTTGTAAACTTGTAATGCTAAGTAAAGAATTAAATACTTTTCATAGAAAATTAAACACCCAAAGCATGGTTAAGTCAAATAAACAAATTATAATCCCACTTTTATTTAATTAACTCTTTTATTATGAAAACTTCTTTTATTAAACTAACATTCCCTTCAAAAGCGAGTGATATATAAGAGTCTTCGCCAAAGAATCTCAAACATACATTCTAAAAGCTATAGATGTTTCATAGTAATTAGTATTCCAAAGGGATCTCAAACTGTAGAAATCCACGATGTTTTTATTCTTTTCTTTTACTTGTATATCTCTCTATATATAACACCTTTACGAGAGATATATACATGTATACTACTATTTCACAATTGATATTTATACTCTTTTCATTCTTCAAAATACATTTCATATACTTATCTAAAAAATATGAGAATATTTATGGGTCATTTAACAAGATTTTTTGCATTGAAATGTAGTTTATAGGGTTAAAAAAATATTACCTAAACATTGTCATCATAAACTCCAAAAAAATTACACCGATTACTATCTTTAAAACATTTTTTCAAAGTTAAGCTTATATTTAGAATAAAATGCGTTGAAATAAATGTCACATAAACGTTCTTTACGAGAAATCTAAAACCATTTTACGATTAACATTATCGGTAAAGTACTCATTTTACTGATATAAGTGTTTCTACACTTACTTATCAATGTAACGTACTCTTTAACATCATCCAAAAACTATTTATTATAAATAATTATTATAATTAAATCACCTTCTATATAACATGAACTCACTTTCCCAATCGTATGTATCTATTTGCAAACTTCTAAATTGCTCGTAAATGCATTTTAGATATCAATACATGTTAAATATAATGGCGACACAATATGGTAGATTGAAGAGGTCGGGCTCCAGATCCAAATGTTTGGATTATTGGGGTTCAAAATTTGAACCTACATTAAGATGTCTGGATCCAATTCCAAAAGTCTGAATCAAGTTTCGAGCCAATTTCAATCCGTTTTCTAAAGAAATTTTTATGGTGGTTTGGGAAAAAGGGTAATTTGCCTGGACGAAATATTTGTCTATAAAAGCTATTTTTAGATTTGAAGGAAATAAAACTTGCTTGATCAACGGTTATTAAGAGAAAATCAGGGTTCATAACCAAGTTTTAATTTGTCAATTCTATTATTCACAACTTAGTTCAACATTGATTGTTGGAGATCATAGTATCAATCTCTTGTACTCTTCTTATTATGATAATAAAATTCTCTCTCCAAAGTGGATGTACACTAGCAAATCATTAGTGGAACCACTATAAATTCCTTTGTCCTATATTTTCATTGATATTGGTTATTATTAAATGCTTATGAATTAAGATAGTTGATTTTGGATTGGTTATTGGATATTTTGGTGATTGAGATATTATGATTGTGTTGTTTTTGCAAATTTATCAATAATCCTCTTCCGTGGCATTTGTGGGTTTGGATTGATAATTAAATTCAAATTTCTAACAACATTTTATATCAGAGCAATTGGTGTTGGTAGATGTTTGCAAAAAATGCCAAAATCGGATAATAGCTCGGGTAGTCACTCAACGGTTAGTCCAAATAGTGTAGAGCGAATGTACATGATTCATCAGGATCTCAATTGGTTATAGAAAAGTGGAATGAAGATAATGACTTCAAGAAGTTGCAATGGAAGATGAAAGTGTTCCTAGGAGGAATCGGGGCCCCCAGGTAGTAGTTGATTCTCATTTGTTGCCAAGTGATATTTCAGAATTTGAGAGAGAGGAGATGGAAGATTAGGCTTACACTACCCTTTAGACTTCTATTGGGGAGAATATAAGCTTCGAAATTAGTAGTGAGATAAACCTAAAAGCGTATGGGACAAGTTAGAGAAGTTATATATGAAAAAGTCACTTACAAATTATTTGACCTTACTGCGAACATTTTTCACTTCAAGATCAAGGAAGGTGATTCGCATAAGGAATACTTTAATACCTTTGATTGTTTGGTAATGAAGATGAAGTTGGTTGATTTGAAGATCGATGGAGAACAAAAGGCGATCGTATTGTTGTATTCATTACCGCATCGTTATATGGGTTCTTCAATACTTCGATCTACAACTGATATATTATGTCTTTTGATGATGTCAAAGTGGGTTTTTTTAGTGAGGAATTGAGAGATCAAATGAAGAAGTTGAGTGAGGGTAGTATGGAGCTAGTGGATGTGGTAATAGTTTATTTATTGAGAAGGAGAAGAATGTGAAAAAGGGAAACTATAGGCGTTCTAAATCAAGGAAGCACAGTAGGAAAGGAAAATCGACGGAGAAAAATGGAAAACACTATATTTGTATATAAAACAAAAACTTGGTCGTTCGAAAAATGAATGTCCGAACAAAGATAAGAGGAAGGAAGTAGCATCTTCATCCATAGCGGTAGAAAGTGGTGTAGGTGAGGTGGATGATAATGTATTTATGGCAGTAGCATCGAGTGTTTTGGGTATCAAATTGGTACTTGATTCAGGTGTGTCTTATGAATTATCATATGGCACCAAGTACGAATTGTCCTTCCTCTTACGAAGACAAAGAGGGAATTATAATCATCATGGGAAACGATGCTATATCCAAGTCAATTGGTACTGACTCCGTGCAAATAAGGATGTTTGATGGAGTAGTCTGCATGCTCACGAATGTACATTGTGTTCCGGGACTACGGAATTCTCTTAAATCTTTAGGCCAATTGGATTCTCTATGACAAGAAATCACTATTGAGAAGGATTGCTAAAGGGTATCGAAAAGGGCGTTTGTGGTTATGAAAGATGTTAGAACTCATGATGTATATTTGCTTCAAGCAGTGACTGTAGAAGGTGAAACCTGTGTGGAAGTTAATAGTTCTCTTGGCATGGATGCAACAAGGTTATGGCATTTGAGATTAGGTTGTGTCTCGAAGTAGAGTTTGGATATTCTTGGGAATAAGGAGATAATCAAGGTTGAGAGTTTCAACAAGCTAGAGTTTTGCAAGGAATGTGTCATAGGAAAGCAAATAAAGATATCATTCGTTAAAAGAAAACATGATTCAAGAGGATTTTTTGAGTATGTTCATTCAGATGCTTGGGGACTGACTCCAGTTTCTTCTTTAGGTGGATCTTGTTATTATATTTCTTTCATTGATGATTTTACTTGGAAGGCAGTGTGTGTATAATAAAGGCCAAGTCAAAGGCATTTGGAAAGTTAAAATTATGGAGAGCTCTTGTTGATAATGAGTGTGGAAAGTCTTTGAAAGTTTTAAAAGCTGACAATGGCAAAGAGTATGTTTTCGGAGAATTCTTAGAGTATCACAAGCATCACGGTATTCGAAGGCATTCACTATATTAGGAGATACACAATCTAAAGGAGTAGTGGAGAGAATGAACCAAACTCTATTGGAGAAAGCTTGATGCTTGAGATTGACATCGCGTTTGTCTAAGGGAATTTTGGCCAACGATTTGTTAACCATGGTTCATATTGTGGATCGAATTCCGTGCTCAGCAATTGATAATGAAATTCTATATAAAGGGTGGAAGGGGAAGAGAGTTTATTTAAGATATCTTTATGTATTTGATTGTATGAGTTTTTTGCATGATTCGAGAAATGATAATATTGAGGCTAAAGCTTTCAAGAGGATTTTTCTTGGTTACACGAACGACGTAAAAGTCTATCGGATTTGAAATTTGAAATGATGAAGGTTATGACTTCTTGTCATATCATTTTTTTTGAGTCAGCTTTGTTCATGGAGAACGAAATCTCATTGAATGTTCCAGATTTGGTTCATGGAGAAGGAGAAGCTATTCCCACGTTCTGTCAAAATAGTAGCATTATAGTTGTTGAAGAAGCTCGTAAGGTGGGAGCGATTGAAGAAACATCACATAGTCCACATGTTTCCTCTAGTAATGTTGGTGACGTACATGATATTAGAGAGGATTCAACTCAAGGTGGACCCAAAAGTAGCTTGGGAGATAGCATTGCTACTCGGGTTGGTTGACATGCAATAGGACCATCGAAAGATATGGTGATTGGAACTATTTCAGCTTTTGTGATGATCTGGACTATGCTCTGCATGTAGTCAAAGATGACGTCATGGATTCGAGTGATATCTCGAAGTGAATCTGTGACATGGAGGAAGAGATGTAATTGTTGATGAATAATCAAACTTTAGAGTTGGTTCCACTTCCTAAAGTTAACCGTGCTATAGGGCGTAAATGGATATACAAGGTAAAGGCCAATGGAGATATAAAGTTCGGCTAGTGGCAAAAGGGTTTGTATAAAGGAAAGGAAGTAAGTATGATAAGATTTTTCCATCAGCTGTAAGCTATACTTCGATCTAGAATTTGTTATCTATAGTTGATACCATTGACTTGGAACTGATGCAATTTGATGTGGAAACGCCTTCTTACATGGTAAATTAGACGAAGACATATACATGGAACAATAGGAAGGGTATGTGGTAAATGATAAGTCAAATTTGGAGTGCAAGTTACATAAATCACTATATGGTTTGAAGAAATCAGTTGGTTAATGGTTTCATAGATTTGACCATTTTATGCTTGAAAAGGGTTTTAATAGAAGATTCAAGGATTCTTGTTTTCATTTAAAGATGTTAAAAAATGATTGTTAGATGTATTTACTCTTGTTTTTGGACGGCATGCTCATTGCCTCTAAAAACAAGAAGGAAATTAACAAGCTGAAGATTCATTCGAAATCAAAATTTGAAATGAAAGATCATGGAGAGATAAAGAAAATCTTGGGAATGTAAATTGAGAGGAATCAAAAGCGGTTTGAGTTGATATTGACTCATTTGGAGAACACTGAGAAAGTGCTTTATCGATTTAGCATGGAGAATGGAAAGGCGTTAACTACACCTTAACCTTTGCATATGAAGATTTCGAGTAAGGGATCACCTCTCTTGGTGAAAGATAAGGCTTATATGTCAAAGGTGTCATATGCAAGTGTGGTTGGAAGTTTGATATATGTCATAGTGTGTGCAAGGCATGATATTACAAATGCCATTGGGGTGGTTAATGGGTATATGGCTAATTAGGGAAAATCGAATTGGGAAGCCATGAAGGCTATTTTAAGATTACTTAGAAGTATATATTCTTAAGGTCTTATTTTTTGCGGTAGTGAAGGAATGAATTGCAAGTTGGTTGGTTATTGTGACTTGGACTACGCTAGTGACTTCTGGATATGTCTTCATACTTGGTGGTACGACCATTAGTTGGAGATCTAGATTGCAAAATGTAGTAGCTTTATCCATTATGAAGGCATAGTTAATAATCGCGGTGGAGGTGGAAAAGGAAGCACTTTATTTGAAGTGACTGTTGTGTGACTTGTGTTTCGAGTATGATAGTATCGATGTTCGATGTGATAGCCAAACTGATATCGGATAATTTGAGATTAAGCTCACGTACTAAGAACATTAAGGTGAGGAAGTCGTTTCTAGTAGTCATGGATGAAGATAAGCTAGTATATCTTTGGAAGGTGCACATACAGATAATGCGGCATACATGTTTAACAAGGCATCGTCGATTAGGAAGTTCGAGCATTGCTCGAACTTAATTTGCTTGGTGAGGTGTTGGTTGCCATGGGGTGGCACGATTGGTGAGAGTGGTTTGTTTGATGATGAAGAGGAGTATCCGTGAGAGGTTGGAATTTCATCTTCTTTATAAGTACTCGTTTGCGCTCCTAAGTACGTTTGTCTTATGGCGAGACTGATTTTGGTTTGGCTACTTTCAACACTTCATTAATGGGAGGTGACTTTACTGAATCTCAATAATGAAGTGCAATGTGTAGTGGCACTATCGTAGCTCATCGGGGAACTATTCATTTTGATTGATTGAAGTTAAAGATGCTTGGGTGCACTGGAGTTGGAGTTTGGAGATGGTTATGTGCCAATGTAAAGTGTTAAATTTATAGCAATAACATATGGTAGATTGAAGAGGTCGATAATACCTTGGAATCGATAAAGATGGCATGTGATTTGGAGCTATGAAGTTCAAGTTATCGCAATACGAAGTTGGAAGGGGCAGGAGGAAGATGTTACAGTGGATGCAACATATTTCAGATGTACGGAAATGGATCCAGACATCTAGTTCTTTTAGGAAAATATCGCGAGCCAAAAACCAGACATGTTATTTTAGATCTAGATGTCTAGATTACTGCGTTCTAGAATCTGAACCTAGATTTGAATGTCTGGATCCATTTTTAAACGTCTGAATTGAGTTTTGGGTCAGTTTCAAGTTGTTTTCCAAAGAAAATTTTCTAGTGGTTTGGAGGGGCAAAAGGTAATTTTCTTGGATGAAATCCTTACATATAAAAGCTATTTTCATATTTAAAGGAAATAGAGCTTGCCTGATCAAGGTTTTTCTAAAGAGAAATTAGAGTTTATAACCTAGTTTTAATTCTTCAATTATATTCTCCATAAACTCAATTTTATATTGATTATTAGTGATGGTTGTACCAATCCCTTGTACTCTTATCATCATGATGATAAAATTCTCTCTTTAAAATGGATGTACACAAACAAATCATTAATGGAACCACCATAAATTCAGTATGTGCTTTTTATTTATTGCTATTGGTTATTATTAATTGCTGGTGAATTGAGATAGTTGGTTTTGGATAGGTTATTGGTTGTTTCGGTGATTAAGGTATTGTGATTGGGTTGTATTTGCAAATCTATTAACGATTCGTCCTCCGTGGCATTTGTGGGGTTGGATTTGGATTGGTTTTTGAATTAGAATTTCACGACAATAATACAAAATAGTACTTAAAAATAACAAATTTATAATTTAATCAAAATCAGTAACTCCCCAAGCTTTTAAATAATAAAATAATTGAAATAATAGCAAACAGTGAAAATAAGCATTTTTGGAACTATTAGATTTGGCTTCGAAAGTTATACCGTTGTGTTCGAAAGTTATACCGTTATGTCCAATGTAGAACATGATTACCATAGGTTAAGAACCTTTGGGCGTCTCCTATATAACAAGCATAAGCTCGAATCATGATCCTTTCCATGCACCCATTTGGTACTACATCTAAGAAAAAAAAGCTGCAATTGTCTTAATAACAAAGATAAAATATTTATTTCAAGAAACATAGTTTTCAATGAAAGATCTTTTCCTTTTGCAGGTAATGAAAAAAGAAAACCCAAAAAGTGTACAAATTTGTATCTTCTGTACTAAGCTTTCCCATTCTTATAAATGAAGAGGGTTCAAATAGCATCAGTTGTTACACATGGCAAGTCAAACTCACAATTTGCATTATCTGAGGACAAGGCATGTCATCAACCAACAAACTCACCTAGAAAATTGATATTTGTCAAAAGCACTCAGCATAATGAGACAAGTAATTCATAGGAACAAATCAATGATCTGTTGTCAAATTCTCAAAACAATCAAATTGCAACTACTCCTCAAATTCAAATAGGACATCATATGACCATACGAGAAAAAAGTGGGACATTTAAGCTAAAAACTTACACATCTACATTAAGCTATGATGAAGTAGAGAGTTATGAGCATGCAGTATCAAATGATAAGCGGAAAACTAATATGGATAAAGAATATAATGCATTGATTAAAAACAAGACAAGGTACTCGTTGCTACACAAAAGGATAATTGAGTTCAAATGGACCTATATGTTGTATATAACAATTATATGATTTTCGTTTGATGATAACACACACACACACACAAACATATACATATATATTATAAATGTGTTTGCAATTGTACTATTCTACTGCATCATATACATAAATGAATATTTATATTAAAATAGAATACTACTGCACAAGAATTTAAATATTCAAAATGTATTTTTTAAAATATAATTTTTATTTCAACATTTGAATAGTACACATTTTTTCTAACTCCACTATTGTACATCTCAGTAATACAATACATACAATTTTATTTATTACATTGGCTCCTCACTACAACACTCAGTCACTAAGTTACATTTGAATTTCATATACAATTTCATTCTTATGCATTTCTCCTCACTGCATGTCACTCAGTTCACTCACATACATTCATACATTGGTACACTCACACATTGTCTTCAGTTTTCTTCACAGTCAGTCCAGTCACTTGCATACTTGTCACAGAAACACGCAAAGTAAACTGGAACAAAAATAGATTTAATTTCTAGCAGATATAATTTCATTTTAAAATTTATTAGCCTTAGAATTTTGGTGTGTTTCTCATCATATTTCTTGACTTGGTCTGATATGTATATGCATCGATCTATATCTAGATTGCTTGTGATATTCACAGTAATTTACTGTAATTACCACAAGGTAGACAACGTCTCTTATGCTCTCTCTCTCTCTCTCTCTCTCTCACACACACACACACACACACACACATATATACATATATATATATATATATATTCTGCACATTCACAATATACATGTGTATGTACACAAGGCACGACAGTCAAAGTTTTCCTTAAGGGCATGCGATAATTTATTTATTGGTTTGAATGATTCCAGGATGAAAAACAATGCATGATGACTTGATTTCAAATGAATACTCATAGAAAAAGTATGTTATAATTCAGTAAGCACAAATTTGGGCAAGCAATAAATTTCAAAGGTTTCAAGAAACAATTGAATCTTTCCAATATTGATATAATTCAACATGGACGAATTTTATTTCTGGAAATACCATGCAAGGATGTAATTAAATCTTTCTAGAAAATCAAGTGCATTTTTAGGCAAATAAATCATTTGAATGATTTCCAGAAATCACAGTGAATATATTTGGCAAGATTGTAATGTGTGCTCAAGCAATTCTGAAATTCAACAAAAGAAAAATATTTGGCAATGAAATCATCAATTTGTTTCCAGAAATCATGCGTGGATACAGGAAATCAATAACACAAAGCATCAGACCAAATCACGTGTAAAATCAGAGGATGTTATGGGTTTATAAACCCTATTTAAACACCGTGTTCATTATCAGCATGAAAGCATCGAAATCAAGCAACAAAAATTTGAGAGGAAACATTTTTAAATTAGTAATACTCACACTAGTTTCGATCGCAAGAGCCCAAATCAATCGACCAAGAACAACGACGTTCGAAGATCATCATAGAACAATTTTAGAAAAGCAAACGAAGTCGAGATTTGGACAAAGGCACGGAAAACCTTAATTTCAATTAGGTCAGCCATTATAAAATAAAGGGAACAATTTTTTTTAAGTGTTAAATGGGTCTACCATTCTATTATTTACATAAGGCGGTTTTTGTTTTATTTTATTTTGTAATGTTTTATTTTCTTTTGTATTCGATCTATCGGTTGTTCTAGTTTTTCTGCAAAACTAGGGTTTACTAGGTATAGGATTTATAGCTAGGGTTTACGAGTTACGGGTTTGTAATTCGGGGGAAATCCGATCTTGGGTATAAAGATCAGTCCAGGGTTTTGAGCATAGGATTGGAGCAGTGGGAGGGTTTGTAAGCGGAAATCGGTTTTTAATACCTAGTAGAAATCTTGGTGATGTAGCAGTAGGCAGGGTTTGCCGAAGGTAGTTAAAATCTGTATTGTTTATTTTCTGCATTTATTTTCTCAGATGCAATCTGAGTTGTGATAATTTTAATATATCATAAAACTCCAATAAACCCTGTTCACCCCCTCTAGAGTTAATCTAGATCCAACAATGGTATCAAAGCATGTATTTTATTAACTCTAGAGTCATGAATCATCCTAGTTGTCAGTCTAGCGAGAGTCAGTCCAGTAATATTCCAATTATTTTCAATGGAACAAATTTTCTAGTTTGGAAATCAAAAACTGAATTCTATTTAAAATCTATTAATTCTCAATATTGGAATACTTTTGATAATGCGGGTGATATGCTAGATAAGAGGAATAATGTTAACACTGCTCACGCTATGCCTATCATTTATTCTTATCTTAGTAGCAATCAACTTGATCATCTCTCTCACTATTTAACTGTGCAGGATATCTGGAATACTCTTGATACAAAGTATGAAAGAATTGACGACAACAGCTCAAAACCCCAAAATGCCAACTCAGATTTAGAATTGTGTTTAAAAGGTTTTATAGATGAAAACTCAGGTAGAATAAACAATGGAGACTCAATAGACGATGAGACAGGAGATTTCTCATATGAAGATTTAGTTTACCATTGGGCTAATTTAACTAAATATGCTAGTAGTCTCAAATCTAAGAATAAAAATCTGTAATATGAGAAACTTGAGTTGATAAACAAAACCAATGTTTTGGAATCAAAAATAAAAAATGTTAAGAAATTTGAAAATTCTAATTGAAAACTAATCTTGTTCATCTTAATGGAAATATTCTAAAGCTTGAAAAGGAAGTTCTGATTTTAAAAGAATACGATATTGAGCTAAAAAGTAAAAAAACAATCTTTTGCAAAAGGAATTTGAAGATTTTAATACTAACAAAAATTCCAAACATGAAATTGCTGATAAACGAAGTTTGCTGAGAATCAAATTAATTTTGAATAAGCTTGAAAAGGAAATTGAGAAATTCGAAGAAACTGAAAAATATGAGTCTGAAAAGCAAACTAAATTTGAATATGAGATTGCTGAGTCCCAAGCCAAAATCAAATTGCTTGAAGATGAAAATTTTGGTTTTGAAACAAACTGATTTTGAAAATAGGAAGATCATTAATAATCGTTGTTCAGATTTAATGAAAGAAAACAGTGTTCTTAAATCTAAAATTCAACAACTTGAAACAACATTGGCTAAATTTTATAACGGTGAAAAATCGTTGAATATGTTGTTGAAAAATCAATTTTCTTCAGGAAATAAATGAAGTCTTGCCTTTGGGAAAATCAATGTTTGAAAAGTTGAATTCTAATGATTTTAAAAATCCTTCAAATCGCATTAGAAAAGATCATTTTGAAAATTTGAACTCTGGTAATTTCAAAGGATTTTAAATCATAAACATGATGAGAAATTGTCTTGTAACAATCCTTTCAAACACTTTTGGATCCCCAAAAGAAATAAAAACAGGTTTGATCAAATTTAAACAGATTTGGGTTCCTAGAGGCACAACGGTAAACTCTGACGGGTTGTTATACAAACAAGTCTGAGTACCAAAACATGTGAACACAGTTATGAGTGGTTTACAAATTTTTGTTAGACCACTCGATCCTATAAATTCTTAGGTACGGAGGAGGCTGAGAAACCACTTTGCGAAAGAGGTAGTGCATTCAAATTATTCCATAGCTTTGAATTATTCAGTGTTCCTTAGCAAAGATTGTTGAGTTGGAGATATACAATGTCTACTGTAAATCAGGTATGACCTCTAGACTCACATTTTTTTTGTTTGTTTATATTCTTTATTTTATTCCTCCTTCTACCCCTTCTATTTTTTTCTTGACTATGCTTATTTGTTTTGTCACTGCCACATTTTTTCTTGAGCTTCTTAACTTCAAATTGCAGAATTCTTGGTTTTCTTGAAATTTGCTTCATTTGTATAAAATTTTCATGTTTTAATGATTTCCAGATTGTGAATTCAAATTTGTAAATATCTGCAATTGTTTTGAGGTTTTTTTCGATTCATGAATTCCTAACAGTGCTGAAGCGTTCCTATCATATTTTGAACTAATTGGAATTCTAATTTTTTTAAAGATCTGAAAAAATGAAATTTTACACATCTATGTTGTTTTGAATTTTTATAATTCATTTTGGAAAGACTTGAAAAATTATACTCATAGCAGCACACTACTATTTTTTGGTTGTGATATTTTCATTAGTTTTTGGATTGGCTTGACTGTTTTGAATTGAAAATCTCTTGGCATAGATTACCGTGTTGCATCTTGAAATTCTTTTTTAACTCATGATCTTTTGGCTTGGAAATTCAATTATTTTGAAATCATTTGAAATTGTTGATATCTTGAATATCACACACTTCTTGGATTTGAAATTGATAATCATGTGTGATCGATTCATTGAATCTTGAAATTTTCACACCTCTTCAAATGATTTCAAATTAACTGCTATGATCATTGGATCATGATTTGTCTCTTGTGCTTGTTAGAAATGATTATGAAAAATTCTCATGTAAATCTAGTTCTGAAATTGAATGTCTGCTGCTATGATAAAAATGTCTGAATTGTTAGAATATTATGCTTGAGCTTGGTGTTTTAAACTGAAAATTATGTTCTTTGTTTTCATTGACCACTATGGATAATTAGGAGCTCTAAGTGGTATCAGTTCTAGAAGCTTTGAAAAATCTTCTTATTCAATTGATTGATTTGTTCAAATTGATTTTCATCTTGTATAGATCTTTCAGAATCCCTCTTGTAATTGATATATTCAAAATTTAAATTATTTTTTGTTATTTATTCAAAAATTGAAATATTTGACCAAATTGAACTATATTTGGAACTCTTCAAAATTATTATCATATTTTTGAAATTGTGATGAGTTGTGACAATAGTATACTTCACAACAAGAGGAAATATTATTTAAATTTTCATGATGATTGAACGGATTTTATAATATCTTTGAGTTGGCACTTATTTCACGAACATCTTCTTTTATTATCATCCATCATGATTTTATATTAATGTGGAGAGTTTATTTTTATAAAAATTATCTTAAATATACTGTTTCAAAATTTGTGATGGAAATATGACTATATTATTTTTTAGAATGAAAGATAATTGAAAATTTTCAAAACATTCTGGTATAGTTGAGCATAGTTCATAATATGATTAATTTAAAAACAAAATCACAACCACCTCTGTATCTACAACATTTCTATCATTCATTTTTGTTTTATATACTGAGGATATTTTGTATAATAAGTGTTTCTCTAACCTCATTTAAAAATCCAAGATCTGGTCATGCATGGTTAGAGATTACTTATAATTTAACTTGCAACTGACCTAATTTAAAAATCCAAAATATGGTTATGTGTGGTTAGTGTGCTCTTAATTAAAAAGGGAAAAGAAAAGAAAATAAATAAAAATTGATATATATATATATTAAATCTTCCTTGGTATGTAAAAACCAGCCTATCAATCCATTTTCCAATTTGTGAAATGTGTTAATATTTTTTGATTGATAGTCATTGGGAATTGAGATTATTTGATTTTTATCACTTGATTTGAATCTATAACCATAATCCAAATTCATAACTATTTTGTGGTCATTTTTTAAAATTTTATTTGAAAATAATTGGAAATCATATGTTTTAAAGCTCTCTCCATTTTATAAAATTCATCGTAAATCCATTATTCTACAATGTGAAATTTGCCATTAGTTTGAAGAATATTATGATTTTTGTTTGATTAAATGAGATTTATGATGAACATTCTCTCTCTTTATCTGATTTTATATTTCTAGTCAAATTTTCATCACGATTTTGATTTCTATATCCATTGATGATAAAAAAAAGTCGGAGAATGGTTAAGATTTTGATTGATGAGTGAAAATTTCATGAATATTTTATATTGGAAATTTAATTCAATTACTCTTTTCACTGATATGCATATATTGAGGAGGACTTCTATTGTAGGGGGGCATACATATAGGGGGAGTTCTACACTTCACTGTCAAACATATTTATTGTATTCAAAATCTGTCATCATCAAAAGGGGAGAATGTTGTATATAACAATTATATGATTTTTGTTTGATGATGACAAACATATATATATATATATTATAAAGGTGTTTGCAATTGTACTATTCTACTACATCACATACAGAAATAAATATTTATATTTAAATAGAATACTACTGCATGAGAATTTAAATATTCAAACAATATTTTATTTAAATATAATTTTTTTTTCAACATTTGAATAGTACACATTTTTTCTAACTCCAATATTGTACATCTCATTAATACAATACGTTCAATTTTATTTATTACATTGGCTTCACACTGCAACACTCAGTCAAAGTTACAATTCAATTTCATATACAATTTCATTCTTATACATTGCTTCTCACTACATGTCACTCAGTTCACTCATATACATACATACGTTGACACACTCACACATTGTCTTCAGTCTACTTCACAGTCAGTCCAGTCACTTGCATACCTATCACAGAAACACACAAAATAAACTGGAACAAAAATAGATTTCAATTCTAGTAGATATAATTTTATTTTCAAATTTATTTGCCTTAGAATTTTGGTGTGTTTCTCATCATATATCTTGAATTAGTCTGATATGTATGTACATCCATCTATGTCTAGACTGCTTGTGATATTCACAGCGATTCACTGTAAATACCACAAGGTAGACAATGTCTCTAGTGCTTATATATGCACATTCACAATACATGTATACACATACATGTGTATGTATATACACATATATTTTGTGCAGGGGCAATATGGTCAAACATTGAAACAACTAGGGACAAATATATAAAAAATGATGTGTTCAGGTGAAGCTTGACAACACATACATGTTGCAAGTATCCATGAACACACAAGTGCAACAAAACAGTTTCATACACAAATAAAGTCACACATGACATTGGCAATGGGAGACACACACACACACACACGCGCGCGCGCACACACACACACACACACACACACATATATATATATATAAACACATATTTGTGTATATATACACACACATGGATGAACATACTCAAACATGCAATGGATGCCAAGTTTAAATACATGTACAAATATATATATATACACACACAACCTACAGTGAAAACTCAGGTTCAATCTCAGAAAAATGGTGAAGCAAATGATTCAGATTCAATGCAAATTTACATAGCACATAAGAAGTATCACATATATAAAAACAAATATATACACATATCTGTATATAAACATGAATGTATACATGAGGATACATGTAACAACCCGGAAAATCAGAACCAAGTTAAAAAATTTATTTTGGTTATTTTAAAGGATTTTGAACATTTAAAATGAATTATTTTAAATAATAACGACTAAAAAATTAATTTCGACGAAGTTAGAACGAATAATTTTATTTTAAATATAAAACGAGCCTGAAATGGCGCGGCAGTTCGAAAATTTGATTTCTAAATTCAATTGAATAAACAGAATTAAATAAAAGTCAGAATTGGACGAAACAAGAAATATTTGAATTTGTTTAACGATATCTTTCTAACAGATGTAAGAAACTGGGATTTCACTTTAAGAATTGCAAAATATGTCCAGTTTAAAATTCAGAAAAATCGCTGTGGAATCTACATTTTTTTAATATATATTTTTTAATATATATAAAGGCCTTAAAAATAGCCATTTTGCAAACGACCTCCGTTTTCAATGAAACCACTTTTGTTGGATCCAAGATGTCAAATTATTGCTAGATTCCAATTTTCATAATTTTTGGAATCAATATGTGAGCGTGGAAAAAGAAAACGTGTTTTGATAGCTTTAGTCAAGTGAAAATTAGGCACACATCCCTAAAAGTAAACTTAATTAGGCTCACATCCTCCCCTTTAGAAACATTTAAATTTCATCCCTATTTTCAAATAGCCGCTTGTTTTTTTACAGAACTGCCCTTTTTCACATAATTCACGCCGTCATTTATGTATTTCGAAACAAGTATTAGGGTTTTATTTTTTCCAGTATCATATTTTCTGTAAACCTAAATCCATGGCGGCGGCTAAAATAATTTCCATCTTCACGAAATAAAATCCCCAAATTCAATAAATCATGGCCGCCAGATTTGGTCCTCCCTCTTCATCGCCTCAGCCCTTTCCGCTTCCTCAGTCTTCGCGCCACTGGACCCTCGCTGCTCCGGTTACCTCTCCTCAACTTTGAAGCTGCGGCCCCCCTAGTTAGCACGACCGAAATTGAACTCATGGTAAGTGTAGTATTTCATAATTCATATGACTTCAGTTTCACATGGAAGGATCCTTCGTTGTCCGAAAACCACACAAAACTATAATGTTTTATTCTCGATTATTATAAAATATATATGCCAGATACTTTTGAACATGTCTGTTCTTTTATCACGAAACAGACAATATATTAAAGTTAACTGCTTTGTACTGATAGAGCATTGATTCCTATAACAAAGTATTTCATGCTTAATGATTAGCCTTTAGTGTATTGTACATGAATGACAACAAATTTTACCATCCAAATAATTAGAATAAACTGAGATTTTATAGAAAGTTGACCAGGTTTATACGGTACCTCATGGTACAGGAATTAGATACCTCCTTGAATTTGGAGTGCCAAGCATTTTAGGATCTACTGTTATTTTGGATATGCAGAGCAGAATTTGGTCCTCTTTTAATTTATTTATGAAGTTCAAATAAATGACTACATGGACAGGCTATTGCTTGGACTGATCATAATGTGTTGCTTAGATTATATGTTATACACCAAGTATGCACTCTCTATCTTCTTTGGACATTTAGAAGAAATAACCATATTCATAGATTTCTTTGAATTGTCTTCAGTGTTTTTGCTGAAATTCTGATAAAAAGTTGCGGACAAATATGCATCTATTCTAAATATATGCATATCTGTACGCATTTTTTTATCAAACGATGAGAAAAACATATTATTTTACAAATATATTCATATTTCTATGCATATATGTAGAAAACTTGCATATAAATATTCAGAAATTATTTTTATTTTGCTGAATTGTACGCATGTATTTATATGAAACTGAAGCTGTTTTTTTCCTTTTCTTTCTGATTTTATTTGTACGATACATATAAGGTTTTTATTTGAAAAAAAAAATCAATTTTTCATATGATAAGGAGCAAAAAAAACATAAATTCATGAAACTATTGTTAGAACTTGTGGGTTTTTGCTGAATTTCTGATAGAAAGTTGCGGACAAATATGCATCTATTTTAAATATATGCATATCTGTATGCAATTTTTTTATCAAACAATGAGAAAAACTTATTATTTTACAAATATATTCATATTTCTATGCATATATGTAGAAAACTTGCATATAAATATTCAGAAATTAATTTTATTTTGCTGAATTGTACGCATGTATTTATATTAATATGAAGTTGTTTTTGTAATTTAGCTTACTGCACATTAAGCTTATTAATGTTTGCACTCTTTTTTTGATAACAGGCTTCCGGCGGATATTGGTGTAATAGTTTTGTTGAAGCTTGGTCGCCCATCTTTTTCCAAATGATTGAACACATTTGTTGTTTCTACAGAGACTACTAGATGTGGTTTGCGCAATAAGCTGGGTCTTAACAAAATATCTTGTTCTTCAAAAGACCATCATCTCTGCTTTGTAAATGTTCTGAAATTTTTGATGTAGTACATGTAAATGTGGTCTGTACTTATTTTTTTATGTAGTATATGTAAATGTTATGAAATTTTTCATGTAAGTATGCACATATTTCTGTTATTTGCATACATATATATATATATATATATATATATGCATTTTGTTATAATTATCTGTATTTACTTTTTTGTCATATCTTTTGTTTCAGCAATTATGCAGTACAGTTCTGTATATATATGCAATTATTTCACTTAGTTGCGCAAAACTAATAATTTATTTTCTGCATAATATTACTATATTTATGCAATTATTATACTTAGTTGCATAAATGTATGCAATTTTACGTAATAAATGTATATATTTGTCCATTTTTTCGTAAAAATAAAAAAAAAGTAATAAAAAAAATCATTTTACGTAATATATGTATATAATTGTCTAGTTTTTCGTAAAAATAAAAAAAATCAATAAAAAAATCATTTTACGTAATTTATGTATATATTTGTCTAGTTTTTCGTAAAAAAAAAAAAAACCGTTGCAGTGATCGAATGTTTTCCATAATTGTTGGATTAGGTTTATGAGCGAGATAATAGGAGCGATAGACTAAGTAAATGAGGACAAACAGTTGTTGGATAGTTTTTTAGGTGTGTAAGGGTAGATCTGGAATTTTTTAGCGGAAATTCAAAAATAGGGATGTTTTCTATATTACTTTTATCGCCGGGTTTTTTTTATATTTTGAAACTTAATAGGGACCTGTAAAAAACGCACCCTTTAGTCAATTTGGATCGACCAGAAAATGGCCATTTTTCAAACGGTCTTCAAATTTGATGAAATTAGTTTTGTTAGGACCGTATACTCAATACGAAGCTAGAAATAATTTTTCAGGAATTTTTAGAGTCGGTATGTGACTTCGCTAATTTAAAATGTACGTTTAAATTCAATATACATTGATTTATATTTTAATTTAAATCAAAACTGATCGAAACAGTTGAGTTGGCTCATGGGACATATCCCATTGTGTCCGAAATAGGGGTAATCAGCTAGGGACGACAGACTTTGGGTTTGATTTGAGGTTTGGAATGATAAACAAGTAAAAATGAATTAAATAATATAAAAATACACTATATATATTAAACCGTCAAAGCCCTAACTAATTTCAACCGTGGTCAACCTGAGGAAAATCGCGCCTCCTCCTTCTTCACAACGAACGGAAGTCGATTCAAACCTTCCTTCCTTTTTTCTACAAATCCACAAATTAATTCGAGAAACCTATAATTACAAAATGGAAGAACTATGTGAGGTCTTCACTCTGGACGGCTATGATGAAGTAAGGCGATCGGGGGTGTTTGATTTTGGAGCTCAAAGAGCTCGACTTTCGAGCTGAATCGGGGGCGAAGGGCTAAATCGAACGGGCACCGCTTGTGGGGGGTAGTGGCGCACCTAGAGCCGCGTCGTGGGGGAGGATCTGATCGAGCTCCAGTCCGTTCTAGTGGTAGCGCGGTGCAAATTTCCAGAAAGACGGGGTCCTAGGGTTTTAAACAGTGAGCTAATACTTTTTTTTTAATTTTCTACGTAATTAGTTTAACTAATTTTGTAACTGAATAAAAATCTGATTTTTTTAATATGTAATAGTTTTGAAAAAAATAAATATGATTTTTACATAAAAATGTGATTTTTATTTAATAAATAGCATGATTTTTATATATAAATAGTAGTGTTAGCAATATGATTTTTAATTTATATAATAGTTTGTAAAAAAATGTGATTTCTTATATACATAACTTTGTTTTTAAAATGTGTTTTAAAAATATTAATAGCATAGTTTAGAATTAAATAAAATATAAATAATATGATTTCTTAAAATATATACAACAATGTAAAAATATGATTTTTATTTATTTGAATAGCGAAATGAAAATATTATTTATTTATTTTTAGTAGACAAAAATATTATTTTTAGTTAGATAAAAATATAATTTTTATCGTAGGTATGAAATATTATTTTGAGTAGGATAAAAATAGAATTTTTACATATGTAGTAGAAATAAAAATTTTGATTTTTATTATATATGAAGAGAAATAAAAAATTCGATTTTTATTATATATGAAGGGAAATAAAAATTCGATTTTTATTGTATATGAAGCGAAATAAAAATTCGATTTTTATATATGAACTAGCGATATAAAAATATAATTTTTATATATACAGTAGCGTTATAAAAATGTGATTTTTATATATGTAGCGTTGAAATAAAAATGTGATTTTTAATATAAAATCGTGTGAAACGGATTGCGATAGAACCGACGGGAATCAAATCCAAACCGTTCATAAATAATGAAATGGAGGAGTGGATCCCAAAGGTGAGAACTCCTCAATATAATTTTCCTTGTTTAGTTATTAATTTTATAACTGCAAATATGAACTGCTCCCCGTCGTCCACAGACCATGGACGACTTGTTTGTTTGATTGTGTTGTGAAAATTGTTTGTGACGTGAAATGGACTAAATTAAATATTCATGTGTTGAAATACATATTTTATCATTAAAAATATAATTTTTAACGTGTATATGAATAAAATAAATATTCATTTACAAATCAGACGATTTGTTTATGTACACCCATTTGACTGATATTGATTGCGACGATATATTTTACACATCGCCCGACTGCACAAATAATATTCAGTATTTGTTGATTGAAACCCCACACGGGTATTAGGATGATATTTAACGTACACTAATCCCAATTTTTTAGTTGCATGTCAATCGATTGGTTGACAGACTGTTGTAAGTGTTAAATATTTATATTTAATGCTTATGCAGTGTAGAATGCACTCTGGATGATGGTTGATTGTTTATCATTGTTGTTATATACATGTGTTGTATGAAACCATATAAATAATATTATATGGTAATTGATTGTGTCTGATTCCAGTTCAGAAAGAACGAATATTTTAAAATAACAAATACTTAAAAATAAGGAATATTTTAAAATAATATTCAGTAAAAGATCAAAATATGATTTTGATGTCCGATTTGGGATGGACACGAATATATTTAAATATATAAAGTCGTGTTGATTAGATTAACGCCATTTTGATGTGAACGGTATTTATATCGATTTTATTCAATTTTATAATGAATATCGAAAAGGAAAGGATTTCAAAATCTAATGTTTTGAAAATATTATCATTTATATATTAATGATATGGAATATTCAATTTTGATTTAAAATTGAAAATGAAGTTAGAATCATTTTAAAATGATTTATAAAATACGTTTTAAATGGGAATCGACAAAATATATATATATAATATATATAATATATATATATATTAAATGGCCTGAATAGAACGCGCCGCGCCACGACTGTTCGCGAATTTCGAACATTGACTTCGAATTGACATTACAGGAGATCCGACCGTCGGATTCTCCTAAAACCGGAACCGTTGGGTTCGTATCGAAAAGAGCATTCCAACGAATATGAAAGATTTGAAATCTAACGGTTGGATTTGTAATTATGTTCAAATCAAATTTGGAAACGGTCGTTGTAAGTGCAGTTCGATAACCGTTTATGGAAATCGACTGTACGGGCCTTGATAAATTATTAAAAATATTAATAATTTGTGTAAAATCATAATAAATGATTTGGAAAGAATTGGGATGAAAAATTCCATATTTGAAAAGATAAAAATATATTTTTATCGAAATGAAATAGTTATGAACTAGAATTATAATCCAATATTTTTAAATAAATAAATTGGATTTGAAATGGTTTTAAAAATAACCGGAATTTTCAATATATGAATTGGAATGGATTTGAACCGAAATTATCTTCAGAATATTTTGATATTGGATTCCGTGGTTATACGGACATTGTGGAGGAATTTGGAAGATATATATATATATCGTTATTCCGATACGATATTTGTTGATTTCAGAATTTGATATTGAATATAAGCCGATATATTTTCTATTCAGAGCCTTGTATTTAATATCAAATGGGATTTTGGGTTTGTCGTGAACGGTGTCTTCACTAGCACTGTTTTTAAACCCAGTTGAGAAAAGATTAAATCTTTTTATTAAGATTTAATGAAGTTTACCAATTAATTAATATTTAATTGAAATTTAATTGAATTTTGGGTTTATCGTGAATGTTATCTTTATAAATGTTGTTCTTAAACCCAATGGAGTTAAGAAAATTAGAAACTAACTGGAGATTAGCTAAGTTGAATGGTATCCTGGGTATTGATCTGATGTTGATTTCGGCCTTCGGGATTAATACTTAGGGAATTGTTCTCTTACTAATTTACGGTTAGAGACTGATGGAATGGTGTCTTCAGTAACACTGTTCTTAAACCCCGTGTGAAAAGAATAAATCTTTTAATTAAGATTATTAGAATTTCCAGTTATATTTAGTAATTGGAATTAAGGGAATTGTTCTCTTACTAATTTACAGTTAGAGACTGATGGAATGGTTTCTTCAGTAACACTGTTCTTAATACCCGTGTGAAAAGAATAAATCTTTTTAATTAAGATTATTAGAATTTCCAGTTATATTTAGTAATTGGAATAAAATGGAATGTGATTTTGGGTTTATCGTGAACCGTGTTTTAAATGGCATTGGTTCTTTAACCCAGTTAAAGATAGGATATGATTTCCCAAGTTATATAATCATTGATATTGATTTTTGGGAAGATTAAAACTAAGTGGAGTTTTAATGAATCTTTAATTAGACTAAAATGATCGAGAATGGAGTATCACCAGTTTTGCTCCAAGCGATAGTTAAATCTTTAACTACATTTGAATGTGAAATGGTAATTAATATTTACCAATAATATCGTAGTGTTAGACATGGAGTATTACCAGTTTTGCTCTATGGGATAAATAGGTTGGGATTGGGAATTAAAGTAAATGATTACTTCGGTGTGATTCGCTAATCCCGACTAGTTTGGAAAACCTTAATACGATTTGAAATGATATCCAAAGGAAGACTAAAGAATAAATTTAAAAGAATTTATCTTTGATAAAATTAATGGGAACATTTCCCTAAAAATGTGAATATTTGAATAAAAGAATATTCTGGATTGGAATGAGGGGTATGTTGTGTTTGAGTAGCACTTGTTTATTATATACGCGAGTTATTCAGAAAGGCCAGGTTTATACCCATTCTGAATAACTGATTCGACGATAAGTCGACGATGAAGACGGTGGTTAAAAACCGAAGGTCTTCACATCATTTGGATGATTACTGATGTCTTGATTGGGCTGTACACCCAAGACGATCTAATAAGTGGTGATCGTCTAGACGTACTTGGAGATCGTATGGGAGGGCCTCTCTCCTGTATTGGACATATGGGACGAGGAATAAGGTGCCTCCGGTTTCGTTCAGACCCAGAATGAACTTATAAATGGACTGTGTGTCTAACGTTGGATTTTTTTATGTGCTAACTGATCTCTTTTAAATATACATCTGTTTGGTGATGGAGAATTTATTCTCTTGCTTAACACCCTTCTCTGAGACGTATGAGCTTAGAGGTTGTATATCGATAGACATCAATAGCATGGCATGGATTGCCTGTGTGGCATGCTGAGATGCAGTGATCAAGGCTTTTTTTTTGAAAAGCGGAGTCTTGTGGTTGATGATCAAAGCACGGCTTTAATATAGCATAGCTTTGTGTATAGCGTTAATTCGCGAGCCTCACACCCCGGTGTTAACCAGAAACAGGAGAGGACCTCAGGGAGGACATGCGTTTCCTTCTAGCTGGGAGTGGTGTCAGCATTTGCAAGCCCTGACATTTTACTTATGTGGGTGATGGAAAGCGAAGCGCCTCGGTTATATCGGGTATTACGGTGTCGATGGATGGTTTGGTCGATATATGACCAGTTTACACCCCATAGAGCAGGGAAACGCATGGTTAAGGCATTTTAATCCACTCCGTGTGGACCGGCCCTGATGATCCAAGGGTCACTCGAGCTCTGATCCTAAGGCTCGGGCTAGAGAGTCTCAAAGCAGTAAGGGCGATCCCTTGACTTGGTTCACAGATGGAAACCCAACTTCCAATACATGACATTTCAGTTTTGATTGTAGAGCCTAGTATGGCGACATAGTGGGATGGGACACTCATGCCGTCTATGATTGATACACTTATATTTGAAGTTGTTTTTGACACTATACACTTATAGTAATAAAAAAATAGGAAATTTCACGTACCAAGCATTTTTGGCTATTATAAGGTAAAAACTCTATCCTCCGTCTTGCGTTGCATTGTGTGATGGGACCTGAGTCTTATAATAGCTTCATTATTCTTTATTTAGCATTGTGTTGTTTATTTATGCACTGTTATTCTTGGGAGGAAATCCGTTCCGTGTTATACGGAGTGGTCCCTTGATTTACCAAACTTTAAAATCAAATTAATAACTTTTTTAGTTCTCACACTAGTTACATGACTGACCTGGAGTTTATTGTTTAAACCTAAACTCTAGGTGCCCCTATTTTCCACATGGGCAGCTGGTAGTTTTGGTTTTGCAGGTTTATATTCACAGGATCCTGGTTTACAACTGGAATGATATTCTCTGTATCCGTGTATTTCTTTCAGTTGTGTTATGTATTATTTTTCCGCTGTAGTGTAATCTAAATCTCCGGTATTTTTCTGATGTGTAATATTTACTCATACTCTGTATATTCTTATACTCTGATGTAAATTGTTGTAATAAGAAATGAAATTTTCTTCTGTTTGTGTTCCAATTTGTCATGTTCTCAATTCAATCCGGGCTTTCCTTTACAGGGAAGTTCGGGTCGTCTCAGTTGGTATCAGAGCTTTGGTTTACAGAGCTCGAGAACAAGGCACATTAGAACCGAACGAAAGAATTCATTAGAGATTGGATTAGTGATATCCAATAAGAATGACTCGTTAGAGATTGGATCAGTAGTATCCTATTGTAACGACCTGTATTTTTTACGATTTAATAATTAATTTTATTTAATTATTTAAATAATGGTTTGGTAATTTAATGGTTTAAATTAAATAAATGAGAGGAACGGAGGCGCATACACTTGAATTAAAAGAAATCATTCAATTTTCTTTTTACCACAAACACGTGTAGTTATGTTAGTTGAGTGCATGCCTCTGTATTCAACTCTGAAGCACAAAACTACAAGCATGAAATTGTTAGTCCTTCCGACTATGTAATTCTAGTTTGTGGTAGTTAAGGCTAGGAATCCACTGTTCACTTATGAACTATTAAAACACACTTACAGGTTGAACTATCTTACAAACCACCAACCCTTATGTTTCACGGCTCTTTGCTGAAATTCGCATGACAAGTTCGTTATTTCTTCCTAATGTTTAGCATTTACAAAATGATGGCACATGCCACAATAGCTTATGAAGTAGAGTTATCACAGTAAGCACTCACATCTAGCTGATAGGGTGATTTACATTGGAAAATCTAGTTCAAATAAAATAACCAACAAGCCTAGTTAGTTCTGTACATACAAATAAACTTAAAATAATGTATACTTAACCCCTAAGTTTTTATATAACCTTTCGCTATCACACACATGCAATTTTCCTCTTTGACAGCCTATGTACATCACACGCAGATCAAAGTTTAGAGGTGCAGACCTATGCTCTGCTTATACTTCATCCCAAAGTAAGCTATTGTATCTCTAACGTGCATACTATGATTCATTTGAAAAGGCTGTATGCCTAAGGTGAAAGCGACACCCTATATTGACTTAGTACACCCTATTCCTAAGCAAGTAAGGAGACTTAACTATAAATACACGCAATGGAAGCTGCTGGTTTTCGTTTTTCTGCCAACGAAATCATGGAGAAACTTCATGCCAGATAAAAAAAAAGGGCTCTCTGAAATCATTACAAACCTAAAAGCTCCATTTAAAAATAAAATACAAATATATATATATAATGAAGCCTGCATGCCCGCATGCGTAACTCTCTCCTCCTCCTCTTCCATTAATATGTGAAACTAAGATTTGGGTAGTGGAGTTCAAAGAATGGTGGTCTGTGGTGATCCGAGTCCTGGAAGTTGTGTTCGAGGGTTACAGTAAGGAGCATAGGCGGTAGGGAGCTAGCGTTAAAGTTAATGGTGAGGAGTTTAGTTCGATGAAGGAGGCGGTTTCCAAAGTTAAGTGGCATAGTGATTGTTCACGTGGGATTCAAAGGACTGGAAGGTGGTGATTGTTTGATTGGAGGGTGGCGCGGTACTCGAAATGGCGAAGGGGCTCAGTGACCGAACATTGGGGGCCTTCAGGCGCGGCTCTGCTGGCCGTAAAACAAAGGAGTGGAAAAAGTGGAGGAACGGAATCTGAAGCGCAAGCAAGAATGATGCAATGAAGTGGGAAGGCGTGAACTGAATATACTGTAAGCGGATATATAGTTGGTGAAGTTTGGAGTAAGATGTCTTGGTGGGTTTTGTTTCATATACACTAATGCCGTGCTGTATTTATATGGGCATGGGGAGGGTAGTGGGAGTTTACTGTCGGCTTATTGTCTGCAGAAATGGTGGAAATTTGAGTTGATCTTTTGAAATGGGATATCACGTAGTGAAGGAGAGATCAAACAGTCACGTTTCAAAACAGGGGCTCGGTGGTGTTCAGTATTCACGGTATTGGACTGGGAACCCCATTCGAAGGGTGACGGCGAACTACTCTGTTGGGTGGTAAGGCAGTTGAACGGTAGCATTTTTTTGGAGTTTGGAGTATATAAATGGTGCAGTTTCCAACGTAGCTGCGTGTGTGAAGAACCGTGGAGGGTAGGAGATGGAAAGAGAGAGAGGACAGAGGAGATGGCAAGGGGATTTATGAGAAACTGAAGAGCATAGGAGAAGGAATCATGAGGCTATGGCTTTTGTAAATAAAAGATAGAGTGGTCTCGTGAGTTTTACATGAAGAAGAAAGCACTGTGTATTTTGGGATGTGGGTTCACGTTCGTTGATGAGAATTAAGTTTAGTGATGGGCGGACGGGCTTAAATCTAGGTAAGGCCCAATATTAACAAGGGAAATTAAGTTTAATTAAATATTAACTAGTGTGTTAGCTTATAATTATCGTATCTTACTCATACGATATCGGAATCTGACGAAACAGGATTCGTTGGGATCGTATGGACGGGGGCTACATGATGGAACTGAGCGGGAGAGAATTGGAGCTCGTTACAATTTATAGCAAAATAAATTGTCGGTCTGAATCAACCGATGGTTATCGTTATTTAACGATGATTGTCCAATGTGAGTAAAACTCACTAACTCTATTAGTTTATATTTTTATAAATATAACCTACTAATGATAAATGCTGATTGACTGCTATGTGATGATTGTTTGGTTGAATTGCTTATGTATTGGTTGAAATTATAGATAATGATATATATAAATCGTTAATCAAACATTGATTCTGTTTATCAGATAGTCCATATTGAAATGAAATTGATGTAAATTATATTGTGTAACATTTGTGGATGCAAGGAAACAGGTTGGAGGAATCCAACTGGATTCCTCAATATTTATAATATTGTTCTTTTCATATATTGTAATATATGATGTGATATAGAATTTGTTGTTGATTATGTATGTTTGAATGATATCGATCATTGTTATTTGGTATTTTAAATACCATATATAATACTGGAATTAAAAAGGGAATTTTCAATGTGTATATTGAAAATAAAAATATATTTATATAAAATCAAATGATTTTGTAAAAAGGAATTTAAAAATAGAATTACAAAAGGAATATTTATTTAGAAAATAAATAGAATTATAAATGGAATATTTATTTAGAAAATAAATAGGATAATTATAAAAAGAATTATGAGTTATGGATTTAAAGTAGATAGTAAATAGAAATTTATTTTAACAGATAAATTGAGAAGATTAGTTTATGAATAATTTCTTTATAAATTAAACAAAATATTTATCATTGGATAAATGGAATATATAAGTCTGGACTTATATAGAGAAGTAGAAATCGGTTTTTGATGCTGATATTCTAAATAGAATGTGAACTCAGCATTTATAAAGGGAATTATAAATGAGATTTAAGTGCTAGAAATAAAAAGGAGATTTCATATAATTAATTCTATAAATAGAAGTATAAATAGAATTTGGAAATGAGATATTATTTTAAAATGCAAAATCAAACTGATCGATTATATAAAAGAAATATTATTCACATTCGATGTAAGTAATGGATAAAAATAAATATTTTATAAATTAAAACATTTATAAAGTAAACTAGTTTTGAAATAGGAATCTAAATTAGACTTAATCGAATATAAATTATTCAAAGAGTGTAAATCGAATATAAATTATTCGAAGAGTGTAAATCGAACATTAATTATTCGAAGAGTGTAAATCGAATATTAGTTATTCGAAGAAAGTTATTCGAATAGAGTTAATCAAATAGAGTTATTCGAATAAGAGTTAATCGAATAGAGTTATTCAAATTAGAGTTAATTAGAGTTATTCGAATTAAAGTTAATCGAATAAGAGTTAATCGATTAGAGTTAATTGATTATAGTTAATCGAATAAGCGTTAATCGAATATTAGTTATTCGAATAGAGTTAATTGAAGAGAGTTAATCGAATATAGTTTATTCGTAAAGAGTTAATCGAATATAGTTTATTCGAAGGAGTTAATCGAATATAGTTTATTCGAAAGGAGTTAATCAAATATAGTTTATTCGAAAGGAGTTAATCGAATATAGTTTATTCGAAAGGAGTTAATCGAATATAGTTTATTCGAAAGGAGTTAATCGTATATAGTTTATTCGAAAGGAGTTAAATCGAATATAGTTTATTCGAAAGGAGTTAATCATATATAGTTATTCGAAAGGAGTTATCGAATAGAGATTTTTCGAAAGAGAATTATACGTTGAAATTCGATTATATCGAATTCGAGAAAGTACTATTCACTTTCCGTTTTAATCAAGATTTATTTATTTGTTAATAAATTAGTTGTTTGTTTATTTATCCAAATTAAAAAATAAAAGTTATATTTAAGTTATTATATTTTAGAAGCATGGGATTATAACACTATTGGTAAAATCAAATAATTTCTGTAAAAGAAGTGGATTCATAAATAGAATCCGAGAGTTACGTAAGGAAGTTTGTTAAAGTTTTAAAAAGGTAATTTGTCTATTTCGAGGTTAGAAATGTTGTTCAGTTAAGGTCTGAGAGGTAGTTATACCCCAATTTGATTGACTCATTTTTAACTAAGGAATGGTTAAGGTTTGATAGTAAAGTTTGGTTAAGTGAATATAGTTAATGAGGGTAATGGTTTGAGTTGGCATAGCGATGTTTTATTTAAACATCTGTTTAAATCCCATGAAGGAGTTTTGGAAATGTTTTCTAAATAAGAATCAGAAATGTTTTCTAATATAGAAAATAAGAGATGAGAATAAAAATGGAAACGTTTTCCAATATTAATAAGGCATATTTTCTAAATTTAGAAAATAAGAGTTTCTGTATATACATGGAAATAGGAAATGGGTAAATGAATAAATTAATGATAGATTAATTTAAGAGATAAATGATGATTGATTGATAGAATTTCCATCTGGAAATAATATCGTTGTTTGTACACATGTTTTTCTTTGATAGTTAAATCACCGACTATCGAAGTTTTTGACCATTTTTCCGTCGTCAATACGGAGAGACCGGGATCAGATTCATTATATGAAATCCATTTTGTATGGATGTTTGCGTTGCGATCAAATATGATGAAGATAATTGAAGACGGAGTTATGCAAGGGCTGTCCTGTTTACAGAATAGTACCTTTGGTTTGTCCAGTCCCGGGACAAACAGTATGGAAGAATGTCTGACAGAGTATATTTAATAGATCGCGTAAGTTGATCTCTTCAAACATATTTACGTTTGGTGGCGGAGGAATTCATTACTCTTAGCTGTATACCCATGGTATTTTTGGAGAAATCAATTTGTGATTTGGCGGGTATGACGATGTGACATTCAAAGTAAATAAAGGTGTGATCTGTACGTTATGACCTCTAGCCTCACAACTAGGAAATGGTATAAAATCGGGAAGGTCACATGGCTAAGTGGTTGACTGCCAATTTGGGTGTATTGTCACCTGATCTAGAGTTTCATTTACTTCTTTAACCTATTTTGATGCTGTCCCTTTCGGGAAACGTTGCTGATCCCAACCGTTGGTGATATTACATTCGGTACACTCAAGCGAAATGAGTGACTGGTCATGTTTAGCCTGGGTTACAAGATGTTCTAGTTGAACCCGGTGTATTTCCCTCTAGAGATACACTGTCGGAAGGTGGTCCCATACCTTGCCAGTTGGAATTCATTAACCAATAAGCGCCCGCGGTTTTTGGTTATATATTATGTATGCAGAACGTGAGATGAAAACGTTTCTGCTAGATGATTATTATATTGTGGTTGATAGACACTATTATAATATCATAAGAATTTTGATATAAAGATTATTTTGGATTCTCATAAGGGAAAAACCCGTTCCGTTATATGGTGTGGTCTTATGAGATATCATTTAGTTGCTCAAACTGTTTTAAATTGTTTTACTCACACCAATCCCATGACTGACCCAGAGTTTGTTTTGTTTTCCCTAAACTCTTGGGTGCCTAATTTTGTACGGGCAATCAAGTAGTCAGGATTTTACAGATATACTGAGAGCTTGGAGCAGGAGTCTTCAGGATTATATAACTATTGTTATTTCCGCTGTGTTGTAAGTGTTGTACTCTGATAATGTTACTGTATACATATACTAGTTTTATTTTAAAGTTATGTATCTAATATATATATTGTTCGTTCCGCTGTGAGATTCGTATTACTCTGATGTTGTTGTATGTTCTTCTTCTTATATTCTAATTTTCTATCTTATCTATTCTCACCCTCTATTTTCTTTCATGGACTATCCGGTGTTTTCGGTTCTTGGATGTTCGACATGGTGCTGTATGCCGATATCCAAGGTCACGAACACCCGGGTTGTTACACCTAGAATTAGTCCGGAGAGTATTATTTATTGAAAACAAATTTTGTTTTGGAAATTTAAACCATATTATTCGTATTTGAATATTTTATTTTAAATTGATTTGGACAATCAAGTATATAAAGATTTTGCATATACGTCTGATCCATGTGTATACGAAGTCACAAATATACTGGATAGATATAGAATCACACCCTAGTCGCTCGGGGATGATTCTGATGATGTGGCCACATCATCAGCATCTGTGCTCGAGTTTCGAAAGTGGGATATCTATATATTTCCAATTGACTGGTGTGAGAACCAAAACTAGATAGGGTTATTTGTTGTGATTTGGCACCAAAAAGATGATTTTTGTATATATATTAAAGATATATGATTGAAAAACTAATCAACTAATTGATTGCTGATTGTGTTGTTTGATAATTAGCTGAACTTATTAACATATTGGAACAATAAAACCCACAAGAGAAGTTAAGCCAATTTGAATAAAAATATTAAACTGAATTGAAAATTGATTGCAAATGCATATATGTACATATATATGTGTGAACAGGTCATAGCAAGGAGGCTAGAGAAGAGGAATAAAATTGTATGCCCGGCAAATAGGTACATGTTTACTAATTTATTGGGTTTGGATGATTTTATGAGCCGCTTGGCCTTTTCTTTTTCTTTTTGAGACGAGAGGGCCTGTGCGGCGGTTTGGGGATTTCCCCGATGCTCCCCGCAAAAAGGAGGTTATGGCGAAATTTTTCGAAAATTTAGGGTGTTAGCCAAATTTTTGAAAAATTAGAAAATTCATAGAAATTGAAAAATTGAAGAATGAACGCCAGAATGAAAGTTGAGCTGATTAGTTAAACAACTTTTAGCAACGTTCTTTTTCGAGGACGAAAAGATTTTTAGTGGGGGAGATTGTAACAACCCGGAAAATCAGAACCAATTTAAAAAAATTTGTTTTGGTTATTTAAAGGATTTTGAATATTTAAAATGAATTATTTTAAATAATAACGACTAAAAATTTAATTTTGATGAAGTCAGAACGAATAATTTTATTTTAAATATAAAACGAGAACGAAATGGCGTGGTAGTTCGAAAATTCGATTTCTAAATTCAATTGAATATACAGAATTCAATATAAGTCAGAATTGGACGAAACAAGAAATATTTGAATCTGTTTAACGATATCTTTCTAATAGATGTAAGAAATTGGGATTTCACTTCAAGAATTGCAAGATATGTCCAGTTTAAAATTCAGAAAAGTCGTTGTGTAATTTATATATATTTTAATATATATAAAGGCCTTAAAATAACCATTTTGCAAACGACCTCCGTTTTCGACAAAACTACTTTTGTTGGATCCAGGATGTCAAATTATTGTTAGATTCCAATTTTCATAATTTGGCAAAAAAACGTGTTTTGACCGTTTCAGTCAATTTGGATCGACCAGAAAATGGCCATTTTTCAAATGGTCTTCAAATTTGACGAAATTAGTTTTGTGTAACAACCCGAAAATCTGGGCCAGTTTAAATTTTTTATTTTGGCGATTTTAGCGAATTTTGATTATTTAAAATGAATTATTTTAAATAATATCGACGAGAAAATTTCTTTAGAATAAAATTCAATCGTATATAGTTATATAGATCGACGTTAGAATATAAATAATTATATATAATTATAAATAGGATTGAAAATGGCGCGGTAGTTCGATAATTCGATTTCAAACTTCAATTGAACATACCGGGTGCAAAACAATCCGGATTTTAGTGAAACCAAAAACATTAGGATCTAATTGATAATATCTTTCCAACGAATCCGAAAAATCAGAATTTCATAGCAGGAATCAAAAGATATGTCTAGTTGAAAATTCTGAATAGTCGCTATGGAATTCAGGCCTTTAAAAATGGGAATTTTGCAAAATGACCTCGGATTTCGACGAAACCAGTTTTGTTGGATCCGGGATGTAAAGTTATTGCTAGATTCCAAATTTCATAATTTTTCGAATCAAAATGTGAGCGTGGCAAAGGAAAACGCGTTTGACCAGTTTCAGTTGATTTTAATCGACTGGAAAATGGCCATTTTTCAAACAGTCTCAGAATTCGATGAAACTAGTTTTGTTAGGACCGTATCGTCAAATACGAAGCTGGAAAATATTTTTCTGCAATTTTTAGAGTTCGTATGTGGCCCCGGTAAATAGAAATGTACTTTTAAAATTCAATATAATGATTTAAATGTAAAAATGATGAAAACTAATCGTAACGATCGAATCAGCCTACGATACATATCCCATTGTGTTCGGAATGGGGGTAAAACGCTATGGACGACAGGCGGTGGGTCTCGTATCGAGGTCGTATGTAAAAGTCAACTTTTTAGAAATTAAAATAATTAAATAAATAAAAAACCCTCTCCCTCCTTAAATCACGTTGCCCACCCCCCCTCACGAGATTCATTTCAGAACGAAGAGAAAAAAAGAAAAAAAAAAAACCCCGACATCTCGTTCGACGCGCCGCCACTTCTGGCGATCGACACCCTTCGCGCCACCGCCCCCTCCTTCCTTCGCCTGCTGCTCCTTTCCCTCCCCTTCACCAGCACCGTGAGCCCCACAAACCCCCTGTTATCCCCGATGCCTTCCCCCAAAACGAGATCGACAACACCCCAGGGCCCGCCTCCAGTCAGGCAGCCGCTACCAGGAAGGACCCCTCCAGCTCCAGCACCTCGACGACAGCTCCACCCCCTTCCTCAGCCACCTCGCCTTGTCAGCAATGCCCGTAGCCCCTTCTCAGTGAAAACGCGACAGATAGTGAGTTTTATTATTTATTTTAGTTTAAATTTAATTTGATTTACTTTAAAGATCAAATATAAAAATATATTACAGCAGTTTTTATTTTTTTTCCACATGATTCTACTGCAGTTTTTTCTATATAATTAACATGGTTTAAAAATCTAATTCTCTAATTATTTATCACTTTGTCTAGGTCGGTTTTTATTTAAATATAAAACACAATTTCATTTTCAGTTTCTATTAAGAATAAATGCATTGTTAAAATCAGTTTTTATACATATTTTAGAATAGAAAAAAATGGGGTTTTTATATGAAAAGCATTGTTTTTAAAGTATGACTTACATATATAAACCTGAATTTTTACATAAGAGATGGTTTAATTTTTACGTAAGAAAAATTTTGATTTTTTTTCTTGAAGAAAGGTTTGATTTTTGAAAACTAGAAAGGCGAGAGTTTTATCACTATAAAGGCGAGAGTTTTATCACTATAAAGGCGAGATTTTTATTTAAATAGCGTGATAAAAATATAATCTTTTTAGTCAAAGTAGCGTGATAAAAATATAATCTTTTTGATTTAAATAGCGTAGTAAAAATATAATCTTTGCTATACAAGTAGCGGTATAAAAAGGTGATTTTTAACGTATACTGTGTAAACCAGAGTGCGATGGGACCAAGTGGAAAGCACGGCGAAGATGTTCTACATCAGAAGAGTCGCCGCGTTGGATTTAGCTATCGGTGAGAATTTCTCACTCTTCAATTTCTTTTCTAGTTATATATATATATACTAGGATGCAGACGGTGCTTAGTAGCACCCGACACAATCGTCCACAGACCATGGACTTGTTTGTTTGGTTGCATTAGTTAGATGATTTGGTTTGAAATTAAATTGTTTGGTGAAATGAATGATTTGATTGATGTGTGAATGGCGTGGGCCTTCACTAGAACGGGGATAAGGCTAGGCCTTGTCCCGTTTCTAGTATCGTGCCGTTATGCCGCCGAAATTTTCTAAAATAAGTTAGAAAAATAAGAATATCATTTTATTTAAAGAATGAACTGAATAGAAATTCATATGTTAAAATAAAATGTTTTATCGTTATAAATATAATTTTTTAACGTGAATATGAATATAGTGAATGTGAATAAATAAATATTCATTTACAAACCGGACGGTTTGTTTATGTACACCGATTTGACTGACATTGATTGGGACGATAAATTTTACACATCGCCCAACTGCACAAATTAAATATGTGTTTGATTGTTTGAAACCCCACACGGGTATTGGGATGATATTTGACGTACACTAATCCCGATTGTTTAGTTGTATGTCGATCGATTGATTGACAGGCTGATATAAGCGTTGAATATTTATATTTGATACTTATACAGTGTAGAATGCACTTTGGATGATGGTTGATTATTCAGCGTTGTTATTGAATACATGTGTTGTAGAAAATCCGTATAATTAACATTATATGGTAATTGATTGGGCCTCATTCCAGTTTCGAAAAAGAAATATTTGAAAAGAAATATTTGAAATAGAAATATTCGAAATGGAATATTTGAAAATATCAATATACGAAGCCGTGTTGATTAGATTGACGCCATTTTGACGTGAATGATATTTATATCGATTTTATTCATTTTGAAATGAAATGAATTGAAAACGATTTCGAAATGAATTGAATAGAAAACCGATTTCGAAATGAATTGAATAGAAAACCGATTTCGAAATGAATTGAATAGAAAACCAATTTGAATTGAATCGAATAGAAAACCAATTTGAATTGAATCGAATAGAAAACCAATTTGAATTGAATCGAATAGAAAACCAATTTGAATTGAATCGAATAGAAAACCAATTTGAATTGAATCGAATAGAAAACCAATTTGAATCGAATAGAAAACCAATTTGAATCGAATAGAAAACGACTTTGAAATTGAATTGAATTGAAAACGAATTCAAATTGAATGGAAAACGAATTCAAATTGAATTGAAAGCGAATTGAATTGAATTCAAATTGAATTGAAATTTGAATTGAATAGAAATGAATTTTAAAACGAATTTATAAAGAAGAATTCAATTTTGCTTTGGATTGAAATGGAAGTTGAAATTGTTTTTGAAACGAATTTAAAACTATCTATATAATTCGTTTTAAATAGAAATCGACGAAATATTTATTACATATATTATATATATAATATAATGGCCTGAATAGAACGCGCCGCGCCGCGGCAGTTCGTGAATTTCGACCATTTATTTCAAACGGACATTACGGGAGATCCGACCGTCGGATTCTCCTAAAACCGGAACCGTTGGGTTCGTATCGAAAAGAGCTTTCTAACGGATATTTGAAATTTGAAATCTAACGGTTGGATTTGGAGATACGTCCAAATCAAATTTGAAAAAGGTCGCTGTAAGTGCAGTTCGATGGCCGTTGATGGAAATCGACTGTACGGGCCTTGATAAAATTATTAAAAATAGTAATAATTTGTGTAAAATCATAAGAAATGATTTAGAAAGAATTGGGATGAAGAACTCCATATTTGAAAAGATAAAAATAGATTTTTATCAAAATGAACTAGTTTGAACTAGAATTATAACTCTATTTATTTTTAAATAAATAAATTGAATTTAAAATGGTTTTGAAAATAACCAGAATTTCCAATGATTGCATTGGAATGGATTTGAATCGAAATTGTCTTCGGAATATTTCGATGTTGGATTTCGTGATTATACACATGTTGTTATGGAAATTTGAAAGATATATATATATATATTTATATCGTTATTTCCAATACGATATTTGTTAGTCGTAGAATTTGATATTGAATATAAGCCGGTATATTTTCTATTCAGAGCCTTGTGTTTAATATCAAATGTGATTTGGGTTTGTCGTGAATGGTGTCTTCATTAACGCTGTTCTTGAACCCAGTTGAGAAAAGATTAAATCTTTTTATTTAGATTTAATGAAGTGTACCAATTAAATAATATTTGATTGGAATTGAATTGATATTGATTTTTGGGTTTATCGTGGACAGTGTTTTAAATAACACTCGTTCTTTAACCCGATAATTAATGAATGTGATTTTGGGTTTATCGTGAACCGTGTTTTAAATGACACTGATTCTTTAACCCAGTTGAAGAATAAAACTAAGTGGAGTTTTAATGAATCTTTAATTAGATTGAAAAGAGCGAGAATGGAGTATCACCAGTTTTACTCCAGGCGATAGTTAAATCTTTAATTAGATTTGAACGTGAAATGGTAATTGAATTTACCGATAACACCGTGGTGTTAGATATGAAGTATTACCAGTTTTACTTCATGGGATGAATAGGTTGGGATTGGGAAATTAAAACAAATGATTACTTCGGTAAGGTTCGTTAATCCTGACTAGTTGAATCGAAATTCAAAAGAAGATTTGAGAATAAATTTTAATGATTTATCTTGGATAAAATTAATGGGAACCTTTCCCTATGAATGTGAAATTTAGTAACGAACTGTCGGTTAGCTAAGCAGAATGGTTTTCTGGATATTGATCTGATGTTGGTTTCGGCCTTCGGGGTTAATATTTGGGGAATTATTCTCTTGATTAATTTACAGTTAGTGGCTGATGAATTGGAATGAGGCGTATGCTTTGTTTGTGTAACACTTATTTAAAATATACGCGAGTTATTCGGGAAGACCGGGTTTATCCCATTCTGAATAACTGATACGACGATAAGTTGAAAACGAAGACGATGGTCGAAGGCCGGAGGTCTTCACGTCGTTTGGGTGATTACTGATGATCTTGATTGGGCTGTACACCCAAGAAGATGGAAACAGTTGGTGATCGTCCAGACGTACTTGGAGATCGATGGATATGCGGGGTACTAGGTGCCTCCGGTTTCGTTCAGACCCAGAACGAACTTGTAAATGGACTGTGTGTCTGACATTGGATTTTAGTCTGTGTGGTTGATTTCTATTAAATATATATTTGTTTGGCGGCGGAGAATTTATTCTCTTGCTTAACGCCCTTCTCTGAGACGTACGAGCTCAGGGGTTATATACTGATGGATATCAAACGCATAGAGTGAATTGCCTGTGTGGCATGCCTAAGTGGCAGATGATCAAGGCTTTTGTTGAAAAGCAGGGTCTTGTGGTTGATGATCAAAGCACCGCCTGTGTGGCATAGCTTTGTGTAACGTGAATTTGCGAGCCTCACACCCCGGTTGTGAACCAGAAACGGGAGAGGACCTCAGGGAGGACATGCGTTTCTTTCTAGCTAGGGTGGTGTCAGTGACCTACCAGCCCTGACATTTATATACTTTTCACCTGTGTGGTTGTTGCTGTTGCGAGGCGCCTCGGTTAGATCAGACGATCCGGGTCCGATGGAGCCATTCGTTGGCTCATTTACGCCCCAAAGGGCGGGGAAACGCAGTGTTCAGGCATTTTAATCCACATCGGTGGACCGGCCCTGACGATCCAAGGGCCCACCTGAGTCTGGGTCCTGAGGCTCGGGCTAGAAAGTCTCGAATCGGTTGAGGACTATCTTTTGCCTCGGTTCATAGATGGAAATCCAATTTCCAAATACGTGACATTTGCGGCTTTATTTGTAGAGCCTAGTATGGCGACATGATATATGGTACCCATGCCGCCTATGATTGATACTTATGATTTGAAGTTGTTTTATACACTATGCACTTATAATAGTATCAAATAATCTGTTTTTAAACGTATCAAGCATGCTTTGGCTATTATAAGGGAAAACCCTATCCCCCGACTTGCGTTGCATTGTGTGATAGGACCTGGGTCTTATAATAGCTTCATTTTTCTTTATTTAGCATTGCGCTGTTGTTTTATGCACTGGTGTTCTTGGGAGGAAACCCGTTCCGTGTTATACGGCGTGGTCTCTTGATTTACCTAACTTTAAAAATAAAGATTAACTGTTTTAGTTCTCACACCAGTCCCATGACTGACCTGGAGTTTATTGTTTTGACCTAAACTCTGGGTGCCCCTATTTTGACACGGGCAGCTAGTAGTTTTGGTTTTGCAGATTTATATTCATAGGATCCTGGTTTACAGCTGGAACGATATCCGGAAAGCTTTGTATTCGTATATCTCTTCTAGTTGTGTATTGTATTATTGTCCGCTGATATGTATTTAAATGTAATTTAAATCTCTGATATTTCTGTGTAATATTCATTCATACTCTGTATATTCTTGTAATCTGATGCATTGTTGTAATAACAATGAAATGTTCTTTTGTATGCATTCTGATTTGTCTTGTTCTCAAACGATAGGGCGCTTCGAACGGTCTGGGTCGGTTTAGCGACTGGTTCGGACCGAGCGAAATTCCTTTTCGTCACAGTTGGTATCAGAGCTTTGGTTTACAAAGCTCAGAGAACAAGGCACATTAGAACCATACGAAAGAATTCATCAGATATTGAATTAGTAATATCCAATGAGAATGACTCGTTAGAGATAGGATCAGTAGTATCCTAGAACGAGTGTGAAGAGTATTTTTGGAAAGTGAAAACAAATTTTGTTTTGAAAATTTAAAATCAATTATTCGTATTTGATTATTTAGTTTATATTGATTTGGACAGTCCAGTATATAAAGATTTTGCATATACGCCTTGCAAACGTGTATTTGAAATTTTAATATACTGGATAGATATAGAATCACATTCTAGACACCCGGAGATGGTTCAGATGATTGATCGATCATCATCAGAATTTATGTTCGTGTTTTGAAGATGTGATATTTATATATCTCCATTAGACTGGTGTGAGAACCAAAACTAGATAGGGCTTATTGTTGTGATTTGGCATCAAAAATGTGATTTTTGTATATGTATCAAAGTTATGAATTTGAAAACTCTAATCCACTAATTGATTGATGATTGTGTTGTTTGTTTATTTGTTTGACAATTTTTGAGCCATTTAGCCTAATTGAATCACATATTGAATTGTATTGGAATTTGGTCGCATTTGCTTGCATATACTTGTATTTACATTGAACAGGTCATAGCAAGGAGGCTAGAGCAGAGAATAAAATTTGTTTGCCCGACAAATAGGTACATGTTTACTACATAATTTACTGTTTTGTTTGGGTGATGATGATTTTATGAGCCTATTGGCTAGCCGTTTGGATTTTTCTTTTTCTTTTTGAGATCAGCAGGCCTATATGGCAATTTCGGGATTTTCCCGTGGCTCCCGGTGCAGGGGAGGTTATGGCGAATTTTTTCGAAAATTTAGGGTGTTAGCCAAATTTTTGAAATTTTTGGAAATTCTCAAAAACTGAAAAGTTGGAGAACGGAAGCCAGATCGAACGCAGAGTTGATTAATCAAACCACTTTCGACTTTGTTCCTTTTCGGGGACGAAAAGTTTTAAGTGGGGGAGATTGTAACAACCCGAAAATCTGGGCCAGTTTAAAATTTTTATTTTGGCGATTTTAGCGAATTTTGATTATTTAAAATGAATTATTTTAAATAATATCGACGAGAAAATTTCTTTAGAATAAAATTCAATCGTATATAGTTATATAGATCGACGTTAGAATATAAATAATTATATATAATTATAGATAGGATTGAAAATGGCGCGGTAGTTCGATAATTCGATTTCAAACTTCAATTGAACATACCGGGTGCAAAACAATCCGGATTTTAGTGAAACCAAAAACATTAGGATCTAATTGATAATATCTTTCCAACGAATCCGAAAATTCAGAATTTCATAGCAGGAATCAAAAGATATGTCCAGTTGAAAATTCTGAATAGTCGCTATGGAATTCAGGCCTTTAAAAATGGGAATTTTGCAAACGACCTCGGATTTCGACGAAACTAGTTTTGTTGGATCCGGGATGTAAAGTTATTGCTAGATTCCAAATTTCATAATTTTTCGAATCAAAATGTGAGCGTGGCAAAGGAAAACGCGTTTGACCAGTTTTAGTTGATTTTAATCGACTGGAAAATGGCCATTTTTCAAACGGTCTCAGAATTCGACGAAACTAGTTTAGTTAGGACCGTATCGTCAATACGAAGCTGGAAAATATTTTTCTGCAATTTTTAGAGTTCGTATGTGGCCCCGGTAAATAGAAATGTACGTTTAAAATTCAATATAATGATTTAAATGTAAAAATGACGAAAACTAATCGTAACGATCGAATCAGCCTACGATACATATCCCATTGTGTTCGGAATGGGGGTAAAACGCTATGGACGACAGGCGGTGGGTCTCGTATCGAGGTCGTATGTAAAAGTCAACTTTTTAGAAATTAAAATAATTAAATAAATAAAAAACCCTCTCCCTCCTTAAATCACGTTGCCCACCCCCCCTCACGAGATTCATTTCAGAACGAAGAGAAAAAAAAGAAAAAAAAAACCCCGACATCTCGTTCGACGCGCCGCCACTTCTGGCGATCGACACCCTTCGCGCCACCGCCCCCTCCTTCCTTCGCCTGCTGCTCCTTTCCCTCCCCTTCACCAGCACCGTGAGCCCCACAAACCCCCTGTTATCCCCGATGCCTTCCCCAAAACGAGATCGACAACACCCCAGGACCCGCCTCCAGTCAGGCAGCCACTACCAGGAAGGACCCCTCCAGCTCCAGCACCTCGACGACAGCTCCACCCCCTTCCTCAGCCACCTCGCCTTGTCAGCAATGCCCATAGCCCCTTCTCAGCGAAAACGCGACAGATAGTGAGTTTTATTATTTATTTTAGTTTAAATTTAATTTGATTTACTTTAAAGATCAAATATAAAAATATATTACAGCAGTTTTTATTTTTTTTCCACATGATTCTACTGCAGTTTTTTCTATATAATTAACATGGTTTAAAAATCTAATTCTCTAATTATTTATCACTTTGTCTAGGTCGGTTTTTATTTAAATATAAAACACAATTTCATTTTCAGTTTCTATTAAGAATAAATGCATTGTTAAAATCAGTTTTTATACATATTTTAGAATAGAAAAAAAATGGGGTTTTTATATGAAAAGCATTGTTTTTAAAGTATGACTTATATATATAAACCTGAATTTTTACATAAGAGATGGTTTAATTTTTACGTAAGAAAAAGTTTGATTTTTTTTCTTGAAGAAAGGTTTGATTTTTGAAAACTAGAAAGGCGAGAGTTTTATCACTATAAAGGCGAGAGTTTTATCACTATAAAGGCGAGATTTTTATTTAAATAGCGTGATAAAAATATAATCTTTTTAGTCAAAGTAGCGTGATAAAAATATAATCTATTTGATTTAAATAGCGTAGTAAAAATATAATCTTTGCTATACAAGTAGCGGTATAAAAAGGTGATTTTTAACGTATACTGTGTAAACCAGAGTGCGATGGGACCAAGTGGAAAGCACGGCGAAGATGTTCTACATCAGAAGAGTCGCCGCGTTGGATTTAGCTATCGGTGAGAATTTCTCACTCTTCAATTTCTTTTCTAGTTATATATATACTAGGATGCAGACGGTACTTAGTAGCACCCGACACAATCGTCCACAGACCATGGACTTGTTTGTTTGGTTGCATAGATTAGTTAGATGATTTGGTTTGAAATTAAATTGTTTGGTGAAATGAATGATTTGATTGATGTGTGAATGGCGTGGGCCTTCACTAGACCGGGGATAAGGCTAGGCCTTGTCCCGTTTCTAGTATCATGTCGTTATGCCGCCGAAATTTTCTAAAATAAGTTAGAAAAATAAGAATATCATTTTATTTAAAGAATGAACTGAATAGAAATTCATATGTTAAAATAAAATGTTTTATCGTTATAAATATAATTTTTTAACGTGAATATGAATATAGTGAATGTGAATAAATAAATATTCATTTACAAACCGGACGGTTTGTTTATGTACACCGATTTGACTGACATTGATTGAGACGATAAATTTTACACATCGCCCAACTGCACAAATTAAATATGTGTTTGATTGTTTGAAACCCCACACGGGTATTGGGATGATATTTGACGTACACTAATCCCGATTGTTTAGTTGTATGTCGATCGACTGATTGACAGGCTGATATAAGCGTTGAATATTTATATTTGATGCTTATACAGTGTAGAATGCACTTTGGATGATGGTTGATTATTCATCGTTGTTATTGAATACATGTGTTGTAGAAAATCCGTATAATTAACATTATATGGTAATTGATTGGGCCTCATTCCAGTTTCGAAAAAGAAATATTTGAAAAGAAATATTTGAAATAGAAATATTCGAAATGGAATATTTGAAAATATCAATATATGAAGCCGTGTTGATTAGATTGACGCCATTTTGACGTGAACGATATTTATATCGATTTTATTCATTTTGAAATGAATAGAATTGAAAACGATTTCGAAATGAATTGAATAGAAAACCGATTTCGAAATGAATTGAATAGAAAACCGATTTCGAAATGAATTGAATAGAAAACCAATTTGAATTGAATCGAATAGAAAACCAATTTGAATTGAATCGAATAGAAAACCAATTTGAATTGAATCGAATAGAAAACCAATTTGAATTGAATCGAATAGAAAACCAATTTGAATTGATTCGAATAGAAAACCAATTTGAATCGAATAGAAAACGACTTTGAAATTGAATTGAAAACGAATTCAAATTGAATGGAAAACGAATTCAAATTGAATTGAAAGCGAATTGAATTGAATTCAAATTGAATTGAAATTTGAATTGAATAGAAATGAATTTTAAAACGAATTTATAAAGAAGAATTCAATTTTGCTTTGGATTGAAATGGAAGTTGAAATTGTTTTTGAAACGAATTTAAAACTATCTATATAATTCGTTTTAAATAGAAATCGACGAAATATTTATTATATATATAATATAATGGCCTGAATAGAACGCGCCGCGCCGCGGCAGTTCATGAATTTCGACCATTTATTTCAAACGGACATTACGGGAGATCCGACCGTCGGATTCTCCTAAAACCGGAACCGTTGGGTTCGTATCGAAAAGAGCTTTCTAACGGATATTTGAAATTTGAAATCTAACGGTTGGATTTGGAGATACGTCCAAATCAAATTTGAAAAAGGTCGTTGTAAGTGCAGTTCGATGGCCGTTGATGGAAATCGACTGTACGGGCCTTGATAAAATTATTAAAAATAGTAATAATTTGTGTAAAATCATAAGAAATGATTTAGAAAGAATTGGGATGAAAAACTCCATATTTGAAAAGATAAAAATAGATTTTTATCAAAATGAACTAGTTTGAACTAGAATTATAACTCTATTTATTTTTAAATAAATAAATTGAATTTAAAATGGTTTTGAAAATAACCAGAATTTCCAATGATTGCATTGGAATGGATTTGAATCGAAATTGTCTTCGGAATATTTCGATGTTGGATTTCGTGATTATACACATGTTGTTATGGAAATTTGAAAGATATATATATTTATATCGTTATTTCCAATACGATATTTGTTAGTCGTAGAATTTGATATTGAATATAAGCCGGTATATTTTCTATTCAGAGCCTTGTGTTTAATATCAAATGTGATTTGGGTTTTTCGTGAATGGTGTCTTCATTAACGCTGTTTTTGAACCCAGTTGAGAAAAGATTAAATCTTTTTATTTAGATTTAATGAAGTGTACCAATTAAATAATATTTGATTGGAATTGAATTGATATTGATTTTTGGGTTTATCGTGGACAGTGTTTTAAATAACACTTGTTCTTTAACCCGATAATTAATGAATGTGATTTTGGGTTTATCGTGAACCGTGTTTTAAATGACACTGATTCTTTAACCCAGTTGAAGATTGAAACTAAGTGGAGTTTTAATTAATCTTTAATTAGATTGAAAAGAGCGAGAATGGAGTATCACCAGTTTTACTCCAGGCGATAGTTAAATCTTTAATTAGATTTGAACGTGAAATGGTAATTGAATTTACCGATAACACCGTGGTGTTAGATATGAAGTATTACCAGTTTTACTTCATGGGATGAATAGGTTGGGATTGGGAAATTAAAACAAATGATTACTTCGGTAAGGTTCGTTAATCCCGACTAGTTGAATCGAAATTCAAAAGAAGATTTGAGAATAAATTTTAACGATTTATCTTGGATAAAATTAATGGGAACCTTTCCCTATGAATGTGAAATTTAGCAACGAACTGTCGGTTAGCTAAGCAGAATGGTTTTCTGGATATTGATCTGATGTTGGTTTCGGCCTTCGGGGTTAATATTTGGGGAATTATTCTCTTGATTAATTTACAGTTAGTGACTGATGAATTGGAATGAGGTGTATGCTGTGTTTGTGTAACACTTATTTAAAATATACGCGAGTTATTCGGGAAGACCGGGTTTATCCCATTCTGAATAACTGATACGACGATAAGTTGAAGACGAAGACGATGGTCGAAGACCGGAGGTCTTCACGTCGTTTGGGTGATTACTGATGATCTTGATTGGGCTGTACACCCAAGAAGATGGAAACAGTTGGTGATCGTCCAGACGTACTTGGAGATCAATGGATATGCGGGGTACTAGGTGCCTCCGGTTTCGTTCAGACCCAGAACGAACTTGTAAATGGACTGTGTGTCTGACATTGGATTTTAGTCTGTGTGGTTGATTTCTATTAAATATATATCTGTTTGGCGGCGGAGAATTTATTCTCTTGCTTAACGCCCTTCTATGAGACGTACGAGCTCAGGGGTTATATACTGATGGATATCAAACGCATAGAGTGAATTCCCTGTGTGGCATGCCTAAGTGGCAGATGATCAAGGCTTTTGTTGAAAAGCAGGGTCTTGTGGTTGATGATCAAAGCACCACCTGTGTGGCATAGCTTTGTGTAACGTGAATTCGCGAGCCTCACACCCCGGTTGTGAACCAGAAACGGGAGAGGACCTCAGGGAGGACATGCGTTTCTTTCTAGCTAGGGTGGTGTCAGTGACCTACCAGCCCTGACATTTATATACTTTTCACCTGTGTGGTTGTTGCTGTTGCGAGGCGCCTCGGTTAGATCAGACGATCCGGGTCCGATGGAGCCATTCGTTGGCTCATTTACGCCCCAAAGGGCGGGAAAACGCAGTGTTCAGGCATTTTAATCCACATCGGTGGACCGGCCCTGACGATCCAAGGGCCCACCTGAGTCTGGGTCCTAAGGCTCGGGCTAGAGAGTCTCGAATCGGTTGAGGACTATCTTTTGCCTCGGTTCATAGATGGAAATCCAATTTCCAAATACGTGACATTTGCGGCTTTATTTGTAGAGCCTAGTATGGCGACATGATATATGGTACCCATGCCGCCTATGATTGATACTTATGATTTGAAGTTGTTTTATACACGATGCACTTATAATAGTGTCAAATAATCTGTTTTTAAACGTATCAAGCATGCTTTGGCTATTATAAGGGAAAACCCTATCCCCCGGCTTGCGTTGCATTGTGTGATAGGACCTGGGTCTTATAATAGCTTCATTTTTCTTTATTTAGCATTGCGCTGTTGTTTTATGCACTGGTGTTCTTGGGAGGAAACCCGTTCCGTGTTATACGGCGTGGTCCCTTGATTTACCTAACTTTAAAAATAAAGATTAACTGTTTTAGTTCTCACACCAGTCCCATGACTGACCTGGAGTTTATTGTTTTGACCTAAACTCTGGGTGCCCCTATTTTGACACGGGCAGCTAGTAGTTTTGGTTTTGCAGATTTATATTCACAGGATCCTGGTTTACAGCTGGAACGATATCCGGAAAGCTTTGTATCCGTATATCTCTTCTAGTTGTGTATTGTATTATTGTCCGCTGATATGTATTTAAATGTAATTTAAATCTCTGATATTTCTGTGTAATATTCATTCATACTCTGTATATTCTTGTAATCTGATGCATTGTTGTAATAACAATGAAATGTTCTTTTGTATGCATTCTGATTTGTCTTGTTCTCAAACGATAGGGCGCTTCGAACGGTCTGGGTCGGTTTAGCGACTGGTTTGGACCGAGCGAAATTCCTTTTCGTCACATTTTGTTAGGACCATATCGTCAATACGAAGCTAGAAATAATTTTTCGGGAATTTTTAGAGTCAGTATGTGACCCCGGTAATTGAAAATGTACATTTAAATTCAATATATATTGATTTATATTTTAATTTAAATCAAAACTGATCGAAACAGTTGAGTTGGCTCACGGGACATATTCCATTGTGTCCGGAATTGGGGTGATCAGCTAGGGACGACAGTCGTTGGGTTTGATTTGAGGTTTGGAATGATAAACAAGTAAAAATGAATTAAATAATATAAAAATGCACTATATATATTAAACGGTCAAAGCCCTAACTAATTTCAACCGTGGTCAACCGGAGGAAAATCGCGCCTCCTCACAACGAGTGGAAGTCGATTCAAACCTTCCTCCCCTTTTTTCTACAAATCCACAAATTAATTCGAGAAATCTATAACTACAAAACGGAAGAACTATGTGAGGTCTTCACTCTGAACGGCTATGATGAAGTAAGGTGATCGGGGGTGTTTGATTTTGGATCAAAGAGCTCGACTTTCGAGCTGAATCGGGGGCGAAGGGCTAAATCGAACGGGCGACGCTTGTGGGGGTGGTGGCGCACCTGGGGCCCCGTCGTGGGGGAGGTTCTGATCGAGCTCCGGTCCGTTCTGGTGGTGGCGCGGCGCAAATTTCCAGAACGACGGGGTCCTAGGGTTTTAAACTGTGAGTTAATACTTTTTTTATTTTATTTTATTTTATTTATTTTCTATGTAATTAGTTTAACTAATTTTGTAACTGAATAAAAATCTGATTTTTTAATATGTAATAGTTTTGAAAAAAAATATGTTTTTTACATAAAAATGTGATTTTTATTTAATAAATAGCATGATTTTTATATATAAATAGTACTGTTAAAAATATGGATTTTAATTTATATAATAGTTTATAAAAAAATGTGATTAACTTTGTTTTTAAAATGTGTTTTAAAAATATTAATAGCATAGTTTAGAATAAAATAAAATATAAACAATATGATTTTTAAAAATATATACAACAATGTAAAAATATGATTTTTATTTATTTAAATAGCGAAATGAAAATATTATTTATTTATTTTTAGTACACAAAAATATTATTTTTAGTTAGATAAAAATATAGTTTTTATCGTAAGTATGAAATATTATTTTGAGTAGGATAAAAATAGAATTTTTACATATGTAGTAGAAATAAAAAATTCGATTTTTATTATATATGAAGAGAAATAAAAAATTCGATTTTTATTATATATTAAGAGAAATATAAATTCGATTATTATTATATATGAAGCGAAATAAAAATTCGATTTTTATATATGAGCTAGTGATATAAAAATATAATTTTTATATATACAGTAGCGTTATAAAAATGTGATTTTTATATATGTAGCATTGAAATAAAAATGTGATTTTTAATATTAAATCGTGTGAAACAGATTGCGACGGAACCGACGGGAATCAAATCCGAACCGTTCAGAAATAATGAAATGGAGGAGTAGATCCCAAAGGTGAGAACTCCTCACTATAATTTTCCTTGTTCGGTTATTTATTTTATAACTGCTAATACGAACTGCTCCCCGTCGTCCACAGACCATGGACGACTTGTTTGTTTGATTGTGTTGTGAAAATTGTTTGTGATGTGAAATGGACTAAATAAAACATTCATGTGTTGAAATAAATATTTTATCGTTAAAAATATAATTTTTAACATGTATATGAATAAAATAAATATTCATTTACAAATCAGACGATTTGTTTATGTACACCCATTTGATTGATATTGATTGGGACGATATATTTTACACATCGCCCAACTGCACAAATAATATTCAGTGTTTGTTGATTGAAACTCCACACGGGTATTGGGATGATATTTGACGTACACTAACCCCAATTGTTTAATTTTGTGTCAATCGATTGGTTGACATACTGTTGTAAGTGTTAAATATTTATATTTAATGCTTATGCAGTGTAGAATGCACTCTAGATGATTGTAACGACCCATCTTTTTGCCCGATTCTTGCTAGTAATTAAACCGACTTAAACCGTTCACAAAGACGAATTGTTACGGGTACATACATACATTGAACAAAATAACAGAACTTTTTATTGCATAATACAATATTACATCAGAGTTACATAGAATATCAGAGTTACAACATATACAACGGAAGAAAAGAAAATATACTCTCAGCGGAAGAAATCATATGATATAGCGGAAGCTCCAAACTCTAGCGTGGATTCCAACTCTAAAAGCGCTCTGAATCCTGCTCCAGTGATCTAAAATTGCAAAACTAAACTACTAGCTACCCGTATGAAAAATTAATGGGCACACAGAGTTTAGAAAGGAACAATAAACTCCGGGTCAGTCAAGGGACTGGTGTGAGAACATAAAACAGTTGCTTTAAGGTTTATTTTAAAGTTGGGAAATTCACCGGACCACGCCGCTAACGCGGAATGGGTTTTCTCCATGTGAATGCCCGTGCATGTGAATACGTCATGACTTTCGAAAAATGAAGCTATCATAAGCCCGTCCCACGTCACACAATGCAAGCGCACACCAGATGGGCGAGTTTTATCTAATGATAACCAAACATGCTTTCATACGTGAAAATCCTCTTTTCATATTATATATAGTGCGGAAAACCATTTCGCAAATAAATGTATTAATCCTAGATGGCATAATACCCATAATATTATGTCGCCATATATATACACATAAACCAAAACCGTATGGCTCGTATGGGAGATTGGATTTCCAACTTGATGATTCCTGGCACGAAAGATCAATCAGGGATACAAAACGAAATGCTTCACGGCTTTTTCGTCCATCACAGACACCAACTACACATCGTCAGGGCATATCAATGGTTTACGACCAGACACGGCCCCCCGAACATACCCAATTTTCCCAAATTCATAAGTGGTTTCCCACTGCTGCAGCTTCATCATCAATTCATATATAAGTATATAACCTAACCGCCAGTTTCTCATCATTCCGGGGTCTGAGGTTTGTCGATGTCACGTCATACACAAAGCATGCGTAGATAAGCAATGCCATGATCATACAAGCTCATTTTATATCTTAAGTATGTCACATTGTCCACTCACAACATGACCACTGATTTTCATCCACACATAACCACTTCGAGCTCGTACGTCACAAACCAGATACATATTAAATGGAAATCAGTGATATGCTGTCAATTACAATGTCAGACACACAATCCATACAAGTCCATTATGGGTCTGAACGGAACAAAATCCGAAAATTCTCCGAATACGTTCGGACTTTCTGCCACTTCGATAATAGGGTCATCTCTCTACTGTAGCTATTCAGTAAAGAAACCAATCTGCAGGCAGTCCGTTCGATTGTGAAGAACCACGGTCTTCATTCATCGATTCCAAGTCTTGAATTTGCTTCATGCATCGTATTATTACTTGGAATGGTTTTCGGACTTAAATCTGATCCCGGACTTTCCAAGTAATAAGCGTATTCTTAAATCGATAGTCATGGATCATACGGGCTTCTCAATTCTATCTCCTTCCAATTATTTCAATTCGTTTACAATGTCAATGTTGGATTTGTCATAAATTCTTTCATCATTTTAACTTCTCTTTGAAATCAAAATATTCGATTTACCAACCTTTATTCCAACAAAACCTTTCGATCCTTATACTCAAAACAAAATCCTTTGATTCCAATAAGCCTTTAAGTTTATCGAATCTTTATTTGGATTGGAATTCCATTAACGATGATCCAAACAATTTATATTCAAACATAAGTTTGATAGAGTTACTTTGACTTATATTTGATATAAATTCACAACTCAACGAGCACTATCAGAACCTTGGTGTAAATATTTCTAGTGCTTCTGATAGTATTTGTTTAACCTTGGAATTACACATCGAATATCTGTCATAAACTCCATCCAACTCACTTCCTTTTTTTAATTCTAATATTAATTTATAATTTATAAATATTTCCAAGTTCAATTATTTAAATCCTTCTGAACCATTTTTCAAACATTTTAACCATTTAAAAATGGTTTACAATATAATTTCAAAACCCGTTTATCCTTGGAATTTAGATAATAACGTTTGAACATTATTAAAGGATGTAATAGCCATTTAATTCAAATATATTCCAAATCACTTCAAAATTCAAATAATTCTTTTCTAATTACTTTAAATTAATAAAGTAAAATTTATCATGAATTCTCTTTAACTTTAAATCTGGTTTTATTTTGAATTTCCGTTAAGGTTGTCGAACTGCACGTACATCGACCTTTCCAAATTTGTTTTGAACATAACTTGAAAATCATACGCTGAAATTTAAAAATTTCTTTTCTATTCAAAAATTGTTAATATTTGAAAATCAACGCTTCTTGTTTCAAGTCAAACCGATTTCAAATGGTCAAGTTATAATCGTTTGAAAATTTAAATCGATATTTACGAACTGTCGCGTCGCAGCGCGTTATAAACGATTTAAATATAATTCCTTCAGTCCCTTTGAATTTAAATTTAAAATTTTAAAATAACTTAATTTCAAAACCGTTTTTTTTTTAAAAGTTAAATCTAAAAATCATTTCAAAATTCCAAATTAAATTTAAATTTAAATAAATGGTAAACTATATGAATTCAAAAACCCTTTTTAATTTAAATTTAAATTTAAACTTCATGAATGGTCATTTACGCGACATTAATTTACATTCCAATTCCGTTTCTAGTTTAAAAAAATTTAAATTTTTAATTTATATTTTAAATTAATCGTCCCGTCCGTCGGACCAGTTATGGATAGCCAGGGAGAGCAGGAAATTGGATTCCCAAACCCAAGCCTAGACACCATCCTCTCTGTCATCCTAGAACGGTCTGGTATAATATTATAAAATATTTTATTTAAATTTCCAAAGCTCTTTCAATTTAAAATTTGACTTAAGAGAAAAAAATTAATATTTGAAAAATAAATCTTCATTATAAAGAAGGAGAACTGAATCGACTATCTGTATGATTTTACAACCATGGCGTTGTGTGTGCATCATGCAAACCAAAATAAATCAACCATATAAGTCAGATGATCATGAAATATAATCGTCATCAGTAACAACCAATTTAGCGGTGCACAAGCGTTACTGTCAAAAACGCTTATCAGTGTTCGGTGTGTTATCTACTTACATGCACATCCATTCACACATTCACATCCATATTCAAACAATCATCACATCACATTTTAATCACTACTAATTAAAATAAATGATTAAATTAATTGTTCTCACCGAGATAGCTCCAACATTTTTACTGTTAGGACGAACAAGTCACTGAAAACCGCTATTGTCACTTATACTGCTTTCAATCCCATTCCATTAGTATCCGATGATTTCCTGCTAATATATACTAGAATTGAATTAATAACAACATCGTTTGGTAGGTATTGTCATATGTATAAGGACCCCTATATTTTATTTTCCCATAATTTATTCTTTAACAAAGATTACCAAACCTATATATAATCGGATCCCATTTTCTGATACGAATCTAATGGACTTAACCGTGCATGAATCCAATTTGAAACGAGTTAGTTATTAGCCGACAAAGTTTTTAAACTGTTTAAACTTAGATTAAATAACCATACCCATCACCGTGCATGAATCCAAAACCGGTTCGGCTTCTCCCCTCCCCCTTCTTCTTCTTCTCTTCTATTTTTCCCTGTATCTAGCCGAACCCATTTTGCACGCAGGACTGTGCATGTGCACATACCAACCCCTTCGCCATTCTCGAATACGAGACCACCCGCAAACCTGTCTTCACCTCCTCTCCCTACCGCACCAACTTGCCGACATCACCGAGCTACCCATCAAAAACCGAACCCGCAACCTGGAGAAAACCCGCACGCCAGCATCCAAAACATCGACATCTTTTTCCTTCAAAATCCATCAAACTATACCGATTCGAAGATCTCTCCTCCTTCATCAACACGCCATACTCCAATTCACCAATCGATACACGATTCCCCAATCATCTTCAACCCTAAATTTCAACTTCCAAAAACATCGACACGGAATCCTTTCAAACTATCACCAAAAATACTACATCAGTTGCTGATCGCAACGGCGCTGACGACGCGATTCAATTCTTCACGGATTTTGAGATATGATTTTTCGAAGTTTCCTTTGCAACATTTCCTTTTACTGTAAAACATGAATTTCTATTCCGATTGTTGATGAAATCAGGATCCGCTAATTTCTAAAAATCTGAAATGAGGATACGTACAACTCTTATGTAAATATTTTGGCTAGAAGCGAATAGATCGGAAGTTATTGATTTTTGAATTGAGTAGGAATGGGTTTTCTCATATACGGGAAGTTTTATAGAGAAGGAAGAAGAAAGATGTCGTGGGATAATTTCTGCTGTAGCTTTGACCAGAAGAGAAAACATGTCCTTATACATGGATTTAAAAGATATTTTAATTATTAAACTAAGGACACTTGTCCTTACTTCATGAATTCTTTCCATGCATGTTGCCATCAATTATTTATTAAATTTATTAAATTTTCCAACCAATGCATGTCTTCCAAAACAAACCTATTTATTTATAAATTAAAATTTTATTTTTAGTAACATCTTAGTAACATTCATGATTGTAGCTAGTTTCAAATATCTATATGAAGGTAACCAAAATATTACTTAAGAAAATACTTGATATTTCAAATATCTTTTCATTATTATTTTACTAAATATAAATTATAAAATTAGGTTTAGATACACAACAAATCTTTATGGAAATATATTATTTTTTGAAACTACACAATACTATCACTTATTAATATTAAAAATATTTATTTAAATAAAATCTTAAATATGAACTTAAAATAATTTATTCACATCAAAATTGATCAAAATAAAATATTTATTCAACTCGTATATAATATTTTTAAAACAATATTTGTATTTATATCTTATCAAATTCATTTGATATTCAGAAAATTGAATTTTTATTACATTTCAATCATTAAAAAAATCCTGGTTCATTACAATCTCCCGCACTTAAGAACTTTTCGTCCTCGAAAAGGAGAGTTCGCAAAATTATTCATAAGTAAAATAAATCTTACCTAAAATTTCAATTTTTGAAAATTCAAGATGATCTCTCGGACTTGGAATCCCAATTTCCATTTCAAACCATTGGAATACACTAATTCCTTTCATATAGAAAATCATACTTCCCTTCGGGATTTTCAAAACCAATTTGCATCCCAAATTTCAAATATACTATGACAAAATCTATATGTTATTAGTTCGAGAAGTTCATCCTCGTGACAGGGCAACTGCGTATCACCCATCGCACAAAATCAAATCTTTCATCCCAACCCAGTTTTAGTCATGGTTACTCGAACAAATCAAATCATTTCATATCCCGAAGTTGTAAATCATTCCAAAATCATAATTTACAAATACTTATTGTTTTCTAAATATTTAAAAATATTGGGATTCTAGTCGTCGAAACCACTGTTTATTATAAACAGTTTATAACCTATTTATCATATCCAAAGCGGCTGAAAAATAAATTTCCAAGTAACTTATGTCGATATCCACATTTCAAATTTTGAATTCATACCAAACTTTGTGAATTTCAATTTTCATTCTTTACATAAGTTGAAATTTTTCTTTATCGACTCATATTATCATAAATTGGTCTTATGCAAATTCAAACTTACATTTCAACCGTTTAAACTTCATACATGGCATTAACTTCTTTTAAAATTCAATATTGCTTCAAAATTTAAAGACTTTAATATAATATTTTCCAAAAGTCTAATCCCAAAAATTAGAAGTCGTATTCAAAAAATCGAACGACTTTTCTTTTGTTTGTATTTCGAGGTCTACGACATTTATTCATTCTTGTTTCAAATTCCAAATCTTGTTTGGAAGGTTACTTTATTCAACAAGTCTAGCGAAAATCTTTGAAACATTCCTTTCAAATTACCACTACGCTTTCGCTGCGCTACTCCGATTTAACGTATATCTATTTCAAACAATTTGTTCCAAAGACTAGAAATTGATTTCGAAGATTCTCCGAAACTAAAATCTTTATATTTCGAAAAATCAAAATTTTCCTAGTCTACTTACTACGCAAGTCTTACTATTTGAAGTTCGGTTAACATAAGGCTTTGGACAAATTGAAATTATCTAATTCGAAACAGTTCCCAGTTTTGTTGGGTACTCAGGTTTTTCCATTTACTTTTTCTTGAGTAAATCTTACTTCAAATTTCGTTTTCCATTGTATCGTAAGTGATTACTCTTTAATACTTTCTATTTGGATTGCTCATACAGTTTTAATAGGGAAAGATAGTTTTCTCCCCCACTTAGATATTTGTTACAATTTAAACCATTTTTTTCAAACAAATTCTCAACTTAAGTAAAATCACCTTCAAATTCTTTGAGGGGAGTTAGATTTCCGAAATATACTTCCGAGAAAAATAGCTTAACTTGCATTTTACCGTTTACAATTCATGCCAGGTATAGGTTCGACTCTATTGCTTAACACTTATCAAGGAATATGATATCTTTTCTGATTATACTCATTAGATCTCAATATTTATATTCAAACATTCGTTATGACTTGATCAATTACTTTTGTTAGAACGGAGTGGTGTTCGACGCATGCGATTAACAAATAAGCTTACATACGTGCATATTCAAGATTCATTTTCCAATTCTTCAGACGAACTTTACTCTTAAACACATTTTTTTCCAGCTATTTATAGGCTACTCGTGACTTATTGTCCAGGTTAATTATGTTTTTAGCTTATCTACCTTATATTAAATTCCTTTAATATTTCCAACATATCGAAATAATTTAAGTATTTCTTGATGTCGTAGCCGGAATCATATAGTCATCCCACTTCCGAAACTCGAAAATCACAACTGATGGTGCTATGGTCATTAGTAAATTCATACTCGAGCGACTAGAATGTGATTCTATATCTATCTAGTATGTATTGAACTTCGTATATACGTTGATCAGACGTATATCCAAAATCCTTACATACTCGATAGTCCAATCGCGACGTCGAATGCAATACTCAAGAACCCTTATCCTTAATTATATTTCCAAAATAATCATACTTTCAAAACGATTTACTTAGTTCAAAAATACTTTATATGGATTTCCAAATACGCTCTCTCAACTTAATATTCCAAATCTCATTCTGGGGCATTTCTAACCGTATCTCTAATGAGATGTTATAACTCTGATGAGTCCTATCTTTTGTTCAAAATATGTCGTACCCATAGCTTTGTATAAACCAAAGCTCTGATACTAACTGCAACGAACAATCTTTTTGCCCGATTCTCGCCGGTAATTAAACCGACTTAAACTGTTCACAAAGACGAATTGTTATGGGTACATACATACATTGAACAAAATAACATAACTTTTTATTGCATAATACAATATTACATCAGAGTTACATAGAATATCAGAGTTACAACATATACAACGGAAGAAAATAAAATATACTCTCAACGAAAGAAATCATATGGTATAGCGGAAGCTCCAAACTCTAGCGTGGATTCCAACTCTAAAAGCATTCTGAATATTGCTCCAAGGATCTAAAACTGCAAAACTAAACTAATAGCTGCCCGTGTGAAAAATTAATGGGCACCCAGAGTTTAGGAAGGAACAATAAACTCCGGGTCAGTCATGGGACTGGTGTGAGAACATAAAACAGTTGCTTTAAGGTTTATTTTAAAGTTGGGAAATTCACCGGACCACGCCGCTAACGCGGAACGGGTTTTCTCCATGTGAATGCCCGTGCATACGAATACGCCATGACTTTCAGAAAATGAAGCTATCATAAGCCCGTCCCACATCACACAATGCAAGCACACACCAGATGGGCGAGTTTTATCTTATGATAACTAAACATGCATTCATACGTGAAAATCCTCTTTTCATATTATATATAATGCGGAAAACCATTTCGCAAATAAATGTATTAATCCTAGATGGCATAATACCCATAATATTATGTCGCCATATATATATACACAAACCCAAACCGTATGGCTCATATTGGAGATTGGATTTCCAACTTGATGATTCCTGGCACGAAAGATCAATCAGGGATACAAAACGAAGTGCCTTACGGCTTTTTCGTCCATCACGGACACCAACTACACATCATTGGGGCAAATCAACGGTTTTCGACTAGACGTGGCCCCCCGAACATACCCAATTTCCCAAGTTCATAAGTGGTTTCCCACTGTTGCAGCTTCGTCATCAATTCATATATAAGTATATAACCTAACCGCCAGTTTCTCATCAATCCGGGGTGTGAGGTTTGTCGATGTCACGTCATACACAAAGCATGCCTAGATAAGCAATGCCATGATCATACAAGCTCATTTCATATCTTAAGTATGTCACATTGTCCACTCACAACATGACCACTGATTTTCATCCATACATAACCACTTCGAGCTCGTATGTCACAAACCAGATACATATCAAATGGAAATCAGTGATATGCTGTCAATTACAATGTCAGACACAATCCATACAAGTCCATTATGGTCTCAACGGAACAAAATCCGAAAATTCTCCGAATACGTTCGGACTTTCTGCCACTCCGGTAATAGGGTCATCTCTCTGCTGGAGCTATTCAGTAAAGAATCCAATCAGCAAGAAGTCCGTTCGATTGTGAAGAACCACGGTCTTCATTCATCGATTCCAAGTCTTGAATTTGGTTCATGCGTCGTATTATTACTTGGAATGGTTTTCGGACTTAAATCCAATCTCGGACTTTCCAAGTAATAAGCATATTCTTAAATCGATAGTCATGGATCATACGGGCTTTTCAATTCAATCTCCTTCCAATTATTTCAATTCGTTTACAATGTCAAGGTTGGATTTGTCATAAATTCTTTCATCATTTTAACTTCTCTTTGAAATCAAAATATTCGATTTACCAACCTTTATTCCAACAAAACCTTTCGATCCTTATACTCAAAACAAAATCCTTCGATTCCAATAAGTCTTTAAGTTTATCGAATCTTTATTTGGATTGGAATTCCATTAACGATGATCCAAACAATTTATATTCAAACATAAGTTTGATAGAGTTACTTTGACTTATATTCGATATAAATTCACAACTCAACAAGCACTATCAGAACCTTGGTGTAAGTATTTCTAGTGCTTCTGATAGTATTTGTTCAACCTTGGAATTACACATCGAATATCCGTTATAAACTCCATCCAACTCACTTCCTTTTTTTAATTCTAATATTTAGAATTTATAAATATTTCCAAGTTCAATTATTTAAAATCCTTCCGAACCATTTTTCAATCTTTTAACCATTTAAAAAATGGTTTACAATATAATTTCAAAACCTGTTTATCCTTGGAATTTAGATAATAACGTTTGAACGTTATTTAAGGCTGCAATAGCCATTTAATTCAAATATATTCCAAATCATTTCAAAATTCCAATAATTCATTTCTAATTGCTTTAAATTAATAAAGTAAAACTTATCATGAATTCTCTTTAACTTTAAATCTGGTTTTATTTTGAATTTCCGTTATGGTTGCCGAACTGCACGTACAGCGACCTTTCCAAATTTGTTTTGAACATAACTTGAAAATCATACGCTGAAATTTAAAAAAAAAATCTATTAAAAAATTGTTAATATTTGAAAATCAACGCTTCTTGTTTCAAGTCAAACCGATTTCAAACGGTCAAGTTATAATCATTTGAAAATTTAAATCGATATATACAAAATGTCGCGTCGCAGCGTGTTATAAGCGATTTAAATATAATTCCTTCAAATCCCTTTGAATTTAAATTTAAAATTTTAAAACAACTTAATTTCAAAACCGATTTTTTTTAAGTTAAATCTAAAAATCATTTCAAAATTCCAAATTATATTTATATTTAAATTTAAATAAGTGTTAAACTATATGAATTCAAGTACCCTTTTTACTTTAAATTTAAATTTAAACTTCATGAATGGTCATTTACGTGACATTAATTTACATTCCAATTCTGTTTCTAATTTAAACAAATTTAAATTTATATTTTAAATTTTAAATTCACCATCCCGTCCGTCGGACCAGTTAGGGATAGCCAGGGAGAGCATGAAACTGGATTCCCAAACACAAGCCTAGACACCATCCTCCCTGTCATCCTAGAATGGTCTGGTATAATATTATAAAATAATTTATTTAAATTTCCAAAGCTCTTTCAAATCAAAATTTGACTTAAGAGAAAAAAATTAATATTTGAAAAATAAATCTTCATTATATTGAAGGAGAATTGAATCGACTATCTGTGTGATTTCACAACCATGGTGTTGTGTGCGCATCATGCAAACCAAAATAAATCAACCATATAAGTCAGATGATCATGAAATATAATCATCATCAGTAACAACCAATTTAGCGGTGCACAAGCGTTACTGTCAAAAACGCTTATCAATGTTCGGTGTGTTATCTACTTACATGCACATCCATTCACACATTCACATCCATATTCAAACAATCATCACATCACATTTAATCACTACTAATTAAAATAAATGATTAAATTAATTGTTCTCACCGAGATAGCTCCAACATTTTTACTGTCAGGACGAACAAGTCACCGAAAACCGCTATTGTCACTTATACTGCTTTCAATCCCATTCCATTAGTATCCGATGATTTTCTGCTAATATATATTGGAATTGAATTAATAACAACATCGTTTGGTAGGTATTGTCATATACATAAGGACCCCTATATTTTATTTTCCCATAATTTATTCTTTAATAAAGATTACCAAACCTATATATAATCGGATCCCATTTTCTGATACGAATCTAACGGACTTAACCGTGCATGAATCCAATTTGAAACGAGTTAGTTATTAGCCGACAAAGTTTTTAAACTATTTAAATTTAGATTAAATAACCATACCCATTAATATATTGGCCCACGGCCCAACCAAAAGCACGGATCAAATTTCCAAAACCGGTTAGCCTTCTCCCCTCCCCCTTCTTCTTCTTCTCTTCTATTTTTTCCTGTATCTAGCCGAACCCATTTTGCACGCAGGACTGTGCATGTGCACATACCAACCCCTTCGCCATTCTCGAATACGAGACCACCCGCAAACCTGTCTTCACCTCCTCTCCCTACCGCACCAACTTGCCGACATCACCGAGCTACCCATCAAAAACCGAACCCGCAACCTGGAGAAAACCCGCACGCCAGCATACAAAACATCGACATCTTTTTCCATCAAAATCCATCAAACTATACCGATTCGAAGATCTCTCCTCCTTCATCAACACGCCATACTCCAATTCACCAATCGATGCACGATTCCCCAATCATCTTCAACCCTAAATTTCAACTTCCAAAATCATCGACATGGAATCCTTTCAAACTTTCACCAAAAATACTACTTAAGTTGCTGACCGCAACGGCGCTGACGGCGCGATTCAATTCTTCACGGATTTTGAGATATGATTTTTCGAAGTTTCCTTTGCAACTTTTCCTTTTACTATAAAACATGAATTTCTCTTCTGATTGTTGATGAAATCAGGATCCGCTAATTTCTAAAAATCTGAAATGACGATACGTACAACTCTCATTTAAATATTTTGGCTAGAAGCGAATAGATTGAAAGTTATTGATTTTTGAATGGAGTAGGAATGGGTTTTCTCATATATGGGAAGTTTTACAGAGAAGGAAGAAGAAAGATGTCGTGGGATAATTTCAGCTGTAGCTTTGACCAGAAGAGAAAACATGTCCTTATACATGGATTTAAAAGATATTTTAATTATTAAACTAAGGACACTTGTCCTTACTTCATGAATTCTTTCCATGCATATTTCCACCAATTATTTATTAAATTTATTAAATTTTCGAACCAATGCATGTCTTCCAAAACAAACCTATTTATTTATAAATTAAAAATTTATTTTTAGTAATATCTTAGTAACATTCATAATTGTAGCTAGTTTCAAATATCTATATGAAGGTAACCAAAATATTACTTATGAAAATACTTAATATTTCAAATACTTTTTCATTATTATTTTATTAAATATAAATTATAAAATTAGGTTTAAATACACAACAAATCTTTATGGAAATATATTATTTTATGCAACTACATAATATTATTACTTATTAATATTAAAAATATTTATTTAAATAAAATCTTAAATATGAACTTAAAATAAGTTATTCACATCAAAATTGATCAAAACAAAATATTTATTCAACTCGTATATAATATTATTAAAACAATATTTGTATTTATATCTTATCAAATTCATTTGATATTAAGAAAATTGAATTTTTATTAAATTTCAATCATTAAAAAAAACCTGGTTCTTTACAATGATGGTTGATTGTTTATCATTGTTGTTATATACATGTGTTGTATGAAATCCATATAAATAATAAGATTGTGTCTGATTCCAGTTCAGAAAGAACGAATAATTTAAAATAGCGAATACTTTAAAATAAGGAATAATTTAAAATAATATTCAGTAAAAGATCAAAATATGATTTTGATGTCCGATTTTGGATGGACACGAATATATTTAAATATAAAAAGTCGTATTGATTAGATTAACGCCATTTTGATGTGAACGATATTTATATCGATTTTACTTATTTTTATAATGAATATCGAAAAGGAAAGGATTTCAAAATCTAATGTTTTGAAAATATTATCATTTATATATTATTGATATGGAATATTCAATTTTGATTTAAAATTAAAAATGAAGTTAGAACCATTTTAAAATGATTTATAAAATATGTTTTAAATGGGAATCAACGAAATATATATATTACATATATTTAATGGCCTGAATAGAACGCGTCACGCCGTGACCGTTCGCGAATTTTGAACATTGACTTCGAAATGACGTTACGGGAGATCCGACCGTCGGATTCTCCTAAAACCAGAACTGTTGGGTTCGTATTGAAAAGAGCTTTCCAATGAATATGAGAGATTTGAAATCTAACGGTTGGATTTGGAATTATGTCCAAATCAAATTTGGAAAAGTTCGCTGTAAGTGCGGTTCGATGACCGTTTATGGAAATCGACTGTACGGGCCTTGATAAAATTATTAAAAATATTAATAATTTGTGTAAAACCATAATAAATGATTTGGAAAGAATTGGGATGAAAAATTCCATATTTGAAAAGATAAAAATATATTTTTATCGAAGTGAACTAGTTATGAACTAGAATTATAATCCAATATTTTTAAATAAATAAATTGGATTTGAAATGGTTTTAAAAATAACCGGAATTTCCAATATATGAATTGGAATGGATTTGAATCGAAATTATCTTCGGAATATTTCGATATTGGATTCCATGATTATACAGACATTGTGGTGGAATTTGGAAGATATATATATTGTTATTCCAATACGATATTTGTTGATTTCAGAATTTGATATTGAATATAAGACAAAAAAAAATCCATTCAGAGCCTTGTATTTAATATCAAATGGGATTTTGGGTTTGTCGTGAACGGTGTCTTCACTAACATTGTTCTTAAACCCAGTTGAGAAAAGATTAAATCTTTTTATTAAGATTTAATGAAGTTTACCAATTAATTAATATTTAATTGAAATTGAATTGAATTGAATTTTGGGTTTACCGTGAATGGTATCTTTAAAAATGCTGTTCTTAAACCCAATGAAGTTAAGAAAATTAGAAACTAACTGGAGATTAGCTAAGTTGAATGGTTTCCTGGGTATTGATCTGATGTTGGTTTCGGCCTTCGGGATTAATACTTGAGGAATTGTTCTCTTACAAATTTACGGTTAGAGACTGATGGAATGGTGTCTTCAGTAACACTGTTCTTAAACCCCGTGTGAAAAGAATAAATCTTTTAATTAAGATTATTAGAATTTCCAGTTATTTTTAGTAATTGGAATAAAATGGAATGTGATTTTGGGTTTATCGTGAACCGTGTTTTAAATGACATTGGTTCTTTAACCCAGTTAAAGACAGGATATGATTTCCCAAGTTATATAATCATTGATATTAATTTTTGGGAAGATTAAAAATAAGTGTAGTTTTAATGAATCTTCAATTACATTGAAATGATTGAGAATGGAGTATCACCATTTTTGCTCCAAGCGATAGTTAAATCTTTAACTAGATTTGAACGTGAAAGGGTAATTAATATTTACTGATAATATCGTAGTGTTAGACATGGAGTATTACCAGTTTTGCTCTATAGGATAAATAGTTTAGGATTGGGAAATAAAATAAATGATTACTTCGGTGTGGTTTGCTAATCCCGACAAGTTTGGAAAACCTTAATATGGTTTGAAATGATATCCAAAGGAAGATTAAAGAATAAATTTAAGAGAATTTATCTTTGATAAAATTAATGGGAACCTTTCCCTAAAATTGTGAATATTTGAATAAAAGAATATTCTGGATTGGAATGAGGCGTATGTTGTGTTTGTGTAGCACTTGTTTATTATATACGCGAGTTATTCGGAAAGGCCAGGTTTATACCCATTCTGAATAACTGATTCGACGATAAGTCGACGATGAAGACGGTGGTTGAAGACTGGAGTTCTTCACATCGTTTGGATGATTACTGATGTCTTGATTGGGTTGTACACCCAAGACGAGGTAATAAGTGGTGATCGTCCAGACGTACTTGGAGATCGACGGATATGTGAGGGCCTCTCTCTTATATTGGACATATGGGACGAGGAATAAGGTGGCTCTGGTTTCGTTCTGACCCAAAACGAACTTTTAAATGGACTGTGTGTTTGACATTGGATTTTATTCTGTGCTGATTGATCTCTATTAAATATACATCTGTTTGGTAGCGGAGAATTTATTCTCTTTCTTAACACCCTTCTCTGAGACGTACGAGCACAGAGATTGTATATCGATAGAAATTAGTCGCATGGCATGGATTGCCTGTGTGGCATGCTGAGATGTAGTGATCAAGGCTTTTGTTGAAAAGCAGAGTCTTGTGGTTGATGATCAAAGCACGACTTTCATATAGCATAGCTTTGTGTATAGCGTTAATTCGCGAGCCTCACACCCCGGTGTGAACCAGAAACGGGAGAGGGCCTCAGGGAGGACATGCATTTCCTTCTAGCTGGGAGTGGTGTCAGCGTTTGAAAGCCTTGACATTTTACTTATGTGGATGATGGAAAGCGAGGCGCCTCGGTTATATCGGGAACTACGGTGCCGATGGATGGTTTGGTCGATATATGACCAGTTTACACCCCATAGGGCGGGGAAACGCATGGTTCAGGCATTTTAATCCACTCCGTGTGGACCGGCCCTGACGATCCAAGGGTCACTCGAGCTCTGATCCTGAGGCTCGGGCTAGAGAGTCTCAAAGCAGTAAGGACGATCCCTTGCCTTGGTTCACAGATGGAAACCCAACTTCCAATACATGACATTTCGGTTTTGATTGTAGAGCCTAGTATGGCTACATAGTGGGATGGGACACTCATGTTGTCTATGATTGATACATTTATATTTGAAGTTGTTTCTGACACTATACACTTATAGTAATAATAAAATATGAAATTTCACATACCAAGCATTTTTGGCTATTATAAGGTAAAAACTCTATCCTTCGGCTTGCATTGCATTATGTGATGGAACCTGAGTGTTATAATAGCTTCATTGTTATTTATTTAGCGTTGCGCTGTTTATTTATGCACTGGTATTCTTGGGAGGAAACCCGTTCCATGTTATACGGCGTGGTCCCTTGATTTACCTAACTTTAAAATCAAATTAATAATTGTTTTAGTTCTCACACCAGTCACATGAATGACTGGGAGTTTATTGTTTTAATCTAAACTCTGGGTGCCCCTATTTTCCACACGGGCAGCTAGTAGTTTTGGTTTTGCAGGTTTATATTCATAGGATCCTGGTTTACAACTGGAATGATATTCGGAAAGCTCTGTATCTGTGTATTTCTTTCAGTTGTGTTATGTATTATTTTTCCGCTGTAGTGTAATCTAAATCTCTGATATTTTTCTGATGTGTCATATTTACTCGTACTCTGTATATTCTTGTACTCTGATGTAAATTGTTGTAATAAGCAATGAAATGTTCTTCTGTTTGTGTTCTGATTTTTCGTGTTCTCAATTCAATCCGGGCTTTCCTTTACGGGGAAGTTCAGGTCGTCTCAATATAGGTCAGGATGCAGAGTGGAATACACAAATTCAGGTAACAAGTCAAACTGGAATAGCACAAGGCACCATCAAGTTCTCACAATGGTCAACATGGCATGTGACTCAAGTATGCAAACAAGACAGAGATTCTGCAAAGATTCAAATGTGCAGCAAAGCCACACACACACACACACACACACATATATATATATATATACACACACACACACAAAAGTTTGTGTGTGTATATATGTATATATGCATACACATGGTTTACCAGTCAAGTGTGCAAGCTTACAACAAAGTAAAGACTCAAGAGAACAGAGGTAACAACCAACAATGAAGGCAAATGACAACAAGCCAAACAGGTTAGGATGACATCACACAAACGAAGCAGGTCAAAATAACAATGCACAACAACATACATGAAGATCAACACAGCTTGCATATTACATGCACAAGGTACAAAATCTGGTTTAGGTCATCAGCTTAAAGAAGAAAACAACATTAAAATGGTGTAGCATCAAATAGAATCTACAATGTTGAATCAACACAAGTGCACAAACATGTACACAGCCCAGCCAAATGGCCATTGCACATCAGAGTGGTCAGAAATTTACAAAGCACAAGTGTTCAAGTCCACACCGCAAAGAATACAAGGAAAGAAAAAATATACCAATATACATTATGCACACAGGGTCAAAACAAGTTTTAAGTTCATGTACATGTTACAGTTCAAGTCAACTAGTGTAGGTGCAGTTGAAAAGCTGATGTAAACACAGAGGTACTCAAATGTACACAAAATGACCAAGTAACACAAGTTTAAATACTGGGCATGGACAAAGGTTGTACACAAGGATCGACATTCACAGTTTTTCTTAAGGGCATGCAACAATCTATTTATTTGTTCGAATGGTTCCAGGAAGAAAAACAATGCATGATGACTTGATTTCAAATGAATGTTCACAACAAAAGGTATGTAATAATTTAGCATGCATGAATTTGGGCAAGTAATTAATATCAATAGTTTCAAGAAAATGATATAATTCAACATGGATGAATTTTATTTCTAGAAATACCATGCAGAATGTAATTAAATCTGTCCAAAAAAATAAAGTGCATCTTTAGGCAAATAAATCATTCGAAATATTTCAATTGAAATCACGGTGAATATATTTAGCAAGATCGAAATGCACATGTTCAAGCAATTCTGATATTCAATCGAAGAAAAAAAATTAGGCAAGGAAATCATCAATTTGTTTCCATAAATCATTCGTGGATACAGGAAATCAATCACGCAAAGCATCAAACCAAATAACGTGTGAAATCAAAGGATGCTAAGGGTTTCTAAACCCTATTTAAACACCATGTTCATCATCGTCATGAAAAGATCGAAATCAAGCAACAAAAATTCGAGAGGAAACATTTTTAAATCAGAAATATTCACACTAGTTTCGATCGCAAGAGCCCAAATCAACTGACCAAGAACAATGACGTTCGAAGATCAACAAAGAACAATTTCAGAAAAGCAATTGAAGTCGAGATTTAGACAAAGGCATGAAAAACCCTAATTTCAATTGGGTCGGCCATTAAAGAAATAAAGGGAACAAATTTGTTTAAGTGTTAAAGGGGTCGGTCATTCTATTCTTTACATAAGGGGTTTTATTTTATTTTGTATTGTTTTATTTTCTTTTGTAATCGATCTATCATTTTTTCTAGTTTTCTGTAAAACTAGGGTTTGCTAGCTATAGGATTTATAGTTATGGTTTACGAGTTACAGGTCTGTAATTCGGGAAAAAAATCTAATCTTAGGTATAAAGATCAGTCCCGGGTTTTGAGCATAGGATTAGAGAAGTGGTAGGGTTTGCGAGTTTATAGGGTTTTGTAAGCGGTAATCTGTTTTTAATGCCTAGTAGAAATCTTGGGGATGCAGCAGTAGGCATGGTTTATCGAAATGGGGTAAAATATATGTTATTTATTTTCTGCATTTGTTTTCTCTACTGCAATCTGAGCTGTGATAATCTTAATATCTCGTAAAACTCCAATAAACCCTATTCACCCCCTCCCCTCTAGGGTTATTCTAGATCCAACACTATATGTTATTCAGATGGCACAATATCACAATACAAAGTAAGGCTTGCTGTAAACGTTACACACAACAATGTGAATTTGATTTCAATGAGACTTTCTTACTTGTGGTGAAGCCAACAACTATTAGAATGATGCTTACTACATCACTGCACAACCAATGCAATGTTGGACAACTAGATGTTTGCTTTTCTTAATGAATAACTTCTAGAAAAAACTATGCGAAACAACCAATTCGATATAAGCAAGCATACGATAGAGTTTGTAAGCTAAACAAAGCAATATATGGGTTAGAGAGGGCACTAAGAGTGTGGTCTAATAAACTTAAAGTTACTCCTTTTCAACTAGAATATCAACCAATCAAGTCAGACAATTCTCTCTTCATAAAACACAATAGACAAAGCATAACATACATTTTAGTGCATGTGGGTGATTTTATTATCATAGAAAATAATAGAGATGAAATCAATTATGTCATTTAAATTTAAACACACAATTCTCAATCAAAGATTTAGGTAACTAAGCTACTTCATGGGAATTGAGGTTAAAAGATCAAATAATTTTATATAGAACAAAATGAATTTAGTTAAACCACTTCCCATACCAATGATAAGTAATCTACAACTATCTAAAAGAAAAGGTGAATCAATCAGCAATGGTAAACAATGTGAAAGCATTGTGAGTGCACTATAATGTGACACCCCACCTCCATTAAGGTCACTCACAAAGGGAATGCCTTAACTTTGATGGGGCGTTATTAGAGTATAGAACAGAAAAGTAAATAAGACAGATAACATAATGGTACTTGGAAAATAAAACAAAACAACTTTTATTGCAGCGGAGAAAAATAGTTTGGTTACATCATGACAAAAACCAACTACAAAACCAAATATACTTATTATCCATCTTGATAAATAAGTCTGAGTACATAAAATAAAAGACATAACCCCAAAAGTAAAAATAGCCATAAATAAAAAAAGCTGAACTTTACTTCAGCAAATCAAAGTGCTTCCAAAAAGAAAGAGAAAGCAGTCCAACTCAAGCTCCACTAGAACTAGGCCCACCCTTAGAACCTGAGGGGAAAAGGAAGAAAAAAGGTGGAAACAAAAGGGGTCAGACATAAAGTCTGGCGAGTCCGATAACTTCAACAATATAATCATTAAAGCAATCAGGATAAGGTATAAACTGGTAAATAAGGAAATGACTGTGAATAAATGGCAAGACCAAACAAACAAAGGAAATAAGATGAACATAGATAACGTTAAAGGCGCTCCTAAAGCCTACAAGATAATTACTACACTGCACCACACCAAACATTCTAAAGGTTGATCCCACCCACTGAACTTAGAAAACAAAATACTCCGTGTACCCCTAGCTGACTACATAGGTGCCACCTGCCCCTATCTCCACTAGGTGTACCCACTAGCCCATATCGATCAGCTCCCTAACTCGTAGATAACTGTGCTGGTCCCACAGTGGGGTGTATCATTTCCCAAAGTGGCAACCCGATACAACGGAGATGCACGGCTTATACCTACACGATGCAACAACGTCTTACCTACCGGCCCGGGCCCACGCACGCATATGACCCCGTTGGACTTGCATTGCCACCGCTAACCCGTTTTGACCTCTTATAGTCAGACCCAGTATGCGTGTCCCGTTCTCGACTTGGGTCGAGCCCACAAAGATACTTAATGGGTTACTGGTCTGAAAAGGGCCCCCATGTTTGACTCAAGCTTTCCACCTATGCTTGGTCCCCTCTAAAAATTCTTACTTAACCCCTTCTTATTCATGTCCACTTATATGTTAAATTTGGTTAAGTATTACTATTCGTATTTCTACATGTCACCCACTTAATCCCCATGTCCCACCACATGTTTACTTTGGTTAAGTGTTACTTAATTTATTACTACTGCAACCCTGTAGGACCTCTCACATTAGGCCACCCTTTATGGTTGCTGGATTTGTCGGGCGGGTCCGGGCAGTCTTACACCACAAACGGGCCTAACCTTGTGTTCATACAATTGTCACACATTTAATTTGGGCCTATGACATCTCACATTGGACTACCATTTGTGGTTGCTGGATTTGCCGGTCGGGTCCGGGCAGTCTTACACCATAAATGAGTCCACCCTCGTGTCATAGACATTTATTTTTGTACATAATCTTTTTACCCCAAATTTGGATTGATTATCCCTAATCAAATTTGTTAACAAATTTCAATCATCTTTATGACCATAAATTATTTCCATATATCAACTTCACCGATTAATGTCTCAATTTACATATATGTCTTTTAAGGCCATAACATGCCAATTTACAATTATGTGTATAATCATTATTTCCCCATAATCCCCACCGTCGTTTGTTCGCATAAAATAGACTAAGAAATAGTCTAACACAGAAAAAGGAAAAAACATCACAAATTTACATAACATACAAAATAGGCCTAACTTGCACATGAGAATTTACAACATAACTTGCATAAACTTGGTGATATCATGAATCTAGCATAGACCTAAAAGGTGTGAACTTGCATGTATGTATAAGGTTTTCAACACAAAACTTGCATATGCAATAGTCGCAAACTTGCATAAACGGTGTATGTCATGGATCTAAGCCTAAAGGTATAAACTTGCATATGTGAATTTCTACCTAAACTTGCATATGGTCTTTTAACTTGATTCCCATATAAAATAATGTCATAGGATGGATCATGTTGAACATAGGTGATTTGGGCATAGGTTAACACAACTAGCATGTAACTTGCATCATGAACAATTAACACATATTCATAAATTACCACATTTCCAATGATTCACAACATAACCATAAAAACCCAAATTACGCCTTAACCTAATTAACTTTTTAGTTATCTTGTTAAGGAAATCGAACTCACAACTTAGAGAAGGTCTTGAGTTCTGGGGTCTGTATTTTGTAGTTGAACAAGCTCGCCTTTGATGAAGACAAAGTTGTTGTACGTTGAATTAAGTTGAGTTGATTAGCTTTAATCCTCTTCTAATTTATGGCGGCTACTTCTAGGTTTTGGAGAGACAACATGACGACCATTGATTTAATTTTGATTAGGTTTAGGGTTTGAGTCCTCATGTGTTTATATAGAGATTAGGATTAATTTAGGCCATCCGATTAACCTAGAAGCAACCTGAACTGTCAAACCAGCCAACTTAGCCCTAGAGACACATCAGCAGCTCAGAATTGGGCTTAGCCCAATTCTGGCCGAGGGGGGTAGGTCGACCTATAGGGGAGGTCGACACTAGGGTCGACCCCCTGGTCGACCTGGCCTGGGAAGGAAAATTTTCTTATCCTGCCCAGTTCTGAGTCTGTTTTCATTTTTGAGTTTAAATTTTAATTTTTAAAATTTTCTGGAAACTTCAGACAGCCATAACTTCTTCATACGAAGTCCAAATCACGCAAACTCGGACTCTATCTCAACCAGAATTCTGAGACGAACAAAATGGCATAACCCGTTTCCCGTAATTCTAACATTAAAAATTAATTATTCTTGAATTTGTTGGTTTAATGTTAACAGAAATACAGGGTGTTACATTATCCCCTTCTTAAAGGATTCCGATCCCGAAATCTTCAAGTCAAGAAGAATGTATATCCTACCATCCAATCATCAATCTACTCAACCATCAAACACAGGCATCCATTGTCCTTAAAATATTTCTAATGCTTTCATGTTTATATGCACAGTGTGTGTACATGTCCGTGTCTAATGCAAAATCAGGCGGTCTACTGATTCAGTTGACCTCCTTAATGCGAACCACGATAGTGCCATGCATCCATTATGTATGCAAGAGATCCCTAATGATACATAAAATTTCTATATGCGTGCACAACCATTCATCTGAATGCAACATCCATAAGATAACACAACCAGTATACATCCAATAATTTAAATAAGCACATATATTCTCATGCAATATTAAAGTGATTGAGCCGATCTAGTGCCTAACGTGTGTGTATATGCATCCACTAGCAAACACTTGCATCCACTAGCATCCATCAATCATAACATGTTTCAAACACATGTTTACATCCATTGGTTTCTACCTAAGGATAAAGAATGTGACCGAGGAGTTACACTAAAGATAAATAAAAGCAAGCAAAAACTTAAGGAGAAAAGAGATCAAAGATGTACCCTCGAAAAGAAAAGGGTAAGCCGCGCGTATTATAGCCTCAGTCTCCCAAGTCGCGTCTTCCTCGGCATCGCTCCATTGCACTTTAACAAGCTTGACTTCTCGGTTGTGTAGCTTCTTAACTTCCGTCCCCAAGATACGAGTTGGAACTTTTCTCACTGTCGCTTCTCGTTCCACTTCGACTTCTTCTAGTATGCTAGGCTCCACAACTTCTGCCGACTCATGCAAACACTTCCGTAGCTGAGAGACGTGAAAAACATTATGAACTCCAGCCAATCTTTCAGGTAGCTCTACTCTGTAAGCCATCGTCCCAATCCTTTCAATGATAGGAAATGGTCCTACGAATCGTGGTGCTAACTTTTCTACGGACCCAAAGCGAATGACATTCCTCAAAGGATATACCTTAAGGAACACCTTATCCCCAACCTCAAACTCAAGGTCGGTCCTTCTCTTGTCAGCGTAGGATTTCTGTCTATCTTGGGCAGTCTTCATTCTTTTCCGTATCAACTCCACTTTCTCTGAAGTCTCTCTAATCATATCTGGCCCAAGTACAAGCTTATCCGTTGTAACACCCCGTAAATCAGTTAATACTAATATTCACAAATGAAAGAATAATTAATTTCAAATATAAGAATATTGGGAAACAGGCTGCGCCATTGTGTTCGTCTCGGAAAAATACGCGAAATAGAGTCCGAAATTTTGTAAATCGGAGTTCGTATGACCGAGATATGGCCTCGAGAAGTTTCACGAAAAATTCAAATTTCAAAACAGATTTCAAAAACGCAGAAATGGAGGCAGGCAGGAAAACTCCCGCCAGACCCAGGGAGTCGACCTGGGGGTCGACTGGGGAGTCGACCCCTGTGTCGACCTGGGGGTCGACCTCCCTGGTCGAGCCCAGGTGACCTGGGTGCATCTGGTTGGGTTTTCGGGCTGTGTTTTGAGGGCTGGTCGAAATCTAATGGCTCTAATCTATTCTAGGGTTAATCTAATGGCTTAAATGCATCCTAACATCTATAAATAAGTGGCTAGACTCTAACCCTAAATCACTTGAAAAATTGGAGAGCTACCGACATGCCGTTGCCATGGAGTTCAGCGTAGCCGTCACAAACTAAAGAAGGAGAAAGCCTAGCCTACAACTAAATCTACTCAACAAACAAATTAAATCAAAGACTCTTTCTATTTCTCTTCTTTAAAATTGTGAGTATGATGAATCTCACAATATTATTATAAAATAATTTGATTAAGTTATGAATGGATCACAAGAAAGTGATATGAATTGTTATGTATTTGTGAATTATGTTGTGGATCTCTTGTTATGCTATTATGTTATCATATATATGTTGTTATGTTGTAGTGATTATGTTGTAAATAATCCTATGCTATGTCATATGTGATTAGTCATGCTATGCTATGTTATAAATCATGTTATGCCATGTTGTAATCATGCTATGTTGTAAATCATATCATGCTATGTTGCAAATTATGGTATGCTATGTTATAAATCTTATATATGTTGTAGATCTCATCACATATGTTGAAATACTTATGTTATATGATAATGATGTCATGTTAAGTTGTGTTGAATCATACAAGTTGTAAAATCATGATGTTATTATTTATGCGAATTGGATCATGTTTAAAGTTTATGTTTTTCTTATAGATCTTGTTATGAGAATTTGCCTATTAGGTTAGGTGTACCCATATGCATGAATCTACAATTTAGATGGATCTTGTTTATCGGAATTTGCCTATTGAGTTAGGTGTACCCGTAAACATGAATCTATGATTAAATAAAACTTGTTTATGGGAATTTGCCTATTAAGTTAGGTGTACCCATATAAAACCATATTGTTAAGTTAGATGATGTTGATTCACACATGTTCCTATGCAAGTTTATGAAATTGGATTAAAATCATATTATGTGAATCATGAACAAGTTGACACCTTTAGATCCATGACATGTATAATCTTATGCAAGTTGTAATTTTAGACATATGCAAGTTTCACCCCTTATTATGATTTATTTAGTCACATATACATGTCATTGTGGTGACAATTTCTTTTATGCTATGAGTTAGACTATTCGAGTCTAACATATATTTTGCGAATAAACGTTCAAACGTGGGGTAGGGGTAATATTAGGAAATTAATAAATTGGGGTGCAATTGATATGATTTTGCATGCCATGAATGGATGGCCATAATTGAGTCAATTATGGACATTGTTAAATTTGGAATTAATTAATAATTCAAATAGGGAATTATTAAAATCGGGGAAAGTGGATTATTAATAATAATCAATGCTTAGGACACGAGGTTGGACCCGTTTGTGACGTAAACCTGCCCGGACCCGCCCGACAAATCCAGTAGTCACAAATGTCGGCCCAATGTGAGAGGTCCTAGGCCCAAACTAAAGCATAACAGTTGTAAAGACACGAGGTTAGACTCTTTTATGGTGTAAGACTGCCCGGACCCGCCCGGCAAATCCAGCTGCCATAAATGCCAGTCTAATGTGAGAGGTCTTTATGAAGTTATGGCCTTAATGAATTAAGAAATACTTAACGAGATAATCATGTAAGGTGGGACATGGGGGTTAAGTAGGTGCCTTGGGTGGCATGAGGAATCTAGTGGTTGCCTTTAGAGGCATTTGAAATACGATTAGACTTAACCAAACACACATGTAAATGAACATGACTAAGTGGGTTAAGTGGGATGGACTAATAAGACAAGCTTAGGTGAAATGCTTGTGGGAAATAATGGGGGCCCATTTCAACCAGTATCCCAAAACGTATCTTTGTGGGCTCGATCCAAGTCGAGGACGGGACACGCATACTAGGCTTGACTATAAGAGGCCAAAACAGGGAGCGGTGGCAACGCAAGTCCAACGGGTTTCATATGCGTGTGTGGACCCGGGCTGGTAGGTAAGACGTTGTTGCATCGTGTAGGTATAAGCCTGCATCTTCGTTGTATCGGGTTGCCACTTTAGGGGAGTGATACACCCCACTGTGGGGCCAGCACGGGTATCTACGAGTAGGGAGCCGATCGAAAAATGGGAAGTGGGGTACACCTAGTGGAGATAGGAGCAGGCGGCACCTATGTAGTCAGCTAGGAGTACGTAAAGCCATTAAGAAAGTTTCTAAGTGAAGCTAAGTGGGATCAATCTTTAGGGTGACTGGTGTGGTGCAGTATAGGGTTTATCCTTTAGTATTTAGGAGCGCCTATAACGTTGCCTTTAGCAATTGTCTATGTCATTTATCTTCTCTTTCATAGACATTTCCTTGTTTTCCAGCTTATGCCTTAGTCCAGTTATTTTGATAATAGTATTGTAGAATTATCATACTCGCCAGACTTTATGTCTGACCCCCTCTTTTCCATCTTTTTCTCCCTTCAGGTCCTCAGGTTGGGCCAAGTTCTAGTGGAGTCTAGTTGGATTGCTTATCTCTTGGAAAGCTTGGGCTACTGAAGTAAAGTCCAGCTTATTATCTTTCTTTTTAAATGGCTATCTGTTGTAATGGGAATATGTACTTTGTTTTTTTTATAAAGATGGATATTGTACTTGGTTTTATGATATAACAGACATGTTTAATTTCCGCTGCTATAAAATGAAGTTTTAGATTTCCAAGTACTGTTTATTATCTGTCTTGTTGTAATTTCTCTGTTCCATATTCACCTAAAACCTCCATGGAAGTTAATGCATTCCCTTTGTGAGTGACATTAATGGACGTGGGGTGTTACACGTGGTATCAGAGCATAAGGTTACCAGAACAGATAAAAATTTTAGAAAAATATTTTTCTAAAGTATTTTTGGAAGAAGTGCTTTCAAAAACATGTTATTTAAAGAGAGTTTTTATGAAAAACATAATCCCAAATAGCCATATCCTTATCTTTCGAATTCTCCATTTTGAATCTTTCCTTTTTCGTTTAGCATGGCTGAAGATCTTAATCTCCCAGAAGGTGTGACGATTCCAGGGTGGTTTAGGAGATACTTGGAGGCTAGGGCCACCACTGCAGGCCCAGCAGATACTCCTCCACCCCTAGTTGCACCCATTCCTCCTCCTCCTCCTCGTGTTGACACTTTTGCAAAGACGTGCAAGGAATTCAAGGCTATGGGAGGAAAGACTTTTCAAGGGACAGAGACGTTTGTGGAGGCCAGAGATTGGCTTAAGGAGACTGAGGAATTGTTGGATATCTTTGAAGTGGAAGATGGGAGGAAGGTCCGTTTAGCTGCTTGGTTAATGAAGGGAGAGGCCTCGTTTTGGTGGGAGGTCACTAACGGGGAACGTCCAGTTGATTCATGGGCGGATTTCAGACGAAGGTTTGAGGCAAAGTTTCTTTCAAAGGCAGAGGAGAACTTAAATATGGAAAAATTCCTGGCACTAAAGCAAGGGAGCTCATCAGTGAAGGAATATGTCAATAAATTTAATCAGTTAGCAAGGTTTGGCTTGGAGTTGGTGAACACGCCAGAGAAGAAGGCTTTGAGGTTCGTTAGAGGCTTGAATGAACCACTGCAAGGGTTGGCTATGACCCACATCCCTATGGGGGGCCACCTTTGAAAAGCTAGTTGAAATGGCTCTCATGCATGAGGATAAGGCAACTGAAAAGAAAGGGGATCAGAAGAAACCCCAACAGCAAAATAAGAAGGGCGGCAAAAGCAATAATGGCAAAGGAAAGAAGAAATGCTTCAATTGTGGGACACCTGGCCATCTCAGCAAAGATTGTAGGAAGAAAAAGAAGACTGGTTGTTTTCATTGTGGAGAAGCGGGACACTTGGTGAAGGACTGCCCAAAGAGGGGGCAGAGGGCAGGGTCTACCTCGGGAGGACAGGTGCAGGCTCTTATGGCACCCGGGCAGGCAAGGGGGCAAGTTCAGGCTATTGTGGCCCCACCGCTGCAAGAAAGAGGTAGAACAATTTCTGTTGAAAGCTTAGTTTTTCTGTTTGATCTTCCTGTCCGTACCTTATTCGATTCTGGCGCATCTCATTCGTTTATCTCTGCATCATTAGTTGAATCACTGCACTTGAACACCAGTTTAGTAGAGGATCCCTTGGTTGTTTCAAATCCAATTGGGGGTTCGGCTCATTTGACCATGATATGTTTGGATTTGAAAATCTCTATACTTAGCGTTGAATTTAGATGTGATGCTTATGTATTGGGCTTCACGGGCTATGGGCTAATTTTAGGAATGGATTGGTTATCTAGAAATGGGGCCATTCTTGATTGTGAAAGGAGAGTAGTTAGGCTTGTGACTCGCCTTGGTAATGCTCTCGACATCTTTTGTAATCCCATAAATTCCGTTATGCTAAGTTATCTTGAATCGCTTGACGCGTCTGTAGAGAATCTGCGATCGGTAGAGGTGGTCCGGGAATATCCGGATGTGTTTGAGGAGGTGAAGGGCTTACCTCCAAAGAGGGAGATAGACTTTCGAATTTATCTTGTGGATAATGCTAAACCCGTATCTTTGCCAGTGCGCCACATGGCTCCTCGTGAAAGGAGGGAACTCAATAAGCAAGTGAAGGAGTTGCTTGAGAAGGGGTTCATAAGACGTAGTATATCGGAGTGGGGTGCTCCAGTAGTATTTGCCACGAAGGCGGATGGGTCCCTTAGACTTTGTGTGGACTATAGAGAACTTAACAAGCTTACTAAAAAGAACCGACACCCACTGCCGAGAATTGACGATCTCTTTGATCAGTTAGTTGGCGCCTCAGTGTTTTCGCAGTTGGACTTAGCCACTGGCTTTCATCAACTGAGAGTGGCTGAGGATAGTATAGATAAGACTGCTTTTAGGACTCCTGACGGATTCTATGAATGGCTAGTGATGCCCTTTGGTTTGACAAACGCCCCCGCATATTTTGTTGATTTGATGAGTAGGGTGTTTAGGGAGTACCTTAACAAGTTCGTGGTGGTCTTTGTGGATGACATCCTAGTCTTTTCTAGGAGCGAAGAAGAGCATGCCCTACATCTTAGGGAAGTGTTGGAAACACTTCGAGCGCATAACCTTAAGGCTAAATTTTCTAAGTGTCACTTCTGGAGGAAGGAAGTACGGTTCTTAGGGCACGTGGTTTCCAAAGAAGGGATAGCAGTGGATCCCGCGAAAGTGGTGGCCATTCAAGATTGGAAGGTCCCTAAAAATGCAACTGAAGTAAGAAGTTTCTTAGGGTTGGCTGGCTATTATAAGAAGTTTATCAAAGACTTCGCAAAAATATCAGCTCCATTAACGCGCTTGACGAAGAAGAACCTAGTTTTTACATGGGACGAAGATTGTGATGATGCGTTCCAACGTTTAAAGAGAGCCTTAACTTCAGCCCCAGTCTTAGTGCTGCCGGACGGGAATAAGCCGTTTACCGTCTATACTGATGCTTGTGGGACGGGACTTGGCGCGGTCCTAATGCAAGAGGGAAGGGTAATAGCCTATGGTGGAAGGCAGTTGAGGGTACATGAAAAGAATTACCCCACGCATGACCTAGAGTTAGCCGCAATTGTTTTCGCGCTTAAGTCTTGGCGTCACTATCTTCTTGGTGAGAGATTCGAATTGTTCACTGACCACAAATCATTAAAATACTTATTCTCTCAAAAGGATTTGAATTTAAGGCAGCAACGGTGGATGGAATTCTTAGCATCCTATGATTTTGAAATAGCATATACCCCTGGCAAGGGTAACGTGGTGGCAGACGCCTTAAGTAGGAAAAGGTTGTCCTTGAGTCCGTTGTTTGTTGAACGACGAAGCTTAGAATTCATCTCCATGTTTGACTTTAGACCCTCCGTTGACTTAGTACCCGGTCTGTTAGCATCCTTGGAGGTTAGACCTAAACTTCTAGGACGGGTTGGTGAGGCACAACGAGATGACCCACAGTTGGTTGAGATAGTAGAAAAGCTCAAAGGAGGGGAGTCGTCAAGCCATCTTCGTAAGTATACCATAGACGATAAGGGTTGGTTACGAAGAGATAATAGACTTTGTGTACCACAAGACGAAGACTTAAGGAAGGCCATACTTGATGATGCTCATCGCTCAAAGATGACCATTCATCCCGGCGAAGACAAGATGTACAAAGATATGAAGCGAGTTTTCTTTTGGGCCGGTATGAAAAAGGATGTGGCCGAGTACGTCGCTAGATGCTTGGTGTGCCAACGAGTAAAAGCGGAACAAAAGAAACCCGGTGGGTTGCTTCACCCATTGGAAGTTCCACTATGGAAATGGGAAAGCGTCTCAATGGATTTTGTGGATGGATTACCAAGATCAAGGAAGGGTAATACGGGGATTTGGGTTATAGTAGATAGACTTACTAAGAGCGCCCATTTTATTCGCGTAAAAAGTAAGAGGACTGCTCCGTGGTTGGCTTCTGTATACATTAAGGAGATTGTACGGTTGCACGGTATTCCTTCTAGTATTGTAAGCGACCGTGATCCCATCTTCACTAGCGAATTTTGGAAGAGTTTACAAGAGGCGGTAGGGTCTCAGCTATGTTTGAGCACCGCATATCATCCTCAGACGGACGGCCAGACCGAGAGGGTGAATCGTATTCTAGAGGATCTTTTAAGGCTTTGTATCCTAGACTTTGGGGGTACATGGGAAGAGCACCTTCCGTTGGTAGAATTCGCATATAATAATAGCTTTCAGTCTAGTATTGGCATGGCACCTTTTGAAGCTCTATATGGAAGGCCTTGTCGTTCGCCTACATGTTGGTGGGAGTCAACCGATAAGATTTTACTTGGGCCCGATATGATAAGGCAAACTTCGGAGAAGATTGATTTGATTCGAAGAAGGATGAAAGCAGCACAAGATAGGCAGAAATCGTATGCGGATAAGAGGAGGACAGATCTTGAGTTTGACATTGGGGACATGGTCTTGATCAAAGTGTCTCCGTTACGGAATGTAGTTCGTTTTGGGTCCATTGGGAAACTAGCACCAAGGTTTGTAGGGTCGTTTCCTATAAAAGAGAAGATTGGGCAGGTGACATATAGGGTGGAGTTGCCTGAGAAACTTAGTGGAGTAGACGACGTATTCCATGTATCACATTTAAGGAAGTGTTTGCACAAGACCGCGGAGGTGGTAGAGCCGAGCTTGCTTAAAGAGGTGGAAATAGAGCGTGATGCAACAATTAGACGAGCTCCTACATGCATTCTTGGGTCGGAGATCAAAAAGTTGAGGAATCGAGAGGTCAGACTAGTTAAAGTGCAATGGGGAGATGATGAGAGCAACGCTACTTGGGAGACGGAAGAGAAGATGCGTTCGTTGTACCCTTTTCTTTTTGAGGGTATGTCTTTAAATTTCTCCTTTATCGCTTAGCTTATCTTATCTTATCTTTAGTATGTCCTCTCATTAGTATATTTGACCTTTAGTTAGGATAATCCTATGGTTGAAACATGTGTTTGAGACATGTTATGTATGATGGATGCAAAATGGATTCAAGTGTTTGCTAGTGGTTGCTCGTGGATGCATATATACACACACTTTAGGCACTAGATCGGCTCAGTCACTACATATTGCATATTGCATAAATGAATGTATTTAGTATAATGGATGTATAATGGTTGTACCATCATATAGATGCTGCATTCGGTTGAATGGATGTGCACACATATAGAAGTAGTATGTAAGCAATTAGGATCTTTTGCATACATAATGGATGCATGGCACTGTCATGAATTGCATCAAGGAGGTCAACTGAATCAGTGGACCGCCTGATTTTGCATTAGATACGGACATATACACACACTATGCATTTAAACATAAAAGCATTAGAAGTCTATAAGGACAATGGATGCCAGTGTTTGATGATTGAGTAGATGGTTGATTGGATGTTAGGTTAAACATTCTTCTTGACTTGAAGATTTCGGGGTCGAAATCCTTTAAGGAGGGGAGAATGTAACACCCCGTAAATCAGTTAATACTAATATTCACAAATGAAAGAATAATTAATTTCAAATATAAGAATATTGGGAAACGGGCTGCGCCATTGTGTTCGTCTCGGAAAAATACGCGAAATAGAGTCCGAAATTTTGTAAATCGGAGTTCGTATGACCGAGATATGGCCTCGAGAAGTTTCACGAAAAATTCAAATTTCAAAACAGATTTCAAAAACGCAGAAATGGAGGCAGGCGGGAAAACTCCCGCCAGACCCAGGGAGTCGACCTGGGGGTCGACTGGGGAGTCGACCCCTGTGTCGACCTGGGGGTCGACCTCCCTGGTCGAGCCCAGGTGACCTGGGTGCATCTGGTTGGGTTTTCGGGCTGTGTTTTGAGGGCTGGTCGAAATCTAATGGCTCTAATCTATTCTAGGGTTAATCTAATGGCTTAAATGCATCCTAACATCTATAAATAAGTGGCTAGACTCTAACCCTAAATCACTTGAAAAATTGGAGAGCTACCGACATGCCGTTGCCATGGAGTTCAGCGTAGCCGTCACAAACTAAAGAAGGAGAAAGCCTAGCCTACAACTAAATCTACTCAACAAACAAATTAAATCAAAGACTCTTTCTATTTCTCTTCTTTAAAATTGCGAGTATGATGAATCTCACAATATTATTATAAAATAATTTGATTAAGTTATGAATGGATCACAAGAAAGTGATATGAATTGTTATGTATTTGTGAATTATGTTGTGGATCTCTTGTTATGCTATTATGTTATCATATATATGTTGTTATGTTGTAGTGATTATGTTGTAAATAATCCTATGCTATGTCATATGTGATTAGTCATGCTATGCTATGTTATAAATCATGTTATGCCATGTTGTAATCATGCTATGTTGTAAATCATATCATGCTATGTTGCAAATTATGGTATGCTATGTTATAAATCTTATATATGTTGTAGATCTCATCACATATGTTGAAATACTTATGTTATATGATAATGATGTCATGTTAAGTTGTGTTGAATCATACAAGTTGTAAAATCATGATGTTATTATTTATGCGAATTGGATCATGTTTAAAGTTTATGTTTTTCTTATAGATCTTGTTATGGGAATTTTCCTATTAGGTTAGGTGTACCCATATGCATGAATCTACAATTTAGATGGATCTTGTTTATGGGAATTTGCCTATTGAGTTAGGTGTACCCGTAAACATGAATCTATGATTAAATAAAACTTGTTTATGGGAATTTGCCTATTAAGTTAGGTGTACCCATATAAAACCATATTGTTAAGTTAGATGATGTTGATTCACACATGTTCCTATGCAAGTTTATGAAATTGGATTAAAATCATATTATGTGAATCATGAACAAGTTGACACCTTTAGATCCATGACATGTATAATCTTATGCAAGTTGTAATTTTAGACATATGCAAGTTTCACCCCTTATTATGATTTATTTAGTCACATATACATGTCATTGTGGTGACAATTTCTTTTATGCTATGAGTTAGACTATTCGAGTCTAACATATATTTTGCGAATAAACGTTCAAACGTGGGGTAGGGGTAATATTAGGAAATTAATAAATTGGGGTGCAATTGATATGATTTTGCATGCCATGAATGGATGGCCATAATTGAGTCAATTATGGACATTGTTAAATTTGGAATTAATTAATAATTCAAATAGGGAATTATTAAAATCGGGGAAAGTGGATTATTAATAATAATCAATGCTTAGGACACGAGGTTGGACCCGTTTGTGACGTAAACCTGCCTGGACCCGCCCGGCAAATCCAGTAGTCACAAATGTCGGCCCAATGTGAGAGGTCCTAGGCCCAAACTAAAGCATAACAGTTGTAAAGACACGAGGTTAGACTCTTTTATGGTGTAAGACTGCCCGGACCCGCCCGGCAAATCCAGCTGCCATAAATGCCAGTCTAATGTGAGAGGTCTTTATGAAGTTATGGCCTTAATGAATTAAGAAATACTTAACGAGATAATCATGTAAGGTGGGACATGGGGGTTAAGTAGGTGCCTTGGGTGACATGAGGAATCTAGTGGTAGCCTTTAGAGGCATTTGAAATACGATTAGACTTAACCAAACACACATGTAAATGAACATGACTAAGTGGGTTAAGTGGGATGGGCTAATAAGACAAGCTTAGGTGAAATGCTTGTGGGAAATAATGGGGGCCCATTTCAACCAGTATCCCAAAACGTATCTTTGTGGGCTCGATCCAAGTCGAGGACGGGACACGCATACTGGGCTTGACTATAAGAGGCCAAAACAGGGAGCGGTGGCAACGCAAGTCCAACGGGTTTCATATGCGTGTGTGGACCCGGGCTGGTAGGTAAGACGTTGTTGCATCGTGTAGGTATAAGCCGTGCATCTCCGTTGTATCGGGTTGCCACTTTAGGTGAGTGATACACCCCACTGTGGGGCCAGCACGGGTATCTACGAGTAGGGAGCCAATCGAAAAATGGGAAGTGGGGTACACCTAGTGGAGATAGGAGCAGGCGGCACCTATGTAGTCAACTAGGAGTACGTAAAGCCATTAAGAAAGTTTCTAAGTGAAGCTAAGTGGGATCAATCTTTAGGGTGACTGGTGTGGTGCAGTATAGGGTTTATCCTTTAGTATTTAGGAGCGCCTATAACGTTGCCTTTAGCAATTGTCTATGTCCTTTATCTGCTCTTTCATAGACATTTCCTTGTTTTCCAGCTTATGCCTTAGTCCAGTTATTTTGATAATAGTATTGTAGAATTATCATACTCACCAGACTTTATGTCTGACCCCCTCTTTTCCATCTTTTTCTCCCTTCAGGTCCTCAGGTTGGGCCAAGTTCTAGTGGAGTCTAGTTGGATTGCTTATCTCTTGGAAAGCTTGGGCTGCTGAAGTAAAGTCCAGCTTATTATCTTTCTTTTTAAATGGCTATCTATTGTAATGGGATTATGTACTTTGTTTTTTTATAAAGATGGATATTGTACTTGGTTTTATGATATAACAGACATGTTTAATTTCCGCTGCTATAAAATGAAGTTTTAGATTTCCAAGTACTGTTTATTATCTGTCTTGTTGTAATTTCTCTGTTCTATATTCACCTAAAACCTCCATGGAAGTTAATGCATTCCCTTTGTGAGTGACATTAATGGACGTGGGGTGTTACATCCGTGGACTCCCACCAACAAGTCGGAGATCGACATGGCCTTCCATATAAAGCTTCGAAGTGTGCCATACCTATAGTAGCTTGGTAACTATTGTTATAAGCAAACTCCACCAAAGTAAGATGATCTTCCCAAGTTCCTCCAAATTCAAGAATGCACAATCTCAGGAGATCTTCCAACACTCTGTTCACCCTTTCCGTCTGACCATCGGTTTGAGGGTGATAGGCCGTTCTCAAACATAGCTGTGTGCCTACAGCTTCTTGCAAACTTCTCCAAAACTCGCTCGTAAAGATAGGGTCTCGATCACTCACTATGCTGGAGGGTATCCCATGGAGTCGAACTATCTCCTTAAGATAAATGGAGGCTAAAGACGAGGCGGTCCTCCTACTCTTGACAGGTATAAAATGAGCGTTTTTCGTGAGCCTGTCCACTATAACCCAAATACCGGTATTGCCCCTTCTAGACCTAGGCAACCCATCAACAAAATCCATCGAGATGCTATCCCACTTCCATTGCGGGACCTCTAGAGGATGAAGCAGACCACCAGGCTTCTTCTGCTCTGCCTTGACTTGCTGGCATATCATGCATTTGGAAACAAATTCAGCTACATCCCTCTTCATGCCATTCCAAAAGAAAACTCTTTTGATGTCCTTATACATCTTGTCTCCACCGGGGTGTATGGTCGTCTTGGAATGGTGTGCCTCTTCGAGAACCAACTTCACCAAATCCTTTGCTTGTGGGACGCATAGCCTTCCATCCCGTCTCAACCAACCCTTATCATAAATGGAATATCTATCGAGGTGACTAGAAGTCTCACCCCTAATTAGCTTTTCTATCACATCAATTAGCTGAGGGTCTTCACGTTGCGCGGTTCCTATCGAGTCCAACAAAGTAGGCCGCACCTCTAGCATTGCCATCAAGCCAGTCACATAATCAACGGAGGATCTAAAGTCAAAATTCGCTATGTACTCCAAGCTTTGTCTTTCTACAAAGGGAGGACTTAAGGTCAGCTTCTTTCTACTCAAGGCATCTGCTACTACATTGCCCTTGCCCGGAGTATAGGAGATCTCAAAATCATATAAAGCGAGAAACTCCATCCATCTTTGCTGCCTTAGATTAAGATCTTTCTACGAGAAAAGGTACTTCAACGATTTATGGTTAGTATACAATTCAAATTTCTCACCTAAGAGATAATGGCGCCAAGACTTAAGCGCGAAAACGATAGCTGTCAATTCTAGATCGTGGGTTGGGTAGTTTTTCTCATGTACTTTCAACTGCCTTCCACCATAAGCTACTACCTTCCCCTCTTGCATTAGGACAGCTCCTAGTCCTATACCGCATGCATCTGTGTATACTGTAAACATCTTACTTCCATCAGGCAACGTCAAAACTAGGGCTGTTGTCAGAGCCCTCTTCAAATGCTGGAAAGCAACATCGCACTCCAAATCCCAAGTAAAAGTCAGGTTCTTCTTCGTCAACCTTGTAAGTGGAGCTGAGATTTTCGCAAAGTCCTTAATGAACTTGCGATAAAAGCCTGCTAGCCCAAGAAAACTTCGGACTTCGGTTGCATTTTTTGGGACCTTCCAATCTTGTACCGCGACTACTTTTGTGGGGTCCACAGCTAACCCCTCTTTGGATACCACATGCCCTAGAAATCTCACTTCTTCTCTCCAAAAGTGGCACTTGGAGAATTTAGTTTTCAGCTGATGTGCACGGAGTGTATCCATGACTTCCCTTAAATGCAAGGCATGCTCTTCCTCATCCTTCGAGAAAATCAGAATATTGTCTATGAATACCACCACAAACTTATTGAGGAATTCCCGGAATACCCTACTCATCATATTGACGAAATAAGCAAGTGCATTTGTCAAGCCGAAAGGCATGACAAGCCATTCGAAGAAACCATCCGGGGTTCTGAACGCGGTCTTATCAATTCTGTCTTCAGCCACTCTTAGCTGATGAAACCCAGTAGCCAGATCTAATTGGGAGAAAACTGTTGCACTTACAAGCTAGTCGAACAAATCGTCTATTCTTGGCAGCGGGTGCCTATTCTTCTTGGTCGGTTTGTTTAGCTCCCTATAATCAACGCATAGGCGAAGTGAACCATCCGCTTTGGTTGCGAATACTACTGGAGCACCCCATTCTGAAATACTCCGCCTTATAAACCCCTTTCCAAGCAGCTCTTTAACTTGCTTAGTGAGCTCCTTTCTCTCCCTTGGAGCCATGTGTCTAACGGGTAAAGCAACGGGTTTTGCGTTATCAACAAGGTATATGCGGAAGTCTATCTCCCGCTTCGGAGGCAAGCCCTCTACTTCCTCAAAGACATCTGAATATTCACGAACCACTATAACAGACTGCAAATTCTCAACGGACGCGTCAAACGATTCTAGATAACTTAGCATGACAGAATTTATGGGATTACAAGAAATTTCGAGAGGGTTACCAAAGCGAGTCATGAGTCTAACCACTCTCTTTTCACAATCTAGGATGGCACCATTTCTGGATAACCAATCCATACCTAGAATTAGCCCGTAGCCCGTGAAGCCCAAAACATAAGCATCACATCTAAACTCAACGTTAAGTATAGAAATTTTCAAATCCAAACAAATCATAGACAAATAGGCTGAGCCCCCAATTGGATTTGAAACAACTAAGGGATCCTCTACTACACTGGTGTCTAGGTGTAGTGACTCAACTAAAGTAGTAGATATAAAGGAATTTGATGCGCCAGAATCAAAGAGTGTGCGAGCAGGATAATCAAAAAGATAAACTAAACTTTCAACGAAAATAGTTCTACCTCTTTCTTGCAGCGGTGGGGCCATGAGAGCCTGGACCTGCCCTCTTGCGTGCCCTGGTGCTATGAGAGCCTGAATCTTCCCTCCAGAAGTAGACCCTTCCCTCTGTCCTTTCTTCAGGCAGTCCTTAATCAGATGTCCTGCATCGCCACAGTGGAAACAAACAGTCTTCTTTTTCTTCCTACAGTCTTTGCTCAGATGACCTGGTGTCCCACAGTTAAAGCATCTCTTCTTCCCCTTGCCATTATTGTTATTACCACCCTTCTTGTTCTGCTGTTGCTGTTGTGGTTTATTTTGATCACCTTTCTTCTCGTGTGCCTTATTAGCATTGGCGCCCTTCTCCTCTTCATGCATGAGTGCCATATCAACTAACCTCTCAAAGGTGGCCCCCATAGGAATGTGGGTCATAGTCAACCCGTGAAGCGGCTCATTCAAACCCTTAACAAATCTTAGGGCCTTCTTCTCAGGAGTGTTCACCAAGTCCAATCCAAACCTTGCCAACTGATTGAACTTGTTGACGTACTCTTTCACTGTCAGATTCCCCTGCTTCAATGCCAAAAACCTTTCCATGTATAGATTCTCTTCAGCCCTTGAGAGAAACTTAGCTTCGAACCTAAGTCTGAAATCCGCCCATGTCTCAACTAGACGCTCTCCATTAGTAACTTCCCACCAAAACGAGGCTTCGTCTTTCATCAACCAGGCAGCCAATTGGATTTTCCTTCCACCTTTGACTTCAAAAATTCCAAATAACTCTTATACCTCCTTAAGCCAATTTCGGGCTTCTACAAACGTCTCTGACCCGTTAAAATATTTCTCGCCCATTGCCCTAAAGTCCTTACAAACCTTGGCAAAGGTATCAACACGAGGAGGGGGGGAGGAGGAGGAACGGGTGCAGCTGGGGGAGGGGGAGGAACGTCTGCTGGGCCTGGAGTGTCGGCCCTAGCCTCAAGGTACCGTCTGAACCAGCCAGGTACTGGCACGCCCTCAGGAAGGTTAAGATCCCCAGACATACTGAAACGAAAAAGGAAAGATTCAGGACAAGGAATCGAAGGAAAGATATATGGCTCTTGGGGGTTATGTTTTTAAAACAAACTTTTCTCTTAAAAATATTCTCCTTAAAATATCTTTGAAAATATTCTTTATAAAAATGCCTTTTTGAAAAATATTTTTTTTTCAAAATATCTTATCTGTTCTGGTAACCTTCAGCTCTGATACCACGTGTGACACCCCACCTCCATTAAGGTCACTCACAAAGGGAACGCCTTAACTTTGATGGAGCGTTATTAGAGTATAGAACAGAAAAGTAAACAAGACAGATAACATAATTGTACTTGGAAAATAAAACAAAACAACTTTTATTGCAGCGGAGAAAAATAGTTTGGTTACATCATGACAAAAACCAACTACAAAACCAAATACACTTATTATCCATCTTGACAAATAGGTCTGAGTACATAAAATAAAAGACATAACCCCAAAAGTAAAAATAGCTATAAATAAAGAAAGCTGAACTTTACTTCAGCAAATCCAAGTGCTTCCAAAAAGAGAGAGAAAGCAGTCCAACTCAAGCTCCACTAGAACTAGGCCCACCCTGAGAACCTGGGGGGGAAGGAAGAAAAGAGGTAGAAACAAAAGGGGTCAGACATAAAGTGTGGCGAGTCCGATAACTTCAACAATATAATCATTAAAGCAATCAGGATAAGGTATAAACTGGTAAATAAGGAAATGACTGTGAATAAATGGCAAGACCAAACAAACAAAGTAAATAAGACAAACATAGATAACGTTAAAGGCGCTCCTAAGCCCTACAAGATAATTACTACACTGCACCACACCAAACATTCTAAAGGTTGATCCCACCCACTGAACTTAGAAATCAAAATACTCCGTGTACCCCTAGCTGACTACATAGGTGCCACCTGCCCCTATCTCCACTAGGTGTACCCACTAGCCCATATCGATCGGCTCCCTAACTCATAGATACTCGTGCTGGTCCCATGGTGGGGTGTATCATTCCCCAAAGTGGCAACCCGATACAACGGAGATGCATGGCTTATACCTACAGGATGCAACAACGTCTTACCTACCAGCCCGGACCCACGCACGCACATGACCCCGTTGGACTTGCGTTGCCACCGCTAACCCGTTTTGACCTCTTATAGTCAGACTCAGTATGCGTGTCCCGTCCTCGACTTGGGTCGAGCCCACAAAGATACTTAATGGGTTACTGGTCTGAAAAGGCCCCCCATGTTTGACTCAAGCTTTCCACCTATGCTTGGTCTCCTCTAGAAATTCTTACTTAACCCCTTCTTATTCATGTCCACTTACATGTTAAATTTGGTTAAGTACTACTATTCGTATTTCTACATGTCACCCACTTAACCCCCATGTCCCACCACATGTTTACTTTGGTTAAGTGTTACTTAATTTATTACTACCGCAACCCTGTAGGACCTCTCACATTAGGCCACCCTTTGTGGTTGCTGGATTTGCCGAGCGGGTCCGGGCAGTCTTACACCACAAACGGGCCTAACCTCGTGTCCATACAATTGTCACGCATTTAATTTGGGCCTATGACATCTCACATTGGACTACCATTTGTGGTTGCTGGATTTGCCGGTCGGGTTCGGGCAGTCTTACACCACAAATGAGTCCAACCTCGTGTCATAGACATTTATTTTTATACATAATCTTTTCACCCCAAATTTGGATTGATTATCCTTAATCAAATTTGTTAACAAATTTCAATTATCTTTATGACCATAAATTATGTCCATATATCAACTTCACCAATTAATGTCTCAATTTACATATATGTCTTTTAAGGCCATAACATGCCAATTTACAATTATGTGTATAATCATTATTTCCCCATAATCCCCGCCGTCGTTTGTTCGCATAAAATAGACTAAGAAATAGTCTAACACAGAAAAAGGGAAAAACACCACAAATTTACATAACACACAAAATATGCCTAACTTGCACATGAGAATTTACAACATAACTTGCATAAACTTGGTGATATCATGAATCTAGCATAGACCTAAAAGGTGTGAACTTGCATGTATGTATAAGGTTTTCAACACAAAACTTGCATAGGCAATAGTCGCAAACTTGCATAAACGGTGTATGTCATGGATCTAAGCCTAAAGGTATAAACTTGCATATGTGAATAGGTATAAACTTGCATATGTGAATTTCTACCTAAACTTGCATATGGTCTTTTAACTTGATTCACATATAAAATAATGTCATAGGATGGATCATGTTGAACATAGGTGATTTGGGCATAGGTTAACACAACTAGCATGTAACTTGCATCATGAACAATTAACACATATTCATAAATTACCACATTTCCAATGATTCACAACATAACCATAAAAACCCAAATTACATCTTAACCTAATTAACTTTTTAATTATCTTGTTAAGGAAATCGAACTCACAACTTAGAGAAGGTCTTGAGTTCTGGGATCTGTATTCTGTAGTTGAATAAGCTCGCCTTTGATGAAGACAAAGTTGTTGTATGTTGAATTAAGTTGAGTTGATTAGCTTTAATCCTCTTCTAATTTGTGGCGGCTACTTCTAGGTTTTGGAGAGACAACATGACGGCCATTGATTTAATTTTGATTAGGTTTAGGGTTTGAGTCCTCATGTGTTTATATAGAGATTAAGATTAATTTAGGTCATCCGATTAACCTAGAAGCAACCTGAACCGTCAAACCACGCAAACTCGGACTCTATCTCAACCAGAATTCCGAGACGAACACAATGGCGTAACTCGTTTCCCTTAATTCTAACATTAAAAATTAATTATTCTTGAATTCGTTAGTTTAATGTTAACAGAAATACAGGGTGTTACATATAATATGTAGCCAAAACCATATCAGAAATCTCATATAGTGCAAATAAGGTTTGTCAGATCGTGCATCGGCCACTTGACAAACATTGGAGAGCATTTAAGAGAATCTCGAGATATCTGGATGAAACTTCAAACCATGGACTGGCAAAAATTGGAAAGAATCTAAATTTATATAGCTTTGCTAATGTTGTCTGGATGATAGACCCAGATGATTGACCATTGGATATTGTATTTATCTTAGTGAAAACTCTATCTAATGGAGCTTAAAAAAGCAATCTAGCTACTATACCCAGCCTAAGCATTGAAGCCGAATACAGAAGCGTGGCAAGTGTCATAGCCAAAATTACATGGTTAGAATCTCTTTTAAAGTAAATCAGAATCAAATCTAATGTCAGACGACTCAAACCCATGTTATTGTGTGATAATTTAAGTAACGTACAATTAGCAAATAATTATATTCTTCATTCAAGGGTTAAGCTCATAGAAATTAACAAATACTTTATGTGAGAGAAAGTTTTTAAAAGGAAAACTTAACATCAATCACATACCTACCACTTAGAAGCATGCACATATTCTCACAAAACCGCTTTCTACATTTGTGAGTTAAGAAGTGAACTGAAAGTCGAAGAAATTAACAATAAGTAATCTTTGGATTTAGATTTGAAACCTAAAGGACTTTGACATGTTAACTTCATATCTGTCCAAATCATCATTTATCAAGGCATAGACTAAAGAAATCATCTGCTTAACATCTCAATGGTTTTAATTTCGGCTCTTTAAGTTTTCATATCATAAACCTCACTTAGATCGAGCTCGACTTGAAGTATATCAAAGTTGATCTCATCAAATTAGGATTAGTTGAAGGGAAGTTTGACCGCTGAAGTTTTGAGAGATGAAGAGAGAAGAAACATAGAAAACCTAAGATTGCTTGGGGGAAATTAATGAAAATAAAATGATTACTAAATCTATTGACACCCGCAAATTTCTTTACACACCCCACATTTTAGATATTAAAACTTCAGTTCTAGTTTTACGCTGTAATTTAATATATATTTAATTTCAAACATGTTAACTGAAAAATCACGTACGACTTAGGGTGGTAGGGAATAGAACCTCGTCGAAACAGACGCGAGTTGTGGAGAAACTCACTGGAGAAAATATTGGATAAAATATATATAACTCATGCTTAGTATATGCATTGGAAAAATGTAACCTACACAAGAGTTGACGTTCAATAGAATATAATATAGTTCCGTCTTGTCTTGATATTAATAAAAATACTCACCATGTCTTTCTTTAACGATGATTAATGACAATCATGCTAATATTGCTAGGGTTTTGCAAATTTTTTATGAATTAGACAGAAAAAAATATAAGAAATAGTGAAAGTAAAATGAAAAGTAAGAAAGAGGTGCTAAAAACGTTAGGGGCAACTTGAAAATGTATAGGGAAGGAAAATAAAATATTAAGGTGAAAAGCTTTTAGTAAATAAAGATGTGAGAACAGAGCAAGTCTAAAATGTTAAAGCTGCCGCTAAGGCTGTATATCGGGCATGACAGTCCGTTGTTCGGCTCGGTCTGAGGCTATAAGGTGTCCAGTCCGAGTCCGTATGATTCTCCTATAGGACATGACATAGACATACCATCGTCCAGTCCGATCCGAAATGTTCGATGTTTTTTAATAGTCCGAACATTGTCCGTCCATTGTCCGGCTCGTACGAACAGTGTCCGAACTTAATACTTGTCTGATCCGTGTTCATCCGAAACCTTATAAAACAGTACTACGACACACCTTCATCCGGTCTGATCCGATCCGCTGCCGCTTCATTCTTTTGTTTTGTTATCTAAAAGCTTCAACAGGTTGTACTTATGAATAAGCCCAAATAACCGCTTGGTTTTTATGAAGATAAAGCGGTGGGTGTAGCAATCTGAAAATCTTTCACTCCATGAACAAAACTTTTTGCTTTTTCCGCTTGGTCTCTTATGAAGATGAAGCGATGGGTATAGCCGCTTCTCCTTCTGAGTAGAAAGGACCACCTTGTCCATTACTACCACCTCCGATATGTTCACAAAGTCTGAACTGACCCAAGTTTCTTCATTTGTTATGTGTTTTTAATTGAAATTTACTGTTTACTATGTAAACGAGAACATTAAAACACCTGCTAGATAACAACTGTGAGTACAAACAATAATAAACTGTAAGGCACTTTGTCATGCAATTGCACTTCTCCAGTTTGTCAAGTAAAAAACGCATGCTAAGTATAGGTAGCATGCTGCAAAGGGTAATATTACGAAATGGTTTTATTGATATAAGTCGTCCGTAGTTACGTGCATTGCTCACCAATAACTAAATTAAGTACATAACCAGAAATAATTGATGTCCATGACCAAAATTCAAAAATAATCCAAACAACACCTGGTTTGAAGTAAAACATACCACCAACTCTACAAAAACAACGTGCATTGCCTTCTTTCTACTTGCCCGTTGCCTATATATACACACATCAACCCAACAACACATATTTGCAAGCAAAACCACTTACATTTGCCAATCACTTCCTATCTTATAACCATTGTTATGGATAAACTCCTACTCCATGTCTCCTTCATCTTTCTTCTCTTCACCTTCACCTACTCTAAACCTATACAATCATGTTCTCAAACGCCTTATCCTCATACTTGCATTTCCATGACATCTACAGCGATCGACACACAAGAAAATCTTCACAAAACAACTCCACTTGATTTTCGTAACATAGTTGTAAAGGCTACAATGGATCATGCAGCTAGAATCCTTCAAAATGCATCTTCTACAAACATAAACGCGTTCGATCCACGTGCCAAGGCGGCATGGCTGGATTGCTTAGACCTCTATCAAGAGTCCATTCTACTACTAAACGCCACTCTTTCTTCTTCTCCTCCTTACGAAGATTCTCAAACTTGGCTAAGTGCTGCTATCGCAAATCATGAAACATGCAAATATGGATTCTTAGAACTTGACTCCTTTTCAACTTTTCAATCTTCCCCTTTCTCTTCTAGTAATTATGTGCCCGAGTCTCTTTCTAATACTCTAGCTATAAACACCGCCATGAAAGCTAGGACAGTCGGACGTAAACTTCTTTCTAGTGGTGCGTTTCCGCATTGGTTAAGTGTCGATGACAAGAAACTTCTCCAATCTTCTAACATTAAAGCAGATATTGTAGTGGCAAAAGATGGCTCTGGGAACTATAGGAGTATAAATGAAGCAGTGGCCGCTTCTCATAAATTAAGGGGAGGGAGTAGTTCTAGGTTCGTAATTCGTGTGAAAGCCGGTGTTTACAAGGAGAATGTAGAGGTGAAGAAGTCCATGAAGAATTTGATGATCGTTGGTGATGGAATAGACAAGACTATCGTCTCTGGCAGCAAGAACGTTCATGACGGCAGTACAACTTTCCGTTCGGCAACTTTTGGTGAGCTTTCTCTTATAATTGTGTAAAATAGAGACTTTTATAGTAAAAGTCTATCCTTCTATATTTTCGTTGATGCTTTCACCTTTACGTATTAGAAACACTGGTTTGTAATGTTATTTTTTTGTTTACTACTTTAAGCTTGTTAAACAAAAATCAAATGTTTAAAATATACCTTTCATAAAGCATTAAAGAAACGGACTTTCTTACAGATGTCCTTTTTTCCATTTGCGCAAGTAATCAACATCATCATCTGCTGATAATCGTCAATCTTTTACCACTAACAGAAATATAATGGAAATATTTTATATATCACTTAACCATTTGTGAACATATATACATATAAAGAACGTTTCTACTGAAGTTGAACTTGCTTGTTTAGATCAATTTAAATAAACTAATTGTCTATTTTATAGCCAAAATAAATTAGTTTTGGCTTTCAAAAAACAAAATTTTAAGAACCCTTACCAAAACTAATTAACTTTTAGCAATGACGCGTCCTCTGCATAAGATGTCATTTTGTCAGAGTTACGTAATAGATGAATAAACAGTCGCTCATCTTCACAGTTCTCTCAATAAAGGGGTCAATCTTTACTAAGAACGTATCATTAAACATCATATACATGTATCTATCACCGAGAAACATATGCTTTTACTCATGCAGAAACTTCCAGCTCATGTTTCTTCACCATATTGTATACAAAATAATTTGGTAACACATGAACATCGATCATATGTAACCGTAAAAAAATTGCAGCCGTAACAGCAGTGCGATTCATAGCAAGAGACATGACATTCGAGAACACAGCTGGACCAGAAAAACATCAAGCAGTGGCTTTAAGATCAAACTCAGACTTCTCAATATTCTACCGATGCAGCTTCAAAGGCTACCAAGACACTCTGTACGTACACTCCAACCGTCAATTCTACCGCAACTGCCACATCTACGGCACTATTGACTTCGTCTTTGGAGATGCTGTCTCTGTCTTACAAGACTGCAAAATCTATGTCAGAAAACCATTGCCTAAACAGAAGAACACGGTAACTGCACAAGGCAGACAAGACAAAAATGAAAACACGGGGATCGTTATACATGGATCAGTCATCTTGCCTGCTTCTGATTTAAAGCCTCTGCAAAGTAGATACAAAAGCTATCTGGGACGGCCATGGAAAGAATATTCTAGAACAGTGGTGATGAAAACTGAGATCGGTGGCTTGATTGATCCTAAAGGATGGCTGGAGTGGAGCGGAAGTTTCGGGTTGAAGACTTTGTATTATGGAGAGTATGATAATAAAGGTGCAGGGGCAGATACTAGTAAAAGAGTTAAGTGGCCAGGATTTCATGTTATGAGTAGGGCGGAGGCAGAGAGGTTTACAGTTCAGAATTTCTTGATGGGGAATAGCTGGATTCCTGCATCTGGAGTTCCTTATACATCTGGTCTGTGATTAAGTGATAAATTTATAAAATATCTGTAATTATATTATATATAAAGTGTGTATAGTTCTGTATTTTACAACAAAATAGTTATGTCAATTGTTGACTTGTATTCTACAAGTTAACCAATTTATAATATCTTTTGCGACTTCATCCTTATCTAGTTCGAACAAAAGGTCGTGCAAATATCCATCGTACAGTTTTATTGTTTTATCTTTAGATGGGGATTCTAAGTAGAGTTTTTGAGAGCCTAGAGGGTCAGTAATGGTGTCAGCTGTGCCATGGAGAACTAAAAATGGGATTGTGATTTTGTGCAAGTTTTTCTGTAGGAAGTGGGCGATCCGGAGAATTTCATATCCAGTTCTAGCTCTGATAGCACCAGTGAATACCAAAGGGTCAGAGTATTTGGCTTTTACGGCTTCTGGATCACGTGAAACTGGAGGTCCTCTCTTGTTTGCTAAATTAAATTGTACTTTCGGAAGTAGAACTGATAATAAAGGAGCCACTACCTAACATGCAAAGAATGATTTAGCACAAAATATCGATAATGGATGATATTAAAACATTTAGTTCCCAAGATAACGTCAGTCTTGTGTAAAAGCAAAATGCTATGAAATGTATGATTTCCAGAAACAGCATATAACTTGAACTATGAAAAACTTGTTTGGTGGATTTTTCCTCTGTACGACAAAATAAAGGACATTTGTATGTCTTGGACATCAATTTATTTTCGTTTTCTTTTTCTTATTTTATGGTAAAGCCTGGAAGGCAAAGCTACCCATCAATAAATGCAAAAAACACGAATTCAGAAGGTGGATAGTGATTTGGGCATATCTTAACTAGAAATATGATACTTGCTCATCTATTGATAACTATACAATCATATTATTGAATATGAATAATTACATGGAAGCAAGTTAGAACTTCGAACAAAGCTTGCTTCCATGATTCAGTTCTTCTAAAAAATAGATTACCCTGCCATTCCAAACACAAATCCCAACCTTATCTGCTAAACTTGACTTCCTAAATTCTGCATATTGTAATCTTGACCTTCTAAACACAAAACTATATTAAACTTGCCTACTGAATCCTGTAAATTCTACTCCAAACGGACAACCCCCAACCCCCCCCCCCCCCCCCCACCAAAAAAAAAAAAAAAACTTGACCATTAAATTCTAAGCTTAACAACTGAAGTTTGGGTTACATACAACCTGTGTATTATTTCAAACAAGAGTGAAGTCTGTGCATCCAGAAAGTAAGATGCACTAGATTAACTGCATTTGGTGCTAACAACAATGTCAAATAGGCGTATTATTTGTAGCTTTGTACATTAACGCAGTCAACTGGCATATTATTTGTAGTCAATAATGAAGAGGTTAGCTCAGATATATATAACTAGACGTGAAATAAGTTGATAGTAATGTCATTTTATGTTAACAAATTTGCTCATAATTGCTTTCACTATACACCACATGAAGTGTAAACAACGCACTTTAAAATGAATCTTAGAAAAACAATGCGTAGGGTATAATTTAACAGATTGTTTTTTCTTTCTATAGCAGTTTGCCTTATAGTCCACAGGTAAAAATTATTGCATACTTCGTACTTGTACTTGAATAATAAAAGTAAACTAAACTCAACAAATATAATACAAGATGATTGTTGAATAACTAACCTCAACAATAGGATGAGATGCCTGAACACAAATAGCAGGTGAAGTGAGTACAATACCGTTAATGCAAGCTTCTAATTTTGGATCTAGTACTGCCTTCATGCAAAACAAAAGTATTTAGAAGAAAAACAAACGGAAACATATGTATAAGGAGATAACTTCTAAATACAAAACAGTAGTGCAATGAAAAGTAGCATCACCTTTAGAAGAATGGCTGCTCCTGTAGAGTGTCCAAAGCTAAAGCATGGTAACCCAGGATTTGCAGTCAATACTCTGGCCAAAAATGCCTTCTGTTTAAAGATATTAACGTAAAATTTTACAAGTCATAATCAGAGCACTGGGCATACTAAACAAACTGGTACTTCAAAAGTGGAATAAAAATTTACTCATGTTACCAAATCATTAACTGCATAATCAAGAGAATGTACATAGCCATGCAATCCATCACTTCCACCATGTCCTAAGAAAACATACGAAAAATAGGGCGTAGATTTATTTTTATATAAAGGTCGAAGCAACTATGTTGAAGCACTAGTTTTCATTTAAATGCGTTAAATTTTAGTCAAATTAAATAGCGAAAATATTAAAATAAGTTAAGCCGTTTAAACTAATGATCAGTTTCAACCATCATTTAAACTGCCAGTAAAATGGAACTATCCTTGTCAGAGTACCAAATGTTAACTATCAACGAGAATGCTTCAATGTTCATAATATTGCTCCGTTTTGAATTTAAGCTGAAATTTATGTTTCATCTGATTTCTTACTCAAATGCTTCAAAGGATACCGATATACCAAAGGTATGAGATCTCGATTTCGGATGTTTCGATCTTTGTAATTAAAATTTTCAATATAACTCATGAATTTCGGAGAATTTGATTCCAGCTTCGAAATCGTTATTTACTACCCATATAATAAACAACATATATGTTTGCTTAATTTTCTAAAACAAAATGTATAATTTATATTTAATTAAAAGGTAAAATATAAACCAAAAATTATCGATTAGGCTAATTCTATCGACACACCATTTTTCTACACTCTCAACCCACTAGTATTTTTTAAATAATTGACTAAAATGCCATTATAATTATAATGCCTGAAATGCCTTTTGTCTTTCCCTATTTTTTTTTAATTTATTTTCTTGTTGTTATTGTAATTATGGATGAATTCAATGGTGATAGAACATATGAAGAAGATATTTTTTTCAGAAAAAGATGGTGAGTTTGAAGAAGACGATGAACGAAGATTCTCATGTTTCTAGGGTTGAACATAAGTTTTTCTAGGATTTTTTTTTTAACTTATAATTGTTTAGAAAACAAATTTAGACCTAGCTTGGATTGTTATTGTATCTAGTTTATAATACGCTGGGTTGTCCACTTATCAAGCTATGGTCGCACTAGGTTATCCCACTTACCTCTCCGTATGTAGATGTGGTTACTTACGTAACCTCACTGTGTCTGCACTTGGAGGAGCGAATGACCACGCTCTCTTCAAACGTTGTCAATCAAATTATGTCTCTTTAAGAGTACGGAAATGAAAACAAACGCTGAAATGGAAGTAACTTAAAAATGTTAAGTTGAAGTAGAAAATACATTGTTTATGTTTTGATCCGACTTCTCTCCCCATGAGAATCAAAAATTAAAGATTTTTTGTTGTTTAAAAGATCCATGTGGTAGTGAAGGTTCTACGGAAGATGATTTTTTGGAAATGTAATTTAACTGCTGATAAAATAGGGAAATTAGAGGGTTAAATGAAGCTAGGGGTAGTTTTGAAAAAAAAACATGGTAAAAAAGGAAAAACTGGAATGTGTTTTATTTTATTTTTAAATGTTGAAGTCGAAAAAGAAGAAAATGGTGTTCAAATAGAATTAACCAAATATTTATTCATTAGCCTGTTTTCATCATTTTTTAATTACACTACTAATATGTTTTGTGATTTTTTGTGTTTCGTAAGTTATAATTTCAAATTTTGAGTTTTTTATATAAAGCTTGAAGTTCATTAATTTTTCTATTGAACCAAAGTGTCTGTTTACCTTCACTTCGATCCCTATTGGAAAATGAAATGGAATAGCTGAGATCTCAGGTCGAACCCTCAGACGAGGTTTGTTACAGTGATTACCCATCCAGAATTCTTGATTAAGATTTAGATATTGAGCCAAGACTTGAGGTTGATTGATTATTTCCAATTTTGAAGAAACAAAATTTTTATGCAACTAAAATTCATGACCATAAATTGTCAATTTTTTCCTATCCAATAAATTTACACTTCATGAAGATAATGGGTTGAACAGAACCGTATAAACACGATATCATTAGATAAAACCAAATAACTGCAGTTAATTTATTCTAGTTCTCACATTACTCGTATAGAAAAATGAAATATTTTTAATTGTAAAAATCTTTAGACTCTCACCTAGGCCCCACTTAGGCGTTAGGTTAGCCTTACAGCCTAGATGCTTAACCAATCTGCATGAATATGACATACTGCATTATCTAAGCATATACACAGGTTTGTAGGTTCAATTTAGGTTTGATAAGCATCAAAATGTTTGTTTTAAGTGATTTTGTCTTCACAGTTGTCTCCAAACTCATCCAAATTCATGATATCTCATTGTGCATCATACTAAACAAAATACTAAAATTTAATGCAAAATTGACGAGTTTATCGAAAAAAACAAGTTTTGGTTAATCGGGATTAATCCTCCTAAATGATTAATTTCTAGTTCATGCTTACGGTGCAACATCGACCTAGCAACTTTTACAACCTTGGTCTTAAATAATAAAATCGAAGAATATCATGATTTATGCAAACTATGTTTGGTGACTACAATAGATTTCCATCTAATATTGAGCACTTATGTCTTAAAACTAGATCTTTAACATTTGTTGATTTGTTTTAAATGAGAACCGGCTAACATTTATATGTTAGTGTTGCTAAAGTAGATGCTAAAAAAACCTTAAAATAGCGTATGCATGGTTGTCAGATGCACGTGCTAAAGCGTGGAAGCGTCCGTTCTTACGCGATTTTGTCAGGCGGCCGTGCTAACACGCCGTCAAACTCGCTGGAGAAGGCGTAGCGGTCGGCGCACCGCTGAACCTCATGAATACGTGGCCACGGCGAGTTTCAGCGCGCAACAATTGTGATGTTTCGATGCTCGATCCATTTCAAAGTTCCCAACCCGATTCAGTTTCTGTGATCTGATTCGAAAAGAAACCCTAATTCTATTTGATCTGATTCGAAAAGAAACCCTAATTCTGATTGATGAAAATTCATCGATATTTTAGATTCACGTTAGACAGTAAGGATTTGGAATTTTGCACTCAAAATGAAGGAGGGGAAGATGTTGGAGTTGCCGCAAAAGGTTGTGCAGTCGCTGCTCCAGAAAATGATTTGGGGATTTCTAACTCTGACGATGAAATTGAAGCTGAAGATTTCATGGTAGATTCCTAACATTATTGATGAAATTGATGGATTTATGCTGGAAAGACATATGTTATGCTTATTTTGCTAGAATTTTAATATTAATTTTCTTTTTGTGGGAGCTTACGATTCGTGTTACGATCCCACGATTTACGATTTTTGCATACCCCAACGTTTTTAAGTGAGAACTCGAGTTTAACAACATTGAGCATTTGTAACGAAAAATAAGGAGACTCAAAGAGGATATATTATTTCATTGCACTGAATTGAAATAGCGTAACGGTTGAATAGCACTATGCGCTATAGCGGAAATTTTGCTGAGCTTTAGTATGATTTAACTACATAGCTTATATCCTACATAGCATGCAAAATATTTTTTGTTGCAATATATAGAAAAGTCTATTTAGACACAAAATCGGACACAAGTAATCACAACAATTAGATCTCCCCCCAACTCCACCTACCATGTAAAGACGAACGAATCCAGTGATTCACAATTTGTGTGTATAATTTTGCGTCCTAGTAGCCTCTCTCTCCCCCTCTCCCTTTCTTTCCCTTACTTTATCTCTCTCTCTCTCTCTCTCTCTATATATATATATATATATATATATATATATATATATATATATATATATATATATACGCGCGCACACACACATATAAGGAGCGTTCCGGGGCACTCCTGTTTTACAGTATCCCTACTCTACCGTGAGTTACACTAATCCAAATCCAACAAGATTTTGTAGATGTTCAATCCAAATATATATATTATCATATATTCAAAAATTTAAGCTCGTTCCGACATTCGTAACATTTTCAAAATCTTAGCTCAATTATTCACCGCTCTAACATTTATTCATACCGTTAAATTTAAACATCAAATATATTATACTACGAATGTCGGAATTGACTTAAATTTTGATATATGTGGACTGAACACATCTACAAAATATTGTTGGATTTGTATTAGTGTAGCTCATGGTAAGGTAGGAGTGCTGCAAAATAGGGGTGCGTGCCCCCGAAACGCTCCTCTCTCTCTCTATGTGTGTGTGTGTGTGTATATATATATATATATATATATATATATGCTAAAGGCTCCCGTACTCGAGCGCGAGAGGACTTCCCAGATCAGTCTCTCGTCCCGGTACTATTCTCACGGCTTTCCGGGCTCTGGGGGTGATCGATTAGTGCGCCCAGCCTTTCTCTCACATATGTGAAGAGGCCGGGACTCAAACTTGCGCGCTCCAGATTAACAGCCAGGTAACCTTACCGTTGCGCCAGGCACCACCTTGAGACTTGATACTCGCCTTGATATATATATATATACACATAATTATATATAATTGTTTTAAAAAAACCCGCCTCGATACTCGCCTCAAGGCTCGCCTCGAAGAAATAAGAGATAAAACGCCTAGAGACTTATTCCAAAAGGCTTTTTACCTCTACAGTTTACACCTCAAAAATTTGAGGCATACAAAGCGCATAAAGCTTACAATTCGCACACCTCAAGCAGGTGAGGCATATGACTTAAATACATGTTTATCGTAGTAGTTGCAGATATTGACACATATAAATATCATTAAACTTTAATTATTGAATGAAAATAAAAAAGATTGTATAATATGTGTAGACACATTTTGAATTAATGTAGGCTTACCCGAAAAGCCCTTGTTTAGTTGGTTCATAATTTCTTTTGTTGGCTAGGTTAATTTAAAATGAACAAACGGAATGCTGCATGGAAGTGGTTAAAAATTAAGTATATGTATTGTGCTTTTTCTCTATCCGAAAGGCTTAAGCCTCAACGCTTCGAGGCTTACATCTCAACACTTCGAGGCCCGAAAACGCCTCTCGTACACCTTTTGCGTTTTAAAACATTGATTATACATATATATATACACACACACACACACACTGAAAAGAGAACAAAAAATTACAAAATTACAAAAGACCGAAATAGAGATCTCGAATCCTGATATGTATGGTTGTGATGTATTTACTTCATGCAGTATCAAGTTATATTAACAAGTAAATAACATCCAATATATAGTATTCTTTTGTTTGTACATATATCTTCTATCATCCACTATTAGTGCAAGTAAGTCTTTTCCAATCATGTACACTTTTCGGAGAGAAAATAATGCAAGTACGGATTAACTGTTCAGATGAAGATGGTAGCCTACCTATCCAGTCCATAGCATACACTTTAAATCCGCTAGCATTTAGTTGTTTTGCAAAATAATCATATCTTCCACTGGAGAGGTTAGGAAAAAAATTGTGAGTGTGGAACATGATGCATTCTGAAAGTTGGGTTACCAATAAAAAGTTAAAAACAAGAATAAAAGAAGAAAAATTGTTCGAGATGAAAATACAAACCTATGCTCATTTAGACCATGCATAAGAACAACTAATCCCCTGCAAGAATTACAAAATGAAAACAATATACCTGCTTAGTACATACAACATAAATATTGTAATCATGAAAAGTTCATTCAGAATTTAAGCAGACTTACAACACAATTAATTAATACTGGAAAATAAGCGAATCGTGCATGAAATACATCAAGATGGCCATGTAACAATATAAATTAATGAGCAAGCAAAAAGTAAAGGACTACGATTAAGTGGTTGAGGGAACAACCTATCTTCATTGATTAGACTGGCAGTGCGAATACCAGTACCTCTGAGTAACAAAATCTAAAATTTGCGATGATTAAAATTCATTTGAACATTGGATGTGAGTACAATGAGCTATTTTTATCAAATTATAATAAATTTTCTACGTTTGCATACATGCATTCACAAACCTATGTACACAAATAATGGGGATTCTTCAAGGCTCAAGGTGGTGAAGCTTTTTTGTGCTTCCTAGATTACTACTTGCCCACTATCATGACTCCCAAAAAAAACAAAAAAAAAGGATGTATCATCATGACATTTTTGTTATTCGTTTTCTCTGCATTTTGATCAAACATGTCTATCTAACTACAACTACGCGCTAACTTCTCTAATGTTCCGTTTTTAGAACTAAGGGTGCGTTCGTAGTTTTTGAGCGCGCCACACTCACTGTTGGTTGCGTTCGACGCGTCGGACGCCAGAACATGGCCCACCACGCTCCTAGCTCCGTTTTGCCAACGCTGGAAATTGGTTCGTTGGCGTCGGACGCGTCCGACGCAAAGCCATTAATTTCTCTAATCCTACATAGTAATGAAAGTGTTCATAGGTTTGTTGGTAAATGCACATGCTTTCATGGTGAGTAACCAGAGATCAAATCACGCCTTCACCACATTTTGTAGTGTTTTGTTGTACATTGTTTGTTACGCTTAATGGCTATGGTAGACTATTTGTTAATGTGCTAAATGTCATTTTTCAATTTTTTTGTTGTAGACTGTTAATACGTAATGATGTTACAACGTATTATTTGCATCAATTATATTGTTGTTTAAAAAGGTTTCAACACATTCGCTAATTAGATTTAACGGTCCAATTAAAAATTAATATCTAATTAAATCAAAACAATTAAATATCCCGCTCAGATACCACGCTCAAATATCTCGTTCGTAGCTAAAAACGCATTCCCCGTTCGCTACAGTACCACGCTCAAATACTCCGGTTCCGTTCGTCAAGAACGCACCCTAATTTATAACATTTCTCCTCTTCTCTATTCCACTATATATCATATTTTGATAATCTATAATAAAAAAATAGTCAGCAATAGAAATGGCAACGAGACGGGTTTTTTGTGCCCCGGACCAACCCTAGGTTGTTTAGACCCCGCCCTTGTCTTTTGGACCTTGCCCTGGACCCATCCTGTAGACCAGGCATGAATCCGGAATTTTGTCTCAAACCCGAAATCCAGAATTCATACGGATCAGGGTACTCGATGAGGCTTTGTACTGATTAAAAATTATGTGTGTGTGTATATATATATATGAGGAGGGTTCCAAAACACCCCTATTTTGTGGCACCCCAATTGTCCCTCAATAAGAACCATTCATTTATAATAAAATATGTTAGTGGGAGGAGAGAGAGTTAGTGGAAAGAGAGAGAGTGATGAATATGTGGTGGAAATCAGGGGGCTAAAGGGGTGCTGCATTATTTGGGTTGCTCTTGATCCACCCCAATTGTTCCTCAATAAGAACCATTCATTTATAATAAAATATGTTAGTGGAAGGAGAGAGAGTTAGTGGAAAGAGAGAGAGTGATGAATATGTGGTGGAAATCAGAGGGCTAAAGGGGTGCTGCATTATTTGGGGTGCTCTTGATCCTATCCCTATATATATATATATATATATATATATATATATATGTGTGTGTGTGTGTGTGTGTGTGTATTCATGTTTTCCCCTAAATTATACGTTAAATACAAATAATAATATGTTTACAATGATAAAGAAAAGCAATAAAAAATGCAGTGCACAATAACAATTTACAAATTATGCATTTATTGTTATATAATTATTAATGACGCAACTTAATACTACAAAATTATAGCTTCTTGCTTGAAATATTATAATATTCATGTCATAATCACTTATATCTAAGAAGATTAACAAATCACATTTGTGATCATAGACGGTATACTTTACAAAAAGGGACATTCACTTCTTTATTTAAGGTGTGTAAGTTTCGAAGATGGACTCAGTCTATTAAAAGAAACTCGCGAAGAATGGTGTGGGGACCATTCCAATGGGGCTAAACTGGCCAAAAGGGTCATGCGGCAAGGTTATTATTGGCCACGGATGGTTAGTCAGGCGGTCGAATACGTCAAGAGATGTGACAAATGTCAGAAATACTCTAAGGGACCACGCCTTCCTTCCAGCAATCTAACCGCTATATCGAGCCCTCGGCCTTTCGACGTATGGGGGATAGATTTGATCGGGCTCTTGCCACTCGCCAAGGGAGGAGCTAAATATGTTGTAGCAGCTATCGACTACTTCACCAAGTGGGTGGATACGGAACCCCTTCCGGTTATCATATCCAAGAAAGTGTTAAAATTCGTGATAAAGAATATCGTTACCCGCTTCGAGATCCCTCATAAGATCATATCGAATAACGGAACACAATTCGAGAGCGAGGAATTCACCCGGTTTTGCAAGAAAAATGGAATCATCAAAAGTTTCTCCTCAGTGGCCCATCCGAAAGCTAACGGAGCTGTGGAAGCCGCAAATAAGACCATTAAGACAATCCTTTAGAAACGCCCAAATCAGGCTAAATGTAATTGGGCGGATGAGTTGCCTCCAGGGCTATGGGCATACAGGACTTCCACCAAAACGGCTACGGGACACACCCCCCCCCCCCCCTTTTCCCTGACATATGGTTGCGAGACTATGCTTCCGGTTGAGGTCGAAGTTCCGTCACACCGAAGGATAGCATACGCATTTGACCTTAACCAGGAGTTAAGAAAAGAATCATTAGACTTGATACAGGAACTAAAGGATCAGGCTGCGATCAGAACCGCCGAGTACCAAAGAAGGATCACAAAATATTACAATTCGAAGGTCAAAGCTAGAACATTCGCTAAGAGTGAATTAGTACTACGAAGAGTAATGGCTAACACCAAAGATCCGGCAGATAGTCTTCTCGGCCCAAATTGGGAAGAACCTCTAATTGTCCATCAAGAAGTCATACCTGGCACATACCGGCTATGTAGGCCCAACGGCGATCTTGTACCAAGGACATGGAACTCAAAACATTTGAGACCATATTTTCCAATCATAAAAGAATAGAGGACGAGATCTTTTCCTCAAGAAATCGTCATACAGTTAGGGGGATGGAACCCTCCCCCCTCTTGGAAGCTCGTACGAAACCCAAAAGGGGCCGAGCTGAGAAAAAAAAAGAGGATCAAATCCCTCGTCATCGTCAGATTCGCCGGGACGAGGCATCCCCCAAGGGGGGATGATTGTGCTAGTCTTTCTCCTTGCCCAAACCAAAGGGGGAAGGGTTAAGCATCGAAAGCGTAAGCCACCGTTTCACACCAGAGATGGTCGTGGCGGTGCATCTAAAAATTAGCACGTCCTGTCTCTGCTCGCAGAAGAGTACGCCTTGCCTCTGCTCGAACTAAGCACGTCCTACCTCTACTCGCAGAAGAGCACGTCCTACCTTTGTTTATGTTCCGTGTTACCCGCAGAAGGTAACACAAACCCCTATCATCGCCTACGATGGTCGGGATAGGGCACCCCTTGGAAGGGGGTGACGTATAAGTCTCTATCAGTGCCTATGATGGCCTGTGTAGAGCATCAAAAGAGTAAACCTTAATTTTGTGCCTACGATGGTCAGGATAAGGCGCCTCCTGGAGGGAGGTCGGGTAAAAGTCTTTGAGCCCTTCTTGTGGATAAGCTAGTTAAGCGATCCGAACGCACAGGCTCAGAGAGTGGCCAAAAAGCACGTACATCCTCTGCTTTGCCAACGAAAGCCCAAGGGGAGGCTTAAGAAGCACGTACAGCCTCTGCTTCCCGAATCAAATCCGAGGGGATACTCGCACTATTAATACCGGAAGGGCCTCCGGTCCTAAATCTAAAAATACCCGAATCTGGGTGGATTCGGCTCTTCATTAATGTCGGAAGGGTCTCCGGTCCTAAATCTAAAAATACCCGAATCTGGGTGGATTCGGCTCTTCATTAATCCCGGAATGGTCTCCGGTCCTAAATCTAAAAATACCTGAATCTGGGTGGATTCAGCTCTTCATCAATGCCAAAAGGGCTTCCGGTCCTTACATTTAAAATACCCGAATTTGGGTGGATTTGGCTCTTCAGTAACACCGGAAAGGTTTCCGGCCTTCAACCTTAAAGTTCTCAAATCTGGGCGAATTCAACTCTTTAACCTTGATTCGTCCAAGCTTGGATAGTGTTCGGCTCCACATCATTGTCGAAAAAGGTTTTCAATATTCCATCAAAGCCTGAATCTAGGTTACTTCGCTCCTCCACCAGGCGTTGGAAGCGGATCTCTTTGGCATGACATGTGGTATAACTTAGCATGGGAGAATAATTAGCAAGCAAATAGGCGAAGGCCAGGTGAAAAAAGCTTGACTTGAAAAGTCGAAAACACATCTTCACTAAAGGGGGGGCAAATGTTACTACCAAAATGATCTTAGCACAAGACGACTGATGAAGGGACGTCACGTAAATGTAAAGAAAGAATAAGAAACTGAAGAGCAAATCAGGCCGACAACTTCGTTGAGGAAAAGGGACCGGAAGCCTACTAGGTATCAGCAAAGATTCATCCGACGAGATCTACCCGCCAAGAAATCAACCGATAGATACCAGCACATTAAAGCAGGAAGAGTATCAGGTCAGAGCATAAAGATGGTTTGGAACCAACCCTTGAAGAACGACTCTATCGATATAGAAAGATATTACTTTCGTAAGTAACACGAGTGTCACCGGAAGCTACCCTTCATAGAGCCAAACTGAAAGGCTAAACCGAGACTCAAGCAAGGATACGGGCGGATGGTACTTATCCACTCAGTACCTGAACCATCAACGGTTCTAAGTCGGCAGACATTTGCGTATGGCACGAGGGAGGGCCCCTCCGAGTACCCACGATAAAGCCAAAAGCCTACATCCGAAAGCCCACAACGAAGGACCAACACTGGGAACATCCGCGAATAAATCCGAAATGCTTCCGCGATCCGTCTCGGCAACAAGCCCCCTTCCACCTAGGAGAGATCCCAATTCACCCGGAGCCATTACCTCAAAAACTGTAACCAATACCACGAGGAGGTCCGACGTGCCGATGCCCGAAACCCCAAAAAAAACGCCCGACAGGGATCGTTTAGGACCAACAACCCACCGATGGAAAGACCCCGGAATTCTCTATAAATAGGACCCCAGATACTCCGCAAAGGGGGACGAACTTTTCATTTCTCAATTTAGCTCCTTCTTTCTCGAGGAGAGCAAATCATCAATTCTTGTAATCTATCTGCAATCTAATAAATGGAGAATTCCGCGTCTCATATGTCTTGCAATTCGATAATCTTATAGTATCATAATGATGAAACAAGGAGTTAACACTAACCTTTCTGATCAGGAGATCAATCAAGGTGCTCCAGTGGCGGAGAAAGGGGACTTGATAGAAATATGAACCCCCCTTTCTCCTCACTTCGCGGAGCCACCATGACTGACCCAAACCCTCATGCCGAGCCTAACGCTTCTCAAACATGGAAGTGACTAAATCGTACACGAATTCCTAGCTTGACCTCCGTCGCAATTCAGATTCCTCCCTCAGGGAGATCTAGTACAAAGGAGTCATCGAAATTAGTGAATATGACGAAGCTTTCATCCATGCACTCAAAGGAGGCGTTAGCCTGTTTTCTTCTTATTGAAATACACCGTGCAGTTGTCATGGCCCAGAAACCTACCTATCTTAGATCCAGGATCAATCCTAAGAATTTTGGGTCATGACCTCAGCAAATTTCGTGAATACACACATTAAACTTTGTAATTTGGGTGCTGACGAAAAATATCGTTAACAGTGACCTAATCATAAAGTCCATAAATTATTAATATGAAATAAAGAAAAATCCTACAGCTGAACTTACCAGATTACATATCAGTATTATATATTATGAAAGTATCATTATGTTTTTTATAACTATAGTACAATTGCCTTTAGATGAGATTTCTTTTAAGTTCTTCTTTTAGTTGTTTTTTTCTTCAGCATTTTTTTGGTTTTTTTTTTTTTCAAAACAGTAGTACAGGACGCATATTATAAGTCATGCACCGAAATTTCATGTCACAATTTTGGATTTTTTACACTGAAGTGTGGAAATTGATTAAAAATGAATATACATAAAATGCAACAAATGGATTTGAAGTATTGTTTAGCAAGAAGGATATGAAGAATGTATTTGAACTCGTCTAGCTGTAAGGTATACCTGAGAAGTCCAAAAATATATCCGCTTAAGTTCAATTATGTATCATTGAAAAGAATATTGAATGTTGTAGGGGAAATTACAATTACTGAAACTTCACTTGATATGAATATATCGTGGAAGGTTTGGGTTGCTGAGATTATAACATAAGATTGGTTTCATGGATTTTAGCTAAGGTTGCACTAAAAGTCTAAAATTAATGAATGTTGTTTGGTATTATTTGCAAAATAATTCAGTCATGTAATTCAAGGGGGGAAAGTAGTAGCTAATAGGGTTCACAGTTGGTTGATGGTCTGGACTGCGGGACCAAATGTCACGAGTTTGAACTTCGAAACTAAATACTCTGTAACAAGTACGTGAATACAGACACATATTTCTTAGAGTTTACAAGCAAAAACTTATATTTATAGGTACTAAAAAAATATCTATAAATACCATATATATTGAGTTTGATGGCAACAACCTTATAAATAAGACGCTGATGTTTTTTCAAGTTATATTGAATATTTTGCAGGATATTATACAAGTTAATATAAACACAGAATAATTGAGTTTAAAGATTGATTGGTAAAACGGCTACAGATCAAGATTCGGAGATGATCAAAATAATTGAAATCTCATGAGTTTAGAGACAAAGTAAAGAAGTGTCCTACGTTATCGATTATAGTTAATAGACAATTTTCATTCCATTGAATAATCTCTTATCAAATTATTTTTCATTAACTGAATATTATTTTATTTTCAAAATATATTTCTACAAATATTTTATAAGAGTTTATACATATAGAAACTATGTTTGATTTTACAGAAGTTCGGAATTTTGAAACATCTTTGAAGCTTTTTTTTTCAAGTAGACATAAGTATGTCAACATGTGTACCGTTGAAGAAGTGTCCATTGAATTTTGAATAATTGTGGTTTTTAGTCACATCTACATGACCCTTTAAACACCATATAAAGAGGATTACAAAATAAATTTTAAGAACTACCTTTTCAATTGTCTTCCTACTCAAAATTCTGACTATATATTTCATAAACCGTACTTCTATACTCTTCAAGTTCATTCAAATTCAATCTATATTTTACCACATTCATTCTCTACAATCTACTCATTAATTTGCAAGTGTTCTCTCATCGATTCAAATAACAAAGTGTTATCAAAGGGTTGTACGATATTTTGTATCCAAAGTACAACTACTTGTATTTGGAATCAAGAGTCTAAAAGGAGATATGTACAAACACCGTACAGAACTTGACATAAAATTGGTTAATCCAAACATATAAAAACTCATACTGTCATCACTCTTACTTCTACTTTACATTTAAACCATATATGTGTGTGAATGCCTATTAGTCAAGGTTTCAGATCTTGAATTTTGAAGAATATCTCGGTCAAAATGCGGAAGATTTAAAATACTTATAACTAAAAATACTACCAAATCTTGGATCTGAGGTAAAATCTAGGATCTCTATTTCGGATGAGATAAGCGAGATTCAAAACCTTGCTATTAATATATATATCTATGTTGATCATCTGTGTTTGATTTAAAATTCTGAAACAATTCATGAAAGTTCAATATAATTTATAAATTTGTATTCACACATTTCCAATGTTAAAGTAGCCTTCAGATCCATTCACGTTGGTATAATATATACTACGTCATTTTCCACATTTGGTGTCGGAACGCTAGGTTTTAAAAAAACTCGTTATTTCATTCTTAAAAAGTAGGACAAATTTTTGAAACAGACTCCTGAAAACAACTCATTATAAAAATAGGCTTGTTTCATAACTTATTATGAAACTAGGCTTGTTCTGAGCTGAGTTAACAAGCCTGCGCATTCTGAAAACGCGCATGAACAACTTTGTTCATGCGCGTTTTCAGAATGCGCAATATTTTTTTTGTTACTTTTTTGTTCATGCGCATTCCAAAAACGCTCATGAACAAAAAAATTCATGCGCATTTTTGGAATGCTCATGAACAAAAAAAAAATTTGCACGTTCTGAAAACGGCATGAACAATTTTGTTCATGCGCATTTTCAAAATGCGCAAGGCTTACTTGTTCCTATACAAAATAGACCTAGTTTCATAATAAGTTATGAAACACGTCTATTTTTACAATAAGTTGTTTTCAGCAGCCTGCATCAAAAATTTGTCCTAAAAAGCATAAATGGCTAGTAACACTGGTAGTACACTTTTTAACACTTTTGTAAAAGGACAATCAACTAATAAACCTCCACCGTTTAATGGTAATAATTACTGGTCTTGTAGGATAAAAATTTTTTTACAATCCAATGATTTAGATATTTCGAAAATTAAACAAAGTGCGCACACTAAATCCTAAATTAATTATTCACAGTGGACACCAAACCAAAAGACACGAATACTTAATAACTCAAAAATCATGAATATTTTATTTTGCGCCTTAGATAAAAATGAATTTAATCGAGTTTTAATTTGTAAGATTGCTTACGAAATTTGGATAACACTGCAAGTTACACATGATTGCATTAGTAAAATAAAACACACTATGATTTTCATGCTAACCAATCAGTTTTAGCTTTTTAAAACGAAATCAAATGAGTCTATCCTGACGTTTATTCTAGATTTCAAGATATATTCATTCATTACTATCAGTGGGCAAAAAAATTCAAAAGAGGACCAAGTTTTTTTTTGAAAAAAAAATAAAAAAATTTAGTCCACTCTTTTCTAAATGAGATCAAAAGTCATTAGCAATGGAGTAAGTCAATGACATTAGTATACTGAAAATTTGAGTCATTTGGTAATCTAGTATCCTATGGAAAACAAAAGGACTGAAAAGATTCTATACAACAACGAATGATTAAGATTCAAATGACGATGATAATGATTATGCGATTGCTCTTATGACTTGAAAATTTAGAATTTTATGGCATATAGAAAGATGAACAACTTTAGTAGAACTTAAGAAATTATGGAAACAGAAATGGCTTTTGGTATTGTGACTGGTGAATTTGTTCATCTAAAACGAATGTTTGCGGCAAAAGATAAACAAAAAAGTTACTAAATACTAATTCATCAAAAAAAACTTACCATGCATCTCTGGACGATTCTTATACTACATCCAGTGCAAACGAACTAGATACGAGAATATCAACATGTTTTCACGATGATGGAAGATTAATCCGTTGATGATAATGTTTTTCACAACAATAATAGATGAAATTTCTCTTCATATTTGATCTATTTAATCGTCATTCCATGTTTGGTTGGTTATCGCTTGTGAGATGCACCTCTCCAACTAGATTTTCATTTTCTTCTTTTTCCTTGTTATTTGCTTCTGTTAGATTCATCTTTCGCATCTCCTCATTGAGTATGCTGCGAATCACCGATCCAATTCAAACAACCTCATCCAAATTTGAGTTGTTTAATGCCACCACAAGCATTTCTCAATTTTCTAGTAAAGAACTCATCAATATCAATGCTTGCATCTCATCATCCATCTTGTAAGTCACGACCATCAATTCACCATTGCTTGAAAATCATTAAGCTGTTCTTCAGTTGCTAATCTTCGTTAACCTTTAAATTTACCAGTCTTCTCGATATAAGAGCTTTATTTGTTATGGAGCTCTTTACATAAATTTCTTTCAGTTTCTTCCAAATTCCAAAAACATATGTTTTATTAGTGGCAATGTGAAACACTGTGTTTTCCAAATAATCGTTGATACTTATTCAAAGTTTCTCGCTTTGCCTATTTTGGAAAAATGGTTTATTTTTCTAAAGATGAATTATTTAAAAATTTAAATAAGTGTATGAATGACTCGGGCATGGGCTTGGAATTAGTGGTGTAGACACTTATATTTTTAGCCGAAAATATCTTGCATTTTTTTTTGAACCAGTTTTTATTTGACTTGGTAAATTTAGATCCATATTTTCAGATCTGAACCGACTACCATATTATCACGTTTCCTACTACTCGGAAAAATATACGATATGTTTTTTCTCTCCTTTTCTTCTTCTTCCGCCATTAATAAAAATTTCCTCAAATCAAAAACCGAACGAGCAGTTAAATCTTAAATTGAAAGCGCAAATCTGAATTGATTTGTTGTGCAAGCAAATTAGTTATTTTTCTTAGAAGGTTGTTTTATCCCAGAGGCGGCAGCAACAAGTACGAACTGGTTTACACCACCGACCAGATCGCCGAATCGTCTTCAAGAAAGCGACAACGTACGCGACTCAGCCATTGTTTCCCAAAAATTTGAAGAGGATTTATTAAACAATGGCTTCTAACTGCCCCCATTTACATTCGGCAACCAAAACATTCAGACCGCGCAACAACAGATTAAAGAAAATCAGCGATGGAGATTCCATCTCCATACATGCGACAAGATTCCATCTCTATTCAATCAAGAAAGGCGAGATAACAGCGACTCCAGGCAGGGCTTAGCCGAATAGCCGCATATGACCAGACAGAAACTGAATCAGTAACATCGAGAGCCACTAGGGTTTCTGCTGCGAGTTTGAAGACTGTAGAACGTCTGAAGTGTCAAAAAAAAGGGAAAATCCCCTGGGAAATGGATTAAAACGTTGCTTTTTGGACAGAAGAAGTGATGTAAGTACCATACCAAATGTGTCTGACGAACTAACCGAGTTACATTACTTGCGTACATACTGCCTACTCAGTAAGTCGACGTAGTATGTCTTGAACATTATTTTCACTTTTTTTTTACATCCATAAAATTCCAAAATAGATTAGTTTTACTTTGATGTAAAAACTGGTATATGAATATCTAGTAAGTTTATGGCGTTATGAATAGTAAGATTATATGAATTGAGCGAGGTTCTAAATTTGCTGAGCAAACCTGGGTGGTTTTGATAATTTTAGTGTTGGAGGGTCATATGGAATAGCCTAAGGCGTACCTATGTTCATATTATTTTTGTTGCATGCAATCTTAGTTGCACCCTTAGGCAAGGTGGTAAAGATTGTTAGCTCATGCTAACTGGTAGTTTGAACTAGGAATTAATAGCCTAGGTGGGGATTAATCAGACCCAGGTTTTACTTGGTAAAATGGTATTGTCACATGAAATATACCTCTATCAAATAAGTGAACTTTAGTTTTAAATTTGGAAGGAGGGACGAATGCAGTATTTCATTGTCAATTGAAATTTCATATCATTTGGCATGTATTCTTCCATAACAGTGAATCATCATTGTGTTCCTAACTGTATATTCTGAACAAGGTGTGAAATTCTTGTTGGAACCCTTAGACTCAGAAATTGAATCTATGATCTACCATAGATGGTAGGACCATGCTCAAAAGCAAATGGATAAGCAATTGAATTCTAAGTAATTATTAGGATTGATAAGTAAAAATGCAGGAAATGATATTTTCAGTCATTATGTTACTCTTTGAGTTTACGTATATTTTTCTGCAAGAAAAATATGAATTCTCAAACATACGAACATCTTTAACAATAGTAAGCCTTCACAGCCGGTCAATTGAAAATAAACTGGGAATCCGCAAGGAAACCATAAAGGACAGCAGCGACCAACCCAAAAAAATGATTCTAAACAATTGTTTCTATATTACAACTGTGGAAAACCAAGTCATATGGCACGAAAGTGTCGGAACAGGCCAAGCCCTACGCCGCAGGCTAACCTGACTAAGGAGCCTCTTATGACTATAATTACTAAGACTCACCTTGTTAGTGAATCAGAGACTTGGTAGGTAGACACTGGTGTTTCTCATCATATCTGCTATAATCGTGATATGTTCACTACATACATGGCTGCTGATGATCAGAAAGTGTTGTTGGTAATGTGAAAATAAAGTTGTAGAGATTGGTAATGTGAAAATAAAGCTTACAATTGGAAAGACAGTTATTCTTAAAGATGTGATGCATTTGACATGTTTGAAACATTCAAAACTGAAGTTGAGAAATAAGAAAATTAAGAGAATTCGTAATGATAGAGGAACAAAATATGAATCTAGTTCTATTCTGGATTTTTATAAATTACATGGTGTAGTACATGAGAAGATTGCACCTTATTCACCTGAAATGAACGGTAAAGCTAAAAGAAAAAATAGAACTTTTACCAAATTAGTAGTTGTCATTTTACTAAATTATGGTGTAGCAAGACATCGGTGGGGGGATATATTATTAACCGTATGCTATGTTCTGAATAAAATCCCTAAATCTAAGAATAAAATTTCACTTTATGAAATTATAAAGAATCATAAACCCAATGTCTCATACTTTAGAATTTGGGGTTGTTTAGCTTATGTTCGCATTCCAGACCCTAAGAGAATAAAATTGGCAAGTAGAGCATATGAATGTGTATTTATAGGCTATGCTATTAATAGCAAAACATACAGATTTTATGACCTAAATGCACATAATATAATTGAATCAAATGATGTTGATTTTTATGAAACGAAATTTCCTTTTAAATTAAGGAATAGTGGAGGCACTTCAAGTATGTCTATTAGAACAGAACTTAATGAACATTCTGAAGCTGAACCTAGAAGAAGTAAAAGAGCAAGAATCGTAAAAGATTATGGTTTAGTTTTTTGTGCTTTTACTATTGAGGAGGATCCCATAAACCTCCAAGAGGCCTTATCTTCTTTAGATGCCGATTTTTGGCAAGAGGCTATAAATGATGAGATGAATTCCTTGGAATCCAAAAAGACTTGGCACAGATTTACCCCCTGGTTGTAAATCTATAGGCTATAAATGGGTACTTAAAAACAAATTAAAGCCTGATGGCACTATTGATAAATATAAAAGCACGACTAGTAGCTAAAGGTTTTAAGCAAAAAGAAAGTATATATTTCTTCGACACTTTTTCACCCGTAACTAGAATTACATCCATTCAGATATTAATCTCACTTGCTTCAATTCATAATTCATTAATACACCAAATGAATGTAAAAACCGCACTTTTAAACGGTGAATTAGACGAAGAAATTTATATGGACCAGCCTAAAAGATTCGTAGTACTTGATCAAGAACATAAAGTATGCAAAGTAGATAAATCATTATGTGGTTTTAAGCAAGCACCTAAACAATGACATGAAAAATTTGATAATTTAATCATTTCACATGGTTTTAAAGTTAATGAAAGTGACAAATGCATTTATTACAAATCTAAGAATGACATTTACACTATTATATGCCTTTATGGAAATGACCTACTCATCTTTGGGCCAAACATTCATGTCATAAATTCAGTCAAATCTTTATTAAGTGCCAATCTAGGTGAGGCGAGTGTAATACTTGGTATTAAAATTACTAGGTTGAAAAAAGGATTTTCTTTGGATCAATATCATTAAATTGAGAAGACTCTAAAAGAAATACAATTATTTTGGCTGTAACCTGCATATACACCATATGATCCTAGTGTAAAGTTATTTAAGAACACTGGTGAAGGTGTAAGACAGTCAAAGTAAGCAAGCATCATTGGCAGCCTTCGATATGTCACTGATTGTACTAGACCCGACATTGCCTACGTCGTGGGATTATTGTGCAAGTTTACCAGTAGACCTAGTATAGAGCATTAACATGCTATTGAAAGTGCCATAAGATGCCTAAAATAAACTATGAACCTCGAATTACATTATGAAAAGTTTTCAGCTGTAATTGAAGAATATTCTGATACAGACTGGAATACTTTATCTGATGATTTTAAAGCGACCAATGGTTATATATTTAGCATCGCTGGAGAAGCTGCCTCTTGGAAACCCAAGAAACAGACTATTTTGACTCAGTCTACTATAGAGACTGAGATAATAGCACTGACCACAGCTAGTGAAGAAGCAGAGAACTAAATAAATCTGCTAGTTGACATCCCCATATGGGAAAAACCAACACCAGTGGTATAATCTATTGCAATAGTTCCGCGGCTATTGCAAAAAGTACAGAACCGTTAATACAACGGTAGAAAACGACGTCGTAAGCACAATACTATAGGAGAACATCACATATATTGTGATGAAAATTTGACGACTATTGAAAGAAGAACAGAACCGATATTATAACGGTACGAAATGACAGTCGTATGCACAATATAGTTAGAGAACATCACATATGAAGTGATGATAATTTGGCAGATCCTTTGACGAAAAGACTGACCAGAAAGAAAGTCCTTAATGATTCTAAAAGAATGAGACTATTACCCTGAGATTGTGGAATCACGCACAATGGTAACCCAACCTAAATGACTGGAGATCCCAAGAACTAGGTTCAATGGGTAAAACAAGTTGTGTAGTGATAGTAGATGAACATGCTAAATTTTTATATTAAGAAGCATGTATTCCTGAAGTGATCAGAGAATGAGTTAATAGAAACTCTTAATGAGATCTATACTCTATTTGGAGTGGAGTACCTACCTTCAGGAGTGCTCTTGATAGACTCACCTTTGTGAATATGGAAATATGGCCGTTTCTATGGAGTTTGGGCAAAACTTCTAGAGCGTTCACTAAACTGGGATAGACGTGCATGACCATAAATGCACGGGCTTATTTGATTGCACTATAGAAAAGGTTGTGTGTAGTCTGATGTCAGGAATAGAGCATGTGTCACTCTAATAAAAACTGAATCTTATCCACTATGCAAAGGTTCAACTCAGATGACACTTTCGTTTATGCACAATCTTATGTTTTTAGAAACTGCTCGGAAAATATATTTTAAAATTCAAGTGGGGGATTATTGGAAAAATGGTTCATTTTTCCAAAGATGAATTATTTAAAAATTTAAATAAGTGTATGAATGACTCGAGCCTGGGCTTAGGATTAGTGGTGTAGACACTTATATTTTTAGCCGAAAATATCTTGCATTTTTTTTTTGAATCAATTTTTATTTGACTTGGTAAATTTAGATCCATATTTTCAGATCTGAACCGACTACCATATTATCACGTTTCCTACTACTAAGAAAAATATATGATAAGTTTTTTCTCTCCTCTTCTTCTTCCTCCGCCATTAATAAAAATTTCCTCAAATCAAAAACAGAACGACCCAGTTAAATCTTAAATTGAAAGTGCAAATCTGAATTGAATTGTTGTGCAAGCAAATCAGTTATTTTTCTTAGAATGCTGTTTTACCCCAGAGGCGGCGGCGGCAAGTACGAACTGGTTTGCACCACCACCAGATCGTCGAATCATCTTCAAGAAAGCAACAACATACGCGACTCAGCCATTGTTTCCCAACAGCCTCAAATACATTACAAGGTTTCTCTCCTTCATTCTCTAATGGTTGGTGTAGATCGTTGAGTTATAGAAAATCCTCTATATTTGACTTTCATAACCCACAATTGCTTCCATTAAGTTTTCAAACATTATCTTCTCTTAGATGACTCTCTTCAACAAATTTTAGTGGTAGACTTTAATATCAACTATTAGAATTTTTTTCTATGATCTACACAAATTATAATTTAGAAGAAATGTGAAATGAAGAAAAAATTGATACACAGATTCCTCAAAACAAAACTTTTATTAAATAAAAAAAAAGGAATATTTCAAAATTTGAGAAGATGTCACAACCCCTAAAACCATAGAACAAAACTCTTTTCACCACACATAGAACCATCGATAAACATATCTCTTCTTTATTCAGCTAATAATTACTTCCAACTTTCAAAACAAATATTTCTCACGTATAAAATATGGTGTCTTCTTTAATACAATACAAGATGCAATTAATACCCTTTAATCACTTTTCAAAATTTGCAATATACATACATACATACATACATGCATGCATGCATGCATACATACATACATGTATACACACACAGATGTATGCATATACATACATACATACATACATACATATATATATATATATATGTGTGTGTGTATGTGTGTGTTTGTGTGTGTGTGTGTTTGCATACATGTGTATATGTATGTATGTATATGTATACACAGCAACATATTTTTTTTTAGAGAAAGGTTGTATCCCAACATATTTGACTCCAATTATCTTCAAAATTGACTTTAATTTGGGAATATTGTATCTCCAAAATTTAATCCAATGTCTCCGGACATAAAATGCCTACATCCATCACTTCCTATTTTGCATGCTTGACATTAGAAAGAGGTTCTTCAAGCATCATAAGTAAAAGGTACAAGCATTTTCAGGTACCAAAATGTCAGCATAGAAATAAAATTTATAATAACAAAGAACCAGGTTTATTAACGAATGTAGCTAACAGAAAACATGTTACCTGACATCAACTCCTGTTGGAATCCAAGACTGCGTGAAAAGAGTATCACCTCTCTCAGTAACAAACAACTCAAAGTCCCTAGAACTCATGTTTTTATCCGCATCTTCTCTCAGTTTTCTAATAGCCAGTTCCCTTCTCGTAGCCACGTCATTCACCTCCCCCTTCGCCTTTGTCTTCTCCAGCGGTGGATTCCGAAATGGAAGTAAAAGAAACAATAAAAAACCATTAAATAGAAGAAGCGTGATCCGTATAAAGTGGATGGGGATGCCCTTCGCTACGAGCGACGGTTGCAATTTGATAGATTTTGGCTTCAATCCCAGCTCCGTTTTGATTGAAGTCGGTTTTACTGTGAAAACAGGGATTTTGATTACGTATTTTGCAGAATTAGTTTTGGGAAACAGTGGGAGAGGAACGGTCGAGAAGGTACTGCTTATGCAAATCATGTATAATCCAAAGTTCGATGAAAATATGAGAAAATCGAAGCTTAGGACAGAAATTGAAAAGCTAAGAACAAGCAAGACCGCCCCCACTCACCGTTGTATTGTTTGGGTCATCTACCATGGACACTGTAATAACTTCACGTGGGGAAAAAATAGCATACATCAAAACTTTACAAATGCTAAGCACACTCTCCCTTAAAAGAGAGTGAACTTAGCATTTCTCTTACAAAATTACAGCCATTATTATCTTCTTTGTCTTGTGTCTTTCAAATTTAAACGTAGTTTACTAGATATTTTATATTGTTATGTTAAGATAAAATTCAGTGAAACAAGCTTTGATTGACGATATATCATAACTTTTCCAATTTTATTAAAAAGTTCTTCATTTCAACAAAATTAACTCATTTTAGAAAAAGCTTTTATTTTTAAATTGCAACATTTAAACTCGGAAGTCTTTGTAACTGATATTTTAGATTTCAAAATAATAAAGTTCATTATCTTCTTCATTAGACGTACAGTTTGATCGGATGACATTAATTTTTATTTTTAATTTGATGGATCATAAGAAAACATTAAAAAATGCAATTAATAAAAAAGGTATTTACAATGATTAATTATTTAGGGAAAAATAATGATATATATTAGGTGTTATTCTGAATTCATTAAAAAGAAATTAGAAAAATATAAGAAAATATCTAGACATCTAAAATATTAAAAGCATGTGCAAGATAAATAACAAATTTTATTCATGCATCGCAAGTTATATCAAAAAAATTGTCATGATCATATATCCACTATTTTTCTTACCATACATCATACATTTCACAAAATTATCCTCACTTTAAAATATACAAAAAAGATGTCTTATTTCATCGTCCCTCTCATGATTAATCAGACTGCTAGTACAATCGTACAACGATGGAAAAAACGACAATGTAATTGTGTATTTCAAAATAAAATTGAAATTATTGTTGTTTTTTGTTAATTTACATATAATGATAATTTACTCAATATAAAAATTGCATTATTAAAACCCAATCGCGTAAATATTTTCTTTTTCTTTTTCAAAAGAGTGAACTTTGGAGAAATTTTCAAAGACGACGATGCAAACATAAGTTTCACTTCTGCATTGTTTGATAAAACAAAACTCTTTAGCTGATTGGTTTTGATCTCAAATGATTTTTAATAAGAAACCATCAGTACTTAATGATAAAATCACTTTGTATACTTGCATTAAATATAATTAATGTGTAGCTCGTGCGTTGCACACGACAATATTATTAAAAATAGTATTTATTATTTTCATATTAAAATGAGAACTTTGTTATGTAATATATAATAAAATTTGATGTGAGATACATAAACTATTAATTAAAATTATTATTATTATTTTGTATGTAATTTATGTTCTATAGCTTACATAATATGTATGTGTGTGTATTTGAGAATTTTTTTAATTGTTTTTGTTAATATATATATATATATACACACACACACACACACACACATGTTGAAATTGATGAATATTAGTAATTTATTCGATGAATTAAAAAATATTATTTAATGGAAGTTGTTTAAATAAGTTAAATGTCAAATTACGAAGTAAATTTAACTGTATAACATAGCAAGAAGAATTTAAAAAATGTATAAATTTGTTATGGAGTTATCGTAGTTCAAAAAAAATTGATATAATATATGGTAAATTGTTGATATAAACGAACCACGACTATTTTACAAATTAACTTTGTCGTATATATACTTATATATACACACACATATGTATGTATATATATTTGAAATTTGGTTCACTTTATTACGAATACCAATCATATACTTCATTTATATGCCTCATCAAAACCTTGTGCCCCCCGAACCAAAATGAGTGTGACAACAAGGAAAAATGGTACATATAAAATCCATATATTCACAGTACAATCCAGCAAGAAACATCTATCTGTAAACTGAAAATACAACAAAATTCACCTAAAACCAAGAGAAGAAAACACTCTGACTACATGCAAAATTCCCATTATAGCATCATCTAGTATCCACCAGCTTAATACCCCATCTACGCATAAGTTCTTCATTAACCAACGTTCGACAAGTCTTACTTCCATTGCCCTTAGCCAAGTAACAGATCTCCTTCTCAATAAGCTTCAACTTAACCTTCTGAGAAATAGAGTGACTGCTGAACTGCCGAGCATTTCGTTCCATCCATATGGGATATATTGCAGTAGTGTAAGCTGCACAAGATGCATCATTAATCTGATTCTTCCCATGAAAACCATGTAATATTTGATTAGCTTCATCCTCCAAAGATCCCATAACATTTGAATTCAAACCAAGCTTATCTTCCAAAGAACACCATATGAAATTAGAATACCCACAACTAAAAAATAAACGACTTACAGATTCTTCCTGAGTACCACATAAAACACACCTATTCTCATTAACCACTCCATATCTCACTAGGCGAACTTTTGTACTTAACCTATCCATTACAGCCAAACAGGTTATAAACGCTATCTTCCTTGAATTTTTTGCATTCCATATCACTTTAAAAAACTATCTAACTGTTCTCCCAAGTCTTATGAAAAGAAAACTCCCCTCTATCACGCCACTCATAGAAGTCATGCTGAGCATTATGATTTAATACCACACACTCCACTTGCTGGTGTACTTCTCTAGTTGTTGAATGCAAGCTGCTACATAACCTTCCATCTCGAATTATAGAAGCCACAACCTCATTTTGCCTACCCAATGCCCGAAATCTAGAAATACTAATCAAACCACTAAACATTTACTATTAATCCATGGCTCGAACCGCAAAAAGAATTGAAGAACCTGAAGAGATAACTTTATTGAAAAGTTGTTTCCCATTTAATCTTAATCTCAGGATTACTTTCCATGTGATAGATGAATTATTATCCATGCTCATATTCCAAAACAATTTTCCTCTACACTATTTCATGGCCATCCATTTACTCCACAATGATGAATCAACAAGGAATTTCCACAATTACTTCACACAGCCAGCTTTCTTAAGATCTTTGAAAGATTTTAAACCAATTCCCCCTTCACTCTTTGGAGCACATAAAGTTTCCCATTTTACTTTATGCTTAGAACCTCCCCCAAAAAAATATGAACACATTATGTTCAATTTCTCAATAGTAAATTCAGGCAACTGATAAATAAAAAGCCAATACAACACTGTTGGAGTAATCACTGACTGGATTAATTCAGCTCTTCCTGCAAAACTAAGGAATTTAGTATATATATATATATACACACACACACGTTGATGTGTAACTTAGAAATTTCTCTAAAATGGTGGACGATGTTCCGCCGAACACTACATTTGCACAACCTCAAAATACGCAATCTTCAAATCCAATAGCATCGGAAGTAGATCTGGGAGTATTAGATAAAATCAGAGGATAAGATCGAAGAATATTCTACTTCTCTCCACTTTGTTGAGCCTTTGGAGTCACATGTATTCATTTCAAAAGAAACTTATAATGCTTCAGCTGATGTAACGGCTGGAAATTTTCGACTCCTCGAGAGTCGAAAATTCCGAGACGTTAGTGAAAGAAAGTAGAGGGTGAGGAAGAAAAGATAGAACTAATAGAATAGAAGAAGAAGAACTTACATCATCAGAGTAAACACGAATCTCACAGCGGAACGAATAAAATATAACATAACTTTGAAATACAAATCAGTACTCGTATATACATACCATTTCAAAGTACAACACTTAACAACACAGCGGAATAATAATAGCTATAATCCTGAAGCCTCCTGCTCCAAGCTCTCCAAGTGTATCTGTAAAATCCCGACTACTTGACTGCCCTACAAATTTAGGCACCCAAGAGTTTAGGGAAAACAAACAAAATAAACTTCGGGTCAGTCATGGGACTGGTGTGAATAAAACTCCAACACTTGGTTAAATAAAGGATATCTTTCTGATATTATAATAATGTCTAAATACAAATAGATATCAATCTAGCAGAACGCTTGCATCTCGCGTTCCACATTCATAGTATACAAATAAAACCGTGAGCGCTTATTGGAGATTGGATTCCAACAGACAAGGTATGGGAGCACCTCCCGATCAGTGTACTCTAGAGGAGATACACTAGGGTTCGACAAGAACGTCTTGCAACCCGGCCACACATGACCGTCCACTCATTTAGCTTGAGTGTAACGAATATATTATCACCGATGGTTGGGATCAGCAACCATCCTTCCCGATAAGGGACAGCATTGAAATAGATTATAAAGAAGTACAATTGAATATTCTCTAGATGGTGATAATACACCCTGCTTGGGTATGGCCCAACTAGCCATGCTGCCTAGCCCAACTTCTGTTATTTTCCGGTTGTGAGGTTTTGAGGTCACGTTTATCACTTTGACAGATTCTTTCTTCAATTACTTTGAATGCCACATCGTCATACCCGCCAAATCATTATCGATTTCTCAAGGCATCACGAGTATAAAAGCTAAGAGAAACGAATTTCTCCGCCACCAACGTAATACATTTAAAGAGATCAACATATATGATTCGTTAAGAATACTTTGTCAGACACTCGTCCATATACGTTGTTCTAGGACTGAATAAACCGAAGGCACTATTCAGTGAATCCATCCTACCTAGGCTTTTCACAATAGCCCTTGCACTTCACTCCGTCTTCAATTATCTTCAGCGTACTTGATTCGCAACGCTTATGCTAATACGGAGTGGTTCTTCGGATAATAATCCAACCGGTCTCTCCATATTTACAACGTAAATATGGTCAAAACTTTGATAGTCTATGATTCAACTATCAAATGAAAACATGTCGGTGTACAAACAACGATCTTATTTCCAAATGGAAATTCGATCGATCAATCATCATATGTTCATATTTCCTTATTTCATATATTTAGAAAATATCTGTTATTAATCATTGGAAAACATTTCCATAGCTTATTTTCACATCACTATTATTTCGCAACTATCAGTCCCTAACTGTAACTAGTATGAGAACAATTCTCTAAGTATCACTCCGGAAGGTCGAAACCAACATCAGATCGTCACTTAGAAAACCGTTCAACTTACCCTCTACAGTCAGTTTCTGAATTTGCTTAACTCTATTTCTTAAATTCTTATCATGAAAACATTTCATTTTCTATGTTTAGAAAACATATCTGACTATATTTGGAAAACCTTTCCAAAACTCATTTACGGATTTCCAATGAACGTTGTATAAAACATCGTTTCGCTTAATCCATTTATCGCTTATTCCTTAACTTTATTCCTAATCAACCTTTTAGATCGAATCACAACTATTCCTTTGTCAATTCTGAAGTCAATCAAGTTGGGGCATAATTACCTCGCAGACCTTAATTGAACAACGTCCTTTACTGTGAAATAGATGAAGCTCATCACTCACTTTTTACAATCATCTGTTTACGCAAATTCTCGGGTTCAGGTTACAAATCCACTTATTATATGACAACGTTTGATTATAACTATAACGTTATAATTCTTACCCCTAAAATATCTAACCTAAATTATAAATTTATTTCCTAACTCGAATAATTTAACAGACACCTAATTTCTAAATCAATAACTAAATCTTGATTTAAACCCTGGAAAGTAAATAGTACTTTCCCGAATTCGCTATAATCGAATTCGACGTATAACTCTCTTTCGAGTAATCTCTATTCGATTAACTCTCCCTTTTTAATAACTTATATTCGATAAACTCTATTTCGATTAACTCCTATCGAATAACTAATATTCGAATAACTCTTCTTGGTTGGCTCTATTTCATTAACTCTTATCGAATAACAAATATTCGATTTTTTTAAATGTGTCAATTCTTATCGAATAACTAACATCCGATTAACTTAAATGGATTTAATCTTATCGAATAACTTATTCGATTAACTCAACTTGATTTTCTTAACTCGATTATCTCAACTCGATTACTTAACTCGATAAATCTTAACTCGATTACTTAACTCGATAACTTAACTTAACCCAAATCGATTAACTCAACTCTAATCGATTAACTTAATTTGATTTACTCCTTCGAATAACTTAATTGATTAACTCCTTCGAATAACTAATTCGAATAACTTACCTTCGAATAATTAATATTCGATTTACTCAAACTCGATTAACTTAATTCTAATCGATTTACTCCATTTCGATTCAACTTAATTCAAATCGATTAACTTAACTCAAATTGATTAACTCCTTTCGAATAACTAAATTCGATTTAACTCTTCTCGAATAACTAAATTCGATTAACTCAAATTGAATAACTAATATTCAATTAACTCTTACGTGTTTAACTCTATTCGAATAAGTAATTCGAATCACTCTAATGTGTTTAACTCTATTCAAATATCTAATTCGAATAACTCATTTCGAATAACTAAATTCGATTAACTCCTTTTTATAACGTTTATTCATTTCAAAAGATTTCCTTTTTACAACGCTTATCCATTTATAAAGATTAACTTTTTACAACGTTTATCCATTTATAAAGATTTACTTTTTACAACGTTTATCCATTTATAATGATTTACTTTTAGTAACGGTTCTTCACTTTATAAATGTCCTTTTAATAACGTTTCTACTTCTCTATATGAGTCCAGACTTATATATATTCCATTTATCAACGATAAATAATTTATTTAATTTATAAAACATTATTTATAAATTAATCTACTTCAATTTATCCGTTTAAAACAGATTTCCTATTTAATATCTCATTTAAATCCATATCGTGTTATACCGTGTGCGAAGCACGGGTTTAAACCTATCCATGTAAAATTTTATTTATTTTTCAAATAAGTGTTCCTTTATTTATTCCTTAAATAAATATTCCTTTATTTCATTTATTTATAATCTAAATAAATGTTCCTTTATTTATTTCCTTTTAAAATATTCTATTTATTTTCTAAATAAATATTTCTTTTATAAAATCCTTCGATTTTATAAATAAATTCATTTTCAATATAAACTTTGAAAATTCCCTTTTTACATTCTAGTATCACCTACGGTGTTTAACGTGTCGTATAACAATGATCGGTATCATTCAAACATATGAAATCAATAACAGATTTCATAACACATCATATATCACAATATATGAAAAACGGTAAAATAAATGTTGAGGAATCCAGTCGGATTCCTCCAACCTGTTTCCCTGCATCCACAGATGTTACATAATAAAATATACATCAATTTCATTCCAACATGAAATATACTGATGAACTGAATCAATATTTGATTGTCGTTTATATATATAACTATATCTATGTTTCAATCAAATCTATTTAACAGTCCAAACAATCAATACACAGCAATCAAATCATTTAATACAGTTTATATAAAAATATAAACTGAGGAGAGTTAGTGAGTTTTACTCACATTGGACTATCATCGTTAATTAACAATAATTGTCATTGATTTAGATCGGACAAATTTATTTTTCCATAAATTGTAACAAGCTCCGATGGACTTCCAGTCAGTTCCACCGTGTAGCCACCGTCCCCACGATCCCAACGCAACTTACGGTTTGTGATTCTGATAAAGTATGAGAGCGATATGAATTTTTAAACTAAATACAATAATTTGAATTGAAATTAAATTACAACTTGAGTGGGCTTTACCAACTGAATTCCCGGCCCAACTTAACTAACCCGCACCCGTATAAACCAAAGCCAACTCATTCTTCTTCCTCCGAACAACAGAACCCACATCCAACGTTGACCGCACCCTTTGACTGCTCCCCTTTTCCGCCTTGGCCACCCACCGAGGTCATGGTCACCACCATTCAACTCGTCATCTGGATCCGCACCTACCCGACGCCACTATACCCAACTCGGTTTCCCCCCACGTCGACCCGAACTGCTCCTAGCGGTGATGTCGCTTCTGGTTTTAGGCGACCGGAACCCTCCTCCTCGACGCCAACAGCTGCTCCTCGCCACCTCAAGTCTGCATGTGCCATCGACTCCTCCTCCGGCTTCACGAAATTGCCCTCGAACCCAACCCTAGCCGTGACTGGAGAGAATGGCGACCTCCAGAAATGCGTCGCACCCCCCTTGACGCATTCCATCGCGAAGCACTCAAACCCAGGGGTTCAACGGATCCGTGCTCATCTGATTTCGTGAAGGAACGACTTTGATTAAATTGAAGATGGAATTTTTTTTTACTGTGTGGATTATTTCAGCTGTTCTTATAGGCTGTGTTTCGGTAGGTAGGGTTCGTGGGTGTAGAAGCATGTCGCGTGGCCTTCAATCTGGCCAGGAAAATTGTTGGATATTTTTATTTGATTTTTATATTTTTATTTCTCGATTTTCTATTTGTCTCCGGCCTTTAAAAATCTCTACGACTACATACGATACCTAAAAATCACCAAACTGGACATGTAGCTAGAGTTCGACATTACGGTCCCAACGGAACTGGTTTCGTCAAATTCCGACTTCGTATGCTCACACAGCGTATTTTTAACCGTCGAAATACTGACTATTTCTCAGTCTAAAAATCCGTACGATCACACAGTGACTCTAAAAATACCAAACTTGGAATCTGACAACTATTTGACATTGCGGATCCAACAAAACTGGTTTCGTCGAATTCCGACTTCGTATGCAAAAGTCGCTATCTTTAACGCTCTAAATAGCCTATTTAAATGTATAAACATATTTAAATATAATTAAATTAAATATTTAAAATTAAATATTATCGTATATCTTCACATATGATATCGTACAGCTCCAGAATATCATATCAGAATTTACAGTTTGATATTTCAGATTTTAGATTATCCCGGTATTCAGTTTATACTGAAAATCTCTTTTATAACATATATAAAGCGTCGCAAATTATAAAGGAATTCTACAACGACTTTTCTGAAATTTGATTTGGACATAACTCAAAATCTACACGACGAAATCTCGATTTTTCTCTTCCATATGAAAAATATAGTTCAACAGATCCGTACGTTTCTTGTTTCACAGAAATTCGACTTAAAATGGATTCTGTATATTCAGTTGAAGTTCGAATCGCCAAATTGCGAACTGCCGCGACGTTTTAGGTTGATTTTAATTATAATTATAAATTATAAGTACGAACTTTTTACTTTAAGTTATCGATATCGCCAAATCGATATATAAATAATTAAATAAATTAATTATTCGACAGCTAACAAAACGCGCCATTACAGCTGATTCATGGAATAATACTTTGGCTATTCATCCAGTGGATTTCAGTGGTGAAGTTGAAGGATATATATTGAAAGTGTGGAAACCTAAAGCTAACTTTCTTGTTCACATAACTCCAGGTTTTCACTATACTGCTCGATTTGAACAAGTGTTCGATTACTTGTCTGTGATTAAAACTTCAATGTATTCCTATTTTGGAAGATTAATGGTGGTTTATAAGTGGTTTCCTGGTTACGATTTTGAGCTTTTCAATGCTAAAAGAGTGCATATCTGGGTCAAGTTACATAACTTAGACATGGAACTGTGGTCAAACAAAGCTTTTTCAATTATTACTAGTGTTGGGGAAATCTCGGTCTTTCCCACTTCGTGAAGTTAAGAAAGGCAATTAAGATTAAAAGTAGCACCGGGATTATAAGCGTTTATAATTCTCCAATATGGAGATTCTTCCACTATACAAAAGAATAGTAGGATTACAAGAATATGATTACAAAAGTAACTCACACTCAAATCAAGCTTAAGGATATATACTTCTCAAGCTATCTCTCTTTTCACTCAAAGAGGCTTCCTAACTCTCAAGTATTTTTCTCACTCTAAGAAGTGGCTTTCTTCCTTGAATTCTCAGATGGTTAGTAAAAGGGCTCCTTCTCCTATTTATATTACTCAACCACCATAATGAATGGTGGAGATTACTTGCATCCGACGGTAGAGATTGATTCTCTAGAATGCTCCACGCTCTCTAGGAATCTCTACACTCTTCCATTCCCTTCTTTATTCTTCCATACTCTTCCGAAAGGTTCCAGAAGGTTCCACACGTCTCCAGAATATTCCAGAGGGTTCCACACTCTTCCACAAGCTTCTAGAGGGTTGTACACTTTTCTAGAGTTCTCTGGAACATTCTAGAAAATTCTAGACTTCTCTAGAAATGTCAAGAATTTTCTAGAAACTCTCCAATTAAGGAGGGATCCTAACAAATCTCTCCCTCGCGACTTAATTGGGGGTAGTAGTATGTCGACACCTTGACAGCAATCTTCAAACTTCTTTGTTGGTACTAGCTTGGTCATCATGTCAGACCAGTTCTCATATGTGTGAACGTTGTCAAGGTGTATTTGCTTTTCCTCGAGAACTCCTCGGATCCAGTGATATCTTGTATCAATGTGCTTTGTGCGGGAATAAAATGTTGAATTCTTTGCCAAGTAAATTGCACTTTGATTGCCATACTTCAAGGCATACTTTTCTTGATCCACTCCCAATTCATGCAACAAGTTCTTCACCCATAACATCTCCTTGCAAGCTTCAGTAGTTGCGATATACTCTGCCTATGTAGTGGATAATGCCATTACACTTTTGCAGTTTTGATTGCCATGAAATAGATCCCCTGCAAAAATGGTTAAGTATCGCGATGTTGATTTCCTTGAATCAATGTCACTAGCCAAGTCTGCATCTGTATATCCTTCCAACACAGGTTTTCCTTTTCCAAAGCATAAACATCTTTTGGAAGTTCCACGTAGATATCGGAGGATCCGTTTGACTGCAACCCAATGCTCATTCCCTGGGTTAGCCAAGAAGCGACTGACAACACCAACTGCATAAGCGATATCTGGTCTTGTGCATATCATTGCGTACATGAGACTGGCTGAAACATCCCACCCTCCATTAAGGTCACTCACAAGGGACTGCCTTAACTTTGGTGGAGGTTTGTAAGTAAAAGTCACAGACAAAACACAAGACAGATATAAACACATTTCCATAATTGTCTCATAACAACTTCCAAAACATTACAACATCATTTTTGTCTTGGTTTTTAAATAAAGAAGCATAAAACGTGATTAAAACTGCATAAATCCCCATAGAGTGTGTCCAACAGCCATAGCTAAGGAAAGAGGCTCCAAACCGTACATCTACTATCTTGAAGCTTTTAAAGAATCCGACTAAGCTAGTTTGTTTCCTCCCTGTGGACCTGAGGGGAAACGAAAGAAAAGAAGACGAAAGAAAATAGGGTCAGACATAAAGCCTGGTAATTCTAGTGACTCTTCAGTATGAGAATAAGAATAAGGGCATGATAGGTATAAACTGGAAACAGGAGAGTGTCATAAACTAAGATAAAGTAGTTTTGAAATGAAGATACTATCGCACCCCCACACTATATCTTTGCACCTACATGCATTAGTTCTAAATTGGCACCCCATGTTGAGGGTGAAGTTATCCCCTTATTTTAAAGATCGGCTCCTACTCGCATAATTACATGTGTCTTAAGACCCCCAAATATTGTAGATACTTATGTTGGCCCCACCATGGGTTGTATCAAGTCCCATGGTGGCGACCCGACACAATACTTGAATGCATAGGTTATACTACTGGTGTCTCCAGTGCCATGTTTGTCTGCTCCGAAGTGTGTGCACGCCCGCACTCCGTTAGAACCTACACTGTTGCACCCACCACCATCGCTTTTGACCGCTTACAATCAGCCCAGTAATCGTGCCCCACCCTGCCTAGTTTCAGGGTACCATGATACCTAATTGGATTACTGCTGAAATGGGTCCCCGTTACTAGGGTTTTCTAGTCAAACATGTTAAGCGGTTAAGTGTCTGTATTTACCTAACCCCACCCATCAGTTTAATTAACATGTTGAATTGGTTAAGTGTTTTAGTTAACTTAACCCTACCATCCTGACTTGTCTGTTCTTAGCCTTTTAAAGCACCGACCACTCACATTAGACAGATATTGTTACGGTTACTGGATGTGCCGGTCGGTTCCGGGCAGATTTACACCGTAACTCAGTCTAACCTCGGGTCCTTACTGGTCTCAATGCTTAACCACCCACATTGGATAGGTATTGTTGTGACTACTAGACAGCCGGGCGGGTCCGGGCAGGTTTACATCACAACTCAATCCAACCTCGTGTTAAGCATATTCGTATTTTCTAAACTTACATATTTGTCTTTATTACTTAATATATGTAAATTTGTTAACAATTAAATGTTATGGCCCACTTTCCAAGTTGGTATAAGAATATATACCGTTTAAAGTGCCACCAATTTTGGCATGTGACAAACATGCTAATTTCATATATTTTTATGTAAAGTTTTACTAATATTCCCAACGTTACCCCGTTTAAACCTTAGGCTAACAATCTTAGCCTAGCTTTCGTTCGCATAGTTTTAACATATAATATTAGGCTAAAAACTTAGCCTAATTTAGCGCACACAAATAGGCATAAGAGAATTCATAAACATAAACATAACATAGGTGTAAGCTTGGCATTTTTGGCATAATCAATATGAACATCATAGGTGTGAACTTGCAAAATAGCCAACATGAATGTCATAGATGTGAACTCGCAAAATAGTCAATATACATATATGTGAATTTGCAACATAGCCTAAATCAATTTACATATATGTGAATTTGCATTGAAATAAGGGTCTAACCAAATAGGTGTCACATGAATTAGCATATGATTTAGACAACATAAGTCTAAACTTGTTTTTGGATCTAGGCATAACATCGAACATCACTAGCACATGGCAAGAATATGACATTTTCATAAATATGTATAACTTTATGGCCAGGGTGTGAACTAGATCCAATCGCATATCTAATTACAACATGAAACATGTACTAACGTGGATCTTGACATGGATCCAATTAGGAACTTGCAACTTTTGTATAAACATAGGGGCTTGTATATGAACATAACCATTTAGGCATAAAGATTCTAGCATAAAGTATATACATGAGGTTCTAATCGCAAGCAACCTATATAATCACATAAACATGAACTGTACAACTTGCTTGTGATGTTGTTGTCATTCTAAAAGTACAGTAGGATCAACATCAATCTTAATTATACCACAAACATCCCAATTTCATTCGCAACACAATCATTTCAATACATAGATATGAATTAACATCGTCGTTACATAATAGCACAATTCCACTTCCAATTTACATCGAATCAAGTCTTAGTTTTATTCTCATCGAAAAAATCACTATACTTACAAAGAACGACGAACTTGGATTCTGGATTCTGAATTTGATATGCTTTCCTTTGGGTAGGCTAACGTTGTTTTGATTCGTGTTTTACTTTAGTATTGGCTTGTCTCTAAGCTTTCTAACTGACGACCACTCCTAGTTTCTTTCCAGCAGCATGTCGGCTTTAGTATTATATTATCTGTGTGAATTTAGGGTTAGTCTTGAGTTGTATTTATAGAATTTTAATCTGATTAGAGCCGTCGATGAAGCTAGAGTGAATCCAGACCATCCATCTCAAGAGAAGCCAATCAAAAAGTGACATGTAAGCCCTAGTGACTCAACCAAGCTTCAGAAATCGACCAGAACCTGACCAAGCCAGTCAGGGCCTGACCAACAGGTTTTCTGGCCTGGGCGCACTTGGCCGGTGCGCCAGTGCTAAAATTGTACTGGCGCACTTCCCAAGTGCGCCAGTGCAATTTTGTTCTGGCGCACTTCCCAAGTGCGCCAGTGCATTCTGACCCATTTCTGGGTTTTCTGCCCAACTTCGTTCGTCCATATCTTCTTCATACGGTAGCCGTTTTATGCAAACTTGGACTCTATCTCAAGCAGAATTTCGAGACGAACGCAATGACGTAACCCATTTCCCTTAATTCCATCATTTAGAATTAATTATACTTTAATTTGTAAAGTTACAGTTAACAGAAAACTCGGGGTGTTACAATCTCCCCACCTTAGAGGATTTCGTCCCCGAAATCTTCAAGTCTAGGAGAACGTAAGTCCTAACATCAAATCGTCCATCTACTCAACCATCAAACACAGGCGTCCATTGTCCTTAAAAGACTTCTAATGCTTTATGATTTTATGCACTGTGTGTATATGTCCTCAACTAATGCAAAATCAGGCGGTCTACTGATCCAGTTGACCTCCTTAATGCAAATCATGTAAGTGTCATGAGTCCATTATGTATGCAATTTTGTCCTTACTCATAATTCTACATGGGTGCGCGACCATCAATACAAATGTGACATCCATATGACAACATATCAAGTTTCAATTACATACAAATATGAATACATATATGCATATGCAGTATGAAGTGACTGAGCCGATCTAAAACCTAGGTTGTGTGTGTATATGCATCCACGAGCAACCACTAGCAACCTCTTGCAACCACTTGCAGCCATCAACCATAACATGTTTCAAATACATGTTTACATCCAAAGGGGTTTCTACCCAAGGATAAAGGATTATATCGAGAAGATATACCTAAAAAGATAGATACAAGCACAACTTAAGGAAAAAGAGAGGTCAAAGATGTACCCTAAAAAAGAAAAGGGTAGGCTGCGCGTATTCTGTCCTCAGTTTCCCAAGTCGCGTCTTCCTCGGCGTCGCTCCATTGAACCTTAATGAGCTTGACTTCGCGGTTGCGTAACTTTTCACTTCAGTTCCTACGATTCGAGTTGGAACTTTCCTCAAAGTTGCTTCGCGTTCCACTTCGGTTTCTTCTAAAATGCTTGGCTCCACCACTTCCGTAGACTCATGTGGACATTTCCGGAGATGAGAAACGTGAAAGACGTTGTGAATTCCAGCCAACCTTTCAGGCAGATCTACTCTATAAGCCATTTTCCCAATCTTCTCGATGATAGGGAACGGTCCTACAAATCTTGGTGCTAGCTTTCCTGCAGATCCAAAGCGAATGACGTTCCTTAAGGGAGATACCTTAAGGAAAACCCTGTCCCCAACCTCAAACTCAAGCTCAGTCCTTCTTTTGTCGGCGTAGGATTTCTGTCTGTCTTGGGCAGTCTTCATTCTTCTTCGTATCAAGTCCACTTTTTCTGAAGTCTCTCTAATCATGTCTGGCCCAAGTATAATCTTTTCAGTGGACTCCCACCAACAAGTTGGTGATCGGCAAGGTCTTCCATACAAAGCTTCGAAGGGCGCCATACCGATGGTGGCTTGGTAACTGTTGTTATAGGCGAATTCCACTAAAGGAAGGTGATCCTCCCAAGTCCTTCCGAAGTCAAGAACGCACAGTCTTAGAAGATCTTCTAGTACTCTATTCACCCTTTCTGTCTGACCATCAGTTTGGGGGTGATAGGCCGTGCTCAAGCATAATTGTGTGCCGACAGCTTCTTGCAGACTCTGCCAAAATTCGCTCGTGAAGATGGGGTCTCTGTCACTCACTATGCTGGAGGGTATTCCATGGAGTCGAACTATTTCCTTGAGATAAAGAGAAGCTAGAGAAGATGCAGTCCTTCTACTCTTTATAGGTATAAAGTGGGCGCTTTTAGTAAGCCTGTCCATTATCACACAAATGCTAGTATTGCCTCTTCTTAACCTAGTCAACCCGTCAATGAAGTCCATTGAAATGTTATCCCACTTCCATTGCGGGACTTCTAGAGGATGAAGCAGTCCTCCAGGCTTCTTTTGTTCCGCCTTGACCTGTTGGCATGTCACGCACTTAGAAACGAAATGTACCACGTCCTTCTTCATGTCGCTCCAATAGAAAACTCTCTTTACGTCCTTGTACATCTTATCTCCACCTAGGTGTATTGTCTTCTTGTAATGATGGGTCTCCTCGAGAACCTTCTTCACTAAATCCCTAGCTTGTGGGACGCATAGTCTTCCATCCCGTCTCAGCCAACCCTTATCATCGATGGAGCACCTATTGAGGTGACTGGAAGTTTCACCCCTAATTAGTTTATCAATCACATCCACAAGCTGCGGGTCTTCACGTTGTGCGGCCCCTATCGAGTCTAAAAGAGTGGGCCGTACTTCTAGGGATGCCAATAAACCAGGTATAAAATCTGAGGAGGGCCTAAAGTCGATACTGGCTATATACTCCAAGCTTTGCCTTTCTACAAAGAGAGGGCTTAGGGTCAGTTTCTTTCTGCTCAACGCGTCTGCTACTACATTGCCTTTGCCAGGAGTATAGGAAACTTCAAAGTCATACGAGGCAAGGAACTCCATCCACCTTTGCTGCCTCAAGTTAAGATCTTTCTGCGAGAAAAGATACTTCAACGATTTATGGTCAGTATATAATTTGAACTTCTCTCCTAGGAGATAATGGCGCCAAGACTTAAGCGCAAAGACGATGGCGGCCAACTCAAGATCGTGGGTTGGGTAGTTCTTTTCGTGCACTTTCAATTGTCTTCCACCATAAGCTACTACCCTCCCTTCTTACACCAGAACAGCGCCTAGCCCCGTACCACAAGCATCAGTATATACTGTGAACATTTTGCTTCCATCTGGCAAAGTCAAAACTGGGGATGTTGTGAGAGCCCTTTTTAATTGTTGGAAAGCAAACTCGCAATCCAAATCCCAAGTGAACGCTAGATTCTTCTTTGTTAGCCTTGTAAGTGGAGCTGAGATTTTCGCGAAATCCCTAATGAACTTTCGGTAAAAACCGGCTAGCCCAAGAAAACTTCAGACTTCGGTTGCATTTCTTAGTGTCTTCCAATCTTGCACTGCCACCACTTTCGCGGGGTCCACAGCTAATCCCTCTTTGGACATTATATGTCCAAGAAGTCTTACTTATTTCCTCCAAGGGTGGCACTTGGAGAATTTGACTTTTAGCTGATGAACTCGAAGAGTTTCCATAATCTCTTTCAGATGCTGAGCATGTTCTTCCTCATTCTTTGATAAGATCAAAATATCATCTACGAAGACCACCACGAACTTATTGAGGAATTATCTGAACACCCTGCTCATTAAGTCTACGAAATAAGCGGGTGTGTTTGTCAAACCGAAAGGCATGACAAGCCACTTGAAGAAACCGTCTGGGATTCTGAACGCCATTTTATCAATGCTATCTTCAGCTACCCTTAGCTGATGGAACCCAGTAGCTAGATCAAGTTGGGAGAAGACCGACGCACCTACAAGCTGATCAAACAAATCGTCTATTCTGGGAAGCGGGTGTCTATTCTTTTTAGTCAGCTTGTTTAGCTCCCTATAGTCCACACAAAGACGTAGTGAACCATCTGCTTTGGTGGCGAACACCAATGGAGCACCCCATTCAGAGAAACTCCTTCTTATAAACCCCTTCTCGAGAAGCTCCTTAACTTGCTTACTGAGCTCCTTTCTCTCCTTTGGAGCCATGTGTCTAACAGGCAGAGCTACGGGCTTTGCATTATCAACAAGATATATGCGGAAGTCTATTTCCCGCTTCGGAGGTTAGCCTTTCACCTCTTCAAAGACATCCGGATATTCCCGGACCACCCTAACCGACTGCAAATTCTCAACAGAAGCGTCAAGCGACTCTAGATAACTAAGCATAACAGCATTCAAGGGATTACAAGAAATTTCTGGAGTGTTACCGAGCCGAGTCAAGAGCCTAACCACTCTTTTCTTACAATCAAGAATGGCACCATTACTGGATAACCAGTCCATGCCTAAGATCAGTCCATACCCTGAGAAGCCAAAATCAAAGGCACTACATCTAAATTCAACACTTAGAATAGAGATTTTCAAATCCAAGCAAACCATCGACAAATAAGCCGAGCCCCCAATTGGATTTGAAACAACTAAGGGATCTTCTACCATACTAGTGTCTAGGTGCAGAGATTCTACTAAAGCAGATGAAATAAAGGAGTGTGATGCACCAGAATCAAAGAGAGTGCGAACTGGATGATCATACAGATAAACTAAGCTTTCTACAGAAATATTTCTACCTCGTTCCTGTGGAGGTGCCACCAGCGCGTGAACTTGTCCGCCTGAGGTAGATCCAGTCCTCTGTCTCTGCCCCCGCTTCTTTGGGCAGTCCTTAGCCAAGTGTCCAGTCTCGCCACAACTGAAGCAATCACCGTTCATCTTTGCCTTCTTCTTTCTGCAGTCTTTTGCTATATGTCCCACAATGCCACAGAAATTGCACTTTCTCTTTTCACGGGATTTGTTGTTCTTCCCGCCTTTCTTGAAGTCTGTCTTCTTAGCCGGTAAACCCTCTTTCTTTTCTTGAGGCACTTCCGTCTTTGCCTCTTTCTTGCCTTTATCTTCCTCGTGTAGCAACTCCATGTCCACCAAGCTTTCATAGGTTGCCCCCATGGGTATATGGGTCATAGCAAGGCTGTGTAGAGGCTCATTCAGGCCTTTGACGAAGTGAAGGGCCTTCTTGTGTTGGGTGTTTACTAAATCAAGTCCAAATCTGGCCAACTGATTAAATTGATTGACATACTCCCTGATCGTCATACTCCCTTGCTTAAGAGTTAGGAACTTCTCCATCTGCAGACTTCTTTTAGCTTGGGAGAGGAATTTCATCTCAAACCTTGTCCTGAAATCTTCTCATGTTTCCACTGGCCTCTCCGCATGCGTAACTTCCCACCAATAGGAAGCTTCATCCTTGTGTAACCACACTGCTAGCTGTATCTTTTTCCTGTCATCAACTTCAAAGATAACAAATAAATCTTCAGTCTCTTTCAGCAAGTTCCTTGCTACCACAAATGATTCAGTCCCATAAAAGTCCTTTCCTCCCATAGCCTTGAAATCTCTACATGTCTTAACGAAAGTGTTCCCACGAGGAGGAGGAGGGGGAGGAGGAACCGCTGCCACCGTAGGAGGAGGAATGTCTGCTTGGCCCACACCATTGGCCCTAGTCTCTAGGTACCTTCGGAATCAGCCAGGGATTGGTACTCCTTCTGGAAGGTTAAGATCTCCAGACATGTTGGAACAAAAAGGAAAGTATTCAAGATAAAGGGATAGAGGGATAGTGCATATGGCTCTGGGGAATTATGCCTTTTAAAAACAACATTTTTTTCTTGAAAATGGCGCTTCTTTAAACTTCTTTCTGAAAATAGTTTCAATTTTTTTTCTAGTCTGGTAAATCTATGCTCTGATACCAAGTGAAACACCCCACCCTCCATTAAGGTACTCATAAGGGACTGCCTTAACTTTGGCGGAGGTTTGTAAGTAAAAGTCACAGATAAAACACAAGACAAATATAAACACATTTCCATAATTGTCTCATAACAACTTCCAAAACATTACAACATCATTTCTGTCTTGGTTTTTAAATAAAGAAGCATAAAACGTGATTAAAACTGCATAAATCCCCATAGAGTGTGTCCAACAGCCATAGCCAAGGAAAGAGACTCCAAACCATACATCTACTATCTTGAAGCTTTTAAAGAATCCGACTAAGCTAGTTTGTTTCCTCCCTGTGGACCTGGGGGGGAAACGGAAGAAAAGAAGACGAAAGAAAATAGGGTCAGACATAAAGCCTGGTAAGTCTAGTGACTCTTCAGTATGAGAATAAGAATAAGGGCATGATAGGTATAAACTGGAAACAGGAGAGTGTCATAAACTAAGATAAAGTAGTTTTGAAATGAAGATACTATCGCACCCCACACTATATCTTTGCACCTACATGCATTAGTTCTAAACTGGCACCCCATGCTGAGGGTGAAGTGATCCCCTTATTTTAAAGATCGGCTCCTACTCGCATAATTACATGTGTCTTACGGCCCCCAAATATTGTAGATACCTATGCTGGCCCCACCATGGGGTGTATCAAGTCCCATGGTGGCGACCCGACACAATACTAGAATGCATAGGTTATACTACTGGTGCCCCCAATGCCATGTTTGTCTGCTCCGAAGTGTGTGCACGCCCGCACTCCGTTAGAACCTACACTGTTGCACCCACCGCCATCGCTATTGACCGCTTACAATCAGCCCAGTAATCATGCCCCACCCTGCCTAGTTTCAGGGTACCATGATACCTAATTGGGTTACTGCTGAAATGGGTCCCCGTTACTAGGGTTTTCTAGTCAAACATGTTAAGCGGTTAAGTGTCTGTATTTACCTAACCCCACCCATCAGTTTAATTAACATGTTGAATTGGTTAAGTGTTTTAGTTAACTTAACCCTACCATCTTGACTTGTCTGTTCTTAGCCTTTTAAAGCACCGACCACTCACATTAGACAGATATTGTTACGGTTACTGGATGTGCCGGTTGGTTCCGGGCAGATTTACACCGTAACTCAGTCTAACCTCGGGTCGTTATTGGGCTCAATGCTTAACCACCCACATTGGATAGGTATTGTTGTGACTACTGGACAGCCGGGCGGGTCCGGGCGGGTCCGGGCGGGTTTACATCACAACTCAATCCAACCTCGTGTTAAGCATATTCGTATTTTCTAAATTCACATATTTGTCTTTATTACTTAATATATGTAAATTTGTCAACAATTAAATGTTATGGCCCACATTCCAAGTTTAACATTTTTGGTATAAGAATTTATACCGTTTAAAATGCCACCAATTTTGGCATGTGACAAACATGCCAATTTCATATATTTTTATGTAAAGTTTTACTAATATTCCCAACGTTACCCGTTTAAACTTTAGGCTAACAATCTTAGCCTAATTTTTGTTCGCATAGTTTTAACATATAATATTAGGCTAAAAACTTAGCCTAATTTAGCGCACACAAATAGGCATAAGGGAATTCATAAACATAGACATGACATAGGTGTAAGCTTGGCATTTTTGGCATAGTCAATATGAACATCATAGATGTGAACTTGCAAAATAACCAACATGAATGTCATAGATGTGAACTTGCAAAATAGTCAATATACATATATATGAATTTGCAACACAGCCTAAATCAATTTACATATATGTGAATTTGCATTGAAATAAGGGTCTAACCAAATAGGTGTCACATGAATTAGCATATGATTTAGACAACACAAGTCTAAACTTGTTTTTGGATCTAGGCATAACATCGAACATCACTAGCACATGACAAGAATATGACATTTTCATAAATATGTATAACTTTATGGCAAGGGTGTGAACTAGATCCAATCGCATATCTAATTACAACATGAAACATGTACTAAAGTGGATCTTGACATGGATCCAATTAGGAACTTGCAACTTTTGTATAAACATAGAGGCATGTATATGAATATAACCATTTAGGCATAAAGATTCTAGCATAAAGTATATACATGAGGTTCTAATCGCAAACAACCTATATAATCACATAAACATGACATGTACAACTTGCTTGTGATGTTGTTTTCATTCTAAAAGTACAATAGGATCAACATCAATCTTAATTATACCACAAACATCCCAATTTCACTCGCAACACAATCATTTCAATACATAGATATGAATTAACATCGTCGTTACATAATAGCACAATTCTAATTCCAATTTACATCGAATCAAGTCTTAGTTTTATTCTCATCGGAAAAATCACTATACTTACAAAGAACGTCGAACTTGGATTCTGGATTCTGGATTCAAAATTTGATATGCTTTCCTTTGGGTAGGCTAACGTTGTTTTGATTCGTGTTTTACTTTAGTATTGGCTTGTCTCTAAGCTTTCTAACTGACGGCCACTCCTAATTTCTTTCCAGTAGCATGACGACTTGATTGTTATATTATTTGTGTGAATTTAGGGTTAGACTTGGGTTGTATTTATAGAATTTTAATCTGATTAGAGCTGTTGATGAAGCTAGAGTGAATCCAGACCATCCATCTCAAGAGAAGCCAATCAGAAAGTGACATGTAAGCCCTAGTGACTCAGCCAAGTGTAATGACCCGGGTTTATGACGATCTTGGTTATCCGATATACAACACATATCGAACATCCAAGGTTCGAAAATACCGGTCATTAATGAAAGAAATTAGAGGGTGAGAATAGATAAGATAGAAACTTAGAATAGAAGAAGAAGAAGAAGAAGAAGAAGAAGACAACATCAGAGTAACACGAACCTCACAGCGGAACGAATAATATAACTTGAAATATACATCTGTACTTGAATATACATCATTACCAAAGTATAACACTTACAACACAGCGGAAATAAACTATATCTATATGATCCTGAAGCCTCCTGCTCCAGCTCTTCAAGTATCTGTAAATCTCGACTACTTGACTGCCCGTACAAAATTGGGCACCCAAGACTTTAGGGAAAAAAAAATCTGGGTCAGTCATGGGACTGGTGTGAGTAAAAACAGTTTAAAACAGTTCGAACAAGTAAACGATATCTCATAAGACCACGCCGTATAACGGAACGGGTTTTTCCCTTATGAGAATCCAAAATATCTTTATATCAAAAACCTTTTGATATTATAATAATGTCTATCAACCACAATATAATAATCATCTAGCAGAAACGCTTTCATCTCACGTTCTACATATATAGTATACAATCAAAACCGCAAGCACGTATTGGGTAATGGATTTCCAACTATGACAAGGTATGGAACCACCTTTCGCTAGTGTACCTCTAGAAAGGAATACACTGGGTTCAACAAGAACATCTTGCAACCCGGCCACACATGACCGACCACTCATTTCGCTTGAGTGTATCGAATGTATATCACCAACGGTTGGGATTGACAACTGTTTCCTGAATGGGACAGTATCGACATTTTTTTTTAGAAATAAATGAAACTCTAGATCAGGTGATTATACACCCTACTTCGGAGCGACCGACTTAGCCATGCTGCCTGCCTGATTTTTGTCATTTACCGGTTGATGAGGCTCGAGGTTACGCTTCATCATCACATCAGATTCACTTCGAATGCCATATTGTCAGATCCATCGAAAATCACTAATTGACGTCTACAACAGTACATTACGTGTTAACTAAAGAAGTTTCCTTCTCCGCTTCCACTCTTGGTACGGTTGAAGAAATCAATGTACATGACCTTTCTGGAAATACTCTGTCAGACATTCATCCATACAAGTCATCCAGAAACAGGATGAACCGAACGCACTATTCAGTACATCCATCTTAGGCACTGTTATCTAAGACTTATACAATAGCCCTTGCACTTTACTCCGTCTTCAATTATCTTTAGCATATATGATTCGCAACGCTTATGCCAATACAGAGTGGTTCTTTGGATAATAATCCAACCGGTCTCTCCATATTAACAACGTTAAAATGGTCAAAACTTCGATAGTCGGTGAGTTAACTATCAAAGAAAAATACATGTGCAAACAAAGATATTATTTTTAGATGGAAATTATATCGATCAAACATCACTTAACATTATATCTCTTAAGTTCATTTTTCATCTCTTGTTTCCCTATATTCAACATTTGCTATTTTCTAAATTTAGAAAATATACGTTATTTACATTGGGAACATTTCCATTTCCTGTTTTCTGTATTAGAAAACATTTCTGATTCTTGTTTGGGAAAACATTTCCAAAACTCCTACGTTTGGATTAAACAGATGTTTAGATAAAACATCGCTATGCCAACTCAAACCATTTCCTTTAATTACTAAATTCACTGAACCATCCTTTACTGCCGAACCTTAACCATTCCTTAGTTAAAAACGAAGCCAATCAAGTTGGGGTAGAACTACCTCTCAGACCTTAACTGAAAAATATTTCTAACTTTGAAATAGGCAAAGTTCACTTTATATTTCTTTAACTAACTTCCTTACTTAACCTTTCTTTTCGAATAACGATATTCGATTAGCTCCTTTTTTGATTAGCTCTATTTGATTAACTCTATTTGATTTACTCTATTCAATTTACCCTATTGCATTCACTTTAACCGATTAATTTTATTTTATAAATTCTTCTTGAGTAATCCTTTTCCATTAATTCTTTTCGAATAAACTATATTCGAATAACTCATTTTGAATAAACTATATTCGATATCTCCTTTCGAATAAACCATATTCGATAGCGCACTTTGAATAACTCATATTCGATTATCTCATTTGGATTACCTCGGTTTGATTAACTCATCTTGACTAACTCAACTTGATTTACTTACTTGATTAACTCAACTCGATTCGATTAACTAGGCTCGACTAACTTGGTTCGACCAACTCGATTCGACTAACTCCTTTAGATTAACTCACTTCGACTAACTCCTTTGGATTAACTAACTTCGACTAACTCCTTTGGGTTAACTAACTTCGACTAGCTCCTTTGGATTAACTACTTCGACTAACTCCTTTGGATTAACTACTTCAACTAACTCCTTTGGATTTAACTCACTTCGACTAACCAATATTCAATAACTCCTCGGGATTAACTACTTCGGCTAACTCCTTTGGATTTAACTCACTTCGACTAACTCCTTTGGATTTACTAGTTTAACTAACTCAATCAACTTGGTTTGATCAACTCATTTAACTTGGCTTGAGTAACTCATTTGACAATCTGGTTTAACTAACTCATTTGACAAATCTGGTTTAATAACTCATTTGACAAACTAGTTTAACTAACTCATTTGACAAATCTGGTTTAACTAACTCATTTGACAAATCTGGTTTAACTAACTCATTTGATAAACTGGTTTAACTAACTCATTTGATTAATTTATTCCCTGAATAAATACTCCCTTTTAATAATTCTATTTATTTTAACAAATAAATATTTCTTTTATCTATCCTATTTATTCTAACCAATAATATTTCCTTTTATATCTATTCTATTTATTTAACAAATAAATATTTCCTTTTATTATATTCTATTTATTTAACAAATAATTTTTTCCTTTATTATAACTTATCCTTCGATTTTATAATTATTCTCTTTTATAAAAATCCTTTTCCTTTTCTATATAAAATCCATCGATTTTATATAAAAATTTATTTTCAAAATACACTTTGAAAATCCCCTTTCCCACATCCAGTATTTCTTATGGTATTTAACATACCATATAACAACGATAAATATCGTCCAAACACACATAATCAACAACAGATTATATATCACATCATATATCACAATATATGGATCACAGTAAAATAAATGTTGAGGAATCCACTGTTTCCCTGCATCACAGATGTTACACAATAAAATCAACATCACTTTCAGTTCCATATGATATATTCTGTTAAATAGAATCAATATAGAAATTCAACTAACTGACTAGCAGTTCAATCAAACAGTCAACACACAGCCAATCAGCCAATATTTAACAGTTCTAAAAATACAACATGAAATTATAAACTGTTCAGAGTTAGTGAGAATTACTCACATTGGCAGTTCATCGTTAAAGAACGATAAACTGTTGTTTGATTTGAATCAAACAGTTTATTTCGCCATAAATTCAAACAAGCTTTGATTCGCTTCCCGTTAGTTCCATGTTGTAGTTGTCGTCCACACGATCCTAACGCAACTGACGGCGTCAAATTCTGATAATGTATGTGTAGGTTATTCAGTTTACAAGTTAACACAATATTTAAATTAACCTAAAAACTTAATCTATAAATCCAATTGGGCTTTAACTAAATAAACCGGCCCACTTACTTTCTCAGCCCCAATACCCGTGACTCCATCTTCTCCCACAAATTAGAACCCGACTCCAGTATTCCTCAATGCCATCCACGGCATTTCCTCCACCATTATCTCCTTCCTTACAACATGAAACCCACCGTAGTCTTCACCAATCTCTCCCTCTTCACACGTGCTATCTCCTCCATCCATTCTTACCGAACTCGCACTCAGCCTTTCCCATCTCGATGTCGACTGTATCGAGCCATCCCAGTGACGGTGGCATCACTTTTTGATCCAAAAATCTACCAATAACTCACAAATCAAAGCTCTTAATTCCCTAAACACCGCTACATCCCTGGATTTACAAATCGATGCCCTCAATAACCAAACGATGGAACCCTAACTCTTTCTGCGCGTTTTCCAACTTCCAAAAGTCGGCGTCGAACTTGGCAAATAATACACCAGTGTAAAGCTCTTCCTTTTCTGAGCTTATCGATATGTATCTTGGAATCTAGAGAGTTTGATTTGAATTCTTGTGGATTTCTAAAGTTGGATTTCTATGTTTTTTTTCTTAGTTTCTGCTGGCGGCTCATTTTCTTTGACTAATGAAGAGGATAGAATTAGGTTTAGAGGAGGGTGCTGGTATTTATAAGGGTTTAGATATTTTTACATTGATGATTTCCTTGATTTATAACCACCCATTTACTCCAGTCGTCTTTAAAAAAATTCCTATGATCACCGATGATACCCAAAAATCATGAAAATTGACATGCAGCTAGAGTTTGACATTACGATCCCAACGAAACTGGTTTCGTCGAATTCTGACTCCGTATGCTCACACAACGTATTTTTAACTATCGAAATACTGACTGTTTCTCACTCTAAAAATCCGTACGACCACACAGTGACTCTAAAAATCACGAAACTGGAAATCTAACAACTATTTGACATTGCGGTTCCAACAAAATTAATTTCGTCGAATTCCAACTTCGTTTGCAAAACTGGCTATTTTTAAAGCTTTGGATGACCCATTTAAATATATAAATATATTTAAATATAATTAAATTTAATATTTAAAAATAAATATTATCGTATATATTCACAACAGGATATCATACAGCTCTAGAATATTCCTATATGAATTTCTAGCTTGATATCTCAAACCCCGATTAAATCGATATTCGATTTAAAATGAATTTTCTTTTAAAAATAAAATTAATTCCTTTATAAATTATAACGGAATTCCACAGCGACTTCTCTAAAATTTGATTTGGACATAAATCAAAATCTACATGACAAAATCCCGATTTTTCTTTTCCACTAGAAAAATATACTCCACCAGCTCCACACGTTTCTTATTTCACAGAAATCCGGCTTAAAACGAATCATGTACATTCAGTTGAAGTTCGAATCGCCAATTTACGAACTACAGCGCCATTTCAAGCTCGATTTTAATTATATTATAATTCTATGTTCAAATTGTCGTTTATATAATATATTCGTTATTCAAATTCAATTCCAAGCTGAATTAAATATCACAGATGATCCGGTTCACACCATATCGTCATTTCAACCAATTCTGATTATTTCAGAATTAAATATATTATTTAATATATTATTTTAATTAAAGATTCATCATTATTTAATTCCATGACATTTAATTCACTATATCACTATTTATATAATTAAATAAATTAATTATAATACCTCTGCAAATGCGGGTCATTACACCAAGCCTCGGAAATCGACCAGAACCTGACCAGGCCAGCCAGGGCCTGACCAACAGGTTTTCTGGCCTGGGCGCACTTGGCAGGTGCGCCAGTGCTAAAATTGTACAGGAGCACTTCCCAAGTGCGCCATTTCAATTTTGTTCTGGCGCACTTCCCAAGTGCGCCACTGCATTCTGACACGTTTCTGGTTTTTCTGCCCAACTTCGTTCGTCCATATCTTCTTCATACGGTATCCGTTTTACGCAAACTTGGACTCTATCTCAAGCAGAATTTCGAGATGAACGCAATGGCGTAACCCATTTCCCTTAATTCCATCATTTAGAATTAATTACACTTTAATTTGTAAAGTTATAGTTAACAGAAAACTCGGGGTGTTACACTACCTACTACAGATGAGTATGGTTTCTTCTTCATCTCCTCCTTGTCTTTTTCACTTGTCGGACTCTGCTTCGAACTTAGCTTGAAGTGCCCAGCTAGTGGAGTGTTAACCGGCTTGGATTTGTGCATGTTGAACCTTTCCAACACTTTCTTGATATATCTCTCTTGGGATAGCCACAACAGTCTTTTTGATCTACCACGAGTTATTGTCATCCCAAGGATTTGTTTAGCCAGTCCCAAATCTTTCATGGCAAAGCTCTTGCTTAGATCTTTCTTTAAAGCAGCTATCTTTATGCGATCTTGTCCAATGATTAGCATATCATCAACATAGAGCAGAAGTATTAGAAAGTCGCCACTTACATACCTCTTTATGAAGACACAATGATCGCTTTCCGTCTTTTTTGAAGTCATGTTCTGCGATGAATGCGTCGAACTTCTTGTACCATTGCCTTGGTGCTTGTTAAATCCATATAGACTCTTTGTGAGGCGGCACACTAGATCTTCTTTGCCTGGAACTTTGAATCCCTCAGGATGTTCCATGTAGATCTCTTCCTCTAGGTCACCATGTAGAAATGCCGTCTTAACATCGAGTTGTTCAATCTCCAAATCTTGCACGGCTGCTAGGCCAAGGATAACTCGGATTAATGACATCTTTACCACGTGAGAGAATATCTCTTCAAAGTCAGTACCTTTTTCTTGTCCAAATCCTTTGACGACTAACCGAGCTTTGTAGCGAGGCTTTGAACAGTTCTCTTCGGTCTTGATTCTATACACCCACTTATTCTTCAAAGCTCTTCTCCCTTTTGGTAGCTCCACTAGTACATATGTATTATTCTCATGCAAGAATTGCATTTCTTCTTGCATGGTTATTCTCCACTCTTCTTTATGACAATCACTCATTGCTTCTTTATAGCTTTGAGGCTCCCCCTCATCAGTGAGCGTAACGTACTCCTCTGTGTTGTATCGGCTAGATGGTCTTCTGTCCCTTGAGGATCATCTTGGCTAAGGTGCGATTGGAGTGCTAGATTGAGGTTCTTCCTGGACCGGTTCATCATGAGTTTCATGATCTTCAGTATCACTACTTTCTTGGGTGTTATTATCTTCATGTCGAACCAGAGTAGGTTCAGTATTCTTATAGCTTCTCAACCTTGGCCTCTATGAATTCTTGATATCTTCAATTGTTTGGCCTTCAAAAAATACAAAATCTCTACTGCGAATAACCTTCTTGTTAATTGGATCCCACAACCGGTACCCAAATTCATCCTTAGGTGAACGAAGATATTGTCTTTGCATCAAGCTTAGCTCTCTCATCTTTTGGGATGTGAACAAATGCCCTGCACCCGAACACCTTGAGATGATTATATGAAGCCCTCTTGCCCGTCCAAACTTCCTCAGGAATGGCCCCGTCCAAAGGAACTGATGGTGTGAGGTTGACAATGTCGATCACAGCCATTATAACTTCTCCCCAAAATGATTTAGGTAACTTAGCAAGAGAGAGCACACAACGAACTCTTTCTTCAATGGTTCGATTCATTCTCTCCGCTAGCCCATTCAATTGTGGTGTCTTGGATGGAGTCTTCTCTAGCCTAATGCCATTTTTATTGCAATAGACTTCAAAAGGCCCTTTATACTCACCTCCTTATCTGATCGTACACACTTGATCTTCCGTCCAGTCTCACGCTCCACTAGAGAATGGAATTCTTTGAAGGCATCAAGCACTTGATCCTTTGATTTTAACAGGTGCAACCATACTTTTCTAGAATGATCATCAATGAAGGTGACAAAATGTAGAGCACCACCAATGGATCTCTCAGACATCGAGCATACGTCAGTGTGCACGAGGTCTAGAATGTTTTTTCTCCTTGTGGGCGGAGAAGATCTTTGGAAAGCAACCATGTGTTGTTTTCCAGCTAAACAATGAGCATAAGGATGAAGTGGTTTACCTTTCACGTTAGGAAGGAGTTGTTTCTGAATGAGTATGTGATGACCTTTCTCACTAATGTGCCCAAGTCGTTGATGCCATATGTCCATATCATCAGTAGAGACGTTTACTTCTTCTTTGCATAGCTTAGCTTGCATTACATACAATGAGCCTACCTTCTTTCCTCGAGCCATTGTCAAACTTCATTTGGTGAGCTTCCACTTCCCTTCACCAAAGTAATCCATCAGACCATCATCATCTAGCTTTCCAGCAGAGATAAGACTGAGGCGCATGGTTGGGACATGCCTCACATCTTTCAAAACAAGCTTGCACCCGGTGCTTGTCGTCAGAGTGATATCTCTTATTCCAACAATCTTGCTTCTATCTTGATTTCCCATTTGCACTGTGCCAAAGTCACCTCTTTGGTAGGATGAGAAGAAGTTTTCATGTGGAGTAACATGGAAGGAAGCACCAGAATCAATAATCCAAGAACTCTCATCACAAGCAATGTTTAGAATGTTACTTTCACCAACGAGATATAGCAGATCTTCCTTCAATACTATGGCAATAGTACTCTTTTCTTCTTGCTTCTTCGTTAGGCTTATTTGGTCAGGCTTAACATTATCGGCCTTTTGGTCTCTTTTGAAGCTTCGACATTCCATTTTCTTGTGACCCATCTTTCCACAGTAATAGCATGCAATCTTCGAGCGTAACTTGGATCTTCCTCGAGATTGATGTGGATTTCGGCTCTTACTATGTCCACGAGTTTCATTCCTACCTTGATTCTCCACAACATTAGCTTCGGGATGAATAGACTCATCTCGTTCCATTCTCCTTGCTTCTTCACCAAGAAGGCTATCACTGACGGTATCCATAGTTAACTTTCCTTCCGGAGCTGAGTTACTAAGTGTAACAACAAGTGTGTCCCAACTTTCCGGTAAGGAACTGAGGAGTAGAAGAGCTTGTAACTCATCATCAATCTTCATATCAATTTTTGTTAGTTGATTTACGAGCCCCTTGAAGTTATTCAAGTGCTCAATCATACTATGACCATCCTTATACTCCAATTTCACCAACCGTCAAACTAAATTGGCCTTGTTGCGAGGCGTTTTCTTCTGATTCATGGACTCAAGCTTTGTCCATAATTCATAGGCATTTGTGTAACTAGAAACATGCTCGAAGAGAGTTTTGTCAATGTACTTACGGATCATAGCAACAGCCTTCCGGTTCAACAGTTCCCACTGAGCATCACTCTTCCCTGCCACCTTATCTTTGTAGATGATGGGCTCATGCAAATCCTTACAATACAAGTGGTCCTCCATCGTTGGCTTCCAATAGGAGTAGTTGTTGGCTGTGAGCTTGAACATGTCTCCATCATGAGCGACATTATCCTCCATCTTGAACTTACACGAGCTTGATTACGGCTACAGATGAACCTGGCTCCGATACCACTGTTGGGGAAATCTCGGTCTTTCCCACTTCGTGAAGTTAAGAAAGGCAATTAAGATTAAAAGTAGCAACGGGATCACAAGCGTTTATAATTCTCCAATATGGAGATTCTTCCACTATACAAAAGAATAGTAGGATTACAAGAATATGATTACAAAAGTAACTCAAACTCAACTCAAGCTTAAGGATATATACTTCTCAAGCTATCTCTCTTTTCACTCAAAGAGGCTTCCTAACTCTCAAGTATTTTTCTCACTCTAAGAAGTGTCTTTCTTCCTTGAATTCTCGGATGGTTAGTAATAGGGCTCCTTCTCCTATTTATACTACTCAACCTCCATAATGAATGGTGGAGATTACTTGCATTCGACGGTAGAGATTGATTCTCTAGAATGCTACACACTCTCTAGGAATCTCTACACTCTTCCATTCCCTTCTTTATTCTTCCATACTCTTCCGAAAGGTTCCAGAAGGTTCCACACGTCTCCAGAATATTCTAGAGGGTTCCACACTCTTCCACAAGCTTCTAGAGGGTTCTACACTTCTCTAGAGTTCTCCGGAACATTCTAGAAAATTCTAGACTTCTCTAGAAATGTCTATAATTTTCTAGAAACTCTCCAATTAAGGAGGGATCCAGCAATTAGTTATATTGGGGATCCAATTCGTATTGATGAGAATACAGCTAGTAAGAGGATAACTAAATATGCTAGAATGTTAGTGGTTATTGATATGGAGTCCAAATTGGTTGATAAAATTCTTATTAGACTCTTTAATGGAGTACAGAAAGAGATAAATGTGGAGTATGAATATGTGCCATTCAGATGTGAAGTATGTAATAGATTTGGACATAAATCTCTTATGCATAAGCTTTCTGATGAGCCTGATGGGTGGAAAAGCAAAATGTAGATGATGTAGGTCAGTCTAGCAAAGGAAATCAAGGGGATTCAATTGTGGAAGATAAAGAAGATATGCAAGAAACTGATAATAATGAAGGGGATTTATATTTGCTTAATTCAGAATTACCTAATGACATACTTCCAGAGGAATTGAGTGATTTGGCTTATCAGTTGACTGAAGAACGCATTGTTGATGACCTCCAGGATGTATCATTTGGGGTAGCAGCTAACACTGAGTTCTTAGTTAAGCTGAAAGGTAAGAACAAGGTAACAAAAATCACTCCTCCTAAAAGGCCTCTGAGGAGTAAACTCTGTTATTATATGACGACTATGACATGGAATGTCAGGGGGATGAACACACCATTGAGAATGCGTGATGTGTTATCCCTCTTGACAAAATTCAAACCAACTTTAGGTAGTTTGGTATAGAACAAATTAAGTAGTGTTAGTTTAGCTAATTTTAGTAGATTAATTTCAAGGGGGTGGGAATTTATACCGCATGATATCCCTGATTATACTGGAAGGATTCTGTTGCTTTGGAACTCTGATGTTTGGTCAATCTCTGTAATTTCATCTTCTTGTCAACACATGTCTGTACGTGATGTTATTAGAGGGGGGTTATCTTTATGTTTCATTGTCATTTATGCAAGTAATAGCTACTAAGAGAGAAAAGTGTTGTGGCAACATATTGTTAATGTAGCAGAACTTATTAATGAGGAGTGGGTGCTAATGAGGGATTTCAATAACTCTACATCACATTTAGGCAAAAAAGGAGGCCTTCCAATGCCATTTCAACACATTAGAGCCATCAATAATTGCATTACTCAATCAGGTCTGATAGAAATTAGAGCTGTGGGTTTTAATTATACTTAGAGAAGAAGTGGCATTGCAAATAATATAGATAAAATTTTTGTTAACCATTTGTGTTTGCATAAGTTTGCTGACATGAAAGCTCTATCTCTATCTCAACTTTCGAGTGATCATAACCCTTTATTACTTGATTTAATTCCTACATCTAGTACAAAAGGATTTCCATTCAGGTATGCTATTGATTGGCAGTTCAAACTGGGGTATGAGGAGTGTATTCGCAAAGGTCTTCAAACAAGAGGTTGGGGGTTTTCTAGCTATGTATTTCAGTAGAAGCTTAATGCTTGCAAACTGGAGCTAAAACAGTGGAATAGAGTAATACCTAAGGATAATGATTTTCTTATAGAGGATGAAAAACTCTTCAAAGGAAAGGAAGTAGCATTAGATGCCGATCCAGAGAATTTAGAATTATATGAGAGCATGATGGAGGCACAGAAAGCATGGATTGTTCAAAAGCAAATTAAATTTTGGAGCTATAAACAAAAGTCTAAGGTGGCATGTTTGCAAGATGGCGATACTAATTCGAAGTTCTTTCATTCTAAAATGTCTATAAGGAAGTTTACTAATCATCTTAAAGCATTGATAAATTCTGAAGGCGATCTTATATACAAGTCATAAGAAGTTGCTAAAGAGGCAATTGGCTATTACAATGCATTGTTCAATGGTGAGAAGATTAAAGAATTTTCTTTTCTCCAAGAAATTTCTAGCATAAATGAACAAGGTCAGCAAGTACTTTTAAATCCCATAAACTTAAATAAAGTGAAATGGGCTGCAAATTTTGTGCATATTGATACAAGTCTAGGGCCTGATGGTTTTAATTCAAAGTTTTACATTTTACACTGGGATGAAATAAAGTTTGAGTTGTTAGCAGCAATGCAAGATATGTTTCAATCAGCAAAATTACCAAAGAATGTTAACCATACTTTCATAACTCTAATTCCAAAGGTAGATAGACCCACAGAAATATCTCATTATAGGCCTAAATCTTGTTGCAACTTGTATTATAAAATTTTAGCAAGATTTTGCGTAGAAGGTTAAAGTGTTTTCTACCTCATATTATTTCACCAAACCAGAGTACTTTTGTACCTTCAAGATCTATTGGAGAGAATATTTTGTTAGCACATGAGTTGCTTAAAGATTTTAAAAAGCAAGGAGTAAAGCAATTTTGTGTTAAGGTTGACATTCATAAGGCATATGATATGATTAGTAGAGAATTTATTTGCCACTTAATGTTTAAGATGGGCTTCCCAGTTCACTTTGTTAACACGGTATATGAGTGCATATCTACTCCCACTTTCTCATTTATGATTCAAGATGTCCCTTGTGGCTTCATTAAATCAAATAGGGAAATTCTTCAAGGTGACCCTTTATCACCATACTTCTTTACAATTGCCATGGAATATTTTACGTTTTGTATGAATGAAGCTACATTGCAGAAGAAGTTTTTGCCTATGCAGAAGTTTGAGCCTTCAGTTTCACGCTTAATTTATGCCGATGATCTGGTTGTGTTTGGTAAGTCTTCTCCTATATGTGAAAATGCTTTGAAATGTTGCTTCGATAAACTAGAGAGGTATAGTGGTTTAACAGTTAGCAGTTTGAAGATAAAAATATATTTCAGTTCTGATGCATATATTATTGGAGAGATAAGTAGATAACATCAATTATGGGGTTTCAGATAGGTCATTTGCCAGTAAAGTACCTTGGAGTGTCGTTATCCTCGAATTATATACACTATAATGATTTCCAAGCTTTGTTGAGTAGAATTCAAAGTAAGATGCAAGCATGGGATGCCAAATTCCTCAGTTTTGCTGGAAGAGATGAACTGATCCAATCTGTTATATCTCCAACTATTTTATATTAGTTATTTGTTTATCAATTGCCAGAGTATGTATTAGACAAGCTTAATATCATGTGTGCAGTTTTTTTCTGGGGAGGAAATGTACACAAAATAAGTTGGTAAAAGCTTTGTACTCCAATGAATGAAGGAGGAATTGGTTTGAAATTACTTGTTGATCTTAAAAAAGCTGCTTGTATCAAGATGATGTGGGATTTTATTTCAGGGACATCACTTTGGAGTAGATGGATGAAGGCTAAGTATTGCTTTGGCAAGCAGTTTTGGAATATGAAGATAGATAACAATGCACCTAGCACTTGGAAAGCCATCTTGAGATTGAGAACTGAAGGTAAGCAACTGTTCAGTAAGGTAATTGCTACCGGATCCGCTACTTTACTTTGGTTTGAATCATGGGTGAATTGTAAGTGCTTGGTAGACTTGATTGGTTTATCAAGGTTTCAAGAAATTGGTGGGTATGATGAAATGGTTTATAGTATCATAGTAAATGGGGTAGTTGATCCAAATTTGCATGCTAGGACAAGAGAAGTATATCATCAAGTTAAAGAGGTAACATTGAATAGAAAGTTCCATGAGGATTGATATGAATGGTGTGAAGGAGGTATGTTTACTTTCCATAAGGGGTGGGAGTTTGTAAGGAAGAAACATGAGAGTATGCCATGGTTCAAAGTAATATGGCATAACAGGAATGCTAAGAGAATGTCATATATTGCTTATTTTGCTGCTAGTAACAGGTTGTATACTGAAGATAGAATGATGAAATTTGGAATGATTAATGAAAATTGTTGTGTTTTTTGTAGTAGAGAGGAGGAAACAATGGAGCATTTTTTTTAAACGTGAATATGTTGAACTCATTTAGAGGAGATTAGCAGAAAAGTTGGGGATATTGATAGATGATGGTTGTTCTTTGAGAAACGAGGCAATGAAAATACTGAATCAGTTTAAGTGCAAGGATGAAATATTAGATATTGCATGTGGTGTTTATACAACAGTTGTATATCATGTTTGGTTGGAAAGAAACTCGAGAATCTTTAATAGTGAAGTTGTTGCAAAAGAGATGAGGTTGTATATGATTGAGAGGGAGGTATATATGTTAGCGAAATGGAATGGTACCAGAACTAAAAGGACGAGGCAAAATGAAGTTTGGTTAAAGCAAGGGGAATCGATTTATGTGATACAGGGTGATAATGCAATGTATGTTTTATTTTATGTTTATGAAAGTGTTGATAAGATGTATTGAGAGTGAGAGAGTTTTGTAAGGCAGTGAGATGTTTGTGTTGGTTGGTTATATTGTATAGTGAATATATGAATTTTATATGTACTATTTTCCCTTATATCACACCCATTTAGGTTAGGGGGTATAAGGTTTTGATAAGGCATATAAATGAAGTATATGATTGGTATATGCAATAAAGAGTACCAATTTTCAAAAAAAAAAAAATACATATTGATATCCAAAGTTCATGTTACCACTACAAGAGCGGCTTTGAATAGCAATGGCAATTAGCCGTCGTCGGCCGTCGCAAAAAGCCGTCGATGCATAAGCTAACGCTAACAAAATAACATCAATTCTAGCAACGGCTTTGGTCATCCTACTAGCCATGGTTAGCGACGACAGATATGGACACGTAGCTTTTTTGTGGATCATCTCCAGGTCGTCATTGGCCGTCACCAACCGAAGTAATGTAATCGTAACTAGCCGTCGCCAACCGTAGCTATACCGGGTATACAAACAGTAGCTAGCCGTGGCCAACCATGGCACTACGTGACTGATTAGCCATGGCTAGCCGTAGCTTTCCTGAAACTATTTTCTGTTTTCTCCGTACAGTGTTTCCCTCACACCACGTATCACAAAGCTATTCGCTCAACAACTCATATACGATCAATTCCATTACCCAACATGTCATATATACTCAAATTCATAACACAAACCAACATGTATATTATAAACCAACACATATACCATAAAATAACTAATAAACCATAAATAAACAACATTTAACATTCTAAAACAAACCATCACATCGACTGTCATCGTAACAAACCATATCCACAACATCATGTCCACAAACAAGCATCATATCCACAAACTGTCAATAACAAGCCAAATCTATAACGATCATGTTTATATTTGCATATGCTACAAAAAAGACAAGTACCTACTCGTCTCCAACATCACCGTCCTCATCATTCCCATCACTCGACCCAACCTCATCTTTAGGCATCCTCCTGTTCTCAGATAGAAATACTGTGATCCGCTCATCGAGCATAGCAATCAGCTCACTCTTCCTTCAATCCTGCATCTCAGGCATCTACTGACGAAGCATGGCGATCTCTTCCTCCTGTTGTGATCTCCTGTAAGATGTATGGATCGTCGCTATCTGTGGTACTTTATATTATGAGTTTTGATTTATATTATTCTATCAAGGTTGATGTAATGATCTCGAATAATAAAAATTTAATATAACATTGCGTATAATCATAAGCAATCAACACATAACCATCTCATATCCAAATTCACCATAAATCAATACATCCATCAGGTATATTCTTTAAATTCCTATTTATTTTTTTAAAATCCTTCCATTTTATTAATAAATCAATATAGTTCATAAGCTACCACACCGCGATTTTTTTAGAAATTTGATTTTGACATAATCCAAAATCTACTAGATGATATCTCAAATTTTCTTTTCTGTTAGAAAACTATAATCTATTAAATTTGGAAGATTCTTGTTTCAAAGAATTTTGACTTGTATTGTATCATATACACTTATTCAAAGTTCAATTCGTAAAATTATGAACTATCGTTACACGACGAGCTCATTTTAATTATATTTAATTTATATGTTCAACCCTTCGCAAAATTAAACTGTAGACATGAATGTTGATTTAATTGTTAAGTTACTTTTGCTATGTAACCGTAGTGGATTTTAATCTGTACAACTAATGTAAGAATAATGTAACCGAAGTGGATTTATAAGTGATTTAGGATTAAATAGCAGTTATAACTTAGTTGATGAAACAATTTACCTCTAAGTTTCCGATACGTAGCGTCTATTTTGGGTAGGAGGGTCAATGATGGTGTCCCAAATCTGAATGCACTCCTCTGGGGTTGGCTCATGACCTGAGGACTGCGTCACTGGAGCGATCTCCGCCTGATATCTCTCCTGCGATAACGAACAATTAATTCACAAATTAAATATTTGATTTCAAATGAATAAAATGAAGTACAAAATATTACAAATGTTTACCATCACGCGCTGGGACTTATCATCTATCCAGGTATAAGAGGTGTTACCCTCCTCGTCGGTCTGCTCGACCATGTGAGTCTGGGTAAACACACCTCAACTAGTACAGGCTCTCGCTGGAGAGTTGACATATGAAATTATACAATATAAGTCGAAATTTACTAATACGATTAAAAAAGTTAGAATTACTTATTCGAATTCAATTTATCATATGGACCAATTCCCGTCGATGTTGTGAGAACGACTTAGAGCCACCCGGTGCAATGCAGGATTTTTATTATTGTTTTCCCGGTTTCGCTCTGAAACCTCTTATAAAATTTAATTATACAATTAACTTAATTAATATATGAAAATAAAACAAAACAGAAATTAAAATGAGTTCAAATAACTTACCATCATCGTGGGGACTCTTCCAAGCCGTAAGAAAACCCGACCAAACCTGATCGCTCATCCATATAGGCTTCTTCGTATACCATTTTGCTTTATTGACGTTGTCATTATAGTTCTTTCTCATTTTCTTATTCCAGTGATTGAGAAAGACCTGCATATCTTCGGGATGAACCCGAACAATAACCCATATATAACAAAATTATTCGAATTAAATATTTTATATAAATTGAAATAAGAAAAAATTTACACTTACCAGAACCTCTTCAAGGATGGAAAACCTGATGTGAGCAGGAATATCGTCCCAACGAAGCCAACAATCTGTAAGCCTGCTTACCCAGGTTCATCTAAAAACATATAAAATAAAATTTACAAACTGAATCTCAAAATCCCTGCAGAAAATACGATGTAAGCATTTAATAAATTAAGAATTTTTTTACTAAATTAGATACTTACCCTGTAGTCTTAGTTATAAGCTCTACAATCGGATGTAAATCTGATATTGTACCGCTTACACCTACATCTGAAGAGTGGGAAGGTCGTCGTTTAGGAGGCATATCTGTCACAAACATACCATTTTGTATAATAATAATACATATCATTTAGTGTAACATCCCGTATATTTTGATCATTTAAGTTATTATATTAAATTAAATCATCGAATTTAAAGTGGTTTTAAAATAAATTTTATGATGTTATTTATGAATGATTTCAAATTTATTTATATAAAACAACAATTTATAATTGGATAAATGGTGATTTATAACAATTAGAATTATTATCAAACTATATGTATATTTGTAACAAATAACTTCAAACTATTGATAATAAAAGAAATTAGTAGTTAAATCATTATTTTTTTAAAAGTTGAATATAAGAGTTTTACCCTAATTGAGAATAAATTAATTAATGTTTCTGGTTTAAATTGTAACGAAATGGAGTGTCAATGGTATACAATGCACATTTTAACTAGCATGACTAATGAAAATTAATATTGACATTAATAATAAAATAAATAATGCACATAATTTCTCTACACATTCACATTTCATGCATGTTTATCTTCTTTCGCCTTCTTTTTCTACTTTCCCCAAATTCACTACCTTCTTTCTATCCACTCTATTTCTCCATTAATTACACATTCATTTCATTCCTTTATCTATTAATTAATTTCCCTTCATTTTATTAATTTTTTTCCCAACATTCCTTCTTCATGTATCTTATTTTATATCCTCATTCATTAAATCTCCATCAATTTAATTCTCCTTTTTGTTTCCCGTCGTTATTTTCTCTAAAATCAAACCATCTCCACACACACGCACACATATATATGTATGTATTTACCTTATCTTATATATCGTGTTGTTTATATTTAGTAGAAAAAAAGAAAAAACCCTAAAACTTTTAACATTATTTATGTAAAACTTTTAACATATGTTATATAATATAATGTGTTTTGAAATTTGAAAAATCACAAGCTTTCTAACAATTAGCATCAAACAATTTACCATGCATTACATTCCATTTCTCAAATCATATTTCATGCGTACATTTCAAACTTGGCACAATATGTCATATCTTCAATATGGCTGACATTCATTGCAATGCACGGTGTACTCGTGTTATCTTTTGTCAGTGCAAGCATGCATTCATTCGATTCAACTTAATTCATTTCCTTCCTTATGTTAAATTCAATGCATGCATTCATTTGCTCATGCATGTCCATTTCTTCAATGCTTACATCTCCAGCCTTTCCATCTTTCCTTTATTTGAAATTTCTCATTCTTATATAATAAATTAAAAAACAAATTAACAAATGCATGGCACAAATTGCTCATGCATGAAGTTACAGTTGGTATCAGAGCTTTGGTTTGACAAAGCTTAGCTTATAGGGTTTAAACACTCATTAAAGATAGGATTATAATACCCTAGAATGAGTTGAATTATCATCAGAATTACCCTAGAGAGAGCGTATTTTGAAAAGAAAGTATTTTAAAAATATAAATTATTTTAATACATAAATTAGTTTGAAGTTCAAATATTCTCGAAACCCTACTCTTCGAATCCGTTCTTTTGATAGCTTCCTTCATTAAGGTTTCTTTAAATCTTAATCTTGATTCCATTTGAAACTCATCTACGAATTGTCGTGGTTGCTAGAGAATATGAGTATAAATTAAATTAGTTATTTACTAAATAGATTTGAATTAGTTATTTTGAAAATTCCTATTGATGGCGTAAGACGATTTGTTTAGATGTGGGAATATCAACTTTTGGCACAGGTCCTTATTAAGTTTCAAAATTAGGCTCACATCCGGTTATAAACTTATTGTAAATTTAGTCCCTATTTTTCGAAAATTCATAAAAAATATATAAAAAAATCACGATAATTCGTATTTAAATTAAACATGTACTCGCCCAAAAATTCAGATCATAATAAAATCAAAACATGCATCAAAATCAAAAAAATACAGAAAACAACGAAAAATGCATGCACATATTTGGAATACTTGCATTCATCTGTGCAAGTATTTCTCTGTTATATTTTTACATGCGATACTTGCATACATGTGTGCAAGTATTTAAAATAGTTGCATACATGTATGCAAGTTTCTGCACACATTTTATTTTCACATGTAAATACTTGCATACATGTGTGCAAGTATTTCAAATAGTTGCACACATGTATGCAAGTTTCTGCATACATTTTCAACTAAAACAGCTTCAGAAATACTTGCATACATGTATGCAACTATTGGCAAAAGTTGCATACATGTATGCAACTATTTGCAAGTTTTAAATTCACACCACATCCCTGTAATGTTTTCTCTGTAAACCCGCCCCCTATTTTAGTTGCAGCCTGGAATCTTCCGCCTGCCACTTTCGATACCTCCGCCTCTTTCGTTTTCTGTCCAAATTTTCAGGCGCTATCACTTAAAAAAAAAAAAATCTAAAATCTATAAATATTCTCGGAAGTCAACAGAAATTAAAAAAAAAAGTTGCATAAATGTATGCAACTTTTACGAATAGTTGCATACATTTATGCAACTATTCGAATACACATGCATGTATTTATGCACGCCTGTTTGAAAAATTGCATACATGTACGCAGTTTTTCTATATAACTGCATACATGTGTGCATATATGTCAAAATATATGCAAACGTGAATAAGTTGCACGTAGGTATGCAGTTTTTAAATAAATGCATCAGCAGATGCATGTTTTAACAATACGTGCATACGTGTATGCATTTATACTGCAGTTTTGACGCAAATTTGAAATAAATGCATACATGTATGCAACTAATCGATTTATATGCATGTTTTGATGCAATTTACTGCATTTCGTTGATTTTCTGTATTTCATGATTTTGACGTTGTTTTTAATGTTTTTTTGATCTGATTTTTTTCACGATTAATTGTTTTAATTAAATACGAATTTACATGGTTTTTTAATATATTTTTTTGTATTTTTTTGATGAATTTTCAAAAAATAGGGACTAAATTTACAATAAGTTTATGACCGGGGGTGAGCCTAATTAAGTTTCATTTTAGGGATGTGTGCCTAGTATTCACTAGATTAATAGATAAAAAATTTAAACCATTCAAGAGGAATAATATATTTGTTCAGACTTATTTAAGTTTAATCGCAAATTAATGAAGACTCTAATCTTGATAGGAAATTTTGATAAGTCGTCGCTTTAATTGAAATGGCAAGAACTGAAGCACAAAAGGCGACACGTCAAGAATGAAGAGAAATTTCCCGTAAAGAGGCAAATGAGGCATTTGAGTAAATTGAAAGGAGAACTAAGGAGAGACAAGAGCCTGGTCCATGTGATAATGGTGTATGTTATCAATGTCATGATAAGGGACATTATGCTGCTATGTGCCGAAAGAAGAGAAGGAGAAAGGATGTAAAGAATCGTTATGCTCGTTTTGAGATTATTTGTTTTAAGTGTCAAAAGGAAGGACATTTCCTTAGCCGTTGCTCTGAGGTGAAAAAGAAGAAGCGCATACTTAATTTACCAGTTGATTGATTGACAATCTGTTACCACTACCATCAGACTGGGCACATAGCTCAAAATTGTGCCGAGAGGCAGCGTGGAAAGCAAGCCGTGTTTTGCCCAGCTAGAGAAAGAAGTGCAAAGAAAGTAAATAATGATGGGAGTATCACATACTTTTGTTGGAACTGTAGGAATTGGGGACACATTGATCTGGAATGCACTAATCCTTCCACAGTGAAACCTGGAGTAGTGCAACCTGAAATAGTGCATACTGAGGAGGAATTTCGAAGAAGACGCGGATTATCGGACAAGATGCGGATAGTCCTCGATGATTCTGAATCCTAATCAATCAGTCTTGTTTTGTAATGCATCTTTTGTAACCCAAATTGAAAGTGTAGTTTTAATAATGAATTGGTTGTCAATATGAACTAGATTTGAAATGATATTGAATATTCAAATCAGTTGTGAAATCAAAACTAAATTGATATTGAAATGAAAATTTTGAAGGTTTATCGACTTATGAATATTGTGATTTGAAATGTTTGAAACTTAAATGACTTACATAAGCATGAGATTATTTCAAAAACCACTGATTTGGAAGATAATTGATTGAAATAATAGTTTTATATAATAGAATTTATATGAGAATGATATGTTGGAAAAACATGATTTGAAAAGAAAATTTTATGTAAATTGATACTTATGTAAGTGCGATATATGCGAAACGTGAAATGAAGTACTATATATTTAGCATGTATGTTTTCCAAATGAAGATATAGGAAGTGCCTTCCATTGAAAATTGAAAACTGAAAATCGTAGCAACGTTGGTGCTCCGTTGATTGGAGTATCCATTGATATCAGAATCCCAATCGGTGGGATCACATTGATTATTACTACTTACCTATTCTAGCGTAATTAGAGGGGCGCGAAACCTATAGTTACAATAAGTTCCACTGAGATAGTGGTCGTAACTGCTGTGTAACTGCCATCTATGCGCCATAGCGAAATTCAAGGGGCGCGATGCCTACAGTAAGAGCAGTTCCACTGAGATAGTGGTCGTAACCGCCGTGTAACTGCGATATATGGCAACAATCATGGCGAAATTCAAGGGGTGTGATACCTATGGTTACAAGAAATTCTACTGGGATAGTAGCGTAACCGCCGAGTAACCGCGATCCATGGGGGAACGTGTTTTCCATATCTATTTTAAATGTTTTAAGTATTTTCACTCGGAGTTGAAACAAGTATATTTAGTGCTTATAGATTTTAGTCATGCGCCTGACCAGTGTATGCCTAACGTCTATAAGAACGACATTAAACTTTTTAAACTTCGAGTTATCAAGTATTTTCTAATATTAAATGACAAATCAATAACCTGCAATTAAATTTATATAACTTCAACATAATAAACTAAGAAAGAAAAGTTTTAAATGTCTTAAGAAATACAACGGCTTTGGGTTATTAACAATATACATATTTCTGATTTCAAAAGTTATTTTCAAACATGAGAATCATATTTTCAAATTTTAAGTTTTGTTATAAGTAATTTAAGTTGTGATTATAAGAAAACTTGAACTTTAATTAAAAAAAGGTTTGAAATAAAGATTTTGAATTTAATAAATAGATTTAAAACAAATCAATTTAGTTAATAATATAAGAATGAATCTTCGAATTTAAAATCCTATAATTTATTTTGTTCCGAGCTTTGAAAATTTAATATAATTATGAATATTTTGTTATATGCATATGCATATTTTTTTATCAACTTCTCCTTTTCGAGGACAAAAAGTTTTAAGCAGGGGAGATTGTAAAATCCCGTATACTTTGATCATTTAAATTAAATTAAATTAAATCATTGAATTTAAAGTGGTTTTAAAATAAATTTTATGATGTTATTTGTAAATGATTTCAAATTTATTTCTATTAAAAAACAAATTATAATTAGATAAATGGTGATTTATAACAATTGAAATTATTATCAAATTGTATGTATATTTATAATAATTAACTTTAGACTATTGATAATAAAAGACATTAGTAGTTAAATCATTGTTTTTTTAGAAACATGAATATAAGAGTTTTAACCTAATTGAGAATAAATTAGTTAATGTTTCCAGTTTAAATTGTAACGAAATGGAGTGTCAATGGTATACAATCCACGTTTTAACTAACATAGGGGTGGACATAAACCGCACAGCAATGCGGAAACCTCCCGGACCGAACTGCAAAAGCAGTGCGGAAAACCGCACCGGATTCTCTTTCTAAAGCAAACAGCCCAAACCAGACTGACTGGCAATGATATGGTTCAGTTGCAGTTTGAAATTTTACCAAACCGTATTAAACCGAACCGAACCGCATAGCTACACCGGCAATGTTATGATAATAAAAATAACAAATTCCTATATAACTTTTAATTTAACGATATATATTCTATTTTCAATGTGTGTTTTAGTTATATAAATTCAAGAAAACACTATGTGTTTTAACCTTCAGGTGATACAACGTCATACAACCATAAATTCATTGTTGATGGAAGTAATTTTCTTGTTTCATATTAATACGGGTTCAAACCGGACCGAACTAAAACCGGACCGTATTACATCGAAATCGAACCGAAACCGAACCGTTTGAACGGTTAGTATAATGGTTTGTATTTTTCTTTAACCGTTTGATGCGGTGTGGAAGCGGTTTGAGCTTCAAACCGCACCAAACCGAATCGTGCCCACCTCTAAACTAACATGACTAACGAAAATTAATGTTGGCATTAATAATCAAATAAATATATGCATAATTTCTCTACACATTCAGATTTCACGCATGTTTATCTTCTTTCCCCTTCCTTTTCTACTTTCTCCAAATTCAGTACCTCCTTTCTCTCCACTCAATTTCTCCATTAATTACACATTCATTTCATTCCTTTATCTATTAATTAATTTCCCTTTATTAATTTCTTTTCCTACATTCCTTCTTCATGTATCTTATTTTGTATCTTCGTTCCTTAAATCTCCATCTCTTTAATTCTCCTTTTTGTTTCCCGTCATTATTTTCTCCAAAATCAAACCATCTCCATACATATATATATATATATATATATATCCCTTATTTATATATCATGTAGTTTGTATTTAGTAGAAAAAAAATACCGTAAAACTTTTAACATTATTTATGTAAAACTTTTAACACATGTTATTTAATATAATGTATTTTGAAATTTGAAAAGTCACAAACTTTCTAACAATTAGCATCAAACAATTTACCATGCATTACATTCCATTTCTCAAATCATATTTCATGCATTGCATACATTTCAAACTTGGCACAATATGTCATATTTTCAATATGGCTGACATTCATTGCAATGCATGATGTACTTCATTTTCAAGTTCCTTGTGTTATCTTTTGTCAATGCAGGCATGCGTTCATTTGATTCAACTTAATTCATTTCCTTCCTTACGTTTAATTCAATGCATGTATTCATTTTCTCATGCATGTCCATTTCTTCAATGCTCATGTCTCCAGCCTTTCCATCTTTCCTTTTTTTTTTGAAACTTCCCATTCGTATATAAAAAATAAAGGGTGCTACTACACACCTCATTTTATTCTTCTGGCCACCATAACTAAAAGCAGCCCGAAATTTACAATTTTTCTCTGCTAGCCACCATTTAATTTAATAACGAAAAAATGAGGCCACCAGCACTTTCAACTAAACGCACGCAAATAATTCAAGAAAAAAAATAACATAATCCATTTTCATAACAACATTAGCAATTTTATTTTTTATAAACGAGTACCTACTTCGTCGGTTGTCAAACGATTCGTCAAATCAACATTATATCTTTTGGGTCATTTGATCGAACATCTTGCATCATATTATCACAACCATCAGGTTTATCATCATTCAAATACTCCATTTATCAAACGACAAAAAATAAATAAAATTATTGTATCAATTTGTAAAAGAAGATATATAAGTTATATGGGTAAAAACCCTATAAGTCAACTTACATTACCATTCTCATTGTAACGTCGTCAAATCTAATGTCCTCCAAGCTTGAAATTTCCAATGGAGCGGAAAAAATTTCCTGAAACGCAATGGAAAACCCTAACCATTAAAAAAAACCTAATAACATGTTCTATATCATAAATAAAAATCAAGCAATTCTAATATCTTTTTTATCTTCATATTCCATCTCTAATAGGCGCAGAAGAATATAAAATAAGATTTGGTGGCCAAAAGAATTTAAAAAATATTCATTTGTATTAAATTTATAAAGGTGGCCGGAAGTGTAAACCGGGGCGTGAATAGCAGAACCCAAAATAAAATAAATAAATTAACAAACACATAGCATAATTGCTATGCATGACGTTACATTTAGCATATCTGTTATCGAATAAAACTAATAGCATACAATTGACCAATCCATAAACTCAGAACATACATTATATAGATTCACTATATCAATTCTTAAACTTAGCACACAATATCATTTCATTATTACAAAAAATATCATTGTACAACAAAGCTCACAACATAGTTAAATTCAGAATATACGTAAACAACAAATTATATAAATTTTATCAGCCTTCTTCGTTTTCTGATTCAGTCTCGTTCTCTATATCGTTATCTTCTATACTCTCAAATGCTTCTATTAAACCATTTGATTCATCGTCCAAAGACCCTAAATCAATATCATCATTTATTATCATTTCATTGTTTTGCTCTATATCTGTTTGATAAGTTGCATCTTCTGGAATAACAATTCCATCAAACATAAACCTTGCCTTTGTTTTAATTACAGCAGAACAATCTACTTTATCTCTTTTTACGTAAGATACAGAGTGAAATAAACTTGTAATGGTGGCTTAGCTAATACAAACGGATCATACTTATAGTAATGTGATGTATGCTTTATTTTTATAAGTTTATAATCTTTATGCACGTTGATTCCAGTACCAGGAACATTACTGAACTAGTTGCACTTGAATAAAACAACCTTTTCAACAGGTTGTACATAATATGTCAACTCTAAAACATGTGGTAAGTTGCCATAAAAATCTTTTATATGCTCTTCTGGTCCATCACCACCTTTGACAAATAAACCATCGTTGTATGTTAATTTATCAGTACCATGATCTTTGGTGTTGAATTTAAATCTATTGACCAAGAATATTGGATAAGTCTTAACATTTATTTTTAGCCCGAGCGCAAGATGTTGCAAACCCTCATCAATGATGCAGTTTATTGGATTGTACATGTATTCTAAAAACTATCAAGCAAAATCTTTGCTGAGAATTCCATATGGATTATGTGATTCGTAAATACTGCAAACATACATAATTATTAGCTAACACTTAATGTAGATACAACTGAAATAAATATGGAATTTACAATACCTAACAAATGATGCAACTTCAGCACTATTTAGAAGAACGTATGTGTGTGTTGCATGGTGATCTCTATCGTCTAACCATATTTCAATACATTTTTCACAAGATCACCGATGTTGTCTAAAAATAGATAATATTGTCGGACAAAAATCTTGTTTCACTGCTTCAACATTATGAGGACCACTTAAAAATGATAAGTTCACATGGTCACCGAAGTAATGAGAAAAAAGAACGAAGCTTCTTCTTCAAGATAAGATTTGCAGTCTGAACCTTCAACTCGTGCTTTTTGTTGTATTTTTTCTTCATAAGATTCAAATACTTACTACAAAATCAATTCAGTTTATATATACTAATGTAAGTCTGAATCTTAAACTTACGTAAATTTTACTGATATTTTCTATTGCCTCTCAAAAGGATACATCCATCCATATTGCACTGGACCTCGAAGAATAGTTTCAGATGGAGGATGAACAGGTAAATACTCCATTACATTAAAGAATCCTAGAGGATATATTTTCTCCAGTTTGCAAAGCAATATTGGAAATTCTACTTTAAGTTTATGTAAAAGATCAATTTTTATTGTTGTCGAACAAAGCTGTTTATAAAATAGACTTAACTCCCCTACACTATTTTAGCCAACAGTTCTTTAAACGGCACTAGTAATAAATATTCTACCATGATATAACAATCATGTCTTTTTATCCCACTCATTTTATTGTTTTTAAAGTCAACACATCTACGGGGATTAGAAGAAATCTCACCAAGACATTTTATCCCCTCAACCCTTTTGAATATGAGTTTTATTTGCTTGTTCTCTAGTTCATAGCATACTTTGGATTTTTTGTTGTTATTGGGCTTCATATAAAGTTCGGGATGTTTACAAAAGTGTTATATGTCAAGTCTTGAGTTTAAATCGTCTGTGTTTTTTCCCTTAATATTCAAAACTGTATTAAACACGTTATCAAACACCTTTTTTTCATTGTGCACCACGTCGATATTATGTTGAAGTAGGAGACATATTCAATAAGGTAACTTCTAGAATGTACTTTATTTGCACCAATTATAAATATTATATTTACCGGGAATTTCAGTATGTACTCCAGTTTCATGTATCTTGGGATACTCCTTTACAATTTGATATATTTCATCACTTGACCAAATTTTTGGTGCTTGCCTTTTCTTTTCTCTGTTAGCTTTGAAGTTTTTCTTATCTCTTCAAAGCGTATGGTTGGGATGCTGCAACAATGACAATCAGACCAAGAAATCTTCCTTTCATACCGTAAGGAAAATGCTCGTGTTTCTTCCATGCAATGAGGACAAGCTAGATGATCAACCGTACTCCAAACTGAAATCATCCCATATGCAAGAAAATTGCTAATAGTCTGTAACAAAGAAGTAAACATACAAAATCCTTTTATGTCGGAATTCTGTAAAACAAGAATTGTCCGGATCGATTTGAGTATAATTTTCTAATGAAAGAGAAAAATCCAGATTTCATATTATAGACTGTTAGTTATGTCCAATTCAAATTTTGAAATAATCGCTATGGAAATCATTATAAATGATAACGTTTATTTAATAAATTTAATTCGATTTAAAAAGAAATTGAGCATAACTCGAGATAATGATCGAATTAAGATGAAAAATGAATTTCGTTGAATTCATATTGACGTTTAGAGTCAGGATATATACATAGTTTATTATTTTTAGAGACCAGTTAATTTGGTACCCAAAATAGCGTTGTTTAACGCGTAAGATATAATAATCGTTTACAAAACGAACTCCATTTTCAGTGAAACTAATTTTATTAAATTCGTAATGGTTAGTTGTTGTAGTTTTTCAAGCTTAAAGTTTTTTGGATTTATTTTGTGATCGTGGGCAATTTAAACGCGTGATTTTTCCCTTATGAATTATAAAGGACTTTTCAAAAACGACATCGGAATTCAATGAAACCGGTCCCATCGTGTCTGGAATATTTTTCTTTGCTAAGAATACAATTTTCGTCGAAAACGGAGATTGTATATAGAGGTTTTAATGCGTTGCTTCATCGATAAGTTTCATTATAATATTATATTAATATAATTGTCCGTGTATATACCTATATTATCTATAAACCCTAAACTTGGTCAAATTATATGTGCGTGGTCAACAACTTCACTGGCCACCACCAATAAAAATTAATGGAAGAAAAACATTCTAGCTTCCTCTCTATTTTTCTTCCAAATCGCGCATCCATTTGAGAACTTCATAACTCGGAAGATCATCAGATCAACGAAAGCTTTCGATCGATTGGTGATGGTTGGATTTAGGGTAGTGTAATGGCCAGAATGGCGTCAGAATGGCGGGACGGTTATTTTGTTACTGGCGGCGACACGTGTGGACTGGCATGTCGGTGTTCCATGCGTGCGACGAGGATAGTGGGGCGAAGCCGCCGGTGGTTCTGGATGGCGTTGCGATCGCCGATAGTAGTGGCGCAAGGCATTGTTGAAGGGGAGGAAAAACAAATAGGACGTGAAAACAGGTAGACGTGCTAAATGGAGAAATAAAGATGTCGTGGTGTAAGCGTGTAACAGCAAGGAAGAGGCACGATAGTAAGAGAAGACGGCTTGGACAATATACAAAGGGGAGGCGTGGTTTCACGATTACAAGAGGGGCGCTTTCATTATCAAAGAAGGAGGCAGCAGTAAATACATAAGACGGGATCAATTCTTTTGGTCTGGAAATAAAAGTATATAACGTTGGGCATGCGTGTGTGTATAACATGATTGGTTTTGGGAAATATAAGTCTGGTGATGGACGTGGTATAGTTTTTGGTGGACTGAGACAATTCGAAGGATGAGAAAAAGTCAGGATTGGGAAGAATTTAAATCGGGTCTGGGGAAGTTTTCAGGTTATAACGAACAGGTGGAAAATGAAAAAAGCAATGGATTGGCACGTTTACGTGAGTAATGGGAATACGTGGAGGAGAAAGCTGAAGCTTTCTGCTTTGGAACGAAAGTACAGAAGAAGAAACAATACTGGACACTTTGGAACGTGTATAAGAATCGGGTCAATGTGATGCGGCTATTGACCGAGAAAATGACGTGCGTGAAGTAAGCTTATATTAGGCCTGGAATATTTCAATGACAAGTTGCCCATTAATTTTTGTAACCAAGTATTTAATTAGGTTTATTTATAATTTAAGTTAATTAAATTAATTTAAATAGTTAATTAATAATGTAAATAACTTTTATTTAGGTTATCAAAATTAAACCAAACGAGCTACCTTGGAATCGTAGTGAGGAACGCAACAGTATGGAACTAATTTGAGCAGTTTGGGGAAACAGCTGAAATTTACAGTTAGATTAAACGACTGTTTAAGTTAACTGTAACTGAACCACTTCAAGAATGGAATCAAAGTGAGTATAACTCACTTAGTTTTTGTCCCACTTATATTTTATATAAGTCGGGTTTTAATTTATATGCTATGGTTGATAATTATTTGTTGTGTGTTGAATATTATTTATATATTGGATGAATTGGTTGATTTAAACGTTCGCTTATTTTAAACAAAATCTAATTGTTATTCTAACGATTATTTCAAATGAGGTAACTTATCTTGTTGGTTACGTTCATAATAATATAAACGTAATAAATAAAAATATGATGCTTGGATTACTGTTACTATTTATTTATTGTTAAATATTACATCTTTTTATTGAATTGGATAATATTATTTGAGATAACGTATTTGGATGCAAGGAAAACAGGATGGAGGGATCCAACTGGATTCCTCAAATTTACTGTTATTTTCATGATATAATTATATGAACTATTTGACGAACCTGATAAGATGATTGATTTGTTTATTAATTGTTGAATCGTAATTCAACAGTTGTTATGATATTAACCAATGGAAAGTATTGGTTGAGTAAATGGCATCAGATGGCTTGAATCAATCGTCTTATAAACATTGATTTACTGTCAGGTAAATAGACTGAAATGAAGTTATAAATTTTATTTTATAACTAAAGTAGTTTTTTTTAAATCTATTATTTTGAAATGGAAGTTTATTAAAGGAAATAAATATTTATTATTTATTATTTAAGTTTTTAAATAATTATAGGATGATTTTATAATGTAAATTCTTATGTTTTATAAGCAAGCAAGTATAATATAATCTGAGGAATAAAAGTGGAATTAATTGTTTTGAGAGACAATTAAATGTAGTTATTTAAATTTTTTATATTATTAATCAATTTAAAGGGAGAATTAATTGGGACTGATTAATGAGATAATCATGGGGTGAGTTGACTAATTCATCTATTATAATTTGATAGAGGTTATTTGATTAATTCACATTTAATTAATCAAATGGAATGCCCAACGAATAATTTTTTTAAATTTTAATAAGACTTTAAAAAGAAATTTATAAATTTGTATAATTATCTCTGAAGGATATTTTAAATCTAGTTAACCTTTTAATTAAGTAAAAAAGATAATTTAGTTTTTATAAGAAAACGAAATTTAGTCGATCATTTGGAATAAATTCCCAGATTCGATATTTAAGTTAAGTTAACATTTTTCAAAAACAACAATGTAGTTTGAAAAGGGTTTAAGGTTTGGAAATCAAATGGATTTACCAATTTATAGTTTTTTCGAATATTGTGGATATCAAATTTCTATGGATCTTGACGATAAGAACGACTTCGCCTCAAGGTCTGAGAGGTAATTAAAATACCCCAACTTGAACGATTTAACCATTATCTAATAGATCTATTAGTTTGTGTTCAAAATGAGTGTTAGAGTTGAATACCGTCTTCAACCATCAAACTGATATTCAAGGGCAAGATTTTCACGTAAGATCGATAATAAGAATTTAAAAGTTAAGTAATACTTATGTTTTAAACATATATAAGCAAATAAGTTAATATTGAATTGTAAGTAATTAAGATATTCAAACTTGTATATAAATTATCGTTTTAGCTAATATAGCAGTTAACTACCTTTACAGTAGTTAATGTGAAGTAAAATTATTGTGTTAATTTAAGTAATTACTTCTAAAATGAAATCCATTTAAGTAAGTAATCGAAGTTTACAATGAAGTATAATTAAATTTTTCGAAGGAGTTATGATCGAGTTTATATTAAAACCCGAGTTTTTATGGAAGAAGTTATAAAAGAGATTTTAAGCAAATACGATAGCTTAAAATAAATTTTTATTTAATAGTTGAGTTAAGTAAAAAGAAATCGAGATATAAAAAGGGTTTATTTTAAACCTGAGTTTATAAGTAAGCTTTATAAAAGAGAGGTTGAGTTAAAATGTTGATTTTAAATGGGCGAGACTTAAGAATGAAATTAAGTGAATTGAATGGAATTGAAACGAGATTTTCAAAGTGGAAAATGGTTGAATGGATTACAAGTGAAATATAATGGGATTTCCAAAGTAACAGAAATGAAAAGATTTGAGAATATGTATACATATATGTATACATAAGAATATCTCTAATATAAAGGAAATAAAAGGAAATTATGGGCATATATAATGATATTTTCGAGGAGAAAGGAAATAAAAAGTGGAGTTGTGGGATAAGTTTATTTTAAAGAGAATAAGGGTTTATTATTGTTTTTCAAGCAAATAGAATAAAATAGATTTTCGTAATGATTATTTTACGAATAATAAGTTAAATTAATTTTCTAGTTTAGATAACGAATAATGTGTTACAAACTGTTTTTAAATGGAATATTGGATATTTTTATAATCTATTTTTCCGAATATTAAAATGAAATGGTTTGCGAATATTAATGTATTAAAGTGAAATGTTGTTTTCCAAATATTGAAATAGTTAAATTAACCTTTTACTAATTATTTTTAATTAAAGAAGCCAAGTAATGCTGAGTACTGAACCAGTAAATTCATTTTATTTTTATGATTGAATGGTTGTTTATTTGATAGCTAAATAACCGACTATCAAACCTAGCCCATATGATTGTTGGTACGAAAAGACCGAAACCGAATTTGTATTCGAAAACCATTCCGACCAGCAAATACGAAAACATAAAAGATATCAGATGCTGATCAAGATGGAGTAAATGAAGACCATAGATCTTCATAAATAGAAGAACCACCTAAAATCTCTAAGTCGACGCGGAGATATATTGGGGTTCTGTCATAGTTGAAATCTACGGATTGCAAGGACTACTCGCTACTAATATGTTGGGTGATACCTAGGATGTGGTAGGAGGGTACCTTCAGTTCATCCTTTTCCTGGATGACTTGTATGGATGGATATCTGACAGAGTAATTCCAAAGGGATTACGTACGTTGATTTCTTCAAAGTTTCAAACGTACCATAGTTAGTGGCGGATAGGGGCACTTCTCTTAGCTTGACAACTAGAGTACTTTTGTGGACATCAATTAGTGATATCTAGTGGATTTGACGATGTGTCATTCATAGTGAATGGTGGTTAGATGTTCTAAAGGTATTTATGACCTAAACCCTCATCAACGGGAAAATGGTCAAAATCGGGTAGGTCGCATGGCTATATGGGTTGCTCCCATTATGGTATATTGTCACCATATAGAGAATATTCATATTTGTTCTTCTTTTCGCTTATGTATCTCCCGGGAACGGTTATGTTGCTAGCAATTGTAGGTGATAATATATTTGGTACTCTCAAGCGAAATGAGTGGTCGGTCATGTTTAGCCTGGGTTGCAAGATGTTCTTGTTGAACCCGTTGTATTCCTCTCTAAAGATACACTGCCGAAAAGGTGGTTGCTCATACCTTGCCATGGAAACCCATTCTCCAATATGCATCCGTGGTTTTGATTGTATACTATGTATGTAGAGCGTGATATGCAAGTGTTCTGCTAGATTGTTATTTATTTGTATTTAGGCATTATTATAATATCAGAAACGATATGATTTCAAAAATGTTTTGGGTCATCGTAAGGTAAAAACCGTCCGTATTTATTTGTGGATTTGGTTTTACGATTATCCTTTTCTTTCGAAAAGATTTTGACTTCAAAATTAAATTTTGTGATATCTTAAACTTAGCGGGTTTCTCACTCTGGTTCACCAAACTGATCCAACGTTTTAATGCTCAGGTTAGACAGATTACTATAACTGTCCAGATGTGTTGATATTATATAATAATATTCCATTGTGTTGTATATGAGGACAGATTACTATAACTGTCCAGATGTGTTGATGTACTCTGATGGTAGTAAGTTTTATTTCAAGCTATCAATAAAGATTTATTTCAATATTATATATTTTTTCCTATGACATGAGACTCTGTGTTGTAGTGTTGTTGTTCTTCTTCTTATATTCTAATATTTCTTTCTTTCTTGTCTCACCCTCTAATTTCTTTCTAATAATTATCGGTTGTTTTTTATACTTGAGTTTTGGCAAGTAATACGAGTTTATGTATTATTGTCGGAATTTGGGCGTCGTGTTTCCTACTGGGTTGTTACATGCAACCTGTTATACAAGTATCTATTTTCTGGTATAGCAAAACGAAAGCCAACATTTGTGTTTTCACTTTGTAATGACTATATGGCATATCAGATTATCGGGAGGCATATATCTTGTTGCCACTTGTACAACCACTATAAATCCAGCTTCTATAAGGTTGAATTTTGATTTCATAGTGATGCATTCAGCGACTACTGATAATTCAGTTTCACTTGTACAACCATTCCACAACGGCCTCTTCACTAAAGCCAATAAATCATATATTTTTTATGCATCGGCATTCAATTCTTCTGCAATATATTTTCGATGCAATCATCATCAACTTGACTGGTAGAGAACATTGACCATGCTACATCTTTCACCATATCTTCTATTGGATTCAGCATAACTAATTCAACCTCTAACACTACAGGATTTACTGTAAGTGCACCAAGTTCTTCATGACGATCTTATAAATAATAATTTGGCACAAAACCATATTTATACAAATGTAGTTTAAACGGTTTATGGTTTCCAAAACCTCATCAGTTTTCACTTACTACATGAACAACGAAGATCCTCGTAGTTTCCATTATTAGATATTGCAAATCTGATAAATTCATTTTCAACATGATATAAATGTGCTTTCACCGAACTTTTCATTCTATTTCTAGCTTCATACATCCAACTATGGTCGGCATAATAATCAAATTTTTTTCCTAATTCAAAAATATATATTAGTCATTTCGATAACACATACATATGTTAGTGTAAAGTTTATTGGGACTAAAGGCTTCACACTCACCACACTCCTGTCAAATTTCGACAGCGCTTCGCTACCCTTCTCATTTACGCATTAGTTGCATCCAAGGGGTTCCTATTCTAAAAATAAGAATAAAGTAAAACCTTTTGGGACAAAAGGTTTTACACACCACACTATCATATCTCAACTACACTTCACTTTTCTTCTACACACTAACTTCTATCTAATCAGCATAGTATTTTCTATTTTTAAAATATTTTTAATTTGTTTAATGAAAAGCAAATTAGTAGAATACATGCTCTTATTAAATTCATTGCCAAATATTAAAAACAATGGATTTTAACAGAGTATTTATCGTTGTTAAATTCAATCCTAAATTTTTAAAGAAAATCGATTTAAGTATGATATTTCTTAACTAAACTATAAGAAAACTAATTTAAAAATTTCCTATTTTAATTTTTTTAAATCCTTTTATTTTATTAAATAAATCGTTATAGTTCAAAAGCTACAACATTGCGATTTTTCCAGAAATTTGATTTTGACATAATCCAAAATCTACTAGATGAAATCTCAATTTTTCTCTTCCATTAGAGAACTATTATCCAATAGATTCGGAAGATTCTTATTTCAAAGAATTTCCACTTATATTGTATCATATACACTTATTCAAAGTTCAAATCGTAAAATTACAAACTGTTGTTGCGCGACGAGCTCGTTTTAATTATATTTAATTTATACGTTCAACCTTCGCGAAATTAAAATGTAGACATTAATAGTGATCTAATTGTTAACAAGATATAAATTGTTAACACAATAGTAATTTAGAATATTTGTTATTTTAAAACTGTTCATTCTTAGAAAATTCGCTTTTATTATTATTTTGACAAACAATATAAGTATTAGCTTTTTCCGAAATTAACATCAACTAATTTACAACATATAATAATCGATTTCTAATCAATAATCAACTAAATACCAAAATTTCAAATTTAAAGTATAATTGAAAATTCTATTAAATGATTATCGTGTATGTAATAATGGTTTATTAACATATACATACATACAAATATCAACCAATATACATATTTTATCGACAATCAACTAAATTAACATCGTAGGGTTTCCATTTTATTACCAAATCAACCACAATCTTCAATAATCTTGTAATAACATCTAATTAGGGTACACAAATATTATACCTAATTAGGGTTTGGTTGGAGATGGCTGGAAGCGGCAATCGGAGGCACAGGAGACGCGACTGGAGGCGGCGGCGCTAGAGGCAGCTTCCCTTTCATTCTTTTTGTCGTGGGGGATATTTGGGGGAAGAGGAAGAAAGTGAATATTTCTACGCTGGTTCTCGGGTATATTTCGCTAGGTGACAATTGGCGGCAACTAGAGGTGGCCACTTTTTTAAACCACAACCAACCGTCGCAAGGGTCAACCGCCTATTTCACACTATTCTAGTAGTGTAAGTGATTTATACATCTTTATAGTTGCATAAAAAACTATATTTGTAATATGTATATGTATAGTAAAATTGGCATATATTTTTAAGAGCTATTAGAAAAATAGACTAAATATTATCTAATATTATTTTAATAACTAGAATTAAGATTTTATGAGTAGTTTAAGCGTATGGATTAAAATAGTATGGTGCTAAGGCACCCCAATATGTTCTTCCTAATACCACAACTAAAAAATACCATAAGAATTAGTATTACACTCTTCTTAATACCACACATTTAAAAAATAGGGGCTACCACACTGTTTTACCTTATTTCTATTTCGCTCGATATTCGTTTGTCCTCATTTCTAAAATCGATCAACGAGTTATACCCTAGATCTATAACCGATCAACGAATTCGATGCCACAATGCCGAGGAATATACAAAAACTGCGAATAAGGTTTGAATTAAGCAAACTAGAAGAGAAAATGAGAGATTAGGGTTTTCAAATCACCAAACAATTGGGAGATTACCTTACGAATTTGAATTTTCCCGCGAGAGATGCAAAGAAAAAAACGATTACAAGAGATTAGGGTTTTTAGATTAGCTTAATACGTGATTAGTTGGCAAATAATGGTTGAGTGAATGATTAAAATGGAGCGGTAATGTGGTATTAGGAAGCATACAAAATTTAATGAGTTTTATTTTTTCAATCGCGGTATTAGGAAGAACATATTAGGTGCCCTGGCATCACACTTAAAATATAAAATATCATGAATGAATTGAGGAGATTCAGCAAATAATTGTAGAAATGCTAATATATCAGTTTAAAGCGGAAAGTTTTCTTTAATATATGATAAATTTATTTAGATAAGTGCATAGTATATTAAATTTTATATTATTATTTGCATACATTACTTAAACTATGTGATTTATTTAATTTAATATTTAATAGAAAACTAATTTTGTCATTGTTTAATTTGACCATAGTATACATTTTAAACATCACACGTAGCGTTAATTAGATGAATTAACAATAATTTATTGATTGAATTCATTTGTTAAATTCAAAATCATATAATTAATTTAAATATATTAACTTAAGGGGAGAGGCTATTGAAACAAAAAATTAAACATAAAGTTAGAAACACAAAGTCTGAACCATTGGATATGTTTGTCTTTATGTGGAATGTGGAATTCAGAGGGAAATCTTGTGGTTGAGATTTATTGTGTTCAATTTTATGTCACCATTTTGTGTTGAAATACAATTTTCCTAACTTAAATGTACAATGTTAAGTGATGTTGTGTTGTGTTTTGCAAAAGAATATATAAAACTTTAAATTGTTACATTTGACATTAATATTACAATGCAATACACAGTATATATGTTGATGTAAATGAGTTAAACTTTGAACTTTTGGTTGTTATTTATGTGTGTAATTTATGCCATGTAATTGATATGTTTATATATTTGAATTTTTTTATTTTTGTTAATATGAATTGGCTAATCCAAGATGTAATTTACTAAGAGAATTAATGAATAATAGCTTGCTAAAGTTATTTAAATGGTTCTAATATTATATATAATTAATTGTAAAATATGGTATTAAATGTAAAATGTTAAAAAATAATTGAGAGAGGCTTAAATGATTATAGAAAATTTAAAGTGTATGTATTGGAACAAAAAAAAACATAATTTTGTCATTTTTTTGTATTTCAAAGAAATATTAATTGATTATATTTATTTATATTACTTAAATTTTTGGTCTGTAATTAATTTAAGTATGCGGACTTAAATATAAAATGTTAGAAGCTAATTGATAACAAATAATTGTTTAAGCTTTAAAATGTCCACATCAAAATATAAACTGATAAAATAGATAAAATAATGTGATAGAAATAATAAATAAATGTTAAGTGATAAACTAATTTAAAAATAAAATATCTTGAGAGAGCGAAGGAGAAAAGAGAAAACTCACATAATTAAGGGGAAAACTTTAAAAGGTTATGTTTTCCTGTTATTTAATAGATTGAAGGGCGTTATTGCCATAAAATTATAATTTTCAAAATCATTCAGAGCTAACATGAATAAACAGTACTTAGATACTTGCATTAACACATGTATAACAACATTCTTGGAAAAAGATTTGCTTTAATGTTAAAAAGAAAACATATATAGCACTACATATAATAATTGCATTAATTGAACATCGTATTGTGTTACATTAATTTGGAGCGGCTTATTTTAGAATATGCATGAAATTTCACAAATAACAAGATAAATAATGAACTCTAATGAACTGAACTCTAATGAACTAAACTCTACAAATCGTTGTCCAATAATGTAAAATAAACTGTAAAAATGTTATGCTAGTGGCTCATCACTTACTTGAAGGAAAATTTTAATGTAAAAGAAGTTGCTTAAATAAACACAAAAATTGATTGGCAATACAAAAATAATTCGAAAATAACCAGTGTAATGTTGACCATTATATTTTATAACTTTATAATAATTTAGAAATTAAATGAACATAAAATTTAAGATCAATGTAGTTACCAAGAAAACTTAAAACATATCATCAAAGAAGATGGCTTAGAAAACATTATAATGTCAAAATATAATGTAATATAATTTGGTAAGGAATTTTGTAGTTAAATTTAAATTTAAGGAAAGGAAATTAAAACAGAACATTTACACTAAAAAAAGAAAAGCATTTTGCATAAATTAAAAAAACTAGTATAGGTAAATATGATTATACTTCAAAGGAGTAGGAATTTAGATTGAGAATCCAACTTTCTATGGTCGCCTTCTCTGCCTAGAGAAAAGATTTTCATATTGAAAATCCAATTTCTCTTCTACTACCTTCAATCCCTAGAGAGGTAGCTTAGCCAACAATTATGAAATGAATGTAAATGAGTATAACTGACGTAATCAAATATTGGTTTATAAATCCAATTTAGATCCACTATGCTTTAGTAGCCATTATAAATACAAAGTAATGTACACGACAATATAAATCAATGATATCAGTTTCTTATTTTATCATTTTTCTCTCCCCTCGTATAATATCAAAATCTAATATGGTATCAACGCTTATTGCTTAACAATATTTCAACTTGAGGGATTATCGAACTTAACTCATTGGATTTAGTCTCATCATTTGAGTTCATTCTAATTAGGAATTTAAACCTCTTCGTTTGAGAAATATATTCAATAAAGAAGTATTGTGCTTGTCCAAGTTCAAGAATTCGGCTGCATTAAGATTTCCTTATCAAATCTTGAAGGAAAATAGTTGGAAACATTAGATAATAAACCAATAAGTTTAGTTAATCTTCATAAAACATTAATGAACATGTCATCCAAAAAACTTATCAGATTAAATCATCAGTTAAGTTTTGTTGGTTGCATCAAACATGTTTTATGGTCCTTGTTTGTCTTTATAACCTAAATGCTAATCAATATTGTTGTAACACTCCATTGTTTTCTGTCTTTTCTGATTCAAGATTACCATGGGTAATGAGACAAACTCAACAATTTTGATAATGTGGAAAATCTCAACAAACAACAGCGGCTAAAGAGAGACTGATCTGGCCAAACATCGGTCCACAAAGCCAACTAGTCATAGTTCATCTCGAAGAAGATAATTATCTCTTGTAGAAACTTCAAGTTGAAACTGCAATTCAAGGATATGACATTGACGGTTTCATTATTAGAACCCTAACCAATCACACAAATTTATTACTAAACAAGAAAACATTGTGGTAAGCAATGAAGAATGTTACACTATATTTGCATTGCTCCCGAAGATAAGATCTTGCCATTAAATTACTGAAGAAAGTATCACTTTAGATTTACTGGAAAGGAATTGAGTCACTACTATTACCTAGAAAGAAGGTTTCTGTTTCCCTATGGTCAAAACTATATCATCTCATAAAGATGCTTCCTTTCTCCACATTTAGAAAAGATCGGGAGATGGCTTCGCTCGTATCGGATTTGGTTCAAGTTTCACTACAACAAAACGTGCCATTCATAACACCATTTATTAACACTTTATTCTAAAGCGTTATTATTCACACTTAATTGTTTAATTCTCAAGTCAAATTGTTTACAGAATCACCTGTAACACTAAACTCTACATACAAATTCGTTTCCCTCCAAAACCACAAATTCATCCTCTACCTCCCTCCAAAACAATCGGGGTTCTTTTCACTTTTCCCTCATGGTACTACTTCGTTATCGGTCACCTAGGAGTATTCAGCCTTGCAAGGTGGTCCTTGCTGATTCACACGGGATTCCACGTGTCCCATGCTACTCGGGTCAGAGCGTAAGCTAGTGATGCTTTCGGCTACTGGACTCTCGCCATCTAGGGTGCAACACTCCACTGCTTCGCCTAGCAGCACGACGCTTGTATTGCTCTCCCACAACCCCGTTTTCACGGTTTAGGCTGCTCCCATTTCGCTCGCCGCTACTACGGGAATCACTTTTGCTTTCTTTTCCTCTGGCTACTAAGATGTTTCAGTTCGCCAGGTTGTCTCTTGCCTGCCCATGGATTCAGCAGCAGTTCGAAAGGTTGACCTATTCGGGAATCTCCGGATCTATGCTTATTTTCAACTCCCCAAAGCATTAATCTTCTATTTTCCATCCAAAAAACCATTTCGTCTCCCTCCAAAAATGGAAACCTTTTCTCCGAAACTCTCTGGAAAGAAAGCAATCTTCGCCCGTCCTCGTAATCTCCGCATTCAACAATAGCAGTCACAGTGCTTCTCTGCATTTTGGGAAGAAAGCAAACTTTGCCCAATTTGTAGTTGATGGTAAACTTATGTACATATATTTTCATTTTTGATTTATTGTTAATAGCACTCTTGTTAGATTCAATTCATTTTTTCGATGTACCCAATTTCATCCTTCGATGAAATTCCGAAATTTCCCAATTTGAATATTGAGAACCCTGACCAACCCACTTCAATACTTTTGATAAATTGGGGCTATCACAGAGATCTGAGAAAATTTTTAGGCCTTGGTTCAAATACTAAGGTGTCTGTTATTAGAACCGCTCTTTATGTTTTATACGGATGGAAATTTTATAGAGAGAGGATGCTGAAGATTACACCAAATTTTTTGTACTTTTCTCCAATTCGTTGTTAGTAGATTGCAAATCCCGGGTTTCAAGGATAATTTTGTGTTTTCTATACAGATTGGGGATCTAGAAGCAATGTTCGAGCAACATTTTATAATGAGGCATTTTGATGTTTCGATTAGTCGAAGCAGTAGCGGTCAGGAAAAGTTTTGTGGTAGTGCTTTGATGAGAAACAGACTGAATGATGCACTTTATAATGAGCTATGGCATGCCTGTGCTGGACCTTTGGTGATTGTTCCTAGGGTTGGAGAAAAAGTGTTTTACTTTCCTTAAGGTCACATAGAGCAGTTTGAGGCATCAACAAATCAATTGGATGATCAGCAGATGCCTATGTATGGTTTGTCTCCGAAAATTGTCTGTCGGGTTATTAATGATGTATTAAAGGCTGAACTAGATACTGACGAGGTATATGCTCAAGTGATGTTGCTGCCTAAGCAAATGCAAGATGTGAGTACTGAGGAGATCGAGAAAATGTCGCCTCCACCTCGTCCACACATTTATTCATTTTGCAAGACCCTGACCGCTTCAAATACAAGTACTCATGGTGGATTTTCTGTTTTAAAAAGGCATGATGATGAATGTTTACCCTTTTTGGATATGTGGTGCCACGAACTCAAGAGTTGGTTGTAAAGGATTTGCATGGGCCAGAGTGGAGATTTCGACACATATTTCAAGGTCAACTGAGAAGACACCTACTACAAAGTGGTCTGAGTGTGTTAATAAGTTCAAAGAGACTTGTGGCTGGTGATGTTTTCATCTTTCTTAGAGGCGAGAACAGCGAATTACGCGTAGGTGTTAGACGAGCAATGAGACAACATACAAATATTCGTCTTCTGTTATATCTAATCACAGTATGCATTTGCAACTGCATTGCATGCTGTCAATACGGGGACAATTTTTACTGTTTATTACAAACCACAAACAACCCCATCTGAATTCTCTGTTCCTTACAACCAGTTTGTGGAATCTATGAAAAGCGATCACTCGATAGGTGTGAGGTTTAGAATGAGGTTCGAAGATGACGAGTCTCTTGAACAAAGGTCCACTGGAACTATAGTTTGGCATTGGTGATGCTGATCCAAACACATGGTCTGGATATGAATGGTTGTGCTTAACGGTTAAACGGGATGAAACTACTTCGGTTCCTCGACCCAAAAGAGTATCTCTACGGAAAATAGAACCAGCATCAACTCCTCCCCCATATCCCATCCCTATTTCTTGACCCAAATGACCACATTCTATTGTGATACCATTATCCCCTCGTTCTTCTATTTCTAATAAAGAAGATTCTTCTTCTAAAGTCATAGACCCTTCCCACGCATATGGATCATCAAGGGCTTTTCCAGGTCCAGAAACTTTGGCCTTCAACAGCAATTTTTTGGTGATAAATGAACATGACTGAAACGGAGGGAAGCAAAAATTGTAAACTTTTTGGAACTAACCTCAGTATTGATCCATGTGAAACTTTTCACGTAGTTCGACAAATAAGTCAAGCTCAAGATCTTGAGATGAATGCCAACTATCGAGAAACTACAACTAATAATAAACCAAAAGGCGGTGAATCAAATAACATGCGGCTTGATCTACTAAAAGGTTAAAAGTGTGATGCTGCTTTGATTGTTAGTACTGATCCAGAAAAGATGATTCTTAGTTTGCACAGTTATAGAAATTCATTGAGAAAAAAATAGGATTGTACCACTAGAAGCCATACTAAGGTGTACAAACACGGAATAACTCTAGGAGGGTCCGTCGATCTAACCAAGTACGATGGTTATGATGATCTGTTGGTCGAATTGGATAAGATGTTTGAACTTGAAGGTGAACTGGTTCCTCCCAACAAAAAGTGGATGGTTGTAACACCCCGTAATTCTACAACACTAAGATTCAAAAATCAAGGCAGAATTAAAAGTTAAAATCAAAATCAAGGGAAACGGGCTGCGCCACTGCGTTCGTCTCGGAATTCTGCATGAAAACGAGTCCGGGTTTGCATAAATCGGAGTCCGTATGAGGTAGATATGGCCTCCGGAAGATTCAGCGAAGTTCAAATTTCAAAACGGGTCAGAAAACGAGTTCGAAATTCAAAAATCGAACACAAATTGGGCTGGGCGGGAATTTTCCCGCCTAAGGCACCCAGGTCGACTGGGTAGTCGACCTGAGTCACCCAGGTCGACTGGGTAGTCGACCTAGGGTTCGACCCCCCTGCTTTTTCCAGTTTTCTGAGCCTGGTTCGTTCTGATGTATTTGGTCATGTTTTCTGCCTAGGTTCGTCCGCCTAACACTATATTAACAGCCCTAGCCTCCTTCTCTATTCACAATTCTTTTCTATCCTTATGCTGCCTCTGAGAAAATGTATAAATAAATAAAATAATATATATATATATAATAAATCAAGACGAGGAAATGCCACTCAAGACTTTCAAGAAAAGGTTCAAGTCAAGCTAGGATTTCAAGTAAAGATTCAAACGACTGCAACGACTGTTTTCTACGAATCTAATCTAATCTCTGTAAGTCAGTTATTTTTAGATTTGAACGTTTTCTCTGTTCGTGACATGAAATTAAAGGAATAAAAGAATATGCCAAATCTTTCTATTCGAATATGTGCCTATATCTTTGGACTTAATTAAGAACTGTTATGATTCGATGACCAATTAGGCCTTGCCTATGACTACGAACATTGCCTATGACTATGAACATTGCCTATGACTATGGACATTTCCTATGACTATGAACACTGCCTATGACTGTGACTATGAGAATTATTTCTTTGACTATGAACACAAGCCTATGCCTTTGACTAGGAAGCATAAACTATTGCCTATGACATTACAAGGACAACTATGACTAAACACCTATGATTCCTGACTAGGAAAGTGCTGCTTAAGTTTTGTGACTGTGAAATTGGGTCTAAACCTGATTTTCTATTCTGTCTATTCTTGGTTTTCTTTGGTTTTAGACCTTGGGAATTTACCTATTAAGTTAGGTCTACCCATGTTCTTGAACCTACGTCTCTATTCTGTCTATTCTTGGTTTTCTTTGGTTTTATACCTTGGGAATTTACCTATTAAGTTAGGTCTACCCATGTTCTTGAACCTACGTCGTTATTCAACCCTTTTTATGCCAGTTATTATGTCTATCTTTTGCATAGCATCTTTGGTTCATTCCCTATTTTCTACGAATCTAGATTTATCTATAAACTAGATTGAATCACGATTATGCGAACGGTGGGAATACGATTTGGGCAAAATATGAAATTTACTAAAAACGTAGTTATAAACTTGGAAATTGGCATAAATTGGGAACATGTTTTATGGCATGTTCATAGAAATGCAAATTGGATAAATTTGACATGAATTATAGATGTGTAATTTGAATCTAGTATTGACTTGTAAATCTAGCATTTACATGAATTGTGAACTAGAATAATAAGTCTAGTTGGACATGAACTGTAATTAGAATGTTAAATCAGAATTGGATTAGCTAATTTGGCATATTGGCATAAATTTGAAACTGGCCATAATAGGGAGTAATTGTCATGTTTAGCAATATCATGGTTAGTAACGCTTGATTTGGTATAGTTTACATACCAAAAAGCATAAAAATGATATAGAGGGGAAAATGGGCCATAAGAATGAATGTTGACAATTTACATTAAAAGAGTAATTAGGAAATAAGTAAATTAGGAATGATTTACTTATATAATTTGTCCTAAATGGGAAAATGCAAATTAAAGGTTTATTAACGACATCTCTTTTAATAACATACACCAGAAAGTTCTAAGGTGACAGAGAGGATAGTGTCTAGGCTTGGGTTTAGAAAATACAAGTTTCCTGCTCTCCCTGGCTATCCCTAACTGATCCGACGGACGGGATGGTTACTTTCAAAACCTGATTTGAAAATTAATCAAAACCCTTTGAACTTGGAAAACTCGAATATGCCTAACCCGAGGTTAGACTGAGTTGCGATGTAAACCGGCCCAGAACCAACCGGCACATCCAGTAGTCGCAACAATATCTGTCTAATGTGAGTGGTCGTGGCTTTAATTTATTTAGTTAAAGCTAGAACAAGAATGGTAGGGTTAAGTTAACTAAGGAACTTAACCAATTCAACATAATAACAAAACCGATGGGTGGGGGTTAGGTTCATACAGACACTTAACACAGTTAAACTAGAATGAGAGGGTTAAGTCCATAGGAACACTTAAACAACTTAATACAGTTCAGCTAGAATGGGAGGGCTAAGTCAATAGGGACACTTAACCAACTTAAACGTCGTAACTAGACAAGACTTGTAGGGGTTAAGTAAAGTTAATACACTTAGCCAAATTAACATGTTAACTAGACTGGAGGTTGGGGTCAAGTAACATTTAATACACTTAGCCAATTTGATATGTTAGCTGGACTAGATCGTAGGGTTAAGTAAACTTGAACACTTAACCATCAGATTGTGATAAAGGAATAAGGTTAAGTCTAAAACGTGAAGGGATAATACTTAACCATTAATAACACGTTAGTTGAAACAGACGGGCAAGGTTAAGTTAAAAAGGAACACTTAACCAATACAGGGTGAATGGGTAAGGGTTAAGTAATAAGAAATACTTAACTTGGTTTGTGGTAGGGTTAAGTCAACATGAAGTACTAATAACACTTAACCAGTTTACCAGGATAAATGAAGAGGGTTAAGTTAGCTTGAATTGACTAATGACACTTGAGCTATTCAAATTGGCGAGAAAGAGAACTAAGTAGTAAACCTTAGTTAGCAGAACTAAGTAGTAATTCTTAGTATAACACGGGAAGGAGCGAACGTCCGTCTGATTAAAACGAAGGCTCCAGCGAATTGGGTTACGAAGCCCGAGGATTCGAGGGGACGTGAGGGTACTCTTGGTATCCCTCTGTGAGGCTGCAGATGATCCTCCTGGGCTCACAGAGGTTAAGGTCTGCATTAGAAGAACCAAGGGTATGCCTTGGTTGCAAAATATGGCAACCTAAAGACTAGGATGGACTAGCGTGATTCGGCGAGAAAACGGTAGCCCTGTGATAGCAACTCGTCGTCTACCATCCATCTTCAGTCAATCGAGATACGTGAAGCGGAAAGGCGGAGAACTCCAAAAGACCATATACTTGCCATCTAGTTATGGGTGAGGATGGCCATAGGATAGTGGGGCACCGGGGGGCCTGCGTATAGTTCTCATTTTTCAAGGTGTGCCTTTCATTAGTTGAGGGAGGGGTCAGGTGGGACCATAGCCACTGGAACAAAAACAGACCTTAGCATCTGCATCGGCAGATATCTGAAAGCTCCCGACCGAGTTCTGTATTCCTTGATTTGCCCTGTCACAGGACTCGGGTCGCACATTACAGGACATGTGCATCTAGACAAGCGATAACGATTCGCGATACATGCGTGGGGAAGTATAGGAACACATACCACTCTAGGTAATGTGTCCTAGACTTGGGGGCATCGTTCGACAGGTAGCATAATCCCTAGTTGGACTAGGTGGCCTAAATCCTGAATCCGAGAGACGTTCAGCAGATATTGTAAACTCTAGTTGAATCTAGAAAGCACTTGATAGAAAACCCTAGATTAGATCTAGGTAATAAATAATAAATGTATGCTTGAAGGCAATGGAAAATACAGGGATTGGGATCACGTTATCCTTACTGGTCGGGACACTAGTTAGATGGTGCAGAGATATAAAAACCAGTATAATAAGGAAATAGCGAAGCGGCGAAAGTATTAGAGCATATCCAGTTTATCATATCTTAGCATATCTTGTGATTATCTTGTCTAATCTTGCTGACCCTATCGTCATGGTGTAATCTTGTATTCAGTTAATTCATGTCGTTTTGTTTTTCCATGTTCACATGCTAGAAGTTACTGAACTTACTCAGGCTTTATGTCTGACTCTGTTTTTCTTTCGTCTTCTTTTCTTCCGTTCCCCCCCAGGTAGTAAAGGAGGGAATAGTATAGCTCAGGTTAAGTTGGACTGTCACTCTTTCCCAGCTTGAAGATTTGTCGAAGTTTTCCTTGGATTCTCTTTTCAGATGCTATGGCTGGCTCTTGCTAAAACTGGGGAATATAAATATTGTTTTATGCTTCTTTATTTTGTAAGACAGATGATACTCTGATATTGTAAAGAAATCATTGTACAAACTATTTTATCAATAAAGCAAAGTTTTATTTTCCGCTGTTTAATTTCTGTCTGTCTTGTAATTTATCTACATCTTTTACCCTAAATGCTCCACAGAACTTAGTGCATTCCCTTTGTGAGTGACACTAATGGATGTGGGGTGTTACAATGGTTGTGTACACTTATGTGAAGGTGATATGATGCTTGTTGGAGATGATCCATGGGGGGAGTTTTGCAGCATGGTTCATAAGATTTACATTTATACTCCGTAAGAAGTCCAAAAGATGAATAAAAATACCTTTGGTTAAGTGTAGAAGAAATTACAGTTATATCGGAAGAAAAAATCATTAGTAAAGAATCGAAGGATATTACTCTTAATTCAGAAGGGAAAAAGCATGAGGTGGTGTGCTAGGGATGCCATCACTACGAAGTAGTTTTTACCTAGGAAACATGTAACATGCCACACCTTTCTGTGCTTAAAATTTCGACAAAAATCAAAATTCGAACACATCCTAGCATGGAGCGTATATCTGGTACCTGTAAATAAATGGGCATGAGCATAATTAGAGTACGATAAGATAACTCACAGGGGAAACAAAATAGGATAACTAGTTTTAACTCAAGCAACCACCTTTTTAAAGTAAGTCACTTTGCCAATACCAAGCATAAGAGAGAACGAGAACCAAAAGAAAAACTAAAACACCTGTGAGAACCCAACCTTCTCTAAAAAACCTGGATGGTTGTAATGAGCAGGGGGTTAGAACAACAAGATTTCGGTGAATAGGAAATGTACAACACAGACTATAATACATAACTGTATCCCGTTTGGTTCAACCCAAGATGTATGCCTAACAAGGATAGTGATTCTAGCCTAACCATGTAAATGTTTACACACGAACTTACTGCCCTTCCCAAAGTAGTATTCTAAGATATAATTCCGAGATAGAATGTTTACGCATATATTTAGGAAGCCTTTAAACCAAGATTTAACTGGTTATTAGACCGAGAAGTGAACCCTTAATTGAGAAGTTTATATATATACCTTTCCATCCACTTACCCTTTATTATTTAATGCCTTACTATCGATGATAGATAGGGTGGATTCTCTTGATCACTTAAGACCCTAGGCGGACATATTAGTCACTTAATACCTCTCGATAAATTGTTCAACATTCTTATAAACTAGAGGGCACTAGCTACGTACCCTGCTAGTTAAAGCTCCTGTTATTCACGCATATACAGTTGCCCCATATAAGGTGAAAGAAGGTATTTTATCGCTCGCTTTACCTTCTAGCTGACCTTATTGGATAACCCCCTTAATCTCTTACTACTTCCCGTAGGGTAGGTAGACATATCTGACGTTTTTAGTTTCCAGGTTTAGGTAGGCAATACACTCATATGCCATTTAAGACCCCTAAACTGAAAGTCCTACTCTGTGACGATCTCATAACCTCGCACAACGGTGTTTAGGATAATCATTGGAATATAACACATTAATCATCATTAGCAGAGAGCGAATAATATAGCATAAACAAAAAATAAATTAATTTACATAAATATGACAGCGGAATCATAATATGTAATAACATCAGAGTAGCACAGTATAGGATACAACTTAGTGCATGAAAGGAAATGATCAGTCTACATCAAGATCACTGGTACATATACATCATAGATACATAATAGAGGTAAATCTGTGTACATCGCGATAAGCGGAATCATATACATAAGGTACTAATGGGGGAATATCACATAGCCAAAATACTGAGAAGTCAAGTCCTCGCCATACAAGCCAAAAGATGCACTCCATGCTGTAGTGCAAAAGACAAAATATACCCTGTCACATGTCACTAGGCTGCCCAAGTGAAAATAAGGGCACCCGAGTTTGCAAAGTGAAACAAGCTACGAGTCAGTCATGGAACTGGTATGAGAAATCTACTTAACTAGATAAACAAAATAACAAGGCAAATCATAGGACCACGCCACTTTCGTGGAACGGGTTTACTCCAGTGATTGCCAGTGCAGGAAATAAAGTAAATCTTTTGAATAATGCAATGTTTTTTTATAAAAATGAAACCGTTATAAGACACAAGTCCCATCGCACAATGCAACGCAAACCGAAGGATAGAGTTTTACCTTATAATGGCCAAAATATGCTTCATACGTGTAAGTGAAATCATTTGGTATTATTACTAGTGCATATATGTTTCAAAGGAAATTTCAATCATAAATATCAATCCTAGATATCATAAGTGCCCCATACCACTATGTCGCCATATATAAGTTACAATCAAATCCATGATTTCGTATTAGAAATTTGGATTCCGTCATGAGTCGAGGCAAGGGGCAAGCTACTCACCGGCTTTAGGACACTCTAGCAAATGCCCCAGGATTTCCCGTAGAAAACCCTTGGAATCGGTTGAGCCGGTCCACACTTACGTTAGAGGATTGGCAATTCCTAAACACATGTTTCCCGGTCCTATCGGACCTATCCATCGGCTTCGTAGAGACCGATATATCGAGGCGCCTTGCAATCCAACATCCACAAAGGTATAATAATCAACGATGTCAGGGCTAGTAAAACGCTGACCCACACATAGCTAGAAAGAAATGTCGTGTTCTCCCAACGGTCCTTATCCCGTTTTTAACTAATACCGAGGTGTGAGGCTCGCGAATCAACGTCATACACAAAGCTGCGCCATCTCGAAGCCGTGCTTTGATCATTAACCACAAGACTTTGTTTTTCAACAAAAGCCTTGATCATTTGCATCTTTGCATGCCACGCTGTCAATCCACACCATACCTCTGATGTCAACCGATATACAACCTCTGAGCTCGTACGTCTCAGAGAAGGGCGTTAAGCAAGAGAATAAATTTTCCGCCGCCAAACAGATCTATACTTAGTAGAGATCAACGAATACAATACAGAATACACGTCAGACACACATCCATTTACAAGCCTGTTTTGGGTCTAAATGAAACCGGAGGCACCTTATTCCTGCTCCCGTATGTCCAATACAGGAGAGAGGCCCTCGCATATCCGGACGATCAACAATTACATCTGGACCACTACCACTGTAACCTCATCAAGGGAGCTACCCATCTCAAAGGCATCAGTAGTAATCTACACGATGTGAAGATCACCGGCCTTGCACCGTCTTCGTATCTTAGACATTTATTCGCCGACCAATTATTTGAAATGAGCATTAACTCGGCCTATTCAAATAATTCACGTACATTAGAATTCAAATCAATTCTGTCCATGGTTAAATTATTCAACATCTACATTTCAGTTCTTTATATAATTTTTAATGTCAAACACATTCAACAACCAAATATCAAGCAAACCAAGTAGAATCGGTTTATTTCCATTCCATATCGCCTATAATATTTTATAACGATATATCGCTATTTTTATTTATTTAAAAATAACGCCATTTAATTAAACGACGTTTCAGGCCATAACGTGGCCCTAGCGTTGTTTTTCTCTAATTTTGATTTACACATTTCTCAAAATCTAACCGTCGGATCTTAACGAAATTGATTCCATTGGAAATATCTCTCCAAAGCGAATCCAATGGTTCCGGTTTCGGGAAAATCCGATGGTCGGATCTCTCGATATAATCGTTTAAAGTTACGATTTCGAAATACGAACTATAGCGTCTTATTCGTTTTATTTAATTTTTTTTATATATATATATAAATATAATTCATTCTGGAGCTATTTTTATTCAGATTTGAATTTAACATTCCACACAATCCAACCGTTGGATTTTAACAAACTTTATATCGTTGGGAAGATTTTTCCAAAGCGAAACTAACGGTTCCGGTTTCTCGGATTTCCGATAGTCGGATTTCCCTATATAATCGTTTAAAATTACGATTCCAAAATATGAACTGCAGCGTCGTTAATTCGTTTTATTTAATTTATGTATATATATAAATATAATTCAGAAAATTTCGCCAAAACCTCCATTGTATGGGGAGGGGTTTGGAATTTTTTTGGACCGTATTAGGCACCCAATAAATCCTAAAAAGCATGCACATATTTATAGTGATATATTCCAGTTAGGCCCGTCAAACATGACCCTAACCCATTTACCCGACCCATTAACCCTACAATTAAAAGGATCGGGTTTGATCCATTTAAAAAATTAATTTATTTGGCCCAACCCATTGAACCATTCTAATTAACGGTTCAGACGGTTTCAATCCTCCTAAACCACGCAACCCATTTACCCTACGTTATTTCACTCCGCAACCCTACTTTTATCTCAATCCCCAAATCGTTTTCACTCCGCAACCCTACTTTTATCTCAACCCCCAAATCGTGATTAAAAAAAATAGGATCTTCGACATATAGAGAGGCGCCAGTCATAATAGCTTCGTCATAGGGAGGCGCCGGATCTTCGACATATAGAGAGGTGCCAGAGCTTCGACATAGAGAGGTGCTGGTTCCAAATTGATAAATTCCTAATTGGCTTTGCTCGAGGATCTGATTTATTCGATATAGTTAACATATTTTCTCCACTCTTAACAATTTCTTCATTGGTTTCGATCTCGCAGATTGATTGGCTTTGCTCAATAGGGTGGGCAGTCATTTGTCTTACCAGTTCACTGCTTGAGTCTTTTATTAGATCAATGTAAGTTCCTGATCTTCAATAATTTGATTTCCAGTTGAATTTCCAGTTGTTTGATTGGGGATTTACTTGTTGCACTATTTGACCATTTACAATGAAATTGGGGATTAATTTATTATTAGGTTTACATATGAACTGGTAGAAAGATGCGAAGTATATTCATGATCATTATTTAGTTTACATGACTAGAAAGAGGTTTTATTTTTCAGAAATCAACACAGGTTCCTGCAATAGCTGATGGAAGATTTAAACTTTAGATACTAATAGTGTGTGTTTTGTCTGAAACAAGTAAATCATACTATGGACAAATAACTGATTTATACTACATTCACTTGATAATATGTCCCATTTCATACTAATGCGGTTTAGCCAATAGTTTGCAATGGAGTGGAGTGTGTTGTCCATGAAGGATGAATCACTTTTCTTTATAAACATCGAGTTCGTTAAAGAAACACATACCAGGTGCTTTATTTTCTATGCTAACAGCTTTAACATTTCATCCGGTGAGATTCAAAGGTTGTACATAACTTGATCTTGCTATAGTATTTCCGACTTTTTGTCCAATTTTCATGTAACTTTAAATTTCTTTTCAGGCAACAGTTGTATTTTAATCATTTGGTTATTTAATCTAGAGTATAGTCTTAAATATTGAAATTTATAACTACGAATCCTAAAGTAACTAACTATTTTACATTTTTTACTTTATGATTTTGGATAGAAGCACTTTTCTTATCGATGTCTTTATACAGACCATTACACGTTCTGAGAGATATGACTACACATATTTGCTTTATCTAAAATCATCTCTTACTTGTTGAATCTCTATTTCAGCTAACTTCAGAAATTGGTTTATCCATTGTTCAACTCTTTTTGCGTGAGCTTCTAAATGTGTAATGGAGCCAAATCAAATATTGATTGATCTCCAAATCTCTTGCAACCAACGAAAATAAGGTGAGTAAAACTAACCCTTTGTACTAATATTGATTGTTATATGAATTTAGTAATTGAGTGATTATTAGTGAACTAGCATTATTGTTGTTTACGCTTGTTGAATAGTTTACCATAGATTAATTTATTGCCTCAATTTTGTGTTTTTTTATTATTATTTGTATTATTTGTTGCTCTGTTTTTTTAGAAATAGTTCATGCACTACACTCTTATCCTTAGATTATTTTCATATGCTCATGTCTATTGATTTAGTCTGTAGCGAGTCTTTATTACAAATGTCCCACAACTGATTTCACTTGTTGCTTCTCTTCAACAACTTGTTTCATTGCCATTGTTTTATCATGTTCATTGGCTGGCATCCATATTAGGATTACATGGAGCTATGGACCAATTCATTAACCTTATAAGTTGGCTTTGTTTCCCTATTATTTTATGTTGGGAAACAATGGCTGAGTCGCAGACTAGGTCGCTTTCTTGAAGGCGATTCGGCGATCTGGTCGGAGGTGCAAACCAGTTCGTTCCTTCGCCGCTGCCTCTAGGATAAAACAGCCTCTAATACAATAACTGATCTGCTTGCACAACAAATCAGTGCAGATTTGCACTTTCTGTAAAAAATATTGCTCGAAAATTTCTGAAAAAAGAATTTTAATGGCGGCTGAGAAAAGAAGAGAATTGGCGATTCGGTCTATTTCTCGTTTGAAGTAATGACAATATATAGGACGAGAATTAGGGTTAGGGTTGCTCATTAGTGGGCCGCTAAAATTGAGGGATAAGAGTTTTTACCGTTGCAGAAATAGGTCTAAGTTTTATGGTCCAAAAATATAAGTGTCTACACCAAAAAGCCCAAGCCCGAGCCCGAGCCCGAACCGGACTGGACCGGGCCGGGTCGAGTCGAGTCGAGTCGGTCGGTCGCGCGTGCGTGTGTGGTGGTCATGATGCATGGTCTCCCTCCTCACAACAAAGCATGCATTGGGAGCCCAAGGCTCCAACATGATTTCTTAGAAACAAGTATAAATACTTGCCTCTTCTTTATAATCCCATGATTGGGGACTATTCACCCATAGGAGCCATTCATACACTTATTCCATTATTTTTAATAATTCATTAATGTTAATAAAACATTTCCAACAATCCCCCACTTGAATTTTTAAAAATATTTTCGAGCAGTTTCTTAAAAACATAAGATTGTGCATAAACAAAGGTGTCTTTCGACTTGAACCTTTGCATAGTGAATAAGATTCAGTTTTTACTAGAGTGACACGTAGTCTTGAACTCTATTCCTGACATCAAACCACACACAACCTTTTCTATAGTGCAATCAAATAAGCCCGTGCATTTATGACCATGCACGTCTATCCTAGTTTAGTGAATGCTCTAGAAGTTTTGCCCGAAACTCCATAGGAAACGGCCACATTTCCACATTCACAAAGGTGAGTCTATCAAGAGCACTCCTGAAGGTAGGTACTCCACTCCACATAGAGTATAGATCTCATTAAGAGTTTTTATTAACTCATCCTCTAATCATTTCAGGAATACATGCTTCTTGGTTTATTAAATAGCATGTTCAACTCATATCACTACACAGCTTGTTATTACCCATTGAACCTAGTTCTTGGGATCTCCAGTCATTTAGGTCGGGTTACCATTTTGCGTGACTCAACAATCTAAGGGCAATAGTCCCATTCTTTTAGAAGAGTTATGGAATTTCTCTCTGGACAGTCCTTTCGTCAAAGGATCTGCCAAATTTTCCTCACTACATACGTAATCCACTCTAACGGTACCTGTGGAAAGTAGTTCTGTAACCGTACTGTGCTTACGATGTAGTTGTCGTCTCTTACCGTTATAATAACGGTTCTGAACTTTTACAATAGCCGCGGTATTATCGCAATGTATCAACACAGCCGGTATCGGTTTTTCCCATAAGGGAATCTCAGCTAGCAGATTTCTCAAATACTCTGCCTCTTCACTAGCTGTAGCTAGTGCTATCATCTCAGACTCCATAGTAGACTGAGCCAAAATAGTATGTTTCTTGGATTTCCAAGAAACAGCTCCTCCAGCGATGCTAAATATATAGCCATTGGTCGCTTTAGAATCATCAGATAAGGTATTCCAGTCTGCATCGGAATATCCTTCAAGTACAGCTGGAAACCTTTCATAATGTAATCCAAGGTTCATGGTTCGTTTAAGGTATCTCATTACCCTTTCAATAGCTTGCCAGTGCTCTATACTAGGTCTACTGGTAAACCTGCACAATAATCCCACGACATAGGCAATGTCGGGTCTAGTACAATCAGTGGCATACCGAAGGCAGCCAATGATGCTCGCATAATCAGACTGTCTTACACATTCACCAGTGTTCTTAAATAACTTTACACTGTGATCATATGGTGTACTTACAGGTTTACAATCAAAGTAATTATATTTCTTTAGTATCTTCTCAATGTAATGAGATTGATCCAAAGAAATTCCCTTTTCTGACCTAGTAATCTTAATACCAAGTATTACACTCGCCTCACCTAGATCTTTCATATCAAAATTGACACTTAATAAGTATTTGACTGAGTTTATGGCTTGAATATTTGACCCAAAAATGAGTAGGTCATCTACATAAAGGCATATAATAGTGCAAATGTCATTCTCAGATTTGTAATAAATGCATTTGTCACTTTCATTAACTTTAAAACCATTTGAAATGATTAAGTTATCAAATTTTTCATGCCATTGTTTAGGTGCTTGTTTTAAACCATATAATGATTTATCTAATTTACATACTTTATGTTCTTGACCATGTACTACAAATCCTTCAGGCTGGTCCATATAAATTTCTTCGTCTAATTCACCGTTCAAAAAAGCAGTTTTAACATCCATTTGGTATATAAGTAAATTATGAATGGAAGCAACTGAGATTAAAACCCGAATGGATGTTATTCTAGTTACGGGTGAAAAAGTGTCAAAGAAATTTATATTTTCTTTTTGTTTAAAACCTTTAGATACTAGTCGTGCTTTATATTTATCTATAGTGCCATCAGGTTTTAATTTCTTTTTAAGTACCCATTTACAACCTATAGATTTACAACCAGGGGGTAAATCTACCAAGTGCCAAGTCTTGTTGGATTCTAAAGAATCCATCTCATCATTTATAGCCTCTTGCCAAAAATCGGCATCTAAAGAAGATAAGGCCTCTTGGAGGTTTATGGGATCCTCCTCAATAGTAAAAGCACAAAAATCTGAACCGAAGTCTTTTATGGTTCTTGCTCTTTTACTTCTTCTAGGTTCAGCTTCAGAATTTTCATTATGTTCTGTTCTAATTGGCATATTTGAAGTGCCCCCACTATTCCTTAATTTAAAAGGAAATTTAGTTTCATAAAAATCGGCATCATTTGATTCAATTATATTATGTGCATTAAGGTCATAAAATCAATATGCTTTGCTATTAATAGCGTAGCCTATAAATGCACATTCATATGCTCTACTTGCCGATTTTATTCTCTTAGGGTCTGGAATGCGAACATAAGCTAAACAACCCCAAGTTCTAAAGTATGAGACATTGGGTTTATGATTCTTTAAAATTTCATAAGGAGAAATTTTATTCTTAGATTTGGGGATTCTATTCAGAACATAGCATACAGTCAATAAAATATCCCCCCACCAATGTTTTGCTGCACCAGAATTTAATAATAAGGCAACTACTAGTTCGGTAAAGGTCCTATTTTTCCTTTCTGCTTTACCGTTCATTTCAGGAGAATAGGGTGCAGTTCTCTCATGTACTATACCATGTTGTTTATAGAAATCCAGAATTGAATTAGATTCGTATTCTGTTCCTCTATCACTATGAAGTCTCTTAATTTTTCTATTTTCTTGATTCTCAATCTCAGTTTTGAATGTTTTAAACCTATCAACAACATCACTTTTAATTTTCATAAGGTAGACATATGTGAAATCAGAGCAGTCATCAATAAAAGTGATAAAATAACGATGTCCCTGTCTAGTCAAAGTGCCATCTAGTTCACATATGTCAGAATGAATCAAGTCTAAGGGTTCAGAAACTCTATCAACAGATTTGTGAGGTTTCTTTGTGATTTTAGCTTGTGTACAGAATTCACATTTATCAAGTTCAGATTCTATCATTTTAGGTATCATATCTGGGGTGCTCATGTTACGGATTATTCGATTATTAACATGACATAATCTAGAATGCCAGATATTAAAATCACACAACATGTAAGCAGAAGTAGTCACTTTATTAGATTCAACATTCAGTTTAAACATACCCTCACAAGCATAACCCTTTCCCACAAAAGTTCCCATATAAGTTAGGGTGTACAAATCAGCCCCAATTACTTGAGTGAAACCAGCCTTATTAAGGAGGAAGCCAGAGACCAGATTCTTCCTTATTTCTGGAGTGTGCATAACATCTTTCAGAATTACAGTTTTTCCAGAGGTGAACTTGAGTTCCACATTGCCAATATTGGCAACTCTAGTGGTGTGAGAATCTCCCAACAGCACTTTATGATTTTCAGCAGCCGTATATGTCGAGAACATGCCACGATTATAGCAGACATGGCGAGAAGCACCAGTGTCTACCCACCAACCCTCTGATCCACCAACAAGGTGAATCTCGGTAATCATAGCCGTAAGAGGCTCCTCAGTCAGGTTAGCCTACGGTGCAGAGCTTGGCCTGTTCCGACACTTACGTGCCATATGACCTGGTTTTCCACAGTTGTAACATAGAAATAACTGTCCAGAGTCATTCTTTTGGGCTGGTTTCTGCTGTCCTTTTGGGTTTCCTTGCGGATTCCCATTCTGTTTGTTGCGCCTGTTCTGATTCTTAAAGATTTCTGATTTGGTTTCAGAACAGCGGGAGTGGTCTTCTTAGTACTGTTGTTATTCACAATCAGCACCTCTTCTTTCTGGTCCTGCTTGCGTGCCTCCTGCTCAATACGGAGGCGTGTAATCAAGCTCTCTAAGGAAAATTCCTTAGTCTTATGTTGCAAGACATTTTTAAAATCTTTCCAGCTTGGGGGCAATTTGTCAATGATAACAGCAATTGGAAATTGTTCGTCCAAGACCATACCTTCGGAGATGATCTCATGAGCTATTTTCTGCAGCTCATGAGACTGCATCTCTACCGATCTATCATCAGTCATCTGGTACTTTAGGTAGCGGCTCATAGCATATTTCTTTGCCCCTGCCTCCTCTGTATCATATTTCTTCTTCAGTGCTTCCCAGATCTCCTTTGCTGTCTTTTCATCTGAGTTATAGTAATCATAGAGATCATTGCTCAGTCCGTTCAGAATAAAGTTCTTGCATAGGTAATCCTGTTCAGTCCAGGTCTGCAGTTGCTTTGACTGTTCAGTCCATGATGCCATTTTCGCTGCATCAGCCTCGTCAGGTTTTTCTGGAAGCTGCGGTTTGTCAGTAGTCAGCGCAGCCACAACCTTTCTGATGGTGAGGAAGAACTCCTTCTTCTGACGCCATCGTTTGAAATGCAAGCCTTCAAATCTGAATGGAGCAGCAATCACGAGAGGGTTCTGGAAAGCAGAGGGTGGAGCAGAATCGTTTGAGTTGGAAGCCATTGTTTCAGAACGTCTTCAAATTGTTGAGAAACAATGGCTGAGTCGCGGACTAGGTCGCTTTCTTGAAGACGATTCGGCGATCTGGTCGGAGATGCAAACCAGTTCGTTCCTTCGCCGCCGCCTCTAGGATAAAACAGCCTCTAATACAATAACTGATCTGCTTGCACAACAAATCAGTGCAGATTTGCACTTTTTGTAAAAAATATTGCTCGAAAATTTCTGAAAAAAGAATTTTAATGGCGGCTGAGAAAAGAAGAGAATTGGCGATTCGGTCTATTTCTCATCTGAAGTAATGACAATATATAGGACGAGAATTAGGGTTAGGGTTACTGATTAGTGGGCCGCTAAAATTGAGGGATAATAGTTTTTACCGTTGCAGAAATAAGGCTAAGTTTTATGGTCCAAAAATATAAGTGTCTACACCACAAAGCCCAAGCCCAAGCCCGAGCCGGGTCGGGTCGAGTCGGTCGGTCGGTCGCGCGCGCGTGTGTGGTGGTCATGATGCATGGTCTCCCTCCTCACAACAAAGCACGCATTGGGAGCCCAAGGCCCCAACATGATTTCTTAGAAACAAGTATAAACACTTGCCTCTTCTATATAATCCCATGATGTGGGACTATTCACCCATAGGAGCCATTCATACACTTATTCCATTATTTTTAATAATTCATTAATGTTAATAAAACATTTCCAACATTTTATCGTACACGTCCTTCCATCCGGGCAAGTTGCTTGTTTTGCTAGTTTCATTTTTCTACTATATCTCATTGCCCTGAAATTATTTTCTTATCTCATACTGTGGCATTCAATCCTTACCTCGGCATGCTTTAATTTTTGTGTAATACATGAAAATTTTGGCTGATTTTGCATATGAAATCTTGTTGCCCATTTGTTAAGTATGAAAGCATGTTATTTGGAAATTATCTTTCACAGAAGCAAACATTTCCTGATGCATGAGTGTCACATTCTTTGTTATTGCAATGAATTGAATCACACATCCTTAGTTTTACATTGCACATATTTAACTGTTATGTCATTAGTGCTTAGGTTCTTTCTTTTCTCTGTTGACATTTTGTACACTTCTTTTACTAGAAATGCCCTGTAACTTATCAATTATGCATGCTTTAATATTATACGCATGTTCATGATACCTTATATTTTGTTTTCATTCCCTGCTATGAGCTGCTATTTCAATTTTTATTATTTTGTTTAGAATTTATAAAGTGCAACTCATTTTTAAATGTAATTTCTTTTTAATTGAAATTTTGAATATTTTAATGATTTATTCCAGTAATGGAATTTATGTTTATTTTGTAATCTACCATTGCTAATTACCTGTTGGCTGTCGTACATATTGCTTTGTGCACTACACTACGATAATTTTTTAAAAATATAAAACTCAGTTGGCAAGCTAGCTGCATGCGTACAAATTGATTTTGTAATTTTTGGTATCAATGTGTTACAACATGATATGGTTATTGCACAAATACATAATTAATTAAAAAGCAGTTTATTAATAGTATTTAATCATTATTGCATACAAACAACAGACTTTGAAATAAGAACTATAGAGTACTACACATCATGAAGAGTAACCGTGAAATCAAATTTATATTTATTATTGAATCGATAGCTGCTTCTTGTTTGCAAAAACAACTTTTAACATGCATCTTTTAGACTGTTAATGTTGCTAGACTGAATGTGTGGCATGCAATTTTTGAAACTTAATCTGGATAATTTAAAATGAACAAGTTTTTGGATGCTAGTTCCAGCTTATTGATGCGAAAAAATTGCATTTAGTTAATGTACTCTAGGCTTTGCATATATTTCCTATCAGCGCATATAGTCAAATTGAAGTGCTAACTCTTTTAGCATGTATTACTAAGATTATCCAGGATTAAATAACGTAACATTAGAGCAGTGTACATATAATATCATAAAGATTTCATCCTTGTTTTATGTTGGAAATGGTTGGAATTGAGATTAAACAAAGTTTTGCCAATTTTGTAAGGTTTATTACAAAACTTTCAAATGTACAATAGTAATTAATTGTATAATGTCATCTTATATAATGTCATACAATTCATATGCTAATCAACATAGCATTTTCATTTTCTTCTAGCAAGCAGACTATAGCGGATTATGGATTCAGTTGAACACGATAACATTGTTGTTGTAGAGGATACGGAGAATGAACCTGATTCGTAGGAAAAAAGCGAGTTAGGAGTACTCATTCTGAAGTTTGGGAGTATTTTCAAAAGAACGAAGTTGTTGAAGGGGAAAAACAGTCTTGTTATTGTAAGGAATGCAAGAAGCCGTACATTTGGGGGGGGGGGCGTAATTATGGTACTTCAAATCTAAGAAAACACATACCAAAATGTTCGATGATAAGTGCAAAGAGATTGGAACAAAATCAGGCTAGATTTAATCAAAATAAATATAGAGAATTAATGGCCAAGGCAATCATTAGACATAATTTTCCATTTATGTTTGTTCATTATGAAGGTATTGGTGATATACATTCATATCTTGACAACAGAGTTTTATCCTTCTCGAGAAATACATCCCGTGTAGATGTTTTAAAAATATATGAAAAGGAAAAATCCAAACTTAAATGTTTTTTGAAAACTTGTACGGGGAGGGTTAGTTTGACAACCGACTTATGGACCTCGGTTAATACAGATGGCTATATCACTCTAACTGGACACTTCATAGATAATGAATGGAAATTGCAGAAAAATTGCTAAGTTTTTGTCTTATGCCACCACCTCATTCCGGAGCTGCTATTTTTGAAAAGATATCTAGTCTTTTGCTTAGTTGGACATCGAAGACAAAATATTTGCTTATACGTTAGACAATACTTCTTCTAATGATAAGTTTGTTGAGCTATTAGAATACCATCTAACATATCGTAAAGCCTTGGTGGCAAATGGAGAATATTTGCATGTACGATGTACAACACATATCTTGAATTTAATGGTACAAGATGGTTTAAATGCATTGCTTTGTGTTTAAGCAACATAAGGGAAAGCATCAAATACATCAAAGGTTCACAATCAAGAAAGAAACATTTTGTTGAATGTATAGGGGATCTATCATTGGATAATAGTAATAGAGGATTGCGTCAAGACGTGCCAACAAGATGGAATTCGACATTTACTTAGTTAAAAAGTGTTATATATTATAAACAAGCACTTTGTCGTTTAGAGCTTGTTGATAAAAATTATATTTATTATCCTACACAGGAGGAATGGATTAAAGCAAAAAAATTGCTGATTTTTTAGAAGTATTTTATGATGCCACGTGTTTATTTTCCGGAACGAAGTATCCAACTTCTAATTTGTTTTTTCCGAAGGTTGTCACAGTTTTGATTACACTACAAAAATGTATGGGATCTAATGATTTTATGTGTGAAATGGCAAGTAGAATGTTTTTAAAGTTGAATAAATATTGGAGTGAATTTAATACATTACTTTGCATTGCTTGCATTCTTGATCCCCGATATAAGATGGATTTTGTCAAGTTTTGTTATAAGAGGCTTTATGGCAATGATTGTGGAGAAAGGGTTGAGGTTGTAGAGGAAAATTTAAAAGCTCTTTATGAGGAGTACAAAAAAAATTTGAGAAGGAATCAAACAATGATGCAAGTGGATCGAAGGAATTGGATTGTAGTGATGTATTTATGGGACCTTATTCGCAGGAATGTGCTGATGTAATGGAAGAATTTGACATATTCAGAAGTTCCGAATTTGCTGAAAGTTCTCATAATTCAGAACTTAAGTTATATTTAGAAGATGGATTGTTGGATCGTAAGTTACCGTTAGATATTCTTTCATTTTGGAAATCTCAACAACTCAAATATCCTATTCTCTCACTCATGGCGAAAGATGTTCTTGCTATGCCTATTACCACCGTTGCCTCCGAAAGTGCATTTAGCATTAGCGGAAGAGTTTTAAATGATTATCGCAGTTCTCTTAAGGACGATATTGTGGAAGCATTCCTTTGCACAAGTGATTGGCTATATGGGAATGGTGTTGCAATGGAAATGGAACAAGAAGATGAAGATATTTCAAATTTTCATGTTGATGCAGAACAACTTAATCTAGTTTCTACTCCATCCTTAAATGATCATTGACTAGCAAAAGATATAATTTAATTAAGTTTGCTTTATTATATGCTTTCTTATACATTGACTTTGGAAGTTACATTAATTTAATTAAGTTTGCTTTAATCTAGTTTCACAGCTGACCTCCATAACACCTTGCATATATATACATTGACAGTGCATACTTGTATAGTTTATATGTATTTTCTTTGGTTCTGTTACCAATAAAAGCTTTACATACCTACTTACAGACAGAATATGTAGATTTATACATGTAAATTCAGCCTTGGTGAAATGTGTTAAGTTACATTGATGTTATTCTTGTTGAAACTTACAGACAGAATATGTAGATTTATACATGTAAAGGTAAACATATACACGCAGCGTATGTAAATGATCCATTATGCTCATATACAGCAAATGTGAAGTGAAACACAATTGAAAAAACAATGATAAATGAAAGAAACAAATTGCTAAATTCAAATGAGCAAGTACTTTATTCTGGAACTATATAATACACCACTTAAAATACAGATCTCTCTTTTACATGCAACTATGTGCAAACTGCACTTTAATCGGTACATCTGCTCTCTTTTTTCTTGGTATATTTCTGTAATTTTCCACTTGCTAACTGAAGGATTTCCATTTGGTACCTCTGCTCTTAATTTCTGAGCACCATGAATTGACGTCAAATCCAATAACCCTAGTATTACTTCTTATAAATGCAGTCTAACAAAATATTTTTTCTATCTACAGCCCCTTTCTTAGCACAATCTATATCAGCAACAACAGTCAGCATATCATAGTAATTTAATCATTTAAGTAATTTGAAAATAGGACAAAATCTACTTGTTTCATGTAACATTTTATTACTTTTTACTTTGATCTTTCAATAAAATTTTGATGATGTGTGTTGTCTTCTTGAATATGTAGATTTTTATCCGGGATCAGATCTGTTCATAACCCCCGTATTATCAAGGCTGAATTTATAAGCGCACTTGGCTACTTCATAATTTGTTACTGGTATGTGAATTTATTCATAAACAAACTCACATTTTACTGTAATTTCATTGTGCAGTTATCCAATATCTTTGAAGTTTATTTATCAATATGGATTGCTGATTTGGGTTTTAAAAACTGTTAGTTTTGTAAGAGCTAAGTTCAAATACAACTAGTTATGATTTGGGGAGTAAATATGGAAGAATTTTGTTTGATCTATGAATTGCTTTTGGATAGGATGAATTCTTGTTTTAGAAAATGGATATATTTAGTACATAGCTAGGTAACTATTATGCAACAGCATTGAGAAGTTCACATGCTAATTAAACTTGTACACACTATTATATTTTTAAGTTCATGATATTATACAGTATTAATCAAACCTTCTATCAGCAGATATATAGAGTACGAATAATCAGCAGATAATTAAACTATGAAAATATATAGTTTTAAGTTCATAAAATTATACAGTTCATGAAATTATAGTTTTAAGTTCATAAAAATAAACAGTTCATGAAAATATACAGTTCAGCAGATAATTAAACCTTTTATTAGTATGAAAATATACAGTTTTAACTTCATGAAATTATACAGTTCATGAAATTATACACTATTATAGTTTTAAGTTCATGAAAGTATAGTTTTAAGTTCATGAAATTATAGTTCAGTTTGTCTGCTGGTAACTATTATACAGTTTTAACTTTTATCCTAAATCACATATTCTGAAACTGCTTGTGGAATTCCTATATACATTTATAATTATGAATTATTGTGGTTTGCATATGTAACCGGAACTTTATTTATTCACTTGTTTCCCCGAGACTTGAACTTTATTTTGTTGTAATAATGTCAAGCTAAATGTGGCAACTGTTAGTTTCAGACTTGAATTTTATTTTGGAATATTTTTATTTTCTATATGATTTTTTATATCTGAATACTCACTGTCTTGACAATACTAACCTGTTATACATTCTGAAATGATCTCAGAGTTCATATACATCACACATGTAATATTGATCAACCATTCTTGCAGTTTCGTTGCATCCAAAATTGTATAAACTATTAAAATGGTTTTGCATACCTTAGTTTGTCATGTAAGAGGTCTAACTAATATGTCTGTATATGTTTGTGTATCCACCCATCTTATTATCAATGATGTGGATTTATTTTTACGACATGCACAATACCTTCCGACCAAAGGGTGATGGCTTGGTAGATTACTTCGTAGTTGGTGTTCATTATGTATGTATAAATTAGATCTTAATTATGATAAGAATTCTATTTTTATTGTTAGTGCATTGTTCTGGGTCAAGTTGCAATTTTCGTAACAACCCCACCCCCTCCCCTTCCCTCTTTTTTTTGGGGTCTTTTCTGTTCAATTCAGCTGAATTTTATTGTACAAGCTTCTTGGCACGTGTGGATGGATTCAATGTGGGACAGTAGGATCAAATACACATGTAGATATCAACTATCAACACGCACAGTTCATCAACTCTACTTACATACTGTAAAATGTATATAATTCAGCTGTCGTTGGTCCTTGCCATCATGTTCAATCCAATATTTGCTTTCATGTCACTAAACAGTATGATAATGTGTCATTTTCGTGTCTCTGTTTCAAGTTTTTTTTACTACAATCCAGTATTTATGCTTGCTGAGCATTTATGCTAGTATCAACATGTTTGCTTTTGCTGTTGCTTGGAGCATTGGAGGAAATCATGTTATTTTTGTTATATCTAATTCAGTGTATGTTAGCTATTTGATGCAGTTTTTGTCGATTTCAATTGTACTATGCTAAATCATTTAGTTTCTGTATGTTATAATTTGTGATCATATTTTATAGGACCTTCAAAATATTTGTACTGCAGCTTTAATCTATTTCTGGTTTTGTTTGCGGCAGTTTTTGGTTATTGTATTAGGGTTTTTAGTGCAGTTTTTACAACAGTGTTTTTGTGTTTTTAGTTAAGTGTTTAAAGCAGTGTTTTGTGTGTTTTTTGTGCAGTTTAACAATAGTTTTTTCTCTGTTTTTAGTGCAGTTTTTGTAGATGGGTTGGGTCAGGTCAACCCGTTTATTAAACGGGTTAAAGGGGTCGGGTATATATATACCTTGAATGAGTCGGGTAAAATTCTACCCGCCCGTTTATTACCCGACCCATTTGACGGGCCTAATTCCGGTGTCCACAGAGGAGTGTGTATAGATCATAACTCCAGAGAATAAATTCTCTTCACCGTACAAATGGTTTTTGTGCCTTAATTACTAGAGAGACGTGTTTATTGTCATCTCCAGACCCATGTGGGGTTTTTATTATCCGACAATTTATTGTTATATTTTATATAGTCCATATCAGTCTTCGGTTCAACTTGAAATATAGTCGTCGCCATACAAGCCTCTCGCTTGTATGATAAATCTTTCACCTCGTCACATAAGCTCCAAATGCTTATGTGGTATATGATAGGGTATGCTATCTTCAAGAAGTATGCCATGTAGTGCAGTTCAAAATTAGTTGTTACTATCCTATGGCGATGTTTATTATTTCACACAGAACAACAAGCACCTCGCATCCAATGACATTCATAGGAGTTTATAGAATAATAAAATTGTGTAGCCAACTCATTATGGCTTACCTATTTATGGGGCACACAAATATATTCTTTACTCAATAGCTAATCCATATTCCTGTTCAACACACACACACACACACACACACACACATATATATATATATATATATATATATATATATGCAGAGCTAAACTAAGATAATATTTTTAGCGAACAAATGTTTATTTCAATACGCGGTTATTTTTAACACTTCATACATAGGATAAAAATGTTATTTTTGGCGAACAAAAATATGTTTCAACACATATGTATTTTTAGTGAGTCGTATACATGATAAAAATGATATTTTTATCGTTCAAAATATTTATTCCACACATGAATGTTTTTAGCACTTCATATTCACAATAAAATGTTAATTTTGCTGTTCAATTCTTTTATTCAACACATGAATCCTTTTCAACATATGAATATTTTAATTAGTTCATACATATAATAAAAATTATATTTTTATCGTTAAAACAATTTATTTGAAACACGAATATTTTATATACTTCGTAAATAAGATAAAAATGATATTTTTGATGTTAAAATTATTTATTTAAAACACTAGCATTTTATATAGTCCATATATATTACAAAAATGTGATTTTTTACTTTTCAAACAATTTATTCAACACATGAATGTCATTCAACGCATGAATATCTGAACATATGAATATCTCATACATGCACACTTCATATACTTCACACGCATAATAAAAATGCGATTTTTATTATCTAAGCAGTTTATTCAACACATGAATATAATTCAATACATGAAATTAATTCAAACACAAAGATATTACTGAAAATTTCGGCAGTATAACGGTAGGGGGTTAAAAACCGGCACCGTCCCGAGTATGGCTCCTCGCACTACCTTAGGCCTCGCGGCATTCCATAAGGGGCTTAGCTAAATGATCTAAGATTAATTTCATATCATATGAATTTTCCACAATAATTCCCATTGTTTCAACCATAAACAATTTCTTTCAACCACTAACAAATATTTTCAACCATTCGCATTTCAACTAATTTTCAACCATTCGCATTATCAATCAATTTCACGTCAATCACAATCAATTCATATCGTCCATGGTCTGTGGACGAGGGGAGTATATACATATAAATATGTTTCATTTCCATTTCAACACATATATGATTTTTACAATGCATGTATAATTTATACATTGCTCATATAACTTATAAAACGCTCATACATGTGGTGTACAATGCATATATAATTTATATTTCGCTCATATAATTTATACAGAGCATTTCCATTCCGTATTGAATTTAGATGTCTCACATTGATTTTAATCCTTCTGAAATTCGTAGCGAGCTCGGAACACGTTCTAGCTTCTTGTAGAATGTAGATGATGTCGCTACGAGTTCGATATTTCCTGTTTCATCGAATTTCGTCAACATAGCAAAAAGATATGATTTTTATTTGAAAATCATTATTTGCAACACTTAAAAGTGTTATATTCAGTTTTAAAAAAAAAAGTCCGTCACCCTCTGAAATTGTTCGAAACTAGGTTTCCGATCTAGCGCCAAATGCGTGCAACGATTGAACAATCGGCCTTCACCACAGCGAAGAGGCTAGAGTGGCACACCTGCGTGTGGAGGAGGGGTTGAACTCAGTGGAGGATCGGTGGCTGGGTGGCGTCTTGAAGACCAGATGTTTGGAGAGGTGGTTCTCGAAGTAGGAGCGACGATAGGGGGTTTACCAGGTATAGATTTGAAGAGGAGGAAGAGAGCTTCAAAAAGTTGCAAAGGGACGAGGTGTAATTCGTGATGGATTCGCCAGAAATTGGTTGGGAATGGAAGAACAACTTCCATCGTCGATAAGAGAGAGAGAGAGAGGCGTGGGTTTTCCTGATTTTTTTTATAAAACTAATTTAATGAATGGATAATTCCTATTGGCCGATATATATATTATTTCAAAAATTAGAGTTTTTCCATACGAACTCCATTTCAAACCCAACGACTGTCACTCCTCGCTAAATACCCCAATCCCGGACACAATGGAATATGTTTCGTAGGCCCATTCGACTGTTACAGTCAGTTATTCTTCAAATTAAAATATAAAACATCAAAATTCTGTTTTGAACGTACATTTTAATTTGCCGGAGCCACATACTGATTCTAAAAATTCCCAAAAAAATAAATGTAGCCATGTTGGGACGATATAGTGCTAACAAAACTGATTTCGTCGAATTCTGAGATCGTTTGAAAAATTGCCATTTTCTAATCGATCCAATTTGACTAAAATCAACCAAACACATTTTCCTTTGCCACGCTCACCTATTAATTCCAAAAATTATGGAATTTGAAACATAACAATAAATTGACATCTCGGCTCCAACAAAAGTGGTTTCGTTGAAAACAGAGGTCGTTTACAAAATGTCAATTTTCAAGGGTTATATTCATTCTATAGCGACCATTCTGAATATTCAACTGGCCATAACTTTTAATCCTCGCTATGAAATTTTAATTTTTCAGATTATTTAGAAATATATTCTTAAACAGATTTAAATTTTTTTTGTTTCGCTAAAATCCGTTTTAGTTTGCATCCTGTACGTTCAGTAAAAGTTCGAATTCAAAATTTTAAACTACCGCACTATTTCTAACTCGTTATTTAATTGAAATATTTTATTTCAATTACTTCAAATTCATTAAAATAACCAAATTAAATTTTTTTTATTGGCTCGTATTTTCCGGGTTGTTACAATCTCTCCCACTTAAAACTTTTCGTCTCCGAAAAGGAAACAACAATAAAGTAGGAAACAAACGGAAATGCAATGTATTGTAAATGTACCTTGCACCGGAGTTAGTCAGAGATGTCCACTTTGCAATTGGGATAAGCTTGCTTAATGCTTTCTTCTTTCTCCCAAGTACAGTCTCTAGGATCTCCACTCCACTGCACTTTAACTAAATGAACCTTCTTGTTCCTTAGCTCTTTAGTTTCTTTACCAATAATCTTTATCGGCTCTCTCTTCTGACTGCTAATTCTGGAGTAATTTCCAAGTCCTGTTGCGCTGCTTCTTCTACAACAAGATCATGGTCATGCACATGCTTTGGAAGTTGAGATACGTGAAACACATTGTGCACTCCAGGCAACCAATCAGGTAATTGAACCCTATACGGGAGAGTTCCAATTCGTTCAAGTATAGGAAAGGGACTAATAAATCTGGGTGCCAACTTCCTAGTTTTACCGAATCGGATTACTCATCTCATCGGAGAAGCTCTCAAATAAACATAATCACCAACAGCAAATGCTAAGTCTCTTCTTTTAGAATCCGCATAACTTTTCTGTCGGCTTTGAGCTATTTGTAATCGTTTCTTGATAAAATCGACTTTGTCTGAAGCTTCGCGAATCATATCGGGACCCAGCACAAGTCTATTGCCGGGTTCTACCCAACATGCGGGAGATCTGCATGGTCTACCGTATCATGCTTCAAATGGCGACATTTTCAACCTTTCCTGATAACTGTTGTTATATGAGAACTCAACCAAATGCAGGTGATCTTCCCATGATCCGCCAAAATCAATAATACAAGCCCGTAGTAAATCTTCTAGAATACGGTTTACCCTCTCAGTTTGGCCATCTGTCTGAGGGTGATATGCGGTGCTCAGGTTCAGCTTTGTCTCCAGTTCTACTTGAAATGCCTCCCAGAATTTGCTAGTAAATAATGGATCTCTATCACTGACTATGCTGATCGGCACTCCATGTAGCTTAACAATTTATCTGAAATAAATCTGTGCTAGACTTTGAGCGGTTCTATTGGATTTGACAGGTATGAAATGGGCGGTCTTCGTGAAACGATCTACGATCACCCAAATACTGTCATTTCCTTTCCTGGTTTGGGGTAAACCATCTATGAAATCCATGGAAATCTGTTCCCACTTCCAGCTTGGAATTTCCAATGGTTGCAATAATCCAGCAAGTTTCTGTTGGTCGCTTTTGACTATTTGGCAAGTAGAGCCCCTGCTAACATATAAAGAAAGGTCTCTCTTCATCGCCTTCCACCAGAATGTGCGCTTAAGATCGTTGTACATTTTACTTACTCCCGGATGAATGCAAAGTTTGGGCTTATGACATTCATCAAGCACTTCTCTTTTGAGGTCACAGATGTCGGGGACACAGATTCTTCCTTTTAATCTCAGAACTCCCTCACTATCCACTTGAAAACTGGAGACTTTGCCTCTTTGAATTCTTTTGATTATCTCCTTAACAAAATTATCGTCTTTCTGAAGAATGGCGATCTTGTCGATTAATCAAGGCGTAACAATAAGATTGGCGATGATTGTGATTTTTCTGCTAAGAGCATCCGCTACCACATTGGCTTTTCCTGGCGTATACAGAATATCTAGATCATATGCTGCAAGAAATTCTAGCCAATGCTGTTGTCTCATATTCAAGTCTTTCTAGGTGAACAAATACTTCAATGATTGATGATCAGTATATAATTCGAATTTCTCACCCAATAGATAGTGCCTCCATATTTTCATAACAAACTCGATGGCTAGCAGCTCAAGATCATGAGTCGCATAATTCTTCTCATGCGGCTTTAACTGATGGCTAGCATAAGCGACTACTTGGCCTCTTTGCATTAAATACTACACCAAGACCTCTGATAGAAGCATCCGTCCAAACTGTCAAATCCTGATTGCCATCGATAATTATTAATATTAGAGCAGTTGTCAATTTTAACTTCAGTTCCTGGAAAGCTTCCTCACATTCGGGAGTCCACTTAAATCTTTCGTGCTTCTTTGTAAGCTTGGTTAATGAACTAGATATCTTCGAAAAATCCTTAACGAATTTCCGATAATAACTAACCAATCCCAGAAAACTCTGGACTTCTGTGGGTGTAGTAGGCTGCTTCCATTCTTGAATTGTTGTAATTTTGCTTGGATCTACAGAAATTCCTTTCTTTGACACGACATGGCCAAGGAACTTCACTTAATCTTGCCAGAAGATACATTTAGAGAATTTAGCTTTGAAGACATTCTTTCTCAGAATCCCCAATACTAGTTCTAAATGTTTTTCATGCTCGCTTTCTGACTTGGAGTAGATTAAAATATCATCGATGAATACCAGAACAAATTTATTCAAGACTTCTCTGAACTCTCTATTCATTAGATCGACAAAGTATGCTGGAGCGTTGACCCCTGAAAGCTGTCAAAGGAACACACTCTTCGGCAATTCTTAGTTGATGGAAACCTGTAGTTAGGTCCAATCTGGAAAATACTCGCGCTCCATTTAATTAATCCAACAAATCATCGATGCGGGGTAATGGATATTTGTTCTTGAGTGTCTGCTTGTTGAGGTCTCGGTAATCAACACACAATCGGAGAGTACCGTCTGCCTTATGAACAAACACTACAACTGCACCCCAATTAGAAAAGCTGGGTCTGGTCAGACCTTTCCATAGCAGTTGACGAGTTTGATCGCCTAGTTCTTCTTTTTCTTTTAGAGTCATTCTTCGGATTGAATGCACTACAGGCCTGGAATTCGGAATTAGATCGATCTTGAATTCAATTTCTCTTTGCGGAGGTAAGCTTTCGACTTCTTCGAACACATTCGCATAGTGTTTAACGACAGGAATGTTCTCTAACAAAGTGGAAATAACTTCTAGCGCAGACCAAAATTCTTTTCTATTAGGATCTGAATCTGAGCCTTGGCATGGTATAGTAATATACCCAAGCTTTGTTTTAATTGTAATTATCCTCTCGGCACATTTCACTTCGGCCTCTATTTGGTTAACCAGTCCAAGTATAATATCGAACTTGGAAAAATCCATAATGATCAAATCAAAAGGAAACCGATATCGAGAAAAAGAAACAGGTACTTTACAATATGAACCAAGAACAATATACCCTCCTATCATATTATGAACTCTAACCGATTCTTTAAGGTTTCTTAGATTTTACTTTAACTTTTTAGTAGTGTTACTTGCAATAAAACTTTGGGATGCCCCAGTGTCAAATAGTACGGAAACAGGAATATTTTTAATAGTAAGGTGCCTCCCAAAACATCAGGTTTACTTGTCCCATCAGTAATAGCTGGTGGATTTGCCCCTTCGTATATATGTGCAACCTGTGAATTCTTCAGCAAGGGACACTTGGTCTTGATATGCCCCTTCTGATGATAGTTGTAACACTCTCACCTATCACCAGAATTCTGACTCGAGCTTGCTTGGGTGGTCTTCTGCCGCTTTGGAGCGGTTACACATTAGAGTAATGGCCAGCTTGTTGACCGCAGTTGTAGCAGCTTCCTCTAGGTGTCCTGTTCGCTTGTGGCTTGGCATTAGCTGTTGTGTTGCTGGATTCGGGCTGACTTTCTGGAATCTTGCGCTTGTTTCCCGCCTGATTCTTTGTGCGGTCTATTTGCATGTTCCTCATATCCAGTCTCTCATAATTGCAAGCCATATCCACCATCTCAGCGGACGTAAGGTTAACATGGCTCATTGCCCTGTCCTGATATTTGCACTTAAGTCCATGAATGAACCTCTTATTCTTTGCCTTCATTGTCTGAACAAGCTATGGAGCGTAGCAGGATAGCTGAGTGAACCTATTGAGGTACTCCTGGATGGTACGATCTCCCTGCTGGAGATTGGCAAACTCCTCATGCAAGCGCTCCATCTCTTGCTCTGGAACGAACTTCTCTTTGAACAGTGTTTTGAATTCATTCCATGTGATCTTTACCTCTTCCTCATTTAAGGTGATGGCGTCCCACCAGAGTTAGGCCTCGTCCTGCAATACCCAAGAGCCCATAAATCTTTTTCTCTGATCCTCAAGGCTCATGCCCCTGAAGATCTTCTCACAAGTGTTCAACCAGCCCAAGGCTTCAATTGTAGTACCAGTGCCCGAAAATGGCTTGCCTCCCAAATTCCTATATGTCTTTCCCACTCAGTCTAACTCAAACGGTCGAAGGGGTGGTGGTGGCTGAACCAAAGGCTCTGGGACAACGGGGATATTCCCCCGTCCTCCTCCTCGGCCTCCTCGGCATGCTCTACCTCTACCTGCAGCTGCTCGTGTAGCCATCTAAGTCAAGTTCTGTACAAGCAAGAAAAGAGTCAAGCTCACAGAAGTGATAATTTTAAGATATGGTAAAAGGAGAAGAATATATGAAAAGATAACGATGTATTGATCAAGTTATTGTGCTATTCTGCTTAGCTCATTCTAGGACATTACTAATCCTATCTTTAATGAGCTACTCGTCCTAGAACTCTACTGATTCTATCTTGACGAGGTGTTTAATGTGTTAAATTTTAGAACTAAGATTAATCAAAGCTCTGATACCACCTGTGACGATCTCAAAACCCCGTACAACGGTGTTAAGGATAATCATTGGAATATAACACATTAATCATCATTAGCAGAGAACAGATAATAGCATAAACAGAAAATAAAATAATTTACATTAATATGGCAGCGGAATCATAATATGTAATAACATCAGATTAGCACAATGTAGGATACAACTAGTGCATGAAAGGAAATGATCAGTCTACATCAAGATCACTGGTACATATACATCATAAATACATAATAGAAGTAAATCTGTCCACATCGCGATAAGCGGAATCATATACATAAGGTACTAATGGTGGAATATCACATAGCCAAAATACTGAGAAGTCAAGTCCTCGCCATAGAAGCCAAAAGATGCACTCCATGTTGTAGTGCAAAAGCCAAAATATACCCTGCCTGTCACTAGGCTGCCCGTGTGAAAATAAGGCCACCCGAGTTTGCAAAGTGAAACAAACTATGAGTCAGTCATGGGACTGGTATGAGAAATCTACTTAACTGGATAAACAACAATAACAAGGCAAATCATAGGACCACGCCACTTTCGTGGAATGGGTTTACTCCGGTGATTGCCAGCGCATGAAATAAAGTAAATCTTTTGAATAACACAATGCTTTTTATAAAAAATGAAACCGTTATAAGGCTCAAGTCCCATCACACAATGCAACGCGAACCGGAGGATAGAGTTTTACCTTATAATGGCCAAAATATGCTTCATACGTGTAAGCGAAATCATTTGGTATTATTACTAGTGCATATATGTTTCAAAAGAAAATTCAATCATAAATATCAATCTTAGACGGCATAAGTGCCCCATACCACTATGTCGCCATATATAAGTTACAATCAAATCTGTGATTTCATATTGGAAATTTGGATTCCGTCATGAGTCGAGGCAAGGGTTAAGCTCCTCACTGGCTTTGGGACACTCTAGCAAATGCCCCAAGATTTCCACTAGAAAACCCTTCGAATCGGCTGGGCCGGTCCACACTTACGTTAGTGGATTGGCAATTCCTGAACACAAGTTCCCTGTCCTATTGGACCTATCCATCGGCTCCGTAGACCGATATATAGAGGCGCCTCGCATTCCAACATCCACAAAGGTATAATAATCAACGATGTCAGGGCTAGTAAAACACCGACACCACCCATAGCTAGAAAGAAACGTCGTGTTCTCCCAGGGTTACTTATCCCGTTATTAACTCATACCGAGGTGTGAGCCACGCGAATCAACGTCATACACAAAGCTGCGCCATCTCAAAGCCATGCTTTGATCATCAACCACAAGACTCTGCTTTTCAACAAAAGCCTTGATCATTTGCATCTTTGCATGCCACGCTGTTAATCCACACCATACCACTGATGTCTATCGATATACAACCTCTGAGCTCGTATGTCTCAGAGAAGGGCGTTAAGCAAGAGAATAAATTCTCCGCCGCCAAACAGATGTATACTTAGTAGAGATCAACGAATACAACATAGAATACACGTCAGACACACATCCATTTACAAGTCCGTTCTGGGTTTGAATGAAACCGGAGGCACCTTATTCCTGCTCCCGTGTGTCCAATACAGGAGAGAGACCCTCACATATCCGGACGATCAACAAGTACATCTGGACCACTACTACTATAACCTCGTCAAGGGAGCTACCCATCTCAAAGGCATCAGTAGTAATCTACACGATGTGATGATCACCGGCCTTGCACCGTCTTCATATCTTCGACATTTATTCGTCGATCAATTATTTGAAATGAGCATTAACTCGGCCTTTTCAAATAATTCACGTATATTAGAAATTAAATCAATTCTGTCCATGGTAAAATTATTCTACATCCACATTTCAGTTCTTTATATAATTTTTAATGTCAAAAACATTCAACCATCAAATATCAAGCAAACCAATTAGAATCGGTTTATTTCCATTCCATATTGCCTATAATATTTTATAACAATATATCGCTATTTTTATTTATTTAAAAACAGTGTCATTTAATTAAACGACGTTTCAGGCCATAACGTGGCCCTGGCGCTGTTTTTCTCTAATTTTGATTTACACATTTCTCAAAGTCTAACCGTCGGATCTTAACGAAGTTGATTCCATTGGAAAGATCTCTCCAAAGAACGGTTCCGGTTTCGGGAATATCCGATGGTCGGATCTCTCGATATAATCATTTAAAGTTACGATTTCAAAATATGAACTACAACGTTGTTATTCGTTTTATTTAATTTATATTTATATATATATTAATATAATTCATTCTGGCACTGCTTTTATTCAGATTTGAATTTAACATTCCACACAATCCAACCGTTGGGTTTTAACAAACTTTATATCATTGGAAAGATTTTTCCAAAGTGAACCTAACGGTTCCGGTTTCTGGGATATCCGATGGTCGGATTTCCCTATATAATCGTTTAAAATTACGATTCCAAAATACGAACTGCAGCATCGTTATTCTTTTTATTTAATTTATATATATATAAATATAATTCATTCGACGATTTCCATATCGTTTTTCACTTCAAATATTTCACTAATGCCTTTAAATTTCAAAAAAATTTGCCATAACCTCCATTGTACGGGGAGGGGTTTGGAAATTTATTGGACCGTATTAGGCACCCAATAAATCCTAAAAAGCATGCACATATGTGTAGTGATATATTCTGGTGTCAACAGGGGAGTGTGTATAGATCATAACTCCAGAGAATAAATTCTCGTCACCCTATAAATGGCTTTTGTGCCTTAATGACTAGAGTGACGTGTTTATTGTCATCTCCAGACCCGTGTGACGTTTTTACTATATGGCAATTTATCGTTATATTTTATATAGTCCATATCAGTCTTCAGTTTAACCTATATAGTCATTGCCATACAAGCCTCTCGCTTGTATGGTAAATCTTCCACCTCGTCACACAAGCTCCAAATGCTTATGTGGTATATGATAGGGTATGTTATCTTCAAGAAGTATGCCATGTAGTGCAGTTCAAAATTAATTGTTACTATCCTATGACGACGTTTATTATTTCACACAAAAAAAAACAAGCACTCCGCATCCAATGGCATTCACAGGAGTTTATAATAATAAAATTGCGTAGCCAACTCATTAAGGCTTACTTATTTGTCGGGCACGCAAATATATTCTTTACTCAACAGCTAATCCATATTCCTCTTCAACACACACACACACACACACACACACACACACACACACACATATATATATATATATATATATATATATATATGCAGAACTAAACTAAGATAATATTTTTAGAGAACAAATGTTTATTTCAATATGCGGTTATTTTTAACACTTCATACATAGGATAAAAATGTTATTTTTGGCGAACAAAAATATGTTTCAACACATGTGTATTTTTAGCGAGTCGTATACATAATAAAAATGATATTTTTATCGTTCAAAATATTTATTCCACACATGAATGTTTTTAGCACTTCATATTCACAATAAAATGTTAATTTTATTGTTCAATCCTTTTATTCAACACATGAATCCTTTTCAACATATGAATATTTTAATTAGTTCATACATATAATAAAGTTTATATTTTTATCGTTAAAACAATTTATTTAAACAAGAATATTTTATATACTTCGTAAATAAGATAAAAATGATATTTTTGAAGTTAAAATTATTTATTTAAAACACTAGCATTTTATATAGTCCATGTATATGACAAAAATGTGATTTTTACTTTTCAAACAATTTATTCAACACATGAATGTCATTCAACGCATGAATATCTCTACATATGAATATCTCATACATGCACACTTCGTATACTTCACATGCATAATAAAAATGTGATTTTTATTATCTAAGCAATTTATTCAACACATGAATATAATTCAATACATGAAAATAATTCAAACATATAGATATTACTGAAAATTTCGACAGCATAACGGTAGGGGGTTGAAAACTGGCACCGTCCTGTGTACGACTCCTCGTACTACCTTAGGTCTCGCGGTGTTCCATTAGGGGCTTATCTAAATGTTCTAAGGTCAATTTCATATCATATGAATTTTCCACAATAATTCCCATTGTTTCAACCACGAACAATTTCTTTCAACCACAAACAAATATTTCCAACCATTTGCATTTCAACTAATTTTCAACCATTCGCATTATCAATTAATTTCACGTCAATCACAATGAATTCATATCGTCCATGGTCTGTGGACGAGGTGAGTATACATATATATATGTTTCATTTCCATTTCAACACATATATGATTTTTACAATGCATGTATAATTTATAAATCGCTCACGTAACTTATACAATGCTCATACATGTGGTGTACAACGCATATATAATTTATATTTCGCTCATATAATTTATACAACGCATTTCCATTCCATATTGAATTTAGATGTCTCACATTGATTTTAATCCTTTTGAGATTTGTAGCAAGCTCGGAACACGTTCTAGCTTCTTCTATAATGTAGAAGATGTCGCTACGAGTTTGATGTTTCCTGTTTCATCGAATTTCGTCAACATAGCAAAAAGATATGATTTTTATTTGAAAATCATTATTTGCAACACTTAAAAGTGTTATATTCAGTTTTATAAACAAAGGTCGTTACCCTCTGAAATTGTTCGGAACTAGGTTCTGATCATGCGCCAAATCCGTGCAACGATTGAACAATCGGCCTTCACCATAGCGAAGAGGCTGAAGTGGCGCACTTGCGCGTGGAGGAGGGGTTGAACTCGGTGGAGGATCGGTGGCTGGGCGGCGGCTTGAAGACCGGATGTTTGGAGAGGTGGTTCTCGAAGTACGAGCGACGATAGGGGGTGTACCAGGTATAGATTTGAAGAGGAGGAAGAGAGCTTCAAAAAGTTGCAAAGGGGCAAGGTGTAATTCATGATGGATTCGCCGGAAATTGGCTGGGAACGGAAGAACAACTTCCGTCATCAATGAGAGAGAGAGGCGGGGTTTTTTTTTGATTTTTTTTATAAAATTAATTTAATGAATGGATAATTCCTATTGGCCGATATATATATTATTTCAAAAATTAGAGTTTTCCCATACGATCTCCATTTCAAACCCAACGACTGTCGCCCCTAGCTAAATACCTCCATCCCGGACACAATGGAATATGTTTCGTAGGCCCATTCGACTGTTGCAGTCAGTTATTCTTCAAATTAAAATATAAAACATTCAAATTCTGTTTTGAACGTACATTATAATTTGCCTGGGCCACATACTGATTCTAAAAATTCCCGAAAAATAAATTTAGCCATGTTGGGACGATACGGTCTCAACGCAACTGATTTCAACAAATTCTGAGACCGTTTGAAAAATGACCATTTTCTGGTCGATCCAATTTGACTGAAATCAACCAAACACATTTTCCTTTGCCACGCTCACATATTAATTTTAAAAATTATGGAATTTGAAACATAATAATAACTTGTCATCCCGGATCCAACAAAAGTGGTTTCGTCGAAAACGGAGGTCGTTTGCAAAATGTTAATTTTCAAGGGCTATATTCATTCTATAACGACCATTCTGAATATTCAACTGGCCATAGCTTTTAATCCCCGCTATGAAATTTTGATTTTTCAGATTTGTTAGAAAGATATTCTTAAACAGATTTAAATATTTTTTGTTTCGCTAAAATCCATTTTAGTTTGCATCCTGTACGTTCAGTCAAATTTCGAATTCAAAATTTTAAACTGCCGCACTATTTCTAACTCGCTATTTAATTGAAATATTTTATTTCAATTACTTCAAATTCATTAAAATAACCAAATTAAAAATTTTAAATTGGCTCGTATTTTCCGGGTTGTTACATACTCTCTGGTAGACTGTAACGACTCGAAATTTTGGCGATCTAAATTAATTATTAGAATTTCAAAAATAGGTATTACTTAAAATGATGGAATTTGGCCATGAAACTTTAACCGATGCGTTCATCTTGGAATTCTGGTCAACTTCCATGTTTGGAGTTTCACGAACGGAGTCTGTATGAAAATGTTACGTAAGAAATAGGAAAACGGACAGAAAATAAATAAACCAAAATTTATAACTATAATTTACCTAATTTGACCAAGCCGGCCTGGGAAATATGATGCCTAAGCGGTCGAATGTAGCTGTCGACATCCACAGTCGACCTACTGGGCGTCAGTCTGGCCAGTGGCGGCTAGGTTTTGAGAGGTTAGGCTAAAATATATATATAACAAATGGACAGATATAACTTAAAACTAATCTAACGGTTCTAGGCCATTTCCACCCCTATAAATAAAGGGGTAAGGCCTTATTCTTTTTCCACATTAGTCTGTAGAGGCACCGGAGCTCTGCCATTTTCCTCCCTCTCCAAACCTAATTTCTAAAATAAAAATATATTCATACATAACTGATCAAATCCAATTCGTATGAAATTGAGAGATAAGCAGATCTAATGGACATGAATGCAAAATGAGGCTCCAAATCATATTCTCCCCTCTCTTCCTTTTTTCTTACATTTATACGGATTTGGGATTTTCCTCTTTCCAGATAAATTGTAGATTTATAAGAATTTAGAGATTGTAGGCCTTAAAGGTTCAAACTTTGGATTTAGAGGCTATAAGGTGAGTGGAAAATTTACGAATACAGTTATAATGACTTATTTATTTCGTTTGAGTTAAATCTATGTTATTATGCCTATCGGATCTGTTCACTTAAATATTGTGAATTTATTGGCAACCATCGAATCTGATTATAAATATGGTTAAAACCTATGAATTATAAGTTCTGGTTATGTATAACGTAAATTGTAGGATTCTTAAACTTGTTCACACATGTTCCTACAGTTATGTCATGATGTATGTTGTACATGTTGCATAGCACTGTGGATCTGGAAATCAGTCCCATTAAACACTAATTAGATGTAGCCTTAGTTCGTGTTGAATAATGAAATAGGCGAATTTGGGGGAAAAGATGAAACTGATGAATTATGTGATTGTACGAATAAAAGAAATATTCCTGTTTGTATTCAATATTGTTGGATTTTTGGCTTAATCATTGTAAACATGCCGTTTTCCTCCTTTTGAATAAATAGGCATTATTTTGAAATCACAAGATGTATGATAAAAAGGATTAAAAAGGGAAAAGTGGTGCAAATGTATGTATAAATATAAATACATATATTTGTATGTAATTTGCATCAAATATTCCAAAATATATATTTATAAATATTTCTTGTGATTTGGAAATATGTCAATTCCACTAATTGGGCATTATTTACAACGATCTCGGCTAATGGCTTTTTTATGAGATTTGAAACCTTTTTGGCAAGATTGTATATAAAAAGGAAATGTTTGATTAATTTATTAGACCAAATCATTAATTTAAGAATAATGATAAAAAATAAAAATAACAACTACGTTGACCGCACGAAAATATAAAATAAATATATACATGTTATCCATCCAAATCAGCGTAGAATGGTAAAATATACATTGTATAGAATGTTTGAATGCTTGGATAAGGTTCAATTATGAAATCATATGTAAATGTAATCCATATTGAATTAATATATTTGTGGTGACCATTTATAGCAATCAATATAATTTATTTCCATAATTAGGACCACAAACCACTAAATAACCATTGTAACCCATATTAATTAGGAAAAGTAAATGTGATAAGAAGATGGTTGCAAATTCCTAAAATGAATTAGGATAAATTTTGTAAACCTGAATTAGGAAATTGAATTATAACCGCATTTAGATACGAAGTTAAGCTCAATTTGTGGTATAAGTCTGCCCGAAACCGACCGATAAATCCAGCAACTACGTGTAGTCAGATTAATGTGAGGCGTCTAGTGTGTAAATATAAATGTACTAAGGCACGAGGTTAAGTTTAACTTATGGTAGAAGTTTGCCCGGAACCGACTGGCAAATCCAACATCCACAAGTAGTCAACTTAATGTGAGAAGCCTGGTACATAAATATATATAAATATATAACAGTCAATAGATAAATAAGTTAATAAAGGAATAAGAATAGAAATTGCCTGTTGGGGTACAACAAATGGGTTACTTGGGACTGATAAACAGTTGCCTTAGGAAAATATGACTGTTATGGTCATGAAGGGCAATAAATATAGGAAATAAAAGGAAATGGGTGTCATAAGGGAATTTATGATTGTCATTTAAATACTAAGTAGAAATTAGGGAAGGTATTAAGTAAATATCCTTGGGAAAAAGGGAGTATAACCTTCCTTATTTATATTAACGGAAATAGAAAATACAGTTAGACTTAGCAGGTTAATAGTGTAAAATATCATTAATCATAAAAAACCGTGACGAAAATGAATCATGTAAGTATAGTATTTACCTGTAGTGGGACTAAACGGGAATGACTTAATAACGTAGCCCACCTTATCCCAAATAGGAAAGATATATTAGGCTAATAGGGTACAAACCAATAACCTTCGCGTATAGTCCGTTTCTTGGGTTTGAAGCAGCTAGGGTTGAAGAGTCCACCTGGGAATATGTCGTTTAGTTTAGGGGTCTTAAATGGAAGGTGTGTGTGGGCCTACCCAAACCTGGAAACTAAAACATCAGATGTGGCTACCTATCCTATGTGAAGTAATAAGCGACTAAGGGGATATCTAATAAGGTCAGCTAGATTGTATAGTGAACGATAAGATGCCATCTCTCATCTTATGCAGGGTAAAGGTATATGCGTGAATGACGGAAGCCTTAACTAGTAGGGCCCGTAGCTAGTGCCCTCTAGTTCATGTTAACATTAAGTAAATTATCGAGAAATAATAAGTGATCAATCGGTCCGCCTAGGATCTTAAGCGATCAGGAAGAATCCACCCTATTTATCATTGATAGTGAGGCAATAAATGATAAAGGATAAGCAAATGAAAGTATATGGATATAGAAACTCCGTGATTAGGGGTCTAATCTCGATATAGTAACCAGCTATGTTCTGGTATAAAGGCTCCATCAAAATATGCGGAAACGTCCTATCTCGGTATTATACTTTAGGAAATACTACTTTGGGAAGAGTAGTAGAGTCATGCTTAAACATCTACAAGGTTAGACTAGAATTACTAATCTTATTAGGCATACATCTTAGGTTGAACCAAACGGGATATATATGTGTGTTATTGTCTGTGTTGTACATTTCTTAGTCACCAGAACTTGTTTTTCTGACCCTCTCCTCATTACAACCCCCTGGTTTCCTAGAGAAGATCGGGTTCTTACAAATGTTAAGTTTGGCTTTCGATTCTCGTTCTCTCCCATGCTTCGTATTGGCAAAGTGACTTACTTTGAAAAAGGTAGTTACTTAAGTAATACTAGTTTATCCTATTTTGTTTCCGCTATGAGTTATTTTGTCGTACTCTGGTTATGCTCATGCTCATTTATTTCAGGTATTAGATTTACACATTCCATGCTTAGATGTATTTGAGTTTCAATTTTTGTCAAAATTTGGGGTAGAAAAGTGTGGGGTGTTACATTTCGTATCAGAGCTTGGGTTAAACGATCAGAGGAATTAGTTAAACTAGGACTCGTGAGAGAACGTAATTCGATTTTCTTTGTTTCTTCGTCTTTCTTACTTGTATTTTGACAATGAAATTAGTCGTGGGCCTAATTATATAAAATAGGCTTTGAGTGACTAAGGGTTGAAATATGTTGAGTTTGGGTCCTAGCCAATTTTGTCTTACCCCACAGTACGTTAACGATCTCGTTGTGAAGAACATGAGGATGGCATATGGTGGAGTCTGTTGATTCGAGTTTGGAGACTAGACAAAAAACTAGCTACAATCGATATAGTCGCGATTTCTAGTGTTTTGTTTCGTTGGTAGTTCGGGTTAAGACTTACTCGATCTAAAACGGGAAAAGTCCACGTTATTATGTCGTATCCATTTCAAAAATATAATTACGAGGTATATCCAATTGTTACTTTGTTGAATTTCCAAAGCTACCTTTATTGAAATATTCAATTGTATTTTTGTCCTAGTATTTGTGGAAATTTTATTGTTTAAAACTATTTGAAAAATAAAAATGGATTTCAACAGTTTTTAAATACGGTTACGGAAAATAGTTTGTAAAGATATGGTTTTTAAATTTTAATTTATTCATGTTTCAAAATTTATAGGGCCATTTGGTAGTTTTAATAAATGTAATCTGATTGGTAGGAAGAAAGGAGTCAGAAATGACAAGGAATATACCATTAAAACTCAAGAATAATAAATATCAGTTCCTTATTATTTTTAGTATCCCTTTTCTTATATGTATGGGATAATTTATTAAAGTTATCAAATTAATCTTAATTGTTTGTAAGCTCCAATATCTTCGAACATGAAAAGGTTTTTCCAGTTTAAAATATAAAACTAGAACATAAATAATAATAATAATAATAATAATAATATAATGGATTTCTAAATACGAAACCGTTAGTTTATAATAAATTCCATTTTTAGAAAAGTTTTAAAATTTTCTTCGAAAAGCTAAGGAAAATCCATCATTTTGATTATTGGGGTATTTGATTTCGTGAATCGTTTGTTTGTTCTCAGCTAGGTAAGGGGAAAATCCGTTTTAATTTATATTACGAATTTCTAGCTGAATTATTTTTGGAATTCGTTCGTTGTGTAGTCGCAACATCATTGTTGAGATTTAAATCCTTGGTGTTGGTTCGGAGTTTACTTATGGTCTTTAACAACCACAGTGATAAGGATAATTATTTTTCAGGTCATGTCAAATCTTAAAAGATAACGTGGGACGATTTTTATTTTAAATCCGGCCTAATTAGGCCAAGGTCCGATATTTGTCCAAAGCCATCTAATAAGTTAACCGTTTAGCGTTATGCAAGAATGATCGATTTGACGATGAGTTTTGGTACAACTTGGACCTAGGAATCAACCATAAAAGTTGTGTCCAAATTACCCCCTTAATTTCCTCCTTTCGTCCTTTATTCCTCATCTAGTCGAACCATATCTCAATCTTCTTCTCTTTCTTTGTCGTCGCCTTGCCTCCTTTTTTAACGCTTGTTTGCACATTAGATCTTGCCTCACTAGTACTCCAAGATCTAATTTCTTCTGTCCGACCATTTCTTGGCCTAAAATACCTAGTTGCAATATTCGATCCTACTCACACCATTTATGTCTCCTACTTAGGTAGAGATCATTTGGTTGGATAGGAATAAGCAAAAAAGTCTTACCGCTTTAGGACTAAGAAAATTTGTCAAGGAAATTAAGCTTGCACTGGCCAGTTGTTTCGAGATCTTAGAATATGATTCGCCCTCCTTTGCTGTTTTGAATAGGTTCTTTCGAAGGCGATCGTCATTTCGGAGATGAAGATTAATCTATCTTCGGATGTTTTTTCTGAGAAGAATATCAATGAGATTTTAGATGAATCAGTGTCTCACACAGACTTGAATGGTCTTTTGTTTGACCGGCTTTGGAGATTTTGCAGTAAATCTCTTTTTTTTATGTTGATTTATGTACTCGGGAATCTATGTTCGAGCTTCCCATATAGACGTGTGAACCATTTAGTACATCGTCTACAAATGGGAAGTTATGAGTAGGTTTGTTTTATGATGCGGTAATTTAATCATTTGTTTGATCGATGGCATAACCATCATTTAGTGTTGCATCATATTCGATTCAGCATGTTGTTTTTGTGTGTTATCTCATGGGGTTACTTTCTGTAGTTTCACCTATTCATTTTTTCTTCAGACAATATTGGGTGGATTTCCATAAGGAGCAGTTTTGGAGCAGGTTTCTTTTCTCATCATAAATTCTTCCTTAGAGATGGTGATGTGGAAGTTTCCAACAACACCAGCAGTGTTTGTAACACGAGATTGATCATTTTTCTACCATACCGTGGTTAATTATATATCATAAAAATTGGACTGAACTCCAGCCGCGGAGAAAGACATCTCGTTGTTTATAGCCATTGTTTTGGGAGTTTGGTGTTGTTTTGTCGTTGTCTTTGTTGTTATCCCTTTCCAGCATCGGGATCTGCTTTGTGGTGATTCGTGCTTGTAACTGTTAGTGTTGTTTAAATCGCATGACTTAGCTTAATGAGATTTCTATGATTAAAAATATTTATGTCATTCACGCATGCCAATTTAAATGAAATATCGTTTTTTTATCTAAACTAACGGTTGTCCTAGGATTGGAAAGAATGGAATTCTGTGTTGGATAAATTCAATAAAGGACTGGTTCCACGTCACGGGTATATAAATAAATAAATCATTGTCCCTTGTTAAAGCTAAAATTTATTTTGGTCTTTTTGTGTGTGATTTTAGTTTTTCGCAGTTTTGCGCGACTAGATTCCTTTTTCACCAACATGTGACTTGAATCGTTTAAGTTTCCGCAAAATACATTTTTGAAGTTTTTAGAAAACATTATTTGAAAAAAAACTTTTTATTATTTTCTTATTTTTATAAGAAAATGAAACGATTTTGAAGAGATTTTCCAAGAAGTTTTCAAGCAAAAAATTATTTTATGAATTATTTTGATTTTTTATCACGTGAACGGCGCAAGAAAGATTTTTGGATGATTTGTGTGTACGTTTTAACGGTGCAATAGGACTGATGATACGATAAAAACGTTAACGACAACAAGGAAAATGTTGTTTCATCCAAGGAAAAACTGAAATCACACAAAAGACCAAAGTAAATTTTACCTTAAAAAAGGAGCGATTATTTATTTATTTATATACCCATGATATGGAACCAGTTCTTTACTAAAATTCATCCAACACCGAATTCTATTCTTTCCAGCTCTAGGACAAATGCTAGTTTAAAAATGAGAAATCATTCATATAAATATGCGTGAATGACAAAACAATTTTAAACTCAGAAATCTCATTAATCAAGGTCGTGCGATTTTTTAACACTAGCAGTTACAACACTACAACAACAACAAAGATAAAGAAAATGTTGGAAAGGGAGACGCATGATACAATATACAATATGCGCAAGGCATACACTAACAATGACTACCCGCTGTAGGCTGGTCGAGCTCCGCTGCTAGAGCCTGATTTGTTACCAAGCCCGCACCAGAAGCGTAGAATAGCGGGGATGCGGTCAATCTCATGCGTCTGCCGGCGCTGCTCCTCGCAAACCTCTCCGAGCTCGCTCTAGATGTTGCGGAGGGCGGCGAGCTCTGGACTCTCCTGGCTAGGCTGCTGGGGCTGCTGAGCTGAAGCAGGTGGTGCGAGGATAGGAGCATCCGGCACCTGAATGCCCATCTTTCGGAGAGTGGAGCGGCTAATGGCGGTCGGCGTCTTCTTCACCGTCGTCTCCCCAGAAAGTCTCACCTATATTTGTCGGAATACACGGATGAGAAGGTGACTGTAAGGAAAATGGCTCCATGGGGTGCTGACGAAGGGATCATGAAGATGAACCATAAGCACGCGCTCCCAATTGACGGCTATGCCGCCAAGAATAACATAGGTGGTGTGACCCCCATGTATGTTAATGTTACTCACAAAGGGAATGCATTAAGTTTCGTGAAGCGTTATAGGTAAACAGAAACAGAAATATTACAAGATAGATTTAAAATGGCAACGGAATTAAAAAATTTATTAATCATAATGCATCGTGGTTTAAAAACATCACATGTCTAAAATACACAAAAACCATTACATCATAAAAACTACTGTCTTGTACTTCAGAACATCAGAGTACATAAAAGAAGCAAAATTCCCTAAATAAAATATAACCAGGAGCAAGGATAGGAGCTTGAGCCATACATCTAAGCAGCTCCAGCAAAATGAAAGCAGAATCACGGTCAAGCCTGAGTATTCTCGCCTTGAGAATCTGGGGGGGGGGGACGGAAGAAAGAAGAGGAAACAAAAAGGTCAAACAAAAAGTCTGACGAGTCTAGTTACTTTTAACAAGTAAATAAGTAAAAGTATCATGATAGGCATATAAAGTGGATAAGAGAGAGATAACAACATATAAGGTAGGTATGACAAGGTAAACATGATAGAGCGTATATGCTTCACTAAAGATTCTATGATTCTCTGCACTAATACTAGTATCACCAGAATGAGATGATCCCAACAACTATAAGATGGTAGACTTAGGCATACGTCCCGATGCATCTTAACCACTACCCTAAGCGATCGACTCCCGACTCCGTAGATACCCTATTCCGGCCCTACAGTAAGAGATATCACTTTCCTAAAGTGGCAACCCTTCGTTGATGCGCACAACCATATCTACAAGTGTCACGGTCGTCTTATCCCCTTCTATCTGTCTCATGCACGCACATGTCCCCGGTCAGTTTGCGCCACCCACACCGTTCTTCACGTTTGGATCTCTTACAATCATTCTAGTAAGCATGTCCCTACTCCGACCTAGACGGAGTGCTCGTTTGATACCGTTATATGGATTACTGACTGAAACGGGTCCCACACACAATACGATACAAGCTCTACCTTTTGTCTTGTATCCCCTCTAGGATTTCTACCGGTTATGCTTACCACTATGTGTCATTAATTACATAACCGTATCATTTCCACAAGTTATGCTTACCCTAAGGTGTCGTTAATTACATAACTTCAACATTTCCATAAGTTATGCTTATCACTAGGTGTCTTTAATTACATAACCCCCTTAGTTTAAGTTTGAGGGTCTATATATAAATATTACCCACCCCCTCAAATTTACTTAGCCCACCCACTGTTCAATCAAATTTACTTAACCCCTACTCCTCCGATCCCTATGAATTCCACTAGGTTTTATTACCATATATTCATTTATGGTTACAATATGCTAGACCTTCCATATTAAGCCTACAATCTGTGGATACTGGACATGCCGGGCGGTCCGGGCAGGCTTATTCCACAAATCGGGCCTAACCTCGTGTCTTAGCATGTCTCGTATTTGTGCACTTAGGCCTCTCACATTTGATTCACCACTTGTGGTTGCTAGATATGCCGGTCGGTTCCAGGCAGACTTCCACCACAAGTGCAATCTAACCTCGTGCCTAAGCGCGGTTTACAATTTCAAGTTATTGTAATTCTAGGCATTTCCATTATTAGCCAATTTTACCTATGTCTTTATAGGTTATAGGTTTCATGCACCTTTTCCCTCCAATTATGTTCATAATGAAATATATGTCCAAATTCATATACATTATTCAAATTGTGCCAATTTTCACTTTTTTACCAATTATGTCCAAATTCCTAATTCACAAGTTATGCCCAATTTCAATGTTTTTCCCCTCGTTCCCAAACAAACATAATCACATAATTTAGTGGCCTGCCTAGGCTCGAAAGTAGCCTGGCTATATAAAATAAAAGGGAAAGGGTGAAGCGAAGATGACAGAGATGGTTATTCTAACAGAATTACCATAAACTTTTCATGCATAATGTAAAGATGAACATATAAGAACAAATTGGTGAATTTGTGGTAATAAATGGGTTCTAACATAGTAGGGATGTCATAATAGGCATGGTTAGATCTAAACTAGGATTTAGTCCAACACATGACAGATCCAAATTAACTACAACATGATAGGTACAAGATGATCTAAATATTGAATTAGATCTATAACCAAAAGTAGATCTGACATGATAAAGTTTAAGATCTGAGTCATAGTATGCCAAAATATCACAGATTCACAAGTTATTACAGATCTGAAGTGATTCAAGGATTAACATGCATAGATCCAAATTACAGTCCTATCATATTTACATTTTATTTATTTAAATCTGAAAGCAACTTAAAACTCACAACGTTTGGATCTAGAAAGGTAGAAGAAGAACAGATCTACACTTGAATCTCTAACTTTGATTTGTAGAAGAAGAAAATGATTTGATTTAGTCCAGGCACCGACAGCACTTAGGCCTCCATTGATTTTGAGTGAAGAAAACAAGAGAAATGAGCCTATATTTATAGATGCTAGCCCCAGAATTCGTCCTGCCATCTCAGCCTTTGGGAGGTCGACCCACCCCTTATGGGGTCGACCCATGGGTCGACACCCCACTTGAGGGGTCGACCCAGGGGTCGACACCTCTTCTATGGGGTTGACTCCCCTTAAGCGGGAATTTTTCCACCTTCAGAATTTGTTTTTTGAACGAAATTCAATTTTCTGAAATAATATATATATGTATATCACTTGCGTGTATACAAACTTCAAACCTTTATAACTACTTCATACAGTGTCCTTTTTACGCAAACCAAATGTCTATCTTGAACAGAATTTCGAGACAGACACAATGGTGTAGTCCGTTTCCCTTAATTATGAATTTTAAATTAATTATTATTTAATTTATCATATTTTAGTATTATTAAAATTACGGGGTGTTACATTCTCCCCTACTTAAAGGATTTCGTCCCCGAAATCTCCAAGTTAAGAAGAATGTATATCCTACCATCCATCACCCATCTACTCATCCACCAATCATAGGCATCTATTGTCCTTAAAGACTTCTAATGCTTATATGAATATATGCAAAGATGTGTGTATATGTCCCAATACTAATGCAAAGATCAGGCTGTCTACTGGTTCATTCGACCTCCTTAATGTAATGTATGTTAGTGTCATGAGTACAACATGTATGCAACAATCTTATTATATAAGTTCCATATGTGTGCACAAACATCCGTCCAAATGCAACATCCATATGATGATACATCTAATTTCATTCATAAAAAGAAAAAGAAAATGCACACACATCCATATGCAATATGAAAGTGATTGAACCGATCTTGTGCTTAATGTATGTGTATATGCATCCACGAGCAACCACTAGCAAACACTAGCATCCACCAAGCATAACATGTCTCAAACACATGTTTACATCCATGGGATTCCTACCTAAAGGTCGAAGATTCTATCGGTAGGACATACTTAAATGATAGAAACAAGTATAAATAAAAGCTTTGAAAAAGGAAGTTAAGATCATACCCTCGAGAATAAAAGGATATGAAGCACGAATCTTGTCTTCGGTCTCCCATGTTGCATCCTCTGGGTTATCTCCTCACTGATCCTTCACCAACTTGACTTCTCTATTGCGTAGCTTGTTAATTTCTGATCCAAGAATATGGGAAGGAACTCGTCTGACCGTCGCCTCCCTTTCCACCTCTACTTCTTCTAATATACTCGTCTCAACTACTTCCGCGGTATCATGCAAACACTTCCGCAAGTGAGAAACGTGGAAAACATCATGAATGCCGGATAGTCTCTTTGCCAGCTTTACTCTATAGGCCATTTGGCCAATCCTTTCTGTTATGGGAAATAACTCTACGAATCTTGTTGCCAATTTCCCTACAAATCCGAAGCGAACCACATTCCTCAAAGGTGACACTTTAATGAAAACCATATCTCCTACTTCAAATTCAATGTCAGTCCTTCTTTTGTCTGCATAGGATTTCTGCCTATCTTGAGTGGCCTTCATTCGTTGTCTAATAAGATCAATCTTCTCGAACGTTTCTCTAACCATATCTATTCCAAGCAATAGCCATTCTGTAGATTTCCACCAACAAGTTGGTGATCTATAGGGTCGTTCGTACAATGCTTCGAAGGGTACCATGCCAATGCTAGCTTGATAACTGTTGTTATAAGCAAACTCTACTAAAGGAAGATGCTCTTCCCAAGTCCCTCCAAAGTTTAGGATACACAGTCTCAAAAGATCTTCAAGAATTATATTTACCCTCTCCGTTTATTCATCGGTCTGAGGATGATAAGCGGTGCTCAAACATAACGGTGTACCTAATGCTTCTTGCAAACTCTTCCAAAATTCACTAGTGAAGGTGGGGTCAAGATCGCTTACGATGCTGGAAGGTACTCCATGAAGACGGACTATATCACGAACATAAATTGTTGCCAACCAAGCTGTCGTCTTCTTACTCTTAACTAGAATAAAATGAGTGCTCTTAGTAAGTCTATCTACTACTACCCAAATACTGGTGTTGCGTTTCTTTGATCTAGGAAAACCATCTTTGAAATCCATAGAGACGCTCTCCCACTTCCACTATGGAACCTCCAAAGGATGAAGTAAATCATCGGGCTTCTTTTGCTTAGCTTTGACTTGCTGACAAACTAAACATTGAGAAACAAACTCTACCACATCTTTCTTCATTCCAGCCCAAAAGAAAACCCTCTTCATGTCACTATACATCTTATCACTTCCTGGATGAATAGTCATCTTAGAATGATAGGCTTCCTCTAAGACTGCCTTTAACAAACTTCCAGTTTGAGGAGCACAAAGCCTTCCATCTTGTCGCAGCCACCCTTTATCGTCAATGGAATATCTATTGAAGTGACTAGAAGTCTCCCCTTTACCGATCTATCCATGATGTCTAAAATCTGTGGATCATCTCACTGCGAAGTTCCTATCTGATCCATAAGAGTAGGTCGTATCTCTAGCGATGCAAACAAACAAGGCAATAACTCTGTGGAGGGTCTAAAATCAAAAGTCGATATGAACTCCAAGATTTTCCTTTCCACAAACAGAGGACTTAAGGCCATCCTCTGCCTACTCAGTGTGTATGCCACCACGTTACCCTTGCTAGGGGTATAAGCAATCTCAAAATCATAAGAAGCTGGGAGCTCCATCCACCTTTGTTGCCTTAGATTAAGATCCTTCCGAGAGAGCAAGTAGTTGAGAGATTTATGATCGGTGTACAAATCGAACCTCTCTCCAAGCAAATAATGACGCCACATCTTAAATGCGAATACTATGGCAGTTAGCTCTAAATCATGGGTAGGGTAGTTCTTCTCATTGACTCTTAGCTATCTACCCCCATAACACACTACCTTCCCCTCTTGCATCAGAACCACACCCAACCCTGTACCACATGCATCAGTGTAAATTGTAAACACTTTATTCCCATCAGGCAAGGTCAAGACTGGGGCTGTTGTTATAGCCCTCTTCAGTCATTGGAAAACAACATCACAATCTTTATCCCATGAAAATGCTAAATTCTTCTTCGTCATCCTGGTAAGTGGGGCTGATATCTTTGCGAAGTCCTTAATGACTTCCTATAATAGCCTGATAACCCCAAAAAGCTTCTCACCTCCGTTGCATTCTTTAGAATCTTCCAGTCTTGAACTGCAACTACCTTTGCGGGATCTATTGCTATCCCTTCTTTAGTAACCACATGCCCTAGGAATCTCACTTCTTTTCTCCAAAAATGGCATTTGGAGAACTTTGCCTTAAGCTGATGCGCACAGAGAGTTTTCAAAAATTCTCTCAAATGTTGGGCATGCCCTTCCTCACTCTTTGAGAAGATCAAGATATCATCAACAAAGACCACGACGAATTTATTTAGAAACTCCCGAAACACTCTACTCATCAGATCAATAAAATAGGCGGGTGCATTCGTCAACCCAAAAGGCATAACTAGCCATTCAAAGAAACCATCTGGAGTCCTAAAAGCGGTCTTGTCTATACTTTCCTCATCCACCCTCAATTGATGAAACTCCGTGGCCAAGTTTAGCTGAGAAAATACCGAGGCACCAACAAGTTGGTCAAACAAGTCATCTATCCTCGGAAGTGGGTGCCTATTCTTTTTTGTGGGATTGTTTAACTCTCTATAGTCCACACACAAACAAAGCGAACCATCCGCCTTTGTCGTGAGTACTACTGAAGAACCCCATTAAGATATGCTTTGCCTGCTAAACACTTTCTCAAGTAGCTCCCCTACTTGCTTGCTAAGCTCCCTCCTTTCCCTTGAAGCCATATAGCGCACTGGTAATGCAACTGGCTTTGCATTGTCCACCAGATATATACGAAAATCGATCTCGCGCCTCAGAGGTAAATCTCGTACCTCATCAAAAATATTAGAATAATCTCGGACTACTAGAACAGATTGCAGGTCATCGATATAAGCATCAAGAGACTCTAGGAAACTAAGCATAACGGACCCTTGTGGGTCACAAGAAATCTCGAGGGTCCTCCCATGGCAAGTCAACAGTCTAACGACCCTCCTCTCACAATCCAGAGTGGCACCATACATGGTTAGCCAATCCATCCCTAGAATCAAACCGTAGCCCATAAAACCGAGCACATACGCGTCACACTCAAACTTGACATCAAAGATAGATATTCTCAAACCTCGACAAATCATAGACAAATGATCCGAACCACCAACGGGGTTTGAGACAACAATGGGATCCACTTCCATACAAGTATTTAAGTGCATAGATTTAATCAAAGAACTAGATATAAATGAATGTGAAGCGCCAGAATCAAAAAAGTTCTAATGGGATGACTGGAAAGAGAAATCAAACCTTCCACCAAAATTTTCCTACCTCTATCCGGGCACTGGTCGCAAGAGCATGCACTGCCCTCCAGAAGCTCCTGCCCATTAACCTTGTCCCTGTGGTCCCTGTTTCTTCAGGCACTCCATAGCAAAGTGTCTGACCTCTCCACAATTGAAGCAAGTATTCTTCCTTCTTTTGCAGTCCTTGACCAAATGACCCTCTCGTCCACAACTGTGACATTTTCTCTTATCCTTAGCCTTGTCATTCTTTCCGCCTTTCTTCTGTTGTTGTTGTTGTCCTTTCTTGGGCCACATCTTCTTATTTTGCGTTGTTTCCTTAACTTTTACTTCCTTCTTTTCTCCCTTGTCTTCCTCATGCATCAAGGCCATATCAACTAGCCTTTCAAAAGTCGCTCCCATTGGGATATGGGACATAGCTAACCCATGAATGGGTTCAGCCCTTTAGCAAACTACAAAGATTTATTATGCGGAGTATCTACCAATTCAATCCAAACCTTGTTAGCTGGTTGAATTTGTTCACATATTCCTTTATTGATTGGTATTCTCTTTATCCTTCTCCAACTTCTATTTCTATTGACCAACCTTTCTCTGAAAATGAAGTTTGGGCTGCTTTAAGTGACATGAACGAGACAAATCCCCTGGGCCTGATGGATTTGGGCCTTCATTCTTTAAATCTTTTTGGGCCATTGTGAAAACATATATCATGGCCATGTGCAATGATTTTTATGAAAACCCTAGCCACATATCTCGGCTAAATTATGCTAATATTGTGCTTCTCCCGAAATTCTCTGGTGCTAGCTCTCTTTCTGATTTCCGTCCCATCAGTTTGCTCAACACCACTTTTAAGATTATCACCAAAACTCTTGTGAATCGCCTTCAATCCGTTATCTCTGATCTTGTCGGAGCTGAGCAATCAGCTTTCATTCTTGGACGCAACATTTTCGATTGTATTGCTGCTACTCTAGAGGTAATCTCTTATTGTTACAATTCAAAAACACCTGGTGTACTCCTCAAGTTAGATTTTTCAAAAGCATTTGATTCTGTTAATTGGGAACTTATTTTGCAAATGTTCAAACACAGAGGATTCTCTCAGCGTTGGTGTAATTGGATTGATTGTATTCTTAGGCAAGTCATTCATCGATTTCGATCAACGACAATATTGGGAGTTTATTTAAATCCAACAGGGATTTGAGGCAGGGAGATCCCTTATCTCCCCCTTATATTTGTATTGTTTGCGGATGTTTTCAATCAAATGATCAAAAGAGTAATAGCCAACAATTTCTTTGATGGGATTCATCTCCCTTATTCCTCTTTAATTTCTTCCAACCTCCAATTTGCAGATGACACAATTATCTTTTCCTCTCCTGATTTTAATTATATTCATTGTCTTAAAGTTGTGCTTTATATTTTTGAGCTCATTTCTGGTTTGTCAATTAATTTTTCCAAAAGTTCAATCATATTGTTAGGCAATGCTGATCATCTTGGCCCTTCAATTTCATCCATCTTAAACTGCTCGATTCACACAGGTTCCTCATTCAGTATTTAGGTATTCCCCTTAGACCCACTAAACTTCATAAATATGATTGGTTGCCTCTCATTCATAAAATTGAACAGAGATTATCTTCCTGGAAAGCTAATACCTTATCCTCTGCTGGTCGTTTAGTGTTGGTTAAAGCTATATTATCTGTTTTACCAACATATTGGATGACTATTCATAACTCCCTAAATGGGTAATTTCAAAAATTAACTCAATTAGGAGTTCTTTTCTATGGAATGACAATAATGTCAAGAAACTGGTCAACTGGAAAACTGTTTGCTTAAATATTAATCAGGGGGTTTGAGCATTATTAACCATTATAACTTCAATATGGCTCTTCTATCAAAATGGTTATGGCGTGCAGTTACTCCTGGTACTTTCTTATGGAAAGATTGGGTCCTTACTCTCTGCTATTCTAATAATTCTCATTTAGTCTTACATTCTCTTCCTTCTGTTAAGCCTTCTCCCTTCTGGTCTGGGGTTTTATCTTGTATTCCTCGCATTAAAAATCTGTTTCATGTCAATCTGGGAAATGATGAATCTTGTTTATTCTGGTATGGCATGGACATATTCCCCTTTTCTAGCTTTTTCCTCCCTTTTTCCTTTCATTTCCAATGAATTTTCCTCTATAGCTAATCTATTGCGTATTGGTCCCTCATCTCTGTGCCCTTCAACCTTTTTTAACGCAAGAGTACCAGATAATTTTCTTCTTGCTGCAAACCTGATCTCTCACACATAGCCTTCCCTCTCTCCTAATTGCTATTTTTGGGCTTTATCACCAAAGAGAGGTTTTTCTGTTGCTTCAGTGTATAATTATTTGAATTTCTCTGGAAGATTATTCTCTTTTTCTAGAATCTGGAAAATTCCTCTTCCTCCAAAGCTTCTTTTCTTCAACTGGTGTTTGATTCATGGAAAAATCAATACAAGAGCTAAATTGTATAGACTTAACTTGATTGAGGATTCTCGTTGTGCTCTTTGCTCTAACAATATGGAGACTATTGATCATCTTTTCTTTGATTGTGAATACTATTTCCCGGTTCTTGCAGCCACTGGTTCCTATCTGCTTGGCTTTGTTCCTGAAATTCATTCAGTGTTTGAACATTGGGAGTTTAATGATGCAAATGCTGCATTGTACTCCTTTTTAGCAATATTTTGTTAGAGTATTTGGAAAGAAAGGAACGCTGTGATATTTAATAAACCACTGAAGAAATTTAAGGGATTATGCAATCTTATAATATTCTGTTTTAACTCCTGGTCAGGTCTGGCTTCTTCCTCTGCCAGCTTCATGCTTGCTCTGCCAGCAAACAATAGTCCAGTGGAGTCGTTGGGTTCTAACCACAGCGATTCAAGTCCAGATTTGCAGTAATCTGTACATGGTTGTCTGTGTTAGCATGTTTTTCTGCTATGTCTTCTTTTGGCTTATGTATAATCTGCATATTTATCTATCTGCGTTTTGGGGGTGTTCTAACTTCTGATGTAATGTTTGTTTTGGTTTGAACTACTGTATAATTATCACTCTTATGTAATCGGTTACTTGGCCACCAGTTGGGCTTGTCAACTGGGCTATATATATTTTAATATTATGTTTAATCGGCTATGTAGTTTCACACTACACATCCATCCTACTAAAAAAAATCTCGGTCAAGTCTGTGTATTCCCACCCTGAGAACCTGGGGGTGGGGGGAGGGGGAACGGAAGAAAGAAGAGGAAACAAAAAAGGGTCAGACATAAAGTCTGACGAGTCCAGTTACTTTTAGCAAGTAAATAAGTAAAAGTATCATGACAAGCGTATAAAGTGATAAGAGAGATAACAACATATAAGGCATGTATGACAAGGTAAACATGATATAGCGTATATGCTTAACAAAAGATTGTATGATTCTCTGCACTAATACTAGTATCGCTTGAATGAGATGATCCCAACAATTATAAGATGGTAGACTTAGACATACATCCCGATGTATCCTAACCACTACCCTAATCGATCGGCTCCCTACTCCGTAGATACCCTGTGTCAGCCCCATAATAGGAGATATCACTTTCCTAAAGTGGCAACCCTTCGTTGATGTGCACAACCATATCTACTGGTATCATGGTCGTTTTATCCCCCTCTACCCAGCAAATGCACGCACATGTCCCCGGTCAGTTTGCGCCGCCCACACCGTCCTCTACATTTGAATCTCTTACAATCAGTCCAGTAAGCGTGTCCCTACTCCGACCTAGGACGGAGTGCTCGTTTGATACCGTTATATGGGCTACTGACTGAAACGGCTCCCACACACAATACGATACAAGCTCTCCCCTTTGTCTTGTATCCCCTCTAGGATTTCCACCGATTATGCTTACCACTAGGTGTCTTTAATTACATAACCCTATCATTTCCACAAGTTATGCTTACCCTAAGGTGTCGTTAATTACATAACTTCAACATTTCCACAGGTTATGCTTACCACTAGGTGTCTTTAATTACATAACCCCCTCAAGTTAAGTTTGTGGGCCTATATATAAATATTACCTACCTCCTCGGATTTACTTAACCCACCCACTATTCAAACAAATTTACTTAACCCCTACTCAAATTCATGTTCATATGATCCCTATGGGTTCCACTAGGTTAAGTATTTAAGTTTATTACATACATTCATTTATGGTTATAATATGCTAGACCTCCCACATTAAGCCTACAATTTGCGGATGCTGGACATGTCGGGCGGGTCCGGGTAGGCTTATTCCACAAATCGGGCCTAACCTCATGTCTTAGCATGTCTCATATTTATGCACTTAGGCCTGCCACATTAGATTCACCACTTTTGGTCGCTGGATATGATGGCCGGTTCCGGGCAGACTTCCATCACATGTGCAATCTAACCTCGTTCCAAAGCGCAGTTTACAATTTCAAGTTATTGTAATTCTAGGCATTTCCATTATTAGCCAATTTTACCTATGTCTTTAGAGGTTATAGGTTTCATGCCTCTTTTTCCCCCAATTATGTTCATAGTGAAATATATGTCCAAATTCATATATATATATACATTATTCAAATTATGCCAATTTTCACCTTTTTACCAATTATGCCTAAATTCTCAATTCACAAGATATGCGCAATTTCAATGTTTTTCCCCTTGTTCCCAAACGAATGTAATCGCATAATTTAATGGCATGCCTAGGCTCGAAAATGGCCGAGCTATATAAAATAAAAGGGAAAGGGTGAAGGGAAGATGACAGAGATGATTATTCCAACAGAATTGACATAAACTTTTCATGCATAATGTAAAGATGAACACATAAGAACAGATTGGTGAACTTGTGATAATATATGGGTTCTAACATAGTAGGGATGTCATAATAGGCATGATTAGATCTAAACTAGGATTTAGATGTCCAACACCTGACAGATCCGAATTAACCATAACATGATAGGTACAAGATGATCTAATATTGAATTAGATCTATAACCAAAAGTCGATCTGACATGATAAAGGTTAACATCCAAGTCATAGTATGCCAAAATATCACAGATTCACAAGTTATTACAGATCTGAAGTGATTCAAGGATTAACATGCATAGATCTAAATTACAGTCCTATCATGTTTAGCGTTTGGATCTAGAAAGGTAGAAGAAGAATAGATCTACACTTGAATGTCTAACTTTGATTTGCAGAAGAAGAAAAGGATTTGATTCAGTCCAGGCATCGACAACACTTAGGCCTCCACTGAATTTCAGTGAAGAAAACAAGAGAAATGAGTCTATATTTATAGCTGCCAGCCCCAGAATTCGTCCTGCCATCTCAGCCTTAAGGGGTCAACCCACCCCTTATGGGGTCGACCCATGGGTCAACACCCCCCTTGAGGGGTTGACCCAGGGGTCGACACCCCTTCTATAGGGTCGACTCCCTTCAGGCGGGAATTTTGCTGCCTCTGGAATTTTGATTTTTGAACTGAAATTCGATTTTCTGATTTTCTGAGATAGTATATATTTATATATTTCTCTTGCGCATATACAAACTTCAAATATTTATAACTTCTTCATACAGTGTCTGTTTTATGCAAACCAAATGTCTATCTTGACTAGAATTTCGAGATGGATGCAATGACGTAGTCCGTTTCCCTTAATTTTTAATATTAAATTAGTTATTATTTAATTTATCCTCTTTTAGTATTATTAAAATTACGGGGTGTTATAGGTGGCACAACGAACAAAAAGATAAATCTTCTCCGAGCTTCCCGTTTTCGGGATGATGTTGTGTTGTAGAATGCTCACAACTACTCGGGAGATGGGTTGCATATTGGAGGTGGTCCAGGCCCCAGGGCTTTAAGGAATATACGCTGAAGGATCTGAGGGTCCTCCATCTCAATAACATCAAGCTCGTCTCCGACTGCCGAGATGCCCAAAATCTGAGCTAAGTCATCGTCAGTAAACTCGATGTGTATGCCCATAACCTCAGATCGGATGACGCAAGACTCGTCATTGATGTCGGCATCCATCTAGGCATCAAACAGACGGACACAGTGCGGATACAAGTCTTGCTCGAAAGTGTCGAAGCGCAGGATCAGTGCTAGGCCTACGTGACAAAAAGCACCTCCAAACCAAAAGCGGGAAATCAACGAACTTCATCGGTCGACGAACATGAAAATCATAACTGGCCATGGCTAAGTAGTGCTTGATCTTCCCCTCATCGCGGTTTAACCAAGCGGCTTCCTGAGGTGTGAGTCCGGGGTGTTGAGCGGTGACATTGCGAGGAGGTACCATGGAGGAATCGGCGAATTGGGCAAAAGAAATTGCAAATCCGGAGTATAATTGGGTAGAGATTTGCATGATAGGGATTTTGATGGTAATTAGGGACAAAACAGAGTTGAGGTTGCTCGGATTGTAGCTTGGGGATGGCGAGGTTTTAGGTTCGGTGGAAATTGGGGTTGGGGAAGAGATAGTCGGCTCGAATGATATATATATATATATCGTTTCAGCCGAATCAGGTCGTGTTACAGGCTATGCTCATTAAGAGGGAGCGGTAGACCTGGCCCTAAAAGGGTTGTCGACCGCTTGCCCTTAAATGAGCGCGGTTCGAACCTCGGCCCAACGGCTCGTATAAATTATATATATACTTCGAAACTACTTCCGTTCCCAACCGAACTCTCGTATCGACTTTCACCACTCGTCGAGTTAAGAGTTTTAATTTTCTAACATCTTTTTACCTGCGTCCAAAAAGGTTGTGACCACCGAGTCGAGCGAACTTTAAACTGGAAATCAGCTAGAAATCTGAAATAAAATTTGAAACAGATTTCCCTTAATAGTCGACATAAACTAAACGATTCGAAATCAAATACCTCAAAAATAAGGACGAAGGATTTTTCTTAGCCTTTTTGAAGAAAATTTAAAGCTTTCCCAAAATGGAATTTATTATAAACTAATGGTTTTGTATTTATAAATCCATTTTATTATTATTTATATTTCAGTTTATATTACACACTGAAAAATCTTTTCATGTTCAAAAATGTTGGAGCTTCAAAATCTTAATGATTAATTGTGATAATTTCAATAAATTATCCAATATATATATGTATATATGTATCTATATATATATAGGAAGAGGGATACTAAAAATCACAAGGAATGGATATTTATTACTCTTAAGTTTAGATGGTGTATTCCTTGTCATTTCTAATTCCCTCCTTCCTACCAACCAGAGTGTATTTATTAAAATTACACAATAGCCCTAATGATTTTTGAAACACAAATAGATTAAAATTTATAAACCATATCTTTATAAAACTAGGCCTTTATAAAACTATTTTTTCGAAACTGTATTTCATAACTTTCAAAAACCCAATTTTATTTTCTCCCAATAGTTTTAAAATTTAAATTTCCTCAAATATAAGGCTAAGAACTCAACTGAACGTTTCAATAAAGGTGGATTCGGAATTTTAACGAAATATCAAATGGATATACCTCGAAGTTATATTTCTGAAATGGATACGACATACTAATGTGAACTTTTCCCATTTCAGATCGAGCAATGGTACTAACCGGAACTACCAACGAAACCAAAAACAAAAAATCGCGACTATCTCGGTTGTAGCTAGATTTTTATATTATATATTATTCCAGTCTTCAAGCTTAAATCATTGGAATCCACCATATGTCATCTTCTTTCTACTTCAGATGAAATCACCAATGTATTGTAGGGTAAGACAAATTGGATAGGCACCCGAACTCACGTATTTCAACTCCTAGTAGCTTAAAGCCCATTTTTGTTATTAGGCCCATGACTAATTCATCATCGAAATAAATTTTAGTCGAGTAAGAAAGATGAAGAAAAAAGAAAAGAATATCAAATTACGTTCTCTCACGAGTCCTAATTTAACTAGTTCCTCTGATTGTTTAACTTATGCTTTGATACCAAATGTACCATCCCACTTTCTGTACCCAAAATTCGACAAAAATCTAAACTCGAACACATCCAAGCATGGCGCATGTATCTGGTACCTGCAAATAGGTGAGCATGAGCATAATTAGAGTACGATTAGATAACTCACATCGAAACAAAATAGGATAAACTATTATTAACTCAGGCAACTACCTTTTTAAAGTAAGTCACTTTGGCAATACCGAGCATGAGAGAGCACGAGAACCGAAAGCCAAATTAAAACACCTGTGAGAACCCGACCTTCTCTAGAAAACCTAGGTGGTTGTAATGAGGAGGGGGGTCAGAACAACAAAATTCTGATGAATAGGAAATGTACAATATGGACAATAATGCACAGATGTATTCCGTTTGGTTCAAACCAAGATGTATGACTACTAAGGTTAGTGATTCTAGTCTAATCTTATAACTGCTTACATACGAACTTACTACCCTTCCCAAAGTAGTATTAAAAGATATAATTCCAAGATAAAACATTTACGCATATATTTGGGAAGCCTTTAGACCATGATTTAACTGGTTATTAGACCGAGAAGTGAACCCCTAATTGAGGAGTTTATATATATTCTTTTCCATCCACTTACCCTTTATTATTTAATGTCTCACTATCAATGACAGATATGGTGGATTCTCTCGATCACTTAAGACCTTAGGCTGACTTATTGGTCAGCGGACTTATTGGTCACTTAATACCTCTCGATAAATTGTTCAACATTCTTATAAGCTAGAAGGCACTAGCTACGAGTCCTACTAGTTAATGCTCAAGTCATTCATGCATATACCGCTTTCCTGTATAAGGTGAGAGATGGTATTTTATCGCTCGCTATACCTTCTAGCTGACGTTATTGGATAACCCCCTTAGTCGCTTACTACTTCCCGCACGGTAGGTAGCAATATCTGACGTTTTTAGTTTCTAGGTTTGGGGGCAATACGCTCATATGTCGTTTAAGACCCCTAAACTGAAAGACCAACTTCAGGTGAACTCTTTAACCCTAGTCGCTTAAGACCCAGGAAGCGGACTATACGCGAAGTTTTTTAGGTTCGTACCCCATTAGCCCTTAGTACCTTTCTCTATTAGGATAAAGTGGGCTGTGTCATTACGTCTTTTCCGTTTAGTTACTCTCCACAAAAATATTATGCATAAGATTTATTATCGTCACAGGTTCCTATGGTTAATAATATTTTTACATCATTAACCTACTAAGTCCAACTCTACTTTTAATTATAAGTTCAATATTCACTAATATAAATAAGGAAAGTTATATCCTTTTTACCCTAGGATATTTATTTGATTACTTCCCTTAATTGGATTTAGTATTTAAACGACCAATAACCATTAATCCCCTTCTTGTTTCTTTGCTTATTGGCCTTTATGACCATAACAGTCATATTTTCGTAAGGCAACCATTTATCAGTCCCTAGGTATAAATTTGTTGTACCCCAACAGACAATTACTATTCTTATTTATTTATTTATTTATTCGTGGCATGTTATATATATATTTGTGCATGAGACCTCCCACATCAAGTTGACCACTTGTGGATGCTGGATTTACCGGTCGGTTCCGGACAGAATTCTACCACAAGTTGAACTTAACCTCATGCCTTAGTACACTTATATTTATGCATTAGACCACTCACATTAAGCTGACTACCTGCGGATGCTGGATTTGCCGGGCGATTCCGGGCAGACTTCTACCACAAGTTGAACTTAACCTCGTGTCTAAATGCGATTATAATTCAAATTAGCTAATTAGGGTTTACAACATTTATCCTATTTAATTTAGGAATTGTAACCAATATTTATTATATTAACTTTTCCCCAATCAACATGGGTTATAACTGTTATTTATGGATTTTTTTGGTTCTATTTATAGCAATTGATTATATTAATTACTACAACGGTCACCACAAATATATTAATTCAATATGAATTACATTTTCATATATACTTTCATAACTGAATATTGTTCAAATATTCAAACATCCAATACAACGTATATTTTTCCGTTTTACGCAGATTTGGATGAATAATATATATATACGTTGTTAACGTAGTTATTTTCTTTATTATTATTTTCAAAATTTAAAGATTTGGTTTAATCAATATCCAAACATTCATTTTTGCATTCAATCTTGTCATAAGGTTCCAAATCTTACAAAAAGACCGTTAGCCGTAATTATTGTGAAGTATGGCTGATTATTGTGATAGACATATTTCAAATTCGCAAGAAAAATATATGTATACTTTTGGAATAGTTGGTACAAACTATGCACAAATATGTATATTTATGTGTCTACGTACATTTGCACCACTTTTCTCTTTTCAATCTTTTTGACATATCTCTTGTGAATTCAAAATAATGTCTTTTTGTACGAAAGGAGGAAAACGACATATTTACTACAATTAAGCCAAGAACCTAACAACATTGAACGCAAATACGTATAATTCTTTTAAATTAAAAACACAAAATCCATCAACTTACACTGAAGCTAGAGACTTGGAAGAAAATACATCTAAACAGTTTATTGGGAATGATTTCAAAATCCTTAGTGTTTTACAACGAACTACAATGCATAAACAAATTTTAAGAATCCTACAATTAATATTATTCCTAACCACATTCACAATTTACAAGTTTTGACAATATTTACTAGGAGATCTGATAAGTGTTAATTCAAATACAACAACATTATGAATAGATCTGATGAAAATAGGCATATATTTTGAGATCTAGTATATACGAGATAAATAGGCTATTATAACTTTGTATATAAATTTTCCACTCACGTGAAAGCATCCACATATGAAGTTTGAATAATCTTTCAGGCCTACAATTCCCAAATTCTTATAAATCTACAATTTATCCGAAAAGGGATACTTTCAGATCTGTAGATATGTAAGAAAATAGGAAGAGAGGGGAGAATCTGATGTAGAGTGTCAATTACATTCTTTTCCATTGGATTTGATAATCCTTTCAATCCTGTATGATTTGTATTTGATTTATTGTATATGAATATATTTTTAACTAAGAAATTAGGTTTGAAGAGAGAGGAAAATGGTAGAGCTTCACTGCTTCCCACATATTTGTGTGGAAAGAATGAGCCTTACCCCTTTATTTATAGGAGTGGAATTGCCTTGAACCGTTATATCTATTTTAATTAACATACGTCCATTCGTTTAATATTATATTATAAATTAACCTCTTAACCCTAGCTGTCACTAAGTGCTCTAACGCCTAGTAGGTCGACCGCTTAGATCGTCAGTCGCCAATAAGGCTGGTTAAAGATGGTATATAGTATAAATAAATTTTGATTTATTTATTTTCCATCCATTATCGTATTCTGTCCGTAACTTTTTCATACGAGCTCCGTTCACGAAATTCGAAACATGAAAGTTGACCAGAATTCCAAGATGAACGCATCTGTTAAAGTTACGTGGTCAAATTTCATCATTTATAAGTGTGGATTATTTTAAAAAAAGCTTTTGGAAGTTGGGGGGCAAACTGCATCAAGCAGTGTTGATAGGTTACCTTGCATCTCTGCTGTAGTTTTAGTGAATTTTTGTATTTTGCTCACCAAAATAGTCACCTGCTTTTTAGTTAACTAGGTATAACCATTATGTATGTTATTTTCAATTTATGCAAATGCAACGTGCTTGCTCTTCTGGTTCAACCATGTAAATATCGCTGCTGAGTGCCCTACTGCGTATACACCCTACGTTGTGGGTATTAAGCAATTATATGCTTGGGCCTTGTGACCTTGGTATTTGTAGTGTAATAGATATGGTAGTCGTAGAACCATTCATTTACATAATTTGAGCGATGAGAATGGGCAAGTTATAATTCTCTACACCGAGGATGAACAACAAGCTGATTTAGCATACGACATCGATATTTCTGCATTGGCCAATGCATTTGATTTGAATAATGATGATGAATTAGACGGAGATAGCGATAACGGTAGTGAGAATGAGTGCAATAATAGAAAAAGGCGTAGAGTATCAGACGATGACGAACCCGGTCCTGTTAAAATATTTTGAAAACTAAGCAAAGAATACTACAAATTGGGCACGTTTTGGTAACGATTGGGCTGTCAAATGCAATTGCGGATTCCGAATTTCAAGTGACGGTTAAGGTGAGTTGCTTACTTCCATCTATGTCTAATTGAGTCATAAATTACATCTAGATTCAATAATTTGCAGTGCGATAATTCTAATTTTTTTTGAACTTAGACTGTTGTGTAGAGAGGATATACACATCCAATTAGATATATTAAAATTTAAAGAGTACGATACGGTCAACAAGCCTGACCGATAGCCAAAATACGTAGAGTTATGCATGCACCATGCATGAAAGTGGAGTACTTACAGCTGAGCACAAATATACAGATACAAGACCAACAAAACCAACAAACATCCACATCAAAAAGTACAGCGTCATCACCAAACGAGCAATATAACAACAAAAAGTTTCTAAAGAGTACTAACCATAACACAGGCTAGAGTTCAAGGGATTTAAGCAAAAAGCGGGAGCATGAAGATGTTACCATGGGCGTGGGAATGGTGGACGCAGATGCTGGCCGTCAGATGAAAGCTTCCAACTAATTCTTCCCAGTTGATCGTTGTGTCCATGATGACATGCATAAATGGTTGCACTTGGTATATCAGATAGTAAGTTAGTCCTTTTCCGATTTTGTGCATTCCTATAGTATATCAGATGATCATATGCTATAATATTTAAGAAAGAAGTATGCATAAATAAAATATAGTATTGATGAACTTTGGTTACTGTCATAAATACTGGGTGGTTACAAAAACTTCATCTTCACCATGTGGTTATGAACATTGGCAAATAGTCATAAATATTGAGTTATAGTGAGTTGTATTTTGGACCGTCTTCGTTGACGTGACATACGTTTTGCTGAACTGTATTAGAATTGTGAAAAACTTGTGTGGAATGGTTCTATTTCATTAGGTCAATTGAGAAAAAGATTATATTTTGTGTGTAATTTATAGCGCAGAAATCAAATTTCAGCTCAGTAGAACTCCGACATAATCATATCAGTTGACAATACTTATATTTGAGTAAATCGTGCAAGAATTAATTAGCACAAAAACTTCATGAACAACTAATTAACAGTGGAAAAAACACAAATTTTCGTAATAGTTCGTATAGTTTTTGTTTAGTTATAAAATGGTGCTGATTTGGTTGATTTTTCCTATTGAATCTTCTGAGTGATTATCAGTTATATGATACTATTTCTTAGCACCATGTTTTTTTTGCAACAGTTGTCTGAGTATTATTAGTCATGTACTGTTATATGTACTTCTACATGTTATTTCATTCTAGAAGTTGTTCACACTTACACCCCAAAAACAACAACATCATATTTGACACAACACTTAAGAGTGTTGATCCCAAGCTCTTAAAAAGGCTTCGACTTGAGATTTTGAATAAGCTATTTACACTTGACATAGGCCTTTGGTTTCGACCCTAAAGCTTGCGTTTCGAGTTAGCATAAGGCCTCAACAATTTGTCTTCACACTATTTATTTGGGGTGTCAACAAAGAAATACACCAATATTTTGATGCTATACCAGGGGTTTGGACCTCCAATTTTGTTGAACCACCTTTACTTTCATGAATTGGGTTCAAAGAACTCACCCACCATGCATACCTTTCTTACTTCCAATTCCAAGCTAACTTCCCAAGGACTACAGTTAGGTCTGAACATGGGTCATGTGAACCAGGGATGATTGAATCAACTTTCTTATTTCAAAGCACAAAGGGTATTCTTTAATATGAAGACCTAGTTTTAAGAATGAATGCACCATATATCATAGAATATAAGTAGAAACCATAAAACCAATAATCTCAATAAATGTAGTATTAACCCTTTCCAAATAAGGCCAACTCCAATTTTTGCTTTTGAAAAACAAAGCAATAAGGATGATTATTTTCTAAAGATGAGCAAGAAATCCAACGAAAAGCTAAAGGAGCAATCTTTGAAAAGAAAATTGAAAAGGATTTCAAAGAAGAACTTGCTCTTAGATGGAAAGGTAATCTTGGACAACCCCACAAGTCTCCTAACTCACTAAAGAGCAAAGCTACTAATAATGAGTCTAGCTCTAAAAGTTTCAAATATCATTCAAAGGAAGCTTTGACCAAAATATCTCAAGTTATTAGTCATCGAAGAGAATATATACTTCTTTACTAAAGGTAATCTCAGTTATTAGTCATCGAAGAAAATTTTCTTAAAGAATGATAGGAATCATATAGAATCTTATTATCACTGTCACCTTATCAACAGACACAATGTAATCAACGTTTAGCTCTTGAAGGCATCATAACTATTTCATAAGATAGAGAAAGCTTAAGGAATTTATAAGGGGAAATCGTCAATAAAAAAGTTTTTCCTAGATACTTTTAAACGAATAATCTCCATCTAAAGTCCCCAGCACTTCCGGAGCATCACTTGAACGAAATTTTTTGGCACATCCAAAGAACTAAGTCATCAGCACTTCTGATGTGCTCTTGGGCACATCATGAAGACAAGGCATTTAATACCATCCACATGGCCTGATTAAATCACCTCATGAGGGGATACGCCCTTGACTTGTTTTAATGCGAAGTCTTGGCACATCCAGACATCACATAAAAAGAGGAAGTTCTTGTACTATCTATGGACAAAGCCTGAAGTGAATAAAAATGAAGAAACAATAAATTAAAATAAGGAAAATCACACATAAAAGTTTATAGTGGTTTGAATATTAATTGCCTACTTCTTTATAACTTTCCATAATTCTTTACCAAAAACTAAGATTACAAAGTAATGGAATGATGAAATCCCGGGTATAACAGAATAACAGTAAAGAAATTGCATAGCAGAAGATGAAATCCCCTTTCCACATGTCTCAGGGTGCTATTTATAGGTTAGATATGAATCTGATTTGTCCTTAAATACACAGGAAAAATAAGAGCCATGGGGTAAGTGGGGGTAAGTGGGCCACATCCGCAGAAACTGCCATTACAATTCGAGTATGTCCGGTTCGGCATGGCCAATCCGGATGTTGGCCGAATCGGAAATTATCTTCATTTTGCTCGGTTGATCCAGTCTCTTTTCGATCCGGATTTTCTCCTCAAGTTGGCTAGCTGATCTGGTGGGTGGTTGAACCATATTTCCGCTGCATATTGCTTGTTCGATCCAAACTCTTGTAAAACTGGGTTGTTTGGATTGATGCTGCAAAACTTGATCGCTTTAGACGACGGATGCTTCTGTCTTGGATACTCTGACTATGAATGTTCATGAGCTTGACAGCCTTGAAAAAAGGTAGGTTAACATTTTGCCTCCTAAAGTACATCGCTTTGCGAACAAGACATGCTTTGAATCAGTTGAGCTGTGTCTTCTCGCGAATGTTTCTCCCTAGGATGTCATATATTTCCAAAAAAGTGATGATGTCATTTTGCCTCCTAAAGTATGTCGCTTTGCGGACAAGACATGCTTTGAATCAGTTGTGCTGTGTCTTCTCGCGAATGTTTCTCCCTAGGATGTCATCTATTTCCAGAAAAGTGATGATGAATAGCCATGTCCTTTGAAGTGGTCATGACGCTTTGAGATTTAGCCTCGTATGTCAAGACATTAGCTCCCACGCGTGTTCAACCACATGCAGGTTGTTACCATATGATGTTGTTTGTCATGTTTTTCAATAGAGCTAGTTTTGAACCATGTGAAGCCACACATTTATATGTGTCTATGAATTGATGAACTTTCACAAATATTGCCATCATCACTTTTTCTTTTTTTCTTCGTTTTCCAGATCGACATAGCCGATCCGAGGTATATTCCCATCAAATCGGAGAGAAGTGGAAAAGTCGTCTTTTTCTCCCATATATATTAGGCACACAGTCAGCTTTCTTCTTTTACGTTTTTACCATCTCTATCGAATCGAAGTTTTTTCCAACTTTTATACCCTATCTAGAATCGCCTTAATTTTTACTCGTTCGACCACCAGCAATCTCATTCGCTGCCACTGCAAAGTCGAACTTCGAATTGATCTAGGTGATTTCAATAGATTCATTGATTTTTTTATTTGATTGTAGATTTTTTTAAGAGTCGAAATAAGGCTTCGATCTCGAGAGTTGTAGTAAGGTTCGGTGTCGTCTGAGTTGGAACCAAAGGTAGGGGTGAGATGGAGTTATGGCGAAGTTGTGAGGAAGAAAGAGGAGAGATGGTGAGTGGAGAAGCTGAGATGGCAGGAGAGGTAAATTGTGACAGAAGGGATGATCCGTGTAGAGGCGTGGAATCTTCGAGAAGATGGTGAAGAACTCAAAGTGGAGTTGAAGGGCAAGGTTGCTCAGTTATGCTCGGATCGACATTGCTGCAGACCGATCTAGAGAAAGGCTGCATACCAAGCCGGAAATGTCAATATGGAATTAGTCGACACGATATGGCCAAAACGAAAGTTTTGATCTGGAGTAATGGACCAAGAAATGTCATCCTAGAACTAATCAATCCGGAAATACTTAATCCAATCTCGCGCCAAACCCATGCTTCATCAGACTGACATAGGCCTCCATAGTTAATATTGAAAAATTTCTAAAGACAAATCAAATTGCGGGAAACAATAATGAAATAACTTGAAATAAAACTTGCATACTTGAACTTTTGGACAATTAGGGTAGAACATATCGGGACTTGTACGCTTGCATATAAACATAGTTGGATCCTTATATGACTTTGAACATCCCAAAAATTAGAACAATACTCCTCGCAAGATTAACAATATGGAATTGCTTATGATTGAGATTTTATGAGAGAGTTAGGAACAACGGTCCATTGAGTTTCCATTCGTCATTTGTCTTCAATACTTTGCTTCCGTTGATGCCATTGTACAATCTTTATTGCACACTGCATACACTACACTAGTTCGTGCACATGGGGTTATAGGATAATCACACTAACCAATGATATTTCTTGGGTATCACAACAATTAATCAAGAAGATATTCTATCAGAGACTCCAAGGATGGGAGAAGAGACGTTATATGAAAGGAACCAAGCTCCAATTCTAGTTCTAAGACCAAATCGATAATGAAGATTTGCAGTTCCTGGTGCAACCTCACGATGAACATCAAACTTCGTCGTTTGGGGAACAAGCCTTCTTCGAAGAAGAAGAGGCCGCTGGAGATGAGGTTGAGGGTGGAATGCTCCTGGAGTCAATCATGCTCCTGGTACTTTATACCAGGGCCAGTCTTCATAGACGACCTAGTTGTTACTTGGTCTATATCGATGGACGAACCAAAATTGAGGTGACTATGTGCAAAGCGTAGAATTCCTTTTGAGAATATTATGGCGTTAACCAGGTAAGACTTCTCACAACTCTCCAGAGGGTTATATGACATGTAGTAGACATATGTGCATAATGGGATGTGTTCCTCTCTTCAGTCCATTTGCTCGGAACTTTGATTGGCACCCACATTATTGCATCATATGGCATTTACTTATCTCAATACACTGTATATATTATATGGCGAGAACTTGCATCAAAAACCCACCTTCTAAATACACCTTCTTTTACAACTTCAAGAATCATCGAAGCACTCCATCCTTCACCTACTTCAAAGTGACTTCAAGCAATTGAGTTATTACGGATAGGTACAATAAGGTAGGGAATGTCAAACAAGATTGGTTTTATGCTCCACAACAAGAAGGCTTTGCCAGGATATGGATATAGCATAGTAAGTGTTTCATAGTTATTCAATTCTTTACTTAAGCACTTTTGACACTCTATTTCTTTATGTAGTCAAGAGTCCAACCAAGCCTACAAAATATATATATATATATATACACATACACACACATGACTTTGGCTACTCTAAGGAATGTCCCGATGGACTAATGAAGTGTTAAGAAATGTGTTTCCGATGAATTTATTCACCGATTTCATTCTGTTGATGAAAATCAAAGTTTGGGCATAGTCGGTGCCACAATTGGAGGAGTGGGGAGAGGTGGTGCTCAAGCCCCAACAGCTGTTCTCTTAGTTGAAGGGCCAGTGGCAGTCGAACCTTAGGTTCAGGCTTACATCAAGGGTACCACCAAGAGAGCTATTGCCCTCGGGTCCAGTTCGATACCCCTGGGAGAGAATAATAAGGAGAAAGAGCAGGAAAGGCATCCGGAGAAAGAGATTAAGGAAGGTCTTAAAAATCCTTCTTCATAGAAGTCTTTTACCGAAAAGTTTCCAACCAAGACTTCGCTTTAAGCCAAGTCTTCATTCTCTGGCACTATATCCGGAGTATTGAGTCACCAGACAAGGGATTGAATGGTATACCACTACCAAACGTGTAGTATTCCACTCAAAATCTGGATTACGCATATATCTTCCCAAGCTCCAAAAAAGAGACCACTCGAATCAATGTTGTGAAGATCACTTTGACCAACCAAACTCTGAGCTTGGGTTCAATTGGAGATCACTACACACAACAAAATCACTACACATCACAAAGCTTATTTATCATGCGATTGTGGATTCTGACTTAATTTTTTCTTGAATTACAGGCTCGACGACAAAGGGAAGGAGTTATCATCGACATTTTGGTTTCAGTCTTTCCAGAAGTGGGCCCTCTCCAAGAATTTTATCTGAACATGAATGCTTAGAAAGGTGTGATAGAGAAGAGAGAGAGGTCGTGAAAGAGAGGAAATGAACAGCGTACAAGGAAAGTAGTGGAAGCACAAGAAATAAAGACACCATCGCGATCACATCTCCCGCCCTCATGATAAAACCTCACATTCTTATGACAAAGCCTCCAGCAAGCACTCTTAAGTCAAGTGTCCGTCACATCCAAAGCCTCCAATTGAACGCATCTCATAATCTAAACCAGCTTCATCCAAAGATAAAAGGGCTATCGTGTCCAGTAAGCGAAAGGATATGGTTCCTCAGGACACTCTTACTAAAGAGAAGGAGCTTACCATCGAATAACACAAAAAGGAGTTAGAAAACACCTTTTCTCAGAATTCCTTCCCTTGAATAAGCTTCTTGCCTAAACTGCATCTGGTGACTGAATCTTTCGATGCCCAATTAAAATTAGGAGTTCATGACTTGATTACTCAATATAAAGAAATGATCAGATATTCAAATAGGTTATCTGAAGTCATCAATAGTTTTGAGCTTGACATTAATAATATGAACCAATTATGGGAATGCAAAAGAAAGATCCTGGAGCACTACAAAAAATACTTATCAAATTATGAGGCCAAAGTTGCAACTGCTAAAAAGTAAGTAAAAAGCTCATATTACACTTTAGGAACTTTAGGCAAGATTTCATGGGGAGCTTAACTTGTGGTCGCTCAAGACCAAGTCTGTTGAGGACGATTTAAGGGCAATCACTCTGGAGAACATATCCTTGAAAACTGATAATGAGGCGTTGAAAAAGGAAAAGGAGGGTGATGCCCAAGAAATTGAAAGGCCTAAGGCGTAGCTGGCCACTTCCAAAGAACGGAAGAAGAGGGCCAAGGAAACCGCTCATACCTCTCTTGAGTTTGCCTTAAAATCCAAAGCTCAATACAAAAAGGAGGTTAGGAAGCTAAAGGCCAAGGCGGTTGACAAAGAGAAAATGGAGGAGGAGTTCAGGTCCTAAGTGCTTATCTTTTACTCCCGAGCCTCGAGTATCGGGATCTGACAGTGGTCAATGATTATGCTGAAATTTTGGCTGACACTTGGGACATGTTTCTAGAGAAGGAGAGGCTCACTTTGGAGGGTGTTTCGGTCAATAAGGAAGAGCTGATGGCCAAATTTCTGAAAGGCAATGAACACGAAATCCTGTAGGAAGAGGAAGATGCAGAGAGACTCCAAAATCAAAGGCAAAACTGTAATAAAGGAGGGTTCTAGTATGGCTAACGGTGATACTACATCTGCCCAGTCAACTAGCCAACCCACTCACATTACAGATCCGCTCACAACATATCTCACTATTCCGCCTACCTCAGCTCAAAGCTTTGAGAGAGTGGAAGAGTACAACCAAACGAACCAGGTTTTAATTTAAATAATCCTCTAACTCCTATTCTTTAGACAAAACCCTATAACTTTGGCAATGGCTCCTCCGAAGGTATTGCTTTACTTTCTCCATAGTTTGAGAAAGTTAGTATAGGATGTCACTAGGCTATGGGATTACCAATTGAGCGACCTGTTATCCCATGAGGGGTAATAGTTGTTGTTTTTCTCGCTTTAGGTACCACACAAGCTAAAATAAGTCCTAAGTTGGAAGAAAAAACTGTAGAAAAAACCCAGGCGCCTCATGTTGATGATCCAACCAAGGAGGAAGTATAATAAACGCTTTGAAAAATCTGGAGGCAAAGGTTTCCACGTTGAAGGTGATGATCACATGCTCTACACCGGGGAATCCGAGAAGAAAGGTGCTCAAAGCATGGCAGAATTGAAGGCAATGCTAGGAGGGAAGCGTTTTGAACTCAAAGTCGAATCAGACCTATTTCGGTTGATCCTTGTAGATTATTCTTCCTCCAGGTGGTTGGCATCCAGCAGTCTCGAAGACAGGTGTGCCGACCGAGGAGGTAAAATCTTCCAAAAGGGAGAGGAGGCCCAAAAAGAAACATGATCAACCCATAATAAGGTCAAATAGTCTGCTAACAACAAGCCCTAGAAATGCATTTTGAAGAGTCTGAGCTGAATAAAACAAAGAAAAACCCAAAGAGTTAGTCTTTTATTGCTAGTGTAATCCTTGTTTTGTTGGCATGCGGTGATTACTGTGAGTGCCCCCTCATTTTTTGACTTAGATCTTGTATAAACTTGCATTTTATTCTGTGAATAAAATAGGCTGTTTTATTTGCAAGTTTACTTTGCTTTCCGTTCAGTTTACTTGCGAGTTTACCAAGTCTCGCTCAACTCGTAAGCTACTTTTCTTAAAATGAGAAAGTGTTTTAGTTTGAAGATAGTGTGTATGCCTCCAATCAGCTTTGAATCACATGTTGCATTAGGGGTAAGTTCAAAGTTAATTCTTCAGTTTATGCTTATGCCACTACCCCAGCCTTCATAGGGCTCAGCTACAACAGTGGACGTCCGGTCCTTAAGTTTTAACTCTTTCTTCGTTAATTCAGGTTAGAGTTAGCGGGTGAGCGGTCTTAAGTCTTGACGCGCCTTTCACACCTATCCAGTGCTTTATACTCTTTCTCAAGTTGTTGAGAGTTAGAATTGGGTATGCGAGCGGTCATATCACATCCACTTTGGCGTCATTCCTTCACTTTAGTAGAAGGTGAGGATCGTCGACCGAACATTTGAGTTGCACTCGGGTTCGGTTAAGACTTACCCAACTTTTCACGAGATCAAGCTTGATTGTCGAATCGTGAGCTAGTGAACGTCATCGAATGGTCAATCACACCTTTCTTTCAAATATTGGCATGTTCTAGTCGTATCAAAACACTAAGCCATATAGCCATAAACAATCACAAAGCATGGAAATGCTTTTATTTATAATGCAAGCAGTCGGCGAGTCGCGCCTAATTAAATATCCTAGGATTAAAGTGCTAATTAAAAAGATAACTGAAAATAAAACCTTAAGTAAAATAACATTGTAGATGCTTGGCATTTCATGCACTTAGAAGTCGGTCGCCATTAACATTCATTAATTTGAAAGCTCCATTTTCAAGTTTTTGTAGACATTGGGTCCTTCCCATTTAGGATCCATGTGGATAGAGTCGGGAAAAACATACTTGAAGATGAAGTCATCAAGTTCAAGGATTCTAGGAGTAACCTTCTTGTTGTAGTATCGTGAGACACAATGTCTATGTGAGGCAACTTGCAAGTCGCCCTCCTCCCTCTTCTCATTGATCATGTTGAGTGATTCCAGGAGAAGTACCTTGTTAGTCAAAGGATCATGGTAGGCAGTTCGGTGAGAGGGAACTTTGAGGCTTCGAGCTCTACTGGAATGACCGCTTCGGATCCATAAGACAATTCAAATGGAGTATGGCTAGTCGTGGACTTATGGGTCGTTCGATATGCCCAAATGGCTAATGGTAGCTTGCCTCTAGCCTTCTCCAATCGCTTCTTCAAGATGTGACTTTATAATCTTGTTTGCAGCTTCAACTTACCCATTTGATTGCGGTTGAGCGACTACATTATATCTTTTCTCATTGTGATGACATTGGCAAAAATCTTTGAATTCTGTGCTATCGAATTGGGTCCTATTATCATTTATGATGGTATTGGGAGTCCAAATTGACAGATGATGTTTCTGATGATGAAGTTAATCACTCGCTTTGTAGAGATTGTGGACAATGGTTAAGCTTCCGCCCACTTCATGAAATTGTCAATTGCCGCTATTACGTCCAAGGACGTACCATTTGAGAGAGTTGGGTTGGTGAAGCTCTTGGAATCTTGGCAAACCTGTCGCAACGTTGCTAGTAATCAACCACATCTCAGTTGGCGGTAGGACAGAAATGGATGTATCGAAGTACCTTCTTTACCAAATTTTTCCCTCCGATATAATATCTGCACTCGCCCTCGTGCACTTCTTGCAGTAATCGCTTGGCTTCATCATAAGCTACACACCAGAACAGAGGGTGGAGAATCCTTTTCTATACAACGTCTCTCTGGATAATGTATCTCGCAGCTTAACATAGAAGAGCATGGTTCTCAAATTTCCGTTAAGGCAGTGTTTCGTATAGGAGGAAGTTCTTGACGGGATTCATTCATGATTCCCTATCGGGTTCGACATCCAGTACCCTGTCGACATCCATTTAATTTATGCTTGGGATAGCCAATGTTTCTATGGAGACCAACCCCATCTGTATTGGATTCTTCAAGCTAGCTAGCTTTGCCAATGAGTCGGCTTTCTCATTATGTTCCATGGAATATAAGAAATGCCGTAGAAACTTTTCAACCCAATCAGGATAGGTAGAAAGTCATGCCCCTTTGGTCTGGTACTCCTTTCTAACTTGAAATACGAAGACCTGGGAGTCGCGGAAGATATTAGCTGCTCTCACTCATAATTCCTTTGTAAGTTTAAGCCCGACAATCATAACTTCATGCTCGGCTTCATTGTTAGTCGCCAGGAAGTCCAACTTCAATGCATAACAGACCGAACGTTCCTCAAAAGTTAATAAATCAACTCTAGTGCCATAATGTCAATCGTTTAGAGCCCTGGTAGTGAATAAATTCCATATTGTGGTTGATGACTCAATCTATTTAGCTTTATCCTCTGGAATTGTAAACTTAGTAGTAAAATCTGCCAGTGCATGTTACTTGATAGCCCTTCAGGGGATAAATGCAATATCGAACTAACTTAGTTCGATATTTCACTTAAGCAATCTTCTATATGCCTCAGGTCAAGTTGTTGAGGGACCTATCATAGCGGCTTGTTGGTGTATATCTTGATGCGATGAGCCTGGAAGTAGTAGTGGAGCTTCTACGAGGCTATCAAGAGATTGTAAGCCAACTTTTCAATCTTTGGATAGTTACGCTCCTCTTCCGTCAACATTTTGCTTACATAGTATACTGGTCATTGAACCTGATTTTCTTTGCGAACAAGTGCCGAGATAATGGCATGCATAAACACTTCCATATACACAAATAAGTCCCCGTGATCAGTCGGCTTGGACAATATAGAAGGCCTCTCCAGATGATTCAACAAGTTCTGGAATGCTTCGACATAGTCTGGAGTCCAAGCAAAGTTACACTTTTTTCGTATTATCGAGTCAAAGAAAGGAATTCACATGTCAGTGGCTCTGGATGTAAATCTGCTCATAGTCGCCACTTTCCCATTCAACCTCTGCACATCTCTGAGCATCTGAGGCCCTAAATGTTCCATATGGCTTCTATTTGCTCAGGATTAACTTTAATCCTGCGAGAGTTGACGATGAAACCCAAAAATTTCCCTAACACAACGCCAAAAGAGCATTTCAAAGAGTTGAGTTTCATTCCATATTGCCAAGGAATGTCGAACATTTCCGATGAGTTGTCTACATGGTTATCCTATATCACAACTAATCAGGCATGTCATCTTCGTAAACTTCCATCGACCTCCCTATTTGGTTCTGGAACATGAGATTGACCAACCGCTGGTATGTTGATCTGGTGTTCTTCAATCGAAATGGAATGACCACGTAACAATACAGGCTAAGGTCTGTTATAATGTTAACATGTTCCTGGTTAGGCAAGTGCATCAGAATCTAATTTTATCTGGAGTATGCATCCATGAAGGAGAGAAGCTCATGTCCAATTATTGAGTCTACAAGCTGGTCAATTCTAGGAAGTGGGAAATTATGTTTGGGACGAGCCTTGTTCAAGTCTGAGAAATCAATGCATGTCCGCCACTTTCCATTCGATTTTGTTCATAAGAACCAGATTTAATAACTAGTCGGGGTATAACGCATCACGGATAAATCGTTGCTCTTAAGCTTCTCTACTTCTTCTTTCAGCACTGCCAATCTTTTAGGACCGAGTATACCTCTCTTTTGCTTCATTGTACTTCGGGTCGATATTAAGCGAGTCGCTCATGATGGTCGGTGATATCCCGCACATGTCAATGTGGATCCGGGCAAACACTTTTCAAGGTTTGCGTAGAGAAAGATAGTCAGTTCCCTCGTTTGAAGGGGTTCAAGATGATATCCGATTTTCAAGACCTTAAGAGGGTCGTTGTTATCAACTGGGAAAGCTACCATTGTCTCGTTAGAGGTCACCCTTTACTATCATATATCCTCATCCTTTCTGGTATTAATGTCCTTGAATTGACAACTGCACTATCAAGGATAGGATTTGTCCTTTATTTTCTATGCATCGGTGCCCTTGATGCGAAGGGAATTATCTATAGCTTTCCTTTCTCCTTGCTGCGAGCTTCGTTCCATTCAGGTAAGTAGCATGCCTATCCTTCTTCTTTATCTCCCCGCACAACTCCGACCCCACTCTCAGTAAGAAACTTCAAGAGCAAGCATCAAAGATCTATGCATGCTCTAAAATCGACAAAGGCCCGATCGACCTAGGAAAGTGTTGTATGAGGAGCTGTTGTTCAGCACAAGAATGTGGAGGATCCTCACTTTCCTACGGTCACCCTTACCCAATTCTATTGGTAATTCAACCATACATATCATTTCGTTTGCAGAGCCATTGAAATTATGTATTATGGCCTTACACAGTTTTAAGTCTTCTGCCTTTGACATCATCTGGTCGTAGGCTCTTTTAAACAAGATATTTACGGAACTCCCGCAGTCAAAAAGGATTTTCTGCACAAAAGCAGGGCCAATTATGGCCAAAATCACCAAGTGGTTAATAGTCGGGGACTCTACCCTATCTATATCTCTATTTCTGAAGACGACATCATCCATCATCGTCCTCCTTTGCTTTACAGGAACAGTCTCCTCTACAGTGACACATTCCTCAACTTCAACATGCTTTACTTCATTCATGTACTGCTTCTAAGTCCGCAGACTGAAACTAGCTGGATATGATCCTCTGACATTGGTGGTAATGACAATACCTTTATGCTTTGGTTGATTGGAAGCTCTAGGAGCTGCGTGACCTTGACAATTGAGGTCCAAAGTCCCCTGCCCCTGCCCCATGAGGCCACTCTATACTCATCCGGATTTCTTTCTTTGATTAAATTCGCCACGATGCCCTGGATATGATGACATTCATTAGTCATGTAGCCATAAATATCATGAAACAGACAAAACTTCCATGTTTCTCTCTTCTTCTATGTGGATTCCCATGGAGTTGGCTTCTTGTACTACACCACATTGCACGTATCCAGGTATACGTTCTCCAAAGTGTCATTCAATAGCGTGTAATTATAAAAAGTCTGAAATCGAGGTCGCTTCTTAGCATCCTCTTTCTGATTGCAGCCTCCACCATTGCTGCCTCTATGATGGTTACCATTTCTCTTGTTCCGATTTTGAAAATTAACCTAAACTTTTCCTGAATTCTCTCCAGAATGTCTAACTACCACATTACTGTAAATGCCTTCATTTGTAGTATTAGAAATCTTTCTCTTTTGTGTTCTTTTTGCTTCCTCGATGCACAAGGACTAGTTGGCATTCTCATTGAATTGATCCAAAGTAGGAGGATTTCCAGTCATCCATTTCCCAAACTCGGTATCGAGGTTGACACCATCAATATAATTTCATCGTAAGGGTTATTAACTTCTATGAAAGTAGTATTGAAGCATTTAAGGTAATCCTTAAGCAACTCCCCATGAGCTTGATTCACATTAAAGAGGGTTATGACATGTTTCGACTTGGCAGCATAAAGGCAGAACTGATTCATGAACTTCCTACAGATCTTGGAATGTAGGTACTCACCTCGAAGGCAATCTAGTGAACCACATAAGTGACACACAATCCATATACATAGGAAATGCCTTGCACTCTATGGCATCTAGTGTTGTTATTGATTCCATATACCAGGTGTATATCATTTAATGTTGGCCAACATGTGTCTTTCCCGAATAGCGATTCATCTGGAGCAAGTTAAACCTTTGGGGGAACTCTGCATGCTAGGTTTCATTGGTGAAAGACGTATGACTGCGATAAATCCCTTAGTCTTCGTTCTAGTATCCCTGGCTATCCTGCATAATTTGCCTAACTATGGTCGTTAAGTCTGGGGTATTTAGGATAAGCTCAGGTTCAAAACTATCATCCCATATAACTCTTCTTGTTTCCCATACAGGCAACCTCGTACGGGTCGCCGCCCAAGTGGAACTTCCTTGACCCATGTTGTCTTGCGTAATCATTGGACACGAAGTAGTAGGGACAGGAGTGTGAGAGAATCATGGAGTGTTGCAATCACGCGGGGGAATAGCCTGGTTTAGTGAGACATTTCCCAATTCGACATGGTCGTGCAAGACCGGTTCGGCATGCCGAACCGGTCTGGTGCCGACCCGAAGTTTTTTAGCATTTTGAGGCCCGGTTTGCTGTTGCTGTTGATCATTACTCTTTCCTGATGATGACGACCCTTCGAATTGATGGTGTGGTGAGTTAGGGACTCTTTGACACCTGAAGTCATCGAACTATGTACCATTCGATTCACATCTTGTCTTAACGTCATATTCTCCTACTGTTGGATATTTAGGGTATTGGTTGTCTCAATCAACATTCTCATAATCTCTACAAGATCATCATGCATCATTGGCATGGAAGTTGCAGTAGTTGCAAAGGTAATGTTGGCATTTTTAGCATTAGGAGACCAGCGCCTAGCATCATCTTTAGATTGAGCATTTAAAGGTCTTGTAGAGGAAATTGGCCATATGGAAAACATTTTGACAAAATCAATGGTGATGGAGATCTTCTCAACGAATTTGGAATCTGTTAGTTGATTAAAAAATCTGAAAGCATGAGAATTCAAAAGTCTCATTGAAAGCATCAAAATGTTTGCACCAAAATTTGTTTAGACACCAAAAAACTCTAATGAAGAGAATAAAAATGAAGAAACAGTAAATGGAAATAAGGAAAATCACACAGAGAAATTTATAGTGGTTTGATTATTTATTGCCTACGTCCACTTTGTAACTTTCCTTGATTCTTTACTAAAAATTGAGATTACAAAGTGTGGGAATGATGAAATCTTGTGTGTAATAGAATAACAGTAAAGAAATTGCGAAGCAGATGTCATAATCCCCTTACCATACGTATAAGGTGTTATAGGTAAGATACGAATCATGTTCGACCTAAGGCGTGTGTAGGAAAATAGGAGTCGCAGGGCAAGAGGGATGAGGGGGATACTCAACAGAAACTGCCAATCCAGTTCGACCGAGGTCTGCTTCGGCATGGCCGATCCAAATGTGGGCCAGATCAAAAATGCTTTCATTTTTCTTGGTCGATCTAGATCTTCTCCTTAAGTTGGTTTTCCAATTCGGGTGGTGATCAAACTGGATTTCCACAGCATATTGCTTGATCGATCCGGACTCTGGTTGAACCGGGTTGTTTGGATTGATGATGTAAAACTTAATAGCTTGAGACGATGGATGCATATGTCTTGGATACTCTAACTATGGATGTTTGTGAGCTTGACGTCTCGACAAAAGGTAGGTCAACAGTTTTATATTTAGAGAGAGAGGGACAAAGGCCCTTTTTCACTGTTCTTACTGTAAAAATGAAATAGGAGGAAGAAGAAATCCTTCTGAGAAAATGCCGTATTCTTCCTTTTTACCCCTTTCTAGAAAAATCTAAAAAGTTTTTGGGCTTTGGTTTGCATCCAAACTAACTAATGACTTAAATGTGGGCAAATTTTCTTTAGTAAGCTATGAAATATGTAATTAATACATTTTTAAGATCCTGTTACACCCTTTAAGACTATTTTTCTCCATTTTAGCAGCATACGATTTTATAAAAATTCTAAAATATATTTATAACCCTTTTAAACTAATTTAAACTTTAGTTCGAACGTAAACATCGAAAAACTTATGTTTTAATTAAAATACATATTTTACACCTTTATCCATTAAGACATACATTTTCAACCATAAAATTTGCATCAACTTCATTGATTAAGTCTATACAAACTATACTAAAATATTTTTAATACTCAAACATTGATTTTTGGCAAGGCCGACTGATTTTTATAGTGTTCTGTAACACTTTCTATTATACCAAAATAATAAAAACAGGTGAATTCAGGAGATACATTGAATGTATATCTACTACAACAAGAAAAAACACTCTATGCAGGGAGGGAAAGCTACATAATAAAGCAATAATACAAAGTTTTACATGACCAAATTAAGCAGTAGGAACATCGACATGAGCTAAAATATCCAGGACCTTCATAACCAGATTGAGTATCACTAAGTCACGCAGTGATTAAGCATTGACATACTTCACAAAATCACTCGAAGTTGAAGGAGTGACCCTTCAAAAGCTATATCTTCTTATTTCTAGTAACAATACCACGAAGTGAAGAGAGAGAGGAGTTGTTAAACACTTTAATTTCCTCAGCGATGAGAGGAGGAGGTGGTATGTAGGCTACGAGGGGAACTAAGTGTGCATACGGATGGTCTTGCTTGGGTTTGTTCTTGAGCTTAGTAGAAGAGCTAACTGAATTGACTTGGGGAAGGGGTCATTGCTCGTAGGTGACATCACTGTTATTATGGCGCTCGACTAGTCACGACTAGTCGTCGATTGGTGAGATTGGATTATCGACTGGAGGAGTCAACTTGCCATTAGTTGAGATTGATACTGAACTGCTCGAAGTCGAAGTCGAAATCCTAACTAGAAGAAGTCGAACTCGAACTCGAAACCCTAACTCGAAGTTGAAACTGTAACTGAAGTCGAAATCGAACCCTAACCCTAAACCCTAACTCAAAGTTGAAGTTGATCTTGCCGGCAACAAAAGTATACTGCAGATGGCAGCAGTGGTATGTAAATAATTCCAGATGGCATTGATAAAGCCATGAACGATGACTTCGTTTAATTGAATTGACTGAATGACTCCTTTGACTTTAACACTGTAAACATTTTACATATATAATATTTATTTATACACTGCAGTTATGTGTGTGTATATGTATATATATATATATATATGTATATATATATATATATATATATATATATGGGGGCAGGTTCAATGGCACCTCAAATAGTGAACACCCCTTTAGCCTACCACTTTTCCACCACACATTTCCTCCCTCTCTCCTTCCACTCATTCTCTCACGGGCTGAAATTCAGGAGGGCTCCCTGGTCCTATCCCCATATGTGTGTGTATGTGTGTGTGTGTGTGTGTGTGTATATATATATATATATATATATATAAGGAGCATTCAGTGACACCTCAAAGCCCCAATTGTCCCCCTATATAAACCAAACATTTATATTAGAATAAATGAGTGCGAAGTGAGAGAATGAGTAGAGGGAGAGAGAAACGTGATATGTAGTGGAAATCAAGAGGCATTTAGGTGTGCTGCACTATTTGGGGTGCCAATGAACGCTCGCATATATATATAACTAGTCTATGACCAGTCCGACTGCTCGACTGGTTGAGCCTCTATCGACTCGACTTGCCGCCATAATAACCATGCGTGACACCTTAGATGATAAGTAACTAGCACACTTAACTGCCTTTGGTAGAGTAATCATTTTGTTCAAAAACCCAGGCTTAAACTGGAAACTAGAAGAAGCACCAAAGTGATTATCAACACTTGCATCAAGGGAAATGTTCTTGCCAACAGAAAACTCATGCTACTGCTTCACTTGATCACTAAACCCAAAGTATCTTCATTTAAACTTTTGCCAGGCGTTTCTTGAAACTGTGTATTCTCCAAACTTGAACTGACATCTGCACAAACTGTTTCTATGCTGCTGTCATGAAAAGCATCCTAAACCATCTTGCTTTTAATCAACACTTCACCACTCACACAAAACAACTCCCCTTCTTCAAGCACATCACTGTTATCTAGCATGTCAATGTCATCAAGTGCAGTATCACCTAGAACACCAAACTTGTTAGAATCAGTAAGTTCAGAATCAACATTCACCGAACATCTATGCTCTCCTACTACAACTTTCGCTTGAGAATCTGTCCTGATGGGATTATCTGCCAGAACTGAATCATGGTCATTTTTCATAGAAGTATATCCTAGAACTTCAACTTCCGCCTTCTTGTTTAACACATTACCTCCTGATTTCTTATGCTAAATCCTCTTATTCCTGTCAATTACTTTCCTTCGTCCCTTTTTCTTTTTACCATTAGGTAACCCCAAAACTTTCTAAGTCAACACTTTGAATTGTATGTGGTGGAGCATTAACGACTTTCACTGTACATCCTTATCACTGGAACGACAATGAACCTCATCTTTCTTTACATTCTTAACAGATCTGTTGCATGATTCAAGTAAGTGACAAAAGACCTTACATTAAGAATAGATTGTGGGTTTCCGCAGATATTGCACTGTGACGAAGTGTTCAGAGCCATCAAGTAGTAGCACTGAGAACTGATCAGGTAGTTCGTTCTCTGGTGATATATCAACTATGCATTTCAAAAATTCAAGCCGATCAATCCTTTCAGTGGACGCATCCATATAAAGAAAGTTACCAACCCTAGAAGCTAACCAAGAGATTTCTAGTAACGACATCCAAAAGTTTGATCCACACAGATACCTTTTAAATTTTACTACAGCCATTTCCAATACTATGTTTTACAATAATGATTCTTTCTAATTATTATAGGGTCGACATAAACAACCTTCAATCGACCTTCTGCGCAAAAAGAAAGAAAAACAACGTACCATTGGATTTGACTTTAACAACTCCTTTGGGTTTCCAAATCTTCTTTAAGTGACGATGGTATAAGAAAGAGCCTGGTCCAAAAGAATTCCACTAAGTAATCGTACCAAATTTCCTGCCCAACAGAGATAACATCGTCATTTGGTAGCAGCATCTTTCCAAAGAAGGATAAATCAATTGGCGAGGGAGGGGGGACGACCCCGCGTTTTTGGGTTTTGCAAAAAATAAAGAGGATCGTTTCTTGATTGGAAGAAGTAGCGCAGAGACTTCAACCGAGGTGGAGGAACGGTGAGGAGGAGGTGGGTTAGGCGAGGGAATCGAGGCTGGAGATGACGTTCTAGCGGCGAAGGAACTTGAGGATGGTATCAGGCCCGGCCCAAGGGCAAGACGGGCGAGACATTTGTCTAGGGCACTGTCGCCGGAGGTAGTGGAGGGGGCACGAGCAGGTAGCCAATGCTTTAGAAAAAAGGGTACTTGTTAAACTGTCAAGGCAACAAAGTAAGCAATGACAGTGTAGTTCAATGGTATGATCTTCAGTTATCTTGTAGGCAACCTGGGTTCAATTCCTGGCAGCCACCTTTTCTAGTTTTTCCTTTCGATTCCCTTTTTTTACCACTGACTTCTCCTACAAAGTTGCCTACGGCACCAAATACTTACGGGCCGCCACTGGATGGTATGCCAAAGGAGAGAGAAGAAGCGGCTACAGCAGCCATTGGTCAAACGTTGATTTTTAAATCAACGTTTACATATTTGATATTTCTATCAAATTGTCTTGTATTTTATTAGCAACCAAAAACAAATTTACAACACTGTTTCTGCTGTTAAAATCCACCATTTACCAAGATTTTAGTGGAAAATAAAATAAGCATAAGGACAAACTTTGAAGAAAAAAAATAGTCTGAAGGACTCAAGTTTTATTTTTAGGCTGAAGGACAAACTTTGAAAAAAAAAATTAATTTGAAGGACAATGCTAAATGTAATTAGCATTTTCTACAGTGTAAAACTAAGTAATGTTAGTTAAAACTAGCATTTTCATGTAGTGTAGAAAACTGAATATAATGCTAGTTACATTTAGCATTTTCCTTCAGTTTAATTTTGGTTCAAAGTTTGTACTTCAGACTAAAAATAAAACTTGGTGTCCTTCAGCCTAATTTTTCGGTAACGTTTGTCCTTTTTCCGAATTACCTCATTTACAAAACTATTTCGTTCTTAACTTATAAAATAATATACAATCATTAAATAAATTTGTTTAACCCATATCAACATTATTTTTATGTTACAAACTCAACTTCACATCTCTTATAATTAATTACTTACAATTTTATAATTTAACAACAAGATTACCCAAATATGTATTGTCTACTTTAAACAACCGCATATTAAAAATATTTTACATTTAAATATTGATTCCCAATCAATATTTTATATTTTTATATTCCCTCTAACAACAAAATGGGTTTTTTAGCAATAATTACAAGATTTTTTTCATTTAATAATTTAAATCTTTAAACACATATTATATGATTTTCAACTTCATTTCCTTGGTCTTTAAATTTGTTCAACAAATACATGTTGAATTAATCTTCTTGTCTCTATACTTGGATTCAGCGTGTTATCATTCCAACATAAATTACTTACAAAATCCCCAAATCCCTTTGTTTCTACACTTAGATGATTATACGATTCTCTCTTTCGAACTCATAGTTCTATTCCTTTAATCTTAGATTACAAACTCACTAAAATCAGTTTACCCGGGTACCCAAAACCAGGGCTGCTAAAGTCTCCCTCTAAAGAAATTGTGTCCCAACAATTTCCTTTATAATAACAAATTTAAATTTCAAATTCTAATTATTATTTTCAAGTTTTCATAACACTACACCAGAATAAGCATTTTGCAGCGTTGTAAAAACGATACTAATTCTTGTAGTAGTGTTTCGATAAATGCTGCGATACGACATGCAACTAAAAGTCTGAAAGTTTTAGTTGCATTGTAGAAAACCTAACCAAAAATGAACATGTTGTAGCGTTTTTGAAACCCTACAAAAGGTTTTTTGGTAGTGTCTTAAAAATACAACCAAAGTGGTACTTACACCCTTGTTTTTAATTTTCTATAGCACTTTTGAAACGCTACTAAAACTTAATAATGGATGTACAACACATTTTAATCACAGCTATATACTGTTAATGGCTTGTATTATTTCCAATAATCACTTGTATATAATAGCCATATTAAATTAAGTAATCAATTACATAATTATCATTTTCAAATTGTTAGAAACCAATCACTAGAAACGTGCAAAACCGTTTCTATGAACAGTAACGCCTTTAAGCGTTAGCAATACTGATTCAATGATATTGCAAATTGCAACTACAAAGTTCAGCCTCAAGTATGCAAGGGAATGCACCGATACAGTAAATATCCAGAGAAAGAGAAAGAGAAAGAAGCAGTACCGACTATTGTCCGAGTCCAGCGAGCGCTGTTTCCTTGAAACGAAGTTGCTCCCTCTACGGCGCGGAAGGATGATGAGCAATCATTTCCGAAGGTTGAAACGGACCGTATTTGTGATGTTGCGCTACAGTCACAAATCGACGACGAACGCAAGAGAGTTTCTGTATATATTTGATGCAGAACAGAGCGAGGAAGAAGAAAACAAGGAGGAGAGAAATTAGACTTCAAATTCGTGTTTTGATTCGAATTCTGCAGGCCTGTATATAGGTTGGAAGAGGCATGTTCTTATGAACATGTGCTTCTGTTCGAATTGCCACGGCCATGACTGTTGGAAAGGTTGCGACCCTTTACCAACAGAAATTTCCGTTGGCAATTGCGCGGTCAAATTCAAAAAATAGCCGCTCCGCAGCGAGCCCATTGGAGGCCCAATTAATCACCAGACCCCAAGAGTCTCAAGGCCCAAGGCCCTTTATCTTTGACCTTTAAATATTAGTATGAATGTTTTATCATGCCATTGTCTCTCCCTCTTCCATCTCCTCTTTCTATTGATATAATACATCAAACATTAGTATAAGTAGTGGTATAAGGCACAAATTTCCCCGATGTGGGACTTAGTTTGCCTCAACCACTTTACTCATTCTTCCAACACAAATCAACATCGATAATCACCGTATTTAAATAATTAAAAAAACACATTTGCCGCATAATCTAGTATAATATCCATAATCATTTCAATAATAGTATTTTGACAAAATAATTGAATTCACTACCACAACTATTTACAAACAAGTCTACATGACTACTACGAAAAAATATTATAATACATAGTTGTTAAAGTCTTGTTCATGGCTTAATTACGGACAATCCTTTGATGTGGTTGTTCTTTACTTCGTAAATGCCAATTACCTATACATAAGTATAATGATCAACAATTAGAATTACATACAATTTTATCTATTTTCGATAATACCCAGATGTTCATATTCAGAAGTCAAGGCTTTTTTATTCTAGAAAAAGAATTTGAAAATGATATAATGTGCCAATAATTACATATACACAATACCTTATCGAACAATTATATACATTTGTATTGACATTTGGTGGCTTTTTGCATATTAGCAAGTCAGTAGAAGGTGAACCATTCACAACGACATTATTTGTAGGTTTTACATGTAAAAAGAATGAAGGTAAACGAATGATTGGTAAAACTAGGTATTCAACAGCTATCCAGTTTGATGTCGAAAAACTTAAAAACAATGTGACTAAGAAAGAAAGTTGGCCTAAACAAGAAGGTTTACCCTTTGTAATCCAAGCTCCAAATAACCTAAAAGAGCTGCGTTCGTTGCATGATGGTTGTTCAGATGAGAAAGTAATCCTTGCATGTAACTCAATCTGGCTTGTTGCTGAGAACCATAAGAAAATGCAAGTATTTTATGGCATCCTTCTATAGTATTTTGCTGTCTTGGCAGCTCCAAAGCTTGTTCTGCACAATAGACTTTCAATATGTGCTCCACAGGGATTACAACACACTCAAACAAGGTTTTGTGAGGATGTCAAAATCTCAGGAAGGTGCAGCTGGCCATCAATGAAGACATTCTTTTGACTTCTTTAAGGTTATGGAAATGGAAGCAGACTCACCATTTTTTACATCAGACGATTTCAAGGCTAGTGTGCTTTTCATTGGTTGGGGCTTTAAATGGTTTGTCACTATATATGAGAATTCGAGCATGTTCCTATCGTACAAAAAATAATTTTACCAGACATGTTACAGTTTTTTAATTCAACTAAAAGCTAAAAAAGAATCTACAACAGACAATATGAAATATGAATATAATATTACTAGAAAGGTTGAAAATATGGCAGGATGAAGGATCTTAACATCAAATGTTGGAATGACTAGGTTAGTCAATGTTTGATGCAACTTCGTCTTGCCTAGTGATTTCTGTATCATGGAATGCAAATACTTGTCGTTTATCTTTTCTTTTCATAAAAGCATATCTTAAAGAAGAAAGCACAACAACCTCATGGTGACAAACTATTCATACAAACTTGAACATAAAACAAAAACACATGAAAACAAATAAAATAGAAAAAGGTCTACTTATCAGCCTTGACAACAAAAGAAGCTGCCTATTATCTGAGATGCCTGATTTTTCTAGAAGCAATGAGACCAACCTTCAGTCCAGGTAGTGCATCACGACGGACAGTAGAAGCATAACCAATATGCTGGTGGTTACCACCACCATGAGGATGCTCCACTGGATTCATAGCCGCACAACGTACCTTAGGCCAGCAATTCCTCTTCACTCTGTACCTATGGTACGTATTTCCTGCTTTCAGGAGTGGCTTCTCTATCCTCCCTCCTTTTACTTGCCCTATCATTGATCTGCATCCGCTTGGCACTATCTTCTTTGCCCCTGATGACAGCTTTATCCTGGCAGTGTCGTTATCTGGATTATGGCTAATGGCAATAGCGTAATCGCCACTAGCTCTAGCCAAGACACCTCTATCTCCAACATGAAGTTCCTCATTGCAGATAACTGCTCCCTCCGGAATACTGCCAAGCGGAAGCACGTTTCTGACTATCAGATTTGCTTGCTTTCCACAACAAATGAACTGACCTGTATAACTTCCTTCACCTGCGAAGTACAACTCCTTCTGGTGTTTATACCTAAACGGATGTCTGAACGTTATGCGTGCAAGCAGCGCACCTCGTGCGTGATCGTGGACGATGTCGGTGATGGCGCCTTTGACATTGCCATTGCATTCGCTGAAGTTGAGGGAGCGGAAGTAGGTGATCCGTTGCAATGGTGGGTATGTGATTTGAATATTTCACCATCACCCTTGCGCTGCGCTCTGATTACTTTACCCATGGTGGCGGCTGCTGCTTTGAGAGTGACCTGCCATTATATCTTGGTCCATTGATAATGTCGAAGAAATTATGCACTGAAGTAAAGTGCCTGCAACACATGTTCAATTCATCATATGATATTCTAAGTAGATTTATTTTTATTGTTTTGAAAAGGTTAGATTAATAGGTTAGTACCTTTTTCACTATCTCTTTTGAGGAAAAATCTTGGCAGCATTTTCTAAATAAAATGGTGTAATGTCTTTGGCTGCAAAATGTGGCGGACTATCTTTGTGCGGGGCAGTGAGCATAGATGTGACCAGGCCGCCTGTGTTGGTTCCTGCTATTACATCAAATAGCCTGCAAGCCTTACACTCTCATCTTGGATGATTTCCTATGCATTGCATTATGCATAATAGCAACCTTTTTGATCGAATGATATTTTCAAATGCAGCATACAAGTCTCCTACAACAAATCAAACCAAGGTTTGTTGTCAACTTAATAGTTAAGGTGAATTATTGTTCATATTATTCAAAAATTAACCGTCAAAGTGAAATATTATATAGTGACAAACCATTTTAAAGCCCTAACACTATCAACAACATCACAGTATCATTAACAACTCTAAGAATTGGAAAATAAATCTTATAGATGATCTTTAGCCCGCACTATCAGTTTAGCCAAAAAAGAATTTGATGCCCCATAAAGTAAGCACTAAGCATCAGACAGTGATAAACAAAGTTTATTAAAGCTAGCACCACAAGGGAAGAAAATATTTCAACTATGATATGTATGGTATTTCAAAGGGAAAACACAAAGTTAATCAGCTTTCTCACAGTTGGTAATGATTGATGCAGGAATTTGGAAGGCTAAATATTCCCCAACATGTGGAAGTTTTGAATTTCACAAACAAAGATAGGGGCTGCCGCAGTTGGTATTAGTTCTTTTCAATCAGAATTTTGCTATATATTTTCAAGACAAACTGAAAGCTTTCAATGCACCCAAAATGTACGCTTTCAATATTGTTGGTATTAACATTGAATCATATATTGACATTTTATTCCCAAGCTGAAGGGCTAGCAATTTATGAAGAAAGTCTAGCTTATCTTTTGGAGAAATTAGCAACAAGCGTCTTTGAGGCATGTGATCCAATTGTTATCAAAGGCTTACATTGTCACAAAAACAAATGGAAGAGATAAAACTTGCATGTCTGGCATAGAGGAGCCGAATTCACTATGTTTTGATGCAACATCTTCAGCTCATCTTTTTCACGAACAGCGAAAAAGAAACAATTATAAGTTTGTAACGAGACCTAAAATAGAAATAGTTTTTTTTTCTAGGCTATAAATAGAATTTATCCTTAATTATATTTTCAGATGTCAACTATAATTGTTTGAAAAGTAATTTAGTTAAAGGCTAAGCTTAATGCAAACAAAGAACAGACACAAAAATGTTTTGCTTTCTCTTCTTTTTTTACTGTTTATAAATTTTAACGCTAGACTGTACTGCTTCCGCTACAATCTATGAAGACAACAATTTATCATGTTCATCCGAAATATGATAAACAACAACTTCATAAATTATAAACAAAACTAGCAACCAGTAGCTAGCTAAGTTTGTTAACTTTGATGCGATATGGTTTAGAACATATACAGTTGCTAGATTTCTTTCTTTCTATATTTTCTCTCGTTTTCTTTTCCCTTTTTTTCTTTTTCTTTAAACAATATTTTTTTTAAGGGGACTTCTCAAAAAACTCCACAGGTAGCAACATAACGATAGGCAAAAACAACCAAAACATAGGCTAGGCAGAGGGGTGACCAAAGCAAGGGATAGTTACATACAATCAAGGCTTAAGGTGGAAAACAAGTCCAAGTAAGGGAAAAATAAGATCAGGACATATAAAACAAATCAACACTGATATTTGTGCCCATAAACACTTAGTACACCCAGAATACACATAGAGTACACCCAGAATACACTGATATTAGTCACAACACATCTAGTTATAAAAAAATTAATGCTGGAACAAAAAAAAATCAGTAAAAGATGAAAAAATGTCTATTTTTATTGTTTATTTTGCTAATATAGACCATAAAAGAAACCACCAAGACTCGAAATCAGTACTCGGTTTAAAACAAAATTCTATTAATTACCTTGGAATATTTCTCAGCAAAATTTAGATCTTCAATGTTGAATGGTGTTGACTGGAAGCTCCAAAAGGCTTTTCTACTGATATTGGAATCTGAACATGCAGCAAGACTGAAATTTGAAGCTTTAGCATGGCCAAATCTTTTTCTAATCACATAAATATTGATGACTTATATACTTTACATAAGTTATGTTGGAAACAAATGGCTGAGTCACGTACTCTGTCGCTTTCTTGAAGACGATTCGGCGATCTGATCGGTGGTGCAAAACTAGTTCGTACTTTCGCCGCCGCCTCTAGGATAAAACAGCATCTCCGAAATTAATAACTGATTTGCTTTGCACAAACAAACCAGTGCAGGTTTGCACTTTCTGATTTTGAACTGCTCGAAAATTCCTTAAGAATATTTTTTAATGGCGGAGGAAGAGAAAAGCAGAATTTTTCTAAGGCCCAAAGCCCCAGCCCAAGCCCGAACCGAGACGAGCCGAGCCGGGCCGGGCTGGGTCCGGTCGGGTCGGTCGGTCGCGCGCGCGTGTGTGGTGGTCGTGATGCATGGGCTCCCTCATCACAACAAAGCATGTATTGGGAGCCCCAAGGCCCCATCAAAGCTTCTTAGAAACAAGTATAAATACTTGCATCTTTCTTATAATCCCATAATGTGGGACTATTCACAAATAGGAGCCATCATACATTTATTTCTATATTTTAAACAATTCACAAACACAAAATTTCCAACAATCCCCCACTTGAGTTTTTTAAAATATTATCGAGCAGTTTCTAAAAACATAAGACTGTGCATAAACAAAGGTGTCATCCGACTTGAACCTTTGCATAGTGAATAAGATTCAGTTTTTACTAGAGTGACACGTAGTCTTGAACTCTATTCCCGACATCAAACCACACACAATCTTTTCTATAGTGCAATCAAATAAGCTCGTGCATTTATGGCCATACACGTCTATCCCAGTTTAGTGAATGCTCTAGAAGTTTTGCCCAAAACTCCATAGGAAACGGCCTCATTTCCACATTCACATAGGTGAGTCTATCAAGAGTACTCCTGAAGGTAGGTACTCCACTCCAAATGGAGTATAGATCTCATTAAGAGTTTCTATTAACTCATCCTCTATCACTTCAAGAATACATGCTTCTTAGTTTATTATATAGCATGTTCAACTTCTATCACTACACAACTTGTTATTACCCATTGAACCTATTTCTTGGGATCTCCAGTCATTTAGGTCGGGTTACCATTGTGTGTGACTCAACATTCTAAGGGCAATAGTCCCATTCTTTTGGAAGAATTATGGACTTTCTCTCTTGACAGTCCTTTCGTCAAAGGATCTGCCAAATTTTCTTCACTACGTACGTAATCTACTCTAACGGTACCTGTAGAAAGTAGCTCTCTAACCGTGCTATGCTTACGACGTATTTGTCGTCTCTTACCGTTATAATAACGGTTCTGAACTTTTGCAATAGCCGCGGTACTATCGCAATGTATCAACACAGCCGGTATCGGTTTTTCCCATAAGGGAATGTCAGCTAGCAGATTTCTCAAATACTCTGCTTCTTCACTAGCTGTAGCTAGCGCTATCATCTCAGATTCCATAGTGGCCTGAGCCAAAATAGTCTGTTTCTTGGATTTCCAAGAAACAGCTCCTCCAGTGATGCTAAATATATAGCCACTGGTCGCTTTAGAGTCATCAGATAAAGTATTCCAGTCTGCATCTGAGTATCCTTCAAGTACAGCTGGAAACTTTTCATAATGTAATCCAAGGTTCATAGTTCGTTTAAGGTATCTCATGACCCTTTCAATAGCATGCCAGTGCTCTATACTAGGTCTACTGGTAAACCTGCACAATAATCCCATGACATAGGCAATGTCGGGTCTAGTACAATCATTGGCATACCGAAGGCTGCCAATGATGCTCGCATAATCAGACTGTCTTACACCTTCACCAGTGTTCTTAAATAACTTTACACTTAGATCGTATGGTGTACATGCAGGTTTACAGTCAAAGAAATTATATTTCTTTAGTATCTTCTCAATGTAATGAGTCTGATCCAAAGAAATTCCCTTTTCTGACCTAGTAATTTTAATACCAAGGATTACACTCGCCTGACCTAGATCTTTCATATCAAAATTGGCACTTAATAAGGATTTGACTGAATTTATGGCATGAATGTTTGACCCAAAGATGAGTAGGTCATCTACATAAAGGCATATAATAGTGCAAATGTCATTCTCATATTTGTAATAAATGCATCTGTCACTTTCATTAACTTTAAAACCATTTGAAATGATTAAGTTATCAAATTTTTCATGCCATTGCTTAGGTGCTTGTTTTAAACCATATAATGATTTATCTAACTTGCATACTTTATGTTCTTGACCATGTACTACAAATCCTTCAGACTGGTCCACATAAATTCCTTCGTCTAATTCACCGTTCAAAAAAGCAGTTTTAACATCCATTTGGTGTATTAGTAAATTATGAATGGAAGCAAGTGAGATTAATACCCGAATGGATGTTATTCTAGTTACAAGTGAAAAGGTATCGAAGAAGTCTATATTTTCTTTTTGTCTAAAACCTTTAGCTACTAGTCTTGCTTTGTATTTATCTATAGTACCATCAGGTTTTAGTTTCTTTTTAAGTACCCATTTACAGCCTATAGATTTACAACCAGGGGGTAAATCTGTCAAATGCCAAGTCGTATTGGATTCAAGAGAATCCATCTCATCATTTATAGCCTCTCGCCAGAAGTCGGCATCTAGTGAAGATAAGGCCTCTTGGAGGTTTAAGGGATCCTCCTCTATAGTAAAAGCGCTAAAATCCGAACCAAAATCTTTCACGGTTCTTGCTCTTTTACTTCTTCTAGGTTCAACTTCAGAACTTTTATCAAGTTCTGTTCTAATAGGCGTACTTAATGTGCCCCCACTATTCCTTAATTCAAAAGGTAATTTAGTTTCATAAAAATCGGCATCATTTGACTCAATTATGTTATGTGCATTTATATCATAAAATCGATATGCTTTGCTATTAATAGCATAGCCTACAAATACACATTCATATGCTCTACTTGCCAATTTTATTCTCTTAGGGTCTGGAATGCGAACATATGCTAGACAACCACAAGTTCTAAAGTATGAGACATTGGGTTTATGATTCTTTAAAATTTCATAAGGTGAAATTTTATTCTTAGATTTAGGGATTCAATTTAGAACATAACATACAGTCAATAAAATATTCCCCCACCAATGTTTTGCTGCACCAGAATTTAGTAGGATGACCACTACTAATTCGGTAAAAGTCCTATTTTTTCTTTCAGCTTTACTGTTCATTTCAGGTGAATAGGGTGCAGTTCTCTCATGTACAATACCGTGTAATTTATAGAAGTCCAGAATTGAATTAGATTCATATTATGTTCCTCTATCACTACGAAGTCTCTTAATTTTTCTATTTACTTGATTCTCAATTTCAGTTTTGAATGTTTTAAACATTTCAAAAGCATCACTTTTATTTTTCATAAGATATACATATGTGAAATCAGAACAATCATCGATAAAAGTGATAAAATAGCGATGTCCATGTCTAGTCAAAGTACCATCAAGTTCACATATATCAGAATGAATCAAGTCTAAGGTTTCAGATTCTCTATCAACAGACTTGTGAGGTTTCTTTGTGATTTTTGCTTGTGTACAGAATTCACATTTATCAGATTCTTCTATCTTAGGTATCATATCTAGAGTGCTCATGTTATGAATTATTCGCTTATTAACATGACATAATCTAGAATGCCAAATATTAAAATCACACAACATATAAGCAGAATTATTCACTTTATTAGATTCTACATTTAATTTGAACATTCCCTCACAAGCATAACCCTTTCCTACAAAGTTTCCCTTATACACAATGGTATACAAGTCAGCCCCAATAAATTGAGTAAACCCTGCCTTATTAAGGAGATAGCCAGAAACCAGATTCTTCCTCATCTCTGGAGTATGCAAAACATCTTTGAGGATCACAGTCTTTCCAGAGGTAAACTTGATCTCCACGTTTCCAACCCCTGCAACTTTAGTGGTGTGAGAATCTCCCAGCAACACTTTCTGATCTTCAGCAGCCGTGTATGTGGAGAACATAGCACGATCATAGCAGACATGGCGAGAAGCACCAGTGTCTACCCACCAACCCTCTGATCCACCAACAAGGTGAATCTCAGTAATCATAGCCATAAGAGGCTCCTCTTCAGTCAAGTTAGCCTGTGGTACAGAGCTAGGCTTGTTCCGACACTTTTGTGCCATATGACCTGGTTTTCCACAGTTGTAACATAGAAACAACTGTCCAGAGTCATTATTTTGGGCTGATTTTTACTGTTCTTTTGGGTTTTCTTGCGGATTCCCATTCTGTTTGTTGCGTCTGTTCTGATTCTTGAAATACTTCTGATTTGGTTTCAGAACTGCGGGTTTGGTCTTTTTAGTGTTGTTGTTTGAAACTAACAACACTTCCTCTTTCTGGTCCTGTTTGCGTGCTGCCTCCTCAATGCGAAGGCGAGTGATCAAACTCTCTAAGGAAAATTCCTTAGTCTTATGCCGTAAGAAATTTTTAAAGTCTTTCCAACCTGGGGGCAGTTTGTCAATAATAACAGCAATTTGAAACTGTTCATCTAAAACCATACCTTCGGAGATGATCTCATGAGCTATTTTCTGCAGCTCATGAGACTGCATCTCTACTGACCTATCGTCTGTCATCTGGTACTTCAGATAGCGGCTCACAGCATACTACTTCGCCCCTGCCTCCTCTGTATCGTATTTCTTCTGCAGCGCTTCCCAGATCTGCTTCGCTATCTTGTCTTCTGAGTTGTAGTAATCATACAGATCATCGCTCAATCCGTTCAGAATAAAATTCTTGCACAGATAGTCTTGTTCTATCCAGTTCTGCAAATGCTTTGATTGTTCAGTCCAAGATGTCATCTGCGCTTCATCAGCTCCGTCAGGCTTGTCTGGCAGCTGCGGTTTGTCGGTGGTCAGAGCAGTAGCCACCTTCCTCATCGTCAGGTAGAACTCCATTTTCTGACGCCATCGTTTGAAGTGCAGACCCTCGAAACGAAACGGGGCAGCAGTCACCAATGGGATCTGGAATGCAGAGGAAGGAGCAGCATCATCCATGGTTGTTGTCGAAGCCATTGTTTCTATTCGTCTTCAATTTGTTGGAAACAAATGGCTGAGTCACGTACTCTGTCGCTTTCCTGAAGACGATTCGGCGATCTGGTCGGTGGTGCAAAACCAGTTCGTACTTTCGCCGCCGCCTCTAGGATAAAACAGCCTCTCCGAAATTAATAACTGATTTGCTTTGCACAAACAAACCAATGCAGATTTGCACTTTCTGATTTTGAACTGCTCGAAAATTCCTTAAGAATATTTTTTAATGGCGGAGGAAGAGAAAAGCAGATTTTTTCTATATGGATCTCGTCTAATCTGATGATAATATATAGACGAGGATTAGGTTATTCGAATATACTTCAGTGGAGGAAAATAGGACCTGCGAAATACTTGGTCAAAATTTTTACCGCTTCATATTAAAGTCGGTTCAGAAATATCCAGATTTAAAAAAAAACAAGTTCGAAAAATGCAGTGTTTTCTGGACTAAAAATATAAGTGTCTACCCCACAAAGCCAAGGCCCAAAGCCCAAGCCCGAACCGAGCCGAGCCGGGCGAGGTCGGGTCGGTCGGTCGCGTGCGCGTGTGTGGTGGTCATGATGCATGGGCTCCCTCCTCACAACAAAGCATGTATTGGGAGCCCCAAGGCCCCATCAAAGCTTCTTAGAAACAAGTATAAATACTTGCATCTTTCTTATAATACCATAATGTGGGACTATTCACAAATAGGAGCCATCATACACTTATTTCTATATTTTAAACAATTCACAAACACAAAATTTCCAACAAGTTATAAAGTGATTTGAATAGAAAATTGATTATCTCTAACTTATCCAACCTGAAATACTCACAATATTTTGATAGTGTATTTACTGTCCAGTTCTGAGCATGCCTTCAGGCATTGCGAGTGTCTGCATCCGTCATTTCTAGCTAGAATCCGCATAATGGCGACACATACAGATCTCAGGCACTTAAACAGACTAGCTTTAATTTAAACGATTGATATGAGGTAAGATGTGAATCGCCTAATCACCTCTAGCATCTGTAATTTGTCACCCTGTCCTTGTACCACTTTGGATGGCCATAGTTTCATATCGCTTTGCACTAACAATACAACTGCATGACAGTCCAAAAAACCATGCGGGGTGAATAACAAATATCATAAACTCTAGAATGCATTCTCTGAAAGGGAAAACTGCTACTTAAACCCCCAAACTTTTAAAACACTACGTAGGGCATTAACATGTGACACCAGGCTGCAAAACAGTTCTAGAACTATCACTAAGCTAATGTAAACGAGTGCAGAAACACCACCATCAACATAACCAAACCAGGCAAATATCTGAAAATGAAAACAAATGCATAAATACAACTAGTAACAAGGTGCCAAACCAAGAACTTTGGCGCCAACTCTGATGAACATCGTAAAGTTGCAAAAGTCTACCTTACAATCTAACATGGCTAATAAAGGGAAGTACAAAGTTATAAGCACAAATTCTGCCCAAACATGTAGATAACAGCCTAACCGACTCAAAACAAAGGAAATAAACGAGGACAAACCCAAAGCAAGAAAAATATAAAAGAAATCTTCTAACCTATACAAAACAATAATTTTCTATCAACCAAGCTTCAATCTGCCGGTTCCTGGGTTTCCTGACTTTTCGATTAAAATTAAAATCTACTCCGAAATTCATTGTGTACAAAAAATAAAATGAGTTAGTACATAAAATAGATCGAATCTTACATACCTTGAATCGGTTACTCGAAGCAATCCCTAGGATTGACGAAGATGAAATGAAACAAGACGACAACTGCTGTAAGGGAAAAATAAGTGTACAAGAATCGACAGGTGGAAATATACGTAGAGGAATCTGAAGAAAGATGGAAGTTGAAGCAAGAGGAATGCAAAAATGTAGGAGAAGGTAGACTTTGGTGAAAGCGGGAAAAGATAGGAGGGTGGAGGGAAAAGGGTAAAAATAACGTAAGGTGTCCGCCAAAAAATTGGGAGTCGAGAAAGGATGTAAACATGCCCATGAAAGAGTAATATTAGCTGCACTCACACTACCAACACTGCTAATAAAAGCAACTAAACCTATGTTTTCTTGTAGTGTAATTAATCACTTCTAAAGGAATATAATTTCAACTATTGGATATAAAATTTTCCCCAAAAATTTACATCTATCCTAAGATTTAAAGAAATAATATATACAACATATTAAATTATTATACTTTGTCCTTCTTATAACATATATTTAGAAAATATACAATCATCTTTTCCTACTCAAATTAGTCTATAATGTTGCCTTACCATTAATTTGCACCAATCACTACACCATATCAGCGAATTTGGCACACAAGGATGCAGGTATATAATTCGGATAAAAGTTGTATCGAATTTGATAATGCCCAGATCCGTATCAAATAACAGTTTGCGATTCACACCACCCCAAACACCCCAAATCTGACCATCCATCGCGAATGCTCCGGATCGGTTAATTTGATATGGCTTAGAGCCAAACCGAATGCGTATCATATTGTGCATCTGATTAAGCACTTACAATTAAAATTTTGGCCGCTCCTCATTCCTTTTGTTTTACTTCAATGGTGACCGAAAACCCAAATTAGGGTTTTCGATCACCAAACGTGCCTCCACCTTTCGCTGGAATCACCTCCTCTTGCATCCTAAACACAAGAATCCTGCCGTCTTGCTTCCTCTGTTAATCATCAATCAGCAGATGTTTCAATTCAAAGTGTTGTTTTCATCGATTTATATTTGCCGTGAATTTTGTTTGCCGCTAAGTTTATTTGTATGAATTTGCCTGTGTGAATTTGCCGATGTGAATTGTATTTGTGTGAATTTTGTTTGCAGATAGGGTTTTCTTTGTAGGTAGAAATTGCCTGTTTGGATGTGTAGTTGTTTCGATTGTTTGTTTTATGCTGAATTGTATCAAAGGCATTATTCTCATCTCCTAGTCTTCCTCTGAATTCGGGGGCAAATAGCTCAGTTCTCTTAGTGTATTACTGTATTAAATTGGGTTGTCTTAGGGTTTTAATTGGTATGTATTACTGTTACAAATGATACCGGTTTTAATTGGTATGTCTTAGTGTAATTGAGTATTAGTGTACTAGTGATTGCTACTCAGTTTTGAGAGATAACAAGTTTACAGAAAATACATTAACAGGTTTGCTGAAAATTTTGGTAGATGGATGATTACTCGACTTTATGGTTAATATTTTAATTGGCGATCCACCAGGAGGATGCATTTTAGCTCACGCGTAGGGTCGAGTATCCATGCTTATTAGCTTTATCCAAATGTCGGATGCTGCTGCACTTGACCTTAGTAAAAAGCTGCTTTCAGTAGCAACTTTCCCCTACTTTGTAGCAGAGACTGTAGTGTAAGTTGCGCTACACAGTTTGCTTCAAAGAAACGGAAAGTTGCGGGTGAAAGCAGCTTTTTTCAAAGGTTAAGTGAAGGGGCATTCGACGTTTGAATAAAGCTAATAAGAATGGATTACTGACCCTGCGCGTGAGCTAATATGCATCCACCTGGTGGGTCGCCCAGTAAATTCTTAATTAGAAAGTCGAGTATGTGTGTCATCCGAAGATGATGATTCGAAATCTTTAGATGTTGGAGCAGGTATATATTATTTTACACTTATCTCTATGTAGTATTGTAATGACCCGCATTCTACGTATCGAAGAATCGTAGAACATTTATTTCTTTTTCATATGAAGTCGTATGATTATGTAACTTTGGGGAACGACTATTGGGGTCATTTCTAATGTTCATGATTTTTGCCAATTTTTAAATGACCGTTTTACCCCTAGCGAATCTTGTTTCGCCTATAACTTTTGATTGGTAAGGAGTTTTGACTTGAACTCACTTCCATTAGATCCGGATGATGGTTCACCTTTCCGTAGAGTGGTCACATTAATCAAACGGTCTTACCGTTTGGGAGATATGGCTGAAATAATGTTTGGAAGGTGAAAAAAACAGCTTAAATGGGCTTAATAGGGTAATTAGCAGCTAGACCCATTGGGGATTTCAGGATTAGAGCCATATAAGGGCTGATTAGGGTTAGAGAAACTTTTTCTTTGTCATTTTCCAACCGCCACTTACCTCTCTTCAACCCTAACAACGGCCTCCAACACCCAAACCACCTTCTAATCACTGTTTAATCAAGTATTAGCCTAATCTACATCAAACCAAGGCAAATTAGCATAGAGTTTGGGATAGAGCTGCTGGAACACATAGAGATTCAACCCAAACCAGAGATACTTTCAGATCTATAAATTATTTGTGGCTAAGGTGAGTGATTTGTATTGTTTTTCACTAATTACGACTAATTAGGGGTGACTAGTGATAATTAGCGAAATTATGGCTCAGAAAAATCTGAAAAAAATTGAAATTTTTTGAACATTATTTTCGGGCTCTGATAAAAATTTGGGTTAATTTGGATAAGTTTTGCTAATTGTATGATTCAACGTGATTAAGGAGGATTAAGGGGAAAACATAGGTTTTTGGGTATGTTTGATCCATATTGACATTTTAAATTGTTTTTTTGGTGTTTATTGTTGATTCTCTATGTTGCTATGATTATATGGTATGCTTTGTGATTGATTAGAAAAGTTAGAATGATCGAAAACGTCGTCGCATGGCATAAAACAATCGCTGGAAAAGTTGCAGGAAATGTGCAGGGTTTCGGATCAGATATGGGGCTCGGATCGGATAAGAGAACTGGGAAAGGGAATTCGATTCGGGTCAGAACTTAGCACTATAGGGGGCTTGGCAAGAAGGAAGGCCACTCACATAGAGTTGGAGTTGGGACGTGGGATCAGATCGGAGTAAGCGAGTCAGAGGATGAGAGACCCGAACCGAACCGATAAGGACTAGAGTGCTAGGAATATTAACCAAGGCGTGGCTACGAGCACCGAACCGTATCCAAGCAGAAGCACCGAACCGAACCGAGTTGGAGGAAGGCATCCGAACCGAACTGAATGGAGAATGACACCCGAACCGAACCGAGTTGGAGGAAGGCATCCGAACCGAACCGAATGGAGGATGGCACCCGAACCGAACTGAGTGAGGGAACTTTAACACTATAAAACCGAACCGAACCAGGCGTGTACTTCTATTTCTACGCGATGATTCTTTTGAAGACCAACTCCAATTCGACCAAAACCCGAGATGCAAAGGAAGTCCAGATGGGAGGTTATTACTCAGGATCCAAATGGGATCAACAGGTTAACCTCATGAGTTGGGCTTTGCTGCGGGACGTGTGCAAAGGGGTTATCGATGTCTATAGCTTTGACTCACCGCTAAGAGACGGATATTGGCTATGGATCAGTGTAGTGGGGTTGTTATGACTCCATGGGGCAAAGTGATCGTAGCAGGGCTATGAGCCAGTGTAGTAGAGTTGTTATGACTCCATGAGGCAGAGTGGACATAGAAAAGTATTAGTGGTTACGGATTAGTGCAGTGGAGCCGTCATGACTCCATAGGGTAGAGTGGTCGTAACAAAGAATTGGGTGATCAAAGTGGTAGACATCATATGCTTTAAGCACTGAGTGAGAGATGTGAGGATGATTGCTATGTTTGATGTTTGATGTCACCATGACATGCACACCCCCTAACCATTATTTTCACACCATGTGTTAGTGTCACCTTAGAGTATTGTACATCCTGTTGTTCTAACTCTTTGGTTGCAGGTCCAGGTTCAGGTATGGTTATGTATACCTGTTATTGTTCTGTTTTTGCTGCTTATCGCTCATACCAGACTTTTGTCTGACCTAGAGTTTTATGTCTCTTCTTATTTCTTAAGGTGCTCTTAAACGGGCAGACTAGAGACAAGACATGTGATTATGCACGAGTAGCTGTACTGAAGACGAGTAGGAGGCTTCCACGTATGATATATATATAAAATCTCCTTGTGTTGTTGCTAGTCACTACTTTGGGCATTAGTAGTGTACATCTTTCTTTTGCTTTAGAGACAGTATTTCAAAGTTGTAATAATGTTGGTTTGGATGATAAGCTGTATTTTGGATTTCCACTGCTATGATGGTTCAGTTTTCATTTTATGCACTATCTCGCCTGTTTTATGTCAAAGTTATGTTAATATTATATTTTATCCCATGCGCTATGAGACATTCTACAGGTTATTTGTTAGTTCAATTTCCTTTCTTTGGCCACCGTCCCGTGCTAGTCGGGCATTGGCACAACGCACTTTCATTGGAAATGTCGGCTGGTGCGGGGCGGGCCGCCACACTTGGTATTAGAGCTCTAGGTTGCGTAGTTAACCCAGGGAAAGACACCAGGGAGAGATAGTACGTATATGAGAGTGCGTGTTTGTGATATTTAGGTTTTCAAAAGCTATATATATATACACATACTATTAGTATATCTAAGGATGGAGTCGCACTGCACTGGCACCACTGAAGAGATGGTTAATCGTTTTCTCCTTACAGATTGAACGATGAGCCGATATACGAGGAATACTGGATCTGGAGCCAATAGTAGGAATGCTCCTGATATGAGGACGATGTTTACTGACTTCATGAGGGAGATGCTTAGGGATGTTCAGAGGGCGGCTCCTAATGCTGCAAATGGTGGTGGTGCAGCGGTGCAGGCGCCTAGGGCCGATTTCGCCAAGCTCTGTAAGGACTACACTAGTCTTGGTGGGAAGCCGTTCCACGGAACGGAATTGGCTATGGAAGTTCAGGATTGGCTCGATAGTTGTGAGCGCATCTTCGAGGACTTAGGGATCGATGACGCGATGAAGAGAAAGCTAGCATCCCGTCAGCTGCAAGGACGGGCTGTGAAATTGGTGGAATGCTATTAAGGAAGCTACTCCTGAGGATCAAGTTACATGGAATCAATTTAAAGCTCTCTTCAGTGACAAGTTTATCCCAACTGCCCAGAAGTCAGAATTGTTTAGGAAGTTCTTGGAGCTTAAACAGAATGGTAGGGCAGTCTCGGAATATATTGTTGAGTTCAATACTTCATCAAAGTATGGATTATCCCTTATTGACACTCCCGAGAAGAAGAATGATAAGTTCATAACAGGCTTAAATCAGTATTTGGGGGAAAGGATTATAAACCATATTGATGATACTTTTGAATCGATTGTTGGGAAAGCATTGAGGTCAGAGAGCCTTCATCCTAAGCCTAAGACTGAAGTCGCTGTTACATCTGCAGAGGGGCCAAAGCCACAAGCAAGCGGTGGAGGCAAGATTAATTCCCAGAATAAGAGGAAGCAGAACCGAGCTAAGGATGTTCAGAAAAAGAATAAGAAAGAGGTTGAGTGCTTTAGCTGTGGCAAGAAGGGCCACTATGCCAAAGAATGTCGAGCAAAGCTAGCAGACAGGAAGTGCTTCAACTGTGGCCAAATGGGACATCACAAGGATAAATGTCCACAACCTTTGAAAGAGAAGCAGGTTGTGAAAGCATATGTTATTAATGCTATTCCTTCTTCGTCGAATGCCCCAACTGCATTGGAGAAAGGAAAGATTGTCGTCATCCAAGGTATGCTTTCTGTTTATGATGTTCCTGTTCGAGTATTGTTTGATACTGGGGCTTCCCTTTCCTTCATATCTAGTGACCTGGTAGATAGGTTGGGATTGGAACTCGAGATAGTCGATAGACCTTTAGCGGTGACGAACCCGATTGGTGGTACAACAAGCCTTAGTATGATTTATCGAAATTTGGTCTTATCGAGTCATGGATGTATGTTTACTTGTGATTGCTTTGTTTTGGGTTTTACTGGGTTTGGCATTATTTTGGGAGTCGATTGGCTCCAAAGATATGGGGTGGTGGTAGACTGTGAGGGATTTTCGGTGACTATTAGGGCGGATGATGGGTGGAGGGTAGTGTTTGGTGGCCTGTCTAGTGATGAGGTGATGGCAAGTTTTCTAAATTCCCTCGACATCTTGCAGGACAAGTAATCAGGTGTTCCCGTTGCTGGCCAGTATCCGGATATCTTCGAGGAAGTGACCAGACTTTCACCACACCGAGAGATTGAGTTCCGTATTGATTTAGTGAAAGATGCTAGACCTATAGTGATGCTACTTCGTCGTATGGCACCAAAGGAGCAGCGAGAGCTCGGGGTGCAAGTAAGTGATCTTTTGAAAAAGGGATTTATTAGAAGGAGTGTCTCCGAGTGGGGAGCACCAGTTGTATTTGCTACCAAGGCAGTCGGTACCCTTCGTTTATGTGTGGACTATCACAAGTTGAATAAAGTGACTAGGAAGAATAAGTATCCTCTTCCATGGATAGATGATTTGTTTGATCAACTGGAAGGAGCGAGAGTGTTCTCCCAATTGGACCTCGCGACAGGATTTCATCGGATCCGAGTAGAAGCTGAGAGTATTCCTAAAACGGCCTTTCGGACGCCGTCTGGATTCTATGAGTGGTTGGTCATGCCATTCGGGTTGACCAATGCACCAGCATATTTTGTGGATCTTATGAATAGGCTATTCAGCGATCAATTGAATAAGTTTGTTCTTGTGTTCATAGATGATATCTTGGGTTACTCGAGGACAGAGGAAGAACACAAGGAACATTTGAGGATAGTGATGGAGGTGTTGAGGAAACACCAATTGAAAGCGAAGTTTTCTAAGTGTCACTTCTGGAGGAGGGAAGTGAGATTCTTGGGCCATGTTGTTTCAGAGAATGGTATTGCCATGGATCCTGCGAAGGTGGCTACGGAACAAGAATGGTCTACGCCCAAGAATGCAACAGATGTAAAAAGTTTCTTGGGATTAGCTGGATATTATTGTAAGTTTATCCAAGACTTCTCCAAGATAGCGGCACCGTTAACTCAGTTAACCAAGAAGAATCAAGCTTTCGTCTGGGACGAAAGGTGCGAGAATGCATTTAAGAGTCTAAAGGAAAAGTTGATGTGTGCACCAGTGTTAGTCATTCCTAAAGGGAATGAAGAGATGACAGTATACACGGATGTCTGTGGTACCGGACTAGGTGCTGTACTGATGCAAGGAGGTAGGGTTGTAGCTTATGCTAGTTGGCAACTAAAACCGCATGAGAAAAGATATCCTACCCATGAGTTGGAACTGGCAGCGATCGTATTCGCGTTGAAGATGTGGAGACATTATATCTTGGGAGAAAAATTCGAATTGTTTACCGATCATAAATTGTTAAAGTATCTCTTCTCTCAGAAGGATTTAAATCTCTAACAGCAAAGATGGTTAGAATTCTTGGCTTCCTATGATTTTGATATCGCATATACACCAGGAAAGGGCAATGCGGTAGCTGATGCATTGAGTAGAAGACATGCTAGTTTAGGGGCTATGTTTCTTGAGTGGAAGCAACTGGAGTATATCGTTGGGGTATGATTTCAGACCAAAGTGCGAATTGGATCCAGAGATGTTAGCAAGTTTGACGATCAGACCCACTTTGATTGAGAGGATTGGTTCCAGTCAGAGGGACGATCATAACCTACTAGAAATCATCTCCAAGTAAGAAATGGGTATCGACGGTGAGGAGATGAAGAAGTATGGGCTTGATCGAGAAGGATGGCTTAGAAAGAATGGTAGACTGGTTGTGCCCAATGTCAATGGATTGAGAGATGAAGTGCTTAGAGAATGTCATCACTCAAAACTGACTATACATCTCGGTGGTAATAAAATGTATCGAGGCATGAAGCAGACCTACTACTGGGAAGGAATGAAAAGAGACGTTGGGAAGTTTATATCCAAATGCTTGAACTGCCAGCTAGTTAAAGCTGAGCAAAAGAAGCCTAGTGGTTTGTTACAACCATTGGAAATTCCAGAATGGAAATGGGAACAAATCTCAATGGATTTCATTGTTGGGTTACCAAGGACTAGATCAGGCCATGACAGTATTTGGGTGATTGTGGATAGATTGACCAAGAGTGCGAGATTTATACCCGTCAAGTCGAATAGAACAGCAGCTAAGTTAGCAGAACTGTATATGAAGTGGGTAGTGAGATTTCATGGAGTACCCAAAGGCATTGTAAGTGACCGAGATCCGTTGTTCACTAGTGGATTTTGAAAGATCTTACAAGAGGCTTTAGGATCGGAATTACATCTCAGTACCACGTACCATCCTCAAACCGACGGTCAGACAGGGAGGGTGAATCGTATATTGGAGGATCTCTTGAGAGCTTGTATATTGGATTTTGGAGGGTCTTGGGACCATTTGCATCTAGTGGAATTTACATATAATAATAGTTATCAGTCCAGTATTGGTATGGCTCTATTTGAAGCTTTGTACGGAAGACCAAGCAACTCACCATCATGTCGGTTGGAAACCAGTGAGAAATTTGTGCTTGGGCCAGATGAGATAAGAGAAACCTCAGATAAGATCAAGGTTATCAAACATCGAATGAAGGCTGCCCAAGATAGGTAGAAGAGTTATGCTGATAAGAGACGAAGAGAGTTAAAATTCTCCATTGGCGACTTGGTGTTTGTCAAGATTTCTCCGTTAAAGAGCGTTATTTGATTTGGTAGGAGAGGCAAGTTAACACCAAGATTTGTTGGTCCATTCCCAGTTCTCGAACAAGTTGGGAATTTAGCATATAAGGTTGGATTACCTGACAAGATGGAAGGAGTTCACAATGTATTTCATATTTCCCAGTTAAGGAAGTTCGTGCAGGACCCCGATATGACTATTTCACCGGATCAGTTGGATGACATCGAAGTGGAACCCGAGGTGGTTGGGAACCGCAAGTCGATCCGTATTGTCGAGAGCGATACGAAGCAACTTTGAAGAAAGGTGGTGAAATTGGTCAAGGTTCAGTGGGGAGAGAATGAGAGTGGCTGTACTTGGGAAACAGAGGAGAGCATAAGGGAATCGCATCCAGAACTCTTTACCTGGTAAGATTTTAATAGCATAGTTTCTTCCCTTGTTAGTAAACCGCATGCTAGTGTAGGCTTGTTGTGCTTGTTGTGTATGTTTGATTGTTTGTGAATGACTGATAGGCATGCGGAACACCATTGTATATTTTTGGTTAAGGAATTTCGGGGGCGAAATTTCTTAAGGAGGGGGGAGAGCGTAACGACCCGCATTCTACGTATCGAAGGATCGTAGAATATTAATTTCTTTTTCATATGAAGTCGTATGGTCATGTAACTTTGGGGAACAACTATTGGGGTCATTTCCAATGTTCACGATTTTTGCCAATTTTTAAATGACCGTTTTACCCCTAGCGAATCTTGTTTCGCCTATAACTTTTGATTGGTAAGGAGTTTTGACCTGAAACCACTTCCATTAGATCCGGATATTGGTTTACCTTTCCGTAGAGTGGTCACATTAATCAAACTTACTTACCGTTTGGGAGATATGGCTGAAATAAGGTTTGAAAGGTGAAAAAAACAGCTTAAATGGACTTAATAGGGTAATTAGCAGCTAGGCCCATTGGGGATTTCGGAATTAGAGCCATATAAGGGCTGATTAGGGTTAGAGAAACTTTTTCTTTGTCATTTTCCAGCAGCCACTTACCTCTCTTCAATCCTAACAATGGCCTCCAACACCCAAATCACCTTCTAATCACCGTTTAATCATGTATTAGCCTAATCTACATCAAACCAAGGCAAATTAGCATAGAGTTTGGGATAGAGCTGTTGGACACATAGAGATTCAACCCAAATCAGAGATACTTTCAGATCTATATATTATTTGTGGCTAAGGTGGGTGATTTGTATTGTTTTTCACTAATTACGGCTAAATAGGGGTGATTAGTGATAATTAGCGAAATTATGGCTCAGAAAAATCTGGAAAATTTTGTAAAATTCTGAAATATTAATTTAGGGCTTTGATAAAAATTTGGGTTAATTTGGATAAGTTTTACTAATTGTATGATTCAACATGATTAAGGGGGATTAAGGGGAAAACATAGGTTTTTGGGTATGTTTGATCCATACTGACATGTTAAATTGTTGTTTTGGTGTTTATTGTTGATTCTCTATGTTGTTGTGACTGTATGGTATGCTTTGTGATTGATTAGAAGAGTTAGAATGGTTGAAAACGTCGTTGTTTGTCGTAAAACAGTCGCTGGAAAAGTTGTAGTAAATGTGCAAGCTTTCAGATCGGATCGGATATGGGGCTCGGATAGGATATGGGGCTCAGATCGGATAAGAGAACTGGGCAAGGGAATTCGATTCGGGTCGGAACTTAGCACTAGAGGGGGCTTGGCAAGAAGGAAGGCCACTCACATAGAGTTGGAGTTGGGACGTGGGATCAGATCGGAGTAAGCGAGTCGAAGGATGAGAGACCCAAACTGAACCGATGAGGACTGGAGTGCTATGCATATTAACCAAGGCGTGGGCTATGATCATCGAACCGTATCCAAGAAGAAGCATTGAACCGAACCGAGTTGGAGGAAGGCACCCGAACCGAACCGAATGGAGGATGGCACCCGAACCGAACCGAATGGGGGAACTTGAACACTATACAACCGAACCGAACCAGGCATGTACTTCTATTTCTACCCGATGATTCTTTTGAAGACCAACTCCAATTCGACCAAAACCCGAGATGCAAAGGAAGTTCAGATGGGAGGTTATTACTCTGGATCCAAATGGGATCAACAGGTTAACCTCATGAGTTGGGCTTTGCTGCGGGACGTGCGCAAGGGGGTTATCGATGTCTATAACTTTGACTCACCACTAGGAGACAGATATTGGCTATGGATCAGTGTAATGGGGTTGTTATGACTCCATGGGGCAAAGCGATCATAGCAGGGCTATGAGCCAGTGCAGTGGAGTTGTTATGACTCCATCGGGCAGAGTGGACATAGCAAAGTATTAGCGGTTATGGATCAGTGCAGTGGAGCCGTCATGACTCCATGGGGCAGAGTGATCGTAACAAAGAATTGGGTGATCAAAGTGGTAGACATCGTATGCTTTAAGCACTGAGTGAGAGATGTAAGGATGATTGCTATGTTTGATGTTTGCTATCACCATGACATGCACACTCTATCCCCATTATTTTCACACCATGTGTTAGTGTCACCTTAGAGTATTGTACATCCTATTGTGCTAACTCTTTGGTTGCAGGTCCAGGTTCAGGTATGGTTATGTATACCTGTAATTGTTCTGTTTTTGCTGCTTATCGCTCATACCAGACTTTTGTCTGACCCAGAGTTTTATGTCTCTTCTTATTGCTCTGGGTGCTCTTAAACGGGCAGACTAGAGATAAGACAGGTGATTATGCACAAGTAGGTGTGCCGGAGACGAGCCAGAGGCTTCCACGTATGATATATGTACAAAATCTCCCTGTGTTGTTGTTGGTCACTACTTTGGGCATTAGTAGTGTACCTCTTTATTTTGCTTTAGAGACAGTATTTCAAAGTTGTAATAATGTTGGTTCGGATGATAAGCTGTATTTTGGATTTTCGCAACTATGATGGTTCAGTTTTCAGCTTATGCGTTGTCTCGCCTATTTTATGTCAACGTTATGTTATTATTATATTTTATCCTATGCGTTGTGGGACATTCTACAGGTTCTTTGTTAGTTCAAATTCCTTTCTTTTCCTTTCTTTGGCGACCGTCCAGTGCTAGTCGAGCATTGACACAACGCACTTTCATTGGATATGTCAGCTGGTGCGGGGCGGGCTGCCACAAGTATCTTACATAAGAATTGAATGGACATGTTATGTGCACTTCTTGAATATTCTTTTGGTTTATTTGTTCCTTTTTGTGTGTATAGGGGGATGTTCTGTATGCTAGGGTACGAACTACCGGTGTTGCAGATCGACTACAATTCAGGTGGTTCTTTTTTTGGGTTTGCATTTTTAATGACTATCAGTTTTCCACTCCTATGTACAGTTAATTTCATTTAAAAGCCTTTGGTCATAGCAAAACCATTTTACAATGTGTATTTATTCTTTTTTGAGTCATATACTGATCGAGTACACAAACACATGGATGGGGCTTAAAGTAGAAAACTTGTTTTCGAACCGAATGCTATTTTAGTTTCTCTGTATTCATGTGTACAATGTCGATCTCCTATATACGACGTTGGAGGTCATGTTAAACCACGAAGCATGTGAGATGCTGGTATGTTTCTAGGTTGTCTATGCAAGTTCATGAAATCATGTCATTAGCATCATAAACATGTTAAGATAGAATCATAGATACAATTGACTAATATGCACACACGAACACAAAGACGCAATATGCCCTTCACTGTTATCAGTATGGCGCTCGACTAGTCGTCGACTAGTCTACTAATCGAGATCAAACCATCGACATGAAGTCTTGACTTGCTTTTTGTATGAATTTCGGGCGCATGGGTAGAAATTAGTCGACTATTTACTAGTCGATTCGACTAGGTTGTTACTGGTGTCCAGTGAAGTATTTGTACACAAGCACACTGATCGACTACCGTGAAATTACACAAACACACAGATTGACACGATATTCCCTTCACTGTTATTGGTGTCTGGTTAAACTACACAAACACACTTATCGTATGGTCGATCCGAACCCCTTACAGTGATCGACTACCACTGTACACAAACACACTGATCGACATACACTTATCTCTGTATTCATGTTTGCATCTCAGTCGCAGTGAGTTACAACGTCGATCTCCTGTCCTGTGAAGTATTTGCAACTTGTTTCTTGTATTTTATAGGCAGTCCAGTTGGAGATTTTGGTGGTTTTGTGCTGCTGGAACTCAGGTTGCAGGCTATATATCACAATTCAGTTTTGCTGCCAAATGAAACTTGAACTCAGGCTGGCTATCACGCTCAATCTTCCCGACCTCGACTGGAGTTTTATCAGGCCGATATGTTTTTACCCTTTTTTTTGTTAGTTCGTAATGTGATGAAAATCTTTGACAGTTTCCTTTATTGTATATGTAATTTATATGTATATTGTGTTCGTGTTATGACAAAACTTGTAATGCTTTGAGTATATATATATTGTGTTATTCTTCTGTATAAATTGTGGTATATATGCTCTGTGTTATGAAAAATATGTGCTACAGTTTCTGTTTATATATATATATATACACATATATGATATATATATATATACACATGTGTATATATATGTGTTTGTATACACACATATAATTAGATACGGTCAAAGACCGTGTCTGATTACACTTTAGATACGGTTAAGAGCCATATGTTATTTCTAGTAAGATATGGTTTATAGCCGTATCTAATAATTTAACGCGCTAGTTTTTGATACGACTTTTTACCATGCCTAACAGCTTTAGATACGGCTAAAAACACAGCCTAATTAGCATATATGGTGTAGTGAATTACCCAAACAATTACTGCGATTTTGATTATAAAATCAAAACGGCCTCTCCATTTTCCTGTTTATTACTAATATTCTTATGGTTGCATGCATCTTTAAAACTAAAATATGAGAGTGTACTCCTAAAATATTGCTTAAGATACTTATTTGTTTATACTTTTATTTATACACAAGTACACCCATTTTATTCTCAGAATCGAATTTTATTTGAAACAATTATTTAATTCATCTCAAAATAATATTAAACCACTAAATTTATAATGACTCATCTCATTACTTGCCTGTAAAAGCTGATATAGTATCGATATTGTCTTGCCATCTTTTCTACTTATCTCATCTTATTTAATGGTTTAACTCTATTTGAACACAAATATTTTCATATCATCCTCCATTTATTTATCATTTTATTTCGAACGTCTGGTATAAGTATTTAAGAAATCATTGTCGATAAGGTTGATTAGACGTACTGACCAAAATTCTTAAAGAACACAATGGATGATTCAACACAAAATAATCACAAGTTTTAATTTTCATGGTTGTGTTTATTTCATTGCAACTAATTCACATTTTTTTATTTTAAATAAATACAACAGACAATTAATTCTCATTAATTAATCATCCATTTTTTTACACCCTTCAACAAATTTTAAATCAATTAATTACTCATTTATACCCCATCCCATTAATCCCTTATATAATTCATTAAGCTTGGTGCCCAACCAAAACAATTCACTAGTTTCCGTTATGCAACTCTGATTGATTTAAATCATTCATATTTACTCTCCCAATACAAGTTTCAACTTAAAATCTTAGATTTTTAATTCATTTCCTATCCCATTTTATTAATTTATCTCAACCAACTCCCACATACAAAGGGACAAAATTCGAAGCCACACAAAATTTAAACTCAAAGTATAATATACTAAAAGGGTTTAATAGAAAGAGTGTTTTTATGAAAGATCGATAATAGGATTCAGCAGATGGATAGTACGTAATTGAACATATTCTACATGTATTCCAAGTCTACAGATTACTCCATTGATCCAAAACGTTATGGAACGTCGATTAAGGATAATTATAAAGGGTGATAGAAGTAGAAGAAGACACGAGTGTTATTCCTCGTTGTTGTAACATATGTATTATTACGGTTATGTTCTATACTTACCGTATCTTGTTTTGAATTTTGCTTTGATACTAATTTGTAAAGCCCCACCCTAATACCCATATTAACAATGAGCATTAACGAGTAATGTGGTCTACTAATGCGAAGAATATAACTGGTTAGAAGTGACCATCTGTACGTCTTGCACTAAATGAGCATCAAATACGTCGATTAGGTGTATAAGTTTTTCTTTCTTATTTTTTAGTTGATCGATGTACTCAATTCGTCTAATGTAAAACTACAATGGGTAAGGATCTTAGTCAGAAAAAATACAATATCAACGCAAATAACAAATCAGATAACATATTATATATAAGTATAAACATCAAAGTACATATATGGTTCTTAGGAATCATAAACAAATATAACAAATCTTAATACATGAATATACATATGACACCAAGACTTGCATACTTGACAAAATGACTTGAGTATTATCCTCAAGTATGTAAATCCAAAGGTGGAATCAGAGTAAAGAATGAATCTCCAAAATTATCAACCTGAAACAACTTGATCCACCCTAAGTGTAAAATACACAGGTCAGTCTAGCTTAAACATGTTAGTAGACCATAATAAAAGTACTATAGCGTGATAAGGGATAAATCTTCTCAATTAGATATAGATTAGGTTCAACTTCGTACAACATAAGATTCATGAGGTAAGATACAACCAAACGACATATAAGGTCTCATGAATGGCGTCGTTAACAACATGTGAAGGGGATAAGCAAAAAAGGGCTAAGCGTGTATATATTTAAAGCCCTAACTAAAACATCAATGTATGGAAACACATACGAGTGTTCCAAAACAACATAATAAAATAACCATAAGTATAGAAGGATCATGGTAGCTCTAGGCTACATAAATGGAATCAACAATAATAGCATCATAAATTGGATCTGAAAATAACAAACAGAGATAGAATCATCAATGACATCAAATAATGGATCCAAATCACCGAATGGAAATAAATCAACGAATAGAAAAAGATCAACAAAACTAACAAAGCTAGATCTAAAACAACTAATGGAATGAAAAGTGGATTCTAACAACAAATAGGCATTAAATATAAAGTTACCAAGTACTAAGTACATACTCATACGCCCATCACTACGACACCGCCTTCGACCAAGTGCGACTTGACCCCCTAGAACAAAATCTTAGAAAAATAATTATCTTAAAGCAATGTGTGTGTAAATATATAATTCCTTATATAAATCATTTTATAAACTATCTCGGAAATCTCATGAAATTGTTTATGAAATGAATACGATGAATTCATCAAAACTTCACCAATTTGAAGTATGAATTACTAGTAATATAGGCTCTCCCATCTTAGGTTCAAGACGAACAAAATGCATGAAACATGGCTTCAAAGATCAATCAATAATGGTAGCAAATTCATCAAGAAACTAACTCAAAATGAGCAGTAAAAAACCAAGAAAACCACACCAAAAACTTGAAGAAGGGCTTGACTTGATACCCAAGAGCATCACACATCATGGTCTACCCATATCCATGTTGGGGTCAACCCTCAATTCGACCTTTATGAAGCCAAGGTCAACCCTCGGACGCTAATTCTACAGGCAAAAATGCCTATTTCGCTTCGGTTTTTAGAGCATTAACCGAAGGTGATCAAAATTGTATACATATTTGAACTTCAGGCTAAGTAAAGTGCAAAAAAAAATCTAGAATTCGGAAGATATATCACTTAAATTCATTTCATCTCAAAAGAGATATAAGATGTCAAAGTTCAACACACTTAAATTCGAAAGATATTTCACTTAAATTCATTACATATTTCAAGGGTATTATAAAAGGACAAGATGCCAACCGAAATAGTTCAAAAGACAAAAGCTTGAGGGTAGCAAATGCACAAATAGTGATAGAAAATGTAACAGGAATGAACACTGAAAATGAATAGTAATGAGCAATAACAATTTTGAATAGAAATGAAGAGCTGAAATGAATAGCAAACAGAAAATAGAATGGAGTAGAGAAATGTAATGCATGTTTTTTTTACACAAAGAATAATACAAATTAGGAATCCACAATTTGCACACTAAATAAAAATAAAATGCGAACAGCTATAGGAAAAATTGTATAATAAAACTTTTAAAAAGATAATACACAAACAAATAGCACCAAAACGTAATTATATAAAAGACAAATCACGATAAAAGATAAAACATAAAGCTGTAATAGAAAATTAAAATAATAATTTTAAATAGAATTGAATTTTATTAAATTTGAGATGAGTGAATGAATTAAATTCCATAGAGCATAAGTATTTTTTTCTTAACTAATATAAATGATAAAAAAATAAAAGTAAAAATAGTCAACTTTTAGAGTGGAGCTAAATTTTGGACTTCAGTCGATGACAATAAATAATTTTTAGATGTTTATGGGAAAATAATAATAATAGATAAATCAGGAAAATGGGATTGAGGAAGTTATCGTTTTTTTTTGGACTATGGACGCGGTATTTTTTTGTGAAGGACGCGGGTTATAGCTTTTCGTTCTAAGGACAAATACTGTGTAAGATTTGAATCTTTTTTTGATTTCTTCTTCATCTTCATTGGCTATCTTATTCCATCTATTCTCTTGATTCAAGACGAGCATTTCTTTACTTTTGTATTCGATCTTCTCCATTGTCAATCGATCTTGATCTTTTTTCTTTACTATTGATCTTCATTTGCAATTTCGATCTTATCGAAGAATTTGCTAAATTCGGGTATATTGCTTTTATTTGTTTCATATAATTATCGTCGATTATTAAGCATATTTTTGTTCATTTAGGTTAAAAGGTTTGTGTTCTTCTAACTATCTTAATTTTGGATTTATTTCTATGGAAAAGTAAGTTTTTAACGTTTATTTTTATATTTCTTCACCAATGTTTATAGTTTTACAGTTTTATTGCAATCGATCATTCTACTGAATCTTCTTTGTGGTCGGTTATGTTATTCTATATTTATATAGCATTCGTTGTTGTAGTATCCATGTCTAGTTTTAATCTTGTCGTGCTATGTTCATTTATCATGTGATTTTTAATTAATTTATACTGGTTTAATTCAGCACTTAATTTTGATTTTCATTTGTTATGCTATGTTAATTTATCATTTACTGTTGTTGATGTGTTCATTTAAGTATACTAATTGGTTTTTTTGCAGTCCTGATACTATCAATAATGAAGCAAATAGTTTGCTGGTTATTTCTGAACATAATGAAAATTGTTATTTTACTCGACTTACCGCATGCACTTCTTTATTTGGTGTTAAGAGTGAAATATGTGACATTTGGCCACACCTTAGTAGGTTTTCTATTGAGATATCTTATGTTCTTAAGAATAAGAATATAATATCGACATTGATTCAGACTTGCTTAGAATTTTGTGTTTTCTAATATTTAAGAAGAGTCAATATTTAAAGTTCACTGTTAAGGAAATGTTTGTGCTGTGGAAGCTGATATTGGTGGCTGTCGTTTAGATTTTGCAAGTGTACAAATCACTTTGATTGGTAGCAATTCTGGAATAAATTTTGAGGCACATGCTGATTCATCTCATTATTTGAAAGATATGTTGAAGAGAGTTCTTAAAAAACTATTGTGGATTTTCTTGTTTTTGTTTTTAATGGAGCTGAGGATTGTATGGAGTTTTTAATGGCATATCAAAAAAATGGTTATGATTTGATTTTTGTAAGAAATTCTCCAGATAGAATTTCGGTTAATTGCTGTTGGATGAAGGATGGTTGTAAGTTTTATCTTAATGCTTCTTCGGATCTGGGCTTACTCTCTCGATTTTTTACTAGAACCTACAATTTTGATCTGGTGTGCAGCAGGTCTTAGAGATGTTAATAGAGTTAATATTTCAATTAGATTTGTTAAAACTTTGATTGTGGATCAAATTGGAGATGCTCCTGTAAAGAAGCCAAAGGATATTATGAAGGAATTTAGAAGAGAGTACAGTTTCAATCTTTCATATTATTATGCTTATAGCGGAAAACGGTTGGCATTGAAAGAGATATTAGGGATGATGCAATGTCTTATAATGATTTACGTTGGCATTTGGAGGCAATGCAAAAGTATAATCCTGACAATTATGTGGTCATGGATGTTAATGCTTCAACCAATCAGTTTGAGAGAGTTTGTATTGGTTTTGGTGCTTGCCTGCTTGGTTTTAAACATTGTCAACCATTAATATTTTTAGATGATGATGCTTTGAGGGGAAGACCTGGAGTTTTGTTAGTTGTTACTTGTAAAAATGGTAACCAATGTATGAGTTTCATTTTACTTATGTTTTTTTTGCTTATTTATTTTTCTAGTTATATAATGAAACTATCATTGTTCAAAACATTATTTACTTTTAATTCAGCAATGCTTACACTAGAATTGTTTGCTTTATTTATTAAATATTTGAACTGGTTACCATCGAAGTGTTTATAGTATTAATGTTTATACAAAACAATAAGTTACTAAAAGACTATAATATAACATATGATATATTCATATATCATTTTGAGTTTACTTCAATTGTGCATGTCATACAATATTATTATTTAATTCAGGTTTTGATGTTTACTGTAGTTCATGTATCTTTGTACTGAGAAGTCAATTATTATTTATTTTGCAGTTTTCTTTCCTCCTGTTATGGGTATTATTTCACATGAAAATGAATCTAACCGATCTTGGTTTCTGTCCCATTTGAAAGAAATGCTAAATGAAGACCGGTCACTAGTTTTTATGTCTCATCGTCAATGGGATCTCATTTTAGGTGTCCCTAAAATATTTCCTTCATATCATAGCTACTGTTTACTTCACATGGAACAGAATATTGGTACTGTTGTGAAGGCAAATAAAGGTGATTCTTCTGTTGTGGAGTTATTCAAACTTTGTACTAGAGCTTCCTAATATGTATGATTTTGGGCGATATCTTTCTAAATTTAAGGATATTCGGGGTATGGCTGCATAAAATTTTCTACAAGACAAACATTTTGACCATTGGGCAGATTTGCTTTTCCAAGGAAAGCGGTATGGTGAATATTCTTCAAATGTTGCAAAAAGTTTCAACTCTTGGATTTTGGAAGATAGAGTAGTGCCTATAACTTCTTGATTGGATGGTATACGGGTGAAAGTTATGGAGAAAATGGCCAGGCGAAGGCAGGAGTATCATTTGTGGATGACTCTTTGTCTTGTTATGGAGAAACGCTTGTCTAAGTTAGTAGATGATGGCTTTGGTTGGGATGTTTACAAGTCTTCGGACTTTGTGTTTGAAGTTAAATTTCCTAAGTCACATGTTGTCGATCTCAAAAATCATTTATGTAGTTGTAATAAATGGAGTTACTAGGTTTCCATGTGCAAACGCTATCAAGTGTATTAATAAGTCTAGGTTATCAATTTATGATTTTATGGAGGAATATTTTACTGTTAGTGCTTTCAGATCTTTATATGTTAATGCTATTAAACCAATTCCAGATTTTGATAAACCAATGGTTGTTGAAAATGATGTTTTGATTAGGCCTCCTAAACAGATTCGTGGTGTAGGAAGACTATCTACAAAGACGCGTTGTGGATTTGGAAATTCTCAAAATAAAAGAAACAGATGCGGTCATTGTAATGAAGTTGGCCACAATAAAAGGAACTGTCTTGCTTCTCAAAAGGTTAAAAAAATATGTTTTTTGTTAGTGTAATGGATTAGTTTTTTATTGTAAATCTGCTACAACTTATAGAAAACTGAATTTCGGATATGTGAAATGTTTACAACATAAAAACCGAAATGTTCTATTGTCTGTTGTTTAGTTTAATTTCTAATGTCAGGGTTTTTTTTTTTTTTTTTTTGAGAATATCCAAATGTCTAATGTCTATTGTTTTGAAGTAAGGTTATTTTGTTCACTGTTAATTGTACGTTAGTCGAATTCATGAGCTCTGCATTTCTGTATCACCAATTCTATTCAATGCTAATTGTATTTAGCATTTCAGCTGAATGCTAATTGTAACTAGCATTCCATTATAATTAGTATGCATTTTACCTGAAATACAATTTCAACATTGGAACGTATAATCAGAATTTATATATATCATAATGATGCTAAAATTTCACACATGAAATTTATTTTCACATAATGCTAGTTCTATGTAGCATTTCAACATAAACTTTAGTCACCTCATAGAAATATAGGAAAAACATTTAAAATCATGTGATAATTACATTTGCATATACTCTCAGTAGTTCGTACAATGAAAACAGAAAACTATAAATTCAATTCAACAATTACAATCCCATGTGAGCAGTTTATATGGTGAGAACAAATTAAAAGCTTTAGAAAATTTATAAGACTCTATCTCATACTCCATCTCTGTTTAATAGACATAAGTTGTTATCTGCAACAACTATCACCATGTTATATATTTCTCTGTTGATCAACTGTATTGTCCATTGCTTAGTACATCGAACGCTGTTGCAGCTCGTAGCATTTTGATAGTCTCTTTTATGTACTTCTTTGGCAATTCATCTTTGTCTAACTTTTTTGTATTTTCCATTATGTAGAAACACAATCAAGTATATTTAAGATGTAGAAATATTAGTTAATATTACACTATAAACTACTGCTAAAATAAGTTGGCATTCTTTATATCAGAATTTTAAAATGTAGCTTTATAATTTGATCATAATATTAATTAGTTTTTTTATAGAGATACTATTGTTGATTGTTCAACAAACTACCTATTATGAATGCTAGATCTAAATATCATTTTGCATATTTATACATTCAATTGCAATTAAAAAATACAGATGATATTTTGCCTTTCAGTTTGCATTTTTAGTGTAGTCCAGTAGGCTTGAAAAATATATATGCTAGTGTAAACAATTATTTGGATGCTGGATAAATTTGTATGCACTAAAAAGTATAGATGATAATTCGTACTGTCATTTTACCAATTCTGTGCTCATTGGAATTTTTAGTTGTAGGTTTAGTATTTGTTTTAATCTTCAGGTATATTCAGCTATATTTTATAAAATAAAAACGATAATTGGATAAATATACCTTATTATCTCATATTCCAATATGATGCATTTGAATCAAATGATATATTGAATTATCATTTAATAACTGTCCTTCTAATTATTATCTACAGTTTATTAAATATTGATGTTCTATTTTCATTTATCGTCTATCAGTGCATCATAACACAGACAATTAATAAAGCAAGAATAAAAGAAGTTACTTATGAATCGGAATCCTGTGGTGGACTTTTAGGCTGCATCACTTTTGGTTTGTTAAATTTCTTGTTCAGTATACCTTCTTATGCCCACATATCCTTGAACAGTAATTCAATCTTTTTTTTTGCAAAAAGAAAAATTAGTGTTGACTTTTACATATAGGGTGTTTTAAAAGATCATACTTCTCTTACAATAACGATGGCTTGATTATAGATAGGAATTAATGTCCGTGTTAATCTAGTTTTGGTTGAATCATAAAGACTCCCATGCATTTTTTCATAATTTAGCACAAGCAACTCCAGTGGTTTCCGTAATGCAGAGGGAAGAAAATATTCTCTTAAAATTCATCTTTCATAATCTCATGTATTGTTGGTAGGACTATGTCATTGATCAATGTTTGCTGATTATTTGTTAAAGCATTCTGCATATTCATATGTATTAGAACACAATATATTATTTTTTAACATTTATAATTAAAGGCATATACCTACCATCGTAAATATTGTGAAGTAATAACTATGCTTATACATTTCTTGAGTAATAAGACAAGTCAATCAGTTGTATAACCAAAGAAAGAAAGTTATAGGTTTTATTGAATAATTATTCTTTCTACATTTTTAAACGAGGGTAACTAATTCTAGTTTTCATATCATTAATATGTTTACTGCACAGAATAATGGAAATGATAGTTTAAACTATCATCTTGGATATTCGATATATTTATATGCAATCAATAAATATTAATGCTATTTTTTAACTCTCATTTTGTTATTCAATACATTACATTCAGTTTGGATATTTGATTACAAGTTTTAACTATCATTCTATCATCCTACACACTTATATGCACTAAAAAACTGTTAATGCTAGTTTTAGTTATCATTCTCCCATCCTGTACATTTATAGGTATTCAACAAATAGCGGTGCTATTTCTAGCTATCATTCCCCCATTCAATTCATATATATACTAAGAATACTGCTCAAAATCTATGAAAAGATGAATTCTTTGTTTACCAATCATTCTCGCATTTTGTACATCTTCTTACTCCTTTTTCTACTGTCAAAATTGTAGTTTGATGTATACCTGATCATCAGTAAGCCCCTCAAAAAGAACATTTTCTAGCATAGATTTCACTATAGTGATTCCTCCTTGATTTCCTTCATCTTTGTGGTTTGATATAGTGCTGTAATTGATTATCAATATTTTATAAGTCGGTTTTTTATTTAATTTTATTTAGTTACAAATATAAAGAAAGAAAACAAGTTACAAATATTATTTCTCATTTTCATTGAATTTGAAGAAAGTGAGAGTTTTCTGTTGCTGTTCTTCATTTAATAATTTTAGGGTGTTACTATTCACACCCCAATTTACACTTCTTACCACCAAAACTAATAGCACCCAAATATTTCAAAATTTCTCCGCTGGCCACCGTTTAAATTAATAACCTAAAAATGGAGAGGCGACCAACACCTTCCTCTACACGAACACGTCATTCCTCACTTACATCATGCATTTATGTCTTTTGAGTCATTTAATCGAACATATTGCATCATATTATCACAATCATCATGTTTATCATCCAATTTATCATCATTCAAATACTCCATCTATCAAATGACAAGAAAAAAGTTAGTGTATCAATTTGTAAAAGAAGATACATAAGTTATAGTGATAAAAACCTTACAAATCAAAACTTACATTGTCATTCTCTATTACAACGTCGTCAAATTTAACGTCCTCCAAGCATGAAATTTCTAATAGAGTGGATAAAATATCCTAAAACGCAATAGAAAACCGTAACCATTAAGAAAAAACTCTAACAACATGTTCTATAACATAATAGAAATAATTAAAATCAAGCAATTCCAATTTATCATCTCAATTAGGCACAAAAGGATATCTGCTTTTGGTAGGATTTAGGATTTGAAATTGTAGAGAAGTAAATGTTTTTCATAGGAGAAGTACGGTGGGGAATAACTGAATGAAAGAATATTATATGGTGGCCAGAAGAATATAAAAAATAATCATTTGTATTAAATTTAGAAAGGTGGCCGAAAGTGTAAACCGGGGTGTGAATAGTAGCATCCTAATTTTAGGATATTTCCTTTTGTGATAGCTTCGCTTTTGTAACCTTTACTTGTTTGCGAATATCCATCAATATCAATTAATTTTTCATTTTCAGCTATTCAGTTTCACTTTCCTCTTCATAATCAGATCCTTCATTTTTCTTCTTCTTTTTCTTGTTCACTTTGGTCACTTTCTTCAGCTTCTTCAACTTCTTTAGCTTCTTCATCTTCTTCACAATCTTCACCTTCTTCATTTTCACCTACGATAGCTTCTTCATTTTTACCATTAGCGGCTTCTCTATCTTCTTCAACTTCATTTTCTTCAACTTTAGGTTGCTTCTTGTTCTCTTTTTTTTCTTTGTATTATGTCATACTGGGATTTCGGATCAAATTTACTCCTTCATTGGCGCTATTTAACCCTCTGAACTAAAGAACTTTGTTTTTTCAGTGGTTTTCCATGCACTGGCAGGAGTTTCTTTGTTTTCGTTGAACTTTTGTGTTGATCCTCTTATTCTTTTTCTTGTTGCAGCATCTACATTTGCTGTGTTATTTTGAGATCAAATGTTGGAGGTTCTTCCTTTTGTACTTGTTTTGATGCCAACGTTTTTATTTCCTTTCTCAGCTCTATCACAAGGTGTAATGTAACAACCCGAAAATTCTGAGCCAGTTTAAAAATTTTATTTTGGCAATTTTAATGAATTTTGAATATTTAAAATGATTTATTTTAAATAATAACAATGAAAAATTTATTTTTAATAGAATTCAAACGTATATATTTATATAGATCGTCGTTAGAATATAAATATTTATTTTTAATTATAAAAGGAATTGAAAATGACGCGGTAGTTCGATAATTCGATTTCAAACTTCAAATGGATGTACATGATTCAAAATAAACCGGATTTTAGCGAAACCAAAAATATTAGAATCTAATTGAGAATATCTTTCCAACGAATCCGAAAAATCAAAATTTCATAGCGGGAATTAAAAGTTATGTCCAATTGAATTTTCAGAATAGTCGCTATGGAATTCTGGCCCTTAAAAATGGAAATTTTGCAAACGACCTCGGATTTCGACGAAACCACTTTTGTTGGATCCGTGATGTCGAGTTATTGCTAGATTCCAAAATTCGTAATTTTCTGAATCAATATGTGAGCGTGACAAAGGAAAACGCGTTTGGCCAGTTTTAGTTGATTTTAATCGACTGGAAAATGGCCATTTTTCAAACGATCTCAAAATTTGACGAAACTAGTTTTGTTAGGACCGTATCGACAATACGAAGCCAGAAAATATTTTTCTGAAATTTTTAGAGTCCGTATGTGGCCCCGGTAAATTGAAATGCGCGTTCAAATTCAATATATAGAGTTATATGTTGATTTTGACGAAAACTGATCGAAACAGTCGAATCAGCCTACGATACATATCCCATTGTATTCAGAATGGGGGTAATTAGCTATGGACGACAGGCGGTGAGTCTCATTTCGAGTTCGAAATAAAAAGTTGCTTTTTGAAATTAAATAATAAATAAAAATAAACCTTCTCTCTCTCTTTTCCCTTAACCCCCCATTCCCTCTTCAGTAAAGTCAACCCGACATTTTAAAAGAAAAAAAAGAAAACAAATCGCGCCGCCCACCACCGCGCTACCAGACGCCGCCGCCACCGCCTGTACCTCGCCCCCACCTCCGATCAGAAGTCGCACCCCATGCCTCTCCCTCTCGCGCCTCTCACTCTCCACCCTCTCCTCTTGAAACCGACGCGAGCTCCACAGCTCGAGACCCCTTTCCTCCCTCTGTCCAGGTCCATCGCCGACCTTAGCTCTGCTGCGCCTCCGCCAGCTCGAGACCCCCCAACCTCTTCGATTCACCCTCGTCCTTCAGCTAAAAACGCAAACCCCCCTTTCTGCCATTCACGAACGTCAAGCCCTAGCCGGGAACCGCTGCTCCGACGCCCTGCCATCACCAGCACCCACGACAGCCTCCGCCTCGGTCCGTGCAGCACCAAACCCCCTCTACCATACACCGAAGACAGTGAGTTTATTTATTTATATACATTCATTTATTTTCAGTTTTATTACACAATATAGTATAAAAAAATCTGATCTTCCTTTTCATATAACCGTGTATAAGAATGTTAGTAAAGGACGGATTTTTATATTAGTAAAGGTCGGATTTTTATATTATGAAGGCGATAATTTTATAATATGAAAAAAAAATCGAATTTATATAAGTTGAAAGATTATATTTTGATATAAGAAAAGATATGATTTTTATAATCGAAATAGGATATAAAAATATAATTTTTATTCGAGTAGTAAGTTGAAAATAGAATTTTTATATCATAGGAAGAATAAAAATTCGATTTTTAACTTATAGAAGATATAAAGATATGATTTTTATACTATTAAAATAATAAAAATATGATTTTTATCATATGTGAAATTTAAAAATATAATTTTTATAAAGTAGAAGCATTAAAAATATGATTTTTATATAATAGAGAACATAAAAATATTATCTTTATATATGTAGCAAAATAAAAATCTGATTTTTAGTATATATGTGTTGAGATAAAAATGTGATTTTTATAGCGATGAAATAAAAATTCGATCTTTATATATGAAGTAGAAATATAAAAATATAATTTTTATATAGAATGAAGCGTCGAGAAAATATATATAAAGAAGAAATAAAAATACGATTTTTATTTATTGAATGAAGTAATAAAAATATAATTTTTATTATGAACAGCGTGAAAAGGACTACAATTGGCATTTCAAACAAATCAAGACGGTTCAACAGTTCAAAAGCAAAGCACGGCTGAGTGGAACCCTTTGTGAGAACTTATCACCTTTAAATTTCCTTTTCTAGTTAATAATATATACTAGGATGCAGACGGTGTTTAGTAGCACCCGACACCCGTCGTCCACAGACCATGGACGGCTTGTATGCTTGTTTGTTTGATTTTGATGTGTTGTTGATTGCGTGATGTGAAATAAAATATTTGTATAGTTAAAAATATTTTATAGTTAAAAATAGAATTTTTAACGTGTATATGAAATGAAGTAAATAAATATAAACAAATCGGACGATTTGTTTATATACACACATTTGACTGATATTGATTGGGATGATAAATTTTACACATCCCCAACTGCACAAATAAAAATCTATGTTTGTTGATTTGAAACCCCACACGGGTATTGGGATGATATACGTCATACACTGATCCCAATAATTAGTTGTATGTCGATCGATGGATTGACAGACTGTTATAAGCGTTAGATATCTATATTTGATGCTTATACAGTGTAGTGCACTTTGGATGATGGTTGATTATTTATCGTTGCTATTATATACGTGTGTTGTATGAAAAATCCATATAATTAACATTATATGGTAATTGATTGGGCCTCATTCCAATTGGGAAAATAAAGAAAATTATAAAATAAAGATTGATGTGTTGACAGTACTCATTTGTTGAGATTAGTCATGTGTTGAAAGAAATATAGATTCAATATTTAAACGAAATATTTAAACAATAAAATTTACATCTTTATCATATATAAAATTAGAAACTAACTGGAAAATAGATAAGATGAGTAGTCTCCTGGGTATTGATCTGATGTTGGTTTCGGCCTTCGGGGTTAATATTTAGGGAACTATTCTCTTACTAATTTACGGTTAGAGACTAATAGGATGGAAAGTGGTGTGGGTTTATCGTGAACTGTGTTTTAAATGACATTAGTTCTTTAACCCAATAAAAGGAGTTTTAATGAATTTTTAACCAGATTAAAATGGGAATTGATAATATAAATTATCAAATATAGGAAATGATCGAGAATGGAGTATCGCCAGTTTTGCTCCGAGCGATAGTTAAATCTTTAATTAGATTTGAACGAAAAATGGTAATTAAATTTACCGATAACACCGTGGTGTTAGTTATGGGGTAATAACAGTTTTGCTCCATGGGATGAATAGGTTGGGATTGGGAAATAAAATAAATAAATAATTCCGTGTGGTTCGCTAATCCCGACTAGTTTGGAAAACCCTAACGTGGTTTGAAATGACACCCAAAGGAAAATTAAAGAATAAATTTAAAAGAATTTATCTTTGATAAAATTAATGGGAACCTTTCCCTAAGAATGTGAAATTTAGAAACTAACTATAGGTTATCTAAGAAGAATGGTTTCCTGGGTATTGATCTGATGTTGGTTTCGGCCTTCGGGGTTAATATTTTGTAACAACCCGTATTTTCAATAACCTGTTATAACATAAATCGAGGCAGAATTTAATTCTAAAATCTAAATCAAGGGAAACGGGCTATGCCATTGCGTTCGTCTCGGAAAAATACGCGAAATAGAGTCCGAGTTTTCGAAAATCGGAGTCCGTATGACCCGATTAAGGCCCAATGAAGTTTTCAGAAAATTTCAAGTTCAAAACAGATTTCAAATTCAAGTTTGAATTTGGGAAATTAGGGCAGTTGGGCTAGGCGGGAAAATTCCCGCCAGAGCACCCAAGTCGACAGCCCTGTCGACTTGGGAGTCGACTTGGTTGGACCCAAGTCGACAGCCCTGTCGACTTGGTCCAGCCGGGCTGTTTAGCCTGGTGCACCATTTTGGAGTTGTGTTGAGTTTGGGTGCCAGATTCGGTTTTGAGGGCTGAGATTGGAACTAGGGTTTTATCCTAAGGCTAGAACTAATCCTAATCTCTATAAATAAGCCCCTAACCTAACCCTAAATCATCATTATTCATTCATACAACTAAACTATGGCAAAATCATTCCTCTCATGGCCTCCACTCTCTTCATAAAATTCCTAAACAAATTTCTATGAGAGATTTTCCATGCATACAAGTGTTTTCAAGCTTGTATGAGCATCATTAGCTTGCATTCAAGTCAAGTTTCTATATTTGCATCATAAAGAAAGAGTTTTGATCATTTTGGCTCAAGGGTTTTTCTATTAGAGCTTGCATTTTGGGTCTATTTGATTGCATAAGGGCTTTGTCATATTTTTGTGTCTTCATAAGCATTGTAAGCCCTTTTCTACTTTCATATTTAAACTCTAAAGTTAGATGAATGATGCAAGTTTGGGTGAATCATTATGATATGCAAGTTTGCCATGATATGCAAGTTTACTATGTCATGTTATGCAAGTTTGATATGTTATGATATGCAAGTTTATCATGTTATGTTATGCAAGTTTGATATGTTATGATATGCAAGTTTATCATGCTATGTTATGCAAGTTTGATATGCAAGTTTGCCATATGATATGCAAGATATGTTATGCAAGTTTGGGTTGATCATTTTGCTCATGTTATCATGTTATGCAAGCTTATCTTGGGTTTATGAACATAAAGCTTCAAGCTTTATGCTAAAGGTTGCATTTTGGCAACATGTAAGTTATCATATCTCTTATGATAACTTGCATGTGAGGCTAAATGCGAACTTATGGCCATTTCTACATGTCATTTATCACCATGTATCACCAATATGCTAAGTTTGGTTTTATGCATGCTTTTGAGGCCTAAAAATGTAATATGCAAGTATATGAACATATGTACATTTCATATGCCACCATGTTAAACTTGTGGCTTCAACACCTTTATGTCATGATTATGCCAAGTTCCCTCTTTCTATCCTTTATGCGCTATTGCGATATGTAAGCGATGGGATTGCGTTTGGGGTTGGGTAAAACTTAAAAGACATAAAAACATAAGATTGGGAATTTACCTATTAAGTTAGGTCTACCCATTGGGAATTTACCTATTAAGTTAGGTCTACCCAAATGCTTGAAAACTTGTAATATGTTTTGGAAACATGATGGACATGACACTTAGAAAAGATAAGTGTGACCAACTCGAGGTTGGGTTGAGTTTGTAGCGTAAATCTACCCGGAACCGACCGGCTTAACTAGTTGCTACAAACAATAGGACCCAATGTGAGAAGTTGGTCATGTTGTACCTTGAACCCGAGGTTAGACCAAGTTGTGGTGTAAAGCTACCCGGAACCGACCGGCTTAACTAGTAACCGCAACAAAGTCTAATGTGAGAGGTTAAGGCGCATTAATTAATTAATGCCTCATGATTAGGGTTAAGTCATGGTCCACTTAATACTTAACCAATTTGGGCTTGGTAGATTAATCAGGGTTAAGTCGTGAACTCATCGTTACACTTAACCAAGTTAATCCATGATTAGCAAGAGGGTTAAACCGTACTTAACCCACTAGAAAATCCTAGCAATGGGGGTCCACTCCAGCAGTAATCCCAAGTTTGTATCATTAAGACCCTAGGGACTAGGCTAGGGTGGGGGCACGATTACTGGACTTGAGGTAAGTGACCAAAAGCAACGGCAGAGTGGTACGCCGGTGTAGTTCCGGGCGGACTATGGTCGTGCACATAGTCCGAAGCCGGGGAAAGCATGCACGGGTACCAGTAGATCGAGACTGTGCACTTATGTTTATGGTGTCCAGGGGTTGACACCCTAGGGCTTGATACACCCGACGGGAGACCCGGCACAGTCTGACTACAATTATGTTTGGGCCGCATTGACACCAACACGTGACGAGTTAGGCTTATAGGGAGCCGATCGACTAGACCGTTTGGTTGGACCGCGTATTAGGGTCACTTCATGTTATTGGGCCAAAGCTTGGGCCAAGGGATCAATACTTGTTTATTCATGTCATGTTAGTTTGCTAGTACACCTGTGGTGCAAAAACCTTAAACCTGATTATGCGATGACACCTTTATCTACCTTGTTAGTTAATCATCATGCTAGTATGTTGTTATCCTTATGTTCATCCCTGCTTCTCATGCCAGTTAACTTTATTAGTTTACATTGATTGTAGTAGGGCTTACTCAGTCTTTTTGACTGACCTGTTTTTCTTTCGCCTCTTTTCTTCCGTTTCCCCCCCAGGTTCTCAGGGTGGGAATATTGGAGCTTAGCTTGGATTTCTGATCGCTTGCTTGTGGGATTTTAGCTCATGTACGGTCTTGACATGAAGCTAGCTATGGTTATCACTAATTTTGGGGATAGTACTTATGTATTTCAGTTTTTCAGTAATGTTTTTTTTATCTAGACTTGTGTATTTGGAAAGTTGACATTATGTTGTACCAGACTTGTTTTGAAATAGTTTGAAATCTTCCGCTGTTTTACTTATCTTATTTACTCTATTTACATATATACATATGTTCTTGTTCTGCCTTGATATATCATTATGCATGTTTACCGAATTCAAACACCCCTCCAAAGTCAGAGTGCTTGCAAGAGACACCCTGGCGGAGGTGAGGTGTTACATTTGGTATCAGAGCATATGGTTTACGAGAAGAAACAAAAAGGTTTTTAAAACTTTTGGAAAACTATTTTCAAAACCTAGTATAAAGTATTTTCCAAAGAAAAGTCTAGTTTATTTTAAAGGCTATTCCCCAAAAAGCCATTAGCAAAATTCCTTCGTTTTTCTCCATTCTGAATCTGTCTTTTTCTTCGTTTTCAGTATGGCCGATAACTTTGCTGTTCCGGAGGGAGTGCACGTACCTGTTTGGTATAGGAGACTTTTGGAGGCTAGGGCGACCGAAGCCGGCCCCGCAGATGTTCCTCCTCCTCCTCCTCCTGTAGTTAATGTTCCTCCTCCTCCTGTCGCCGATGTTCCTCCTCCTCCTGTCGCTGAGGTTCCTCTTCCTCCTCCCCCTCAGCATCCTCAAGCTGACTTCGCAAAGACTTGCAAAGATTTCAAAGCAATGGGTGGCAAGAACTTTCAAGGCACTGAGACTTTTGTAGAGGCCAGAAATTGGTTGAAAGAGACCGAGGATTTATTTGCTATCTTTGTGTTAGACGATCAGAGAAAGATCTTGTTGGCGGTTTGGCTTATGAAGGATGAAGCCGCTTATTGGTGGGAAGTCACCAATGGTACTAGGCCTGTTGAGACTTGGGCCGATTTCAGGGCAAGGTTCGTGCTTAAGTTTCTATCTTCTACTGAGGAGAATCTGCAAATGGAGAGGTTCATAGCTTTGAAACAGGGAGATATGTCTGTCAAAGAATATGTGAACAAGTTCAATCAGTTAGCTCGTTTTGGCTTGGATATGGTGAGTACTCCTCAGAAGAAGGCTCTTCGTTTTGCTAGATGATTGAATGAGCCGTTGCAGGGATTGGCTATGTCACATATTCCCCATGGGGCCACGTTTGAGAGCTTGGTTGATATGGCGTTACTTCAGGGAGATGTCAAGAAAGAGATCAAGATGAATGATACTCAAACCAAGAAGACTGATTCCCAGGGGAAGGGAAATCAGGGTAATCCAAGTGGTCAGAACAGTCAAGGCAATCAGAACAAGAACAAGAGTCAAGGCAACAAGGGGAACAACAACAAGGGCAAGAACAACAAGGGGAAGTGCCATTATTGCGGTTCAGTTGGGCATCTTATTAAGGATTGTAAGAAGAGGAAAAGGAAGAATGGTGAATGCTTTTTCTGCGGTGAGACTGGACATTTCAGTAAGGATTGCCCAAAGAAGCAAGGGCAAGGCCAGGGTCAGACTCAGCGTGCTGGACCTTCAGGAGGGCAAGTTCATGCTCTCAATGCCGCTCCAGTTCCCGATCGAGGTAGTATTTCTGTTGAGAGCCTTGTATATATTTCTGATTTTCCAGTTAGTACCTTGTTTGATTCTGGTGCATCGCATAGCTTTATTTCATCTGATCTAGTTGAAAGTTTGCACCTAAGTACTAGTCTAGTTAATGATCCCGTGTGTGTTTCAAATTCAATTGGGGTTTCCGCCCATTTGTCTATTATCTACGTGGATTTGAAAATCTCTATCTTGAGTGTAGAGTTCTCGTGTGATGCTTATATTCTCGGTTTCATGGGGTATGGGTTGATTTTGGGCATGGATTGGTTGTCCAGTTTTGGAGCCATTCTTGATTTTTGAGCATAGGGTTGTGAGGCTCATGACTCGCCTCGGTAATACCCTAAAAATTTCTAGTAACCCTATGAGTCCCGTCATGTTGTGTTATCTTGAATCCCTCAACTCGTCTATCGATAATTTGCAATCGGTGAGGGTGGTCCGAGCATATCCTGATATCTTGGGTGAAGTGAAGGGGGTTACCCCTAAACGAGAGATAGATTTCCGCATTTATCTGGGTGATAATGCCAAGATAGTTTCGTGGCCGGTTAGGCACATGGCCCCGCAAGATGAGAGTTAAGAAAGTAAGTCAAGGAGTTGCTTGAGAAGAACTTCATTAGACGAAGTATATCTGAATGGGGAGCGCCGTAGTATTTACTACCAAGGCAGATGGTTCTCTTCGACTTTATGTTGATTATCGTGAGTTAAACAAAGAGAATAGACAACCATTGCCAAGGATCGATGGTTTGTTTGATCAGCTTGTAGGAACATCTGTTCTCTCTTGATCTTGCTACTGGATTCCATCAGCTCAGAGTAGATGAGGATAGTATAGACAAAACTGCGTTCAGAACTCCAGATGGATTCTTAGAATGGCTGGTCATGCCATTTGGTTTGACTAATGCACCCGCCTACTTAGTGGACTTGATAAATAGGGTGTCTAGGGAGTTCCTGAACGAGTTTGTGGTAGTCTTCGTAGATGATATTCTGATCTTCTCAAAGGATGAGGAAGAGCACGCAAGACATCTCAAGGAGGTGATGGATACGCTTAGAGCGCATCAGTTGAAGGCCAAGTTCTCCAAGTGTCACTTTTGGAGAAGGGAAGTTAGATTTCTTGGGCACATAGTTTCTAAGCAAGGCTTAGTGGTGGATCCTGCTAAAGTGGTCGCAGTTCAAGACCAGAAAGCTCCGACAAGGACAATTGAAGTAAGAAGTTCTCTCAGTTTAATTAGTTAGTTAGCGTCCCTTGAGCTTAGACCTACCCTTCTGGATCAAGTAGGGACTTCACAGAAGGAAGACCCGCAGTTAGCCGAGATCATGGACAAGTTGATTCGAGGCGAGATGTTAAGACACCTCGCTATAGATGACAAGGGATGGCTGAGACGCGATGAGAGAAAGAAGGTTCTTGAAGATGCACCTCACCCGAGGAGGTGGCCGAGTTTGTCCCAAGGTGCATGTTGTGCCAACAGATTAAGGCCGAGTCATAAAAAGCCCGGTGGGCTATTACATCCATTGGAGGTCCCTGCAATGGAAGTAGTAAAGCGTCACGAAGGATTTCGTGGATGGACTGCCTAGATCAAGGAAAGGGAATACGAGCATGTGGGTCATGGTAGGTAGACTCACGAAGAGTGCTCATTTCACTCCGGTAAAGAGCGAAAGGACTGCATCATAGCTAGCGACAGTTTACTTTCAAGAAATAAAGCGGTTGCACGAGGTTCCCTAAATGATAGTTAGTAACCATGACTCAATTTTCACTAGCCAGTTTTGGAATAATCTACGGGAAGTCATGGGCAAGCGACTGAATCTAAGTACGGCCTATCATTCGCAGGCGGATGGTTCATTTCGTTCAAGCATGAGTTATAGAAAATTTCGTTAGTAAGAGCAATTGGTAAACGTGGATTGGTATTTTCAAGAAAAGTTCTGCTGCGTGGAATACTTTATAGTAAGTAAACGAGATCCAGGATTCACTGGTGAATTTTGGGGAGCTTGCATGAAACCATGAGGTCATAGTTATGTTTAAGCCAAGAATGATAGAAGAGTAAGTGAAAGAGGAAGACGAGAGGCGACAATGAAATGGGTTCCAACTCATATTTGGAAATAAGAGTTAAGAAGCTAAGAAATCATGAAGTAAAAGACGGTCAAAGCACAGTGGAGTTAAACTCAAGGAAACGTGACTTAGAAGATTGAAGGCTAGATACGCGCATCATATCCTTTTTATGAGTATATCCTTGATCCTTGTTTTCCTGTGGAACTTACTTGCATGTTATCTTTTACATATATCCTCTCGGTCCCATTCTCGATCCCATTTCTGTTGTAAACTCCATAAGGGGGTATGACTCATCGGTTAGTAATACATGTCAAGGTTTGAAGGGGTCCGTTAGGTTGACTAAACCTTTTGGACTTTTATAGAATATGGGTTGGGTTAGGAAGAGATTTCTTGTAATCCAAAAGGAGTATATCTTGCTTATCTTCCCTATCTCTTTGTAGCATATCTTTCTTTTGCTATCCATATCGTGTTAATCTTGTCATGAGAACCTTAGGTAGAAACCCTTTGGATGAAACATGTGTTTGAAACATGTTATGCTTGATGGTTGCAAGTGGTTGCAAGTGTTTGCAAGTGGTTACTCGTGGATGCATTATACACATTAGGCACTAGATCGGCTCACACACTCCTCATATTGCATATGCATGAGTGTTTATGCTTATTTATGAATGAAAATTTTTGTGTTATCACGTGGATGTTGCATATGGATGTATGTTATGTGCACACATATAGATGTTATACATTATGTTAGGAATTGCATACATATGGATTCATTTCACTAACATAATTTGCATTGATGATATTTGCATTAGATAAGTACATATACACACACACCTTTGCATATGTTCATACAACATTTAGAATCTTGTAAGGACAATGATTGCTCGTGGATGATGTTTTGAGTAGATGGATGTTGGATGGTAGGATACGTTCTTCCTAACTTGAAGATTTCGGGGACGAAATCCTTTAAGGAGGAGAGAATGTAACAACCCGTATTTTCAATAACCTGTTATAACATAAATCGAGGCAGAATTTAATTCTAAAATCTGAATCAAGGGAAACGGGCTATGCCATTGCGTTCGTCTCGGAAAAATACGCGAAATAGAGTCCGAGTTTTCGAAAATCGGAGTCCGTATGACCCGATTAAGGCCCAATGAAGTTTTCAGAAAATTTCAAGTTCAAAACAGATTTCAAATTCAAGTTTGAATTTGGGAAATTAGGGCAGTTGGGCCAGGCGGGAAAATTCCCGCCAGAGCACCCAAGTCGACAGCCCTGTCGACTTGGGAGTCGACTTGGTTGGACCCAAGTCGACAGCCCTATCGACTTGGCTGTCGACTTGGTCCAGCCGGGCTGTTTAGCCTGGTGCACCATTTTGGAGTTGTGTTGAGTTTGGGGGCCAGATTCGGTTTTGAGGGCTGAGATTGGAACTAGGGTTTTATCCTAAGGCTAGAACTAATCCTAATCTCTATAAATAAGCCCCTAACCTAACCCTAAATCATCATTATTCATTCATACAACTAAACTATGGCAAAATCATTCCTCTCATGGCCTCCACTCTCTTCATAAAATTCCTAAACAAATTTCTATGAGAGATTTTCCATGCATACAAGTGTTTTCAAGCTTGTATGAGCATCATTAGCTTGCATTCAAGTCAAGTTTCTATATTTGCATCATAAAGAAAGAGTTTTGATCATTTTGGCTCAAGGGTTTTTCTATTAGAGCTTGCATTTTGGGTCTATTTGATTGCATAAGGGCTTTGTCATATTTTTGTGTCTTCATAAGCATTGTAAGCCCTTTTCTACTTTCATATTTAAACTCTAAAGTTAGATGAATGATGCAAGTTTGGGTGAATCATTATGATATGCAAGTTTGCCATGATATGCAAGTTTACTATGTCATGTTATGCAAGTTTGATATGTTATGATATGCAAGTTTATCATGTTATGTTATGCAAGTTTGATATGTTATGATATGCAAGTTTATCATGCTATGTTATGCAAGTTTGATATGCAAGTTTGCCATATGATATGCAAGTTATGTTATGCAAGTTTGGGTTGATCATTTTGCTCATGTTATCATGTTATGCAAGCTTATCTTAGGTTTATGAACATAAAGCTTCAAGCTTTATGCTAAAGGTTGCATTTTGGCAACATGTAAGTTATCATATCTCTTATGATAACTTGCATGTGAGGCTAAATGCGAACTTATGGCCATTTCTACATGTCATTTATCACCATGTATCACCAATATGCTAAGTTTGGTTTTATGCATGCTTTTGAGGCCTAATAATGTAATATGCAAGTATATGAATATATGTACATTTCATATGCCACCATGTTAAACTTGTGGCTTCAACACCTTTATGTCATGATTATGCCAAGTTCCCTCTTTCTATCCTTTATGCGCTATTGCGATATGTAAGCGATGGGATTGCGTTTGGGGTTGGGTAAAACTTAAAAGACATAAAAACATAAGATTGGGAATTTACCTATTAAGTTAGGTCTACCCATTGGGAATTTACCTATTAAGTTAGGTCTACCCAAATGCTTGAAAACTTGTAATATGTTTTGGAAACATGATGGACATGACACTTAGAAAAGATAAGTGTGACCAACTCGAGGTTGGGTTGAGTTTGTAACGTAAATCTACCCGGAACCGACCGGCTTAACTAGTTGCTACAAACAATAGTACCCAATGTGAGAAGTTGGTCATGTTGTACCTTGAACCCGAGGTTAGACCAAGTTGTGGTGTAAAGCTACCCGGAACCGACCGGCTTAACTAGTAACCGCAACAAAGTCTAATGTGAGAGGTTAAGGCGCATTAATTAATTAATGCCTCATGATTAGGGTTAAGTCATGGTCCACTTAATACTTAACCAATTTGGGCTTGGTAGATTAATCAGGGTTAAGTCGTGAACTCATCGTTACACTTAACCAAGTTAATCCATGATTAGCAAGAGGGTTAAACCGTACTTAACCCACTAGAAAATCCTAGCAATGGGGGTCCACTCCAGCAGTAATCCCAAGTTTGTATCATTAAGACCCTAGGGACTAGGCTAGGGTGGGGGCACGATTACTGGACTTGAGGTAAGTGACCAAAAGCGACGGCAGAGTGGTACGCCGGTGTAGTTCCGGGCGGACTATGGTCGTGCACATAGTCCGAAGCCGGGGAAAGCATGCACGGGTACCAGTAGATCGAGACTGTGCACTTATGTTTATGGTGTCCAGGGGTTGACACCCTAGGGCTTGATACACCCGACGGGAGACCCGGCACAGTCTGACTACAATTATGTTTGGGCCGCATTGACACCAACACGTGACGAGTTAGGCTTATAGGGAGCCGATCGACTAGACCGTTTGGTTGGACCGCGTATTAGGGTCACTTCATGTTATTGGGCCAAAGCTTGGGCCAAGGGATCAATACTTGTTTATTCATGTCATGTTAGTTTGCTAGTACACCTGTGGTGCAAAAACCTTAAACCTGATTATGCGATGACACCTTTATCTACCTTGTTAGTTAATCATCATGCTAGTATGTTGTTATCCTTATGTTCATCCCTGCTTCTCATGCCAGTTAACTTTATTAGTTTACATTGATTGTAGTAGGGCTTACTCAGTCTTTTTGACTGACCTGTTTTTCTTTCGCCTCTTTTCTTCCGTTTCCCCCCCCCCCCAGGTTCTCAGGGTGAGAATATTGGAGCTTAGCTTGGATTTCTGATCGCTTGCTTGTGGGATTTTAGCTCATGTACGGTCTTGACATGAAGCTAGCTATGGTTATCACTTATTTTGGGGATAGTACTTATGTATTTCAGTTTTTCAGTAATGTTGTTTTTATCTAGACTTGTGTATTTGGAAAGTTGACATTATGTTGTACCAGACTTGTTTTGAAATAGTTTGAAATCTTCCGCTGTTTTACTTATCTTATTTACTCTGTTTACATATATACATATGTTCTTGTTCTGCCTTGATATATCATTATGCATGTTTACCGGATTCAAACACCCCTCCAAAGTCAGAGTGCTTGCAAGAGACACCCTGGCGGAGGTGGGGTGTTACATATATGGGAAATTGTTCTCTTGCTAATTTACGGTTAGTGGCCGCTGAATTGGAATGAGGCGTAAGTTGTGTTTGTGTAACATTTGTGTATTATATACGCGGGTCATTCAGAAAGGCCGGGTTTATACCCATTCTGAATAAACGATTCGACGATATGTCGAAGATGAAGACAGTGGTTGAAGACCGGAAGTCTTCACATCGTTTGGGTGATTGTTGATGATCTTGATTGGGCTGTACACCCAAGAGGATGGAATCAGTTGGTGATCGTCCAGACGTACTTGGAGATCGATGGATATACGAGGAAAGTGCCTCCGATTTCGTTCAGACCCAGAACGAACTTGTAAATGGACTGTGTGTCTGACATTGGATTTTATTCTGTGTTGATTGATCTCTATTAAATATATATCTGTTTGGCGGTGGAGAATTTATTCTCTTGCTTAACGCCCTTCTCTGAGACGTACGAGCTCAAAGGTTATATATCGATAGATATCAGTCGCATAGCATGAATTGCATGTGTGGCACGCTGAGATGCAAGGATCAAGGCTTTTGTTGAAAAGCAGAATCTTGTGGTTGATGATCAAAGCACGGCCTATGTGGCGTAGCTTTGTGTATAACGTGAATTCGCGAGCCTCACACCTCGGTATGAGTCAAAAACGGGATAAGGACTGCAGGGAGAGCACGGCGTTTCTTTCTAGCTAGAGGTAGTGTCAGTGCTTAAACTGGCTGACATTTATATTATTTTTACCTATGTGGATGTTGTAATGAGGCGCCTCGATATTAGGTCTGTTAGGACCGGGAAACGTGTGTTCAGGAATACTAATCCACTAACGTAAGTGTGGACCGGCCCTGAAGATCCAAGGGTTACCCAGAGTGTGTAGTCCTGAGGCATTTGCTAGAGTGTCTCGAAGCGGAGAGTAGCTTGCCCCTTGCCTCGACTCATGACGGAAATCCAATTTCCAATACGTGATATCTCGGTTTTATTTGTAGAGCCTAGTATGGCGACATGATAGATGGTACCCATGCCGCCTAGGATTGATATTTATGATTGAAATTGTTTTGGCACTATACACTTATAATAGTATCAGATGATTTGTTTTAAACGTACCAAGCATGTTTGGCTATTATAAAGGAAAACCCTATCCTTCGGCTTGCGTTGCATTGTGTGATGGGACCTGGGTCTTATAATAGCTTCATTTTTCTAAAAAGCATTGCGTTGTTTTATTATATGCACTAATATTCTTGGGAGGAAACCCGTTCCGTGTTATACGGCGTGGTACCTTGAATTACTCTCTTTTAAAGCAAAGTTATAAATAACTGTTTTAGTTCTCACACCAGTCACATGACTGACCTGGAGTTTATTGTTTTAACCTAAACTCTGGGTGCCCTTATTTCTGCTCGGGCAGCTAGTAGTTTTGGTTTTGCAGATTTATATTCACAGGATCCTGATTTACAGCTGGAACGATGCTCGGAAAGCTCTGTATCCATGTATTACTTTCAGTTGTGTTTTGTATTGTTTTTCCGCTGCTATGTAAATTATTGTAATCTCTGACATTTCGAATGTATTTTATTCATCTATACTCTGTATATTCTTGTATTCTGATGGAATTGTTGTAATTAACAATGAAATGTTCTTCTGTTTGCGTTCTATTTTGTCGTGTTCTCAAGGTAATCCGGGCATTCCTTACCGGGGAAGTTCCGGGCTATCACATGTAACGTCCTGCAAATCCGTACTATCTGAGTTGACTAAATACGACACATGTCCAACCCAAATTGCACAGAAATACGAATCATTATTGAAAGATGTTAGAGGATGAGAAATAGAAAGGAAGAAACTTAGAATAGAAGAAGAAGAACAGAAATAACAACACAGAATCTCACATCGCAGCGGAATAAAATATAACATATAACAGCTTTTGAAATACAAAATTTGATTGTATATACATAACATTATCAGAGTATCACTATCAGAGTACAACTTACAACACAACAGAAACAACATTAACTAGATAACGTTGAAGCCTCCTGCTCCAAGCTCCTTTGGATAAATCTGTAAAATCCTGAACTACTTGACTGCCCATATAAAATTGGGCACCCAAGAGTTTAGGTAAAACAAAACAAAATAAACTCCGGGTCAGTCATGGGACTGGTATGAGTAAACAATTTAAAACAGTTTCAGAAACTAATTGATATCTCATAAGATCACGCCGTATAACACGGAACGGGTTTTTCCCTTATGAAAATCCAAACCACTTGATTTAACTTTAAGAATCCTTTTGAAAGAAACGATAATCTTTATATCAAAACTCTTTTGATATTATGATAGTGTCTAAATCAAATAAATAACAATCTAGTGGAACGCTTGCATCTCACGTTCCACATATATAATATACAATCAAAACCGCAAGCACTTATTGGGTAATGAATTTCCAACTATGACAAGGTATGGAACCACCTGTCGCTGGTGTATCTCTAGAGGAGAATACATCGAGTTCAACAAGAACATCTTGCAACTCAGCCACACATGACCGACCACTCATTTCGCTTGAGTGTATCGAATGTATATCACCAACGGTTGGGATTAGCAACCGTTTCCCAAATGGGACAACATCGAATAGAATAAGGAATTAAATGAATCTCTAGATAGGTGATGATACACCCTAATGGGAGCTAACCACATAGCCATGTTGCCTGCCCGATTTTTGTCATTCCCCAGTTGTTGAGGCCTGAGGCTACGATTACTTCTCTCATTGATAACACAATTACTTTGAATGCCACATTATCAGATCCGTTAATCATTAATTGGGTTTGCACAAATATTCTGGATATTATGCTAAGGGAATAAATCTGTTGCCACCATATATATTTGTACAGCCCAACATATGCGATCATTGGAAATACTCTGTCAGACACTCGTCCATACACGTTCGTTCTGGGATGGAACGAAACCGAAGGCACTATTCCGTACATCCATCCTAGGAAATCTCTACCTAGGACTTATACAACAGCCCTTGCACTTTACTCCGTCTTCAATATATTCAGCATACTTGGTTTGCAATGCTTATGCCAATACGAAGTGGTTCTTCGGATAATAATCCAACCGGTCTCTCCATATTAACAACGTAAAAATGGTCAAAAACTTTGATAGTCGGTGATTTAACTATCAAATGAAAGATGTCCGTGTGCACACAACGATCTTATTTCCTAATGGAATTATCGATCAAATCATCAAACATATATATATATATATCCTTATTTTCTATATTAACAAAATATATGTCATTAACTCTGGAAAACATTCCCATTGCATATTTACATATCACTTTTCTTCCACGTCTATCAGACTCTAACTGTAAACTAGTAAGACAACAACTTCCTAAGTATAAACCCCGAAGGCCGAAACCAACATCAGATCGATACTCAAAAGTCGTTCAACTCAACTAATTTCCAGTCAGTTTCTAATTCTGCTTAACTCTATTTCTTTAACTCCATTTGATTAACTTCTTATCAACACGATCATTTTAAATCTGCAAATCATTTGTTTTTAAATCATCGTTTACTTTAAAGCTTATATCTCCCAGGATTTTTTTTATAAAATTCTTTTTCGTTTATAATATTCCATTTTAAGTTCGTTTCATTATCGAATTCTATATATATCGATATATCGACTTCTAGTTTATCAAATCTTCTGAAAAATATTCTAACTCCTTAAATTTCTGTAAAAATTCGCCATAACCTCCTTTGTACGGGGAGCATCGGGAAAATCCCCAAACCGCCACACAGGCCTCTCCAATCAAAAAGAAAAAGGGAAAGCCAAGCGGCTAGCCGATACGGCGCATAAAATCTCATATTCAAATTAAATACATACCTTTTTGTCGAGCATTCTATTTATATATCTTCATTAACTTCATTCCAAACCTGTCTCATGTATATCCATACATTTCTAATTCATTTCAACTAAATACACTTGTTTTAACTCAACTCATTAATTAATTCGTTAATTAACTCTTTTCCCTATTTCACTTTCATATTTGAATATAACACGCTCAAAAATATTTCAACTTACTTATAAACTAGTCAACTTCCATTTTCCAATTCAGGTTTCATATTCGATTTGAATATGAAGTCACAAGTTTACTTATTCAAAGTCAACTTGATTCATTCGTTTAACTTAATTTGTTAATTAGTTTGCTAATTAACTTTTTTGGCTTATTTCACTTGATTTGTAAACATCATTTATAAATTAACTTGTTCATTTCCTATCTTAACCCAAGTCTTCATTTCAAACCCATTTGAAACTTAATCCTTTTTATTTACAAACACCATTTGTTTTACTTGTTTATATATTAAACAAGTCTCGCTTTCAAATTAATTTGAAATAAATATTTCTACCTTGGAAAAATAAATTTCCCTTTTCAATTTAACACTTGTATTTATATTTCTGAATTTTCCAATGATAATTCATTTCACCTCATTTATAAACTTCGTTTATAAATGAACTACTTGTTTTAATTATTCAAAACAAGTTAATATTTCTAATCCATTCAAAAACTCAAATTCTATTTTAGAAAAATAGAATTTTCCTTTTAAATTTCAAAATTTCCTTTTTCACGATATTTTTAAATATCAGCATTTAGGCCCAGTGGTATTTAAACACACAAAACACCCAATTATCAAATTTCAGGTTTTCTAACACATCATATATGACAGTATATATGCAAACAAACATATAAACAGATAATATATTTTTGAGGAATCCAGTTGGATTTCTCCAACCTGTTTTCCTACATCCACAGACGTTAGTCAACATAAATAATACCATCCTGCTTCGAGGCAGGATATCGAGGTATAGAAGGTCATCCACTAATATATATTTGTGGGGCGCATAGGGAAATCATCCGCTAATGATACCGCGGGCATCCGCTAATGGGATTGCGGGAACAATCCAACCACCAAACCAATATATATATATAATAGTCAAGCCTAAGTAACTAATATATTTAAAACAACCAGAAAGCATTCGAACAAGCAACAAACAATTATTTTTAATGAATAAAAAAAATTCTAAATAAAGAGGTGAGTGAGATTTACTCACCGTGATTTTTATATTTCGATCCATTCCAATTTAATTTAAATCGAACGATGTTCGATTAAAATCCCTGTTGACTCCAAAAAATCCCGAATCAAACGAATGCGTAGCCAATACTCATATGAAGCCCTTGCAACTCGTTTTACCGAAATCTGTTATCATATGAATTTTATATGAGCATTATAAGCTTTATACAAATTAAATTGTCATTAAAAGTTTATTTAATTAATTCAAACCATTACCTAATGCCTTAAGCAAATTCTTTTCCTTCTCTACTCAATACTGTCGTGATCTTCCTTCACAATTTTGATCACTGTAACCACTAGATTCACCTCTCCACTCTATCACCATTGCCAATAATTCAAACTCTGAATATATATAATTAACATTCTTAAATAAATTCAATTAACTATATATTTTGTTTAGATACCTTAATCCGTTGTCTTCTTTTCCTCTATAAAAATTGAACTGCTTGTAGATTTACCCTAACCAGCACCTCCCTGCAGTACATCCCAAAGCAGTCATACCCCCCAACACCACCTTGACAAGGTCGAACATCACCACTGTTTCCCCAAAACGCAATCCCAACTATAGTGCACGAAAACCAATATTGGAACATCGTCGAACTTCACTGCATCATTGTTGACCCAAAAATGAACACCATCGCACTTCTGGTAGGTGCTGCGTCAGGGTACAAAATTGATTGACTTTGAATCCCATCGGACACCTCATGTCCACTCGCCTAACCCCTAGAAGCACCATGACGTTCCTCCATCATCATTTTGATCCCAAAATCGAAAAGCCCTATATCGATTGCTACTTGCAATCCACACCTCCGGACAACGGTTCGCACCACCAGATAACAGTTCGCACTCTCCAAATGCCACTGAAAGTAAATCCAAACCAATTTAATTCGATTCTCGAGCTCGTGAAATCCCTTTGCTTTCGAGAATTTAGAATCAGCCGTTCCCTTTTTTTCTGTATCGCAACTTGAAATCCACGATGAACCCGACGCGATACATCATCGATCAATGAACCACCCCTTTTGATTTTGACTTCTATTTCCAAAAGCTTCTAATAGATTTGATTTCGAAATTCATTTACACAGAACCGAGATACAAAAGAGGTTTAAATGTTTTGATTTGATAATGAACTGGGAAGTGGCCATCTATTGTACACGAGGCTATGGATTTTTGAAGAGGAGAGAAGGCCACGGTTATTGTTTAGTTGGTAGATGGAATTCCACTTAATTTTATTTATTTATTTTAGTTTTAATTTGTTTTTGAACCGGTGTGCTTTAATTATAATACCCATGATTCCGAACTCCTTTCTGAACCCAACCACTGACATTCCTAGGGTTACACCACTATTCTGAACACACTGGGATAGGTCACGAAGTCCAATTCGATCATCTATAGAAGATATTAATTTAAATCGATATAAATTTAAATTTGAAACCATAAATTCTTCAATAATAAATTAATATTATTACTCTAATTCAAACTGAATTTTTGTATTGATTATCTGAACGGATTCCAGTTTAGTTTTAACTTCGAATTGAATTAACTTCGTATTACGATAATTTACTATATTCGATATTAATTCGAAATCGATTCTTAAATCGATAAATAAATATAAAAATTCATCTATATTATCAAATCAATATTTAAAATAAATATTAAATATTCAAAATTAATCGACCAAAAATCCGGGTCATTACATTCTTCCCCTCTTAAAAGAATTTCGTCCCCGAAATTACTAAGGTTGGAAAAATGTTACAAACCCATTACTTTTCAAAAACTCACTTATGTTGAACTCAACATTTCATACTTTTACAATTTTCGTTCCAACCAAACTTGTGGTTTTCATTCATATGCATCCAAATTGATTTTAAATCAATTTATCCACTTTGATTCATTTAACTTGCTTTAAGTTAAATTTTAATTCCAGAATTCAAATTCCCGGGTTTTTATTTTAAGTCCTTTTTGAAATCACATAAATATATACATATATTCATAACCATTTAAATTCAAAACATTTGAATTTTCAAACCAACTTGTTTTCTTTTAAACAAATTCCCATCATAAACTTTTCTAAGGTAGCAATCCATCACATAGGAACTCGAAAATGAACACTGATGATGCTGCAGTCATCATCAGAATTATTTTCCAGCCACTGAAGTGAGTTCAGTGCTTTATCACTTTCAAAGTCCATTCAAATATGATTTTTATTCAAAAACCCTTTCAAAACTAAGCTATATCATTTTAATATGCTTCGAAAAATATTTTCCAACTTCCCAGGATTAAATTCCAAATTCTAGTTTTGAATCAAATTTTAATTTGTTTCACTTGTATATATTTCATTCATATACAAGTTCTAATTGGTTATATATAACCATTCCAATTTTATAATCTAATTTGATTATAATAATAACAACCAACTCATCCATATATGATAATAATTACAGAAAATTATTCTTTTTCTATCAAAGTAAATTTTGGGTAAAATTATTTCATTTACCCACTTTAAAACAATATCGTATTCAATCTTCTGTTCAAGTATTTACAAACTCTTATCGACGTCGTGGCGTCCCACGATTCGACCAGAATTCATAAACCACCCAACAGACTAGCCAACACAATATAAAATAGTTTTTATATCAATTAACAAATACGCTCTCTCGTATATATATACACTCAACTCATTCTAGGGTACTACTTACCCTATCTCTAATGGGCACAATCCCACCAAAGCCTAGGTATTCGCTCAACCTAAGCTCTGATACCAACTGTAACGTCCCGCAAATCTGTACTATCCGAGTTGACTGAATACAACACACATCCAACCCACATTGCAAAGAAATACGAATCATTATTGAAACAAGTTAGAGGATGAGAAATAGAAAGGAAGAAACTTATAATAGAAGAAGAAGAACAAAAATAACAACACAGAATCTCACATCGCAGCAGAATAAAATATAATATATAACAGCTTTTGAAATACAAAATTTGACTGTATATACATAACATTATCAGGGTATCACTATCAGAGTACAACTTACAACACAGCAGAAATAACAATAACTAGATAACGTTGAAGCCTCCTTCTCCAAGCTCCTTTGGATAAATCTGTAAAATCCTGAACTACTTGACTGCCCATATAAAATTGGGCATCCAAGAGTTTAGGTAAAACAAAACAAAATAAACTCCGGGTCAGTCATGAGACTGGTATGAGTAAACAATTTAAAACAGTTTCAGAAACTAATTGATATCTCATAAGACCACGCCGTATAACACGGAACGGGTTTTTCCCTTAAGAAAATCCAAACCACTTGATCTAACTTTAAGAATCCTTTTGAAAGAAACGATAATCTTTATATCAAAACTCTTTTGATATTATGATAGTGTCTAAATCAAATAAATAACAATCTAGTGGAATGTTTGCATCTCACGTTCCACATATATAATATACAATCAAAATCGCAAGCACTTATTGGGTAATGAATTTCCAACTATGACAAGGTATGGAACCACTTGCCGCTGGTGTATCTCTAGAGGAGAATACACCGAGTTCAACAAGAACATCTTGCAACTCAGCCACACATGACCGACCACTCATTTCGCTTGAGTGTATCGAATGTATATCACCAACGGTTGGGATCAGCAATCGTTTCCCGAATGGGACAGCATCGAATAGAATAAGGAATTAAATGAATCTCTAGATAGGTGATGATACACCCTAATGGGAGCTAACCACATAACCATGCTGCCTACCCAATTTTTTTCATTTCCCAGTTGTTGAGGCCTGAGGCTACGATTACTTCTCTCATTGATAACACAATTACTTTGAATGCCACATTATCAGATCCGTTGATCATTAATTGGGTTTGCACAAAAATTATGGATATTATGCAAAGGGAATAAATCCGTTGCCACCATATATATTTGTACAGCCCAACATATGCGATCATTGGAAATACTCTGTCAGACACTCGTCCATACACGTTCGTTCTGGGATGGAACGAAACCGAAGGCACTATTCCGTACATCCATCCTAGGCAATCTCCACCTAGGACTTATACAACAACCCGTGCACTTTACTCCGTCTTCAATATATTCAGCATACTTGGTTTGCAACGCTTATGCCAATACGGAGTGGTTCTTCGGATAATAATCCAACCGATCTCTCTCCATATTAACAACGTTAAAATGGTCAAAAACTTTGATAGTCGGTGATTTAACTATCAAATGAAAAATGCCTGTGTACACACAACGATCTTATTTCCAAATGGAATTATTGATCAAATCATCGAACATATATATATATATATTCTTATTTCCTTATTTTCTATATTAAGAAAATATATGTTATTAACTCCGGAAAACATTCCCATTGCATATTTACATATCACTATTCTTCCACATCTATCAGACTCTAACTGTAAACTAGTAAGACAACAACTTCCTAAGTAAACCCCGAAGGCCGAAACCAACATCAGATCGATACTCAAAAGTCGTTCAACTCAACTAATTTCCAGTCAGTTTCTAATTCTGCTTAACTCTATTTCTTTAACTCCATTTGATTAACTTCTTATCAACAAGTTCATTTTAAATTTGCAAATCATTTGTTTTTAAATCATCTTTCACTTTAAAACGTATATCTCCCAGGATGTTTTTTTATAAAATTCCTTTTCGTTTATAATATTCTATTTTAAGTTCGTTTTATTATCGAATTCTATATATATCGATATATCGATTTCTAGTTTATCAAATCTTCTTAAAAATATTCTAACTCCTTAAATTCCCGAAAAAATTCGCCATAACCTCCTTTGTACGGGGAGCATTGGGAAAATCCCCAAACCGCCACACAGGCCTCTCCAATCAAAAAGAAAAAGGGAAAGCCAAGCGGCTAGCCGATACGGCGCATAAAATCTCATATTCAAATTAAATACATACCTTTTTGTCGAGCATTCTATTTATATATCTTCATTAACTTCATTCCAAACCTGTCTCATATATATCCATACATTTCTAATTCATTTCAACTAAATACACTTGTTTTAACTCAACTCATTAATTAATTCGTTAATTAACTCTTTTGCCTATTTCACTTTCATATTTGAATATAACACGCTCAAAAATATTTCAACTTACTTATAAACTAGTCAACTTCCATTTTCCAATTCAGGTTTCATATTCGATTTGAATATGAAGTCACAAGTTTACTTATTCAAAGTCAACTTGATTCATTCGTTTTAACTTGATTTGTTAATTAGTTTGCTAATTAACTTTTTTGGCTTATTTCACTTGATTTGTAAACATCATTTATAAATTAACTTGTTCATTCCCTATCTTAACCCAAGTCTTCATTTCAAACCCATTTGAAACTTAATCCTTTTTATTTACAAACACCATTTGTTTTACTTGTTTATATATTAAACAAGTCTCGCTTTCAAATTAATTTGAAATAAATATTTCTACCTTGGAAAAATAAATTTCCCTTTTCAATTTAACACTTGTATTTATATTTCTGAATTTTCCAATGATAATTCATTTCACCTCATTTATAAACTTCGTTTATAAATGAACTACTTGTTTTAATTATTCAAAACAAGTTAATATTTCTAATCCATTCAAAAACTCAAATTCTATTTTAGAAAAATAGAATTTTCCTTTTAAATTTCAAATTTTCCTTTTTCACGATATTTTTAAATATCAGCATTTAGGCCCAGTGGTATTTAAACACACAAAACACCCAATTATCAAACTTCAGGTTTTCTAACACATCATATATGACAGTATATATGCAAACAAACATACAAACGGATAATATATTTTTGAGGAATCCAGTTGGATTCCTCCAACCTGTTTTCCTTCATCCACAGATGTTAGTCAACATAAATAATACCATCCTGCTTCAAGGCAGGATATCGTGGTACAGAAGGTCATCCACTAATATATATTTGTGGGGCGCATAGGGAAATCATCCGCTAATGATACCGCGGGCATCCGCTAATGGGACTGCGGGAACAATCCAACCACCAAACCAATATATATATAACAGTCAAGCCTAAATAACTAATATATTTAAAACTACCAGAAAGCATTCGAACAATCAACAAACAATTATTTTTAATGAATAAAAAAATTCTAAATAAAGAGGTGAGTGAGATTTACTCCCCATGATTTTGATATTTCAATCCATTCCAATTTTAATTTAAATCGAACGATGTTCGATTAAAATCCCTGTTGACTCGAAAAATCCCGAATCAAACCGAATGCCAAGCCAATACTCATATGAAGCCCTTGCAACTCATTTTACCGAAATCTGTTATCATATGAATTTTATATGAGCATTATAAGCTTTATACAAATTAAATTGTCATTAAAAGTTTATTTAATTAATTCAAACCATTACCTAATGCCTTAAGCAAATTCTTTTCCTTCTCTACTCAATACTGTCGTGATCTTCCTTCACAATTTTGATCACTGTAAGCACTAGATTCACCTCTCCACTCTATCACCATTGCCAATAATTCAAACTCTGAATATATATAATTAACATTCTTAAATAAATTCAATTAACTATATATTTTGTTTAGATACCTTAATCCGTTGTCTTCTTTTCCTCTATAAAAATTGAACTGCTTGTAGATTTACCCTAACCAGCACCTCCCTGCAGTACATCCCAAAGCAGTCATACCCCCCAACACCACCTTGACAAGGTCGAACATCACCACTGTTTCCCCAAAACGCAATCCCAACTACAGTGCACGAAAACCAATATTGGAACATCGTCGAACTTCACTGCATCATTGTTGACCCCAAAATGAACACCATCGCACTTCTGGTAGGTGCTGCGTCAGGGTACAAAATTGATTGACTTTGAATCCCATCAGACACCTCATGTCCACTCGCCGAACCCCTAGAAGCACCATGACGTTCCTCCATCATCATTTTGATCCCAAAATCGAAAAGCCCTATATCGTTTGCTACTTGCAATCCACACCTCCGGACAACGGTTCGCACCACCAGATAACAGTTCGCACTCTCCAAATGCCACTGAAAGTAAATCCAAACCAATTTAATTCGATTCTCGAGCTCGTGAAATCCCTTTGCTTTCGAGAATTTAGAATCAGCCGTTCCCTTTTTTTCTGTATCGCAACTTGAAATCCACGATGAACCCGACGCGATACATCATCGATCAATGAACCACCCCTTTTGATTTTGACTTCTATTTCCAAAAGCTTCTAATAGATTTGATTTCGAAATTCATTTACACAGAACCGAGATACAAAAGAGGTTTAAATGTTTTGATTTGATAATGAACTGGGAAGTGGCCATCTATTGTACACGAGGCTATGGATTTTTGAAGAGGAGAGAAGGCCACGGTTATTGTTTAGTTGGCAGATGGAATTCCACTTAATTTTATTTATTTATTTTAGTTTTAATTTGTTTTTGAACCGGTGTGCTTTAATTAAAATACCCATGATTCCGAACTCCTTTTTGAACCCAACCACTGACATTCTTAGGGTTACACCACTATTCTGAACACACTGGGATAGGTCACGAAGTCCAATTCGATCATCTGTAGAAGGTATTAATTTAAATCGATATAAATTTAAATTTGAAACCATAAATTCTTCAATAATAAATTAATATTATTCTAATTCAAACTGAATTTTTGTATTGATTATCTGAACTGATTCCAGTTTAGTCTTAACTTCGAATTGAATTAACTTCGTATTACGATAATTTAATATATTCGATATTAAATCGAAATCGATTCTTAAATCGATAACTAAATATAAAATTCATTTATATTATCAAATCTAGATTTAAAATAAATATTAAATATTCAAAATTAATCGACCAAAAATCCGGGTCATTACACAAGGCCTTCAACATGCCTTCTTTTTTTATTGTTCATTTTCAAATGCTTCATCTTTCTTCCTTAGTTTTCGTTCCAAATCCTTAACATATTGCTGCAAAGACTCTACTTGTTCTTTCATTGTCTCTTCTAGATTTTCTGTTGTTTGCATACCCATATTTTCATTAGTATCAATTTGAAGAGGTTTTTGTTAGGGCTCGTCTTCAAAAAGTATTTTTTATCTTCTGCTATGTATCTCAATTCAACAAAAATATGTACAATAACATAAATAAAAATAACCGAGCAACACCCAAAAAATTAATTAATGCTATGTATAATTATCATCTTCCATTTGATGTTATATCCGACTATCATTCTTCAGAAATAACGACATTCAATTGTTTTTTTTTGTAGAAATGATAAATATAACTATCATTTAAATTATGACTGTATTATAATAACTTGACTACTGTATATTTTGAGTTAAAATATTTTTACCTTTATGTATTATTATATTTGTATGATAAATTATACATTTACATCATCCATGTTTGCCAAAATTTCTCTTGAAATAACCTTCTTTAAGCTTGCAACATTCCACCTTCCAAATCTTGGTAATGTAGAACAGTAGTTTGTTGATGGCGATATCAAACTAATATGCTCACATAGAAAAACCTTCAAATAGATTTTTATTTGTTAAAATATATAATCTTTATAATTTAATTTACAAAAATAAATGCATTAATATAAAGTTAAAATGTTGTACTTACCATTGGAAGCATGGAATAACCCGATATGTTTCTTGGCTTTGTTTTAAAAGCTGTCAAAGATCTAATCAATGAATGATGGATTGGAACTTTCAAAGATACCGAGTTCATTTTGTTTAGATCAATGATATAAAGAATGTATCCCTATGGAAAATATCTTTGGTTAACGGGAAATAAGAAGGTGATCATTGCAAGAATCAAGATCAGTTTCGGAAAATTGGTTTCATTTTCAGTTTTTTGTTTTGTTTCCATTATATTGTTTATTTTTGAAATTGTAAGGTATTTGGTGATGTGCTATACATTAATCCATAAAATATGACTTGGAAGCAAAGAAAGTAGTTAGGTCGTCCTCACAAAGTAATGAAAGGTCGTGGGTTCTTAGAGCGCAAAAGGAAAGCTTGTTTAGATCATGTGTACTTTGGCCCGTTAAGAGCATTTAGGGCGCCACGACAACTAAGCTCATTCATATGGTTTGAGTCGCTAGCCTCTTAGCCCGCTGAAGGTCCTTGACAAATTTAGTCTTCTAGCTCGTTGGCTCTTTTGCTCGCCGAAGCATTTCAGCACCCCCGGCCTTTAGGTCATTCTGTTCTCTAATCCGTAAAAGGTCTTTTACTCGTCCTATGTTCTTAGATCGTTCCCACCTTATGAGGATTGGATTGTGTTCGGATGCTTCATAAAGCCCTAGATCGCTCCGCCTAGCGCGTCACAATGAAGCTTTAGCCCGCTCCGCCTTGTCTTAGCCCGTTCCGCCCTGCTCCAGCTCGCTCCGCCTTGCTTTAGTTCATGCCGTTTTAGACCTGACTAAATTAGGTCGCGTCGCACTAGTTTAGAGTCTATAGGTCATCCCGACAGCCTAAGGAAGGTAGGAGGTAATTACAACTCTACCACCTGGGCTGAATCTCACCTATAAATACCCCCCCCCCCCTCATTCCTTCATTGGGGGGAGGGGGGAGGACCGGATTTTATGACCACGAAGGGCTGCCCAATTATTTCCTAAGCATTTCTAAGTGATTTCTATCACTCTTAACACCTTCAATTGAAGATCGAACATGAATTTCATCATGCAATCAACCAAAAGTGATCAAGCATCTTAGAAATTGAAGATGCTCTGTCATTCTCCTCGCCTATTGTGGAATTCATCTACTTCTCCATTGATTTGTGTTGATTAAAGTGATGCTATTGTGTAATGAGCAATATGAATGTACTTTGTGTGATCTTAGAATTGTAACTTTTGATTTGATAATGGAAATTGTTGCTAAAGTGGATGTAGACCTTTCCTAAGGTCGAACCACTATAAAATTTGTGTCTCTTTACTTTTGTTGTGATTGTGGCCTCTCTTCATACCGATTGGTGAAGTGCAATTTTTCGCACCTTTTCTAATTTCGGAATAAATATTTGGCACCCACTGTCGGGCCGCATTCGCATCATCTTCTCTCACATTCTCTTACAAGGTTGAAGACCTTGGACTAAGGTTCTAAGCCTACCTCTACTGTAGATCTTACAAGACTACATTCTAAGCTAATCGACGAACTTTCTTCCAAAGTCAAGTCCTTGTCTGAAGTCATGGGTTGACCGTCGAAGAAGATTGCTAGCAAAACTGTTGATGAAATTGATGATGCCGCCAACAATGAAAATACTCCACTCACCAACCAATTCGAAGTTGGAGAAACTTCTAAGGCTGGAACGGTTGTAACGAGAAGGGAGTTGGATGAAGTTGTTGCGGGTTTGACAAGCTAAATGGGTATTGCAAATGATGCCATAATAAATAAGCTTGAGTCTACGTTTGCCATGCAAGATGCTATGACAAAAGTTACCATGAATGTCGCTCGTGCTAAATCTGATCAAACCAATCATACAGAAAATGCGGGCTCTTCTTCTTCTTCAAGTCCAAATCGAGGAGATTCTATTTAAGAGGTTACAAATCCTAATGATGCTCGACGCAACCACAACGATAAAGTAACCTCTCGACAAGCGCTTGGAACACCAAAGGGACACCTCCCCAAGCGGGAGGCCTAGGGCCCCAGAATCTAAACCGTCACCGTTTGCTTAGGCAAACATCCGACAAGGATGATGGTGTCTGCCCTATGGACCAGCCCAACGAAGAGGAGCGTATATCGAAAATGATGCACAAAATCATGGAGAAATGCTTGTGAAAGCAAGATGATGAAAAGGAGTGGGGATTCGCTCCTACCAAAACCCCACTCATGGAGAGGATTAAGATGGATCCATACGTAAATAAGTTCAAACCTCCGACGGTCCAAGCTTATAATGGGACAGTGATCCCAATGTGTTCTTGTTCAAATATGACCAGCATGGATGGAGCACGCGCCACAGACAAATTAAAATGCCTATACTTTCCTACCTACCTTGAAGGGGTGGCCTCACTTTGGTTCACAAAGCTACCATCCAAATCTGTAGATGATTTTGCAACCTTGGCCAAACTATTTAGTGAGTAGTTCAGGCTTCAAGCTACGAAAGTGCGGGATGTCATGGAGCTTAATGAGCTTGAGGAAAGGCCAGGAGAACCCATCAGAGCTTTTCTCACCCACTTCAATACTGCCGCAACCGAGATTGGGAACTACGAGCCTCGTTTGGCTTTGATGGCATTAAAGGGAGCCATAAAAAAAGACCAAACTTGGATGGTGGATTAAGAAGAAGAAGCCAAGTACGCTTAAGGAACTGTTTGATAAAGTATAGGAGTATATAGGTGTGGATGAAGATCCAGCCTATGCCTTGGATGTTCCTGAAAGCAGCGCACTTCCCGAAAAGAAAGGTAATGATGCAGAAGTCAGCCAGAAGAATACGGGTGGTCAGAAAAGGGGTAATGATGGAAAAAATAGCCATGCCAATAAGAAATTTCGTTTCTTCAAAAACTAATAATTGACTCCTTTAAACGACACTGTAGAGAGCATCTTCATGGCAGCTAAAGACAGTGAAGAGTATCCAACACCGAAGCCAGCAAAGGTCAGTGATGCCACGATAAAGTCAGGAAGGTTCTGCCGGTTTCATAACCAACTGGACCACAATACAAATGAGTGTAGACATATGAAGAATCTTGTTGAAGAATTGATAAGGAAGAATAGGCTTCAACAATACAAAAGGAACCCGTAGAATGCTCAAATCGCTCAAGGATAGGGGACATCTGTGGGACCGCCTAGACAGAATGAAAATGCTCCAGTTGATGTCATACCAAGGCTAATCATCAATACTATTTCAGGAGGGCCTCATCCAGCTGGAAGAAGCTGGGGGGACATTGTGAAGTAAGCAAACGAAATGAAGAGCCTTTCTAAAGGAGAACAACTCATGATCACAAGCGAAGCTTTCTCGGCAAAGATGCCAAAGACCCCATGGGATGATATTGTGTTTAAAGAAAGAGACTCAAATGGATTGCTAACACCAACGGTAGATCCAATGGTGATCACCATTGGTTTGGGTCCCGCCGTAGTCAGAAGAATCTTGGTTGACAGTGGGGCCTCCGTCAATGTTCTTTTCATTAACGCATTCAATAGTATGAACCTTTTCATGGATGACGTGAAGGCTTGCCAAAATAAAATTCACGAATTCATGGGGCAACCCACTCAACCAATTGGCATCATTAACTTTCTCGTTGAACTCGGAGAAGGAGAAAAGAAGGTTACCATGAAACATGATTTTTCATAGTCGATGAGCCTTCTGCATATAATGTCTTCCTTGGAAGACCAACCCTCGCAGCCTTTAGAATAACATTGGCTTTGTGGTGCCTAACGATGAAATTCCCTATTGAAAACGGAGCTGGTGTAATTAAAGGCGACTAACAAGTAGTGAGAGAATGTTATATGGAAGAACTTGTCGAAGCTAGGAAGAAAGAAGTGAAGAAGGATGTGGAGCCTCCGCTTCGCATTACTTCCCTCCCTTTATAGCAATTAGGGAGGGGACCTCACACTGGCGAACATAGTGGAGCTCAGAAGGAGATCGATCCAAGAAAGGCCAGTGTGGGGGAAGAAAGAGCAGCACCAGCTGAAGCCACAATCTCCATCTTAGTGCATGATAAAGATCCAGACCGAGTCTTAAAATAGGTTCTCAGCTGGGCTTAAAGCTGCAGAAAGATTTGATCTTGTTTTTAAAGGCAACTTTAGATGTTTTCGCGTGGATACATTCCGATATATGCGAAATTTCACCAGATGTAATTGTGCATAAGCTGAATATTAATCCTAGTTTAACTCCTGTAAAACAAAAACGACGAATTCAAGGACTTGAAAGATCTGTGGCATTAAAAGAAGAAGTAGATAGGTTATTCAAAAATAACTTCATACGAGAATCCATATATCCCGATTGGGTTTCCAATCCAGTTCTTGTTAAAACATCCAATGGCAAGGGGAGAGTATGCATAGACTATTCAGATCTCAACAAGGCATGTCCCAAAGACAACTTCCTGTTACCTAGAAACGATCAACTTGTTGATGCAACGGTAGGGCATGAGTTGTTATCTTTCATGGATGCATAATCAGGATACAATCAGATCATGATGCGTAAGACAGATGAAGTAAACACAAGTTTCATAACAGATAGAGGCTTGTATTGCAATAAAGTAATGTCGTTCGGACTAAAAAATGTAGGAGCGACATACCAACGCCTTGTGAATTCCGTGTTCAAATCCCAAATCGGAAACACAATGGAAGTCTACACAGATGATATGCCGGTAAAGTCAAAGAAAGCCGAGGATCATCTTGAAAACCTGGCCGAAATGTTTCATATCCTTAGGAAATATGGAATGAAGCTCAACCCGCTTAAATGCTCTTTTAGAGTAGCGTCGGGAAAATTTCTCAGGTTCATGGTCAAAGCCAGGGGCATTGAAGCAAATCCTTATCAAGTCACAGCCTTGCGGGAAATGCGTGCTCCAAGTACAAAGAGAGAGCTTCAAAGCTTGAATGGGAAAGTAGTTGCACTTAACCGATTTATTTCTAAAGCAACGGATCAGTGCATTCCACTCTTCGATGCTCTGAAGAAAGGAAAGATTTCCAATGGACTCCCGAATGCCAAATAGCCTTCAAAGAGTTAATCAAGCACATGGAGTCACCACCGATGCTTTCCAAACCTAAAGATGGAGAGGAACTATTTCTGTATTTGGCTATCTCATCTCATTCCTTATGCCGCACTAGTTCGAGAGAATGCCAAGGTCCAATGGCCAGTTTATTACATTAGCAAAAGGCTCACTGGGGCAGAATTAAACTATCTGAAGTTGGAAAACTTGTGTATTTCTGCTCATCGCCTCGAAAAAGCTAAGGCCGTATTTCCTATCCCATCCTATAAAGGTTCTCACCGATCAACCACTAAGACAAGTTCTCTTTCGCTCAGAAACTTCGGGAAGGTTATTAAAGTGGAACATAGAGCTCAACCAATATGACATCACTTATCACCCTCAAAGAGCTATTAATGGGTAGGCTTTAGTGGATTTCATCGCCGAGTTCATGGATAGGGGAAAGGAAATAAAAGAACCAACGAAGACAGTGACTAGTTGGAAGCTATACATCGATAGATCCAGAAATGATTATTGCTCAGGGGCCGGAATTGCCCTAGAAACTCCAGAAGGTCATTCCTTATGTTACGCTTTAAGATTGGAGTTTCCATCAACTAACAATGAGGCCAAATATGAAGCATTAATCGCAGGTCTAAAACTGGCAAAGGAACTAAAACTAAAAACCTTGCAAATCCTTAGCGACTCACAGCTGGTAGTATGTCAAGTCCTAAAGGAATTCCAAACCAAACTTGGAAACCTTCCTGCTTAACTTACCAAAGCTTTGGAACTTCTTAACGACCTTGACTTCTACACTATATCTCATATTCCTAGGGAAGAGAATTCGAAGGTAGATTCTCTCACCAAGTATGCCAGTTCCTCGAATGCACAGTTACTAGATATAATTCCCATCGAAGTCCTCTCAACTCCCGCCATTGAAGAAGCATATGTTGACTAGATTATGGAGGCTGTTGAAGAACATGTGTCCTTGATGACCCCAATTAAGGAGTATATCCTCAACGGAACACTTCCAAAGGAGCCGAAAAAGAGAAGGAAGATATTGCGCAAAGCTCCATTATACCTTATCCAGGACAGAAGGTTGTATAGGCGAGGATTCTCCGTGCCACTGTTGCGATGTGTAACCAAAGAAGAGTCCAAAGTGATCTTGGCAGAATTGCATGAGGGAGAATGCGGAGGTCATACAGGGGGTCAAACACTGGCCAAGAAAATTCTGAGATATGGCTACTTTTGGCCTGATGTGAATCTGGATGCGATGACTTACGCTATGAAATGTGATAGATGCCAAAGATTTGCGAAGATTCCAAGAGCACCTCCCACAGAATTAACTCAGATGGTTAGTCCATGGCCATTCGCCGTCTGAGGCATAGATTTGATTGGAGCATTGCCTACAGCTAAATCAAATATGAAATATGCAATTGTGGCAGTGGACTACTTCACTAAGTGGGCCAAAGTTGAACCGCTAGCAACTGTTACTTCAAAAAAGGTGATCAACTTTGTTTTAAAGAACATTATCTGCCGATTTAGCGTACCTCAGAAAATAATCACCGACAACGGAACTCAATTCGAGAGCAGTGAATTCTTGGATTTCTGTGCTAAATACAAGATTAAGAAGAGTTTTGCAGCCGTAGCTCATCCCCAGGCCAACGGGCAGGTTGAAGCAATCGACAAAATTTTGAAGTCAACCATCAAGAAGCGTCTTGAAAAAGCCAAAGGTGGTTGGGTAGATGAGCTTCCTCTTGCACTATGGGCATATCGTACAACTCACAAAACTGCGATTGGGCACACTCCATTCTCACTCGCATTTGGATCCGAGGCTATGATTCCGATGGAATTGGAAGTTCCCACTCACCGAAGAATCTACTTCAACCAAAAGGAGAATGAGAAATTGCAGCTCGAAGTGCTTGATTTGCTTGAAGAAAAAAGGAAAGAAGCAGAACTTAGAGTCGTTGCACATCCGGGAAGGATAGCTCGTCATTTTAATGCTAAAGTTAAATGATGAACCTTCCAAGTTGGGGACCTTGTTCCCAAAAGAATCATGACAGGAACTGGATTGTTCGAACCCAATTGGTAAGGGTCGTATATGATAAGCCAAAAGTTCTCAGACGACACATTCGAATTAAAAACGACAGATGGCATCCATCTTCCAAGAGCATGAAACAGCATACATCTTCGACATTACTTCGTTTAATAGTTCTTTCATTTTACAAGTTGTAAACATCATGCATTGTAAATACAATGCAACATCGTTACAAGTTTTGTACATGCTAACTCTGGGCATACAACACATAAGAACAAATAACGGAAGACTTTTATAAACATCATAATAATGTTACATCAGAGTACAAAATATATCAGAGTATATTAAAATATAATACACAACGAAATTAAATTTACAATAAATGTAATACAATGCAGCGGAAACAAATAAACTAACACAGTGGAAGACTATCAATGCTCTGGACACAGCTTTAAGCTTCAATCCAGAATCCTGCTCAATAAATAAATATCTGCAAAACAAACCACTCGACTGCCCGTGTGGAAAATAGAGGCACCCGAGTTTGCAAGGGAAAAGCAAACTACGAGTCAGTCATGAGACTGGTGTGAGAAACTCTACAGTTAAAATTAACTTATATAAATGGTAAGGCAAATCACAGGACCACGCCGCTAACACGAAACTTGGTTTACCCCCATGAATTCCAGTGTATAAACAACAATTAGTAATAGAGATATGGATCTACTATGCATCAATCAACATGCAATATCCCAATCTACCCATTTAGATTAATCACCACTTTTTGATTTTCCAAATCCAATTTACAAAAATTATTCCTTTGGACTTTATTTCCCGATTTTTATTTCAAACCATTTGAAATACATATCTAACTTTTATATCAAGGTAGATTTCACTTCGATATCTCAAATCAAAATCTTTGGAAATATGAATTCCAAAACATAACAATGCATACAAACAAGTATGCAAACCAAATATCGAGAATCTTCCCTCAGACAAGGCTGTACGCACCCCCCCAACTCGACATATATATATATATATATATATATATATATATATATATATATATATATGAGGCAGGTTCAATGGCACCCCGAAAACTTAGCACCCCAATAGCCTACCACTTTTCTACCACACAATTCCTCTCTCTCTCCTTCCACTAACTCTCTCACCTCCCACTCACCTCCAACTCACTTAACATAATATAAATAAAAGGTGGAAATTAGGGGGCATTTGGGGTGCTCCATTTTTGGGGTGATCCCGATCCCTTGCCTATATATATATATGTATGTATGTATGTATGTGCACCTCCCACGCATGGAGCATGCTACACTGCTGACCACTCACCCTAAGGCATTGGATCCATCCCATACTTTTAGTCGCTCTCGGGTCACCCGAATCTTTAGCCACACGCTAAACCATTTTATATCCCGAATAGGGAAAATCATTTCACAACACAATAATCACAAGTACTTTCAAACTATAGTACTTCACATCAGCAATTCACATATATGATCAGTCACTATTAATCACATAACCTTTGAGCTCGTACGTCTTAAAGAAGGGTGTTAGCAAGAGAATAAATTCTCCGCCACCAAATAGATACGTTATCAATAGTAACTAATCGGATACGCGATGAACCACAATGTAAAACCATAATACACCTCCAAATCATTTCAAAATCATCGCGTTTAGCCCTCGAAATCCTTTCTATTTTATAAAACATTCCCTGTCCAAAATCGGGAATACATTTCTTTCCATTTAAGAAAAATATCATTTCAAAATCATTCATTAAATTTGAAATGAACACCACATCGCTAAACACCTTATCATCAAATCGTGAAGTATTTCACGAGGTGTTAGCACATATATATTTTTACCCAACCCAATGCTAAATGTAAAAGCATATTCTGCTCATAAACTGGTCGAGCACCATTTAAACAATCAATCAACCACAATCAATATCAACAACCAAGTAAATTTGGTTTAATCACATTATATGTTTTGGTGAATTCAATCACCATTTATTCATTCACAATCTAATTAAAGATTTATTCAAACTCCAATTGGTTTCAATCCCAAAAATCTTTTCTTATTGATTGTTCATCTTTATGGAAATTAATCCTGCTTTAACTCGGGTTAAAGAACTAATGTCATTTAAACACAATTCACGACAAACCCAAAATCTAATTCGATATTAAATATAAGGCTCAGAATAGAAATTATATCGTCTTATATTCAATATCAAATTCTGAAACCAACAGATATCGTATTGGAATAACGATATCAATATCTTCCAAATTCCCACAACAATATCTGTATAATCACAGAATCCAAAACCAAAATATTCCGAAGATTATTTCCATTCGAATCCATTCCAATTCATTTATTGGGAATTTCTGGTTATATTAAAACCCTTTCCAAATCCAATTTATTTATTTAAAAATTATTAGATTATTAATCTAGTTAATAACTAGTTCAATTTGATAAAAAAATATATTTTTATCTTCACAAAATTGGAATTTTTCATCCAATCTCTTTCCAAATCATTTATTATGATTTTACGCAAATTATTAATATTTTTAATAATTTTATCAAGGCCCGTACAGTCGGTTTCCAATAACGGTCATCGAACTGCACTTACAACGACCTTTTCCAAATTCAATTTAGACATAATTCCAAATCCAACCGTTAGATTTCAAATCTCTTATATTCATTGGAAAGCTCTTTTCGATACGAACCCAACGGTTCCGGCTTTGGGAGAATCCGACGGTCAGATCTCCTGCAATTTCAATTCGAAGTCAATAGTCGAAATTCGCGAACAGTCGCGGCGCGGCGCATTCTTTTCAGGCCATTATATATATATATAGTATTATATATATTTCTTCGATTTCCATTTAAAACGTATTTTATAAATCGTTTTAAATTCGTTTTAAAAACGATTCCAACTTCCATTTCAGTTTTTAATCAAAATTGAATATTCCATTACATGAAAATTTTATACATATCATATATAAGCTAAAAATATATTTTTAGCCAACCAATATTTATTTCATTCACGCTTTATATATATATTATTCACATCGAATATATATTTCATATATATATATATTTTATTCACACTTCATATTTTTTTTTTCACATTTCATATATATTTAATTTTCATTTCAAATGTATATTATTCACATTTCATATATATTTTATTTTCATTTTAAATATATATTATTCACATTTCATATATATTTTATTTTCATTTCAAATATATATTATTCACATTTCATATATATTTTATTTTCATTTCAAATATATATTATTCACATTTCATATATATTTTATTTTCATATATCATATATATATATATATATATATATTATTTTCACACTTCATATATATATTTTTCACATTTCATATATATATATTATTCATACTTCATATATATATTTTTCACATTTCATATATATATTATTTTCACACTTAGTATATATATTTTAATTATTTTGTATATATTTAATTTTCATTTCAAATATATATTATTCACATTTCATATATATTTTATTTTGTCCATATCAGTCCTCGGTTCAACCTGTAGTTCAATCATCGCCATACGAACATCTCGCTCGTATGGTAATCTCAACCTCATCATACAAGCTCCAAATGCTTATATGGAATATGATATGCTATGATATCAATAGTTCGTCTTCGGTTCAACCTGAAATATAGTCATCGCCATACAAGCTTCTCGCTTGTATGGTAATTCCAACCTCGTCATACACGCTCCAAATGCTTATATGGAATATGATAGAGTATGTTATCTTCACGAAGTATGCCATGTAGTGTAGTCCAAAATTAATTGTTATTATCCTATGGCGACGTTTATAATCTCACACAGAGCAACCGGCACACCGCATCCATTGGCATTCATAGGAGTTAATATATAAATAAAATTACGCAGCCAACTCATTAAGGTTTACCTATTTGTCGGGCACGCAAATAAATTCTTTACTCAACAACAAATCCATTTACCTTTTTAGCATGTGTATATATGCATATCTATGCTAAAAATAATATTTTTAGCGAACAAATATTTATTTCCATACATGGCTATTTTTAACACTTCATATACATGTTAAAAAAAATTATTTTCAATCAACAAATATTTATTTCAATACACGGTTATTTTTAACACTTCATACACATGTTAAAAAATATTATTTTCAATCAACAAATATTTATTTCAACAAACGGTTATTTTTAACACTTCATATACACGTTGAAAATATTATTTTTATTCAACAAATATTTATTTCAACACACGGTTATTTTTAACACTTCATATACATGTTAAAAATATTATTTTCAATCAATAAATATTTATTTCAACACATGGTTATTTTTAACACTTCATATACATGTTAAAAATATTATTTTCCATCAATAAATATTTATTTTAATACTCAATTATTTTTAACACTTCATATACATGTTAAAAATATTATTTTCCATCAACAAATATTTATTTTAACACATGGCTATTTTTAACTCTTCATATACATGTTAAAAATATTATTTTCAATCAACAAATAATTATTTCAACCTAGGGTTAATTTTAAAGGTTCATACATACAATAAAAATTTGATTTTTATTGTTAAAACATTTTATTTCAAACATGAATACTTAACAACACATGAATATTTCAGAAAATTTCGGCATTACAAGGGCAGGGTAATTAAAACCGGCACCGTGTCGAAGCACGGCTCCTCTGCTATCCTAGACCTCACGACCATACAAGGGGTTTATTTCAATGATTTCTACAATATCATTCATTTTAACAACACAATGAATTTTCACCAAACACAACCAATTTCGTTGCTACCACAATCAACCATTCGCAATCACAACCAAATTTCACAACACAATCAATTTATATCATCCATGGTCTGTGGACGAGGGGAGTATATATATGTATGTATGTATGTAAGTATGTATATAAATATATTTATTTCCATTTCAATTTCATTCAACGCACATATGATTTATACAACGTATATATAACTTATACATCGCATATATAATTTATACAACGCTTGTATGTGAGATATACAACACTTATATAATTTATACATTGATTATATAATTTATACATCGCTATTCCATTCCAATTTGAATTTAGAAATCTCACTTTGGGTTCCACTCCTTCGTAATTCGTAGAGAGCTCCAAATGTGTTCTAGCCTCTTCTAGACTGTAGTGTATGATGTCATGGTCCCGGTGTCTCTTGTTTCACTGGATTATCCAAGACCTAACAAAGCCCAGTGACAGTTACAGCACATCCCGATTGGGATAGCTCAAGTGCCCGTTATTCAATGCTTAAAGTTTCACTCGCAATAAATGTTAATGTGTGAAACACAACATAGCAAAAAAGGGACATCAGGAATTGGGCGGTCGAATAATGCACCGTTCAAGCTACAAATGAGGTTGTCGGTTTCACTAAAGGGGCACCTTCTTAACTGCAAGGTCCACGGCCCTAATTCTAACAGATCGGGGTAAAACCCGATGAATGGGCTAGTGTCCACCCCATGAAACAATGCAACTCTAAACCAAAGACCTCCCCGAGGGGAACCCAGTTAATCACCGATGCCATTAATATATAACCGTATTGCGATAAAAATACTGGTTTTAAATCAAAGACCTTCCCGAGGGGCACCCAGTTAATCGCCGACGCCATTAATACATGGTCGGATTGCGATAAAAATACTGGTTTTTAAACCAAAGACCTTCCCAAGGGGATCCCAGTTAATCGCCAACGCCATTAATACATGGCCAGACTGCGATAAAAACACTGGCTTGTAAACCAAAGACCTCCCCGAGGGGGCACCAGGTTGATCGTCAGTGCCATTTATACATGGCCTGATTACGACAAACCCCGGGATTTAAGAGACCCCTCGGGGGCATCCTGCCATATGCTGAATCCGCAAAAATTCGGTAAATGATGGACCCAAAGACCTTTTCAAAGGCGCCGTACAAATTCTACAAGTGGCTAAATCATTCAGCCACAACGAATAACAGGTTTACAAAGCACCTCTACGGAGGTATAAAAATCAAGAACTCTCCGGGGGCATATGTTCAAATCAAATCTCTGAAGGACCTGGATTGCCAGGCTAGCGAGAAATGTAATTGAATATATTAAAAATACAAGACCTCTCAAGCAGGGGCATATTGACAAAGATTCTTCTTCACTAAAAGCATGAGCTTGCTCGATTAAACCGGAAACCCTTTGGCTCATAAGCAAGTCAAGTGGTTCCAAACATAATCGATCGCATGTATCATGCCTAACCTTTAAAATTCGTGACAAATTTTGGTATAGGGCATTACCACCGCATTAAGGAAAATCAATGATGCTTACTTAAATATACCATAAACTCGTCACAGCTTTACATTAAAAATTTGGTATCTACAAGGGTTGTTTCGACCAATAGAGTTAAATCTTGAAATGGCTAAGGCAATCTCAGACACTTCGATGTTGTGATAAGCACAAAAGTGGTTAGTCGTGAGAAAGAAGTCTCCGGTATTGCCCCATTCAAATATAAGGAAATTTAACAAAGTTGGTCAAGATAACCCAACCAGTAATCATTCAACGCTACAACTAAAAAACCGAGTTACAATAACAAAAAGGAAGCAGGTGTGAAATGCAAAACAATAAAGTACGACAAAGCTAAAGTAAAAGCTTAAAGTAAAACAAGCATAACACATTTTCATCATAGTAACACAAGACCAGATTGCAGAATCACAAGTCAAGTCACAGAATCACGAACCTGGTACAGGAGTTTCAGACTTATAGTAACATAAAGCAGACAGCGGGGACCGACACCCGCATATACAACCATTCTAGACACAACAAACAAAAGAGAATAGTCGAGAAGCAAATTAAACTAGTAACGAGCATAACTACTTCTTCCTGTCACCTGACCTGAGAGCTGGTTTATTCAGAGGAAGAGGAGAGGTCTCTGCCACATCACTAGGATTTTCTTGAGAAGATAAAGTGATAGCTTCTATATTCGTCTTCTTCTTGTGCTTCTTAGATGATGAGGACTTGTCAGCTTTCTTTCCTTTACCCTTAGTAACATCCTTCGGGCTTTCAACTGTTCCCGTGGCTCAGGATCATCACTAAGATGTAATCGGCATCTTCTAAATTAGAGAGTGCTCCAATTTTAGCATCTTGTGATCCAGGAACTGTAATGACAAGTAAGGATGTATCACTAGGGGGAGGAGGAGCGATAACGGAAGCAAGGGGAATGGTCATCAAGGGTGAGTCACCTATAGCGGCTTCAAGTGTCGTTGTCTTGCCTATAGCGGGATAAGATAGGGGTGAAGATAAACATAGATTATGGAAGAAATGAGCATAAGAGGAAAGAGATCCAGGCGAATTAAAATTGAGATTCTAAGTATGACACGGTATAGTCAATTTCAATTTTACCTACATCTAGAAGGGTTTCTTGGACATCTCTCTGCTCAATTCTCCAGTTATCTATGTTTTCGTAATCACCTTCATCATCCCCATCATGTTCCTCTGTGATATTCTCCAGAAGTGTCAGCCCTATTGCTCGCCTACTTGGCTTTTCCTTCAACCAGAGCCTTCTTGGACCTATCATCCAAAAGTTCATTAATAAGATCATCTTCATTACGATCTCCACCGTTGATTTCAAGTACTTGTTCCCAAACTAGTGCTAAAGTGGTTGAAAAGGTGTCTCCCCAGTAGTGCAGACTCCCACGACTCATGACACTGTAAACATAAAACCAGAATATATCGGCCTCAACCTCGTCCATAGCCTTTTGATGAGTTTCTTCAGCAATCTTCTTACCTTTTTGAAGAGATTCAACCTTGGCTAATAAAGTGCAATTGGAAGCTCTCAAGGAATCAATAGTTTCTCTAAGTTGAGTAGTCTCATTTCGATATTGTGTGGAGAAATCCTTTTCTACAGATAATCTAGCCTCATCATTGCTTTTGGCAGTAAGAGCTTCCTTTTCTTTCTGTTTAGCAGCTTCAAGTTCCTCTCTAAGTTTCTTATTCTCGGAATCCAATCCTTCAATTTTGCAATTCTTTTATTAAGAGAAGCGATGGTAGCATCACGAGAATCTAGGACTTCCTCCCACTTGGCTTTATCAATCTCCGAAGCTCTGATCTTACCAAGATTAATGTCGTTGCGCTTTTGAAGATCATTGTCAACTTTGTTCCATCTGCGCAGCTTCTTCCTAGCATTGTCCCTGACGATACTTAGCTTCATGTCAAGTTGGCTCTTAGCATTGTCAAGTTGAGTATGCATTTGCCTTATCACGACGTCTACTTCATCTGCTATATCATCAACATCAGTCGGGTTTACACTACGATCAAACATAAGCCCTTTCAAATTCCAATCTGGGAATCATTCAGAGAGAGGAGCATTTGTTGGCTCAGGTTTATAACGAGGTTTGTGAATGATCAAATGGATCTCAGCAGAAGGACCAGGGGGACCAGAAGCTGGAATCGATCGGGGTTTAATAGGTAGCTTCTCCAATCGGGGATGTTTGTGTGAGCCACCTTTCCCTTTATCATCTCTTCCTCGCTTCTCCCTGCGACCCTCTTCATCTGGATTATCCTCCCTAATCCAAGCGTCTTCTTGTTTCCTCATCCTCTTCCTCACGTATCTTCCGCCTTTGCACTTCAATCAAATCCGGTTCCGATACATGTAAAGGCTGGTGAGAAGACTTCGGGAGAGGGGGAGGGTGGATCTATTTGTGATGATGCGATGGTCGCGGAGGATCAGATTATAATAGATGCTTTGGATTTAATGCTTTGCTTTTCCTCCTGAATTACGATTTGAAGTCTAACGGACGTTTCCCGTGCACATCTGGACCTAAAATAACATAGAATCATAATTTCAGTACTTGAATTGTAAAGTACTGGGGCAAATCGTAAAAGCAGTAAAGGAACTTTAGAGTATAAGCATATGCATATTAGACATGTTTTCTAAGACATTGTTGTTTGATGAACCAGTTCTCTTGGTTGGTTCTAAGGAGATGCCTAAAGATATGAGATATTTTCCTGCCCGAGTAATGGCAGCATCCTTTATTCCGGTATCTATGGTTTGAGGATCGAGAGGCTGGGAAACAATATCGCCCTGGCTACTTAGCAGAATTGAGATCGCCTAAATTATCAAATGTACCTACAGAGCCCTCCTCTGTTGCATTCTCAATAAGAGGATCCTCAGTCATCGTCTCAGCATTTGGGTCGGTCTCAAGTGTGGTTTCACATTCCCTAACATTTTCAGTTTCATGTGCAAAATCTAAAGTGTTGTCCTCTCTGTTGTCTCTCTTAGTCTGCTTAGATTCCGTCTCAGATTGGGGATTCGGAGAAACATTTTCTTTCTCAATCAGTTCAGTTGATGTCATAAGATCCTTGCCCTCATGTTGGTTAAAAGTTTCATCCTTATCAAAAGCCATTCGATGGCGACATACTACCACCAACAGGCTCCGAACACTTTTTCAAAGCAGGGTCAATAGTTGGGTTTTGGTCAGTAATTTGGTCTTGAGTTTCATTACCGTCACCAGAAGAACCAGTGTCCGTCCCCACGAGATTAGACTTGGGAGTTGGAGGCCCTCCTTTAGAGGGAAATTTTCTCAAAGGATGGAGCAATTCGTATTGGAAAAGAGTTGTTTCTGAAATTAAAACTCTCCTACTTTTCCTAGTCTCATCAACAGCTTTCGGGGTTTCAAATACAGCCTTGAGTGGGGCAGATGCTTTGTTATCTTTAATTAGGGCTAGGGAAACTGAAGTCAAAAATAAAAGTTATAAGGATCGGTTATCTAGGTAAAGTGAGATAAAACTACTCGCAGAATGTGTTTACCTCCTTATGTCCAGTTCCCGTGAAAGGACTCAGGATAGCGGACAAAAAAAAACTGAGTTAAGTATCCTGAAACACTCTCTGGTAAATTGGTTATAAGCCTACGATTTCTGGCACCCTGAACATGTATGATATATGTGGTGTCCTTCCTTTTCCTAAATGAGCGAGATAGCAAATCTCCCAAAAAGTCGGTTCATGCGCTTTAACTTGCATAAAAAGGATATAAATACCTAACAAGATGGTATAGCAATTCGGATGAAGTTGAAAAGGAGCGATGGCCAGATGGTTCAGAATTTTTTTTATGAAAGGGTCAAAAGGAGGAACACTTCCACCTGCTAGCATAAAACGGTTTACAGTTACATATCCTGCCGGAGGTTGATAAACAAATACGCCCTCGCCTGGCAAAATTACATCTGCAATAGGAATACCCAATTAACTACATAATTGCTCAAAATTATACTGGTCCAATAAAGTAGAGTGTCTTTCCGCCGGTAAACTCACTAGAGGAACAGGTTCTGGAAAGGGTTGAGGGACAACATATTCTTTGGAAGTATCGGCTTGGGCAGATGATGTCCCCTCAGTACGAACATGTGTTTTCTTCCTAGTAGACATCCTACAAAAACAATCTTGTTTATAAATGAATCACAGGAAGCAGAAAAGATGTCATACATCCTAAAGAATTAAAACTTTGAAGAATACAAGGACCAGAAGCTTAAGTTCAAACTTAAGTTCAAACACAGGGAGTTTGGTTCGTTGTAGTACATTAAGGATTTGGGTCGTTTCATAGCTCAAAAGCTTAGGTCGTCTAAGATTTTCAAAGGCTTAGGTCGTTCTGCGAGCCTAGGTCAGTTTGCGACCCAAGTTTAAGTCCATCGTAACGATCTAAGCTAAAATCATTTTAACGGCCTAAGGTAGAGGTTTGAGGTGATGACCTAGGTTCTAGCTCATAAACATTTAAGTTTGCAATGATAATGCAAACCCCCAAGTGCTTCACGGTCTAAAACTCAGGTTCGTAATAACGACCCAAAAATAAAGTTGCCACAATGGCCTAGTATCTATGTTTTGAGCAGCAAAAGAATTTCTGGGGAGCTAAAAAAATTTAAGATCCGAGTTTTGATGACGTGTATCATCCCAATGAGTACGGATCTTACGTCATTTTAACTACTTAAAGCTTTGGGTCGTTCGTTGATAATCAGAAATGTTTGGAACGTATTAGCGTCCTAAAATACAGTTGCCTCTGACGACCAAAATGCTAGCTCGTGAGTGACGACCCGGGACCTAAAATCCAACAATTTCATGATCTAAAACACAACGTCACTATAGCAACACAAAGGCCATGTTATCTGCAGCAATTTAAAACTTGGAGCACTCAAGGATATGACTACATGGAACATTCAACAGTGAAGCTAGACTATGGATTTTTGAGCTATAGCAATCAAAATTACGATATGACCTAAGCTTTAAGGGCATCATTAACCACGAGCAACTTAGAATCATACAAGGGTTATGAATAATTGAGGATCGAACTTAACTTAAAACATCGCATACAATCAGGAATTCCTAAATCAGATTCGAACATACGTATGAGTTACAACAAAAATTGCAAGATTTACAAGATCCAAATTATCGAGTTCGACCTAAAACCATTACGAACAAAAAAAGTTCCTTGAATCGAGCTTAGATCCAAAAATCAAGAAAAACAAGGAGAAGTTGAACCTGACCTTGAATGGCGATTATTTGCAATATCCTTTTAGAATCTTCATGTTCGAAGTTTGAGTCTCCTTCAAGTAAGAAATCGATTTGATTTGATGGAATCAAAAGCGTGAAAATGGTGGGACTTGAGCGATGTTCGAAGCGTTGATTGAAAATTGGATCGGATTCAGATGGCCACCATTAATGGGTTCTTTCAACTGGAAGGAGTATTAAAAGGAAATGACGGCTTAAGGTGAGAATATAAGAGAGATAGTGCTAACGGACCAAGCCTAAAAGGCCTACGGCGATCTAATAGCAGTGTGAACACTAACAATCTAAGACCAAGGAATGACCTAGGCTAAGATGTCAAGGATTAGAACGATCTGAGGAGTTTTACGACCCAAAAGCCGTAGCGGTTTAGTGCTTGACACGACCTAGCGATACATATGAGCAAAAATGACCTAACACGTGTTAAAATTATCTAAGTGGAAGCTTATATTATTTCCAATAAGTACAAGCTTCGAGGAGCAAATGTAAATCCATAAAATATGACTTAGAAGCAAAGAATGTAGTTAGGTCGTCCTCACAAAGCAATGAAAGGTCGTGGGTCCTTAGAGCGTAAAAAGAAAGCTTGTTTAGATCCATGTGTACTTTGGCCCGTTAAGAGCATTTAGGGTGCCACGACAACTAAGCTCGTTCGTAAGGTTTGGGTCGCTAGCCTCTTAGCCCGCTGAAGGTCCTTAACAAATTTAATCTTCTAGCTCGTTGGCTCTTTAGCCCGCCGAAGCATTTCAGCACCCCCTGCCTTTAGGTCGTTTCGTTCTCTAATCCGCAAATGGTCTTTGACTCGTTCTATGTTCTTAGATCGTTCCCACCTTATGAGGATTAGATTGTGTTCGGATGCTTCACAAAGCCCTAGGTCGCTTCGCCTGCCGCGTCACAATGAAGCTTTAGCCCGCTCCGCCTTGTCTTAGCATGTTCCATGTAACGACCCGTATTCTACGCATCATAGGATATTTATTTCTTTCACATATGAAGTCGTATGGTCATGTAACTTTGGGAGACGACTATTGGGGTCATTTCCCATGTTCATGATTTTTCCCGATTTTTAAATGACCATTTTACCCCTAGTTGGCACTGTTTTGGCCATAACTTTTGACTGCAAAGGAAATTTGACCTGAAACCACTTCCATTAGCTTCGGATGATGGTTTCTCTTTCCGTAGAGTGGTCACATTAGCCAAACGGACTTACCGTTTGGGAGATATGGCTGAAACAAGTTTCAGATGGTGAAAAACAGCTTAATTGGGCTTAACCGGGTGATTAGCAGCTAGGCCCAGAGGGGAATTTCGGGTTTAGGGGTATATAGCGGCTGGTTAGGGTTAGAACACATTTCTTTAGACATTTTCCAGCCGCCACTTTCATCCTTAGACACTCTAACAATAGCCTCCTACATCTAAAACACCCCAAATCACTTTTTAATTGAAGATTAGGCTTAGCAACATCAAAATTAAGAAGAAAAAGCACCAAAGCAAGGTTAGAGCTGCTGTTGGACATCAGTATTCGCCCCAAATCAGAGGAGTTTCAGTTCTGATAAATTTGTTTGTGGGCAAGGTGAGTGATTTGCATGATTTCTTACTAATTACGGTTGATTAAGGGGTAATTAGTGTTAATTAGCGAATTTATATACAAATAAAATCTGGAAAAATATTCAGGAATTCTTAAATATTGTTTTAGACCTATGATATGAAATTTGGCTAATTTGGATAAGTTTTGCTAATTATATGCTTAAACATGATTAAGAGGGATTAAGGGAAAATATGGGGTTTTGACCATGTTTGATCCATTTTGATATGTTATATCGTTGTTTTGGTGTTTGTGGTTGATTCTCTATGTTTCTATGACTGTATGGTATGCTTTGTGGTTGATTAGAAGTGTTAGATTGGTCGAAAACGCCGTCGAGAGGCGAGAATAGCTTGCTGAAATGGTGCAGGTTTGGGGTCGAGATAACCGACCAGGGGAGGTTTTGACCGACCAGGAATGAAGGAGGACGACCAACCAGAAATGGTGAAGGAGACCGACCGACCCGAGCTCCAGAACGACCGACCAGGGATGGTGAAAGTTAGACCGACCAGGGGGGACAAAATCGACCGACCAGGTTTGGTGAAATGCGACCGACCAGGGGGGAAACAAAACCGACCGACCAGGTGTGGTGAAATGCGACCGACCAGGGGGGAAACAAAACCGACCGACCAGGTGTGGTGAAATGCGACCGACCAGGGGGGAACAAAACCGACCGACCAGGGATGATGAAAACCGACCAGGATGAAAGATGCTTGACCAACCGACCCAAACAAGATGATGACCAAAACCCGAGATGCAAAGGTAGTCCAGTATGGGAAGTTAGAGCTCAGGATCTAGTTGGGAACCAATGAGTTCGCTTCATAGTTGGACTTTGCTGCGGGACGCGTGCTAAGTGGTTTACGATGTCTATAGCTTTGTACCACTATGGTAGGAGGTACGGAGGCGGATTCAGGGCCATTATGGCATTGGTAGAACCAAGGGCTACGATCAATGAAATGGGTCATTGAAATGTTTGGTCATGACTCCATATGTTTAGCTTGGTCACAGCAGGGTTTCTACAAGTCGGGATCCGTCGTTACCTCAATTTGTCTAGTGTTCCAAAGTGGTAGATATCGTACGCTTTACGCACTGAGTGAGAGACGTGAGGATGGTTGCTATGGATGGTTTGTTTGCTATCATTATGACATACACACCCCACCCCCGTATTCTTTACACTATTCATTATGGCACCCTGGAGTACTGTACGGTATGTGGTACTAACTCTTTGGTTGCAGGTCCAGGTTCAGGTATGGTTTAGTATACCTGTTATTATTCTGTTTATATGCTTATCGCTCATACCAGGCTTTATGTCTGACCCAGAGTTTTATGTCTCCTCTTATTACTCTGGGTGCTCACACGAGCAGACTAGAGACAGGTTAGCTGGTGATGCACGGGTAGATGATCCGGAGACGAGCAGGAGGCTTCCACGTAATATATATATATATATAGTATTCTCCCTGTGTTGTTGAAGATCACTGCTTGGGCATTGGTGGTGTATCTTCTACTTTGGCTTTCTTTTGTTTAGAGACAGTAGATTTTGAAAAGTTGTAATAAGCTGTATTCCGCTGCTTTGATATTGATGTTGATTTTAGTTATCAGCTTATGCACTGTCTCACCTGTTTTATGTCAAGTATGTTATTATTATTATATTTTATCCCATGCGTTGTGAGACATTCTACAGGTTTTTCGTTAGTTAATTTCCTTCTTTTCTTTCTTCTGACGACCGTCCCGTGCTAGTCGGGCATGTGTACAGCGCACTTTCGGAGGAAATGCAGGCTGGTGCGGGGCGGGCCGTCACACTTGGTATCAGAGCTCTAGGTTGCGTAGTTAACCTAGGGAAGTTATCAGGGAGAGATAATATACGTATACGAGAGAGCGTATTTGTGATTACTTTGGTTTTTTAAAAGCTATATATATATACTATTACTAGTATATGGATGAAGTCGTACTGCACTAGCACCACTATGGAGTCGTTAATCGTTTCCTTTTTCAGATTGACGATGAGCAGATATGTTAGAGGTACCGGTAGAGGGGCCAATAATGGGAATGCTGCTGACATGAGGACGATGTTTACTGACCTCATGAGAGAGATGCTTAGAGATGTACGGAGGGCAGCTCCCAATGATGGAAATGGTGATGGTCCAATAGTGCAGGCGCCGAGGGTCGATTTCGCCAAGCTGAATAAGGATTATACTAGCCTTGGTGGGAAGCCGTTCCACGGAACGGAGTCGGCCACGGATGTTCAGGATTGGTTGGATAGTTGCGACCGTATCTTCGAGGATTTGGGTATCGAGGATGCGATGAAGAGAAAGCTAGCGTCCCGTCAACTGCAAGGGCGGGCCATGAATTGGTGTAATGCTATAAAGGTAGCTACTCCCGAAGATCAGATTACTTGGGAGCAGTTTAAAGCTCGCTCTAGCGAGAAGTTCATTCCAGCTGCTCAGAAGTCAGTGCTGTTTAAGAAATTCTTGGAGCTCAAACAGAATGGCAGGGCTGTCTCGGAGTATATTGCTGAATTCGACACTTTGTCAAAGTACGGGTTATCTCTTATCGATACTGCCGAGAAGAAGAATGAGAAATTCATAACTGGTTTGGATCAGTACTTGGGGGAAAAGCTTATTAACCACATCGATGAGACGTTTGAGTCGATTGTAGGAAAAGCATTGAGGTCGGAGAGTCTCTACCCTAAGCCGAAGACTGAGGTTGCATCTGCAGAAGAGCCAAAACCACAAGCAAGTGGTGGAGGCAAAGGTGGTTCCCAGAATAAGAGAAAGCAGAATCAGACTAAGGATGGCCAGAAGAAAAAGAATAAGCAAGATGTGGAGTGCTTCAGCTGTGGTAAGAAGGGCCATTATGCTAGTAATTGTCGGGCCAAGCCAGCAGATAGGAAGTGCTTCAACTGTGGCCAGATGGGACATCACAAGGACAAGTGTCCACAGCCCCCTAAAGAAAAGCAAATGGTGAAAGCATATGCTCTTAATGCTATTCCTTCTTCGTCGAATGCCCCAACTGCGGCGGAGAAAGGAAAGAATGTCGTCATTCAAGGTATGCTTTCTGTTTACGATGTTCCTGTTAGAGTTTTGTTTGATACTGGAGCTTCCAGTTCTTTCATATCTAGTGACCTGGTAGATAGATTGGGATTGGAGCCCGAGATTGTCGATAGACCTTTAGTAGTGACGAACCCGATCGGAGGTTCGACTAGCCTTAGCATGATTTGTCGTAATGTGGTCTTATCGAGTCATGGATGCATGTTTGTTTGTGATTGCTTTGTTTTGGGCTTTACTGGGTTTGGCATTATTTTGGGAGTAGATTGGCTCCGAAGGTACGGGGTGGTGCTAGACTGTGAGGGCTTTTTGGTGACAGCTAGAGCGGATGATGGGCGGAGGATAGTGTTTGGTGGTCTACCCAGTGAGGGGGTATTGGCTAGTTTTCTAAACTCCCTCGACATTCCGCATAGTGAGTTGTCAGGTTTGCCCGTGGTTGGCCAGTATCCGGATGTTTTCGAAGAAGTGACCGGACTTCCACCACACCGAGAGATTGAGTTTCGTATTGATTTGGTAAAGGATGCCAGGCCTATAGTGATGCCACTTCGTCGTATGGCACCAAGGGAGCAGCGAGAGCTCGAGGTGCAAGTCAGCGATCTTTTGAAGAAGGGATTTATCAGAAGGAGTGTTTCTGAATGGGGAGCACCAGTTGTGTTTGCTACCAAGGCGGATGGTTCCCTTCGTTTGTGTGTAGACTACCGCGAGTTGAATAAAGTGACGAGGAAGAACAAGTATCCTCTACCGCGGATAGATGATTTGTTCGATCAGTTGAGTGGCGCGAGAGTATTTTCTCAGTTGGATCTCGCGACAGGTTTTCATCAGCTTAGAGTGGAAGATGAGAGTATAGCTAAAACGGCATTTCGAACGCCGTCCGGATTTTATGAGTGGTTGGTCATGCCATTCGGGCTGAACAATGCCCCAGCATATTTTGTGGATCTTATGAATAGGGTATTCAGAGATCAGTTGAATAAGTTTGTCCTTGTGTTTGTTGATGATATTTTGGTTTATTCGAGGACAGAGGAAGAACACAAGGAACATTTAAGAGTAGCGATGGAGGTGTTGAGAAAACACCAATTGAAAGCAAAGTTTTCTAAGTGTCACTTCTGGAAGAGGGAAGTGAGGTTCTTGGGCCATGTTGTATCAGAGAATGGTATTGCCGTGGACCCGGCGAAGGTGGCTACGGTACAGGATTGGCCTACGCCCAAGAATGCAACAGATGTAAGGAGTTTCTTGGGGTTGGCTGGATATTATCGTAAGTTTATCCAAGATAGCAGCACCATTGACCCAGTTGACCAAGAAGAATCAAGCTTTTGTCTGGGATGAAAGGTGCGAGAATGCATTCAAGAGTCTAAAGGACAAGTTGACAAGCGCACCAGTGTTAGTCATTCCTAAGGGGGATGAAGAGATGACGGTATACACGGATGCCTGTGGTACCGGACTGGGTGCTGTATTGATGCAAGGCGGTAGGGTTGTAGCTTATGCAAGTCGGCAATTGAAACCGCATGAGAAGAAGTACCCTACCCATGACTTGGAATTGGCAGCGATCGTGTTCGCGTTAAATATGTGGAGACACTATCTCTTGGGAGAAAGATTTGAGCTGTTTACAGATCATAAGTCGTTGAAGTATCTCTTCTCCCAGAAGGATCTAAATCTATGGCAACAAAGGTGGTTAGAATTCTTGGCTTCCTATGATTTTGACATCGCATATACACCGGGAAAGGGCAATGCGGTGGCTGATGCATTGAGTAGAAGACATGCCAGCTTAGGGGCTATGTTCCTTGAATGGAAGCAACTGGAGTATATCGCGGGGTTTGATTTCAGACCAAAGTGCGAATTGGATCCAGAAATGTTAGCAAGTTTGACGATCAGACCCACTTTAATTGAGCGGATCGGCTCTAGTCAGAGGGACGATCCTAACCTATTGGAAATCATCTCCAAGTTAAAGATGAATATCGATGAGGAGATGAACAAGTATGGGCTTGATCGAGATGGATGGCTTAGAAAGAATGGAAAGCTTGTCGTACCCAATGTCAGTGGATTGAGAGATGAAGTGCTTAGAGAATGTCATCACTCAAAGCTGACTATACACCCCGGTGGTAATAAGATGTATCGAGATATGAAACAGACCTACTACTGGGAAGGGATGAAAAGAGACGTTGGGAAGTTTATATCCAAATGCATGAATTGCCAGCTAGTTAAAGCAGAGAAAAAGAAGCCTAGTGGGTTGTTACAGCCATTAGAAATTCCCGAATGGAAATGGGAGCAAGTCTCGATGGATTTCATCGATGGTTTACCAAGGACTAGATCGGGACATGATAGCATTTGGGTGATTGTGGACCGATTGACTGAAAGTGCAAGATTTATACCAGTTAAATCGACCAGAACGGCAGCTAAATTAGCAGAATTGTATATGAAGTGGGTAGTGAGATTTCATGGAGTACCTAAAAGCATTGTGAGCGACCGAGACCCGTTGTTCACTAGTGGGTTTTGGAAGAGCTTACAAGAGGCTCTAGGGTTAGAGTTACATCTCAGTACTGCATATCATCCTCAGACCGACGGTCAGACGGAGAGGGTGAATCGTATTCTGGAAGATCTCTTGAGAGCGTGTATATTGGATTTTGGTGGATCATGGGATGACCATTTGCATCTAGTAGAGTTTGCATATAATAATAGCTACCAATCCAGTATCGGTATGGCTCCGTTTGAAGCTTTGTACGGAAGACCGTGCAACTCACCATCATGTTGGATAGAGACTGGCGAGAAGTTTATGCTTGGACCAGATGTGGTGAGGGAAACTTCAGATAAGATCAAGATCATTCAACAACGAATGAAGGCTGCCCAAGATAGGCAGAAGAGTTATGCTGATAAGAGGAGAAGAGACTTAAAATTCTCCGTTGGCGACTTGGTGTTTGTTAAGATTTCTCCGTTGAAGAGCGTAATACGATTTGGCAGGAGAGGCAAGTTGGCACCAAGATTAGTTGGCCCATTCCCTGTTCTTGAACTAGTCGGGAATTTGGCATACAGAATTGACTTACCAGAGAAGATGGCGGGAGTTCACGACGTATTTCATGTTTCCCAATTAAGGAAGTTCGTCCACGACTCAGATATGACTATTTCACCTGATCAGTTAGAGGACTTCGAAGTAGAACCCGAGGCGGTTGGGAACCGCAAGCTGGCCCGTATTATCGCGCACGACATGAAGCGACTTCGAAGGAAGGCGGTGAAGCTAGTCAAGGTACAGTGGAGCGAGGACGAGAATGATTGTACTTGGGAGACAGAGGAGAACAATAGGAAGACACACCCAGAATTCTTTGCCTGTTAAGATTTTGACTTCGATTTAGTTTTCCGCATGCTAGGATAGGCTTGTTTGCTTGTTTTGCATGTTTGATTGTTGTATGTGGTTGTTAGGCATGCGGGATCCTTTGTATGTTTTGGGTTAAGGAATTTCGGGGACGAAATTTCTTAAGGGGGGGAGAGTGTAACGACCCGTATTCTACGCATCATAGGATCGTAGGATATTTATTTCTTTCACATATGAAGTCGTATGGTCATGTAACTTTGGGAGACGACTATTGGGGTCATTTCCCATGTTCATGATTTTTCCCGATTTTTAAATGACCATTTTACCCCTAGTTGGCACTGTTTTGGCCATAACTTTTGACTGGAAAGGAAATTTGACCTGAAACCACTTCCATTGGCTCCGGATGATGGTTTCTCTTTCCGTAGAGTGGTCATATTAGCCAAACGGACTTACCGTTTGGGAGATATGGCTGAAACAAGTTTCAGATGGTGAAAAACAGCTTAATTGGGCTTAACCGGGTGATTAGCAGCTAGGCCCAGAGGGGAATTTCGGGTTTAGGGGTATATAGGGGCTGGTTAGGGTTAGAAAACATTTCTTTAGACATTTTCCAGCCGTCACTTTCATCCTTAGACACTCTAACAATGGCCTCCTACATCTAAAACACCCCAAATCACTTTTTAATTGAAGATTAGGCTTAGCAACATCAAAATTAAGAAGAAAAAGCACCAAAGCAAGGTTAGAGCTGCTGTTGGACATCAGTATTCGCCCCAAATCAGAGGAGTTTCATTTCTGAGAATTTTGTTTGTGGGCAAGGTGAGTGATTTGCATGATTTCTTACTAATTACGGTTGATTAAGGGGTAATTAGTGTTAATTAGCGAATTTATACACAAATAAAATCTGGAAAAATATTCAGAAATTCTTAAATATTGTTTTAGACCTATGATATGAAATTTGGCTAATTTGGATAAGTTTTGCTAATTATATGCTTAAACATGATTAAGAGGGATTAAGGGAAAATATGGGGTTTTGGCCATGTTTGATCCATTTTGATATGTTATATCGTTGTTTTGGTGTTTGTGGTTGATTCTCTATGTTTCTATGACTGTATGGTATTCTTTGTGGTTGATTAGAAGTGTTAGATTGGTCGAAAACGCCGTCGAGAGGCGAGAATAGCTTGCTGAAATGGTGCAGGTTTGGGGTCGAGATAACCGACCAGGGGAGGTTTTGACCGACCAGGAATGAAGGAGGACGACCAACCAGAAATGGTGAAGGAGACCGACCGACCCGAGCTCCAGAACGACCGACCAGGGATGGTGAAAGTTAGACTGACCAGGGGGGACAAAATCGACCGACCAGGTTTGGTGAAATGCGACCGACCAGGGGGGAAACAAAACCGACCGACCAGGTGTGGTGAAATGCGACCGACCAGGGGGGAAACAAAACCGACCGACCAGGTGTGGTGAAATGCGACCGACCAGGGGGGAACAAAACCGACCGACCAGGGATGATGAAAACCGACCAGGATGAAAGATGCTTGACCAACCGACCCAAACAAGATGATGACCAAAACCCGAGATGCAAAGGTAGTCCAGTATGGGAAGTTAGAGCTCGGGATCTAGTTGGGAACCAATGAGTTCGCTTCATGGTTGGACTTTGCTGCGGGACGCGTGCTAAGGGGTTTACGATGTCTATAGCTTTGGACCACTATGGTAGGAGGTACGGAGGCGGATTCAGGGCCATTATGGCATTGGTAGAACCAAGGGCTACGATCAATGAAATGGGTCATTGAAATGTTTGGTCATGACTCCATATGTTTAGCTTGGTCACAGCAGGGTTTCTACAAGTCGGGATCCGTCGTTACCTCAATTTGTCTAGTGTTCCAAAGTGGTAGATATCGTACGCTTTACGCACTGAGTGAGAGACGTGAGGATGGTTTCTATGGATGGTTTGTTTGCTATCATTATGACATACACACCCCACCCCCGTATTCTTTACACTATTCATTATGGCACCCTGGAGTACTGTACGGTATGTGGTACTAACTCTTTGGTTGCAGGTCCAGGTTCAGGTATGGTTTAGTATACCTGTTATTATTCTGTTTATATGCTTATCGCTCATACCAGGCTTTATGTCTGACCCAGAGTTTTATGTCTCCTCTTATTACTCTGGGTGCTCACACGAGCAGACTAGAGACAGGTTAGCTGGTGATGCACGGGTAGATGATCCGGAGACGAGCAGGAGGCTTCCACGTAATATATATATATAGTATTCTCCCTGTGTTGTTGAAGATCACTGCTTGGGCATTGGTGGTGTATCTTCTACTTTGGCTTTCTTTTGTTTAGAGACAGTAGATTTTGAAAAGTTGTAATAAGCTGTATTCCGCTGCTTTGATATTGATGTTGATTTTAGTTATCAGCTTATGCACTGTCTCACCTGTTTTATGTCAAGTATGTTATTATTATTATATTTTATCCCATGCGCTGTGAGACATTCTACAGGTTTTTCGTTAGTTAATTTCCTTCTTTTCTTTCTTCTGACGACCGTCCCGTGCTAGTCGGGCATGTGTACAGCGCACTTTCGGAGGAAATGCAGGCTGGTGCGGGGCGGGCCGTCACATTCCAGCCTGCTCCAGCTCGCTCCGCCTTGCTTTAGCTCGTGCCGTTTTAGACCTGACTAAATTAGGTCTCACCGCACTAGTTTAGAGTCTATAGGTCGTCCCGACGACCTAAGGAAGGTAGGAGATAATTACAACTCTGCCGCCTGGCCTGAATCTCACCTATATATACCTCCCTCGTTCCTTCATTGTGGGGGGATCGAATTTTATGATCCCGAAGGGCTGCCCAATTATTTCCTAAGCATTTCTAAGTGATTTCTATCCCTCTTAACACCTTCAATTGAAGATCAAACATGAAGTTCATCATGGAATCAACCAAAAGTGATCAAGCATCTAGAAATTGAAAGATTCTCTATCATTCTCCTTGCATATTTTGGAATTCATCTACTTCTCCACTGATTTGTGTTGATTAAAGTAATGCTATTGTGTAATGAGCAATATAAATGTACTTTTGTGTGATCCTAGACTTGTAACTTTTGATTTGATAATGAAAATTATTGCTAAAGTGGATGTAGACCTTTCCTAAGGTCGAACCACTATAAAATTTGTGTCTCTTTACTTTTGTTGTGATTGTGGCCTCTCTTCATATCGATTGGTGAAGTGCAATTTTTCGCACCTTTGGTGTTCATTCTTATTTCAGAATAAACACTATATGGTACTAGAATTTCTTAAAACAAAGTCTTTACAATTTTCTGGAAGCACTTGCAAACTCATTTTAGGTAATGGAAACATGTTAATTTCACACATCGGTAATATGAAGAGAATTGAAATATCTTCTGGTTTCAATTTTAGAAACACATTCCCAATTTTTAAAGCTTGTTCCTCAACAGAAAATGTTTCTATTATAACATCTAAGGTTGCAGATGATTTAGTGAAAGCAGAAATGGTTAAATTTTGTTTGAAAAGATAAGAACAAACTTTTCAAATGGGGTTTTATTGAAAAAAATTAACTGATTTACAAGATCACCCCCTATTTCGATAATTTTACGATTTTTTTTATCATAGGCAGCAAGCTACAACAGTATTGAATTTTATCTTGAGATCGTTTTTTGCTTTTATCCCTGTTGTTGCCTTTGTTTTCTTCATTCTTTTCACTGTTGATTCTTGCACATTTTTTTGAATGAATCATTCTATACATAATAAACTTTAATGTTGTTTTTATCTATCATTAGTAAACAAGTATATGATATATGAAACTATCGTTTCAAATGTCATTTATATCTATCATTAGTAAACAATTATATGATATATGAAACTATCATTTCAAATATCATTTGCATCTATCAGTAGTAAACAAATATATGATATATAAAACTATCATTTCAAATGTCATTTTCATCTACATTAGTACCCAATTATATGATACATGAAACTATCATTAGGTCTGAGTCTGGTTGTCCTTTACATCCGGTAAGTACCTGCTTAAGTTTGAGTCTGGCCGTCCTTTGCATTCTTTTAGTTTATTCGATTAAATAATATGTTTTGGGTATAGATTGGTTTTCAAAGGTATCTGCCTAGGTTTGAGTCCGACCATTCTTTACATCTCGTAAGCACCCTCTTAGGTTTGAGTTCGACCATCCTTTGCATTCTTTTAGTTTGTTCGGTTAAACAATATGTTTTGGGTATATATTGGTTTTCAAAGGTATCTTCTTAGGTTTGAGTTTGGTCGTTCTTTACGTCTCGTAAGTACCTGCTTAAGTCTGAGTCCGGTCGTCCTTTGCATTCTTTTAGTTTGTTCGGTTAAAGAATATGTTTTGGGCATAGATTGGTTTTCGAAGGTACCCGCTTAGGTTTGAGTCCGGCTGTCCTTTACATCTAGTAAGTACCAGCTTAGATTTGAGTTCGGTCGTCCTTTGCATTCTCTTAGATTTTTCGGTTAAACAATATGTTTTGGGCATAAATTGGTTTTCAAAGGTGCCCGCTTAGGTTTGAGTCCAACCGTCCTTTACATCCCATAAATACCCGCTTAGGTTTGAGTTTGGTCGTCCTTTGCATTCTTTTAATTTGTTCGGTTAAACAATATGTTTTGGGTATAGATTGGTTTTCAAATGTGGCCACTTAGGTTTGAGTCCGACCGTCCTTTACATCCCATAAATACTTGCTTAGGTTTGAGTCCGGTCGTCCTTTGCATTCTTTTAGTTTGTTCGGTTAAAGAGTATGTTTTGGGTATAGATTCGTTTTCAAAGGTACTGCGTAGGTTTGAGTCCGACCGTCCTTTGCATCTCGTAAGTACCCACTTAGGTTTGAATTCGGTCGTCATTTGCATTCTTTTAGTTTGTTCGGTTAAACAATATGTTTTGGGTATAGATTCATTTTGAAAGGTACCGCGTAGGTTTGAATCCGGCCGTCCTTTGCATCTCGTAAGTACCCACTTAGGTTTGAGTTCGGTCGTCATTTGCATTCTTTTATTTTGTTCGGTTAAACAATATGTTTTGGGTATTGATTGGTTTTCAAAGATACCCGCTTAGGTTTGAGTCTGACCGTCCTTTACATCCCGTAAGTACCTGTTTAGGTTTGAGTCTGGCCATCCTTTGCATTCTTTTAGTTTTTCGGTTAAACAATATGTTTTAGCTATAGATCGGTTTTTAAAGGTACCCGCTTAGGTTTGAGTCCGACCGTCCTTTACATCTCGTAAGTACCCGCTAAGCTTTGACTCTGGCTGTTGTTTGAATTCTTTTAGTTTGTTCGGTTAAACAATATGTTTTTGGTATATATTGGTTTTCAAAGGTGCCCGCTTAGGTTTGAGTCCAACCACTCTTTACATCTTGTAAGTACCCGCTTAGGTTTAATGCCCTTCGTCCATTGCATTCTTTTAGTTTGTTTAAACAATTTTTTGGGTACAAAATGGTTTTCAAAAGTACCTGCTTGTGTTTGAGTCCGACCATCCTTTACATCTCGTAAGTATCCGCTTGGGTTTGAGTTCGGTCGTCATTTGCCTTCTTTTAGTTTGTTCGGTTAAACTGTATGTTTTTGGTATAAATTGGTTTTCAAAGGTACCTGCTTAGGTTTGAATCCGGCGGTCATTTACATCTCCTAATTACCCTCTTGGGTTTGAGTTCAGCCGTCCTTTTGATTCTTAGTTTGTTCCGTTAAATAATATATTTTGGGTATAGATTGGTTTTCAAAGGTACCCGCTTAGATTTGAGTCCGGCGGTCCTTTACATTTTGTAAGTACCCGCTCGGGTTTTAGTCCGGCCATCCTTTACATTCTTTTAGTTTGTTCGGTTTAACAATATGTTTTGGGTATAAATTGGTTTTCAAAGATATCCACTTATGAATTCGATCATCCTTTACATCCCATAAGTATCTGCTTAGGTTTGATCCCGGTCGTCCTTTGCATTATTTTAGTTTGTTTGGTTAAACAATATGTTTTGGGTATAGATTGTTTCTCAAAGGTATCCACTTAGGTTTGAGTCTGGTCGTCCTTTACATCTCGTAAGTACCCGCTTAGGTTTGAGTTCGACAATTCTTTGCATCCCATAAGTACCCGCTTAGGTTTTGGATAAATGTCATATATGCAGCAAAACTTAATGCTAATGTAACCTAGCATTTTAAAAATAAATGTCATACATGCAGCAAAATTTAATGCTAATGTAACCTAGCATTTATTAAATAAATGTCATACATGCAGCAAAAGTTGTAACACCCCACGTCCGCTAAGGTCACTCATACCAGGGGAATGCCTTAGTTTCGGTGAAGTATTTTGAGTGAATATAGAACAGTAAAATTACAGCAAGACAGATATAAGTAATACTTGAAAATTTAAATCATCATTTCATTGCAACGGAAAGTAATACATGTTTGGTTACATCACAAAACCATAAACCAGAGTCAAGTACATAATATCCATCTTGATAAAATAGAAGTACATAATCCCACTACATAACTAATAGCCATAAAAGGAAAGATAAGCTCGGCTTCACTTCAGAGGTCCAAGCTCCATAGGATAGATACAGCAATCAGATCAAAGCCCACTAGCACCAGGCCCACTCTAATAACCTGGGGTTGGGGGAAAAGATAAAAACAACGGGGTCAGACATAAGTCTGAGTGAGTCCTATAACCCTAACAATACAATCATTAAAATAACCAGAGAAGACATAAGTTGATATACGGTAACGACTGGGGATGAATGGCTACACTAAGCAGCTTGGTAAACTTAGGATAAACTAAGATCACCGTAAAGACGCATTTACCCACCCAAGGATAATTACTAAATTACACCGCCCCAGACCTACTCAAAGATAATTCCTACACTGCACCACACCAGTTTTACCTACCTAAGATTAATTCCTACTTAAAGGTTGATCCCACTAAATGTACTTAGTAATTTTTACCCAGTAGTTTCTAGTACCCCTACATAGGTGCCGTCTGCCCCTATCATTACTAGGTGTACCCACTACTCCCAAGCGATCGGCTCCCTAACGTAGATACCCGTGCCGGTCCCACAATGGGGTGTATCATTTCCCCAAAGTGGCAACCTGATAATATCAACGGTGCACGGCTTTATATCTACACGATGTAACAACGATTTACTAACCAGCCCGGGTCCACACACGCATATGAAACCCGTTGGTCCTACGTTGCCACCGCTAACCCGTTTTTGGCCTCTTATAGTCAAGCCCAATATGCGTGTCCCGTCACTCGACTTGGGTCGAGCCCACAAAGATACGTTTGGGATATTGGTTGAGATGGGCCTCCACAAGCTACCCACCTAAGCTTGTCCCTTTTTCTAGTATATCCCACTTAACCCTTTAATCATGTTTTAATTACATGTTCCATTTTGGTTAAGAATTCTAATCGTATTTTCTATTGCCACCCAAGGCAACCACTAGATTTTCTCATGCCACCCGAGGCACCCACTTAACCCCTCATGTCCCTCTACATGCTAATGTGGTTAAGTGTTTCTTAATTAATTAATTAAGAACGTAACCTTTGTAAAGACCTCTCACATTAGACTGTCTTTTATGACCGCTGGTTAAGCCGGTTGGGTCCGGGCAGCCTTATGTCATAACAGAGTCTAACCTCGTGTCTTTACATTAATTACGTATTTAGTTTGTGCCTAAGACCTCTCACATTGGGCTAACATTTGTAGCAACTGGTTAAGCCGGTTGGGTCCGGGCAGTTTTACGCTACAACTGAGTCCAACCTCGTGTCTTAGTCAATTAATTACACCTAATTAATCACCCTCATAATTTTATATTAATTATCCCTAATTAATCAAGTTTTCTTAACATGGGTAGACCTAACTTAATAGGTAAATTCCCATGGGGTAGACCTAACTCAATAGGTAAATTCCCAACACATAGTATGGGTACACCTAACCAAATAGGCAAATTCCCATACTATGTTTATTTATTTTGTGTTATGCATAATTATATTAATTTCACACAATCTTATTAACTTATGCATTTAATTACCCCATCGTTCCCACGTAATTTCGTTCATGATATAACACATATAAAAGGTGTCAACTTGCATATGAATGAACATGTTTCAAAGGTGCCATCTTGCATATTAACAAACACATAACTTGCATATGAACTTGCATAACATGTCACATAACTTGCATATAATATGTCACATAACTTACATATTCATTTTGCATAACAAACTTGCATATTAGCTTATAGACTTGCATAATGTGTCATCATGAACTTGCATATTAATAAACATGTAACTTGCATATTTACATACATGTAACTCGCATATTAACAAACATGTAACTTGCATATAAAGAAACATGTAACTTGCATATTTACATACATGTAACTTGCATATTAACAAACATGTAACTTGCATATTAACAAACATGTAACTTGCATATTTACATACATGTAACTTGCATATTAACAAACATGTAACTTGCATATAAAGAAACATGTAACTTGCATATTTACATACATGTAACTTGCATATTAACAAACATGTAACTTGCATATTAACAAACATGTAACTTGCATATTTACATACATGTAACTTGCATATTAACAAACATGTAACTTGCATATTAACAAACATGTAACTTGCATATTAACAAACATGTAACTTGCATAGCATATCTTGCATATTAACATACATGTAACTTGCATATTAACAAACATGTAACTTGCATAGCATATCTTGCATATTAACATACATGTAACTTGCATATTAACAAACATGTAACTTGCATAGCATATCTTGCATATTAACATACATGTAACTTGCATATTAACAAACATGTAACTTGCATAGCATATCTTGCATATTAACATACATGTAACTTGCATATTAACAAACATGTAACTTGCATAGCATATCTTGCATATTAACATACATGTAACTTGCATAGCATATCACCATGAACTTGCATAACATGCATATGATTACATAGCCCACAACTTGCATATTTAGCATCATGCAAACATAACATACATCATATTAAACTTGCATAAACTTACATACTCAACATGCATAAACATAAGATTAATGCTAACATCATATCATATGATTCAAGACTCATTAATCCACATACAAAACCATAAATCTCATCATATCTCATCTACTTAGTTTAACAAAAGATCATCAAAGTGATAGAAACTCACTACTAGCAATTTTGAACACCAAATGAAGAAGATTAAGATGCTAAGAAGGGATTAGAAGTTGATTAGAGAGTGATTAGTATGCAACCCTCTTCATAAAATTAGTGGAGGCCATGAGAGCTAGCATTTTGCCATAGTTTAGTCACTAGGTTTAATTATGAATGGATTAGGGTAGGTTAGGGTCTTATTTATAGATTAGGCAAGTGTTTTAGGCCATAGGATTAACCCTAGATTCAATCCAAGCCATCAAAGCATGTCTTGGGGAAGAAGTCAAGTGTAGGAACCATCTAGGGCCTTTAGATTAAAGATGGACCATGAGAACCATTCAAATGCAAAATCTGCACTTGAGCGAATCGGCCCACGGGTTGACAGCCAAACACCCTGGATTAACCCCTAGTCGACCCAGCGGGCTCGGGTCGACTTCAAAAATCGGCCGGTTCGGTTATTCCCCTCTCCCAATTCGCTGTTTTGAGCATTTTTGCATATTTATTTATTAAATTTTCAATTATATATATATATATATATATATATATCAATATATATATATATATATCTACACAACCCATTTCACTTAATTAAGTATACTTTAATTTGGGAATTTTCGTGAAACTTCGCGAGGCCATATCTTGGTCATACGGACTCCGATTTTCGAAAACTCGGACTCTATTTCGCGTATTTTTCTGAGACGAACGCAATGGCATAGCCCGTTTCCCTTGATTCCCATTTTAGAATTAAATTCTGCCTCGATTTATGTTATTACAGGTTATTGAAAATACGGGTTGTTACATTCTCCCCTCCTTAAAGGATTTCGTCCCCGAAATCTTCAAGTTAGGAAGAACGTATCCTACCATCCAATCATCCATCTACTCAAAGCATCATCCACGAGCAATCATTGTCCTTACAAGATTCTAAATGCTGGATGGATATATGCAAAAGTGTGTGTATATGTACTTACCTAATGCGAAAATCAGGCGGTTACTGATACAGTAAACCTCCTTAATGCAAACCATGATAGTGCCATGCATCCAATATGTATGCGAAACCCTATTGACACATACAAATTTCTACATGCGTGCACAACCATACACAAAAATGCATCATCCATATGATAACACAGCCATGATACATCCATCAATCTAACTACCACATCCATTTATGCAATATGCAACATGAAGTGACTGAGCCGATCTAGTGCCTAACGTGTGTATATATGCATCCACGAGCAACCACTAGCAAACACTTGCATCCACTTGCATCCATCAACCATAACATGTCTCAAACACATGTTTCAACCATAGGTTTTCCCTATCTAAAGGTCAAACAGGACTAACGAGAGGACCTACTAAAGATAAGATAAGTACTAGGCAAGCGATAAAGGAGAAGTTTAAAGACATACTCTCCAAAAGAAATGGATACAAAGAACGCATCTTCGCTTCCGTCTCCCAAGTAGCATTCTAACTAGCTGAACTTCTCTGTTCCTCAACTTCCTAGTTTCTGACCCAAGGATGCGAGTAGGAGCTCGTCGAATCGTCGCATCACGCTCTACCTCTACATCTCTAAGCAAGCTCGGCTCTACCACCTCCGCGGTCTCATGTAAGCACTTCCTCAAATGGGACACATGAAATACATCCGGTACACCACTAAGTCTGTCAGGCAACTCCACTCTATATGCCATCCGTCCAATTCTTTCCTTAATGGGAAATGGCCCTACAAACCTTGGTACTTACTTCCTAACAGATCCAAAGTGAACCACATTCCGTAACGGAGACACCTTGATAAAAAGCATGTCCTAATATCAAACTCAAGCTCTGTTCTCCTCTTGTCCGCATAAGATTCCGCCGCTTTCATCCTTCTTCGAATCCAACCCATCTTCTCTGAAGTCTCCCTAACCATATCTGGCCCAAGCAAGATCTTATCCGTAGATTCCCACCAACATGTAGGAGATCGACAAGGCCTTCCATAAAGAGCTTTGAAATGAGCCATACCAATACTGGACTGAAAGCTGCTATTATATGCGAACTCCACCAACGGAAGATGCTCTTCCCATGTACCTCCAAAATCCAAAATACATAACCTCAAAAGATGTTCTAGATACGGTTCACCCTCTTGGTCTGACCGTCCGTCTGAGGATGAGATGCAGTGCTCAAACACAACTGAGTCCCTACCGCCCTCTTGCAAAATCTTCCAAAACTCACTAGTGAAGATAGGATCTTGATCACTCACAATGCTGGAAGGTACACCATGCAAACTAATAATCCCTTGAAGGTAAACTGAAGCTAGACATGGAATAGTCCTCTTGCTCTTCACGGGTATGAAATGGGCACACTTAGTAAGTCTATCTACCATAAGCCCAATCCCCGTATTACCCTTCCTTGATTTCGGTTATCCAACGAGGCACTATCCTACTTCCTATTTCGGAACTTCCAACGGGTGAAGCAACCCTCCGGGTTTCTTCTGTTCCACTTTCGCTTGTTAGCATACCAAGCATCTAGCGACATACTTGGCCGCATCTTTCTTCAGATTGGCAAAAAGGAAAACTCGCTTTATGTCTTGGTACATCTTGTCCCTACCGGGATGAATGGTCATCTTCGACCGATGTGTATCATCAAGTATAGCCTTCCTCAAACCCTCGTCTTGCGGTACACAAAGTCTACCGTCTCTACGCAACCACCCCTTACTATCTAGGGTGTACCTACTCAAATGGCTGGACGACTCCTCCCCCTTATGAGCTTCTCTCATAGCTCAACCAACTGTGGGTCGTCTTGCTGTGCCTCGCCACCCCGTCCCAAAAGAGTAGGCCTAACCTCCAAGGAGGCTAGCAAACCGGGTACAAAGTCATCGGAAGGTCTAAAGTCAAACATAGAAATAAACCCTAAGCTCCGTCGTTTAATCGATCAATGAACTCAAGGACAACCTTTTTCTTCTTAAGGCGTCTGCTACCATGCTTCCCTTGTTAGGGGTATACGCTATCTCAACTCATAAGATGCTAAGAATCCTATCCAAAATCGTCACAACTGTCCATCTCTCACGCAGACCACCCTAGTCGAATTCGACATCCCCCAAATGCAAGCCCCAAAGGCCGAAACCAATATCAGACAAACACCCAAGGGATATCTCCTTCGAGTTCAGGCAACCTACGTGAGATGATACTAAAAATAATAATAATAATGGCTAAACAATTAAGCCTTTGACCAACTTTGGATGTCCTTGCCAGTCTCGCTCCAAAACCACTGTTTTATCCCATAACTGGCTTTGCTCAACCTATTGAGCACATATGAAAACTTATTTCGCTCCTAGAAAAGACCAAGATGTCATCCACAAAGACCATCACAAACTTATTTAGGTACTCTCTGAACACCCTTCTCTTCCAATCAACAAAGTATGCGGGGGCGTTCGTCAAACCAAATAGCATCACCAGCCACTCATAAAACCATCCGGAGTCCTAAAGGCAATCTTCTCTATACTATCGTCAGCCACTCTCAACTGACGAAACCATGTGGCTTAGTCCAACTGCGAAAATACTGAGGCGCCAACCAACTGATCAAAGAGATCATCAATCTTTGGCAATGGGTGTCTATTCTTCTTTGTGAGTTTATTTAGTTCTCTTTAGCCTAAACAAAGTCTGAGGGACCCATCCGCCTTCATGGCAAAAACTAATGGAGCGCCCCACTCCGATATACTTCTTCTTATGAACCCCTTCTCAAGCAATCGCCTACTTACTTATGGAGTTCCCTCCTCTCACGAGGAGCCTTGTGGCACACTGGCCAAGTCACTGGTTTGGCATTGTTTACCAGATATATTCGGAAGTCAATCTCCCGCTCCGGAGGTAAGCCCTTCACCTTCTCAAACACATCCGAGTATTCCCGGACCACTTCTAACAGATCGCAAACTCTCGACCGACGTGTCCAGCGATTCTAGATAACTTAGCATAACAGTCTCTATGGGATTACAAGAGATCTCGAGAGTGTTACCCAAGCGGGTCATAAGCCTAACAACTCTCTTTTCAAAATCAAGAATGGCATCCCTACTGGATAACCAGTCCATGCCCAAACTAACCCATAGCTCGTGAAGCCCAACAAGCATCACCTCCAAACTCAATGCTAAGTATAGAAACTTTCAAACCCAAACACATCATGGAGCCCAATTGGGTTTGAAACAACTAAGGGATCATCTACTAAACTGGTGTCTAAGTGCAGTGACTCACTAACAATGATGAGATAAACGAACTTAATGCATCCAAATCAAATAAAGTTCGAATCGGATAATAAAGAAATCCAAATTCCAACCTAGACGGTCTTATCCCCATCCGGCACCCTAGTCGTGAGGGAATACAACTACCCTCCAGAAGATTCCATACCTTGTCCTTGCTTCTTTGGTCAATCCTAATAAGGTGTCCTATTCCTCCCAAAAGGATAACTACTAGCCTTCTCCTTCCCATTCTCCACTCGTAACCTCCCATCAATGAGGCTTCGTCCTTTATTAACCAAACAACTATTAGAGCCTTCCTCCCATCGTCCATCCAATAAGTACTTACAAGTCCTCCTCCTTCTTGAACCAACTTCTAATCTGACTTACGTCTAATTCCCTTGAAGCGGTTTTCCATTCTTATCTATCTTAGAAAGATCATCTACACACGGAGGGGAAACTCAAAACGAGAGAGAAAGAGATTCAAACGGAGAATTCGAAAGATAAAGATATGGCTATCGGGGATTATGCTTTTCTCAAAAACTTTTCTCTTAAAAGACATGTTTTTGAAAACATTCCTTCAAAAATTTTCTTAGAAAAATAGTTTTTCTAAAAAATTTATCTGTTCTGGTAACCTTAAGCTCTGATACCACGTGTAACACCCCACGTCCGCTAAGGTCACTCATACCAGGGGAATGCCTTAGTTTCGGTGAAGTATTTTGAGTGAATATAGAACAGTAAAATTACAGCAAGACAGATATAAGTAATACTTGAAAATTTAAATCATCATTTCATTGCAACGGAAAGTAATACATGTTTGGTTACATCACAAAACCATAAACCAGAGTCAAGTACATAATATCCATCTTGATAAAATAGAAGTACATAATCCCACTACATAACTAATAGCCATAAAAGGAAAGATAAGCTCGGCTTCACTTCAGAGGTCCAAGCTCCATAGGATAGATACAGCAATCAGATCAAAGCCCACTAGCACCAGGCCCACTCTAATAACCTGGGGTTGGGGGAAAAGATAAAAACAACGGGGTCAGACATAAGTCTGAGTGAGTCCTATAACCCTAACAATACAATCATTAAAATAACCAGAGAAGACATAAGTTGATATACGGTAACGACTGGGGATGAATGGCTACACTAAGCAGCTTGGTAAACTTAGGATAAACTAAGATCACCGTAAAGACGCATTTACCCACCCAAGGATAATTACTAAATTACACCGCCCCAGACCTACTCAAAGATAATTCCTACACTGCACCACACCAGTTTTACCTACCTAAGATTAATTCCTACTTAAAGGTTGATCCCACTAAATGTACTTAGTAATTTTTACCCAGTAGTTTCTAGTACCCCTACATAGGTGCCGTCTGCCCCTATCATTACTAGGTGTACCCACTACTCCCAAGCGATCGGCTCCCTAACGTAGATACCCGTGCCGGTCCCACAATGGGGTGTATCATTTCCCCAAAGTGGCAACCTGATAATATCAACGGTGCACGGCTTTATATCTACACGATGTAACAACGATTTACTAACCAGCCCGGGTCCACACACGCATATGAAACCCGTTGGTCCTACGTTGCCACCGCTAACCCGTTTTTGGCCTCTTATAGTCAAGCCCAATATGCGTGTCCCGTCACTCGACTTGGGTCGAGCCCACAAAGATACGTTTGGGATATTGGTTGAGATGGGCCTCCACAAGCTACCCACCTAAGCTTGTCCCTTTTTCTAGTATATCCCACTTAACCCTTTAATCATGTTTTAATTACATGTTCCATTTTGGTTAAGAATTCTAATCGTATTTTCTATTGCCACCCAAGGCAACCACTAGATTTTCTCATGCCACCCGAGGCACCCACTTAACCCCTCATGTCCCTCTACATGCTAATGTGGTTAAGTGTTTCTTAATTAATTAATTAAGAACGTAACCTTTGTAAAGACCTCTCACATTAGACTGTCTTTTATGACCGCTGGTTAAGCCGGTTGGGTCCGGGCAGCCTTATGTCATAACAGAGTCTAACCTCGTGTCTTTACATTAATTACGTATTTAGTTTGTGCCTAAGACCTCTCACATTGGGCTAACATTTGTAGCAACTGGTTAAGCCGGTTGGGTCCGGGCAGTTTTACGCTACAACTGAGTCCAACCTCGTGTCTTAGTCAATTAATTACACCTAATTAATCACCCTCATAATTTTATATTAATTATCCCTAATTAATCAAGTTTTCTTAACATGGGTAGACCTAACTTAATAGGTAAATTCCCATGGGGTAGACCTAACTCAATAGGTAAATTCCCAACACATAGTATGGGTACACCTAACCAAATAGGCAAATTCCCATACTATGTTTATTTATTTTGTGTTATGCATAATTATATTAATTTCACACAATCTTATTAACTTATGCATTTAATTACCCCATCGTTCCCACGTAATTTCGTTCATGATATAACACATATAAAAGGTGTCAACTTGCATATGAATGAACATGTTTCAAAGGTGCCATCTTGCATATTAACAAACACATAACTTGCATATGAACTTGCATAACATGTCACATAACTTGCATATAATATGTCACATAACTTACATATTCATTTTGCATAACAAACTTGCATATTAGCTTATAGACTTGCATAATGTGTCATCATGAACTTGCATATTAATAAACATGTAACTTGCATATTTACATACATGTAACTCGCATATTAACAAACATGTAACTTGCATATAAAGAAACATGTAACTTGCATATTTACATACATGTAACTTGCATATTAACAAACATGTAACTTGCATATTAACAAACATGTAACTTGCATATTTACATACATGTAACTTGCATATTAACAAACATGTAACTTGCATATAAAGAAACATGTAACTTGCATATTTACATACATGTAACTTGCATATTAACAAACATGTAACTTGCATATTAACAAACATGTAACTTGCATATTTACATACATGTAACTTGCATATTAACAAACATGTAACTTGCATATTAACAAACATGTAACTTGCATATTAACAAACATGTAACTTGCATAGCATATCTTGCATATTAACATACATGTAACTTGCATATTAACAAACATGTAACTTGCATAGCATATCTTGCATATTAACATACATGTAACTTGCATATTAACAAACATGTAACTTGCATAGCATATCTTGCATATTAACATACATGTAACTTGCATATTAACAAACATGTAACTTGCATAGCATATCTTGCATATTAACATACATGTAACTTGCATATTAACAAACATGTAACTTGCATAGCATATCTTGCATATTAACATACATGTAACTTGCATAGCATATCACCATGAACTTGCATAACATGCATATGATTACATAGCCCACAACTTGCATATTTAGCATCATGCAAACATAACATACATCATATTAAACTTGCATAAACTTACATACTCAACATGCATAAACATAAGATTAATGCTAACATCATATCATATGATTCAAGACTCATTAATCCACATACAAAACCATAAATCTCATCATATCTCATCTACTTAGTTTAACAAAAGATCATCAAAGTGATAGAAACTCACTACTAGCAATTTTGAACACCAAATGAAGAAGATTAAGATGCTAAGAAGGGATTAGAAGTTGATTAGAGAGTGATTAGTATGCAACCCTCTTCATAAAATTAGTGGAGGCCATGAGAGCTAGCATTTTGCCATAGTTTAGTCACTAGGTTTAATTATGAATGGATTAGGGTAGGTTAGGGTCTTATTTATAGATTAGGCAAGTGTTTTAGGCCATAGGATTAACCCTAGATTCAATCCAAGCCATCAAAGCATGTCTTGGGGAAGAAGTCAAGTGTAGGAACCATCTAGGGCCTTTAGATTAAAGATGGACCATGAGAACCATTCAAATGCAAAATCTGCACTTGAGCGAATCGGCCCACGGGTTGACAGCCAAACACCCTGGATTAACCCCTAGTCGACCCAGCGGGCTCGGGTCGACTTCAAAAATCGGCCGGTTCGGTTATTCCCCTCTCCCAATTCGCTGTTTTGAGCATTTTTGCATATTTATTTATTAAATTTTCAATTATATATATATATATATATATATATATCAATATATATATATATATATATCTACACAACCCATTTCACTTAATTAAGTATACTTTAATTTGGGAATTTTCGTGAAACTTCGCGAGGCCATATCTTGGTCATACGGACTCCGATTTTCGAAAACTCGGACTCTATTTCGCGTATTTTTCTGAGACGAACGCAATGGCATAGCCCGTTTCCCTTGATTCCCATTTTAGAATTAAATTCTGCCTCGATTTATGTTATTACAGGTTATTGAAAATACGGGTTGTTACAAAAGTGATAACATGTACTAGCATTTTTACAAGTAATACTACAACCAAATGCTAGTTTAACGTAGCGTTTTCTACAATATGTCAATTTTCATTGCATAAAATACCAATTCAATTTAGCATAAATTTAGTACATAGTAAATATATTGCTAATGTAACCTAGCATTTTTTAAATTAATGTCATACATGTAGCAAAACTTAATGCTATTGTAACCTAGCATTTTTTAAATAAATGTAATACATGCAGCAAAACTTAATGCTAATGCTCGGTCATGGGTTCCGCAAACGGCTCGGCCAAGGGCTTTCGTAAGGACTCGATCATGGGTTCGATCAAGGGCTCGGTCATAGTAAATATTATGCTAATATAATTTAGCATTTGTACTCAATCATGGGCTCATATCCTCGGTTATATGCTTCATAAATATAATGCTAATATAATTTGGCATTTGCGTTAACTTAGTTTACATTAATTTCACTCAATGAATATCTGCAAAATTAAAGCTACTACTAATATAATATAGCATTTTTTTCTTCCATAAAGTTAATCATACTGTAAAAATATTACTATTAATTAGCATTTGTACAACTTGTTATACTATAATTGAATGCTACTTTAATCTAGCATTTACTTTTTCTTCCATAAGGTTGATCCTACGGTAAGAATGATACTCATAACTACCATTTTTACAACAAATTGTATTCTACTGCTAATTCATTCTAGAATTCTAATAATTTCTAAAAATTTATAATGCTAATGTATTTTAGCATATGTTTTATGTTAGTCTAAATTTAATGCTAATATAATATAGCATTGTTTTAATGCTATAAAGTAGTTTTCTACGCTAGATAACACTACAGTTCAATGCTAAATTAATCTAGCATTTTCTAAAAGATTTCTGTTTATTTTTCCCCAATCAACCAGTACAAAATTTAAAACTATAGCTATTTTTATTATATACACTAAGTTTAAGCATTTTTGTTAAAATTTGTCTAAATATTGTTGTACCTGATCTCGTTTTCTCTTCTCCATCCCCGTTACCTTTTTCACCTTTGTCACTGCTAGTGATAACTTCGACCCCTAGTTTCTGTTTCCGTCATCTATCATTTTTCATCGCACCATAACACACATCAAACAAAGTGACATATACTATGTCGTGCTATATTTGTCTATCATTTTATCTCAATGCTGAATTTACTTATCATTCCATAGCCATTCATCTAACTTTTTCTGTCATCTTCCAAACACTAAATGCTACGTTTGTCTATCATTTATCATTCACTATAATACACACAACAATTGTTTATAATTTTTTCAATGCTATATTTTCTTATCATTCCATAGTTATCCATCTAATATTTTTGTGTGATGCATGCAACTAATAAGATGATATATTGAGGCATCATTTTAAAAAGACTCTTTATTTAAAAAAAAAATCAGATATTATACCTTTGTTTTCCTTTTCCTAGTGATTATTTCATCACATATCTTTTGTTGCTTTCGTTCATCTTCTATCTCTGTTTCAGCTGCCATTAACCTTCTTGTTTTTCTTCTTTTATCATGAATAATAGAGGAATCATCTAGTTTAGATTTTCGTGGTCCTAGTTTCTGATATTAGATCTTTTCGTACGAAACCCCTAGTTTTAGAGAATTTTGATTCTTCGTTTTTTTAGTAGAATCTACCGAAATCGGCGAATTCACGTCCATTGATTGAGTTGATTGTGTGAGGAATCCCTAGTTTATGATTATTGAAGAATTTTAGTTCGTATTTAGGATGCAAGTTTTTGTTTTAAGGTCGAACAAGTTATTTCGTAGAGGAAATGAAAGTGAAGTGATATGATGGAGAAATTAACCGCTTGTCCTAGTAATGGAAGTTAAAAGTTAACATCCACTAAAATTAATTTTTATTAAACTTTTTCCTTTAAACTAATTTCCTTACAATAGTGGTAGATAAATTGAACAACTATATTTACTTTATTGCTCAATGTATACAAATGCATATTTGGATGAGGATGCTAATCGTTAAACAACTACATCACTATATTTGAATTTTGTGTGCTAATCATTGAATATTTGTATAAAGTAAAAAAATTCATATTGAATAGAGTTAAATAGTTGGCAAAATTTTAGCTGTAAGTACATAACCATTAAGTTGTATAAAATAATATTAACCAACAACATATTGTTAGCGCCAAAATGACTAGGGAGAGACTAAAAGCCAAGACTAGGGTGAAGGGATGTTAAAGGCTGGTTGCTTTCAGAACTGTCAAAGTCATTCCTTGGGTACTTACTTCTGGAGTCGAATTGACGAAACAAAGGATTCCTTCTGGAAAGGAAAGCTCCTATTAGTAAAACCCAATGGGTATGATCTTCAGGGCAGTTAGGTACGTGCGCCTTTTGGACTACCCAAGGGGAATATTTCGAGATCTTAAACCTCCATCAGATGATTACTATGCAAACAGGCATCTTATTCAAGAGAGGACAATTCCACGGATAGCATCAAAAGTCAGGACCTCCATGCTTCCCACAAATAATCCAAGGCTTCTAGTTCAAAGAGTCCTCATAAGAAAATGCCATGGCAGGCCAATAATTATCCTTTCGGAGGCTATTAAAGGCACAAGCTACTTATTGACCAGGAACACCTCCATCAGGCCTTCGTATGCACTTCCATATAAATTTCGAGACAGATCCCATATAACGAAGGAAGGTCAGCGTACGCTTATAAATATGACCCTAGGGGTCCAGAATCATGACCAGATTTCTCAGTCTCACTCTTAATCTGAAATTTTGAATAGTGATCCTTCATTTCGAAATTGATTTGAAGAAAGTCTATAACACTTGAATTTATAGACAAAGAGATTAGCTAACGTAATCGAGGTAATAAACTGGTAATTTGTTAATTGTTATATTATTATTATCTTATAATTTTGCAAGTCCAAATCCGGGAAAACCAAAAGGAAGTATTATGGTAAAAATACCTCTCGGAAGCTCTAAAAGAACTTAAGTACTACATAAGTTGATTATGATCATTTTTAAGATAGAATGTCTGGGACCTAATTACTCATAACCCATCCATGGTTTCCTGAGATATTCAAACTGGTCAGAATTCCTAATTCCTTAAGGTTTGAGCTATCTTTGGTAAACCTGATCAAAGAACTTTAAGTGACAGTAATCTACATGGTAATCCATTAAAAGAAATCCGAGAGTTCCAATATCCTACGAAACTATCTTGCAGTCTAACTGAAAGGCTTACTATATTGAAACCAGTAAAGGTTAAACGGTAGGAAACGATACATCAAAACATAGAACTTCTTCTGGATGGTCTTATGAACTTCAATCAACCTACAACTGATCGTTGACTCTCTTTTTCTACAAGAATTCACTTTCAAAGATCAATTGAAGCCCTCCACAGAAACTATAGTATAAAAATAGCCGTGTAACCTGAAACAACCCTTTAGCAAGTAACGGGTTTTACAAGAACTACACCATTTTGGGGTGTTAATCATATTTTTGGCGTTAGAAGGAGGACTAGAACCTTTGAAACCTATCATTTTACCTAATATTCCTTCTAATAGAAATTGAAATTGATCATAGGTCCGAGAAAACCCAACGTAATCTACAGAAAATTGCTTATGCTTCAAGGAAATCTGCATATAAACCAAAAAGTAATAACTACGGGTTAGGAAAGGATTCCTACAACCCAAAGATATTTTGAAGAAACTGAGTGTAAGCCCTAGAAGTAGTATCTGACACCCCTACAGCTTTATAAAGTGAAAAAGATAATGGCTCCTTCATACTGTCAACAGAGAAACAATAAAGAGGGATTAATAACAACACAAAATCAACCTCTTGAGGAAGCATTACCCTTCTGATAAGACAACAATCCAGCAAAGGGGATATACCAAGTCGATCTGAGCAAGGGTCTTCTGATCTGGTTATACCAAAGCTAGCGTATGCGTTCTATGAAGAACACATGTTAAGAATAAAAGCATTGAGTATAACTAATCAAAAGAAGATTAAAGTCTACGACCCAGATAATAGGAGTATAACCCCCTTCCATATTAGGTTAAATACGCTCTTTGTTGGAGCAAATTTTGGGAAAAAAAATGATGACTTATTTTCATGATTGAGGAATGCCATCTGCAACCATTCTAAAGGAACTGAGTTTAGAAAGGAAGTGGAAAGAAACCATGATTTTTTCATACAAAGGTGGCAACCAAATGATAAAGGAACACTATCTCATTACGAAAACCAAGAAATGCCAAGAAAGAAGTAGTTCTTAAAACGTGTTCCGCACGAAATGACGAGACACAAAAGAATCTTAAAAGGATAATGATTAGGGATGAAAGAAAATATCTACCATTTAATTCAAAGAAGTAAGAGAGTTAAACTTCCTAAATAAAAGTCTAAATCAAAATATTAAAAGGAATTCAACTTATCCACTTCAACAAAAAACGAATACTTAATGACAAAAGGGAAACTGGGCTACTGGGCATCAAATAAAAAACCATCCAAATATGAAAGAATCAAAGGAAAATCCAACTGCAACTACCACATGATCAATGATCATGAAACTAAACATTTCATAGTACTTAAGAAAATGATCAATTACTTTGTTAGGCAAAGAAAACTTGATGAATATATAAAGAGATATTGAATAGATTTAATAAAATTGAGTTTTCTTTATAAGTAAGAATTCCTACATGGGTTGTGAGCAAATTCAAGTCAAAATAAGCAATTTTACTTGGTTGGGGGTAAAATAGCCTTTAATTATGAATTAATTATAAATGCACTTAATGTAATCAATGTGCTTCCAGAAAAGAAGGAGGGGTAAGCCTAGAGGGATGCGCCCAACACCCGCTTAAATCCATAAGTCACTTCTAATGGCCAGGAGGATACACCCCTAGAGCATGTAGTCAAGGCGCCCTTTGGAGGAGAAAAAAGATCAGAGACTTATGTCTGACTCCGAATGAAGTATACTCTGCCTCTTTCCTTTTAAGAACATGCCTCTGCTTCGGCTAAGAACACCATGCCTTTGGTCCAAGATTTGAGCATGCCCCTCTTCCGCTTATGCCTCATCCTGTAGAAGGGAACAAAAGCTCAGAAGGAGAACTTAAAGCACGCCAAGGCTCTGCTTTAAGAAAAGCCTAAAATGGGCATCGAAGTGTCTATGTATATACACACACACACATACATACATACATACATAATTTATTATATATATATGCATAATTTATTATATTTTAAGAAAAGCCTAAAATGGTTCCTATTCTAGAATAATTTACTATTATAATATATATATATATATATATATATACATAATTTATTTTATTTTTGATTCTGAATTATAGTTTCTATTAAATAAGATTCCAATATAATTTTTGAAAATGATTTATTTTTATAAATTCAACATAGTCGAATTCTAATCATAAATCCTTTATGGATTTATTCTAATTTAGTTTGCATTCCGAACATCAGAATAAATTATATCATTTCCTTTGAAATTGATTCTCAATCTACTTTTTTTTAAATTCAAACTTGAATTTAAATTTATAAATTATCTAATGATAATTTTTCTTTTCCATTAATAAACGTCATTTATAAATTTCACTTCTTGTTTTAAATATTAAAACAAGTTTCTATTTCAAATTCCATTTGAAATCCAATTTCAACTTTGGAAAAATAAATTTCCCTTTTTATATCTAAAAACCTCTTTTTATGATATTTTTAAATATTTATATATAGGGCCACTGATATTCAAATATCCAAATACATAAACCATCAATCCAGTTCAACACATCACACATATATAAATATGTAACAACAATGAATAAAATTTGAGGAATCCAGTTGGATCCCTCCAACTGTTTTCCCTATATCCACAGATGTTAGTCAATAGAAATAATTCCAATCCTGCTTCAAGGCAGGATATCGTGGTATGAAGGTCATCCACTATATATATTATGAGGCGCACAGGGTCATCCCTAATGGTACTGTGGAAAATATCTGATATATATAATAGCCACAACCACCAAGCCTAAATATACTATAATATATTATATCCACAATTTATCAATAATTATCCAATGCATCCAAACAGTCAACAAACAACATATAAAAATTATTTGAAATAAAAGTTCACTTATAATAAAATTATAAATGAATCAAGAGAGTGAGTTTACTCACCTGATTTTATTTGCCAAATATCCATTAAAATTTCTATCTTCGCGGCTACGAATCTACTCGAGTCATCTTGAATGAATTTTGACCTACGATTGTTTATTTTATTTAACGATTAAACTATTATTAATTTGACTAAACTAAAACTAAATAAACTGAATTATTCTTTCTAAATTAAATTTTATAGAAATATATAACTCGCTGTCTACTCCAATTCACTATGCCCTCCTCCAATTAACAGACCATTTCCTGCACAACTGAGTCACAAATCTAACTCTCCACACACCATACCGTCGAAATCCAACCACCTCAGTTCAATACCCGTGCATTCGAACTTCACCAAATACCTACTGCTGAGCCCATCATTTCAACCCAACAGGGCCAATACATCATCAGACAACGCACCCGTTCATCCATCATTTCCTAGAAAAATCACAAACCTCAGTCTTCACGCAGTTCACTACCATTTCAGAACACCATCCTCACCTAGACCATCACCTACAACATAGTAATAGTCGTTCGCATTCATGGCAAATCACATACCTAGGTGCGTGACTGTACGTCACCGAACCCCACACAAAATGCATGCCAAAAGCCACAGACCACCAGCAATCCAATTACAGCCATGAATTTTTCTAATAATTCCTCTAACTCCACCGTATAACAACCCTAAGACTTAGAGCTCTAGGAACATTGTTCGAACTTCGAAAATGAATATACTGTTTCAGAAGATATTGGATAGAAGTGGTAGCTCCATCGAGTTTAGAACCTTCAAACGATTTAGGATCGAATTTTCTGATTTTTAATTTCTCTTTATATATATATATATATATATATATATATATATATATATAAGGAGCGATTTTTCGATTTCGATTGAATTGGAAGAGGCGGCTATTTTTCTATGAAGCATTCGAGCTTTGAGCAGATGAAATGAAAAAAGAGAAAAAGGAAGTAGCTATTTTATTTCATTGCTTGAGAACGAGAGTAGCAACCATTGTCAAAATTTCCTGAAGGTTTCGTTCGATTTACAAAGGAAATGAAGGAGGGGTGCAATTTCCTTTATAAAAGAAAGGAGAGTAGGTATGCGGGATTAAATAAATAGATCGGCTGATGTTAAATTCCAGGGTGGATGAATTTATTTCAATTTGATTTTGTTCTTATTCGTTTAAATTTTATAATAATATAATCGCGGTTCCGAACTTCAATCGAGACGCAACAACCGACGTCCCTGGTGCTGTACCACTATTCTGAACATATTAGAACAGGTTTCGAAGCCTAGTTCGATCGTATGGAGAAAGTATCAATTTAAATTAATGATTTAAATTAAATCCGATTTAATTATTTCTAAGCGTTTTCTAACCGTACGACCAAACGGTAAATCCAAACATTACCACATTTGAAATCCGATAATAACACAATATGTCGGATCTGATGGAACAAGTCTCATCCAATTCTGAGGTTGTTTGAAAATTAGCTATTTTAATGTATTAAATTCAATCGAATAAAACATAAATCGATTTCAAAACAATTATATTCCCCAATAATAAATAATTATTACTGTTCTAACTTAAATAGAATTTATATTAATCGATAGAATCGTTTTGATTTAGTTTTAACTCTGAATTCAATTGTTTGTTGTTTCCATATACAATAATTCGATATATTCTAAATTAAATCATATATCGATTACTTAAATCGATAAATCCAATATAAAAATTCATTTTTATTATTCCAATTCAACATTTAAAACTAATTTAAATGTTCAAAATTAGACGACTAAACATTTGAGACTTTACAAATGTGTAAGAAAAATTGGATGAAAAACTTTTTTGATTTTCAAAATATTGCATTCGTATAGAAATTGCCAGCATATTTAGGATGTGTGCATCATGTTTTCAAAAAGTTTTCAAGAAAATTTTCATTCATATAAGAGGTACCGCTTAGGCATTCATTGCATTCATGTAATATTATGTTGTATTACACTTTGCACTAGTGCACAGATGATTGAAAAAAATGGATGTACACATAATAGTTGTAATTTATACATGGAAGAACATCACTCCATCCTTATCAAATTTCGGGGATGATATTTCCTAAGGAGGGGAGAACGTAACACCCCATATTTTATATAAACATTAAACGAAAATATCGATAATTTTCAAAACTTAACCACGATACATACACTATTATGTTCGGGGCGATTTTCTGATTCGTTTTGATATATGACTTGCCCCAAATGGAGTTCATATGGGAAAGTTATCAACGGATGAAGATTTAAAGGGTTGTATGCATATATACGTCCATAAATTTGAAATTTAAAATCAAATTAGTGTTATAAGTGGAAAATAATAATTTACATAAGAAATATTAGGAATTAAAATGAATGTTAAACGTAAAGTTAAAATAAAAGATTATAGCCGTTGAAATCACGTTCAGACCCAGGCATTGGGTCGACCATAGGGTCGACACATGGGTCGACCCACCTGGGACCAAATCTGCATTTTGAGTGACGTGTTTTTATTGTTTAAATGGTTCGGATTTTATATTGTTAAATCCGACAGACCCTGCACACCTATAAATAAACTAGTAGGGCCTAGCCTCCAATTCATATTTTCTAAGACGACGCCAAGGATCTGCCATTTTCTTTCTTTTCTAAATCTTTCAGAAATTAGGATATTAGCTTTTAGGAGTTCTGATTCAAGATTTGAAGATAAAGAATGTAAATCTACAATATAGGTGTTCATATTTCTTGTCAACGTGAGTTAAATACTATGAATCTGAATTATTTAGGTTTCTTTTTTTCTTCCTTTATTCTTTTAGTATCAGATTTGTAAATCTGTGGGGATTTTAATACAAAATTCAGTTATGAAGGCCACAGAATCACATATCTGAATCAGATTCAAGGATTGGAAAGCAGTCAGGTGAGTGGATTTAGAATTATACCTTTTAGGTAATAGTATATTTACCATTTACATTCCCTATAACTCTTAACATGTTAAATAACTGTAATTTGTGGTAATTGCATTGAATTCTATTTAAAATAAGCTGAGAATATTATTGTAATTTGTTCAATTAAGTCTCTTTTCGGGTAATAATTATTGTAATACCGAAATAGTAAATCCAATGATAGTTATGCATACAGTCTTGATATTACCACTCAATAGTAAATTGGAAAACATGTTTGTTTGACAGTAATTTGGAAAACATGTTAGTTTGACAATAATTTGGAAAACATGTTGGTTTGACAGTAATGTTGAAAATTTACAATAATTAAAAGTGGTAAATGAAAATAGGAATTAACATCTAACTCAATAAATAAAAAGGGAAAATCTATAGTGGACTGAGTTAGTTGGATTTTAGGAAAATGAATATATTTCCATAACGACAGAATTACTATAAACGTAATTGCAAGAAAAGAAAGGAAAAAAGGATTCTTGTCAAATAGGGATTCTTTTACCGTATTGCATAATAATAAAAAAAATATGCATGTCCATAATGAAATTAAAGAAATAGCTTACAACTACAGATCTTGGTTGGTGTGCATTATGGAAATGGATCTTTACATCTTTCCACTAACCAATCTAATGAGGTGTGTGAAATGTTTTCCTGAAATAATAAGAATATACAAAATGGTAATTGAAAGAATGTTACAACAATAAAAGTTTAGTTAACGTTAAGGAACCAACGGAAAATGTAATGAACGGGGAATATAACCTATATAATCAATTATACGAATGAGAATATAATATAATAGGTAGGCTTGTCCTAGGGACAAGTGGAATTATAACATGAGTTATAATAAATGAAAAAGAGAACTTATTAATAAATAGTTAAGAAAACTAAGTTAATAAGTAAACAACAACAGTTTGTTATGATAGTGTAAGACAAGGTTATAATCAAATAAGAAAGAATAAAGTAGACTTATGAAATGAAATAAATTGTATTAATTATATATTAAGTAAGTGTTAACAGAAAACATGTGGATTGGGATAAAATATACTTAATTAAAAATTAAGTAACTTGTAATTGTAAAACATCTTAACAGTGATGTATTGAACTTGAATTGACTTGACATGGGAAAGCGTTGTAGAGTACACTCGTTACTTAAAACCTAGAATTATAACAAACAGTTAAATTAGGCTTATTAAATAAACATAGGCATGCTAAGTTAAACTTGTCTAATTAATGAGCTAATCTTGAAATGGGTCCTTTCTAATGAGATATAAGGAGCTCAAGGAAAACCCAATAACATGAATACAAAGTTAATATGTGGATAAACAAGTTAATTAGCAATCTGATAAGATAAAGCAAGAATGTGATTAAAAGATTAGACATGGATCTAATAACACGTTAGTGTGATGCGCTTGGACCAGTTTGCACGTATGAAGATAAATAACACTACAAGAAAATATGGTATATATAGCATTATATTATAGCCTAATACTTAAAGTGCTATATAAAAGTCATTAATGCAAAAATATAATAATAAATTGTGCTATGTGAAACGTGCTTGATAAATAATCTACTATGTATAAGCCAACTCATTTAGAAAAGCGGGTGTTGAAATCTAAGCGGTAAAGTAAAAAAATGGCCGCGGAAAATAAATTCCCTCCCCTTCAGTTTTTATCTCCAGCTAATCCCTAAAATTCATCCCAATGTTAAATTTTTGATTCACATCTAAAATCGATCCATCAATTTTCAGTTCAATCTAGCAACGATCTCTACCATAACTGATTTCTAGTTCTGATTCACACCAGAAACAGGTTGCCATCTTCGATTCACGCCGATGAATGGTTGCCATCTCCGATTCACACCAGGTACCCTCAAATCAATGGTGGATTTCTCCGCTAGTAGCTAATTTTAGCTCAGATCCCTAGTTAATTAGTTTACCCAACATTCTATTTTTATTTTCGTAATACGGCTGGTGATTTTTTTCCTTGATTAACTATTGATGATTTGTAAGCTAGGTATATGTTCGTAGTAATTAATCGTGGCGATGTTGATATCCAATAGTGTATGCGTTTTAGTTTGCAATTTTCTCATATTACTGATGCGTTTTTGTTTGAAAGTTATTCGTTCGCTCCATTTTGGTTAGAACAAGAAATCGTACTGATTTAGGGTTTCATTTCCCCTTTTTGTTTGTAATCTGAAGTAGATTCCACTTCTCCCATTGAAAACACCATCTGGCAAAGTATAATACAACATCTTCTTCTACATTTTATCAGACAATTAAATCTACAACAAATTTCACGGTCCTCATCCAACAGTGCTTTCATATGTTCGATAGACTGTCTAAGCAGAAGATCACTATGGCATAGTAGTCATTTTAGTTCTGTCTTCCAACTTTCTTACTTCCAGGTAATCGACTGTTCACCAAAATTTCTTTCACCTTTCTGTCTTCGATGGTCCCTTTAATTTTTCCGACATTTGTTTACAGTAGAACAAAATTTGTACTCAATTTTGCTAGGTATGGTAATGAAAGTGGGTTTGATTTATTTTTCTATTAGGATTTGTTTCAGACGATTACAATCCCAATTCTTACGTTGAAGTTTGCAATGTTTGGCCTTAAGATATTAGGGTACTACTGGAGTCCTAACCTTTCACATTTTTCATTCTAACTGCGGTACTTGAATGAAAACTTATTTCTTAAGATGGTTGTACTGAGAAAAAGTGTTTACAGTAATAATGAAAAATATGCGTAGTTTGCTGTAAAATTCCACACTAACCGTTACGTATATTCCAGTTAATTATAGACCCCTTCGTAATCCACAAAGAAATTGTTGGTCGACGGAAATCCAACTGTGTATTAGAGCAATAACAACATTGTCACTCCTATTAAGTGATTTACGTTGGATAACTTTTGGTTTAAAACCTGACTGCCCACGATCTTCACTTCAAATGTGACATTTGAAATTTACTCAAGTCATTCTAACATAAATTTTATTTTTTATGATAATAAATATTAAATTGGGGGGGGGGGAGGGTGTAATGTGTATATTGTGTGTATTGCTCCTTTCATGTTTCTAATTGTTTTTCTGATGTTTGTTATCTCAGAAACAAAACAGCTCCTCGAATGATTTAGGTAGCATTTGGTTTAATGTTTTTAGTTTTTGGTTTTCGTCCATATGAATATACGAACAACATATCTATATTATGAAAAACGACCGTTTTCGAGAACAAAGTTAACACACAAAATAGAAAGCAACTTTTATTTATTTTCCGTATTTTGAGAAGTAATAGAAGAACGAAAGATAATTCGTTCGTTCGTCATTCCTCCATCCCCTCCGCCGTTTCACTTATCATCCATCAAATCCTATTAATTTTTATAGTTAATTTAAAAACTCAAAATGCAAAATATAGTATAAACCAAACACCACCTTAGTTTTCAACCATCCACTTGTGCCACTTTCTTTGTTAGGAGACTACTAATGAATAACTCAGCTTATCTGTGTGGAAATTTCAACCAACCACGTATTCTTTTCCCAGCATTTTTACTTGCTTCTTTAAAACTGTTATAGATGACAACATGCAACTGATTATCATCCATTGAGCATTAATTAATTTTAACTAACTTTGTTTAAAATGGCTTACTTTTGTTTAATGGTTATTTACATGTAAAATGATGTATGCACTATGCATATGTATTACAAAATAACATGAACGTGAAAAAGTCATTTAGTATTAATTGAGTATAATTATTGTAAACATATAAATTATAGATATCGATAATGGCATTAAATAATATTAAGTACAAAAGTTAATCATGAAAAAATCATGTGGTATTTGTTGATTATAACTAATTTCAAAGCACAAGTTACAAGAACCATTAATGAAAGTAAACAATATTGATCAAGTAAAGATAACCTTTTATCTTTAGTTTTGCTATCCACTTCATGTATTCTTTCATTTAAGTTATTTAGACCATCCAAATCCATTGGTAGAATTAAACAACATCATGTCACATTTCTTTGGTAGCAGTGATCTACCTAACCAAACAATAAATTACTTTGGATCTCTACAAAGGGACCTTTATACTTTGAAAATATGGAATCCAATTTTCTTTAATAACGTTGTTAACTCAAGTTGAAAACAATTTTGACCATATAATAATAGTCTAACATTTTTGAAATGAAAATAATAATAAAAAATCAATATGAATTGATAACCATACAAATCTGGAAAGTTCCATTTAAAATTTGAGCTAATTTTATTTTGGAGATTTACAACCTACATTCTTTTTCTATCATCCGGTTATATATTTTAAGTATTAACATTCAGATGTAGATATTTAGTTTTACTTTTTTTGGAAGTAATATTCCTTCTTTTGGAAGTGATTTTCCTTTTTCTATAATCTTGATTATGTGCTTTGCAATTGTCAGCTAATTTTGCGTTAGATATTTACGTGATCCATGTTTGCGGTTGTCCGACCAATAACTACGCTTTCTTGATTCCAGATTTTTTTAACCTTCTCAGTTTACATGTTTAATTTATACGACTTACCTATGTGAGATTATGGTTTCAATTCCTAATGGATCTGTCCATCTAAACCCCATGTCCAATTATTCTGACCCTTATGTACAAATCTTTTATTTATTTTACAACCGTAAATGATGCGACATCCGCTGACATAATGAAATTAACATATCATTTCATCAGGTTTATGATCGGCGGCTGTCAACATTTGAAGCCTGCTGCTGAATTGGGTTTTTGACCTAACAACTCATGCATTGTATCTTTTTGGTAATTCTTCAGTTATAATTTTATCTTACTTATTGTTTGCTCTGCTTACATTATTTCATCCATCATCTTTTTTCGTTACTGCTAATATCAACCCCTATTGTTGTTATTACTGCTGTATTTTATGCATTTAGAGTTATATTATGTCAATATTTAATTATGCCTTGTTTAAGTAATACATTGTAATTTAATTGTGCTGCATATACGATTTAATTTTAGGACATTACAACTTTACTACAAGACTTGCTTCATTATGTTAAAAGAGGGAAATGCATAGTTCTTCAACAACTTTCTGTCTCACATAATCATGTCATTTTCTTAACGTGCACTCCTTATTTGGAAACAACCAGTAAGACATCAATGCATTTAAATTTCATATAACATATTACATAATGAGGAGGTATTTTTGCTGTTATGACCAAAATTTTACTTCAACAGAGGGAAGATTTGAGCGTGCATGATCTAAATTATCTAAATATTAAATGCATTTATGTGAAGCTCCATTTTTTCCGGTTATAATTCTTATTCTGTGACATGCGCATATCAAAAAATTAGATCTTTTTTGTGCAGTTCCATTACGTCCTAATAGTGCTATTACTATACGAATAGCTTACAACTTATATATAACTTGGACTATAACTTGATTAACTGAATTTGAAGTACCTAGCATACTTAAAATTAAAGGCTCAAACCACATTTTTGGTTTTACAGTGTATTCTGTTTTTGTAAGTATGGTCCAAGAACACATATCATGTTTCTGTCAACTTCAGTTTTAATCTAATGTATTACATTACGTATGACAACTCATATTTCGCTACAAAACTATCATGCTTTCACTAAATAAACTACTGCACATGTCTTAAAACTAAAATCTAATGTTAATCATAACTTAAATAACTTGTTTTGCAGTATTGCACAAACTTAAAATTAAAGGCTCAAACCACATTTTTGGTTTTACAGTTTATTTTGTATTTGTGTGTATGGTCCAAGAACGCATATCATCTTTATGTCAACTTCATTTTTAATCTTACATATTTCATACACAACTCATATTTCAGTAGTAAACCATCATGCTTTCACTAAATAAACTACTACCTTAAATAATAAATTTGCTCATCCACAACTTAATTTACTGAATTCTATCTCCACGAAATTAAAGTTAAAATTTCAAAAAAATTTAAAATCCTTTAAATATCAAGTCTAATGATAAACTGCTTTTACAAACTCAAATTAAACATTACAGTATTTTTCAAATCATAATATAACTAAAATGGTTTGATCTACCATGTAAGTTTGTTTATATTTTTTTTATACTTTATAATAGATGTAAACAAGTCAAACTAAAAGAAAAATGAATTTTACTAAATTGAAATCAAGGGTTTCGGAAAACGCATATGTGAATTTTTATAGAAAAAATATATGATTTAAATTGCATATATTTTCACTTAGAACTTCCTGTATACGAGGTCATAACTACATATTTCTTCTTACAGAAATGTGCAGCTGGAATCGTATATGTTTGCAGTTCTTGCTACATAAATTTGCATTTCTAACCGTATGTGCTTATAGTTTAAACTGCATATTTTCGTTGCAAATTTTGATATGAGAGTTTTGCGAAACCTGTTCGGAAGATTTTTCAAGAATTAGGTTCGAAGATAAAGGACCGATGATAATTTCTAATATTGATTAATTCTTATGTATCATCATTTAGGACATTTCAAATAATAAAAAAACACCTCTATCATAAAATTTGTAATCCTTTTTCATTCCTCTAGCTTAATATATTTTGGTTAAGGAACAACGTATAATTATTCTCCCATTACGTTAAAAAAAGCAACAACAATATGTCAAATCTGCTCTTTTCTTCTTCTCATTACTATGGAACATGTCTTAAAGGAATTATTTAGTACAAAATGCAAGATCATCAAGATGATGATCAATAGTATTTCTTATATTTCTGCTATGCATATTGAATTTCTCATTAAGCATCAATTTATATTGCATAATTCTTTGCTATAACTTCCATTTTAACAAAAAAAATTGCATTGCTGTAGTATTGGGAAAATATGATTACGGAGGAAATGCACTAGCACAGTTAGATCCCATCTTCAAAATTCAAAAAATGGTTTTGCATTAGGTCGCTTATTGTCAATACAGGTGAGTATACATGTTTTAATGATCCTATTATACCTTTGTTATAGAATTTGGGCTTTGCCACATACTGACAGTACTGAAACTATTTTATATTTCTCTTATATGATTCATTTGCTTTTTATACCTACATTGCTTGATTCTACTCATGGATCTCTATCAGGTAACCATGTTTATATTTGAATGCTATAATTTTTTTGATTAATTACTATAGTTTGCACCATAAATGAAACACATGCAGGTTGAAAGCTTCTAACATGCTAAATCTTACAAGTTTGCACCATAAATCAGAATCTCTAAATTCTGACATCAACTCTCAAAGTTGCTATTACGCCAACCTCCGCTTCTCCAAATCTTTAGATATATGTTCTTGAACCGCAACCGGCAAGCCAACATCTGTCTCGCTAACTACACAGCTGACGTAGCTGTAACCGGTAACTAGGTATATAAGTTTTCTGATTTTTTTTAATCTATCAATTGCTTACTTAAAAAGGATTATTTTCTGGTTTTGTGTCCATACCCTCAGCTGAAGGAATATTGTAATATACAATAGTGCACTTCAATTTTTTCATTAAGTTATTACTTAAAATTATGGGTAATTGTTTTAGTGCTTTAGAATATATGTTTACTATAAGATGAATTGACAGTATAATCAGGGTGAAGTAAAAGATTATCACTAATTTAAAATCAGATTTTTTGCATTTAAAATATGATTTAATTAGAAAATGTATGATTATAAACTGCCATAAGCTTGTTTAAGTGCAATATCTATAAATCGGCAATCTTATGGGTACTCAGAATAACACCCACGAGATTCTGATTAAGTAAAACGTTGTTCCTGGGACAAAACAAATATCTTATTAGCATTGTAGCAATAAATCACTATTATTTGATCCCATGCACACGGATTACCTTCGTTTCTCTTTAATAGATAAACCCAATGTATTATTTGACATATGATATGTTTCCCGTAACTGCATGAAGCAGATGTTTCCCATTACTTGTCTGTCCTGCAATTGCAAAGGAATAAATATTTATAGAATAGATTAGCAACACAATCAAACAGATATAAATGCTCTCATTTCAACTACTTTTAAAAGAAAGTTAACTGGCTTTGTAATTTCATGTGTATCTTCTTTTTGAAAAATATAAAAGAAAAATAAAATAGAGCAGGCCCTTTTAAGTTGTTGTTCTATTTCATGTGTATCTTCTTTTTTTATTTCATGTATTTCTAGATGCAAGTATGCCAAGTCATAACCTGATTCCAATTGTAACCCAGGTCAATTTGAGCTATTGTTCAAACGAGTTATTGGTCATGTTAATTGGTTCTCACGTAACTTTACAGTATGACCGAATAAGATGTAAAAAACGATACACTGAAATGCTAGCATGCGTACAAATACTTTGTGTTTCTTGCATTTTGCTTGTGTTTCTTCCATTTTGCTTTGTTATAAGACTGTAACTTGTACTTGTGAATTGCAGGTTCTAGAAGTTGGACGAGCTTATAAGCTGAAGACTAAGTGATTTTTCATGTAATCCTGTTTTGAAACGATGTCTAAATAATATGTATATTGACTTTTTTCTATATTTACTAATAGACGTATTAGATATGAATTTGTAATTGAAATCAAATATGCTTTTGGTATTAATTTTCTGCTATCGACAGTTTTGACTTGTGAATTTATTGCTTGATTGTACATAAATTAAATAAAAGATTTGCTACATACAAATCATAGCTGAAATATGTGTTATATATTAAAAAATATTAATAGCGGAAAATTACACTTATGAAAATGAAGGCGAAGTGCTATGTAAAATTTAAACAGTGTAGAAAATCTTTTCATTTCATTGAATGTGTGCTATGAAAATAATGATAAAGCTATATATACTACAAATATTTATAGCGGAAAATTCCCCTTATGAAAACAAAATGTTAAACGCTATATTAAATTTGAACCGTGTGAAAAAAAATTCATATCGCTGAATATGAGCTATGAAAACAATGATAATGCTATAAAAAATAAGTCGAGATTCTAGTCAGCAAATAAAATTGCAAAGTCGGAACGCTATGTAAAACATTTCATGTTGGTGAATGTGTGCTATAAAATGTTTGATACAATAGCGTTTAAATTATAGCTATGAGATATAACAGGGCTATTATAACATGTTGATATATAGCGTCGTCACTAATGCTATGGTAATCTGTTATAGCGTTTTTCATGTGCTATGAAAAGGTAAATCCGTTGCAGTGTAACTCAACGGGGTAGATCATTTTGGTGTCTGGAGGCACGAGAGGAGCATGTCCATCTAATTATTCAGTCTGATTTCTCTATGAGACTATAGGGAAGCACGCGGATTTTGCAGGACGTGGTAGGGTACTCCGTGGTGGTGCATTGTACGGTGCATGCTCAGGATGTACTCGTAGAGGTTTGGTCTGCGTGGTACCAGCTGGTGAGTATATCTTGATTGCAATGGTAGTTTGGCGGTCAGAAGGCTATGACAAATGTCATTGGGTGATTCGGCGGTTTTCCTCGGGAGAGGAGGGTAAGGACCAATACAGGATAGTAATCGTCTGGTACCTTTCATCGGTAGTTAGAGTGATGAGGAAAGACTAGAGCTAAACCTAGTGACCATCAATCTTTCATAATTGAAACAGTGGTTGCGGGACAAGCCAATTTTGATGTTAAATTGTTTGATAGGGGAATGTCACTTAGCTCTTGATGTAGTCTTTCACTAGTTGAGGGAAGGGTCAGGGTGGGGCTATAGCCACTGTGAAAATGCAGACCTTACTCGGATATTTGTATTATAGGCCTCATGAGGCAGACCTTTACAGATAAGGAAAACTCCCGACCGAGTTCTATGCATTGGATGCATCCCTATGATGGGAATCGGGGTACAGTAGACAGTACGTTCGTGTGAGGGTCTAGATACATGCACTGGGTGGTGTATCGTATGACAGTAGGGCATTGCTCTGTGTTAAGACTTTGTTCGATCGAGGAGTTTGGATACGACGATGCGTACGCTTACGTGTCATAGCGAGGATGGTTCTGTATGATTACATGACGTAATGATTTGGATTTTCGTATCTCACTCGGCGTAGGATCGAAGTTGCATACACTTCCGTGGCGTGACGGTGGAGACCGTATGGGGAGGGTACTATGGGAAGTACCTTGGGAAGTGGGGTATAGCTACATATATACTATGTTAGGTTTAATCTACCTAGGGGTAGATGGGTACAACGTGAGTATAGAGACTTGAGTACTATTACCCAAATGACCGAATAATTAAAAAAAAAACATAACTGAACGGTATGTGTAGGGTTATTTCAAAATGTATAATTTGTCTAATCACTAGAACTTTGTGTTATGACCCCCTCCTCATAACATACTCGTAGGTTAGGTTTATGATAGAGATTTGATAGCTTTGGATACTGGTTAGACAATATTATTACTTCCTTAGGGCTATATTTGATTATATTATATTTTATCCATTCCGCTGTGAAATGTTTACCGAGCTCTGATATATTTATTATCTCTGTTTTTTCTGCTGTATACCAGACATGCCGACTCGAGCTTCGACAAAGTGGGAATTTTGAGAAAAAAAAAACCGGTCTGTCAAAATTTGGATTGTTACAAATAACAAGAAAAATCCTCGGCTATCTTTCCTTCCTGAAGTACTATAAGGCGATCAGTAAAATAATTATGCATAAGTTCTTTCGGAAGGAATAACAATCGAGAATGCAAGGCGTAAGTCATTTAATAATGGGTGATTAGTTTAATACTATCTTCTGGTTTACAATGAAATCTTTCCACCTTCGTATATCAAAACTCGAAAATAAGGCTTTGTTTAAATAGATGAAAGGGTAGGAGACCATAAAAACTAAAAGGAGCATGATTTAAGCTTTGATAACCAATTATCTAATCATATTATGATTATTAGGTCTGAAATATGCGACCTAAACAGATTAAAATTGTTTGACTTTATTATAATTAAACCAAATGGGTTTCAATCCGAGAAGACACGTCAATTACATAAAAGGCAGACCCAAACTTAAGAAAATCATATTGAAACTAGAAAACATTTAATCATGATTGAAATATACATTCTCCCCCGAATTTCATGGTTACTACATAAGTCGATTAAAACTCAAATCGACTAATGATTTCTATATACAGATTAGGGGATCCAAAACCTAAAAAATCAAATTTCGTGTGTCAAATATGAAATCGGGGTGAATGACAAAATATTTACCTTAGAATTGCAGTTAAGATGATTCTGAGAAAATTGTGATTCTTTAGTAAGCTTTGTTTCCGGGACTTTGAAATTATGGTTCCAGGTGAAAAAGGAAGGAACAAAAAGATTCGTTGTTTATAGGAATAAAAAAAGGAGAAGCAAAAATGATTGTTGACTCAAATCCGACCATCTAGATAAGAATACCAAGAGGTGAGAATGTGTCGTATACCTCAAAATTTGGCGTTGTTGACTTGAAAAGTAAAGTACACTCCTTCACATGCCAGGGGAGGAGGCAGTTATTAGTACCAAAATGACCAACGAAAGACCAAAAGCCAACACAAAGGTGAAGGGATGTTAAAGACAACTAGCTTTCCGTACACTCAATGCCATTCCTTTAATACTTTCTTTCATAATTGAACTGAAGAAGCAAAAGATTCCTTCCGGCCCGGAAATCCCCTTAGGTAAAACCTAAAAGACATGATCTTCAGGTGTGCCTTTCAGACTACCCGAAGGGAATATTCTGAGAGTTTAAACCTCTATCAGATGATTATTATGCAAATATGCATCTTGTCTAAGATAAGATGATCCCCAAGATAACATCAAAAGTTGGAAGCTCCTACAATCTTATGTCTGTAGCAAATAATCCAAGGTTTCTAGTTCAAATATTCCCCTTAAGAGAACCTTATGGCATGCCAATACTTATCCTTTCGAAGGGGATTAAAGGTAGAACCTGCTTACCAACCAGGTGCACCTCCATATGGGCCTCGTATGCACTTCCGTAGAAGTTCCGGGATGGATCCCATATGACGAAGGAAGGTCAACCTGCACCTATATACACGACCCTAGGGTCCAGAAATAAGATCGAATTTCTCATTCTCGTTGTTTCGCCTAAAAGTCTGAGTAGTAAGCCCTAATTTCAAAATCAGTTTAGAAATGTCTATAACACCTGAATTTATAAATAAAGAGATTTGCTTACGTAATCTAGGTAATAAACTGGTAATTCCTTAATTGTTATATTATTATTATCTTATAATTTTGCAGGTCTAAAACTGGGAGTATCAAAAGGAAATAATTTGATTAAAATACCTTCTAGAAGCTCTGAAAGGAGTTAAGTACTGGCATAAGTTGATTATGGTCGTTTTAAGATAGAATGTCCAAAAAATTGATAATTCATAACCCATCGATAGTTTCCTTAGATATCCAAACTGGTTTGAATTCCAAGTTCCTTTCGGAAGATTTGAGAGATTCTTCGTAAACTCGACCGAAACCCTTTAAGTTACAGTAACCTACATGGTATTCCATTAAAAAAAACTAAGAGTTCCAATGACTTACGAAAAGATCTTGCGGTTTAATTAAAAGGCTTACTGCGAAATCAATAAAGGTTAAACGATAGGAAATAATAGATCAAAGCATAAAATTTCTTCTAGTTGGTCTTTCAAACTTTAATCAATCTACAACAAATAATTGCCTCTTGTTTTCTACAGGAATTCGCTTTCAAAGATCAATGGAAGCCCTCCACAGAAACCATACTAAAAAAAATTGCAGTGTAACTTGAAACAACTCTTTCACAAGTAAAGGATTCTACAAGGACTGTAGTATTTTAAGGTGTTAACATATTTTTAGCTGACAAATATAAAGCAGTAGAACCAACATACATAAGCAGTAAAGTTGTGCTCTCATTTTATAATTAATTTGTTGGAAGAAACCAAAAGCTCTGTCAAGTTTTAAAAACATTGTTCAATATAGGGAAAAAATATGAAAACATTAGCATCAAAAATCTAAACACACAGAAACAGATGTAGACAATGTAATAAAGTGATTGAGTGTCTTAATGTAACAACTTTACTAGATTTCAAACCATTTTTGCACTTGGAGAAAAATTAAAAATTAAAAATTTAGTTCCGCTCTAATTAAAAATTATTTACTCGGTAAACAAATCATACTGGTTAGAAACAAAACTAAAGTTGAAATGTATAAAATTTTGCTCCAATATTAAAAAATATTTTATATAAATATATACAATAACGTTTTCCTACAAAAATAAGTAAATAAAAGATATGACAAGTAATGCACTAGAATAAAGCAACGACGTTTACAAAAGACACAACAAACCAAATGAAACAAATATTCTAAAACTCAAACGCAAAACAAATGTAAAATAAATTTCATTACCTTTGCAAGCAAATGAGAGGGCTATTAAACAAACGTTGTGTAACGATACAGATTTCGCTCGGACCTAATCGATCGCTAAATCGACCAAGACCGCTCGAAACCCGGATACGCTAACTCTGGGCATACAACACATCAGAACAAATGATAAAATACTTTTATAAACATCATAATATGTTACACCAGAGTACAGAATATATCAGAGTACATCGAAAAATAATTCTACAGTGGAAGATTAATTTACAATAAATTTAATACAATGCAGCGAAACCAATAAACTAACACAGCGGATGCTTTGGACGCAGCATTAAGCTTCAATCCAGAATCCTTCTCAATAAATAAATATCTGCAAAACAAACCACACGACAGCCCGTGTGGATATAGGGGCACCTGAGTTTGCAAGTGAAAAAACTACGAGTTAGTCATGGGACTGGTATGAGAAATCTACTTAACTTATTTAATAATAAGGCTAATCACAGGACCACGCCGCTAACGCGGAACGGGTTTACTCCATTGGATTGCCAGTGCATAAATAAAGTAAATCATTTAAACAACGTAATGCTTTTTAGAAAAATGAAACCATTATAAGACTCAGATCCCATCACATAATGCAACGCAAACCGGAGGATAGAGTTTTACCTTATAATGGTCAAATATGATTGATACGCATAAAACAAAAATCATTTGATATTATTATTAGTGTCTAGTCAGTGTAAAACACTTTTGAAGTAAATGTATCAATCCTAGACGGTATAACTACCATATACTATGTCGCCATATATAGGCTTACAATCAAATCCGTAATGTTGTATTGGAAATTGGGTTTCCATCATGAGTCGAGGCTAGGGATGGCTCCTTCCGATTCGAGACACTCTAGCAAATGCCTCAGGGCTCGGACACTGGCGAACCCTTGGATCTTCAGGGCCGGTCCACACATACTTTAGTGGATTGGTTATTCCTGAACACACATTTCCCGGTCCTATCGGATCTATCACTTGGCCAGTAGCGACCAATATCTGAGGCCTCGCAATCCATCATCCACATAAGTAAAAATGTCTGGGATTCTTAAAATGACACCACTTCTAGCTAGAAAGAAACGCATGCACTCCCTGCAGTCACGATCCCGTTTTTGACTCATACCGTCGGGTGAGGCTCGTGAAGTAACGCTATACACAAAGCTATGCTAATTAAAGCTGTGCTGTGATCATCAACCACAAGGCTCTACTTTTCAACAAAAGCCTTGATCATTTGCATCTTAGCATGCCACATTGACAATCCACGTCATGCGACTGATGTCTATTGATATAACCTTTAAGCTCGTATGCCTCAGAGAAGGGTGTTAAGCAAGAGAATAAATTCTCCGCCACCAAACATATATATATATATATTTAATAGAAATCAATCAACATAGAACGAAATCCAATGTCAGACACACATCTATTTACAAGTCCATTCTGGGTCTGAACGAAACCGGAGACACCTTATTCCTCATTCCATATGTCCAATACGGAAGAGAGGCTCTCGCATATCCGGACAATCAACAAGTACATCCGGACAACTACCACTTTAACCCTTTCCTGGGAGCAAACCAATCCAGGGCATTAGTAGTCATCCATTCGATGTGAAGATCGCCGGTCTTCAACCACCGTCTTCAATGTCTTCGACTTTATGTCATCGAATAATTATTTGAAATGAGATTTAACTTGGCCTTTTCAAATAATCCTCGAAAATATATATAATTCAAATCATTTCTTTCTCTGGTTAAATTTAATACAATTCTATAGATTACTGTCAAATAAATCTTACCTTCTATATTACTTTATAAACCAAGGAAAATTGGTTAATTTCCATTTCATATCGTTCATAATATTTTATAACAATTTATCGCTATTTTTATTTATACAAAAATAACCCATTTAATTCGAACGACGTTTCAGGTCATTACGCGGCCCCTAGCACTGTTTTTATTCAGATTTGAATTACAAATTTCTCGAAATTTAACCGTTGGATCTTAAAAAATTTAATATCGTTGGAAAGATCTTTCCAAAGTGAACCCAACGGTTCCCGTTTTGGGAAAATCCGACGGTCGGATCTCTCGGTATAATCGTTTAAAATTATGATTCCAAAGCGCGAACTACCGCGCGCTTGTCGTTTTATTTTAATTTATATTTATATATATATATATACATAAATATAATTCGTTCGACGGTTTTAAAACCATTTATTCTTTAAATAATTTTATTCATTCCATATATACGTTAAAAAAATTATTTTTAATGAACAAACATTTATTTCATTACATGTAAATTTTGTACACTTCATATTCATGTTAAAAATGATATTTTTTAACATACAAACATTATATTTCAAGACATGTAAATTTTATACACTTCCTACACATGTTAAAGATGATATTTTTAACTAATCAAAAATATAATTCTAGACATGTAAATTTTATACACTTTATACACATGTTGAAAATGATATTTTTAATGAACAAAAATATATTTCAAGACATGTGTAATGTCCCGTATCTTTAACGGATAATAATCAATTTATTTAATTATTTAGATAGTGATATAGAGATTGAAATGGTCATTGAATTTAATGATAGTAAATATTTAATTAATATAATAATTAAATAATATATTTAATTCTAAAATAGTCGAAAATAGTGAATTGACGATATGGTGTGGACTGGACAATTTAAAATATATATAATTCAGTTTGGAATTTAATTCGAATAACAAATATATTATTTAAATGAAGTTTGAACGTATAATTATAATCGAGCTCGAAATGGCGCTGCAGTTCGCTATTTGGCGATTTGAACTTCAACTGAATATACAGGATCCGTTTTAAATCGGATTTCTGTGAAACAGGAAATGTTCGGAGCTGGTGAAATATATTTTTCTAATGGAAGAGAAAAATCGGGATTTCATTGTGTAGATTTTGATTTATGTCCAAATCAAATTTTCGAAAAGTCGTTATGGAATTCCTTTGAAATTTATAAATATATATTATAAAAGGATTTTATATATAAATCGAATATCGATATAACCCTGATGATGAAATATCGAGTTATAAATCCCAGTGGAGCTGTATGATATTCCACTGTGAATATATACGATAATATTTATTTTATAAATATTTAAGTTAATTATTTTTAAATATATTAATATTTAAATAGTGTTATTTAGTGCTTTAAAAATAGCCAGTTTTGCAAACGACCTTCGTTTTCGATGAAACTAATTTTGTTGGATCCGCAATATTAAATTATTGTTAGATTTCAATTTTCGTGATTTTTGAAGTCAGTATGTGGTCGTACGGATTTTTAATGTTAAAAACAGTAAGTATTTCGACAGTTAAAAGTACGCTGTGTGAGCAAACGGAGTCGGAATTTGACGAAACCAGTTTCGTTGGGTCCGTAATGCCAAGCTGTAGTTGCATGTCCAGTTTCGTGATTTTTGGACGTCATGTGTGATTACAAGAATTTTAGAGGACAAATAAAAATAGCGTTTGCTTAAAATTCAATATAATAATCAAATAAAAAAATAAATAAAAATATCCTATATAAACATCTTTATCCTTCAAACCCTTATACATCTTCCCCGTAGTCAATAACCTCTCAGCCGCTATTTTTTTTACTCCTCAAAAAATCAAAACGCAACTTGTAAAAATTCAAACAAATACAATAAAATTCCTAAAATCGAAATACACATGTATTTAAACTCCTAGAGGAGTTCGCTTCGATCTAATATAGGTAGTCATGGGTTTCGCAACATTTTTGTTCGTTGTTTTTGTACAGTGTCGGTTTTCTGAGCTCTAGGGCTCCGATATTTAGCCAGTTGAAGCATTGATTTGTGATTTCGAGTTTATATTTGGGTTTATCGCGTTGAATGGAGTTTGCGGGCCAATTTCTGAGGATATCGGTGGAATTCGTGTTCGATCTTTTACTGTGTTCATCGTGAAACCGTGGAGAACGAGATTCATCTCGTGCGAGCAAAGTTGATCTTATGGGGATGGATTAATAGAGTTTGGAAAGAGAAGAGGGATTATGTTGTCGGTTTTTAAAACCATGGAGTGTAGGAAGAACGAAGGGAAGAGAAAGATGCCGCAATGGCCATTGAAGAGGAGCCGCGTCTTTTCTTTTTCTAGGAGGAAGAAGAATGTGGGTTGGGCGTTAAGAATGGAGTATGGGCTGTAACTTTGGGTAAGGCCCAATTATAAAGTTATAAAGGGAACTATGTTATGTTTCAAATTAAAATAGTATTCAAACTTAGAAAATGTATAATTGTTTCATACATTATCAGAATTTGACGAAACAAGATTCGTTGGGATCGTATGGACGAACGCTACCCAATGGAACTGACTGGGAGCGAATCAGAGCTCGTTACAATTTATAGCAAAATAAATTGTCCGTCTGAATCAAGCGATGGTTATCGTTATTAACGATGATCGTCCAATGTGAGTAAAACTCACCAACTCTGAACAGTTATATTTTTATAACGTATTCTTAGAACTGATAATTATCTATTGATTGATGTGTGTTAACTGTTTGGTTGAATTGCTTATGTATTGGTTGAAATTATAGATAACGATATATATATATAAGTCGTTAATCAGATATTGATTCTGTTTAGCAGAATATTTCATATTGAAATGAAATTGATGTTAATTATATTGTTTAACATCTGTGATGCAGGGAAACAGGTCGGAGGAATAAAACTGGATTCCTCAACAATTATTTTACTGTTTTTCATATATTGTAATATATGATGTGATATATAATCTGTGTTGATTATGTGTGTTAGAATGATATTGATGATTGTTATTTGGTATTTTAAATGCCAAAAGAGATACTGGAATTTTAAAAAGGAAATTTTCAAATGTTATATTGAAAAAGAAATATTTATAAAATCAAAAGATTTTATAAAAAGATAATATTTATTTAGAAAATAAATAGATTAAAAAGGAATATTTATTTGTTAAATAAATAGAAAGAATAGAAAAGGAAATATTTGTAAAACATTTACAAATAGAATATAAAGGAAAATATTTGTAAAACAAATAGGAAGAGAAATATTTGTAAAACATTTACAAATAGAATAGAAAAAGGAATATTTGTAAAACAATTACAAATAGAAATAAAAAGGAAAACATTTGTAAACCATTTACAAATGGAATTGGGAAGAGAAATATTTGTAAAACATTCTCAAATAGATTAAAAGGAAATATTTATGAAGTAAATAAAATTGTAAAAGGAAATATTTATTTAAGAAATAAACAGAATTATATAAAGGAAATATTTATATGAAATAAATATAGACAAATAGAAAAGGAGGTATTTGTAATCGAATAGAGTTATCAAATATAATTTATTTGAATAAGAGTAAGTCAATTAGAGTTAATCGAATTTGAGTAATCAATTAGAGTTAATCGAGTTAGAGTAAATGGAGTTAGTGTTAATCGAATTAGAGTTAATCGATTAGAGTTAAATCGAAATAATAGTTATTCGAAGAAAGGAGTTATCGAATATTAGTTATTCGAAAGGAGTTATCGAATAATAGTTATTCGAGGAAAGGAATTATCGAATATAGTTTATTCGAGAGGAGTTAACTGAATATAGTTTATTCGAAGAAAGGAGTTATCGAATATAGTTTATTCGAAGAAAGGAGTTATCGAATATTAGTTATTCGAAAGGAGTTATAGAATATTAGTTATTCGAAGAAAGGAGTTATCGAATATTAGTTATTCGAAGAAAGGAGTTAATCGAATATTACTTATTCGAAAAGGAGTTAAATCAAAAGGAGTTAATCGAATATTACTTATTCAAAAGGAGTTAAATCAAAAGGGGTTAATCGATAGAGTAAATCAGTTAGAGTTATCGAATAGAGATTTATTCGAAAGAAAGTTAATTAAGGAAGTTTGTTAAAGATTTAAAAGAAAACTTTGTCTATTTCGAAGTTAAAACGGTGTTCAGTTAAGGTCTGAGAGGTAATTATACCCCAACTTGATTGACTTCCTTCTTAACTAAGGAATGGTTAAAGTTTGATAGTAAAGGTAGGTTAAATGAATTTAGTTAATGAGCGTAATGGTTTGTTTTTGGCATAGCGATGTTTATTTAAACATCAGTTTCAATCAAATGAAGGAGTTTTGGAAATGTTTTCCAAATAAGAATCAGAAATGTTTTCTGATAATAGAAAATAAGAAATGGGAATAAATATGGAAACGTTTTCTAGTGATTAATAACGTATATTTTCTAAGTTTGGAATATAAGGATTTACGAATATATGGAAACGGGAAATAAGGAAGTGAATAAATTAATGATAAATTAATTTAAAGGGATAAATGTTGAATGTTGATTGATCGATAAAATTTCCAATTGGAAATAATATCGTTGTTTGCACACGAGTTTTCTTTTGATAGTTAAATCACAGACTATCAAAGTTTTGACCATTTTTCCGTCGTCAATACGGAGAGACCGGTTGGGTTATTATCCGAGAACCAATCTGTATGGGCGTTAGCGTTTCGAATCAAATAGATCGAAGACAAATTGAAGGCGGAGTTACGCAAGGGCTATCCTGTTTACAGAATAGTGTCTTCGGTTTGTCCAGTCCCAGGACAACCTGTATGGAAGAATGTTTGACAGAGTATATCTGGTGGATCACGTGAGTTGATCGTTTCAAATGTATTTACGTTGGTGGCGAAGGAATTCATTTCTCTTAGCTTATACCCGTGGTATTTTTGGGGAAATCAATTTGTGATTTGACGGGTATGATGATGTGGCATTCAAAGTAAATGAAGACGTGATCTGTATAAAGATACGTTATAACCTCAAGCCTCATAACTGGGAAATGACAGAAATCGGGCAGGCAACATGGATAAGTGGGCCGCACCCAAGTAGGGTATATTGTCACCATCTAGAGAATATTCATATTTGTTACTTCTTTCAATTATGTATCTCCCGGGGATGGTTATGTTGGTTTACCAACTGTAAGGTGACAATATATTCGATACACTCAAGCGAAATGAGTGGTCGGTCATGTGTGGCCGAGTTGCAAGATGTTCTTGTTGAACTCCAGTGTATCGCTTCTAGAGTACACTGAGCGGAAGGTGGATCCATACCTTGTCATAGTTAGAATCCGTTCCCCAAATAAGAGCTCGTGGTTTTGATTGTATATTATATATGTAGAACGTTAGATGCAAGCGTTTCTGCTAGATTGCTAAGTACTTGTATTTAGACATTATTGTAATATCAGAAGAGACTTGATATAAACAATAATTTGTTTTATCGTAAGGTAAAAACCGTCCGTGTTTATGTGTGGATCGGTCTTACGATTATCATTTCTTTTAAAGAGATTTTAAAAGTTAAACAAGCGATTTGAGTTTACTCACACCAGTCACATGACTGACCCGGAGTTTATTTTGTTTTATTTTCCCTAAACTCTTGGGTGCCCAATTTTGTACGGGCAGTCAAGTAGTCAGAATTTACAGATATATTTGGAGAGCTGGAGCAGGAGGCTTCAGAATTGTATAGCTATGGTTATTTCCGCTATGTTGTAAGTGTTGTACTTTGGAAATGATATGTATATTCAAGTACAGATGTATATTTCAAAGTTATGTTATATATTATATGTTATTCGTTCCGTTGTGAGGTTCGTGTTACTCTGATGTTGTATGTTCTTCTTCTTCTATTCTAAGTTTCTATCTTATTTATTCTCACCCTCTAATTTCTTTCATGGACTATCTGGTGTTTCCGATTCTTGGTTAGTCGGTATGGTGTTTTATGTCGATAACCAAGGTCTCAAAAACCCCGGGTCGTTACAGTGGTATCAGAGCTGAAGGTTAAGTAATTACCTTGACTCTGTGGCGTGACTCAGTGGAGATGGGGTTAGCAATACCCTAGATTGAGTTGAGTGTATGTATATACGAGTGAACGTATTTGTTATTCAATATAAAAATTGTTTTATATTGTGGAGATTTATTGGTTGAGTTATTTATGAGTTCTGGTCGATCAGTTTGATCCACTGCATCGGTAGGGGTTTATAAACACTCGAATACGATGAACCGACATAGTATGTTTTGAAAAGAGGGAAAACGAAATAATTTTACCCAAATATATTTTGATATAAAGAATATATATATTGGAAATATAGTATATTGAATGTGTTGGTTGATTATAATTGAAACGGTTATGTAAATAACCAATCAAAATTCGTATAAGTGTTATGAAATGGATTAAATCTGAAAATTTGAATCAGAATGGGAATTAAAATTCCAAGAATTTGGAAAGGTGTTTGTAAATGGAATTGGATTAAATATATGAGAATTTTAAAACCTTGGGAGATTTTAAATTGTTTTACAAGCATTGAAAATGGTATTTTGAATTGATTTCAAAATGGAAATGTTTAGAAATGGTTTTGAAAAGTGATATAGTATTGAACTCACTTCGATCACTAGAAAATAAATTCTAATGATGACAGCTGCATCATCAGTGTTCATTTTCGAGTTGCTAAGTGACGGATTACTACCAAAGATATTGATTTCGAATTGTTTTAGCAAAACAAGTGTTTTAAATCCTGAAAAGGAAAGTTTGACTTTTGAGAAAAGCAAAGTTGTTTAAAACTCCCAGGAAGAGACTGTTTGAATTAAAAACAAATTTAAATAAAAATTTGTGGAAATAAATTGGAATTGAATTGAAAACCAATTAAGAGGAAATTGAATTGGATTAGAATGATATCGAGAAAATTGGATTTATGACATAGGAATCCGAAATGATATTGTTTTGGTGAGTTAAGAATTGGAATCAAGAATGGAACTCGAGTTTGAAATAGAATTCGATTTGGATATAAGCGAATAGCTGTGTTGAACAGACATTGATTGGAAATTGGTTAAGATGACATTGGTATATGTTGAATTGATAACAGGTGAAAGGATATAATGATATGCCCGACCAAAAAGGTACAAGTTTATATTTATATGGGTTTGAGATTTTGATGAGTCGAACTGGCAAGCCGCTTGGCTGTTTGATTTTCTTTTGGGTTGAAGAAGGCCCAGAGAGGCGAGTTGGAGTTTGAGCTATTGACCAGTACAAAGGAGGTGCTGGCGAAATTTTTCGAAAATTTCGGGTGTTAGAAAATTTTCAGGATTTTTGAAAATTTTCGTCGATAAGAATTAATTAATATTTAATTAAAATTAATTGGTTCAGTGAAGCTGAAAAGGAAGTAAGCAAATAAATTTTAAACCAGTCAATAAGGTTTGTTTTCTACCTTAGCCATTTCGAGGACGAAATTATTTTAAGGGGGGAAGAATGTAATGTCCCGTATTTTTAACGGATAATAATCAATTTATTTAACTATCTAAATAGTGATATAGGGATTTAAATGGTCGTTGAATTTAATAATAGTGAATATTTAATTAATATAATAATTAAATAATATATTTAATTCTGAAATAGTCGAAAATAGTGAGTTGACGATATGGTGTGAACTGGACAATTTAAAATATATATAATTCAGTTTGGAATTTAATTCGAATAACGAATATATTATTTAAATGAAGTTTGAACGTATAATTATAATCGAACTCGAAATGGCGCTGCAGTTCGCTATTTGGCAATTTGAACTTCAACTGAATATACAGGATCCGTTTTAAATCGGATTTCCGTGAAACAAGAAACGTTCGGAGCTGGTGAAGTATATTTTTCTAATGGAAGAGAAAAATCGGTATTTCATTGTGTAGATTTTGATTTATGTCCAAATCAAATTTTCGAAAAGCCGTTATGGAATTCCTTTGAAATTTAAAAATATATATTATAAAAGGATTTTATATATAAATCGAATATCGATATAACTCTGATGATGAAATATCGAGTTATAAATCCCAGTGGAGCTGTACGATATTCCACTGTGAATATATACGATAATATTTATTTTATAAATATTTAATTTAATTATTTTTAAATATATTAATATTTAAATAGGGTTATTTAGAGCTTTAAAAATAGCCAGTTTTGCAAACGACCTTCGTTTTCGATGAAACTAATTTTTTTGGATCCGCAATATTAAATTATTGTTAGATTTCAATTTTCGTGATTTTTGAAGTCAGTATGTGGTTGTACGGATTTTTAATGTGAAAAACAGTCAGTATTTCGACAGTTAAAAATACGCTGTGTGAGCAAACGGAGTCGGAATTCGACAAAACCAGTTTCGTTGGGTCCGTAATGTCAAACTGTAGCTGCATGTCCAGTTTCGTGATTTTTGGGCGTCATGGGTGATTACAGGAATTTTAGAGGACAAATAAAAATAGCGTTTGCTTAAAATTCAATATAATAATCGAATAAAATAAATAAATAAAAATATCCTATATAAACATCTTTATCCTTCAAACCCTTATATATCTTCCCCGTAGTCAACAACCTCTCAGCCGCTATTTTTTTTACTCCTCAAAAAATCAAACGCAACTTGTAAAAATCCAAACAAATACAATAAAATTCCTAAAATCGAAATACACATGTATTTAGACTCCTAGAGGAGTTCGCTTCGATCTCGTATAGGTAGTCATCGGTTTCGCAACCTTTTTGTTCGCTGTTTTTGTACAGCGTCGGTTTTCTGAGCTCTAGGGCTCCGATGTTTGGCCAGATGAAGCATTGATTTGTGATTTCGAGTTTATATTTGGGTTTATCGCGTTGGATGGAGTTTGCGGGCCAATTTTTGAGGATATCGGTGTAATTCGTGTTCGATCTTTTACTGTGTTCATCGTGAAACCGTGGAGAACGAGATTCATCTCATGCGAGCGAAGTTGATCTTATGGGGATGGAGTAATAGAGTTTGGAAAGAGAAGAGGGATTGTGTTGTCGGTTTTTAAAACCATGGAGTGTAGGAGGAACGAAGGGAAGAGAAAGATGCCGCAATGGCCATTGAAGAGGAGTCGCGTCTTTCCTTTTTCTAGGAGGAAGAAGAATGTGGGTTGGGTGTTAAGAATGGAGTATGGGCTGTAACTTTGAGTAAGGCCCAATTATAAAGTTATAAAGGGAACTATGTTATGTTTTAAATTAAAATAGTATTCAAATTTAGAAAATGTATAATTGTTTCATACGTTATCAGAATTTGACGAAACAAGATCCGTTGGGATCGTATGGACGAGCGCTACCCAATGGAACTGACTGGGAGCGAATCAGAGCTCGTTACAATTTATAGCAAAATAAATTGTCCGTATGAATCAAGCGATGGTTATCGTTATTAACGATGATCGTCCAATGTGAGTAAAACTCACCAACTCTGAACAGTTATATTTTTATAACGTATTCTTAGAACTGATAATTATCTGTTGATTGCTGTGTGTTAACTGTTTGGTTGAATTGCTTATGTATTGGTTGAAATTATAGGTAACGATATATATATAAGTCGTTAATCAAATATTGATTCTGCTTAGCAGAATATTTCATATTGAAATGAAATCGATGTTAATTATATTGTTTAACATCTGTGATGCAGGGAAACAGGTCGGAGGAATCCAACTGGATTCCTCAATAATTATTTTACTGTTTTTCATATATTGTAATATATGATGTAATATATAATCTGTGTTGATTATGTGTGTTAGAATGATATTGATCATTGTTATTTGGTATTTTAAATGCCAAAAGGGATACTGTAATGTTAAAAAGGAAATTTTCAAATGTTATATTGAAAAAGAAATATTTATAAAATCAAAAGATTTTATAAAAAAAATATTTATTTAGAAAATAAATAGATTAAAAAGGAATATTTATTTGTTAAATAAATAGAAAGAATAGAAAAGGAAATATTTGTAAAACATTTACAAATAGAATATAAAGGAAAATATTTGTAAAACAAACAGGAAGAGAAATATTTGTAAAACATTTACAAATAGAATATAAAAAGGAATATTTGTAAAACAATTACAAATAGAAATAAAAAGGAAAACATTTGTAAACCATTTACAATTGGAATTGGGAAGAGAAATATTTGTAAAACATTCACAAATAGATTAGAAGGAAATATTTATGAAATAAATAAAATTGTAAAAGGAAATATTTATTTAAGAAAGGAATAGAATTATATAAAGGAAATATTTATATGAAATAAATATAGACAAATAGAAAAGGAGGTATTTGTAATCGAATAGAGTTATCAAATATAATTTATTTGAATAAGAGTAAGTCGATTAGAGTTAATCGAATTTGAGTAATCAATTAGAGTTAATCGAGTTAGAGTAAATGGAGTTAGTGTTAATCGAATTAGAGTTAATCGATTAGAGTTAAATCGAAATAATAGTTATTCGAAGAAAGGAGTTATCGAATATTAGTTATTCGAAAGGAGTTATCGAATAATAGTTATTCGAAGAATGGAATTATCGAATATAGTTTATTCAAGAGGAGTTAATTGAATATAGTTTATTCGAAGAAAGGAGTTATCGAATATAGTTTATTCGAAGAAAGGAGTTATCGAGTATTAGTTATTCGAAAGTAGTTATAGAATATTAGTTATTCGAAGAAAGGAGTTATCGGATATTAGTTATTCGAAGAAAGGAGTTAATCGAATATTACTTATTCGAAAAGGAGTTTAATCAAAAGGAGTTAATCGAATATTACTTATTCAAAAAGAGTTAAATCAAAAGGGGTTAATCGATAAGTAAATCAGTTAGAGTAAATTAGTTAGAGTTATTGAATAGAGATTTATTCGAAAGAAAGTTAATTAAGGAAGTTTGTTAAAGATTTAAAAGAAAACTTTGTCTATTTCGAAGTTAAAACGTTGTTCAGTTAAGGTCTGAGAGGTAATTATACCCCAACTTGATTGACTTCCTTCTTAACTAAGGAATGGTTAAAGTTTGATAGTAAAGGTAGGTTAAATGAATTTAGTTAATGAGCGTAATGGTTTGTTTTTGGCATAGCGATGTTTATTTAAACATCAGTTTCAATCAAATGAAGGAGTTTTGGAAATGTTTTCCAAATAAGAATCAGAAATGTTTTCTGATAATAGAAAATAAGAAATGGGAATAAATATGGAAACGTTTTCTAGTGATTAATAACGTATATTTTCTAAGTTTGGAATATAAGGATTTACGAATATATGGAAACGGGAAATAAGGAAGTGAATAAATTAATGATAAATTAATTTAAAGGGATAAATGTTGAATGTTGATTGATCGATAAAATTTCCAATTGGAAATAATATCGTTGTTTGCACACGAGTTTTCTTTTGATAGTTAAATCACAGACTATCAAAGTTTTGACCATTTTTCCGTCGTCAATACGGAGAGACCGGTTGGGTTATTATCCGAGAACCAATCTGTATGGGCGTTAGCGTTTCGAATCAAATAGATCGAAGACAAATTGAAGGCGGAGTTATGCAAGGGCTATTCTGTTTACAGAACAGTGCCTTCGGTTTGTCCAGTCCTAGGACAACCTGTATGAAAGAATGTTTGACAGAGTATATCTGGTGGATCATGTGAGTTGATCGTTTCAAACGTATTTACGTTGGTGGCGGAGGAATTCGTTTCTCTTAGCTTATACCATGGTATTTTTAGGGAAATCAATTTGTGATTTGATGGGTATGATGATGTGGCGTTCAAAGTAAATGAAGACGTGATCTGTATACATATACGTTATAACCTCAAGCCTCATCAACTGGGAAATGACAGAAATCGGGCAGGCAGCATGACTAAGTGGGCCGCACCCAAGTAGGGTATATTTTCACCATCTAGAGAATATTCATATTTGTTACTTCTTTCAATTCTGTATCTCTCGGGAATGGTTATGTTGGTTTACCAACTGTAAGGTGACAATATAGTCGATACACTCAAGCGAAATGAGTGGTCGGTCATGTGTGGCCGAGTTGCAAGATGTTCTTGTTGAACTCCAGTGTATCGCTTCTAGAGTACACTGAGCGGAAGGTGGATCCATACCTTGTCATAGTTGGAATACATTCCCCAAATAAGAGCCCGCGGTTTTGATTGTATATTATATATGTAGAACGTTAGATGCAAGCGTTTCTGCTAGATTGCTAAGTACTTGTATTTAGACATTATTGTAATATCAGAAGAGACTTGATATAAAGAAAAATTTGGTTTATCGTAAGGTAAAAATTGTCCGTGTTTATGTGTGGATCGGTCTTACGATTATCATTTCTTTTAAAGAGATTTTAAAAGTTAAACAAGCGATTTGAGTTTACTCACACCAGTCACATGACTGACCTGGAGTTTATTTTGTTTTATTTTCCCTAAACTCTTGGGTGCCTAATTTTGTACGGGCAGTCAAGTAGTCGGGATTTACAGATATATTTGGAGAGCTGGAGGAGGAGGCTTCAGAATTATATAGCTATGGTTATTTCCGCTGTGTTGTAAGTGCTGTACTTTGGAAATGATATGTATATTCAAGTACAGATGTATATTTCAAAGTTATGTTATATATTATATGTTATTCGTTCCGTTGTGAGGTTCGTGTTACTCTGATGTTGTATGTTCTTCTTCTTCTTCTATTCTAAGTTTCTATCTTATCTATTCTCACCCTCTAATTTCTTTCATTAACTACCGGTATTTTCGATGTTTGGATAATCGACGTGGGTTTTATGTCGCTGACCAAAGATCGCTAATTTCTGGTACGTTACAACATGTAAATTTTATACACTTCATACACATGTTGAAAATGGTATTTTTAATGAACAAAAATACATTTCAAGACATGTAAATTTTATACACTTCATACACATGTTGAAAATGATATTGTTATCTAACAAAAATATAATTCAACATATGACTATTTTTATTACTTCACTAACATGTTAAAGACAATGTTTTTAGCTAACCAAATATATTCTAACATATGATTATTTTTATTCTTCTTCTCTAGCCTCCTTGCTATGACCTGTTCAATATATATGCATGTATATGTATGCAAATCCAATCTACTTTCAATTTAGTTCAACATTTGTCTCGGCTTATTTTTACCTTTCCTCATTTTCATAGCATACTTTAGTTAAAAAAATAACATTTTCAACTAACTAATAATAATTTCATTGCATGTGAGTTTTATATGTCGCATACATAAGTTAAAAATCATGTTTTTAACTAACTAATGAATATTTCATTTCATGACTATTTTATGTATATCGCATATATAAACCTTCATACAACGCTATCATATAATTTTAACCACGCATATATATATTTTCATATATCGTATATATATATATATATATATATATATATATATATATATATATATATATATATATATTCATACAACACCTATACATAATGTATATATATATTTTTTCACACAACGCTTATATAGTTTATACAATGCGTATATATTTTCTATATGGCCTACATACGTTAAAAATCATATTTTTAACGAACTAGTAATTTTTCCTTAGCATGACAATTTTTATATAGCATACTTATGTTAAAAAAAAACATATTTCAACGATCTAATGATTTTTCTATGACATGTCTATTTTATACGACTCATATACATGTCAAAGATAATATTTTCAATCAACTAGCATTTATTGCTTTGCATGAGTATTTTATATAACTCATATACATGTTAAAAATAATATTTTTAACAAACAAACATTTATTTCTAACATGAACATTTTTGTGATTCTTACATAAAATAAAAGTGTAATTTTTATTGTTAAAACATTTTATTCCAAACAATGGATATTTTTGTGATTAATACATACAATAAAAATGTAATTTTTTATTGTCAAAACATTTTATTTCAAACAATGAATCTTTTTGGGATTCCTACATACAATAAAAATGTAATTTTTATTGTTAAAACATTTTATTTCAAACAATGAACATTTTTCTGATTCATACATACAATAAAAATGTCATTTTTATTGTTAAAATATTTTATTTCAAACAATGAATAGCTTTGTGATTCATACATACAATAAAAATGTAATTTTAATTGTTAAAATATTTTATTTCAAACAATGAATATTTTTGTGATTCATACATACAATAATAATGTAATTTTGATTGTTAAAATATTTTATTTCAAACAATGAATATTTTTGTGACTTATACATACATTCAATAAAAATGATATTTAATCATTACACATTCAAACATCATCCAAAGTGCAATTTACAACTGTGTAAGCGTTAAAATAAATAAATAACGCTCATCACAGCTTGTTGACCCATCGATTGACATATAATTAAATTCAGGGGAGATGTGGATAAATTATCATCCCCAGACCCGTGTGGGGTTTTCAAACAACAACAGTTTATTTAAATAAATTATTGGTTAATAAATTAAACCAATTCTAATTTGGGTTGAATTATTTTTTTATTTAGCTAATTTTCACTGGTTAAAATTATAAATAGATATTTATAATTTAATTTCGACCACCACATTAATGTGTTAATTATTTCAACAACAAAACCAACACAAATACGACCAATTAAATCGTCCATGGTTTGTGGACGAGGGAGTTGAACTAACATGCACCGTATACAATTTATAATGATTAAAACTAATAGAAATCTACATTGGACATTTTATATATATATATTTATACATGAATATAATAACATGATAAATTATAATTTAGTGAGAAAGAGTTCTCACCTTGCTTTCTCACTCCGCCAAATCTTTATGCGAAGGAATGTGACCTTTTCGGCTCCACAGTCCACATACGACATCCAAATCACTCCAAATCAGTTTTATTACGCAACTCTCATCGATACGGTTCCAACGCATCTTGTTTCGCTGAATTCCGAGTTCGTATGAAAAAATTATGCTTTTTACAAGTTTCATGTACATATAAGTCATTAACAATTAAAATAAGAAATTAACCTCCTAACCTTCTCTAATCTCTTCCTCTATTCTCTCTTCTTCTCCAATCACCCTCACGCAACAGCCAACTCCAATATGCACACTGCCTATATTCATCTCGACACTTTTTGTCTTCAAATCGCCTCAAATTTGGCCACAACGTGCTATTCTACCTCTTAAACACCAAAACAAACTCGAATTCATGCATCGTTGCTTCTATTTCACGAATTCATCAACCCTAGCCTGCATAAACCATACGCTAGAAAAACACAGCGTACAAAATGTTCTTGAACCTCTCCCATACTCATACCAAATCGAAGAGCAAGCTATAAGGATCACATATATATTTATCTCATGATTTTATAGCTTTGTATTTTGTTTGATTTTGATTTTAGAAAAGGGGGAAACTCACGTTGAAGGGAAAGGAGAGCGTCAACGTGATATTGAGAAATAGAATTAGGTTAAAGAAGTGAAAAGGATATTATATAGTGGAGAAAATTATTTTTTTAATGATTTTATACTTTATTATACTCAATTTTCGCTTATTTTCATCGTTAAAAAATCCGTGTGATCACCTACGGATCCCGTTTTCAATGAAAATTGATGTGCAACTACTCCCTGACATTACGGACCCAACGAAACTGGTTTCGTCGAATTCCAAGCCCATATGCACAAATAGCGAATTTTTAAAGTCAAAATATTGTTTGTTTTTCACTTTAAAAATCACGTCCGGTCACATACTAATTTTAAAAATCATTAAATTTGGAATCTAACCATTATTCGACACTACGGATTCAATAAAAAAAGTTTCATTGAATTCCGAGGTCGTCTTAATAATGTTTCTTTGTAAAATTACCTAAATTAGCTTCAAAAATGCGATTTTAGCGTACCTTTCTTCTTGTACGCCCAAACGCAAACTTCAAAAATTATGCCCTTTTGGATTTAACCATTATTTGACGATACGAATCCAAAAAAAAATGTAGAATCGAATTCGAGGTCGTCTGGATAATGTTCCTTTGTAAAATGACTGCCTGTTTTTAAATAAATGATTTTGCTTCGCACGACCACATACTGACTCCGTTCGACTCGCATTTTGGAACTCAACTATGAGTTGTCATTATGAATCCAAAAATAATTATTTCATCGAATTTTGAGCTTTCTAGCAAAATTTCACTTTTTAAGGGTTATGCGATGAATTTAAAAATTGAATTTTTAAATCTTCCAAAAACAAAGCTAATAAATTAATTTAATAATTTTACTGAGTTTGTTTTACGTCAAATAAAGTATAAAAACTAATTTTAAAATTGTTCTCAAATTTTATTTAGCATAAATAACCAATTTATATTTCCATATTCATTAAAATAGCTAAAACAAAAATTTAAATTGGTTCAGAAATTCCGGGTTGTTACAATCTCCCCTACTTAAAATCTTTTCGTCCCCGAAAAGGAACGGAGCTGAAAGTTGTTTAACTAACCAACTCAACTTCCATTCTTTTATTCGTTTCAATAATTTTATTAGTTGAACTAATAATCACACAACATAATCATCAATCAATTAGTTGATTCGCTTTTCAAATATATATAACTTTTATGTATTCAAAAATCATATTTTATAAGATTGGATTATATATATAATCACAAATACATTAATTATAAGCTTGTCACTCTCAACTCATTCTAGGGAATTTCTAACCCCATCTCTAACGAGTATCTCATTCTAGGATGTTACTGATCCTATCTATAATGAGTTTTCTTTCATAGGACATTACTAATCCTACCTCTGATGAGTCTTTTGTTCAGTTCTAATGAGTTGTACCCTAAAGATTTAAGTTAACCAAAGCTCTGATACCAACTGTAACGATGCAGATTTCGCTCGGACCTAATCGATCACTAAATCGACCAAGACCGTTCGAAACCCGAAGATGCTAACCCTGGGCATACAACACATCAGAACAAATTACAGAAGACTTTTATAAACATCATAATAATGTTACATCAGAGTACAGAATATATCAGAGTACACCGAAAAATAATTCTACAACGGAAGATTAATTTACTATAAATTTAATATAATGCAGCGGAACCAATAAACTAACACAGCGAAACCCTATTAATGCTCTGGACGCAACATTAAGCTTCAATCCAGAATCCTGCTCAATAAATAAATATCTGCAAAACAAACCACTCGACTGTCCGTGTGGAAATAGGGGCACCCGAGTTTGGAAGTGAAACAAACTACAAGTCAGTAATGGGACTGGTATGAGAAATCTACTTAACTTATTTAATAATAAGGCTAATGACAGGACCATGCCGCTAACGCGGAACGGGTTTACTCCATTGGATTGCCAGTGCATAAATAAAGTAAATCATTTAAACAACGCAATGCTTTTTAGAAAAATGAAACCGTTGTAAGACTCAAGTCCCATCACACAATGCAACGCAAACCGGAGGATAGAGTTTTACCTTATAATGGTCAAATATGATTGATACGTATAAAACAAAAGCCATTTGATATTATTATTAGTGTCTAGTCAGTTTAAAAAACTTTCAAAGTAAATGTATCAATCCTAGACAGCATAACTACCTTATACCATGTCGCCAAATATAGGCTTACAATCAAATCCGTAATGTCGTATTGGAAATTGGATTTCCATCATGACTCGAGGCTAGGGATGGCTCCAGTCGATTCGAGACACTCTAGCAAATGCCTCAGGGTTCGGATGCTGGCGAACCCTTGGATCTTCAGGGCCAGTCCACACATACTTTAGTGGATTGGTTATTCTTGAACACACGTTTCCCAGTCCTATCGAACCTATCACTTGGCCAGTAGCGACCAATATCCGAGGCCTCACAATCCATCATCCACATAAGACAAAATGTCTGGGCTCCATACCATGACACCACTTCTAACTAGAAAGAAATGCATGCACTCCCTGCAGTCATGATCCCGTTTTTGACTCATACCAGGGTGTGAGGCTCGAGAAGTAACGCTATACACAAAGCTATGCTAATTAAAGCTGTGCTTTGATTATCAACCACAAGGCTCTGCTTTTCAACAAAAGCCTTGATCATTTGCATCTTAGCATGCCATATTGACAATCCACACCATGCGACTGATGTCTATTGATATATAACCTCTAAGCTCGTACGCCTCAGAGAAGGGTGTTAAGCAAGAGAATAAATTCTCCACCACCAAACAAATATATATTTAATAGAAATCAATCAACACATAACAAAATCCAATGTCAGACACACATCCATTTACAAGTCCATTCTGGGTCTGAACGAATGCGAAGACACCTTATTCCTCGTTCCATATGTCCATTACGGAAAAGAGGCTCTCGCATATCCGGACAATTAACAAGTACGTCCGGACAACTACCACTTTAACCCTTTCCTGAGAGCTAACCAATCCAGGGCATTAGTAGTCATCCATTCGATGTGACAATTGCTGGTCTTCAACCACCATGTTAAATGTCTTTGACTTTAAGTCGTCGTATAATTATTTGAAATGAGAATTAACTCGGCCTTTTCAAATAATCGTCGAATATATATAATTCTAATCATTTCTTTCTCTGGTTAAATTTAATACAATTCTATAAATTACTGTCAAATAAATCTAACCGTCTATATTATTTTATAAACGAAGGAAAATTGGTTTATTTCCATTCCATACCATTCATAATATTTTATAATGATTTATCGCTATTTTTATTTATATAAAACTAGCCCATTTAATTCGAATGGCGTTTCAGGTCATTACACGGCCTTGGCGCTATTTTTATTCAGATTTGAATTACACGTTTCTCGAAATCTAACCGTTGGATCGTAAAAAATTTAATATATTGGAAAGATCTTTCCCAAGCGAACCCAACAGTTCCCGTTTTGGGAAAATCCGACGGTCGGATCTCTCGGTATAATCGTTTAAAGTTATGACTCCAAAGCGCGAACTACCGCGCGCGATTCATTTTATCTTAATTTATATATATATATATATAATTCATTCAACGGTTTCAAAACCATTTATTCTTTAAATAATTTTATTCATTCCATATATATGTTAAAAAATTTATTTTTAACGTACAAACATTTATTTCATTACATGTAAGTTTTGTACACTTCATATTCATGTTAAAAATGATATTTTTAACATACAAACATTTTATATCAAGACATGTAAATTTTATACACTTCCTACACATGTTAAAGATGATATTTTTAACTGATCGAAAATATAATTCCAAACATTTAAATTTTATACACTTCATACACATGTTGAAAATGATATTTTTACTGAATGAAAATAAATTTCAAGACATGTAAATTTTATGCACTTCATACACACGTTGAAAATGATATTTTTAATGAACAAAGATATATTTCAAGGCATGTAAATTTTATACACTTCATACACATGTTGAAAAAGATATTTTTATCTAACAAAAATATAATTCAACATATGACTATTTTTATTACTTCACTAACATGTTAAAGACAATGTTTTTAACTAATAAAATATATTCTAACATATGATTATTTTTATTCTTCTTCTCTAGCCTCCTTACTATGACATGTTCAATGTATATGCATATATATGTATGCAAATCCAATCTACTTTCAATTTAGTTCAACATTTGACTCGATTCGGCTTATTTTTACCTTTCCTCATTTTCATAGCATACTCTAGTTAAAAAAATAACATTTTTAACTAACTAATAATAATTTCATTGCATGTGAGTTTTATATGTCGCATGCATAAGTTAAAAATCATATATTTAACTAACTATTGAATATTTCATTTCATGACCATTTTTATATATATCGCATATACAAACCATCATACAACACTATCATATAATTTTAGCCACGCATATATATATTTTCATATATCGTATATATATATTTTCATACAACGTCTATACATATTTTCATATAATGTATATATATATATATATTCACACAACGCTTATATAGTTTACATAACGCGTATTTTCTATATGGCCTACATACGTTAAAAATCATATTTTTAACGAACTAGTAATTTTTTCTTAGCATGACTATTTTTATATGGCATACTTATGTTAAAAAAATCATATTTTAACGATCTAATGATTTTTCTATGACATATCTATTTTATATGACTCATTTATATGTCAAAGATAATATTTTCAATCAACTAGCATTTATTTCTATGCATGAGTATTTTATATAACTCATATACATGTTAAAAATAATATTTTTAACAAACAAACTTTTATTTCTAACATGAAATTTTTAGTGATTCTTACATACAATAAAAATGTAATTTTTATTGTTAAAACATTTCATTCCAAACAATGAATATTTTTGTGATTCATACATACAATAAAAATGTAATTTTTTATTGTTAAAACATTTTATTTCAAACAACGAATATTTTTGGGATTCGTACATACAATAAAAATGTAATTTTTGTTGTTAAAACATGTTATTTCAAACAATGAACATTTTGTGATTTATACATATAATAAAAATGTCATTTTTATTGTTAAAATATTTTATTTCAAACAATGAATATTTTTGTGATTCATACATACAATAAAAATATAATTTTTATTGTTAAAATATTTTATTTCAAACAATGAATATTTTTATGATTCATACATACAATAAAAATGTAATTTTTATTGTTAAAATATTTTATTTCAAACAATGAATATTTTTGTGACTCATACATACATTCAACAAAAATGATATTTAATCATTACACATTCAAACATCATCCAAAGTGCAATTTATAACTGTGTAAGCGTTAAAATAAATAAATAACGCTCATCACAGCCTATCAACCCATCGATTGACATATAATTAAATTCAGGGGAGATATGGATATTTTCGATTGACCCATCGATTGACATCTAATTTGGGTTAAATTATTTTTCTAATTAGCCAATTTTCACTGGTTAAAATTATAAATAGATATTTATTATTTAATTTCAACTACCACATTAATGTTAACATTATTTTTAATGTGTTAATTATTTCAACCACAAAACCAACACACAATACAGCCAATTAAATCGTCCATGGTTTGTGGACGAGGGAGGCGAACTAACAGGCACCGTATACAATTTATAATGATTAAAACTGATAGAAATCTACACTGGCCATTTTATATATATTTTTATACATGAATTTAATAACATGATAAAGTATAATTTAGTGAGAAAGAGTTCTCACCATGGTTTCTCACTTCGCCAAATCTTTATGCGAAGGAATGTGACCTTTTCGGCTCCACAGTCCACATACGACATCCAAATCAGCTTTATTACGAAGCTCTCGTTGATACGGTTTCAACGCATCTTGTTTCGCTGAATTCGGAGTTCGTATGAAAAAGTTATGCTTTTTACAAGTTTCATGTACATATAAGTCATTAACAATTAAAATAAGTTATTAACCTCATAACTTTCTCTAATCTCTTCCTCTAATCTCTCTTCTTCTCCAAACATCATCACATAACAGCCAACTCTAAAACGCATACTGCCCATATTCATCCCGACACTTTTTGTCTCCGAATCGCCTCAAATTTGGTCACAATGTGCTATTCTACCTCCTAAACACCAAAACAAACTCGAATTCATGCATCGTTGCTTCTATTTCACGAATTCATCAACCCTAGCCCGCATAAACCATACGCCGGAAAAACACAGCGTACAAAATGTTCTTGAACCTCTCCCATACTCATACCATATCGAAGAGCAAGCTATAAGGATCACATATATATTTTTCTCATGATTTTATAGCTTTGTATTTTGTTTGATTTTGATTTTAGAAAAGGGGGAAACTCACGTTGAAGAGAAAGGAGAGCAGCAGCGTGATATTGAGAAATAGAGTTAGGTTAAGGAGGTGAAAAGGATATTATATAATAGAGGAATTTTTTTTTTAATGATTTTATATTTTATTATACTCAATTTTCGCTTATTTTCATCGTTAAAAAATCCGTGTGGTCACCTACGGATCCTATTTTCAATGAAAATTGACATGCAACTACTCTCTGACATTAGGGATCCAACGAAACTGGTTTCTTCGAATTCCGAGTCCGTATGCACAAACAACGAATTTTTAAAGTCAAAATATTTTCTGTTTTTCACCTTAAAAATCACGCTCGGTCACATACTAATTTTAAAAATCATGAAATTTGGAATCTTATCATTATTCAATGCTACAGATTCAATAAATAAGTTTCGAATCAAATTTCGAGGTCGTCTCAATAATGTTTCTTTGTAAAAGTACTCGAACTAGCTTCACAAATGCGATTCTAGCGTACCTTTTCTTCCTGTACGCCCAAACCCTAACTTAAAAAATTATGCCCTTTTGAATTTAACCATTATTTGACGATACGAATCCAAAAAAAAGTAGAATCGAATTCGAGGTTGTCTGAATAATGTTCCTTTGTAAAATGACTGCCTGTTTTTGAACAAATGGTTTTGCTTCGCACGACCACATACTGACTCCGTTCGACTCGCATTTTGGAACTCAACTATGAATTGTCATTATGAATCCAAAAAAAATATTTCGTCGAATTCTGAGCTTCCTAGCAAAATTTCACTTTTTAAGGGCTATGCGAAGAATTTTTAAATCGAATTTTTAGATCTTCCGAAAACAAAGCTAATAAATTAATTTAATAATTTTACTGAGTTTGTTTTAAGTCAAATAAAGTATAAAAACTAATTTTAAAATTGTTCTCAAATTTTATTTAGCAAAAATAACCAATTTATATTTTTCATATTCATTAAAATAGCTAAAATAAAATTTTAAATTGGTTCGGAAATTCCGAGTTGTTACACGTTGTAACCACTTCAATTTCCTATGTGTGTAATGTACACTGTGTTGATTCACAAGTTTTTGATTCATGACAAGGAAGAAGAGAAGATCAAAGCAAAAGTGATATAGTATGATTATTTGTTTGTGAATTAGTTGATTATATATTGTTAAAATCTATCCTCAAATATCACAAATCAAATAATACAAATAATAAAAACGAATATATATTATATAGTGGTACACAAGTGACCGGACTGTGCATTTGTGCATAGACCAGTCGACTGGTTTTTATCCACCAGTCGACTGGTGTGAAGCAAAGTGCACAGCCCTATGCACTTGTATATACACACACACACACACACATGTGTGTGTGTGTGTATTTAAATCACCAGTTGACTGATCATTTTCTACTAGTCGACTGATTATTTCTAACTGTCATTTCCAGCGAATAGACACTTCTTTTCATGGAGATAATTCCAAAGGCGATATCATTGGCAAAGGCGATGTGAGCAATTGTGATCCAACTAATTTACCTCTTATTACAGATGTTTTGTTAGTTAAGAAATTAAAACATAATTTATTAAGTATTAGTTAGTTATGTGATAACGGTTTTAAAATATCATTTTCTGAAAATAAATTTAGTATTTTAGATAATAAAAATCAAAATCTTACTTTCGAAGTTAATAAAGATAAAAATATTTATATTTTAAATATGAAAATAAATAATAATCCAAATATGTGCTTATTAGCCAAAGAAAATGACCCTTGATTATGGCACAAAAGATTTTGTCATATAAATTTTGAAATTATTAATAAAATCTTGAAAAATAAAATCGTAAAAAAGGATTACCCAAAATGAAATTTAAATCAGAAAATTTATGAGATGCTTGTCAAGTAGGAAAATTAACGAAAGCAACATTTTAATCTATAAAGGTTATTTCAACATTACTACCGTTGGAATTACTACATATGGATTTATTTAGGCCAACTCAAATTCAATCCATAAATCATAGTAGATACATATTTCTAATAGTATATGATATTTCTAGATATACCTGGGCGATATTTTTGAAAAATAAAAGTGATACTTTTGAACATTTTAAAATGTTTATTAAACAAATTCAGAATTTAAAAATATACGTAGTGATCATGGAGGAGAATTAGAAAATGAAAATTTTGATCTTTATTGTAAAAAGAAAGAATTTTTTCATAATTTCTCATTTCCTGGAATTCCACAACAAAATAGAGTTGTAGAATGGAAAAATCGAATATTACAGGAATGTGCTAGAATGCTATTGAATAGAAGTATGCTACCAAAACATTCCGGGTGGAAGCATTTGTAACAGCCTGTTATGTTTTAAATCGTGTTTCTATTCGACCACTTGTGAAAAATGCTCCATATGAACTTTTTAATGGTAGAAAACCAAATATTTCATATTTTAAAGTTTTTAGTTCAAAATGTTTTATTTTAAATACTAAAGATCAGTTTGGAAAATTCGGTTCGAAATCCGACAAAGGTATATTTCTAGGATATTCAGATCGAAGTACCAAAGTTATAATGAGATCATCCACCTAAAAATATTATTGGGGAATAAATTCAAACATAAGGACTGGAAGTAAAAAAAATTAGTAAGTCACGTTGCATTTCTATCTAATCATGAAACCAAAAATGCGAAAGAAGCATCTTCTGATGAAAATTGGATTATTGCTACGGAAGAAGAATTAAATCAGTTTGAATGCAATAAAGCTTAGGAATCAGTTTCAAGACCGATTGATCAAGCTGTTGTAAGTACAAATAGGTTTATGAAAATAAAGCTGACGAATTAGGAAATATAACTAGAAATAAAGCGAGACTTGTCGCTCAAGATATAATTAGGAAGAAGGAATAGACTATGAAGAAACGTTTGCTCTAGTCGCTAGATTATAAGCAATTTGTTTCTTATCAGCCTATGCTTGTTATCACAACTTTAAATTATATCAAATGGACGTAAAAAAGGAATTTTTAAATGGATATATAAAAAGAAAAGTTTACATTGAACAACCACCTTTATTTACACATGAAAAATATCCTGATCATGTATATAAATTGAAAAAGGCTTTATACAGTTTAAAACAAGCACCTCTTGCTTGGTATGAACGTCTTAAAATTTATTTAATAAGCTCAGGATTTCAAATTGGAATGGTTTATCAAATGTTACCTATACAATGAAATAATAATGATATTTTAATAATTCAAATTTATGTAGACGATATTATTTTTGGTTCTAGTATTGAAAAACAATGTCAAGTATTTTCAGAAATTATGACTAGTGAATTTGAAATGTCTCACATGGGAGAACTATACTATTTTCTTGGTTTACAAATTAAACAATTACCTAACAACATTTTTATAAATCAAGAAAAATATTGTAATAATTTAATAAAACGTTTTGGTATGGAAAATACATCTAGTAAACCAAATCCCCTGAGTACAACAATACATTTAGAAAAAGATGAAAATGGTAAAAATGTTGATCAGAAATTATATCGTAGTATGGTAGGATCTTTACTATATCAAACAACTAGTTGACCAGATATAATTATAAGTGTTTGTTTGTGGGAACGATTTTGAGCCAATCCTAAAGAATCACATTTACGAGCAGTTAAACGTATATTACGTTTTCTAAGCAATGCCAAAGATTTTGGGCTTTCCTATCTGAAAGATTGTTCCTCTGAATTAGTGTAATATAGTGATGATGATTATGGAGGATCACAAACGGATCGAAAAAGTACAAGTGATACTTGTCATTTTATTGGAAAATCACTAGTATCTTGGTTTAGCAAGAAACAAAATCGTGTTTCACTATCTACTTGTGAAGCTGAATATATATTTGCAGCATTGGCTTATGCTCAAGTAATATACATGTAATAAACACTTAAAGATTTTAACGTAGATTTAAAAAATTCTACTATTTATTGTGATAACACAAGTGCAATAAATTTATCTAAAAATCCAGTAAATCATTCGAGAACTAAGCATATAGATATTAAACATCACTTCTTACGCGATAATATTGAAAAAGAAGTATAAATTTGGAATTTGTAAATTCTGAAAACCAAATTGCCGATATTTTCACCAAACCATTACTCGAAAACGCGTTTATTAAGCTTGGAATCGTTTCTTATAAATATTTTATAAAACATGTTAGTTTTTAATGCAAAATTAAATTTTTAGAAAAAATAAATTTTCTTGTGTCAACCGAGTCTCGAACCTTGGTGCTTTCCTTGGTATTTGCATAGCCTTGCCATTGGGCTATATAGTGTTTCTTGTCTGACTTAGTGTATATACTTAAGTTATACTTCATTTACTATAAACAATATTTTCTAACTACCTAACATACTATATATTAATATATATGGTTTGAAATTAAAATTCCTTAACGACCATTCAATTTCTACTCCTGACAATAAGGATTTTTAGTTATAAATTGATTCAGCGATAGTTGTTGCAAACATAATATCAATATTATACTTCATTTACTCTCAAATTTATTTTCATAACTCAAAACCAAGAAACCATGTCGAATGCTAACTCCAACTCTCCTAACAATTCAACTCTGAAACAATCTTCCTCATCCGTACAAATCGGGAAAAACAACCAAAGTGCAAATGGAAGGACTATCATACCGGGTACACTCCGAAATCTAAGAACTCGAGACGTACATTATCCATCTCTCCATCAACAATGGATAAGATAGATGATATACATCGCTATCAACAACAGCAGTTAGATCTTCAACGGGAACTATACTTTGAACAAAAGTGACGGCACGACGATTAAATTTCTTAGAACAAATAGCATTGCGGATTTATGGAAAACAAGATATACATGAACTAAAACATTATACGTTATATAATTCTCCGGAGCATCCAACTTCTTCATGGAGTCTATGGAAAAATACGCTAAGACGACCACCGTACAGCCCAAACTCTTAGGACAAAAACTATGCTGCAAATGAAAAGTCCAAGAAGGAAACTCCAAAGAAAAAACCTACGTCCTCCGACTTCGAATAAATGACGTTATAAGTTTCCGGTTTGTTTTTTTCAATAATAATAATGCACTGGAAAAATGCATTTAGAGTTTCTTTTTTGTTTTTGGTTTTAAAATTTTACTCTTAAATGATATATATATACCGTTGATCTCATTAATATAGTGTGTTAAAACAATATAAACCATATCTTAAATAAATACATGATACAAAAAAATAAAAACTTCAAAATCTAGTTGAATGAGTGTGTGTGTGTGTGTATATGTATGTATATGTATGCATGTAATTATATAAATATAGTGTGTCCGGAAAAGTTTCTGAACACAAGCACTAGGCGACTAGTACATGAGCCAGGCAAAAACTTTGCTCTGGCCGTGCCTTTTAATATTCCCCCACCCCCCTTTTCTCTCCCATTTCTAAAACCCCACTCTTTCATACTCAAACCCTAATTATTTTAGCAACAAAAAATTCAATTTATATCCTTTAATCTTATCCAAAATGGCTCCTCCTTCTAAGAAAAGAAAACGAGGTTCATCTTCCTCTCAAAAGCCAACAGATTCATACATTGCTAAGTGGATTTATAATGATACGATTATTGAAACATGGCACAAGATGGAGAAAACAAGATTTATTAAAGGTGCAATCGTCCAATTTCTGGATTTCAACTTATAAGGCTTATAAGGGTTAGCTCAAAGAAGTAGACTTGAGTCTCTACTCGATTATGAAAAGATTAAGATAAAAATAAATCAAGTTATGGTGAAATTATTCCTTGCTAACCTCAATTTGGATCCTCAATCTTCTGGAAATCCTGAAAAATGTGTATGGAGTTTGGTTTGCGGTAAAGAAATGTTCTTTTCCCTTGAAAGAATAGGTCATATTTTGGAATCACCTACCGATGGTATTGGTCTTGATGAATTAAATTGTGTGATTCATACTCATGATGAAGTAAGTCACTTCTTTTATAGACGACAATTCAGATGGGATAAAAACTAAGGGTTTACGTCCAAGTGCTTACTCCATAATACTTTGACATGTACTATTCTACTGAGAACCAGCACATTTGATCTAGTCTATGCAGAAAATTTTCATTGTATGCGGTTTATAATGATGTACAAATCAATTGGACGAAATTAATCTTGGATGAGCTGTTGGGATTTAATCAAGGGAATATGCAGCATATTTTCTATAGAGAATATATTACGATATTGCTTGCCGATGTTGAAATTCCTGAACCAGCTTCTAAAAAAATAGATTTCAAGGTTTTAAATAGCAAAAATGTAAAAATGATGAAGATGCCTCTACTAAGCTTTAGCATTATGACCTTTGAGGAATGGAAGCAAAGGGATAGGTCATGCAAAACTCAATGTAAATCATCCGCTACACCTATTCAAGCAAGTCTGGAAGATGTTCGACTTATTACACCATCGCAGTCAACTTGAGAAGCCACTGATGTAGTTGCCCGGAATCAACTACTACTTGAAGTTCAACTCAAAAGTATGGACAATAAGGTATATAATAAATTTGACAAAATTAAATCATTTCGTGGGAATATATGGGAAGCTATATCTTTTTCTACCTCCACATCTACTCAAGCTCAAAATCTGGGTAAAAGGCTAGCGCTAACATTCACATCCACTTCTGAGAGCACTAGTTCGGACACTATTTGATATAGTGTGATGGTAGTAAGTTTTCTATATTTTCTATGAACTATGATGAGACTTGTATTAAATAGTCTCTTATGCTAATTGAACTATTTTATTTTGGCTTGTGATCATCATTTATGTTTCTCTGAACTACTATGTGTGCTATTTATCATGTTATTATCTTTTCAATCGATGATAAAGGGGGAGAGGTAAGTATACTAACAAGTTCTTGCATAAAAAACTATAGCCACATATTCAGCGGGAGAAAATTAATTTATAACACATATTTAGGTAGAGGAATAATCACTTTGAAAACATCTACAAGAGATTACAATATGGTTGCCATCAATCAAAAAAGGGGGAGAATGTTGATTCATGAGTTTTTGGTTCATGACAAGGAAGAAGAGAAGGTCAAAGGAAAAGTGATATATTATGATTATTTATTTTTAAATTGGTTGTGTTATATATTATTAAAAACTATCCTCAAGTTTCACAAATAAAACAACACAAATAACACAAATGAATATATATTATATAGTGGCACGCAAGTCGTATGACCGATCATTTGTGCATAGACCAATCGACTGGTTGTTTTTCCACTGGTTGACTGGTGTGAAGCAAAGTGAACAACCATGTGCACTTGTACACCTATATATATATGCATATATGTGTGTATATATATATATATATATATATATATATATATATATATATATATATGCGCACACACATATTTGAATCACCAGTTGACTGATCATTTTCCAGCAGTCGACTGATTATTTCCAACCGTCATTTCCAGCGAATAGACACTTCTTTTCATGAGGAGGTTTAATCTAATTTCAAGGGAAATGGTTGCTTCTTTTCATTTAAACTCTTCACAAATAATTACCACTCTTCATATACTATTTATACACTACAAACATCACTTTCCAAATCACCGATTCTTGTCTTAATTTCTGATCTTATTCTCTTTAACGATTCTTGTCTTAATTTCTGATCTTATTCTCTTTATACTCTTTGTGTTCTAAAGCACTCAAACTATTCTTATAGCTCTGAATTGTTGATTCTATTTTCATACATCTTTGTTCAAAAGAAATCTACTTCCTTCAAATCTTCAAAAACACATTACATATCTGAGGATAATATTATAGGAAGGGTGTACTTAAATCGTGGCTAATCCGTGTTACTTAGAACACATACAAAATTCAAAGCTATGGCTGTATTGTCGAAGTCCTATTTGGCTGCTCTAGAAAAAAATCCCGTTCGGCTGCTGGGTGTGTGTTAAATTGTTCCTTCGGGTGAAGTGAGGGTTTTTCTTAGTGAAATTTCAGAAGGAGTCTGGGACTGAACGTAGGACGGTGCTCTGAACTAGTATAAAAATTCGTAGTGTCATTTATTTTTATTTACTATATTTACATACTGCTTGCCTATAATATCGTAATATTTAGATCATTAAATTTTTACTTGCATAATCATTGCATAGTATAGAATATCACATCATCAACACTTCCGCTAAGTCATTTAATTCCATATTACTCGATCCTACTCTAGCACTGTTTTCTTCACACTGTAACACATGTTGGGTATATAGAGTCCTATAACTAAAATCATAAAAATGTTCACATAGAACTCGTCAATATATTAGCACATTTTTCAGTATTGTATAAAGCAAGATCTTCTTGTAAGATTTTGTATTGAAAGTTAATTTCAATATACAATTGAGCAATAATCCTTGATATGTCTGAAGAAAATCAAAACATCTTCACATAGTATACATGTTTACATTTGAACAATAAGAATTGCCTGAATAACTTAATGGATTTTCATGTTAAACACACATATGCATTTTTACACCTTGTTGCTTTGGTAATTCATTCCAAAGATAGGATAATATGCTATTTACCTCATGAAAAAATTAGTCCAAACTCCCAATTGCATACAATACAAGCTTTCGGTTGTTTCCTCATAAATGGTGACTAGGGCATTACTCTCCTTCATCTCCCTCATTCCTTCCTAATTTCCCTCTGCCTCTTCCACTATTTTCCATGCTCCGTTCTCCCTAGCCGTAGTTTTCACAATTTCTGTTGATTCGTCGCTGGCTTCCCCCAATTACCAGCTTTGTGTTTTCTCAATTCTTCTTTCTGCAGATCTGATTTTTGGGTTTATGGTTGGGACTGAGGAGTTCTCCTTTCCTCCTTAGGATGCTGCGGTGTCCCACCTGTGGATCACGGCGTTAGCGAAAGCTAGGACGATCTACGGTCTTTTGTCCCTTCTATTCAGATCTATATGTTACAACCCGGCGGAATTCGACGCCTGAATTTCGACAATAATACATAAATCTGTATTACTTGCCAAAACCCAAGTATCAAAAACACTAAATAGTTATTAGACAGAAATTAGAGGGTGAGAAAAGATAAGAAATAAATATTAGAATACAAGAAAAGAAGAAGAATCAACACAACATAGAGTCTCACATCGCAGTGGAACAAAATATAATGTAGAAATTAATCTTTATTGAGAGTTTGAAAAAAATACTTACAATCATCAGAGTACATCAATAATATGGACAATTATAACAACCTATCCTCGTTACAATCACACAGCGGAATAATAACTTTATAATAGCATATGTCTGAAATCTTCCACCTCATCTCTTCACAACATCCGATAACCTGAACGTGTAAAACTCGGTCTGACCCGAACATTGCAAACGCCAGGATCAGTCTAGTGAACCAGCGTGAGAAAACTCACAAAGTTTATAGGCATCATCCAACTTGACTTTAAAGTAAAAATATTTTTGAAAGAAAAAGGATAGTCGTAATACCGATCCACACATAAATACAAACGGTTTTTACCTTAAGATAACCCAAATCGTTTTTAAAATCAATACTGTTCTGATATTATAATAGTGTCTTAATCAAGTAAATAACAATCTGGCAGAACGCTTGCATCTCACGCTCCATATACATAGTATACAATCAAAACCGCGGGCTCTTATTGGAGAATAGATTTCCAACCATGGAAAGGTATGGGACCACCTTTCGACAGTGTTCCTCTAGAGAAAATACACTAGGATTCAACAAGAACATCTTGCAACCCTAGCTAAATATGACCGACCATTCATTTCGCTTGAATGTTCCAAATATATTGTCACCTTACGGTACGCAAAATACCGCATTTCCCAGGAGATACAAAAGCAAAAAGAAGAACAAATGAAATTTCTCTAGATGGTGACAATACACCTTAATTGGGAGCGACCCACTTAGCCATGCGACCTACCCGAATTTATACCATTTCCCGATTGAAGAGGCTTGAGGTTATAATTACATTTTAGAACATCTGGCCACCATTAACTTTGAATGCCACATCGTTAGATCCGCCAGAAATCACTAATTCATTTCCATAAAAATACTCTAGTTATCAAGCTAAGAGAAGTGCCCATATCCACTACCAACTATGGTATGTTTGAAGAAATCAACGTACGCGATTTCTTTGGAAATACTCTGTCAGTCATCCGTCCATACAAGTTGTCCTCGGACTGGACAAACTGATGGCACCCTCCTACTACATCCTAGGTATCACCCTATAGATCAGTAGTGAGTAATCCTTGCAATCCTAAGATTTCAATTACAGCAGAATCACAGCCAAAATATCTCTGGCGGCCAAACCAGAGAAATTTAACGAGTAGTCCTTACGCTCATGAAGATCATCGGTCTTCAATTTCTCTATCTTCAATCGGCATCTTCCACGTTTACATATTCGTTGGTTCAGAATGGTTTTCAAATATAAATTTGATCCCGGTCTTTCCATACCAACAACCGTATAGGACATATTTGATGGTCGGTTATTTAACTATCGAATAAACAACCATTCATCCATAAAAATAAAATAAATTTACTGATTCAGCACCCAACATCATTTATCCTCTTCAATTTACCAATCGTTGATTAATTATTAGAAACTTTTAATTCGGAAAACATTTCCCTTTCTTATTTTAATATAAGAATATTCAATTATCATTACACTTCTACTTCATTAAATCCTCATTGTAAATTGGTAAGTGAATAAATCTTTAAGTATACAATCCTGAAGGCCGAAACCAACATCAGATTGACACCTTGAAAGTTAGTCAACTCAACCAACGTACAACAAATTCCAATTTCTTTAAAAACCACATCATATTTCCTTTTTATTTTTTTTTAAATGATTATATTTCTTTTATAATATCACTAATCATTACCAATTTCATTTCAAATATCATTTCATACAATTCTAAATTGTCCAACTTAACCTCTATAACAAATGTTACGGATTTCATTTCAAAAACCATTCACCTTTCATTTACAAAATCGTTAACTTTTCATTTACAAAATCCTTTCTTTTCATTTAAAAATTCCGTTCTTTTCATTTATAAATTCAACTCTCCCTATATAATTCAGTTTATACGTATTTCCATTTATAACTCCTTTTGGCAAATCTTGACTTGAAACTTAATTATGAAGTATATTTGTCTCAATTCCAATTGTATGCCAATATCTATATTCTACCTTTAATCCATTTATTCGCTAATCTCATTCACAAAAAACCCATTTGATCACATTCTGTATATTTATAAGCAACGTTTGTAAAAAAAACATTCATTAATTACGAAAAATCACTTTTCAATTCTTTTTAAATTAATTCCTATACACTTTCAATTCCATTAATCCATTTCAACATTTTAAAATCTTTTAAAATTCCGTTTACACCCTTAAGCCCTTCTTCGCAATCATTTTAACATCCCAATCAAGTTTATATTGCTTACCTATTTATTTATTAATATCTTGGAATTTCCATTAATTATAATTTAAATAGTTGTAATAACGTAAATAAAACTTCAACGTTTATTTTTTCAAAATAAACATCGTATTTCAAATAAATATATAACTTTCAAATAAGTAAAGCTTTTGATACAATTCAGTGGACTGCTATTACTAGAATTTTGAGTTATATGGGATTTCCTCCTTATTTTAATGCTTGGGTCTACTCATGTATTAGCACACCACACTTTTCTATAAATATAAATGGATCACATGTTGGCTTCTTCAAAAATAGACAAGGCATTCGACGGGGAGATCCTATCATCGCTTACCTTTTTATAATAATTATGAAGTTACTTGCGCATATAATTGATGAGCTTGTTATCACTGATCTTGTAAAACTGCACCCCAAATGTAACAATTCTAGAATTACCACTCTCATGTTTGCAGATGTGTTGGAAATGTTTTACAAACATTATGTGAATTATTAAAAATGATTGAATAAGTGTATGAATGGCTCCTATGTTTGAGTAGTCCCACATCATGGGATTATAGGGAAGAGGCAAGGATTTATACTTGTTTCTAAGAAGTCATGTTGGGGCCTTGGGCTCCCAATACATGCATTGTTGTGAGGAGGGAGACCATGCATCATGACCACCACACACGCGCGCGCGACCGACCGACTCGACTCGACCCGACCCGGCCCGGCCCGGTTCGGTTCGGTTCGGGCTTGGGCTTGGGCTTTGTGGTGTAGGCACTTATATTTTTGGACCATAAAACTTAGTTGTTTTCGAACCGTTTTTTTATGGAAAAATTATTTTGCGCACCGATATTTATTCTGCAACGGAAAAATTTTGCAACGGTAAAATAATTAATCCCCCCCGAAATTTTAGCAGATCCGATATTTTCTCCCAAAACCTAATTCTCGTTCTATATATACTATTTTATCTGAGACGAGAAAAAACACCGAATTTTATATTCTCTTCTTCTCAGCCGCCATTAAAACTTCTAAGAAATTTCGAGCAGTATTTTTCCGAAAGTGCAAATCTGCACTGATTTGTTTGTGCAAGCAAATCAGTTACTATTTTAGAGGCTGTTTTATCCTAGAGGCGGCGGCGAAGGAACGAATTGGTTTGCACCTCTGACCAAATCGCCGAATCGTCTTCAAGAAAGCGACCTAGTCCGCGACTCAGCCATTGTTTTCCAACAATTTGAAGACGAACTGAAACAATGGCCTCGAACTCAACCATGGACGATTCTGCTCCTCCCTCTGCTTTTCACAGCCCTCTGGTGACTGCTGCTCCTTTCAAGTTCGAAGGTTTGCATTTCAAGCGCTGGCGTCAGAAGATGGAGTTCTTCCTCACGATCAGGAAGGTGGTGGCTGCTCTGACTGCTGAAAAACCGCAGCTACCAGACAAGCCTGACGAGACTGATGCAGCAAAGATGGCATCATGGACTGAACAGTCAAAGCAACTGCAGACCTGGACTGAACAGGATTACTTATGCAAGAATTTCATACTGAATGGACTGAGAGATGATCTGTATGATTATTATAACTCAGATGAAAAGACGACAAAGGAGATCTGGGAAGCACTAAAGAAGAAATATGACACAGAGGAGGCAGGGGCAAAGAAATACGCTGTAAGTCGCTACCTAAAGTATCAGATGACTGATGATAGATTGGTAGAGATGCAGTCTCATGAGCTTCAGAAAATAGCTCATGAGATCATCTCCGAAGGTATGGTCTTGGACGAACAATTTCAAATTGCTGTTATCATTGACAAATTACCCCCTAGCTGGAAAGATTTTAAGAACACTTTGCGACATAAGACTAAGGAATTTTCCTTAGAGAGCTTGATTACACGCCTCCGTATTGAGGAGGAAGCACGCAAGCAAGACCAGAAAGAAGAGGTGCTGATTGTGAATAACAACAGTACTAAGAAGACCACTCCCGCTGTTCTGAAACCAAATCAGAAATCTTTTAAGAATCAGAACAGGCGCAACAAACAGAATGGGAATCCGCAAGGAAACCCAAAAGGACAGCAGAAACCAGCCCAAAAGAATGACTCTGGACAGTTGTTTCTTTGTTACAACTGTGGAAAACCAGGGCATATGGCACGAAAGTGTCGGAACAGGCCAAGCTCTGCACCGCAGGCTAACCTGACCGAGGAGCCTCTTACGGCTATGATTACTGAGATTCACCTTGTTGGTGGATCAGAGGGTTGGTGGGTAGACACTGGTGCTTCTCGCCATGTCTGCTATGATCGTGGCATGTTCTCTACATACACGGCTGCTGAAAATCAGAAAGTGCTGTTGGGAGACTGTCACACCACTACAGTTGCGGGGATTGGAAACGTGGAACTCAAGTTCACCTCTGGAAAAACTGTAATTCTGAAAGATGTTATGCACACTCCAGAGATAAGAAAGAATCTGGTCTCTGGCTTCCTCCTTAATAAGGCTGGTTTCACTCAAGTTATTGGGGCTGATTTGTACACTCTTACTTATAAGGGAACTTTTGTGGGAAAGGGTTATGCTTGTGAGGGTATGTTTAAACTGAATGTTGAATCTAATAAAGTGACTTCTTCTGCTTATATGCTTTGTGATTTTAATATTTGGCATTCTAGATTGTGTCATGTTAATAAACGAATAATTCAAAACATGAGCACCCTAGATATGATACCTAAAATGACAGAATCTGAATCTAATAAATGTGAATTCTGTACACAAGTTAAAATCACAAAGAAACCTCACAAATCTGTTGATAGAGTTTCTGAACCCTTAGACTTGATTCATTCTGACATATGTGAACTTGATGGCACTTTAACTAGACAGGGACATCGTTATTTTATCACTTTTATTGATGACTGCTCTGATTTCACATATGTATATCTTATGAAAAATAAAAGTGATGCTTTTGACATGTTTAAAACATTCAAAACTGAGATTGAGAATCAAGCAAATAGAAAAATTAAGAGATTTCGTAGTGATAGAGGAACAGAATATGAATCTAATTCTATTCTGGATTTCTATAAACAACATGGTATAGTACATGAGAGAACTGCACCCTACTCACCTGAAATGAACGGTAAAGCAGAAAGGAAAAATAGGACCTTTACCGAGCTAGTAGTTGCCATATTATTAAATTCTGGTGCAGCAAAACATTGGTGGGGGGATATTTTATTGACTGTATGCTACGTTCTGAATAGAATCCCTAAATCTAAGAATAAAATTTCACCTTATGAAATTTTAAAGAATCATAAACCCAATGTCTCATACTTTAGAACTTGGGGTTGTTTAGCATATGTTCGCATTCCAGACCCTAAGAGAATAAAATTGGCAAGTAGAGCATATGAATGTGCATTTATAGGCTATGCTATTAATAGCAAAGCATATAGATTTTATGACCTTAATGCTCATAATATAATTGAATCAAATGATGCCGATTTTTATGAAACTAAATTTCCTTTCAAATTAAGGAATAGTGGGGGCACTTCGAATATGCCTATTAGAACAGAACTTAATGAAAATTCTGAAGCTGAACCTAGAAGAAGTAAAAGAGCAAGAACCATAAAAGACTTTGGTTCAGATTTTTGTGCTTTTACTATTGAGGAGGATCCTATAAACCTCCAAGAAGCCTTATCCTCTTTAGATGCCGATTTCTGGCAAGAGGCTATAAACGATGAGATGGATTCTTTAGAATCCAATAAGACTTGGCACTTGGTAGATTTACCCCCTGGTTGTAAGTCTATAGGCTGTAAATGGGTACTTAAAAAGAAATTAAAACCTGATGGCACTATAGATAAATATAAAGCACGACTAGTAGCTAAAGGTTTTAAACAAAAGGAAAATATAGACTTCTTCGACACTTTTTCTCCTGTAACTAGAATAACATCCATTCGGGTATTAATCTCACTTGCTTCCATTCATAATTTACTAATACACCAAATGGATGTTAAAACTGCCTTTTTGAACGGTGAATTAGACGAAGAAATTTATATGGACCAGCCTGAAGGATTTGTAGTACATGGTCAAGAACATAAAGTATGTAAATTGGATAAATCATTATATGGTTTAAAACAAGCACCTAAACAATGGCATGAAAAATTTGATAACTTAATCATTTCAAATGGTTTTAAAGTTAATGAAAGTGACAAATGCATTTATTACAAATCTGAGAATAACATTTGCACTATTATATGCCTTTATGTAGACGACCTACTCATTTTTGGGTCAAATATTCATGCCATAAACTCAGTCAAATCCTTATTAAGTGTCAATTTTGATATGAAAGATCTAGGTGAAGCGAGTGTAATCCTTGGTATTAAGATTACTAGGTCAGAAAAGGGAATTTCTTTGGATCAATCTCATTACATTGAGAAGATACTAAAGAAATATAATTACTTTGACTGTAAACCTGCAAGTACACCATATGATCACAGTGTAAAGTTATTTAAGAACACTGGTGAAGGTGTAAGACAGTCTGATTATGCGAGCATCATTGGCAGCCTTCGGTATGCCACTGATTGTACTAGACCCGACATTGCCTATGTCGTGGGATTATTGTGCAGGTTTACCAGTAGACCTAGTATAGAGCACTGGCAAGCTATTGAAAGGGTAATGAGATACCTTAAACGAACCATGAACCTTGGATTACATTATGAAAGGTTTCCAGCTGTACTTGAAGGATATTCTGATGCAGACTGGAATACCTTATCTGATGATTCTAAAGCGACCAGTGGCTACATATTTAGCATCGCTGGAGGAGCTGTTTCTTGGAAATCCAAGAAACAGACTATTTTGGCTCAGTCTACTATGGAGTCTGAGATGATAGCACTAGCTACAGCTAGTGAAGAGGCAGAATATTTGAGAAATCTGCTAGCTGAGATTCCCTTATGGGAAAAACCGATACCAGCAGTGTTGATACATTGCGATAGTACCGCGGCTATTGCAAAAGTTCAGAACCGTTACTATAACGGTAAGAGACGACAAATACGTCGTAAGCACAGCACTGTTAGAGAACTACTTTCCACAGGTACCGTTAGAGTGGATTACGTACGTAGTGAGGAAAATTTGGCAGATCCTTTGACGAAAGGACTGTCCAGAGAGAAAGTCCATAACTCTTCTAAAAGAATGGGACTATTGCCCTTAGATTGTTAAGTCACGCACAATGGTAACCCGACCTAAATGACTGGAGATCCCAAGAACTAGGTTCAATGGGTAATAACAAGTTGTGTAGTGATATGAGTTGAACATGCTATTTAATAAACCAAGAAGCATGTATTCCTGAAGTGATTAGAGGATGAGTTAATAGAAACTCTTAATGAGATCTATACTCTATTTGGAGTGGAGTACCTACCTTCAGGAATGCTCTTGATAGACTCACCCTTGTGAATGTGGAAATGTGGCCGTTTCCTATGGAGTTTGGGCAAAACTTCTAGAGCATTCACTAAACTGGGATAGACGTGCAGGGCCATAAATGCACGGGCTTATCTGATTGCACTATAGAAAAGGTTGTGTGTGGTTTGATGTCAGGAATAGAGTTCAAGACTACGTGTCACTCTAGTAAAAACTGAATCTTACTCACTATGCAAAGGTTCAAGTCCTTGGACACCTTTGTTTATGCACAATCTTATGTTTTTAAGAAACTGCTCGAAAATATTTTAAAAAATTCAAGTGGGGGATTGTTGGAAATGTTTTACAAACATTATGTGAATTATTAAAAATGATTGAATAAGTGTATGAATGACTCCTATGTTTGAGTAGTCCCACATCATGGGATTATAGGGAAGAGGCAAGGATTTATACTTGTTTCTAAGAAGTCATGTTGGGGCCTTGGGCTCCCAATACATGCATTGTTGTGAGGAGGGAGACCATGCATCATGACCACCACACACGCGCGCGCGACCGACTGACTCGACTCGACCCGACCCGGCCCGGCCCGGCCCGGTTCGGTTCGGGCTTGGGCTTGGGCTTTGTGGTGTAGGCACTTATATTTTTGGATCATAAAACTTAGTTGTTTTCGAACCGTTTTTTTATGGAAAAATTATTTTGCGCACCGATATTTATTCTGCAACGGAAAAATTTTGCAACGGTAAAATAATTAATCCCCCCCGAAATTTTAGCAGATCCGATATTTTCTCCCAAAACCTAATTCTCGTTCTATATATACTATTTTATCTGAGACGAGAAAAAACACCGAATTTTATATTCTCTTCTTCTCAGCCGCCATTAAAACTTCTAAGAAATTTCGAGCAGTATTTTTCCGAAAGTGCAAATCTGCACTGATTTTGTTTGTGCAAGCAAATCAGTTACTATTTTAGAGGTTGTTTTATCCTAGAGGCGGCGGCGAAGGAACGAATTGGTTTGCACCTCTGACCAAATCGCCGAATCGTCTTCAAGAAAGCGACCTAGTCCGCGACTCAGCCATTGTTTTCCAACAATGACCTTATCATCTTCTGCAAGCCTGATGGTAACACTCTTGCTAATATTATGAACACGCTTGATAAATTCTATATCATGACTGGCTTGAAAATTAACTTAGAAAAAACTGAATTCTTGTATGCTTATATTAGTGAAGCCCACGTTGTATTAATTCATACACAAACTAGGTTAAGGCATAATGATGCAACTTTCTTATCTGGGCTTACCGTTGGCAACTTCGAGGATTACCACGCTTCAATGCAACCCACTATTTCCTAAAATAACTGAAAGACTTGAGTGTTGGTCTACCAGATTGCTTAGTCAAGCTGGTAGGGTGACACTCATTAAATCAGATATCATTGCAATGCATATTTACTGGGTGCGTACATTTATTTTACCCCAGAAGTTACTCTTCATGATAATAACTTCTTTTATGTTTTTCTTATGGAAGGGTAATATTCATATGAAATATTTTGCGCCAACCTCCTTTGATTTTCTTGACAAACCTATTAGCAAATGAGGTCATGGAATAATGAACATGTGCATTTGGAATAAAGCGCGTTTGGAAAACATCTGCTTGATATTTTGAACAGAAAAAACACACTTTGGGTTGCATGGTCTTTCAGGCATGTCCTTAAAGATGAAAGCATTTGGTCATTAAACATTAATAATAGCATGAATTGGACATGGAAATGTTTCCTCAAATTTCGATAAAACTTTCTGCTATACTTTAAATATGGTCAACTTGCCTATGACTGTGTTAACTTTTGGAATGATCCATGGTGTGGTTATGGGCTGATCATTGGTAGTTCACTTACATATCTCAGCAAGTTACAATATAGGATTCCAATGGCAAGTAATGTTTCTAATTTAATAACTGGCAATCAATTGTGCTTGCCAATTTCCTCCAACCAATGCAACATGAATATGTAGCGTATTATTAGAAGTGCTTGGGTAAACATTGGTTCAAGTTCTCTCTCTCATTGTAAATTGAAAGGTGAGTTGTTCCGAATTAAGTTAATGCATACTGTTATGCTTGGTACTGCAAATATGAATGAATGAGGATGGAATAAGTAATACGGAGAAAAGACAACTGTGCAAAGGAGAACATCTGCTTATGGAAGGTAAAAAACAAGGCTATTCTGATGAAAGAAAAACCGGCAGAGCGTGGCATAGCTGTTGATGTGCAATGTAGGTTTTGTTGTGCTGAAGCCGAGAATGCATGTCACTTATTCTTTGAATGCAGCGTGTTGAAACAATTATGGAACGACGTTATGATGTCCATTGGCAACACTAATTTCCATCATGCCAGTCACTTAGAATGGGAAGAAATCAGATGCAAAGTGAAGGGAAGAAGTAATAAAGCAAGGTTATTCAACTATGTACTAAAGAAATCTGTATACATTGTATGGAAGGAGCACAATATAATGGTTTTTGATTCGCAAAGTGTATGGGATATTGGTCAATTCAAGCTGATTTTATGGCGAGAGTTGAAAGAAGGATTGAAATACTTAAGATTCACATATGAACCGGACATTTTTGGAAGCTAACTCGGTTTTTGCTGAAGCAAAGTTACTGCAGCTTGCATTTTTTGTTTATTTTTGTGTTTTGTTTAGCTTTCTTGTTGGAATTAATATGACGTGTACTCTCTGTATTCTCTTTTGTTTTTCTCTCTCCTTGTTTCTATGTACTCGACTTCGGTATATTAATAAAAATGGTAGGGGTCCACTCAACCCCGTCGGCTCTGCCAAAAAATAAATTAGAACAACTTTGAATTAAAAGTCAAATTCTTATTTACGTAAGTTAATGGGATTGAATGAATCAAACTTTAACATAAAAATAAGTTAAATGAAATTGGTAAGGAAATGAATGATTTTTGAAATAATATCAGAATTTCGATTTTGAAATGAAAGTGAACTAATTTTGAAAATCAATTAGTTAATTCAATATGGAATTGGAACTTAACTTGGTTAAGCCAAGTTAAGTTTAAGAATGGGTTTTGGAATTAAATAAAATAGATTTGGAATTTGGAAACAGAATAAATAATAATTAAATGGAAATCGATCGAATATCAATCAATTGACAATTAAAGTATGTTAAACCAAAGTAAATATTAATATTAAATATAAATTCAATTGATTTGACTAAGTTGGTTGTGCATTGGTTGTTAATTTGTTGTTGATTGTTTGTTAGATGGGTTGATTAAAAAAACACCAATAGTTTAATAAGAAGTTAAATGAGTTGAAACCTAATTCCAGTATAATGAATTTAAATGGAACCGCATATGAATTGAGACTGGATGATTTAACCCTGTATTACATACACCTTTTAAAATGAATGATACTTCATGGTCGATTTTGGAAATTGGTATAGTTATACTTGTTGATTAGTGAAATATTATTTAAAAATTTCATGTATTTGTTGCTTACATGGTAGATTGAGTTGAGTATAGGTACCAGAAGGCTATGAGGGTTGATTTTGGTTATGTAGATCGCATATAAGCCAAGCATGTATGCTCAATAGCGCTCGTATAAGGTATGCCTAAACGAAAATATAAATTTTGGTTTTTGAATTTTGTTTTCAGACCGTATGAGTCGATGTATACATATTTGTTGTTCCTACGATATCGCAGAAGTACCTCCATACATGGGAGACTCGCCGAATTTTTCGGGAATTTAAGATGTTGGATTTTTTTTGATATTTTAGAAAAAAAAATATTTACATTAATGAATTAGCTTTCGATTTAAAATAATTGGATTTTAGAAAAGATGATGGGTTGTAACATTTTTCCTACCATAGTAATTTCGGGGACGAAATTCTTTTAAGGGGAAAGGAATGTAACGTCCCGTATTTTTAGTAGTCAGATTTTTTATTTTTTTTGAAGGAAGGGTACTTATATTACATAAAACAGATTACAGAGAATGGGACAAGCTGGCAACAAAAAGAAAACCACAAACGAAACAAATACTATGCAATTCGTCCCAACAAAAAAACACAAGACTGTCAGCAAATATTACAACACGAAAAGAAAAAAAGATAGACAGACCTTACACCATCAAAATACTCAACACAAAACAAACCAGATGAAGATTCCAAAGCCAAAGCTCTGAAAAGGAGAGCATTAACCAACATGACAAATCACTTGAATCCTAGACTGATATCCTTCACACTCACCAGCAATCTCTTAAGAATTCAAGCATTAACAAAAAGTGCCACAACAAACTAACTATCCCAAAATAATCACCTCCATGCAACAGGAAAAGAAGACCATGCAGCAACACAAAAAGAACATAAAACCAGAAGCTTCACAAAAAAGGAACTCAAGAAACCAAAATCCACTACAACTTCTAACTAAAAACTAAAAAAGAAGAGACTTACTTTTTAGATATCCCTCCGTTGATAATACCACCATGTAAACCACTCTCTTCTTTAACTTTCTTCGACTTAGACCTAGGTTGAAACTGCGAAACCAATTTAAACCATTCGGGGTTCATTTCGACTAAAGGCCCTTCACTTATTATGTTGCCTCCCCCTTTTAACTTATTATTTTTATATTTAATTCTTCTCCTCTTGAAGCTACTAGTAGAACTGCCTGATTCATCCATCATTGAATCCTTACTAGGAGCTTCCTCACTGTCTTGACATTCACTGCTTTCCCAAAAAATTTCCATTTTATCTTCTTTATTATTAACTTCACTATCTTTAGGTTCTCTGACCAACTCATGAGTTTGCTCACTTACTTTATTTAAGTGACCTTTAGCATTAATTGACACTTTAAATGAGGTAGGAATTTCTTCACCGCTGCCTTGAATTAAATCCATAACAGTATTCTTATTACTATCCATTTTTATTACTTCTTCTTTTCTTTTAGAAACCATATCTGAATCCTTACTATCACTATGGAAAACCCCTCCTTTCAGCCTTATCTTCTCTATTATTCTCCTGCTTGTTCAAATTTATCTCTATTTCCATATTATTATGTAAAACTGAATTATCCTTAGGAACCCACACCTTAACCACCTTACATACAACAGCAGAATGACCAAAAACATTACATAAAGAACATGCAGTTGGTTTCCGCTCATATTCAACCCTTTGCCATACAATTTCTCCATTACAACATTTAATAGGAATAGTCTCAAGAAAGGAAAATTTGCAGGTAATTTCTATCAAAATTCTAGCATAGGAAATTCGAATTAAATCTTCAGTCACATTATCCAATTTTAGGGGATGATCCAATAAAGATGCAATTCTGCTTAACGCTTCTACTGACCAAAAATCAAGATCTATATTTGGTAATCTAATCTAAATGGGAATTGAAAGTAGTGATTCAAGGGATAATTTCAATCCAGGCTTCCATTTTTTCATGAAAATAAGTTTTTATTATAATAGTAAGGACCCGATGCAAAAAAATTACTGCAATCTTCAACGCTTTCACATTTAATTATAAAAAAACCATTTTCCCATGTATACAGTTGATAATTTCCTTTCAGCTTCCCATTTCTGTCGATGTATTCCTTCAAGAATTCATAGTGGGGTCGACTTCCAAAAACATAGAAAACTATAGAGTTAATCCAATTTTCTCTAGCCCTATTAGTCAGATTTTCATCAATTACAGCTAATTTGAGGTTACCTTCAGAGACAGGCTCGTAATAATTGAGTTGAATGGATTCCAGATGCGATTTTTCCTCAGTGACAACATCCACCCAGGCTTTAGTTTGAATTAGATTTGCCTTGTTTGTAGTAGCCTGAGAATTAGAAACGAGGATTGGAAAGTCGATCTTTGAGATTAGATCTACAGAGTGTGAATTGACAGGATTTGAAGTACGAACTTGCTTTGCATGTTGTTGAAAATGATTCAGATCTGGCAGATATGCAGATCGGAAGTCTGAATCTAAATTGAAGGCGATTTCTGAACGGGAAGATGAGTTGGGAAAAACCGAAGCCACCATTAACGTCAGTGGCTTTTCTCTTTTCTAGTAGTCAGATATTTATTTTATGTTATTATTTTAAAATGTTGTAGAATTTTAAATGAATTTTTTATATAGAATTCGTTTATTTAAAACGATGTTTGAACATATAATTTATATTTAATTAAAACGAGCTTGTAACGTTGTGGTAGTTCGTAATATTACGCTTTGAAATTTAAATGAATATACATAATACATTTTAAGTCGGAATTCTTTTAAATAAGAATTATCCGGATCTATGTGATTATAATTTTCTAATGAAAGAGGGAAAAAAATCAAGATTTCTTATTATAGATTGTGAGTTATGTCCAATTCAAATTTTCAGAAAGTCACTATGAAATCGTTTATAAACAATAACATTTATTTAATAAATTTATTTTAATGGATGAGTACATGTGTATAACTTGAGAAAATGACCAAATTAAAACGTGAAACCAATTCCGTTGAATTCGTATTTGACATTTAGAGTAAGGATAGATATATAGTTCATTATTTTTAGAGATCAGGTAAGTTGGTGTCCAAAATAGCATCGTTTTACGAATAAAATTTCGTTCTGGGAAGACTATCTTGGAATGCAACGAAAATTCTACCGTTGGATCTGTATTAGTAAGTTATTGTAGGATTTCGACATTCGTATTGATCGGACTTACCGTTTGATCATGCGAAGAGTAAACGCCTAGATTATTATTTAATCGTTTATTCGATTTAAATTGGAATTTAAGAATAACCAATTTTCTATTGAACTTGATTTCAACGAAATTAATTTTATTAAATCCGTAGTGATTAATTATTGTAGTATTTCAAATTTCTAGTTCATTGGATTTATTTTGTGATCGTACGCAATTTAAACGTGTGTCGATTCACATTGTGAATTATAAAAGAAGTTTTACAAACAATCTTGGAATTCGATAAAACCAGTTCCATCATATCCAGATTATTATCTTATGTTAGGACTAGAATTTCCATCTCAATTAGAGATCGTATGTGGTTGGTTTAATACATTACTTCAGCTGTAAGTATTGTTAAATAATATTATATTAATTTTTTCCCTATAAATACCCAATATTCAGCCCCAACCCTAAATTTCATTAAAACAGAAACGCGCGTGGTCAACTTATTTTATCAGCTGCCACTTTCATATAAACGAAAAGAACTGTTTTGAATTTCCTCGTTGTTTACCTTTCAATCCATTCGTTAATCCAAGAAACTTTCTTCTACAAAGTTGTTCACCTCTTCGATATCTTGAATCTGAACAGTGGCGATCTTGTTTCGAGTTTCGTGGTGGTTGGAATTTTGCTTGAAAGGGTCGGCGGTATTGTGGTGATGGTTGGTGAATGACGAAGTTAACCAGGTCAGGGCTGGGGTCGTTCCGGGAGGAGGCTTAGGCGCTCGCGTTGGTAGTCTCAGATGATATTTCGGTGGCCAGGAATGGGTGATCGGTGGTTAGTGGTGTGTGTGGGTTGGGCTGGGTGTTATCATATTGGAACGAAGTGCAGTAGAATGATGTGTGGGAGGGAAGAGGTAAAAGTCGAGCGGAATCAAAACAAAGCAGCAGAAAAAATATTTTGATCGAGTCTAGGCTGTTAAAACTAAAGTAATTAGTTTAGATAGTTTTTAATAAAGGAAATTAATTGTTTAATAAAAATCCTGCTACTAAAACTTAAGTAACTTTTTACTTCTTGATCAGAATGGAATGAAACAAGTTGCATTGGAACTACATCGAAGAACACAACATTATGGAACTGATTTGGACAGTGCATGAGACAACTGGGATTTACTGTTAAATTAAATGCTCGTTTAATTTAACTGAAAACTGAACGCTACAACGATAAATGGAATCAAAATGAGTATAACTCACTCAGTTTTTCCCATTTATATTTTATATAAGTCGGTTTAATATTGCGTATAATGGTTGTTTATAGTTGGATGATTATTGCATTACATACATACATACATATATATATACTAATAATACCAATACTTTGGTGTGGTGAAGCTTTTTTGGATTTCCCAATCAGCCCTTGGGATGTTGTCGCGAAAGAACTTAGCAGAAAAAAAGGTATGGGCATATGCGTCAGTTGTTATACCCATGTTCTGCTCGGCATTAAAGCTTGCACGATGTGGCCACTCAACCACGATTTCCCTTTTTTTCTCAATCGTCTTCCAACTTTTCCTAACTGTGTTCCATTCCCACTAGAAAAAGGCGGAGTGAAAAGTCTCTCGCTATTTTCTACCATTTTCTTTTATTCTTCAAACCACGCTTTTCAGATCCGAATTCGAGCGCTAGACATTGATTGGTTGCTGACATCGAACAAAATGATGGATCAAATGAGCTCTCTTCTTCTTCTGGATCAGGCTAGATATTGAAAGTAGGTGTTTCTCTTCTCTTCCTCCAATTTGATGATTTATTGTGTTATTTTGCAAATTTAAGGTTTAATAAATTGAGGAGAAACAACCAAATCAGAGCTTCTTAAAATTTTAGCTTATCATAGATGTTTATTTCACTTCAATTTCATTTCATTTTCCACTATATAATTTGGCTATGGACAGTTTGACATCCGATTTACCAGATGGCAGGTGAAATTTGAGATAAAATCAAACATATTGTCTATTCTATATTTGTATACGTAATTATACAGTGTTACACTATTGAATGTTTAAAAACATACTTGGATCTCATTATATTTGAAAACATACAGTATGTTTCGAATTATAGACATGTTTCATTATTTTTCTATTATTCTTTCCACTCTTCTGGCTGCTTCTTTTACCAAGTGCCTTTGGAGTCAAATATATGCACATACGTTTGCATTTTCATATGTATATCAACGTACACGTTTGGTTTACAAGCTGAACTTAGTATATTATGTATTCAGGATTGTGTTGCAAGGGATATGGAACTGTAGCGGATTGAGGGAACAATCTGACCATAAAATGTGGATGTGATAGTCCATATGTTTTGGTAAAAGCGCATGAGGTGCATCTTTTTTTTTATATATAATTATCACTTTATTGGTTCTTCTACGAGTAAAAGTTAGGTAAAGATTATAAAGAACGTATGTAATTTCCTAATCAAACTATATTAATATAGAATGGTTGTGATGCTCCCTTTTACTCATCATTTAACCAAAATAGAATAATATTTTATAATTGTAGGGTATTTAATTATCTTTCACTATTTACTGTTTATTTTGTGATAGTTGATACTTTCCCAATATTTAAACAATTTAAATTTTTGCACATATTGCAACAGTCAGCATTAGTTAATTGTGATGCCCATTTTTATTTTATATATACGCATCATGTCATATACTAACTTTATGCGCTATACATTTTTCTATGATACACTATTTATATAGAGTAATAATAGTCTGACCGAAGCATGTTCGGTCAAATTATGCGAATTAGGCAAAATAGTTGAATTTACGGTGGCACTACTGTAATTTTACAACAAATTAAGTGTTGAACTCAAGAAACATAAATAAATCATGCGGCTAATAGTGTTTTGCATAATATGACAAACCCACTTTTGGTAAATTTGCATTTTCGATTTATATATAATTAATATTCAATGCTATAGCTGTAATGTATTTTTATAGAACTACAATTAAACGAAGAATTTTCTAACTTTGTTTAAATTAGCTTGATTCCGTTTTTAGAACAATGCTTTGTTTGCAGTTGAACTTTCATCTGGCACTGCTACTTTTAATTTTCTAGATGCGCAATAATTTATTATTTTGTTTTTTGTCTTCCGGTACTCTAACAAGACAAGAAGGACCCTCCCCTTTCTCTCAAAACCTATGAGTAAGTAATTTATTCATCATGGGACATCAGCTGTGAGTATAGACCAGGGAGGGTAAGCCACCTATCAATTATAGTTTGTACTTTTGTTTTCCTTTCTGCAAAAAATGATAATATGTCTGTTTTAATTTATAAACAAAAGTTTTACCGAAATTAGATGCATTCATTACTATTTTTGCTTCTTTTGAATTTTTTCTCAACATTTGATTTTTCCAGCTACTATTTACTTACTTTGTTTATTATCTTTCTTAATATACATAATTTGAAGAAAAATTGTATTTTTTTTTAATGAACTTTAATGAAATTGCATATAATCATTGTTGTCCATTGCTTCCTTTAGGATGACGCTTGAATATTTGACCTGGATTGCATTTTTCTAGAAGGTAAATCAAGTTGTACTCTCTCTTTGTAAAGGTAAGTTTTGCATCTCTCTCAAATTGTTTTGGATAAATATGATTTGTTTGCTTTAACATTTACTTTTTCATGTATTCTAATGAAAAGGCAGTGTGCCTTAAAAAAATTATTCTTATACTTGATGATTTGTTAATTTACCATATACTCCTTTTTTTGTCTCATATTCCATTTGTACCACTAATAAAAAATGTTAGTTTGATATTTAAGTTATAAGATCCTTTTATTTTCATTTAACCGAAAATTCTATCTTTGATGACACACTAAACGATATAGGATAACTTTTAATTTTCCCGAGAAAAAAAAAAAGGTGACAAAGAATTATCAGTCTTACACAGAAAAGGTGAAAAAAAAGGTGACAAAGATTTCTCTTTTTTTATTTTCATTCTTCTAGTGGAAGATGTTCACTTGGTATGTTTTTCGAAGTGAAAAGGATGGTGTACACGTGCTGTACAGTTGGAGAAGGGCCACTTACTTTGTCATGTTTTTTATTTTAAACATTAAATGTAGAGAGCTGTTTGTCCAGTATTTGGCTTTAGGGTGTACATAGCTTTTGACGTTATTATGCTTATGTACATAAATATAACCATATTTTAGATAATTTGCAGTGATCATCGTCAGCTATACTTATATCCAGTTTTCCTTAGGACTTCAAATAATTGTTTTCTCAATAGATCAGATTACGTATTTACTGTGTGAATGAAACAGTTCTGTTCTCTTAGTTTTACATAAGATGAGGCCACCATCACAGTCAAGTTATAAAACAAAGAACCAACTGCACTTAAAAAATGAAGAATGAACCTGCATCGATGCATACGTGCAAAGCACGTGCCTTTATACTGGTGTGTAGTGTGTGTGTCTATATATAGACTGAACTGATTAAATTATACGTTCGTTTACTTTAATCGAACTCAATTGTTATTTTTAACGATTGTAACCAATTGAAATAATTTATCTTGTTGGTCACGTTTATAATAATATAATCATATAAAATTAATAATTGAATGTTTAGAATTTTGTTATTAGTTGATTGTTAAAATTATCGGTTGAAGTGTTTATTTCTGTTTATCGAGATGAATAATGATAAATATACTATGGTTTTGAATGGACGATTTTATTTGAGGTAACTTGGTCAAATGTAAGAAAAAACAGGTTGAAGAGATCAAACTGATAAAATTTATTTTGTAACCACAAAAGCGTCTCACATTCATATTCCACTTTCAAATGTATCGATCAAACATCATACTCAAACGTCCCATTATCGATCGCTCCAAACACATCCTAAAGAATATCAATTCATTTAGGTTGCATTTACTTGATTATTAGGATATTTCTCAGAATTTTAAATTTATGCTACACCTGGACCTAAAGCATGTGTCGATGCTTAATTTGAATTATAACATAATTTAAATACCATTGGAGCTGAAAAAATAGCAATATGAGCTCTTAAAAATTGTCATAATGCACAAGTCAGTCCAACGTGTTGGCATATAAACAACATTTAGCGCTTCCAATTTCACCCCTATTTAAGTCGCATACATTTAAACGTAGGTGCTTCTCTGAGGTGTATAAAACCTATGCTGACTACATACCTCAAGTTAGTGTGGTATTTTTTGTCACAAAACATTATCCCTTTGGTTCTGTTTAACTACACTCACGATATATAACTGTAACACCACCTCATTAACTCATTGACATATTACATCGTCTCTACGGGTACGGTGAAATATATACATATCCTCAGATTCTTCAGAGCTATTTGACTTCAACAAGTGGAGAAGTCAACGACTTATCCTCGGCGTCTTCAGAGCTAGGATGCTTGGACAAAAATGACCCCATGAAGTCCACTAAATCCTTTGCAACCTCCATGCTTCTCTTCAAACCTAACCATAGCAACCAAAAGAAACCAGCCCACCCTGTAGCAAAAAACACAGTTTGATCATTTGTTTTAGGAAGAACAAAATATTTTGCGATTATAAAAAATATTAGCTTTTGCAGTGTAATTCCAATTGCATGTTATGATATTCTGTAAAATATTAGTATACCATATTTACATGCATATCATAAGTGAAACTTATGATATGTATGCATATACATGCATATATATGTATATACAGTCATGATATACACGCATGCATGTATATGCAGATGCCATCATCAACTGATTATAACATACATAATACACATGCCTTCACCAACTAACCATCAACTAATCATAATGAGCTGAGAAACTTTTAATTAGACATGGATCCAGTACACTGTCATATGCATACCATAAGTGAAATTGGAAGAAATAATAATTAACATACCTGCGGCCACGGTCACGGCAATGATCATCAATACCGTTGTCGCTGATATTACAAATATAGCCAGTGTCAATGCTCCAATGTAAAAAGCTGCTAGGCATGTAAAGAAAATTGCCAGGAAACAGCCAACTGCAGCCAAAGATATGAGAGCAGAAACGATAACTGCGTTGATGGTTGCTACCAAAAAGAAGATTGCAAAGACCAGTAATCCAGACAGAGATAGAAGAACTATGGCCCCAACCTGCCATATAACTTAATTCAAAGGCTAAAATATAATTTATATATATACCATGACTATGATGCTGGGACTAAATTAAATCTCCAAGCCAAAACAGACATACAAACTAATGTATATGCATCTACAAAACTAATGTACATGTATCTCTGATACAATCAAAAGATAAATCACAACCACCGTTGATAACATAAAAAGCAAAATGATTTGAATTCTTTCGTAGAAAATGAAGGACGAAATGGACGTCTCGCTAACAAGTCATATGAGTTTGATGCTTCTGACAAACACAAAGGGTATTTTCCATTTGTACGGAAGGGGGAAGACTACATCATAGAAGACCACATCATAGGACCAGGCAAAAAGGAAGAAAATAAAGGTTTACTAGTAATACTGGACATCCTAAGAAAAAGAATGTTCTGAACAAGTAAGTCATCGTTCTCAAACAAGTTTGGATTGGCTAGGGATGGAATCCAAAACCAAATGACTAAGTCAATATAAAAGTAATAACAACAATAATATATTTGAAGATGAAAATTGAAATAAAGATTAAACAAATAATAGTAGTAGTAATAAATAAAAATAAAATAAAATAAAGTAGATAAAGAAATATATTTAAAAAAAAATCAAGATAATAGTAATAATAATACTGATGGTACTAGTAGTAAACAATGCATCCAAATAGGATATTATTCCTTCATCAAGTTCCAAATTTAGCTCAGAAGATTGTAGGGTTGTTCACTGAAAGAAAAATATGAAAGCCGCAGTCTAATAAAACTTAAAATCATACACAATATGAGTACAAATCCTCTAGTCCGGGTTTTTGACATTCCAGTATGCAACTTAATCTCAGCTGTTCATTCATATTTTTTTAGTCAAATGAAATAGAAATAAAAATAAATCGAACAACTGGGTTCTGGGATACATGCAAAGTGGAATTAGAGGATTTGAACCAGGGTATCACACTCATTATTGTAATTTGGGATGTACAATCTTATAATCTCTTTAATTTTGGAACATATGCATGAGTGCTACTACTAGGAGTGCAGCTCAAATCAAAATACACTGGACATAAATTGTTATTCATTCATAACTTTGGCACGTCTCAAATGTCAAAGAGTAAACAAAGTCTTAGCACAGCACAATTGTTTGTCTAAATTTTTTTTGAAGTGAACCTAGCAGTTTCTTAAAATGTAGAACTGACATTGAGACAATGTCAATAGATGTCTTTATGGCGTCTTTATAGCTAAGCCAATTTATGCAATAAGTGAATCGTATCCACCAAAATCCAAGTTCTTGGCCAATATTATAGACGCATCTCCAACAAGGCTTGATTCAACCTTTATATTCAACAAAGCAAAAAACAAAAAAAAACAAAAAAAAAACAGCTCACCAACAATCCACATTACACGTTCAGGGACCAATCAGAATCTTCTGAATTGGTATTGCACGCGTATTTAATAAGCATCCAACATTAGATGTTTGATGCTCAAGGACCAAATTAGACGTTCAACATTAGATATCCATTGGCCTATTAAATAGGCCTTGAAAGTCACAAGCTTATTTAATACGCGTTAAATTATTCTAGGGTTTCAAAACCTACGATTTCAAACACCACTGGCAACCTCCAAAGCTCCAACTTCTCTGCTTTTCAGCCTCTGCCTTCCATTTCAATAGATGTCTTTATGGCGTCTTTATAGCTAAGCCAATTTATGCAATAAGTGAATCGTATCCACCAAAATCCAAGTTCTTGGCCAATATTATAGACGCATCTCCAACAAGGCTTGATTCAACCTTTATATTCAACAAAGCAAAAAACAAAAAAAACAAAAAAAAAACAGCTCACCAACAATCCACATTACACGTTCAGGGACCAATCAGAATCTTCTGAATTGGTATTGCACGCGTATTTAATAAGCATCCAACATTAGATGTTTGATGCTCAAGGACCAAATTAGACGTTCAACATTAGATATCCATTGGCCTATTAAATAGGCCTTGAAAGTCACAAGCTTATTTAATACGCGTTAAATTATTCTAGGGTTTCAAAACCTACGATTTCAAACACCACTGGCAACCTCCAAAGCTCCAACTTCTCTGCTTTTCAGCCTCTGCCTTCCATTTCACAAGCCCCTCATGGTCTCCTCTTACCGAAAACCACCCTACCTGTGGATAACGATGGTTTTACAACTGTTACTTCTAGACGAAAATTGAAAAATTAATGTAAACAATACCCAAAAAAATCGACAACCTTTCCTTCGGCCATGCCAGTGTATCCTTCTGTTACATGTAACAATCAGAAAAATCTGAACCAGTTTGAAAATTTTAAATTGGCTATTTTGGTGAATTTTAAATATTTAAAATAAATATTTTAAATAATAACGATGAAGTGAGTTTGAATCGACGTTTGAAAATGAATATAATTAATTCTAATTATAAACAAGGCCTGAAATGGTGCGGTAGTTTCAAAATTTGAATTCAAACTTTGACTGACTGTACCGGGTGCAAATTAAAACGGATTTTAGTGAAATCAAAAATATTTAAATCTGTTAGTGAATATCTTTCTAACGAATCTGGAAAATCGAAGTTTCGTAGCGGAAAGCAAAAGTTATGGCCAAATGAATTTTCAGAAAGGTCGCTATAGAGTTTATATAGCCCGTGAAAATGGTCATTTTGCAAACGACCTCAGAATTCGACGAAACCACTTTTGTTGGATCCGAGATATCAAATTATTGCTAGGTTTCAAATTAAATTATTTTTGAAGCTAGTATGTGAGCATGACAAAGGAAAATGTGTTTGGTCGATTTCTATTAAATTGGATCGACCAGAAAATGACCATTTTTCAAACGATCTCAGAATTCGATGAAACTAGTTTTGTTGGGATCGTATCGTCAAAACATAGCTAGATTTATTTTTCGGGAATTTTTAGGATCAGTATGTGGTCCCGGCAAATTGAAATGTATGTTCAAATTAAATACTGAATGTTTTATATTTTAATTTGAAGAAAAACTGACTAAAACAGTCGAATAGGCCTACGAAACATATCCCATTGTGTTCGGAATGAGGGTATTTAGCTAGGGGCGACAGCCTTTGGGTTTGAATTGGTGTTCGTATGCGTTGAGGGGCATTTTTGGATTTTAAAATAAATATATATAAAAAAGGCCTGGACCAATCATTTTCTTCCACGCCACTTTCTCTCTCCCCGATCTTCTACAGGCGCACGACGGAAATAGGGTTCCAACCTTCTCTCTTCAAATTCTCCGCAACCACTCAACGAAATCACGCAATCTTTGATCCATTTTGAAGAGCTCGAGACGAGCTTCAAATCCATATCTGATTTGGTATTATCGTGGCGTATTTCTCTAAAATCACCTCCCCGAAGTCGGGATCTTCATAGCGCCGCCGCCATCAGCAGGGACCACCGCACGTGACCCCACCACCGCGCGCAAGTGCGCCTCTCTCCCCTCTTCCTCGCTGCGAAGGCCGATCGTCGATCCGCTTCACCGTTTGATCGAAAAATTCAAACCTAGTTTTGAAGAATTCAGAGAGGTAACGGCTGATAATTATTTAAACTATTCTATAGCACTTTAAAGCGCTACGGTTTTTGATTTCATTGTAAAAATCATATCTTTTTCGTTTGTTGACGAAATTCAGTGAAACAAGAGACAGTGGACTCGTGTGGACGTCTTCTACATTCTAGAAGAGACCGGATATTTTTCTGAGCCTTCTGCAATTTTTGGTGCAGTGGAACCCAATGTGAGATTTCTGAATTATAAACGATATCGAAAACGACGATGTATAAATTATATAGTCGATGTATGAGTTATATAAGCGTTGTACACCTCATGTATAAGCGTTGTATAAGTTGTACGTTCAATGTATAAGTTATATATGTGTTGTAAAAATTATATATGTGTTGAAATAGAAGTGAAATTTACTTTTATATATATATATATATATATATATATACGCCCCTCGTCCACAAACCATGGACGATATTTATTGGTTGTGATTGGTGTGAAAAATTGGTCGATAGCGAATGGTTGAAATTGATTGATTGTGGTTGAAAAATACTCGTTTGTGGTTGAGAATTATTTGGTTGAAACCACATAGGATTAGTTTGTGGAAAAGAAAAAAAAAATATACATGCCGCCTGCGTGCGAACTAGATGCATGAAATCCCCATTGTCAAAAGCTGCGAGGCTTTAAGGTAGAGCGAGGAGCCGTACTAGGGATGCCCCGATTTTAACTACCCTGCCGTTATGCTGCCGAAATTTTGAATAATATTCATGTGTTAGAATTATTTTCATGTGTTGAAACTATATTCGTGTGTTGAAAAGAAAACATCCATGTGTTGAATAGAAATTCATGTGTTGAATGGTATTCGTGTTTTAAATAAATTATTTTATAATAAAAATCATATTTTTATCATTTATATGAACTATATAAAATAGTCGTGTTTTGAAATAAATTGTTTTATAATAAAAATCATATTTTTATTATTTATATGAACTATATAAAATAGGCGTGTTTTGCAATAAAAATCACATTTTTATTATCTGCATGAATTGTTAAAAATAGTGAAGTGTTGAAATAAATGTCGGTTGGATAAAAATATCATTTTTATCAAAGGTATGAAAAGAATATGGTTTTGAAATCGAAGAATAGATTTTATATATATATATATATATATAAACATAATTTAAACGAATCGAATAACGAAGCTGCAGTTCGTGTTTTGAAACCGTGATTTCAAACGATTATGCGGGAAATCCGACCATCGGATTTTCCCGAAACCGAAACCGTCGGGTTCGCTTTGGAAATATCTTTCCAACAACACCAACTTTGTAAAGATCCAACGGTTCGATTGTCTGGAATGTTTAATTCAAATCTGAAGAAAAACAACGCCAGAATCGATTATATATATATATATATAATTAAATTAAATCGAATAACGACGCTGCAGTTCGTATTTTGAAATCGAAATTTCAAACGATTGTACGGGAAATCCGACCGTCGGATTTTCCCAAAACTGGAACCGTTGGATTCGTTTTAAAAAGATCTTTCTAATGATATAAATTTTGTGAAAATCCAACGGTTAGATTTTCATATATGTGTAAATCAAATCTGAAGAAAAACAGCGCCACGGCCGCGTATGGCCTGAAGCGTCGTTTCAATAAATTGGCTGTTTTTAAATTAAATAAAAATAGCGACAAATCGTTATAAAATATTATAAACGATATGAAATGTGAAATTAGAAACTAACTGAAGGTTAGCTAAGTCGAATAGTTTCCTGGATTTTGATCTGATGTTGGTTTCGGCCTTCGGGGTTAATATTTGGGGAATCGTTCTCTTACTGATTTACGGTTAGTGACTAATGAATTGCAATAAGGCGTATGTTGAGTTTGTGTAGCACTTGTTTATTATATACGCGAGTTGCTCAGAAAGACCGGGTTTATCATATTCTGAATAACTGAATCGACGATAAGAAATCGATGATAAAGACAGTGATTGAAGACCGGAGATCTTCACCTCGTTTGGATGGTAACTGATGTCCTGATTGGGAGGCATCCCGAAATATGGATAATGAGTGGTGATCGTCCAGACGTACGTGGAGATCAATGGGTATGCGAGGTATATAGTGCCTCCGGTTTCGTTCAGACCCAGAACGGACTTGCAAATGGACTGTGTGTCTGACATTGGAATTCATCATGTGTGATTGATAGCCATCAGTTGCATGGTGTGAATTGCCTGTGTGGCATGCTAAGATGCAGTGATCAAGGCTTCTGTTGAAAAGCAAAGTCTTGTGGTTGATAATCAAAGCCCGGCCTGTGTGGCATAGCTTTGTGTATAACGTTAATTCGCGAGCCTCACACCCCGGTATGAACCAGAAACAGGAGAGGACCTCAGGGAGGACATGCGTTTCCTTCTAGCTAGAGATGGTGTCAGTGCTTAAACTGGCTGACATTTATATTATTTTCACTTATGTGGTTGTTGCTGTTGCGAGACGCCTCAGATATATCGGTGACTATGTGAAGCCGATGGAGTCATTCGTTGGCTCATTGACACCCCAAAGGGCGGGAAAACGCAGTGTTCAGGCATTTTAATCCACATCGGTGGACCGGCCCTGTCGCTCCAAGGGCCCACCTGTGTTTGGGTCCCGAGACACGGGCTAGAGCGTCTCGAATTCGGTGAGGACGATCCCTATATATGGCGACATAGTGGTATGGGGCATTAATGTCGTCTATGATTGATACTTATGATTCGAAATTGTTTTTGAAACATATAAACACTAGTAATAATATCAAATGCTTTTTTTTATTCGTATCAAGCATATTTTGGCCATTATAAGGTAAAAACTCTATCATCCGGTTTGCGTTGCATTGTGTGATGGGAACTGAGTCTTATAATGGCTTCATTTTTATAAAAATCATTGCGATGTTTAAAAGAATTACTTGTTTTAAAGCACTGGCAATCCAATGGAGTAAACTCGTTCCGCGAAAGTGGCGTGGTCCTGTGATTAGCCATATTATAAATGTGTTAAGTAGATTTCTCATACCAGTCCCATGACTGACTCGTAGTTTGTTTCACTTGCAAACTCGGGTGCCCCTTTTTCTACACGGGCAGCCTTGTGTTCAGGTTTTTAGCAGGCTCTTTCTGGATGGCTGGAGCTGAAGATGGATTCTATCATTTATCTCTTTTTATGTTGTTCAGCTCCTATTGTACATATTATGTTTGTTTTCCGCTGTTGACATTTATGTATAGCTGAACTGTATTTGTACTAAGTATGATCCTGTATACTGTGTAACTCTGATGATTATTGTTTATTCAGTGATTATTTGTTCATTATCTGGTGTATTTATTTATTTCTGTTCTATTATTATCTGTTTATGTGTTATATTCCAAAGATTACCCTTGACACCGTCGTACGGGGTTTTGGGGGTCGTCAGATTACACCATAATCACTCAAGCATCATTTCACTCGACGATGATGAAGATCAAGAAGGAAGCCCGCTTGTTGCCCGTCGTCGCCGTCACCAACTTACATATTCAAGGCTTATCAACCCAAACAGTATGATGAAGACATATTGACCCTGTCGATGAGGAATGGTTTATCAACTACATGAATGTTACAGAGGATGAGACCTTGTCCCTACCATCGGAAGTAGGGCTGTCAATTTTCAGCATGACCCGAAACACGATTGAAGATTACACGAAATTAGTGAGTTAACCCAATCTATATAAGAGGATGGGTCATTTTCGGATCAACCTGAATTTGATCCGTTTATAAATTGGTGGATTTCGGGATCACCCGTGAACCCGAATTTAATTCGTTTATAACATGTTTATATTTATACGGGTTGGCCCAACCTATTTATAACCCGTTCAACCTGTGAACTCGTTTACAACTTATCTATGAACCGTTTATAATCCTTTGACACGTTAACCTGAATTTGACACGTTTATAACTCATTCATGACCCGTTTGTATCCCGTTTATACATTTTACGAGTTGACCTGACCTGCTTATGATCCATTTACGATCAAACCGACCACGACTCGTTTACGCCCCGCTCAACCAAATTAAACGGGTTAAACATGTTGGGTCGGGTCAACCCGTTTATAATCGAGTTGGGTTCGGATTGAGATATTTCTAACATATTTAATAAACAAGTTGACCTGACCCGTTTAAAATCAACCTGACCCAAACTCGAACCATTGACATCCAAAATCGGAAGCTATAGCTTATCGGCTATACGGATCCAAGCAAAAGTCAAACTTACCCAATCACTTATCGTTTACCAAAGGAATAAGTCCTGGCCACTTGCTAAAATTATTATCGCCTTTCCATAGTCATCGGCCTATCGACCTGGTTGATGAGGGAATGATTGTCGTTACTGGAAGCATGTAGAAAAGGCCTATTGACTCGGTCAATAAGGCCGACCCAACATCAATGTCCAGAGCTTATCGATTTGATCTATGATGAAGCTTTATCAGCAACAAAATCATGTGTACACAATTCATCACATTCGCGCAACCACAAATGCTTATCGAATAGGTCAATAAAGCAGTTTATTGACATGCCCGACGCTCTTACTTCTAAGCCATGGGAAAACACTTCCTAAGCATAATATCAATCCCTTCGCACATGTCAAGGTTGGATCTATCATCTCAAGCTTTGCCGCGTGAGTGCCCTGCCATAGCCATCATCAAGCTTATCTTCTTTAGTCTTACCGCCTTCAATTAGCATCGAAGGACCTTATCAGTCGTGCTGATAAGGATCAGAGCGACAAGTCCCTCAACATCTAAAAATAAGAGCGGAGGGACCCCATTCTAGGGGATGATTGGGCAAAAACTAGACTCACTTCATATCACTTGTACTTGACCCGCCTTTGTAAACCCTAAATCAGTTTGAGAATAAATAATTTGAGCAGCTTTTTCATTACTCTTGTACACAACACTATTATTGAAATAAACTTGCTAGCTTACGACTTCTTATCTGCTCCTTATTTCATTAGGTCTGCTTCACTTAGTCTTTTCGATCGGTTTGATAAGATCACTTCGAAACATTAATACCCCCAGAACTTCGTTAATCCGAGTAGCTAGCTCGTATCGATGGGGATCGACAAGCTTTGCCTACTTCAGAATTATATCTTCTAAACCCAATCGAGTCATCTCAGCCCAACCGATAAGATATTGTCGATCTTAAGCCTATTGAAAATTAATTACAACTTCCTGGATCACATCCATCGATTCATTACGACCTTGTCAACGTTGTCAGCAAGCATGTTCCTATCGTCATCAACCACTATCCATATTGACCTAACTATCATAGCTCTTTGTCGACCTTACCAACAAGTTTATCATTTTTTAGGTGTTGACGAAATTTCTGGTTAACACCTTCCTCCAATCATCTCTGACCATCCTATCCTTATCCACCACCCCCGGACTAGCTAGAGCCTGCTTCACCACTGCTTTTCCTCTGGTCACACTGCTTTGCCCTCTTCACTCTTTGATATATCTAAATCTCAGTTTCCCTATTTGTCATCTGGTGTGCCTCCTCCTATTTGTCACAATTGAACAACATATATTATCAAAGGTAATCAGATTCATCTCAACGTTCCATTGAAAAAAAAATCTCCTAAAGAATACAGTTTCATTCACTGCGCTAAGATGATCATAAAATTTTAATGAAGCTAGTAATCAATGAAACAATGTGAATGTTATTTATAATGTTGGCTCAAAACTGTATTTCCCATTTTTCAAGGCTTAAATTCATAGAATAAATGTTAGAAAATTTTACCGTTTATTCCATAGAAAATAATTTTTATGTTAAAAATTTGAATCTAAAGAGGATTACAACAAAATTTGATTGTAAAGAAGATTACGACAAAATTCTAGAATGTGGTCCATGCTTCTACGATAAAAAGCTTATGATGATGAAACGATACATTACAGGTATGCACTTTAATATAGATTTATTACTACTGGTTGCTATACTGATTCCTGCATGAATTTAATGCTTAATCTTCCCTTAGACTATTGGACCACAAAACGTATTAATCTTATTGCTTCAGTATTGGTAACCCTAATAGAATTAGACAAGTTGACTGAGAAAATCATAATAAATTCTTATGCTCAAGTACAGTGGAAGTTACTAACTCATTTTCTTACCCTAAGCAAGTCCCATTCTTAATGAAAATGACCATCTTTTCATACAAGATGTAGAATACGAACAGAAACCGACCAAATACCAAAATTGTTAAGAGTTCTAGATACTCGAAAAACATTTTCCAATTCAGCAAAATTTGGGTTCTCATCAATGATAACAACACCTCCTCAAGTAATGCGCATACGAAAGCGCATATTTCACAAAATATGAATGATCCAAATATTGAAAACTCTCTCATAATGGACATCTTCAGTCAAGATAATATGAATATTCAATCACATTAGGATATCAAACTAGCAGAGTATAACCAAACAGAAACTTATATAGCACAAGCACAAGTTTCAAATCAAACTCAAAAGTCTAACAGATCCAATAGTATTATACAGTCCAATGTTTTACAAAATGAACAGCTCCACGTTTCGCCACACAATGCATTGAAATATTAATGAAACAGCCAAAACACAGATGATGAGTCGTCTGCCACAGGACAACTCAATGGAAATAGCATAGTTATCAAGGCGCGCGCTTAGGCGCGCCTAAGCGCAAAAAAGCCCAAGGCTCAAGGGTTGCGCCTTTTTGCAGTCTGAGTGCGCCTTTTTTAGTTTTAGGCTTTTTTTTTGCTAAATTCAAAATTTTGTTTATAAATAGTTAAATAAAAAAATTAATTGTTCAATAAATTATAAAATGTGGTTTAAAATCTAAATCTTATTAATAAAATATGTAGATAATTGAATGAATTCTAAAATATGGTTTAAAAATTAATTTATAGTTGGTAAAATAGCAGATAACTCATATAAAAGACACAAAAAAAACCCAAGGCTCAAAAAAGCTCCACGCTCAATGCTTGCACCTTGACTACTATGAGAAATAGTAAAAATACTATGGATGGAGAGCAATACCAATTACCTCAGCAGGACACATCCAATATTCAGTTACATGAACTAATGAGCTCTCGCACTAGAGCTAAGTACCATAAGATAATGAGGCAAGTAGATATTGTGTTTAATTTCTCTACTTCAAAATCTGAAGATGTCATCGACAAGTCCGCATGGAATGATGAGATTTCTCAGTTAAAAGAAAGTAAAAGATATAAAACAAACGGAAGGAATAGGAGGAGAAGGTAAAAATCGACTTACCAATCAATGTTACTATAATTTGGAGGTGATGTAGTTCCCATTGTTCTTTTGGCCACATGAGGATAGCGAGTATATCACTTTTAGTTGTTGTTTGTTTCTTTTTGTACTTGAGTGTGTTAAGCGTTGATTGTTGGGATATAAAGAAACATAGAATGATTTTTGAATATCAAAATTGTGTAACAGTTTTACCCATTTTTGTTTCTGTAGCTCTCTCTATTTGTTAAAAAAAAGTAGTACTTTCTCTCTCTCTCTCCACATATATATATATATATATATGAGGGTTCCGCTACACCTCTTATATTGCACGTGAGCTCTCCCCCTTAATCTCCACCACTCATTCTCTCTCTCTCTCTTCCCACTAAGAAATAATATTGAAATTGAAGAGAGAGAATGAATGGGAAAATGGGTGGTGGAGATTAAGGGGGAGAGTTCACGTCTCCTCATATATATATATATATATATATATATATATATATATATGTGTGTGTGTGTGTGTGTGTGTGTGGCAGGTTCAATGGCACCTCAAACAGTGGAGTACCCCCTTTGGTCTCCCTCTTTTCCACCACATTCTCTCTCTCCTTCCACTCATTCTCTCACCTCCTACTAACTTAAACTAATATAAATGAAATGTGGAATTCAAGGAGCCAAAAGGGTGCTGCATTTTCGAGGTGCTATTGAACGTTTGCCATGTGTGTGTGTGTAGGGACAACTATTTAAATACAAAATTAAACACAAACCGACAGACACACAATCTCTGTCGTTGGATCATTTTGTCTTTATATGGAGAGGTGGAATTCGTGGGGCAATCTGATGGTGGAGAACCACTGTGTCACCATTTTGTGTCCAAATAGACTTTCCCTAATATTTTATACATACATACATACATATATATGTATATACATATATATGTATATATGTATATATATATGAGCGGCTATTTGAACACAAGAATATGACACAAATTAGTACACAAAATCTCAGCCATTTGATTATTTTGTCCCTATATGAAAGGCGAAATTCAGGGAGCAATCAAGTGGTTAAGATTTTATGTCTCTCAAATTGCGTCAAATTTTAGTGTTGAAATAGACTTTGTGTGCATTCTCGCCCGACTGTTGGGTCGTTCCCTTAGTATTAAGAATACATGGACATAATATTCAGCCCTTGATTAGTTGGAGATGCTCTAACAAACACGTGTTATGGGAGTCTGACTGTTGAGTCATATTTTAACATTGAGTTTTGAAGATGCTATATAAAACACCCATAGTGCTACAGTAAACTTACCCTTAGATACCCAATTTCAAAAGGGCATTGTTAATAATACTCCCTTTTTGGTTAAGGGGTGTCACAAAATTTTGTTTTTAAAATTTTGTTAGGGGGAGTACACTGCAGACTAAACCCCCCTTAACAATACACAATAATAAGACAAAATTACCCTTAATCTGAAGAAGAAGCACGACGTGGTAAAATCCGGTCGTGAGTCACCGTTTTCCAAAGCACGACGTAGATGTGAAAATACGAAAAACGGTCGGCAAACACCGAACAATCATTATAAAGATAGAAAATTATGAACGTTTTTAGTGTGCAAACACGGTAGAGTATAACCGTTTTCGTTGTATTTGTTAAGTTTTTTATCGAGATAGAAAAGATGTTTTAATGCCACCGTTTTTATTAAATATAAACGGCATACTCTTACTGTTTTTACCGGTTAGAGCACGAGCTTTGGAAAAGCGTGAGTTTGATTGGAAAACAAAACGTTATAGCAGGGGTAATTTTGTCCCTTAAAAGTAATACTTGTGTTGCCCCTTAACATAAACAAATTAACACGCTGTGTACCTCAAATTTGACAACAAAGCCCTTTCAAAATAATAGTAGCAGTAAACCAAAGTAGTAAAAATAATACGTTATCAGATAAACATCCAAACTTCGAAATACAAACGCCCAATCTCAACTGCCAAAGCTATATTGAATCCAATTTACACATAGCCATCAATAAAAATCAATACTCACAGAAATAACAAGGAGAGCACGAAAAGCGCTTCCTTCTCTCATCCAATCAAGCAAATCGCGATACAAGTTCGTAGAAGCTTCTCGAAGTTTCGGAGACTGGTCATCGAACGACTTCCTTATCCTTTTCAACAGCGACGGAGAACCATCGCCGCCGGTGGAGACCACTTCATCGAGGAAACTACGTACGACGCCGTGTAGAGTAGGATTTTCGCCGCTGGATTCGTTACGGACGTCGACCGAACGGCTCAGATCGATTGTTGTGGCTTCACCCATCACTTATTTTTGTTTTTGGAATCTATTATTACTTGTTAACGAAGAGAAAGGTAGTCGTCGGGATGGTTAAAAATAGTTTAACGAGGGTAGGACACGTGACATAGTTGACGGGAAGGGGCGACACGTTCTCTGTGTGTACATATCTGCCGACGGTCGAAGCTAATATTATCATAGATGTTCAATCCAATATTTGTGGCAGTAACGTTAAATACATTATATATCCAGTGAAAATAAGTGACGGATATCTAAAACAAAGTTTCACGTACAACTGGTCTCTAAAACGGTAGCAATGTCATTTTCATGATTTTCGCCTTAGCGCTTAAAAAAGATGGAAAAACAGCTATATTAACACAAAAATTTGACATAAATCATAGAACACAAAATCGTAATTATTAGGTCAGTTTGGCTTTATGTAAGTAGTGGAAATAGGGGCAATCCGATAATTAAGAATTTATGTTTCTCCAATTTATGTCAGATTTTTGTGTTTAAATAGATTTTTCCAGTTATAAATATTAAAACAGCATTACAAAAAATATATAGAAATATTTATATTTACTGTGAAAAAAATACAAACATATTGGCATATTATTTACGGGCATGTCTCAGTTAATCAAAAACTACAGACATGTCTACAATTATTTTGTAAAGTTACTTATTTGTCTACATTTTTTCTAGAAGTGGGTTATTTTTCATTTGTATGCAATTTACATTAAAATTCTGATGATTTTTTTACAATAATGTGATGTTGAATAAGTGTAGACATTATATTTGAAATTTTGAAGTTTTCAGCAAAATTTGCATGTAATTAATGGTTATAATTACGTTAATGTCTGCAGTTTTTTGAAAAAATGCAGTTGCTCCTGCATATTTTTTCTGGTTTCTTTGTTTTAGATACATTTTATATAAACGCGAAGACGATTATAGAATAAGTTAAGTTTTGAGTTTTGCTTGTGTTTAACGTTGTTTTTTTTTTATTATTATTTTTTTCGTTATTATTATTTTTGAAAAAGAGAGTCCTAATTTACATGTGTTTTTGACAAGGTTGTTTGTGTATTTTGAAGCTTAACATGGACCTTAGCCAAATTCTCTTACATGTAAGCACTTAACAATTTAGATGGAATTTCATCGTCAATGTTAATGTAAAGTATATTGTTAAGTCTAATGTGCCAAACAATACAAAAGACATTATCAGTTGCAATGTCCAATCATGGACATTGTAACTCATGATGTCAAACCAATCAAGATAAATTGTGTTTAACTACTTTAAAGAAATATATTAGTTGTAAATTATTTCTACAGTATGGTTGGATACATGTACCAAATCATTGTTTACATCAAAGTATATTTTCTTTTTCTTTTTCAAAAATTTTCATCAATTTCTAATTACATTATTTTAACTTTGTGAATACATAAATTAAATTAGACATTACAGTTTTATACATTGGAGATACCCTTTGAAATGTGCAATATTCTATTGGAACCGAATATACCGACCAAATTGATTTATTTTGGTTCAGTTTTAAAACTAAAACGCTTTGAATTAAGTTTGTAATCCTTTGTTATCGGTTTAACAATTTAACTGAAGTTTCATTGGCTTTTCCAAATTTAGGGTATTTTAATACTTTAAACTATTTGTTTAGTGATAAAATACAAAGTTTACATGTAAAAAACATTCTATAATCATAGAAAGATTAAATAAAATCTCTTCAGATACAAATTTATGATTTCACTTAAGTGTATTAACCTGTCTTTTTATTAGACGGCTGTAGAACGAGCATAACTGAATGGATTTCATGATTGTCAAGGCGGGACTTATCAGGGTCGGTAGGTATATGAAGCGCCGATCAAGTGGATTCACTCAAATATCGCTCTAATATTGACTAAGTATGGATTTGGATACTGCATGGGAATCAGATCGGTATACATCCATGAGTGGGCAGATACTCAACTCATAGAAGGTCACTCAATGACTCAAGCTTTGACAAAGGTGATTGATAGACCAACATCGGGGATGGAAAGAAGAAATCAATAGGGACCTACATTGAGATCGCGGTCCCCATCCCTCAAACTTGAGGGGTTGATATTGATCCTTATAGGGATCAATAACGATTTGGTCAAGTTGATAGGATGGGGCCGCCTTGGTTTCATGGTCTTCTTTGCAAATTCTTGGGTAGATGAGAGCTTATCTTCATCTATCAATACAAGCTGCATAGGATACTTTTGGGATCTTTTCCGTTTGTCTTCTTCTCGAAGGCTTTTTTCTATATCCACCATTACTATTTCTTTCATACAAAAACAACTGTAATTGTAATCTAGCATTATAAATAAGAGATTACTTGAAGTGGACATTGGTCAGAGTTTGTCGAACCACTATTAAATCATGATGTTCATTTAATTTTCGTTTCCATGATCTATGAACAATTTTCTATTACCTTCTATTAGGATGTTTATGACCAAATCCATCGTAAACATTCTGGTGCGTGAGGTCGAGAGCGATTAAATAGGCTATAAGATTTGAAAATTTGGAGTATAGAATTAAAGACTGGATTCATAGAAATGACTAAATTATCTATTGGAGAACTTTCATGGATAGGAGCCATCACGAAGGATGTGATAAAGCAAGTTATGGACCTAATTAAACTTCTTTCTACATCACCAATGATGAGGTGGAGGCCATAATGAATTCCATATAGGAACAAATGGTAAAAAGGCAAGAGGAGTTAAAGTAGAATTTTCATAGGCAACTTGGATAAGCAAAACCTGCTGGAAATCAAAATCAAGGAGTTAGAAGTTGAGCTAACATGATATATGAGGCATGGAGCAACAGGGCATCCCTCTCGACCAATATGGCCAGATCAGTATTGATCCCCCAAGGGCTCTGAAGGGGTAACGACCTGTATTTTAACGAATGAATATTTAAATATTAATTATTAATTAATCAATGATTCCAAAATGTAACATTTTATATATGGTCAAATCAGGACTTGAAATCTTTTCCGTTGAGTTCAAATGGTTCGTTATGTGAAGAAAAAGTATATGGGTCATCATATATCGAGATTTAACGTCTAAGGGCAAAACGGTCTCGACACGCATTGAAATTGTCATTTTGAGGCATTATTGTCAATTATGATGAAATTTATATTTTTATAACTATAGTGGTGAGATGATGCACCTAGCGAGTTTCGTAATGATCAGTTGTACCGTTTGGTTGTGCGAGCTCTAAACGTACATCGGTTTCTATTGGGAAAATTAATATTGAGAAAAAGAGTTAGGTACCACAAGAATTAGATTATGGACTCGAGACACATTGCATTTAGAAGATATTTTTATGTCCAGATCGCTTATTAGCATGTGTTAATCTAAATCCAAATCCATTTGGCCCATTTAGGATCTTCTACTACAGATATAAGCAGTTAGTTCGAGAAGAATATTATTTTATTCTCAAACCCTAATCCTAACTGCCATGAAACATTAACATTCAATTATCCACGTTTCTCCTCTTAACCAGTCCACTTTCAGCCAAAACACCCAACATGAAAATTATTGTATCGTCAATAGGAGTTCATTCATGGCCGTAGTTTGTCAATCGAATCATCGACGTGGTCGGAATCTCAGTTTGAAAGAAAACTATCTGTTTTAAGTTTTTGGCGAGCTATGATCACGTTATCGAGAATTAGCTTATGACACCTGAAGGGGTAGGGTAGAGAAGAGAGAGTGGTGATTTGGTGTCAAATGGGAGTAAGATGGTAGAGAATTCTATGTTTTAGTGTTTTCCATTCAATTAGCTTTCCGCGGTGGTCAGAGCTACTTGGTCAGTTGGGGGTTGCAAGCGAGGGTGCACCTGGGTTTGGCGGAGGCAATCCCGGGTCAGTAGTCGGTACAGACGTCAGTCACGGCGATGATATATGGATGAAGTCATGAGCTTGGGCGTATTAGGGTTTGAGTGTGAGTGCACGATGCTTTAATCGCTTAAGAAGTAGGAAAATGCTTGTGAGTGGCAACTGAATAACGCACGCATGAAGGTTAAGGGTAGATCAATGCTGAAGTGGCAAGTTTTAAGTGGTTAGTGAGTTTTTATTTTATTTCCATTTCCATTTCGATTTAAATATCCAATGTTCTAACTAGCGTAACTTTTGCATACGAGATCCGTATTGGATGTGGTATCTTCTTATGGACTCGTATTGGAAAGCTCTACTGTAATACCCTGTAAAATATATCCTAAATAAACATAAACAATTAAAGTAAATATAAACAATAATAACTTTATTTAAAATTTAATTGGTTGAAAATAAGAATTTTGGGAAACCGTTGTACCACGAAAATATTATTATTGTATTCGTGATGAGATTTTGATCAATTTTAATATTTCATTTGTAGAAAACGAAGTCCATATGAAAAATTTATTATGTGACAATCCACGTCCATTAATGTCACTCTTTAACAGAATGCATTAAGTTTTGTGAAGTGTTATAGGTAAACAGAAACAGAAACATTACAAGACAGATATAATATAATAGCAGAATTAAAACTTTATCAAATAGAAAAGCTTCGTGGTGCAAACCCAATTACATAATAAGTCTGAAATACTGAAAACTCATTACATCAACATATAACTTCTGTCTTGTACCAAAATCATCATCATAGTATAGTAATACATAAAAAGAGCACAATCCCCAAGATATAGCCATAACAAAGAAGGTATGAAATCAAGTGGTAGTTCTAAGCAACTCCAAGCCGAATGAAAGAAGAATCTTGGTCAAGCTTGAGTATTCCCACCATGAGAACCTTGGGGGGGGGGACAGAAGTGAGAGAAGAGGAAACAAAAATGGGTCAGACATAAAGTCTGGCGAGTCCAGTTACTTTTAGCATATAAATAAGTAAAAGCATCATGATAGGCATATATAAGTTGGAGGGTGAGATAGCAGTGTCATAAGGCAGGTATAACAAGGTAAACAGGATAAACATGATAGAATGTATTGCGCTTCTTTAATACTTTTCTCTGCACCACTACTAGTATAACAAGAACAAGATTATCCCCAACAAGTACAAGATGGTAAACTTAGGTATACTTCTAGTGAGAGGTTTTACTCCATACAATAACAGGTAGCCCAACTAAACTGACCGGTGTTACTCCCAAGGATAATAACGGGCTCCTAAACAAGCGAGACTAGATGTACCCTAATTACTACCCCTAATGGATCGGCTCCCTAACTCGTAGATACCATGTGATGGCCACACAGTAGGATGTATCACTTCCTAAAGTGGCAACCCAATATTTACAAGATGTGCACAACCATACCTACTGATGTCACAGCTCTTATCTTCCCGAGCGAGCAGACCCATGCACGCACATGACTCCGATGGAATGCATCGTCGACACCCTAACCCAAGTGACCTCTTATAATCAGCTCAGTAAGAGTTCCCCGACCCCGACTTAGTTCGGAGTGCTCGTTTGATACCTATATGGGTCACTGGCTGAAACAGATCCCACACCCCATATGATACAAGCTTCCCCCTAGGCTTGCATCCCTACTACAAAGATTTCAACAGGTTATGTCTACCAGTGTAACAAGATTGCATAACTCCAACAGTTTAAGTTTGTGGGCCTACATATATAAATATTAACCACCGCTACAAGATTTACTTAACTCTCTCATTGATTCAAACATGTTTACTTAACCCCTACTTAATTTGATAGGTTCATGTGACCCTCACAGGTTCAAACAGGTTAAGTATTACCGTTCATTCATTTGTGGTTATTGATGTGCTAGACCTCTCACATTAAGTCTACTACTTCTGGATGCTGGATATGTTGTGTAACACCCCATGTCCATTAATGTCACTCACAAAGGGAATGCATTAACTTCCATGGAGGTTTTAAGTGAATATAGAACAGAAAAATTACAACAAGACAGATAATAAGTACTACTTGGAAATCTAAAACTTCATTTTATTGCAACGGAAATTAAACATGTTTGTTACATCATAAAAAACCTTAAATCAGAGTCAAGTACAATATCCATCTTCATAAAACAAAATACATAATCCCATTACACAAATAGCCATTAAAGAAGATAACAAGCTGGACTTTACTTCAGCGGTCCAAGCTTTCCAAGAGAGATAAAGCAATCCAATCAAACTCCACTAGAGCTGGGCCCAACCTGAGGACCTGGAGGGGGAAAAAGGATAGAAATGGTGGGGGTCAGACATAATGTCTGGCGAGTATGATAATTCTAACAGTACTATTATCAAAATAACTAGACTAAGGCATAAGCTGGAAGACAAGTAAATGTCTATGAACTATTAGGTATGGAATGAGCAGATAAAGATAACGTGAAAGATACGTTAAAGGCATACCTAATTACTAACGAATAATTACTACACTGCACCGCACATTTCTACACTGCACCGCACATTTCTACACTGCACCGCACCAGTCACCCTAAAGATTGATCCCGCTTGCTTCACACAGAAACTATATAAATAGCCTTGCGTACCCCTAGCTGACTACATAGGTGTCGTCTGCCCCTATCTCCACTAGGTGTACCTCACTACCCACTTTCGATCGGCTCCCTACTCGTAGATACTCGTGCTGGCCCCACAGTGGGGTGTATCACTCCCCTAAAGTGGCAACCCGATACAACTTGAGAATGCACGACTTATACCTACACGATGCAACAACGTCTTACCTACTAGCCTGGGTCCACACACGCATATGAAAACCGTTGGACTTGCGTTGCCACCGCTCCCCGTTTTGGCCTCTTACAGTCAAGCCCAGTATGCGTGTCCCGTCCTCGACTTGGGTCGAGCCCACAAAGATACGTTTGGGTTACTGGTTGAAATGGCCCCCCATAAGCTACCCACCTAAGCTTGTCACCATTAGTACATCCCACTTAACCCTCTTAGTCATGTTCTTTTACATGTGTGTTTGGTTAAGTCTTACTAATCGTATTTCACATGCCACTAAGGGCACCCACTAGATTCCTCATGCCACCCAAGGCACCTACTTAACCCCCATGTCCCACCTTACATGTTTATCTAGTTAAGTATTTCTTAATTCATTCAGGCCATAACCTCATAAAGACCTCTCACATTAGACTGTCATTTATGGCAGTTGGATTTGCCGGGCGGGTCCGGGCAGTCTTACACCATAAAAGAGTCTAACCTCGTGTCTTTACAACTGTAATGCTTTAGTTTAGGCCTAGGACCTCTCACATTGGGCTGACATTTGTGACCACTGGATTTGCCGGGCGGGTCCGGGCAGGTTTACGTCACAAACGAGTCCAACCTCGTGTCCTAAGCATTAATTAACACTTATAATCTTTTACCCCAGTTTTAATAATTCTCTATTCAAATTATTAATTAAGTCAACTTTTAATGATGTCCATAATTGACTCAATTATGGCCATCCACTCATGGCATGCAAAATCATATCAATTGCACCCCAACTTCTTATTATTAAATCCTTAATATTACCCCTACCCCACGTTTATACGTTCGCTTATTCAATGCAGAATATACGTTAGACTTGAATAGTCTAACTCATAGCACAAAAATAAATTATCACAACATATAGACAATTAAAATGAATCTAATCATAACGGGGTGAAACTTGCATAAATTACACATGTTAAGGATCTAAAGGTGTCAACTTGTTAAATGTCACAATTTACATGATATGATCATAACCCAAATTTATGTATAAACTTGCATATGGGGTTTTAGGCAACATAATGATGGTGTGAACTAGCATAGAATTTCACATATGTCATAGCATAATTCTAGATGTCATAATAGATGTCATGACATATGTTCATAACTTTTACTAATCAACCTAAACTTGCATATGTGACTTTTCATATAGATCAACATGGCCCAAATAGTATCAACGTTATGATTTGATTAACATGAACTAGTTAACATAGGCAATAACATCATGACTTTAAAGCATGTATGATTTATCACAATTTGGCATAAAAACTCTCAACATACATAACATCATCATAGCATGATTTACAACATATAGGATATCATCACCACATAACATAGGATTTATAACATACATGACAGAAAAGGGTTTACAACAACATATATGATAATCCACATCATTCACTTATAATCCATTCATGACTCAATCGAATTAGTTTAACAATAATATTGTTAAGATCATCATACTCACAATTTAGAAGAGAAAGATAGCCTAGATTTGCTTTAGAGTTGAGTAGAATTAGGTTTTGATTAGCTTTTCTTCCTTCTTAGTTGGCGGCGGCTCCACCGAGTTCCATGGCGGCGGTATGACGGTAGCTATTCTATTTTTCATATGAATTAGGGTGAGAGACTACCTAGGTATTTATAGAGTTAGGATTTATTTTAGACCGTCAGATCAACTCAGAACTAATCCCAGCCAACCAGATTAGGTCAAAACCCTAATGGGTCATCACTCAGTCAAAAACAGGCTCAGCCAAGACCCTAGCCGACTGACCAGGTCGACACCATAGTCGACCTGGGGGGGGAGGTCGACATGGTAGTCGACCTGGGGGGGGGGAAGTCGACATGGTAGTCGACCTGGGGGGGGGAGGTCGACACTAGTGTCGACTCCCCAGTCGACCTGCCTGGGCGGGAATTTTCCCGCCCAGCCCGCTTCTGCACTTTTCTGTTTGAATTTTAAATTTCCTGCGAGCTGTTTTGAATTTTCTGAAACTTCGGATGGCCATAACTTCTTCATACGAAGTCCAATTCACGAAACTCGGACTCTATCCCAACCAGAATTCCGAGACGAACACAATGGCGCAACCTATTTCCCCCAATTCTCACGTCTGAGATTAGTTATTCTTTAATTTGTGAATATTAATATTAACAGAATTACGGGGTGTTACATTCTCCCTTCCTTAAAGGATTTCATCCCCGAAATCTTCAAGTCAAGAAGAATGTATATCCTAACATCCAATCATCCATCTAGTCAACCATCAAACACAGGCATCCATTGTCCTTATAGACTTCTAATGCTTTCATGTTTAAATGCACAGTGTGTGTATATGTCCATATCTAATGCAAAATCAGGCGGTCCACTGATTCAGTTGACCTCCTTAATGCAAACCATGATAGTACCGTGCGTCCATTATGTATGCAAAAGTTCCCTAATGCTACATATTATCTCTATATGCGTGCACAATCATCATCTGAATGCAGCATCCATATGATAATACAATCGTCATACATCCATTTTACTAAATACATCCATTTATATGCAATATGCAGTATGAAGTGAATGAGCCGATCTAGTGCCTAATAGTGTGTGTATATGCGTCCACGAGCAACCACTAGCAAACACTTGCATCCACTTTGCATCCATCATACATAACATGTCTCAAACACATGTTTCAACCATAGGATGATCCTAACTAAAGGTCAAGATACTAGCGAGAGGACATACTAAAGATAAGATAAGTACAAGCTAAGCGATAAAGGAGAAATTAAAAGACATACTCTCAAAATGAAAAGGGTACAATGAACGCATCTTCGCTTCTATCTCCCAAGTAGCATTGCTCTCATCATCTCCCCATTGCACTTTGACTAGTCTGACCTCTCGATTCCTCAACTTCTTAGGAGCTCGTCGAATCGTCGCATCACGCTCTATCTCCACCTCTCTAAGCAAGTTCGGCTCTACCACTTCCGCGGTCTCGTGCAAGCACTTCCTCAAATGTGACACATGGAATACGTCGTGTACACCACTTAGTCTCTCAGGCAACTCCACTCTATACGCCATCTGTCCAATCTTCTCCTTAATAGGAAACGGCCCTACAAACCTTGGTGCTAACTTCCCAACGGACCCAAAGCGAACAACGTTCCGTAATGGAGACACTTTGACAAAGACCATGTCCCTAACTTCAAACTCAAGATCTGTCCTCCTCTTATCCGCATAAGATTTCTGCCTATCTTGCGCTGCTTTCATCCTCCTTCGAATCAAGTCGATCTTCTCCGAAGTCTCTCTAATCATATCGGGCCCAAGTAAGATCTTATCCGTAGATTCCCACCAACATGTAGATGAACGACAAGGTCGTCCATAAAGAGCTTCGAAAGGTGCCATGCCAATGCTGGACTGAAAGCTGTTATTATATGCGAACTCCACTAATGGAAGATGCTCTTCCCATGTACCCCCAAAGTCTAGGATACATAGCCTCAAAAGATCCTCTATAATGCGATTCACCCTCTCGGTCTGGTCGTCTGTCTGAGGATGATATGCGGTGCTTAAACATAACTGAGTCCCTACCGCCTCTTGTAAGCTTCTCCAAAATTAGCTAGTGAAGATAGGATCGCGGTCGCTCACTATGCTAGAAGGAACACCGTGCAAACGAACTATCTCTCGGACGTATACAGAAGCTAACCATGGAGCAGTCCTCTTACTCTTCACGGGAATGAAATGGGCGCTTTTAGTAAGTCTATCTACTATAACCCAAATCCCCGTATTACCCTTCCTTGATCTTGGTAATCCATCCACAAAATCCATCGAGACACTTTCCCATTTCGATAATGGAACCTCCAATGGGTGAAGCAACCCACCGGGTTTCTTTTGCTCTGCTTTTACTTGTTGGCACACCAAGCATCTAGCGACATACTCGGCCACATCTTTCTTCATGCCGGCCCAAAAGTAAACTCGTCTCATGTCTATGTACATCTTGTCCCCGCCGGGATGAATGGTCATCTTCGAACGATGTGCTTCGTCAAGAATAGTCTTCCTTAGGTCATCATCTTTTGGTACACAAAGTCTACCGTCCCTACGTAACCAACCCTTATCATCTAGGGTATACCTACGAAGATGGCTTGATGACTTCCCTCCTTTGAGCTTTTCTACTAACTCAACCAACTGTGGGTCGTCTCGCTGTGCCTCGCTAATCCGTCCCAAAAGCGTAGGTCTGACCTTCAAGGATGCTAGCAAACCGGGTACAAAGTCAACGGAAGGTCTAAAGTCAAACATCGAAATGAATTCTAAGTTTCGCCGCTCAACAAACAAAGGACTTAAGGATAATCTTTTTCTACTTAAGGCATCGGCCACTACGTTACCCTTGCCAGGGGTACATGCTATCTCAAAGTCGTAGGACGCTAAGAACTCCATCCACCTTTGCTGCCTTAAGTTCAAGTCGTTCCAAGAGAATAAGTATTTTAAAGATTTGTGGTCAATGAATAATTCGAATTTCTCGCCAAGAAGATAATGATGCCAAGACTTAAGCGCGAAAACAATAACGGCCAACTCTAGGTCATGTGTAGGGTAATTCTTATCATGCGCTCTCAACTGCCTTCCACCATAGGCTATTACCCTTCCCTCTTGCATTAAGACTGCGCCTAGTCCTGTCCCGCAAGCGTCAGTATAAACAGTAAACGACTTACTCCCGTCTGGCAATACTAAGACTGGGGCTGAAGTCAAAGCTCTCTTCAAACGTTGGAACGCATCATCGCAATCTACGTCCCATGTGAAAACTAGGTTCTTCTTCGTCAGACGTGTTAATGGAGCTGATATCTTTGCGAAGTCTTTGATAAACTTCCTATAGTAGCCAGCCAACCCCAAGAAACTTCTCAGTTCGGTAGCATTTGTAGGGACCTTCCAATCTTGGATGGCCACCACCTTCGCGGGATCCATAGCTATCCCTTCTTTGAAAACCACGTGCCCTAAGAATCGTACTTCCTTCCTCCAGAAGTGACACTTAGAGAATTTAGCTTTAAGATTATGCGCTCGTAGGGTCTCCAACACTTCCCTAAGATGTAGGGCATGCTCTTCTTCATCCTTAGAAAAGATCAAGATGTCGTCTACAAAGACTACCACGAATTTGTTAAGGTACTCCCTAAACACCCTACTCATCAAATCAACAAAGTATGCGGGGGCGTTTGTCAAACCGAAGGGCATCACTAGCCATTCATAGAAACCGTCCGGAGTCCTAAAGGCAATCTTGTCTATGCTATCCTCAGCCACTCTCAACTGATGGAAACCAGTGGCTAAGTCCAACTGCGAAAACACTGAGGCGCCAACTAACTGATCGAAGAGATCGTCAATCCTCGGCAGTGGGTGTCTGTTCTTCTTAGTAAGCTTATTAAGTTCTCTATAGTCCACACAAAGTCTAAGGGACCCATCCGCCTTCGTGGCAAATACTACTGGAGCACCCCACTCCGATATACTTCGTCTTATGAACCCCTTCTCAAGCAACTCCTTCACTTGCTTATCGAGTTCCCTCCTTTCACGTGGAGCCATGTGGCGTACTAGCAAAGATACTGGTTTCGCATTATCCACAAGATATATTCGAAAATCTATCTCCCGCTTCGGAGGCAAGCCCTTCACCTCCTCAAACACATCCGAATATTCTCGGACCACTCTAACAGATCATAGATTTTCCTCAGACGCGTCAAGCGATTCTAAATAACTTAGCATAACAGAATTTATGGGATTACAGAAGATTTCGAGAGTGTTGCCAAGGCGAGTCACGAGCCTAACTACTCTCCTTTCACAATCAAGAACGGCCCCATTTCTGGATAACCAATCCATTCCTAAAATTAGCCCATAGCCCGTGAATCCCAACACATAAGCATCACATCTAAACTCAACGCTAAGTATAGAAATTTTCAAATCCAAACACATCATGGACAAATAAGCTGAGCCCCCAATTGGATTCGAAACAACTAAGGGATCCTCTACTAAACCGGTGTTTAAGTACAGTGATTCAACTAATGATGTAGAGATAAACGAATGCGATGTGCCCGAATCGAATAAGGTACGGATAGGATGATCAAACAGAAAAACTAAGCTTTCAACAGAAATGGTTCTACCTCGTTCTTGCAGCGGTGGGACCGCGAGAGCCTGAACTTGTCCCCTTGCCTGCCCTGGTGCCATAAGAGCCTGCACCTGTCCTCCCGAGGTAGACCCTGCCCTCTGCCCCTTCTTTGGGCAGTCCTTCACTAGATGTCCCGCTTCACCACAATAAAAACAGTCAGTCTTCTTTTTCTTTCGGCAATCCTTGCTGAGATGGCCTGGTGTCCCACAGTTAAAGCATTTCTTCTTTCCCTTGCCATTATTGTCTTTACCACCCTTCTTGTTTTGCTGTTGTGGTTTCTTCAGATCCCCTTTCTTCTCGGGTGCCTTATTAGCATTAGCGCTTTTCTCCTCGTGCATGAGCGCCATTTCTACTAGCTTCTCAAAGGTGGCCCCCATAGAGATGTGGGTCATAGCCAACCCTTGCAATGGTTCATTCCTGCCATTAACGAACCTCAAAGCCTTCTTCTCCGGCGTGTTCACTAAGTCCAAGCCAAACCTTGCTAACTGATTAAATTTGTTGACATATTCTTTCACTGATGAGCTTCCTTGCTTCAATGTCAAGAACATTTCCATATATAGATTTTCTTCCGCCCTTGAGAGAAACTTCGCCTTGAACCTACGTCTGAAATCCGCCCAAGAGTTAACAGGACGCTCCCCATTGGTGACCTCCCACCAAAACGAGGCCTCTCCCTTCATCAACCAAGCTGCTAAACGAACTTTCCTCCCTTCTTCTACTTCAAAGATTTCTAGCAATTCTTCCACCTCCTTAAGCCAATCTCTAGCTTCCACAAACGTTTCTGACCCTTGAAAGGGTTTTCCACCCATAGCCTTAAATTCCTTGTACGTCTTTGCAAAAGTATCTATGTGAGGAGGAGGAGGAACGGGTGCAACTGGTGGTGGAGGAATATTGGCTGGACCCGCAGCGGCCCTAGCCTCTAATAACCTCCTATACCATCCTGGTATCGTTACACCGTCAGGTAGGTTAAGATCTTCAACCATGCTAAAACGAAAAAGGAAAGATTCAAAATGGAGAATTCGAAAGATAAAGATATATGGCTATTGGGGATTATGTTTTTCATAAAAACTTTCCTCTTTAAATTACTCATTAAGACATGTTTTTGAAAACATTTCTTCCAAAAATACTTTAGAAAAATAGTTTTTCTAAAAAAATTATCTGTTCTGGTAACCTTAAGCTCTGATACCACGTGTAACACCCCACGTCCATTAATGTCACTCACAAAGGGAATGCATTAACTTCCATGGAGGTTTTAAGTGAATACAGAACAGAAAAATTACAACAAGACAGATAATAAGTAGTACTTGGAAATCTAAAACTTCATTTTATTGCAGCGGAAATTAAACATGTTTGTTACATCATAAAAAGCCTTAAATCAGAGTCAAGTACAATATCCATCTTCATAAACCAAAATACATAATCCCATTACACAAATAGCCATTAAAGAAGATAACAAGCTGGACTTTACTTCAACGGTCCAAGCTTTCCAAGAGAGATAAAGTAATCCATTCAAACTCCACTAGAGCTGGGCCCAACCTGAGGACCTGGAGGGGGAAAAAGGATAGAAATGGAGGGGGTCAGACATAAAGTCTGGCGAGTATGATAATTCTAACAATACTATTATCAAAATAACTAGACTAAGGCGTAAGCTGGAAGACAAATAAATGTCTATGAACTATTAGGTATGGAATGAGCAGATAAAGATAACGTGAAAGATACGTTAAAGGCATACCTAATTACTAACGAATAATTACTACACTGCACCGCACATTTCTACACTGCACCGCACCAGTCACCCTAAAGGTTGATCCCGCTTGCTTCACACAGAAACTATATAAATAGCCTTGCGTACCCCTAGGTGACTACATAGGTGTCGTCTGCCCCTATCTCCACTAGGTTTACCTCACTACCCACTTTCGATCGGCTCCCTACTCGTAGATACCCGTGCTGGCCCCACAGTGGGGTGTATCACTCCCCTAAAGTGGCAACCCGATACAACTTGAGAATGCACGGCTTATACCTACACGATGCAACAACGTCTTACCTACCAGCCCGGGTCCACACACGCATATGAAACCCGTTGGACTTGCGTTGCCACCGCTCCCCGTTTTGGCCTCTTACAGTCAAGCCCAGTATGCGTGTCCCATCCTCGACTTGGGTCGAGCCCACAAAGATACGTTTGGGTTACTGGTTGAAATGGGCCCCCACAAGCTACCCACCTAAGCTTGTCACTATTAGTATATCCCACTTAACCCTCTTAGTCATGTTCTTTTACATGTGTGTTTGGTTAAGTCTTACTAATCGTATTTCACATGCCACTAAGGCACCCACTAGATTTCTCATGCCACCCAAGACACCTACTTAACCCCCATGTCCCACCTTACATGTTTATCTGGTTAAGTATTTCTTAATTCATTCAGGCCATAACCTCATAAAGACCTCTCACATTAGACTAGCATTTATGGCAGCTGGATTTGCCGGGCGGGTCCGGGCAGTCTTACACCATAAAAGAGTCTAACCTCGTGTCTTTACAACTATTATGCTTTAGTTTAGGCCTAGGACCTTCACATTGGGCTGACATTTGTGACCACTGGATTTGCCGGGCGGGTCCGGGCAGGTTTACGTCACAAACGAGTCCAACCTCGTGTCCTAAGCATTGATTAACACTTATAATCTTTTACCCCAGTTTTAATAATTCCCTATTCAAATTATTAATTAAGTCAACTTTTAATGATGTCCATAATTGACTCAATTATGGCCATCCACTCATGGCATGCAAAATCATATCAATTGCACCCCAACTTCTTATTATTAAATCCTTAATATTACCCCTACCCCACGTTTATACGTTCGCTTATTCAACGCAGAATATACGTTAGACTTGAATAGTCTAACTCATAGCACAAAAATAAATTATCACAACATATAGACAATTAAAATGAATCTAATCATAATGGGGTGAAACTTGCATAAATTACACATGTTAAGGATCTAAAGGTGTCAACTTGTTAAATGTCACAATTTACATGATATGATCAAAACCCAAATTTATGTATAAACTTGCATATGGGGTTTTAGGCAACATAATGATGGTGTGAACTAGCATAGAATTTCACATATGTCATAGCATAATTCTAGATGTCATAATAGATGTCATGGCATATGTTCATAACTTTTACTAATCAACCTAAACTTGCATATGTGACTTTTCATATAGATCAACATGGCCCAAATAGTATCAACGTTATGATTTGATTAACATGAACTAATTAGCATAGGCAATAACATCATGACTTTGAAGCATGTATGATTTATCACAATTTGGCATAGAAACTCTCAACATACATAACATCATCATAGCATGATTTACAACATATAGGATATCATCACCACATAGCATAGGATTTATAACATACATGATAGAAAAGGGTTTACAACAACATATATGATAATCCACATCATTCACTTATAATCCATTCATGACTCAATCGAATTAGTTTAACAATAATCTTGTTAAGATCATCATACTCACAATTTAGAAGAGAAAGATAGCCTAGATTTGCTTTAGAGTTGAGTAGATTTAGGTTTTGATTAGCTTTTCTTCCTTCTTAGTTGGCGGCGGCTCCACCGAGTTCCATGGCGGTGGTATGACGGTAGCTATTCTATTTTTCATATGAATTAGGGTGAGAGACTACCTAGGTATTTATAGAGTTAGGATTTATTTTAGATCATCAGATCAACTCAGAACTAATCCCAGCTAACCAGATTAGGTCAAAACCCTAATGGGTCATCACTCAGTCAAAAAAAGGCTCAGCCAAAACCCTAGCCGACTGACCAGGTCGACAACCAGGTCGACACTATAGTCGACCTGGGGGGGGGGGGAGGTCGACACTAGTGTCGACTCCCCAGTCGACCTGCCTGGGCGGGAATTTTCCTGCTCAGCCCACTTCTGCACTTTTCTGTTTGAATTTTAAATTTCCTGCGAGCTGTTTTGAATTTTCTGAAACTTCGGATGGCCATAACTTCTTCATACGAAGTCCAATTCACGCAAACTCGGACTCTATTCCAACCAGAATTCCGAGACGAACACAATGGCGCAACCCGTTTCCCACAATTCTCACGTCTGAGATTAGTTATTCTTTAATTTGTGAATATTAATATTTATAGAATTACGGGGTGTTACATGCTGGTCGGTTCCGGGCAGACTTCTTCCACAAGTCGGACTTAACCTCGTGTCTTATCACCGTTACGTGTTCGTTTATGCACTTAGACTCCTTACATTAGATTTACCACTTGTGGACATTGGATATGCCGGATGGTTCCGGGCAGGCTTCTACCATAAGTGTAATCTAACCTCGTTCTAAGCGCGATTACAGTTTCTAATTGCTGTAAATCTAAGCATGTTCATTAGTTACCAATTTTCATTTTTATTATGCCCCAAATCTCCGTCTAATTTACGATACAAAATATTCCCCAATTAAGGTTTAGATCAAGATATAGATTATTCCCCTAAATCCCATGTTTTGCTCAAGGTACAAATTATGCCTAAAATTCCCAATCATGTTTATAATTTAGTTATTAAATTGTTTATTTCTATTAATCATTAATATTTATGTCTTTAGGTATATTTTACGGGGTGTTACATGATGCATAGTTATTATTATCATTAGTATCATGTTTGGTTGTATTATTATACCCTTAGGATAATATTATTAGTATTATTGATGTACCTTTGTTGACAATTGAGATTTTGTGTAATTGGCATTATTATGGGTTTTATTTAATGGTACATCTATTTTCTACTATATTTTTCCCTTCCTCTGTGAGAATTTGAAGTCACTTTTAACTGGATTTGTTTATGTAACCCTTATAGAATCAACAATCCATTTAAAATGGCTCTAAGTTTTGATGGTCCTTCTGTAGGTCAAAATTTAGACCCATTTCGGATGAGTTGTTACACCTACGCTTTGGCGTTGGTTTGGACTGATTTGGCTAAGTGAATAATGTTATCTCTCACTGAACTTTAATTGTTTGTACGATATATAATTGACATTGTAAAGTGATTTATAATATCAAAATATAATTTCTAGGATAGTTGAACCTAGTAAATAATAAATAAAAGAATTAAAAAATAATTTAATTAGTTTAAGCTTAAATGCCAGTTTTTACCCATTTGCGCTCTATTACATGTTATTTTGAAGCTATCATTAGATTTGAACTTCTTTGACATAAAATTCACCCTAATTATATGTTCTATTTAATTTATTGTTGCTATTATGAATGTTTTTATGTTATTATAGATAATACAACACTATTTGTTGCATGATTTCTTTTTTTCATTGATTAGTTGAAAAACGTCGTTTATAGGCATTAAGACTGAGAAAAACTCATTTATTAGTGTTCAATGCGCATATCAATCGAATACACAAGTTAGTATATACTGATTGAGCATGCAAATGATGGACTCGAAAAGATGAGCTAGATTCACGAAGGAGTATCAGAGCACATGAGCTATTTGAAGATAGAGGAGCATTGAAGCATATCAATAAATGCAATGATGGAGCAGTGTTGGAGCTTGGAGACTGATTTGAAACAGAGGATCGATTCAACAATGAGCTTGGGTTTCAAAACAAATGTTGGACACTGTCACTTGGTGTGTATTTAATTGGTATTGGCTGAATACATGTTCAGAATTGTTGTTATTGAATATTATGGAGTGATATATCAACTACTATTTATGCTGCAAATTTTGGCCAATTTGACGTGGATGCAGATTCGAAGAGCAGGACGTGATGGTTCGTTCGATAGTGGTTTTGATGTGATGGATCTTCAATCAATGGTTTTGGCATGAGACAAGAATGTAGTGCTTTGATGATTTCATCATTTGACGACAATGACTCCATGATGTGGAGTGAAACTTCTATGATGGATGACTGTTCTTCGGGATGTAGAATTGGTGATGATGAGTAGAGATAGAAAGCTACTAGAGAGGGTTCAAAGCAATTGACTGGATTTGATGAAAAGTTGGTTAGCTACGCTTCGTTTGATCGAGCTTGACGACAAATCAATATTTTTTACTTTGTCCGAACAAAGGAGACTCCAAGATGTGGGTCACTAAAGTAGTTCCAAGAATAGACTCTGCTACGGAAGACGTGTATAATGGAATTGTCGATATGTAGGCTTGACGGGTACTCGAAAAGAAAGGGTAGTGTGCGTAATGTCTATCGGATCAAGTCTAAGTCCTTATCTCCAGGGTCGGTATATTATTTCTAAGTCCGGGAAACTTATGACATTCATCTGGACCAAGTCGGGTCCTTACCATGGGTTGTACGTTAGTACAATTTACTTTCTGGCCAACTGAGTGACATGGATTTGAGTATCAAGGAACAAGAAAATTAACTTATATTCAATGCACTGAGTGGGTGAATGTGAGGATGGATGCTGTGTTTGCTTAATCATTTATCACCTTAAGGGAATCATGCGATATGGATACCACTAATTTGGATATCTAAACACCTCTAGAATTTTGATGTAGAATGCACTTATGATGATTATCACATAGTAGTATGTATTTTATACGTACTAACTTTGTGGATGCAATGACATGTCAGGTATGATTGTCCATGCCCTCTATGCCTTATAATATTAGGACTTTTACAGTATTTTGAGAATTGTTTATTGCTCACACCAGACTGTTGTCTAACCCAAGGTTTTATGTTCCGTCTTATTATCTCGGGTACTCATTAATCATACTGGTAATTTGGCTAGGCTACACATGCAAAGTGTTGTATGGAACTACTTAGCCGATTGGTAGGTAGTAATAACTTTTCGTACTTATATTTGTATTATTGATACTTATTTTCATTATGTGACACCATGAAGCCCTGATAATGTTTGACTTGTTATTAGAGACAATTAGCTAGTTAAGTTTATTACTCTTTATGTATAAACTATATTTAAAAAACTATATGAACCATTATACTCAGATTTTATGGTTTATATGGTTATTACTGTCTCATCTATTTTATATATGTGATTTCTATAATATTTTGTGTGACGCGCTGTATGATATACGATAGGTTTTGTGATTGCATTTGATGTATGTTCCCTTCTCTTCTCCTCCTTTTCTTTCGTTCCTTCCCATTTATCCTTTTTCTTTCCATTTCTTTCCCTTGATAATTGTCCTACATCGATTGAGTGCATGTACATCAAATTATTTGGTTATATGAGCATCGGTGGTGTAGGGTGGTTGTCACATTAGGTTTCATAGCTTATGTTGTACTGTTTATCCTAAATAGTATCGTAATCAAGAGTTAATATATACGAGAGAGTATGTACTTGTATATACTGTGGTTTGTAAAACTAGACATTAGTATAGTATAGTATTTTCGTGCTTCTGATTATAACCCGATTTACACGATTGGTATTGGGTGTAAGTCGAAGTCGTATGTTATCCAAATCACACAATTTCAAACGATTACAAAATAGATTAGATTTTAAGATTCTTTGAGTACAAAGTTGGTGGGCTATTCGATTTTAGGCAACAAATATTCTATTCAGATTTAGTCCATAGTTTCTTAAGGAGATTCCTAATTGTTGAGGAAAAGCTTGTACCAATTTAAGTTTTGACTTACAGCTTTTGGAATCATCTGCATAAGATTTGCAGTGTGTGAAACGAACCATTGTTGTACTTTATCCTACAACTTGATTTACACATTTGGATATGGATTTAAATCAAATTTGTTAATTATGTACTACTTCAAATATTATTGGTGATCTGTTTGAGGAGATCTGGTTGAAGATCTATTGCAATTCAGAATTTGATCATTCATCTTTATGCCTTAGAGGTGTGCTTTTGGTTACAACTATCCATATGTACTTTGGTACAAGGATTTCAATTTGTTTGCCTGAAGTGTTTCTAAGGGTTATCTATAACTGGCCCCTAGTATCAACATATGGTGATAGTTGCAAACCTGAAGTTTAAACTCTAGTAGAATCCATTTAGAATAACTACGTTGGTTCTCAAGTCCGAATATTTAGATATGCAAGTCCAATTTTACTTTGGATTTTGAATGAAGAAGCTATTTCAGTAGTTTTAGAAACTGAAGTAAGTGCAAGAACATGGGCCACTATTTGCATGAATTGTGGAGTAATATTCTGTGGCATTTATATTACCAAGGTTATTTCTTCTACACATTAAACTCGTTTGAACTGAGAAAGCATTTACAGTTGTAAATTGTTAATTGGATTTTCTATCTGTATAACACACGTTTTGGAGAACAGACTGCTGTAAGCTGTTTTGATCTTAGGACTAATTTCTCTTTAATAATTTAGCACATAAAGATAGTGGGAGGTCTTACAATGTGGAACACTCTTCGCAAATGAAGCCATGGGGTTTTTAGCTGTCGGTGAAGTGAAGTGCAAGGAAAATGCACTTGAAAGCGAGATTTCAACAAAGCAGATCTTATCATGGTCTAACTCTCTATCTTAACTTAGTTTATTTCTACTTGTACTTTTGTTCATGTATTTCCTATTTTATTTCTTGCATTGCTTGTTTGTTTTTAGAAGGTTAGTATGCTAACCTGGCTATGTACTGTAATTTCCGAATTTAGTAAAGTGTACCAATTTTCAAAAAAATATATATTATATAGGTTGTTTTACACACGGATGCCACTGAAATAGTTTTCTCTATTTGCAATTGATTATCCTAACCACTTATCTAAGGTAATCTAGTGGACGAGAAATACTATCTAGTACTTCATATCTAGAGTTGAGAATAGGAAAGAATGAGAATTGCTAGCCTAGATTCACGGAATTTCACCTCACTACTAGTGTGATCACTAACTGAGATGCCTTGCCCTAATTTATCCAATTGGTTCGAGCCAAACTATACAGATACTCAAGTGCCTATATTTTGAGTTGTTCCTTTATAGGATCGGCTTTGGTGGTGCAAGATTGCTTTGGTTTCTTGCAAGAACCTCTTCGATGGATTGGGGTTGGATAGTGAAGGGAGATAGGAGTTTATCTCAAGGAAAACTCCAAGGTTGAATCCGAATTGGTTAAGAGATATAATAGTTTCGTTTCCTTAAATATTAATTTGCTTAAGATTAGTTCATGGCTTACTTCGAAGAAATTTATCTTGACATCATAAGAAGTCAATGTCGAATGTGGAATTTGCCGGTTTGGGTATAACTATATGTCAGAGTTAGAGTATGTGGCCAAACTTGATGTACTATGGAAGTATGGTTTACTTTCCCCATTATTACTTCATACCAGAAGGATGGAAGTTTGTGACTGGGTTAGGTGATCAATGCATAAGGCAGATGATTTATCTTTCGGAAGGGGGATGGCCTTGACAAGTTGATGAGGAAAGATCATGATGTTTGAGCTTATACCCAATTGATAGTTGTCCTGCTTATATGAACCAATCGTAGATGCACATGCATTGATCTTCATTTATGCTTCGTCGAGTGCTCCATTGATTAAAGAGAAGGGAAACAATGTCACCACTTGAGATATGCTTTCCCTTGATGGTGTTTCCATACGTGTTTTGTTTTGGCATTGAGTTTGATCTTTCTATCTGATCTTGTGGTTTAGTGGATGGAATGGGATTGAGACTGGGGATCATTAATTCTCTTCTCATGATTTTGATTTACCATATCAAAGGCCTAGTTTGGCTATATACATGTAACATCCCATGTTCGTTCGCCAGTGGTTAATACTATGGATGATTGTAACATCCATAGCATTTAGTTTCAGGCCTTGAGGTGAGGGAGTGTTGTAGCATGACTTGTCTATACGAGGCAATATATATGATTTGTCAAAACTTAATCCCATCGAGTCATGTTTGCTTGTTTGTTAGTTTGTTTTCTATTGGTTGCTTTAGGTTTAACTAATTTAGTATTAAAGTCTAGAAATTAATTTGTTGGGAGGATGTGGAACGTCAAAGGTCGTGAGAGGCTGTTGATGGCGACAGTAGGCTAGGACATTTTGCTCTTCAGTAGCGAGTCGTCCTAGATTTAGTGATAGTGGATTGAGATCTTGATTTTCAGTAGGCGAGTCATTTATGATTGGTCGATAATGGGCTGAGATATTGAGTTATCTAGTAGCGAGTTGTCATCTGAGTTGTAGCTTGAGAGCATCCTGATAGTGACATATTTGATGAGATGACCAGATTACCACTATTTTTGAGTTGAATTCTACATCGATCTGGTTTTAGATATTGAACAAGTAGTCATGCCTCTAGGATGCATGCCCCAACCTAAGATCCACCATAATAAAGAGCATTATGTAGTAATGTTGTTTATTGAAACAGAGAATAAGGCTGGTTAGGAGCGACCACCTATAATCTTGTATTAGATGAGTATCGAATACGTCGACTGGTTTTTTCTTACCTCAGGTAGATCAACGTACTCAATTCATACAACATAAAACTACGATAGCTGAGTATCTTATTCAGGACAAATTACAATACATCATAGAAAAGAATACAACATATCCATCTGCCACAAACTTAAATGGTCACATATGAACTATATACGTATAAAACATGCTCCAAAAGAATACACACACACACATACACACACACACACACACATATATATATATATGACTATACAACATAGATAATAGCTTCAAGAGTAGTAGTCCAAGATGAAACAGCTAAACACGAACCAACAACAAGCTATAACCTGAAACAACTTGGTTTGATCTGAGTATAAAATACATGGATTAGTCTAGCTTAAACATGTCGGTTAACATAGGTAAATGGAAGATAATATCACATAAGGAGAATACGAAAAATGCACAAACATCCTAAAATATATGAGATAGAATCTCTAGCTCATCATCAAGGTACTCATGTAAGATAATGTACACAACACGCAACAATTATTTCATCCTCTAAATGGCTAAAGCCTAAGGCTATAATAATCTAAAGAAATGTCAATTAATAGAAAATATGATGGAAATCATAGAAATACAACATGTCGAACTCGATAGAGTTAGCCACATAATGATATAATCATCAACAAATAAACATGAAATAACACATAATTATGTACAAAACTCTATATACATAAGATGGTAAAACATCATAGAATTCTAGAAATCAAAGACACTTGAAATCTATGAATGAATCATGCCACACAGTCTCTCGGGGAATCGAGAAACATCAAGCCACAAAGTATTAGATCCAAGAAAAAGGCGAGGCTCAGTTACGCTCGGGCATGCTCCACATAATAGTTGAAGAGAACCAGTAGTAACCACATAGTTTGTCCATTCCATACAGTTCTCCACATAAATATATTTGGCACATAAGCTCCATACAGCCTCCCCACACAAGTAGACTTTCAAGTCTACATAATTAGCCCATCACGGCCTAGTGCAGGTAAACAACAAACAATAAGAGATGACCTAATCTCCATCACAGTTCCCCAAGTATGTGTCGCAGACTTACCAACTGTAAATAGTGGTCATGATATGTCCTATACTATACATTCTCACTTATCGACTTACTCCAAGTCAGCCAATTCCACAAAATAACTTCAATCGAACAAGTCGAGAATTAATCGACATAATATACCTTCGTGTCCCATACCACGAGATGTTGTAAATCTTTTATTTCTTAAGTGCAAAAATGTGTATTTATATATAAAATACTTATTGAGAATACGGTTATAAAAACTATTAAGATTCATTTAAAAATGTTGGTAACATATATGTATATGTATATATATTAAATTGGCTTTTGGAAAATGATTATATATACATAAATAAAAAACCTTCAGAAATTAATTTTATAAAGCATGTATCGTGTTAACGAATTGAAAACGAGTTCACGGGTCCACAAGGAAATTCATCATGCAATCAACACATAATTTTTCATTAATACTTCTTCAATCTGAAACATAGATTTACCATATTTTAGGCTTTTATTTAGGCCTTTGAAAAAGTAATTCATTCTAGACACAAACTCATAATTTAATGTCATCGAGAAGTGCACCAAAAAGTTCAACATTGGCTAGGAAAACAAGCTAGAAAAGGGGAAGACAACTAGCTCGAACGCAGGATGCAGGTTGTGCAAAAACGAAATACGCGGGTCAAACTCTCAATGGCTTGGATCAACCCCTAGCTCGATCTAAGAGGAGCCAGGGCCGACCCTTGAACGTGTGATTTACAGTCATGAACTCCTAGTCTGTGTTCAAATTCACAGTCTATTCTAGTGAGGATTCTGAATGAATGCAGTCATAATTTTCAATATACACAAAGAAGGATATGCCAACTCTACAACTAAAGGAAATAATCTGCAAAACTAGTGCGAATCAAAAGAGAACTATAGGCCTAAAGATCAACCCAGATCAGTTTTTGGCACAGACAAAACATTTGGAAAATTATTTCAGATTACAGAGAAAAATTTTCATCCAAAACTTATTCAAACACAAAATAGACAACATGCAAGCTAAAATGTGTAAGTTTTACAAACTCCCCTTGATTGGCAATGATTTTAGCTCAATTTGGCATCAAAGAAGAAGCTTCTTCCTAATGTCTGCAAATGGCTGAGAGTACATGAAAGGCCTGTAGGAAACTTATAGTAACTTCCTCTTTTAATTTCCTGAAATTGATTAATAGCTTTTACTGAAGCTTGATTTGTTGTTGAGATGAGGATTTCGAAGCCTTTCCTTATTTATTTTTGAATTTAAGCTTTTATTAGCGATCAAAGGAAGTTGTTCTTTTTCATTTTCTGATATATTTTTTCATAAGAGGAAAGGGAGCTCAGAAAAAATATAAAAAAAATGAAAGGTAAGTATCTTCCCTTCTTAATTTTTCTTCACTTAATTAATTTAGTTAATGGCCCAATCTAAGCCCAAATCACCCTTAGTAACTCAAGTATTTCATATTTAGGCTTGTTAGACCTAAATACACTAATTTAACAAACACATGAACAATTCTAAGCTATTCCAACACCAAAGTCTATATATATCAACATTGTTTAGCTTCACAAAATTATAACAACACTTGTACAAATCTTTTCAAACCCTTTTACATTAATTTAATGTAAAAACATTAGTATTTACATATTTTATTCAATATGTTTGTTTCACATAAATTTACACTTGCTTAACAGAAATTTCGAATTATAAACACATTTTCATTTTCTTAAAAACATATATTTCCAACAATAGATTTTGCACAACTTCATTGTTTTACATAAAAATGAATTTACTTACTATTCTAAAATATTTATAACATTCAAATATGGATTTACAATCAATATTTTAACCTTTATATTTTAATTGCAACCCAAATTAATTTACAAAAGGTTTTATTATAAAAATCCAACATCACTTATTGTTACACTTGTTACATTCCCAAATCAACAAAATGATATGTAACCATTCGACAAACTCATTTAACCAATTTCAAACATGGTCCCTAAACACAAATTTACAAATGATTAATTATCTTGTTAAAACAACTTAACACTTTATATTGAAAATATATTTCCACTTAAATGTTGATTACCAATTAATATTTTATATTTTAAATATTTATTTGAACCATCAAAATATTATTTAGTGATATTTTCACAAAATATTGAATACGAAAAAATAATTCATTAAACACATACTGCAAGATTTTCCCAACTAATTTAACTTCATCATTAAATTTACTTAGAAAACATAGATTAGAACAAGTTTTCTTATTATTCCAAATGGAATAAATTTTCTTATTACACCAAATGGATTTAAATTATTCCAATACATATTTTCCTATAAATCACAAATTCTTTATTTTCTCATCTTAAGTTATTGTACAAGTTAGGCTCATGAGCTCATGCTTTAGACTTCATGGTTTTAAAATTACAAAATACGTTATAGCCTGCTTAACTTAAGTACCCCAAAACCCCGGTTGTTATAAATACCCTCTCAAAGAAATTTCACCTCGAAATTTGCTTAAGATAATTCATTTGTAATTTCAATTTTTAATAATGCATCTTATGTCTATTCCCTTAGGAAGATTTTATTTTAAAAATCAAACACACAATATTTGAAACATTTTATAATCATCCCCAATGTATTTAAATTGCAACATTAAAAATTTCAAAGTTTAGTTACTTAGTTCACAAAAATATTCAATTCTCATTCCAAATAATATATACATAAGATTTAATTTATTATAACTTATCTTTCACTTAATATATACTGGAATACTGTAATGGCCTGTAAATCCGTACCAATTTGAGCTGACTAATATCCTACACATTCAACTCAAAGTGCACGAAAATACAGATCTTTAATAGAAAGAAGTTAGATGGTGAGAAAGGTAAGATAGAACTAATAGAATAGAAGAAGAATAAGAAGAACACAACTGAACAAAATCAGGTTAAATACGAATCTCACAGCAAAATGAATCAAAATATAATATATACATAACTTTGAAATACAAAATCTGAATTTGTATAACATACCATATCATAGTATAACACTTATACATCACAGCGGAAATAATCTCTAAATAACTTGTGTAGAAGCCTCCTGCTCCAAGCTCCTCCAAGTATCTGTAAAATCCTAATACTTGACTGCCCGTACAAATTTGGGCACCCAAGAGTTTAGGGAAAACAAAACAAAAATAAACTCTGGGTCAATCATGGGACTGGCATGAGTAAACTCGAACCATTCGGTTTAACTTTGAAAAAACTGTTTGAAAGAAAAAGATAATAGTTAGACCAGCCCACACATAAACATGGACGATTGTTACCTTACTATAACCCCAAAACATTTCTAATATGAAATCCAGTGATATTATAATAATGTCTAATCAAATTAATTACCAAATAGCAGATCGCTTGCATCTCACGCTCCACATATATAATATACAATCAAAACTGCGGTCGTTTATTGAAGATTGGATTTCGACTTACAAGTATGGAACCACCTGCCGATAGTGTATCTCTAGGGAGGAATACACTGGGTTCAACAAGAACATCTTTCAACCTGGCTACACATGACCGACCACTCATTTCTCTTGAGTTCGATATTGTCACCTACGGTTGCTAGCAACATAACCGTTCCCGGGAGATACAGAAGGGAAAAGAAATAACAAATATGAATATTCTCTAGATGGTGACAATACACCCTAATGAGGGCAACCCACATAGCCATGCTGCCTGCCCGATTTTTGTCATTTTCCGGTTGATGGGGCTTGAGGCTATAACGCATCTCTTGACAGATCACACCTTCACTTTCTTTGAATGCCACATCATCATACCCGCCAAATTACAAATTGAGTTCCAAAAATATCACGGGTATAAAAAGCTAAAAGGAATGAATTCCTTCGCCACCAGATGTAATACTTTTAAGAGATCAACTGTACGTGATTTATTAGGTATATTCTGTCAGATACTCGTCCATACAAGTTGTCCTGGGACTGGACAAACATAAAGCACCATTCTGGGACAGAACGACCCTTGCATTTCACTCTGTCTTGAATTGTCTTCAGCATAATCAAACTCGCAGCGCTTATGCCTATACGGAGTGGTTTTCGGATAATATATCCAACCGGTCTCCCCGTATTGGCAACGATGGTCAAAATACTTTAATAGTCGGTCATTTAACTATCAAAGTAAAAACAAACATCCATTCAAATGTATAACTAAACATCACACAACCACCGACACTTTTATTTAACATTCAATTTTATTATTCAAATTCTCATATCTTACTAGATATTTCTCAAACCCCGTTATAGCCTTTTAAACACTTCTTGGAAAACATTCCTAGTTATTATAAACTTTGATTCTCCCATGTTCCAGAAAATATACGTTATTAACGTTCGAAACATTCCCATTCTTTATTTTCTACACTTGAATAATATACCCTATCTACATTGAAAAAAAAAATACTCCAATTTGGTTATAAACATTTTGATTTATCTAATGTTCACGTTTAAAACATTATTCACTTTAAAATGTGAATATCATACCTATTATAGAAATCTGATCACCTTTATCAAATAACTTTTTATTCAAGTAATAATTACCCTTATCTCGTTTACTGAAATCTTTTTCATAATTTTATATTTCTATTCCACTTTATAGACTCTGTTCCTAAGTCAACTTCTTGTTAAATAAATATCAAGTTTATAACTAAATATTGATTATATATCCTATTATAATTTATTGGTTTAAAACTAAATATTAACTATTCTATCAGATTATCATTCCTAGAAATAATTTACTTTAATACATTCGACATCATCGAAATTTTAGTTCCAATTTCTAATAGTATTTATTTGGTTCTAATCACATTCCAAACACTGAAATAATGTTATCGTTTTCTGAAACGATTCTCCAATTTTCTTTCTAAACTCATTCTTATATTTCTTTAGACAAACGTCGTTACTTATTACTTTATAATAAGTGGATTTCAGCCCAAACTGTTTTCATTCCTTAGGGAATAGTGCTATATATAAAAATCACGCTTAAGCTTGGTCAACAACGCTAATTTATCGTTATAGTTCAAAATTTGTCATATGCTGTAATATTCCCCTTTATAACTAATCTCGACATAACAGTCCTGCTTAAGCCTAGTCAACAACGTTATTTTATCGTTATAGTTCAAAGACTTGCAATACGCTGCTATATTCCACTTTATAACCAACCCTGACATCTCTTTCCATTACAAACTGATACCATTCCTCGATAATAGTGAAGTCGTTGAAGTTGGGGTATTTTATTCACCTCTCAGACCTTGATCGACGGCGTTCTTACGTTAGAATAAGTATAAGTCTGTAATGCTTATTTCTAATCTTAATAAAACTATATTTCTTGTTTCATTTTACAATATAGTTTTATAACGCCATATTCATACTTCGAAATCTCTGTTGTTTATGACCATTTATATTAAACATTGACTCTTCGCTTTAACTTTATTCCAAAGTTCTATTTATAACTTCTTTACCAAGATCAATTGATGTTCTTTGTCTTCTGACATTTTACTTTTATTTGAATCATTATACTTAATTCAAGTAACATCTTATTATAAACTCAATATCCTCTTAAATGAAATCCGTTTAAGAAACAATTATTTTATAATTAAATAATATTTATTTTAGTGAATATTAGGCACACATCCCTAAAACGAAACTTAATTAGGCTCACATCCGGTCATAAACTTATTGTAAATTAGGTCCCTATTTTCAAAAACATATAAAAAAATATAAAAAAAATATTAAAAAACCATGTAAATTCGTATTTAATTAAAACAATTAATCGTGAAAAAAATCAGATCAAAAAAACATTAAAAACAACGTCGAAATCATGAAATACGGAAAATCAACGAAATGCAGTAAATTGCATCAAAACATGCATATAAGTCGATTAGTTGCATACCTGTATGCATTTATTTCAAATCTGCGTCAAAACTGCAGTATAAATGCATACATGTATGCACATATTGTTAAAACATGCATCTGCTGATGCATTTGTTTAAAAACTGCATACCTACGTGCAACTTATTCACGTTTGCATGTATTTTGACATATATGCACACATGTATGCAGTTATATAGAAAAACTGCATACATGTATGCAATTTTTCAAGCAGGCGTGCATAAATATATGTATGTGTATTCGAATAGTTGCATAAATGTATGCAACTATTCGTAAAAGTTGCATACATTGATGCAACTTTTTTTTTTAATTTCTGTGGACTTCCGAGAATATTTACAGATTTTAGATTTTTTTTTTTTTTTTTTAAGTGATAGCGCCTGAAAATTTGGACAGAAAACGAAAGAGGCGGAGGTATGGAAAGTGGCAGGCGGAAGATTCCAGGCGGCAGCTAAAATAGGGGGCGGGTTTACAGAGAAAACATTAATTACAGGGATGTATTGTGAATTTAAAACTTGCAAAATAGTTGCATACATGTATGCAACTTTTGCCAATAGTTGCATACATGTATGCAAGTATTTCTGAAGCTGTTTTAGTTGAAAATGTATGCAGAAACTTGCATACATGTGTGCAACTATTTGAAATACTTGCACACATGTATGCAAGTATTTACATGTGAAAATAAAATGTGTGCAGAAACTTGCATACATGTATGCAACTATTTTAAATACTTGCACACATGTATGCAAGTATTGCATGTAAAAATATAACAGAGAAATACTTGCACAGATGAATGCAAGTATTCCAAATATGTGCATGATTTGATGCAAATTACTACATTTTTCGTTGTTTTCTGTATTTTTTCGATTTTGATGCATGTTTTGATTTTATTATGATCTGAATTTTTGGGCGAGTACATGTTTTATTTAAATACGAATTTACGTGATTTTTTTTATATTTTTTTAATATTTTTTTTATGAATTTTCGAAAAACAGGGACTAAATTTACAATAAGTTTATGACCGGGTTTTTTTTATATTTTGAAACCTAATAGGGACCTCTAAAAAAAGCACCCTTTATTTTATCATTGCTGAAGTAAAACAGTTTACTTCATCTAAAATAACTAATTATATTAGTTCAACAATCCTTCATTAACTAATAATAATTAATAAGAAATCCTACTAATTTTTATCGATTTATTGCTAAGCTATTTTCATTAGATGAATTTAAGGCCAATTAATCTAATAACCAATTTATGATAAAACGGTTGATTTAATCCACTTCAAACCATCAGTTAATTCGCTATAATTAATCTAATAATATTTCTTAACTATTTGCTTTAAAATTATTCACTCGCAGGATAATTACAGCTTAATAACTTATTTGAATGTCAAAAAAACCGTTTATATTTACTTTATAAGATGAACTATAAAATACCGGTTTATAATAGAAATTCTATTATAGTTTAAACTTCGCATTAATTAAAAGAATATAATTTTTATAATTAACTTCGTTGATTTGCCTATTGGCAAATCAATTTCTTAACCAAACAATGGATTTATGGTCGGTTGTTGCCACTTTCTTAATCGACATCGTTTGTCGATTAAATCAAACCAATGTTGAATTTCCATTCAACATCAATATTTACACGGGGTTTTAATGTCATTTGGGTTCAAACAGTGCATATATAAAACAAATAGTACATATAAATATTGAGGAATCCGGTTGGATTCCTCCAACCGATTTCCTCCATCCACAGGTATTTGTCAACACAATTAACACTAATTCCATACTAGGGAATATTATAATCGATAGAATCAGTATCCAACCAACGATGTATACATATGCAACGATATATATATTTCAACCAATTTTAATTGTAAACTACCTAAACGACCATCACACGACATTTAAAATATAATTATAATATTTTAAAATAGACCAGAGTTAGTGAATTTACTCACCTTGGCGCGTTAACCGTTTAATAACGATTTACATCAGTAAATCTGATCAGGCGTTTGATTTCACTGTAAATTTCGGTTGTCCCCATCTCTGTGATGGTCCGAAAACCCCGTGCTACGGTGTTAAGGATAATCATTGGAATATAACACATTAATCATCATTAGCAGAGTACAGATAATAACATAAGCAGGAAATAGAATAATTTACACAAATATGATAGACATCAGAGAGCACAGTGCAGGATACAACTTAGTGCATAAAGATACATGATCAGTCTACATCGCCATAAGCGGTACATATACATAGAGAGTACATAAAGAAAATATCAGTCTACATCGCCAGAGGCGGAATCATATACATATAATAACAATGGCGGAAAGTCAATAGTCAACACTGTGAAGTCAAGCCTCGCCATGATCCAAAAAGTGCACTCCTGCTGCAGTGCAAAGCCAAAATGGGTCCAGCCACTTGATACTAGGCTGCCCATGTGAAAATAAGGGCACTCGAGTTTGCAAGGTGAAACAAACTACGAGTCAGTCATGGGAATGGTATGAGAAATCTACTTAACTAATTAAACAACAATAATAAGGCAAATCAAAGGACCACGCCACTTTCGCGGAACGGGTTTACTCCAATGATTGCCAGTGCACGAAATAAAGTAAATGATTAAATCATCACAATGCCTTTTATATAAATGAAGCCATTATAAGACTCAGGTCCCATCACACAATGCAACGCAAGCCGGAGGATAGAGTTTTACCTTATAATGGCCAAGAAATGTTTGATACGTATAAAACAGAAGTGTTTGATATTATTACTAGTGCATAGATGTTTCAAAAGCAAATTCAATCATAAATATCAATCCTAGACGGCATGGGTACCATATATCATGTCGCCATACTAGTAATACAATCAAATCCACAATTTTGTATTGGAAATTGGATTCCATCATTTGTCGAGGCAAGGGGCAAGCTCCTCTTCGTTTGAGACACTCTAGCAAATGTCTCAGAATCACACACAGCGGTCCTTGGAATCGGCTGGGCCGGTCCTCTCTTACTTTTGAGGATTAGTCATTCCTGAACACACGTTTCCCGGTCCTTACAGACCTATAATCGAGGCACCTCGCATTCCAACAACCACACAGGTGAAAAGTATATATAAATGTCAGGGCTGGTAAGTCACTGACACCACCGTAGCTAGAAAGAAACGCCGTGTTCTCCCAGTGGTCACTATCCCGTTTTTGACTCATACCGAGGTGTGAGGCTCGCGAATCAACACTATACACAAAGCTACGCCACACAGGCCATGCTTTGATCATTGACCTCAAAACTTTGCTTTTCAACAGAAGCCTTGATCATATGCCACATAGGCATGCCACACAGGCAGTTCTCTCCATGCGACTGATTTCTATCGATATATAACCTCTGAGCTCGTACGTCTCAGAGAAGGGCGTTTAGAAAGAGAATAAATTCTCCGCCACCAAACATATATATATATATATATATATATATATATATATATTTAATAGAGATCAATCAGCACAGAACAAAATCCAATGTCAGACACACAGCCCATTTACAAGCTCGTTCTGGGTTTGAACGAAACCGGAGGCACCATATTCCTCGCATATCCGTACAATCAACAATACGTCCGGACGACTACCACTTCAGCTCCTTCAAGGTAGCTACTCCAATCATGATCATCAGTAGAGCCCATCCATCCAATGTGAAGATCGTCGGTCTTGAACCGTCTTCTACTCTTTGACTTTTAACTGTCGATCGATTATTTGAAATGAGAATTAACTCGGCCTTTTCAAATAATCCATGTATATTTAGATTTTCAAATCAACTCTTCACATGGTTAAATCATTCGACATTCACATTTCAGTTCTTTAGTATAATTTTCATGTCAAACACATTCAACCACTAAATGTCAAGCAAACCAAGCAGAATCGGTTTATTTCCATTCTATATTGTCCATAATATTTTGTAACGATATATCGCCATTTTTATTTATTTAAAAACGGCCCTATTTAATTAAACGACAGGTCGTGCCGAGGCACTGGCGCTGTTTTTCCCTAAATTTGTTTTACACATATCTGAAAATCTAACCATTGGATTTCAACAAAGTTTATATCATTGGGAAGATATTCCCAAAGCAAACCCAAAGGTTCCAGTTTCGTCAAAATTCGATGGTCGGATCTTTCGGTATAATCATTCAAAATTACGATTTCAAAACGCGAAATGCACGGCCTCGATTCGTTTTAATTTAATATATATATATATATATATATATATATATACACACAATTCATTCGGCGATTTCAATATCGTTTTCACTTCAAATATTTCACTAACACCTTTATATTTCGAAAAATTTCGCCATAACCTCCTTTATACGGGAAGGGGTTTGGAAATTTATTGGGCCGTACTAGGTACCCAATATATCCTAATAAGCATGCACATATTTATAGTGATATATTCCAGTGTCCACAGGGGAGTGTGTATAGATCATAACTCTAGAGAATAAATTCTCGTCACCCTATAAGTGGTTTTTGTGCCTTAATGACCAGAGAGACGTGTTTATTGTCATCTCCAGACCCGTGTGGTTTTTTTTATTAATCTTGCAATTTACTGTTACAATTTATATAGTCCATATCAGTCATCAGTTCAACCTGTAATATATAGTCAACGCCATACAAGCCTCTCGCTCGTATGATAAATCTTCAACCTCGTCACACAAGCTCCAAATGCTTATGTGGTATATGATGACGTATGCCTATGTCAAGAAGTATGCCATATAGTGTAGTTCAAAATTAATTGTTACCATCCTATGGCGATGTTTATTATTACACACAGAACAACCAGCACTCCGCATCCAATGACATTCACAGGAGTTGATATAATAATAAAATTTGCACATCCAACTCATTAAGGTTTACCTATTTGTCAGGCACGCAAATAAATTCTTTACTTAACAGCTAATCCATTTCCTGTTCAACACATGTATATATATGTGCAAAACTAAGCTAAAATTAATATTTCTAGCGAACAAAGGTTTATTTCCACTTATGGTTATTTTTAACACTTCCTACACGTGTTAAAAATAATAGTTTTAACCCACACATATTTATTTGAACAAGTGGTTATTTTTAACACTTCACGTTTCGCATAAAAATGATATTTTTGGCGAACAAAAATATATTTCAACACATGACTATTTTATTTAGTTCGCCTACATGTTAAAAATAATATTCATAGCAAACAAATATTTGTTTCAACACTTGTACATTTTAAGCAAGTCTTTTACATGATAAAAATGATATTTTTATCATCTAAAATATTTATTCAACACATGAACATTTTTAGCACTTCATATTCACAATAAAAATGTAAATTTTATTGTTCAATCTATATATTCAACACATGAATATTATTCACTTCACACATACGATAAAAATATGATTTTTATCGTTCTAATCCTTTATTCAACACATGAATAATTTCTATAGTTTTTATATATAATAAAAATATGATTTTTAATGTTAAAACAATTCATTGAAAACACGACTAGTTTATATAGTTTAGATATGTGATAAAATGTTATTTTTATTTTTCAAAGAATTTTATTCATCAGATGAATTTCTATTCAACACATGAATTTCTATTCAACACATGAATACGGTTTCAACACATGAATTTCTATTCAACACATGAATATAATTTCAACACATGAATATAATTTCAACATTTGAAAATAATTCTAACACATGAATATTATTGAAAATTTCGGCAGCATAACGGCGGGGTATTTAAAACCGGCACCGTCGCGAGTACGGCTCCTCGCTTTACCTTAAAACCTCGCGATTTTTGACAATGGGGATTTCATACATCTAATTCGCATGCAGGCGAGTATGTTTTTCTTTTCCACAATTTATTCCAATTTTGTTTCTATCACAAATGGGTATTTTTTTTAACCATTATGGTATTTTTCAACCACAATCCAAACAATATCAACCACAAACAATCCTATCCACCATTCGCATTATTCACCAAAATTTTCACAATAATTTACAATCAATAAATATCGCCCATGGTTAGTGGACAAGGGGAGTATATATATATATATTCGTATATAAATATATTTTATTTCTATTCCAACACACATATGATTTATATAATGCATGTATAATTCATACTTCGCTCATACAACGTATACTACGCGTGTACATGAGTATACAACACGTATATAATTTATATTTCACTTATATAACTTATACAACACATGTCCATTCACATTTCAGTTTAGAAATCTCACATTGGTTGTTGCTTTTCTAAGAATCCTAGCAAGCTCAGAAAAATTCCCGGACACTTCTAGAATGGAGAGAGTGTCCTTGGGGTCACGATGTTTCCTGTTTCATCGAATTTCGTTAACACACGATAAAGATACAATTTTTCAAAGTTTGCAACACTTAAAAGTGTTATTTTCAGTTTTGATAATCAAAGCCGTATACCTCCTTTGTACCTTCGAAATTAGGTTTCGAATTTGCGGCAAATCCGTTGCACGAGAGGTCGATTAGCTTATACTACTTCGAAGAGGAAGGAGAGGGGTTTCCGCGCCTGGTGGCCACGGCCAGTTCGATCGCCTCTGGCGATGGCGGCGGCGGCGGAATGGTTGGGACTTTGGGGAGGTCGTTCAAACGAAATACAAGACGATAGGGGGAGTGGCAGGTATGGATTTGAAGAGGAGGAGGAAAGCTACAAAAAGTTGAACTGGGGGTGGGGCTAATGGTGGCTGTGGCATCGGAAAATGGCCGGGAAAGGGGGAATATCGTGCGTCGTCGAAGTCGAGGGAGCCGGGGGGTTTTCTGAAGTTTTTTTATTTTTAAATTTATGAATGGAAATTTCTATTGGCCGGGGCTTTATTTAATTTTCGAAGTAGTGTTCTTCCATATGAACACCAATCCAAACCCAACGACTATCGTCCCTAGCTAAATACCCCTATCCCGAACATAATGGGATATGTTTCGTAGGCCAATTCGACTGTTACAGTCAGTTATTCTTCAAATTAAAATATAAAACATTCAATATTCGATTTGAACATACATTTCAATTTGCCAGGGCCACAAACTGATTCGAAAAATTCAAAAAAAATAAATCTAGCTATGTTTTGACGCTACGGTCCCAACAAATCTAGTTTCGTAGAATTCTGAGACCATTTGAAAAATGGTCATTTTCTGCTCGATCCAATTTTATAGAAATCAACCAAACACGTTTTCTTTTGCCACGCTCACACACTAGCTTCAAAAATTATGAAATTTGAAACCTAGCAATAATTTGACATCCCAGATCCAACAAAAGTGGTTTCGTCGAATTCCGAGGTTGTTTGCAAAACATCTATTTTCAAGGGCTATATATTCTCGATATCGACCTTTCTAAAAATTCATTTGGCCATAACTTTTGATTCCCGCTATGAAACTTTGATTTTTCAGATTCATTGGAAAGATATTCACAAACAGATTTAAAAATTTTTGGTTTGACTAAAATTCGTTTTATTTTGCACCAGGTACAGTCAGTCAAAGTTTGAATTAAAATTTTCAAATTGTAGCACCATTTCTAACTCATTATTTTATTGAAATATTCTATTTCAATTGTTTAAATTTCTTTAAAATAACCAATTTAAATTTTTTAAATTGGTTCGTATTTTCCGAGTTGTTACAATCTCCCCCACTTTAAACTTTTCGTCCCCGAAAAGGAAACAATAGTACAGTAGGAAACAAAGATGGAAATGCAAAGTATTGTAAAGGTACCTTGCAACGGAGTTAATCAGAGATGCCCACTCTGCATTTGGGGTAAGCTTGCTTAATGCTTTCCTCAGTCTCCCAAGTACAGTCTCTAGGATCACTACTCCACTGCACTTTAACTAAATGAACCTTCTTGCTCCTTAGCTCTTTAGTTTCTTTGCCAACAATTTTTAACGGCTCTCTTCTGACTGCTAATTCTGGAGTAATTTCCAAGTCCTGTTGCGCTGCTTCTTCTACAACTAGATCTGGGTCACGCACATGTCTTCTAAGTTGAGATACATGAAATACATTATGCACTCCAGGCAACCAATCAGGTAATGAAACCATATAAGCAAGAGTTCCAATTCGTTCAAGTATAGGAAAGGGACCAATAAATCTGGGTGCCAACTTCCCAGTTTTACCGAATCGGATTACTCCTCTCATCGGAGAAACTTTCAAATAAACATAATCACCAACATCGAATGCCACATCTCTTCTTCTAGAATCCGCATAACTCTTTTGTCGGCTTTACGTGGTTTTCAATCGTTTTTGATGAAATTGACTTTATATGATCTAATCATATCGGGTCCCAACACAAGTTTGTTGCCTGGTTCTACCCAACATGCGGGAGATCTGCACGGTCTACCGTATAATGCTTCAAATGGCGACATCTTTAAACTTGCTTGATAGCTATTATTATATGAGAATTCTACCAAATGCAAGTGATCTTCCCATGACCCGCCAAAATTAATAATACAAGCCCGCAGTAAATCTTCTAAAATTTTATTCACCCGCTCAGTTTGGCCATCTGTCTGAGGGTGATAAGCGGTGCTCAGATTCAGTTTTGTTCCCAATTCCGTCTGGAATGCCTCCCAGAATTTGCTAGCAAATATTGGGTCTCTATCACTGACTATGCTGATGGGAACTCCATGCAGCTTAACAATTTCTTTGAAATAAATCTGTGCTAGACTTTAGGCGGTTCTATTGGATCTGACAGGTATGAAATGTGCGGTCTTCGTGAAGCGATCTACGATCACCGAAATACTGTCATTACCTTTCTTGATTCGGGGTAAACCATCTACGAAATCCATTGAAATCTATTCCCATTTCCAACCTGGGACTTCCAACGGTTGCAACAATCCGGCCAGCTTTCGTTGGTCACTCTTGACTAGTTGACAAGTAGGGCATCTGCTAACATATAAGGAAACGTCCCTCCTCATCGCCTTCCACCAGAAAGTGCACTTGATATCGTTGTACATTTTACTCACTCCAGGATGAATGCAAAGCTTTGACTTATGGCACTCATCGAGCACCTCTCTTTTGAGCTTAGGGATGTTGGGAACACAAATTCTTCCATTTAACCTCAGAACTCCCTCACTATCCACTTGGAAACTGGAGTTTTCTCCTTTTTGAATTCTTTTGATCATCTCTTTAACAAAATTGTCGTTTTTCTGTAGAACAGAGATCTTGTCATTCAATGAAGACGTAACGATAAAACTGGCGATGATTTCATTCTTTCTACTGAGCGCATCAGTTACTGCATTAGCCTTTCCCGGCGTATACAGGATATCCAGATCATATGCTGCGAGAAATTCTAGCCAACGCTGCTGTCTCAAGTTCAGATCTTTCTAGGTGAACAAATGCTTCGATGATTGATGATCTATAAACAATTCGAATTTCTCACCCCATAAGTAATTCCTCCAGATTTTCGAAGCAAAAACGATGGCTAACAACTCAAGATCATGTGTTACATAATTCTTCTCATGCGGTTTCAGCTGGCGGCTTGCATAAGCGACTACTTGGCCTCTTTGCATTAATACTGCACCAAGACCTCTAATAGAAGCATCTGTCCAAACCGTCAAATCCTGATTGCCATCGATAATGGTCAATACTGGAGCGGTTGTCAATTTTGATTTCGATTCCTGGAAAGCTTCCTCACAGTAGAAAGTCCACTTAAATTTCTCGTGCTTCTTTGTAAGCTTCGTTAATGGACCGAATATCTTCGAAAAATCCTTAACGAATTTTCGATAATAACTAGCCGACCCCATAAAACTTCGGACCTCTGTGGGTGTAGTAGGCTGTTTCCAGTCTTGAATGTATTTTTGCTCGGATCTACAGACATTCCTTCCTTTGACACGACATGGCCAAGGAACTTCACCTCTTCCTGCCAGAAGATACGTTTAGAGAATTTGGCTTTGAAGACGTTCTTTCTCAGAATCCCCAATACTTGTTCTAGATGTCTTTCATGCTCGGCTTCTGACTTAGAATAGATTAAAATATCATCGGTGAATACCAGGACAAACTTATTTAGAACTTCCCTGAACACTCTGTTCATTAGATCCACGAAATAGGCTGGAGCGTTGCATAAGCCGAACGGCGTTACTAACCATTCATAAAATATGTCTGGACCTCTGAAAGTTGTCAAAGGAACACACTCTTTCGCAATTCTCAATTGATGGAAACCTGTAGCTAGGTCCATTCTGGAAAATACTCTCGCCCCATTTAATTGGTCTAACAGATCTTCGATGCAGGGTAACGGGTATTTGTTTTTGAGCGTTTGTTTGTTGAGTTCACGGTAGTCAACACACAATCGGGGAGTACCGTCCGACTTAGGAACAAACACTACGGCTGCACCCCAATTAGAAAAGCTAGGTCTGATCAGACCCTTCCATAGCAGTTGACGAGTTTGATCTCCTAATTCTTCTTTTTCTTTTGGAGTCATTCTTCGAATTGGATGTACCACTGGTCTGGCATTTGGAATTAGATCGATTCTGAATTCAATTTCTCTTTGCGGAGGTAAGTTTTCAACTTCTTCAAACACATCTGCATAGTTTCTAACAACAAGAATCTTTTCTAAGGAAGTGGGAATAACTTCTAGCGCAGACCAAAATTCTTTTCTATCTGGGTTTGAACCATGGCATGGTACAGTAATATATCCAAGTTTCGTTTTAATGTTTACTATTCTTTCCGCACAATTTACTTCGGCCTCGTATTGCGTTAACCAATCTAGCCCAAGAATGATATCAAATTCGATAAAATCCATGGTGATTAAATCAAAAGAAAACTTATAGGAAGAATAAGAGACTGGCACTCTACAATATGAACTAAGAACAAGAGATCCTCCTATTGGATTATGAACTTCAACCGATTCTCTACGCTTTCTTTGTTTTAACTTTAACGTGTTAACAGTATTACTTGCAATAAAACTACGTGATGCACCGTGTCAAATAATACAGAAACAGGAATATTTTTAATTGTAAGGGTACCTCCTAAAACATCGGGTTTACCTGCTCCATCGGAAGCAGCCGGCGCAACCTCTGCCTTCTTAAGCAATGGATAATCTTTGACGAGATGTCTGGTTCTATGGCAGTTAAAGCATGAACGAGGGTTCAGAGAGTTCTGGCTTGAGCCCTGGGAGTTGGTCTTCTGCCGTTTTGGGGCTGTGCACACATTAGAATAGTGCCCCATCTTTCCACAATTGAAGCAGCTTCCCTTTGGCGTCCTGCTAGTTTGCGGATTTGTGGATGCCACGTTGCTTGACTCAGCCTGGTTCATAGAGGGCTTGCGTTTTCTCCCCGCTTGACTCTTAGCGCAGTCCAGATCAAGGTTTCTTTGGTCAAGGTCCTCATAATTGCATGCCATCTCTACTATGTCTGAAAATGCCAGTTTAATGTGGCTCATGGCCCTGTCTTGATATTTACGCTTTAGCCATGGATGAACCTCTTGTTCTTGGACTCAGCAGTCGCGATGAGCTCTGGGGCATAGCGAGATAACTGTGTAAACTTATTGAGATAGTCTTGCATAGGGAGGTGCCCTTGCTGGAGATTTGCAAATTCATCATGCATGCGCTTAATTGCTTTCTCTGGGATGAACTTCTCTTTGAACATTTCTTCGAAGTCATCCTATGTCCTTCCTGCATTTTGATTCTCCGCGGTGATGGCTTCCCACCACAATTCTGCTTCGTCTTGCAAAAGCCAGGCACCCATGAATGCCTTGTCTTGATCTTCGAGCCTCAGGCCTCCCAAGATCTTTTCGCATTTCCTCAACCATGCCAAAGCCTCAATCACCGTACCGGTTCCTGAGAAGGTTTTGCCTCCTAGATTCTTATATCTTTTGGCCACTCGATCGAGCTCGAATGGCTGGGCGGCTGGAGGTTGTATTAATGGTCCTTCTGCAGTGGGATTATCTCCTCAGCCTCTGCCTTGGCCTCCATGGCCTCCTCTAGCTGCTGCAGCTCTGGTAGCCATTTATCAACTTCTGTATAAGCAAGGAAAGAGTCAGCTCTCAGAAACGATAATTTTAATATATGGTACAGTAGAAGAACTTAAGGAAAGACAACGATGTACTGATCAGATTATTTTTGCTATTCTGTTTAGCTTATTCTAGAACATTACTAGTCCTATCTCGAATGAGCTACTCGCCTTAGAATACTACTGATTCTATTCTGACAAGGTGTTTAATGTGTTAAATTCTAGAACTAAGGTTAACCAAATCTCCGATACTACCTGTGACGGTCCCAAAACCCCGTGCTACGGTGTTAAGGATAATCATTGGAATATAACACATTAATCATCATTAGCAGAGTACAGATAATAGCATAAGCAGAAAATAGAATAATTTACACAAATATGACAGCGGAATCATATATATCACAACATCAGAAAGCACAGTGCATGATACAACTTAGTGCATAAAGATACATGATCAGTCTACATCGCCATAAGCGGTACATATACATAGAGAGTACATAAAGAAAACATCAGTCTACATCGCCAGAGGCGGAATCATATACATATAATAACAATGGCGGAAAATTAATAGTCAACACTATGAAATCAAGCCTCGCCATGATCCAAAAGGTGCACTCCTACTGCAGTGCAAAGCCAAAATAGGTCCAGCCACTTGATACTAGGTTGCCCGTGTGAAAACAAGGGCACCCGAGTTTGCAAGTTGAAACAAACTACGAGTCAGTCATGGGACTGGTATGAGAAACCTACTTAACTAATTAAACAACAATAATAAGGCAAATCAAAGGACCACCCCACTTTCGCGGAACGGGTTTACTCCAATGATTACCAGTGCATGAAATAAAGTAAATGATTAAATCATCGCAATGCCTTTAATAAAAATGAAGCCATTATAAGACTCAGGTCCCATCACACAATGCAACGCAAGCCAGAGGATAGAGTTTTACCTTATAATGGCCAAGAAATGCTTGATACGTATAAAGCAAAAGTGTTTGATATTATTACTAGTGCATATATGTTTCAAAAGCAAATTCAATCATAAATATCAATCCTAGACGGCATTGGTACCATATATCATGTCGCCATACTAGTAATACAATCAAATCCGCAATTTCGTATTGGAAATTGGATTCCATCATGAGTCTAGGCAAGGGGCAAGCTCCTCTCCGTTCGAAACACTCTAGCAAATGTCTCACGATCACTCATAACTGTACTTGGAATCGGCTGGGCCAGTCCTCTCTTACTTTTGAGGATTAGTCATTCCTGAACACACGTTTCCTGGTTCGTACAGACCTATAATCGAGGCGCCTCGCATTCCAACAACCACACAGGTGAAAAGTATATACAAATGTCAGGGCTGGTAAGTCACTGACACCACCGTAGCTAGAAAGAAACGTCGTGTTCTCTCAGCGATCACTATCCCGTTTTTGACTCATCCCGAGGTGTGAGGCTCGCGAATCAATGCTATACACAAAGCTACGCCACACAGGCCATGCTTTGATCATCGACCACAAGACTTTGCTTTTCAACAAAAGCCTTGATCATATGCCACTTACACGTACCAGATAGGTAATTCACTCCATGCGACTGATTTCTATTGATATATAACCTCAGAGCTCGTACGTCTCAGGGAACAGCATTAAGCAAGAGAATAAATTCTCCGCCGCCAAACAGATATATATTTAATAGAGATCAATCAGCACAGAACAAAATCCAATGTCAGACACACATTCCATTTACAAGTTCATTCTGGGTTTGAACGAAACTGGAGGCACCATATTCCTCGCATATCCGCACAATCAACAATACGTCCGGACGGCTACCACTTCAGCTCCTTCAAGGTAGCTACTCCAATCATGAGCATCAGTAGCGCCCATGCATCCAATGTGAAGATCGTCGGCCTTGAACCGTCTTCTACTCTTTGACTTTTAACCATCGATCGATTATTTGAAATGAGAATTAACTCGGCCTTTTCAAATATCCACGTATATTTAGATTTTCAAATCAACTCTTCACATGGTTAAATCATTCGACATTCATATTTCAGCTCTTTAGTATAATTTTCATGTCAAACACATTCAACCACTAAATATCAAGCAAACCAAGCAGAATCGGTTTATTTCCATTCTATATCGTCTATAATATTTTATAATGATACATCGCCATTTTTATTTATTTAAAAACGACCCTATTTAACTAAACGACGTTTCAGGGCGTGCCGAGGCACTGGCGCTGTTTTTCCTTAAATTTGTTTTACACATATCTGAAAATCTAACTGTTGGATTTCAACAAAGTTTATAACATTGGGAAGATATTCCCAAAGTGAACGCAACGGTTCCAGTTTCGTCAAAATCCGATGGTCGGATCTTTCGGTATAATCATTCAAAATTACGATTTCAAAACGCAAACTGGATGGCCTCGATTCGTTTTAATTTAATTAATATTTTTATATATTAAAATATAATTCGTTCGATGATTTCAATATCATTTTCACTTCAAATATTTCACTAACACCTTTATATTTCGAAAAATTTCGCCATAACCTCCTTTGTATGGGAAGGGGTTTGGAAATTTATTGGGCCATATTAGGTACCCACTAAATCCTAATAAGCATGCACATATTTATAGTGATATATTCCGGTGTCCACAGGGGAGTGTGTATAGATCATAACTCCAGAGAATAAATTCTCGTCACCCTATAAATGGTTTTTGTGCCTTAATGATTAGAGAGACTTGTTTATTGTCATCTCTAGACCCGTGTGGTTTTTTTATTAATCTTGCAATTTACCGTTACAATTTATATAGTCCAGATCAGTCACCAGTACAATCTGTAATATATAGTCAACGCCATACAAGCCACTTGCTCGTATGGTAAATCTTCAACCTCGTCACACAAGCTCCAAATGCTTATGTGGTATATGATGAAGTATGCCTATCGTCAAGAAGTATGTCATATAGTGTAGTTCAAAATTAATTGTTACTATCCTATAGCGATGTTTATTATTACACACAGAACAACCAACACTCCGCATCCAATGGCATTCACAAGAGTTGATATAATAATAAAATTTGCACATCCAACTCATTAAGGTTTACTTATTTGTCGGGCACACAAATAAATTCTTTACTCAACAGCTAATCCATTTCATGTTCAACACATGTATATATATGTGCAAAACTAAGCTAAAGATAATATTTCTAGCTAACAAAGGTTTATTTCCACTTATGGTTATTTTTAACACTTCCTACACGTGTTAAAAATAATATTTTCAACCCATACATATTTATTTGGACAAGTGGTTATTTTTAACATTTCACATTTTGCATAAAAATGATATTTTTGGCGGACAAAAATATATTTCAACACATGACTATTTTATTTAGTTCGCCTACAAGTTAAAAATAATATTCATAGCAAACAAATATTTCTTTCAACACTTGTACATTTTAAGCGAGTCGTTTACATGATAAAAATGATATTTTTATCATCTAAAATATTTATTCAACATATGAACATTTTTAGCACTTCATATTCACAATAAAAATATAAATTTTATTGTTCAATCTATATATTTAACACATGAATATTATTCACTCCACACATATGATAAAAATATGATTTTTATTGTTCTAATCCTTTATTCAACACATGAATAATTTCTATAGTTTATATATATATTAAAAATGTGATTTTTAATGTTAAAACAATTCATTTAAAACACAAATAGTTTATATAGTTTAGATATGTGATAAAATGTTACTTTTATTTTTCAAAGAATTTTATTCATCACATGAATTTCTATTCAACACATGAATACGGTTTCAACACATGAATTTCTATTCAACACATGAATATAGTTTCAATACATGAATATAGTTTCAACACATGAATATAGTTTCAACACATGAATATAGTTTCAACATATGAAAATAATTCTAACACATGAATATTATTGAAAATTTTGGCAGCATAACGGCAGGGTATTTAAAACCGGCACCGTCCCGAGTAGGGCTCCTCACTCTACCTTAAAACCTCGCGGTTTTTGACAATGGAGATTTCATACATCTAATTCGCACGTAGGCGAGTATGTTTTTCTTTTCCACAATTTATTCCAATTTTGTTTCTATCACAAATGGGTATTTTTCAACCACAATGGTATTTTTCAACCACAATCCAAACAATATCAAACACAAACAATCCTATCAACCATTCACAATATTCACCAAATTTTTCACACCAATTTACAATCAATAAATATCGCCCATGGTTTGTGGACGAGGGGAGTATATATATATCTGTATATAAATATATTTTATTTCCATTCCAACACACATATGATTTATACAATGCATGTATAATTCATACTTCGCTCATACAACTTATACTACGCGTGTATATGAGGTATACAACACGTATATAATTTATATTTCGCTTATATAACTTATACAACACATGCACATTCACATTTCAGTTTAGAAATATCACATTGGTTGTTGCTTTTCTAAAAATCCTAGAAAGCTCAGAAAAATCCCTGGACACTTCTAGACTGTAGAGAGCGTCCTTACGGTCATGATGTTTCCTGTTTCATCGAATTTCATTAACACACGATAAAGATACAATTTTTCAAAGTTTGCAACACTTAAAAGTGTTATTTTCAGTTTTGAAAATCAAAGCCGTATACCTCCTTTGTACCTTCGATACTAGGCTTCGAATTTGCGGCAAATCCCTTTCACGAGAGGTCGATCAGCTTATACTACGTCGAAGAGGAAGGAGAGGGGTTTTCGCGCCTGTTGGTCACGGCCAGTTCGATCGCCTCTGGCGATGGCGGCGGCGGCGGAATGGTTGGGACTTTGGGGAGATCGTTCGCACGAAATACAAGACGATATGGGGAGTGGCAGGTATGGATTTGAAGAGGAGGAGGAAAGCTACAAAAAGTTGAACTGGGGGTGGGGCTAATGGTGGCTGTGGCGGTCGGAAAATGGCCAAGAAGGGGGGAATATCGTGCATCGTCGAAGTTGAGGGAGGCGGGGGGTTTTCTGAAGTTTTTTTATTTTTAAATTTATGAATGGAAAATTTCAATTGGCCAGGGCTTTATTTAATTTTCTAAATAGTGTTCTTCCATACGAACACCAATTCAAACCCAACGACTATCGTCTCTAGCTAAAAACCCTGATCCCGAACACAATAGGATATGTTTCGTAGGCCAATTCGACCGTTACAGTCAGTTATTCTTCAAATTATAATATAAAACATTCAATATTCGATTTGAACGTACATTTCAATTTGCTAGGGCCACAAACTGATTCGAAAAATTCCAAAAAATAAATCTAGCTATGTTTTGACGCTACGGTCCCAACAAAACTAGTTTTGTCGAATTCTGAGACCGTTTGAAAAATGGTCATTTTCTGGTTGATCCAATTTAACAGAAATCAACCAAACACGTTTTCTTTTGCCACGCTCACATACTAGCTTCAAAAATTATGAAATTTAAAACCTAGCAATAATTTGACATCCCGGATCCAACAAAAGTGGTTTCGTCGAATTCCGAGGTCGTTTGCAAAATGTCTATTTTCAAGGACTATATATTCTCTATAGCGACCTTTCTGAAAATTCATTTGGCCATAACTTTAGATTCCCGCTATGAAACTTCGATTTTTCAGATTCGTTAGAAAGATATTCATAAACAGATTTAAATATTTTTGGTTTGACTAAAATCCGTTTTATTTTGCACCCTGTACAGTCAGTCAAAGTTTGAATTCAAATTTTCAAACTACCGCACCATTTCTAACTCATTATTTTATTGAAATATTCTATTTCAATTGTTTAAATTCCTTTAAAATAACCAATTTAAAAATTTTAAATTGGCTCTTATTTTCTGGGTTGTTACAATCTCTGTCCCACTAAATTCCAGAATGCAGCGCTTGTTATGAGGATTCCATCGTCTATGGGTTTGTCTGGTTCTGTCATCAACCTTTTTGATCTGGCCCGTTTGTTGTGTTTCTGCGCATGTAAACATAGCTCAAGACTCCCCTCCTTACCATCCATACTTTGCACCAACGCCATCCCATACTCTAGTTCACGTCCCTTCTTCCCTTAAGAAAACAACTTTTTCTCTTATAAACCATAACCGCCCTTAGCCCCCTAACCTTTCTTCGCTTCTTTTTTTTTCTCTTTTTTTTTATATTAAGTGCTCATGCTTGGCCTGTAAAGGCCCACGAAATACTCCCATGTACACGCATCCTTGCTTCCAAATCCCCTCCCTTTCTTGCTCCTATTTTCTCACGCAAATTCCCATCTGTTTCACTCCTCCATACCTTCCCTCTCTCGCATGCTAGTATATCCAATTTCATTCCTTAAAAAAGAAACTGATGCCATCCAGCTAGCATTTCAGATCAGCAACCCACCTTTCTTTCGTTACATGCGCCCCCAAATTTTAATCTCTCCCCCATCATGAACTTCACCCTCTTCCAGTAACTAAATCCAGTTCGAAGGTACACAAAGCACTCTCCCGTTCAACGACAAATTGCATCTTGTTATCTCACTCCGTAATGACCAAACCAAATCAGCGCAGGGAAAGAAAGGCTGAACCCAGTAATATACATACGGGACTGAAGAGATTTTTACTACGTTTATAGTTTTAGAAGAGTAAATTTCTAAAACTATTTAAAAGTTTCGTAAGTTTTGTTTTGCTGAAGAATAATGTACCCGGGTATTTATAGGAGTTTAAACTTGCGGAGCACGGGATAGGCAAGGTGTAGGGTATGGATTAGGGGTGCAGCTTCATAAATTTTGATTTAACTTAACATGGCATTTTGGCTTAGAGAGTAGGATGCAATAATGCTTTAATCGGCATGTTTTAGGTAGTAGCCTATGTAGTATTTTCATTTCATATCTTTCATATCCACTTGATGTTGAAAGGGTAGGCTTTGATATTGAATACACATTACTGCTTATAGAGGCAGTACATGCTAGGTAGGAAAATAGTCTTCCTTATGAAAAGAAAGAACGTACACAGCTTCTCCAGTTTTAGCATTATTTTTTCACTATATAGATCTGATATATCATACGGTAATTTGTCTATATGAAAATTAGTTCGCATTTCATGGATTAATAAGTCCAGTGGATTGTATACAAGTAAAAAGAGTGCTCTTCACAACTAGTGGATGTTTTAAAAATAAACATTGGAAAGTTGTACGTGAAGTAGCATGGTATGAACATAGTAAAAAGCAAACCAAACATATAGTCATAGTCTTGCTAGCCCAAAAATTCTCTATTTCTGTGTTCTACAAATCAGCGTGTATTTTGTTTTACAATTTACAAACAAATCTGAAACAATGACGTAAGTTATCACTGAAATAAGTATGCCATAGCTGTAACAGATTCATGGACTATAACCGAGCCATTATGGACAAAAATAAAAATACAATCATGTCCAACGAGGTGCCACGATCCCAAAAATATAATAATATCGGTAGGTTAACTTATATTGTGAAACCCCAAAATACTGATATATAGTGCAAGATATTCCAAATAAAAAGTTGCGTATTTAATTAATTAAAAATCACAGTAAAATTATGAAAATTAAATTAGCACTGCGTCTCAAAAGAATCTTGTCTAAATTCGAAATCGATATCTAGTTATATCGAATAAACCATTACGGTCGATATTCATTTCTACAACGACTATTTGAATATTTGATTTGGATATATCTTGCAATATATAATCCGAAAATTCGATTTTTCACTTCCAATGGAAAAATATAGTTTAACGGATTCCAACGTTTCTTGTTTTGAAGAAATCCGACTAATAACGGGTCCTGTACACTTAGTTGAAGTTCAGAACGTTAAATTATGAACTGCCGCGATATTACGGGCTCGATTATATTTAATATATATTTTTATACGTTCAACTTCATTTTAATTAGTATATAAATCCACTTATATTACGAATTCAACATTTAAACCAATTTAAATATTCAAATACAAACCGATAAAAATGCACGTTACATTCCTTCCCCCTTAAAAGAATTTCGTCCTCGAAATTACTAAGGTAGGGAAAATGCTACAATTCGTATTAGTTTGGTTAAAATCATATATTTACTTTTTAACTTCAGTTTCAACTGAATCGATTAGAATATTAGTTTTTTCTTATTAACGAACATTTTCGAAAATTCTGAAAATTTCCTAACAGCTTAAATTTTCGGAGATTTTCGCCAGCATCTCGTCTGCACGGCTCATTCGGTACTACCACAACTTACCACTCTGGGCCTTCTCCAATCCAAAAGAAATTCAAACAGCCAAGCGGCTTTCCGAACATAGGTCATTAATTTCATACCCAATATAAACGTGTACCTTCTCTGTTGGGCATCCAACTCTATCTCTGCCATTTGCTATCACTTTAGCATATATCCAAGCATCCTTGGTTTATCTCCCATCAGTCCATTCTCAAATCAATCTTTCGGTTTTACTAAGCCAAATTTCTATTTCAACTCCTATTCCATGTACTGATTTATTTCTTAAATCAGTTATCTTCATCCCCAAATTCAAAAATCGATTCTTATTCTCCAAGAATCATTTCATATTAATAAATCGAATCTCCAATATTTCTCTGTTACAATTTCCATTCCGGATCATTCCAAATTCAGTCCTATTTTATTTATCTTAGTTTAAGTTCCACTTTTACCATTTTAACTCCATAAGTTATATTTTTATTTTAGAATACAAATTCCTAGATTTATTTCAAATCTGTTTGAAATCATATATTATTAAAAATATTTGAACTTCCGACAACTTGTTTCCTCATAATAATTCAAAACAAAATCTTTAGTAATCCGTCACTTAGAAACTCGAAAATGAACACTGATAATGCGGTCGTCATCATCAGAATTTATTTTCTAGTGGTCAAAGTGAGTTCGGTATTATATTACTTTTTCAAAATTCATTTTAAAACACTTCCATTTTGAATTTTACTTCAAAATATCTTTCACAACACTTGGAAAACAATTTCAAATCTCCTAGGATTTTAAAATTCCCATATTTTTAATCCAAATATTATTTCCAACTCTTTTTCAAGTTTCCAGAGTTTTATTTCAATTCTGGTTTTAAATTCAGATTTAGTTCATCTGCTTTTGTATATTATACTTATATAATATTTCGATTGGTTATTTATATAACCAACTCAATTATAAATCTTATTTGATCATAATAACGATCAACACTATAATAATCTCAAGATATATACTCCCTTTTATATCAAAATATATTTTTGGGTAAAATTATTTTATTTACCCTCTTTTAAAAACATACTGTGTCGAATTACTCTGTTTAAGAGTTTAGAAACACCTATCGACACAGTTTACATTACCGTTTCGACCAGAATTCATAAACCACTCGACTGACCAGTTAACATAATATAAAACAGTTTTTATATTAATTTACAAATATACGCTTATATATATACACTCAAACTCAATCTAGGGTATTTCTAACTCCATCTCTATTGAGTTACGCCACAGAGCCAAGGTAATCACTTAAACTTCAGCTCTGATACCAACTGTAATGGCCCGTAAATTCGTACTAATTTGAGCTGACTAATACCCTACACATTCAACTCAAAGTGCACAAAAATACAGATCTTTAACAGAAAGAAGTTAGAAGGTGAGAAAGGTAAGATATAACTAATAGAATAGAAGAAGAACAGAACTGAATAGAATCAGGGTAAATACGAATCTCACAACGGAATGAATCAAAATATAATATATACATAACTTTGAAATACAAAATCTGAATTTGTATAACATACCATATCCGAGTATAACACTTATACATCACAACAGAAATAATCTATAAATATCTAGTGTTGAAGCCTCCTGCTCCAAGCTCCTCCAAGTATCTGTAAAATCCTAAATACTTGACTGCCCGTACAAATTTGGGCACCCAAGAGTTTAGGGAAAACAAAAAAAAATAAACTCTGGGTCAGTAATAGAACTGGTGTGAGTAAACTCCAACCATTCGGTTTAACTTTGAAAAATCCTTTTAAAAGAAAAAGATAATAGTAAGACCAACCCACACATAAACATGGACGATTTTTACCTTACTATAGCCCCAAAACATTTCTAATATCAAATCCAGTGATATTATAATAATGTCTAATCAAGTAAATTACCAAATAGCAGAGCACTTGCATCTCACGCTCCACATATATAATATACAATCAAAACCGCAGTCTCTTATTGGAGATTGGATTCCGACTGACAAGGTATGGAACCACCTGCCGATAGTGTATCTCTAGAGAGAATACACTAGGTTCAACAAGAACATCTTGCAACCCGGCCACACATGACCGACCACTCATTTCTCTTGAGTGTATCGAATATATTGTCACCTACGGTTGCTAGCAACTTAACCGTTCCCGGGAGATACAGAAGGAAAAAAATAACAAATATGAATATTCTCTAGATGGTGTCGATACACCTTAATGGGGGGGACCCACATAGCCATGCTGCCTGCCCAATTTTTGTCATTTCCCGGTTGATGAGGCTTGAGGCTATAACGCATCTCTTGACAGCTCACACCTTCACTTTCTTTTAGTGCCACATCGTCATACCCGCCAAACTAAAAATTGGTTTCCAAAAATATCACGGGTATAAAAAGCTAAGAGGAATGAATTCCTCCGCCACCAGACGTAATACTTTTAATAGATCAACCGTACGTGATCTATTAAGTATATTCTGTCAGACACTTGTCCATACAAGTTGTTCTGGGATTGGACAAACATAAAGCACTATTCTGGGACAGAACGACCCTTGCATTTCACTCCGTCTTCAATTGTCTTCAGCATAATCAAATTCGCAGCGCTTATGCCTATACGGAGTGGTTTTCGGATAATAATCCAACTGGTCTCCCTGTATTGACAACGATGGTCAAAATACTTCGATAGTCGATTATTTAACTATCGAAGTAAAAACAAACATCCATTCAAATGTATAACTAAACATCACACAACCACCGTCACTTTTATTTAACATTCAATTTTATTATTCAAATTCTCATATCTTACCAGATATTTCTCAAACCCCGTTTTAGCCTTTTAAACAATTCTTGGAAAACATTCCTAGTTATTATAAACTTTGATTCTCCCATGTTCCAGAAAATATATGTTATTAACGTTCGAAAGATTCCCATTCTTTATTTTCTACACTTGAATAATATACCCTATCTACATTGGAAAAAAAATACTCTAATTTCGTTATAAACATTTTGATTTGTCTAACGTTCACGTCTAAAACATTATTCACTTTAAAATGTGAATATCATACCTATTATAGAAATCTGATCACCTTTATCAAATAGCTCTTTATTCGAGTAATAATTACCTTTATCTCGTCTACTGAAATCTCTTTCATAATTTTATATTCCTATTCCACTTTATAGACTCTGTTTCTAAGTCAACTTCTTGTTAAATCAATATTAAGTTTATAACTAAATATTGATTATATATCCTATTATAATTTATTGGTTTAAAACTAAATATTAACTATTCTATCAGATTATCATTCCTAGAAATAATTTACTTTAATACATTCGACATATTCGAAATTTTAGTTCCAATTTCTAATAGTGTTTATTTGGTTCTAATCACATTCCAAACATCGAAATGATGTTATCGTTTTTTGAAACGATTCTCCAATTCTCTTTCCAAACTCATTCTTATATTTCTTTAGACAAACGTCGTTACTTATTACTTATAATAAGTGGATTTCAACCCAAAATTTTTTCATTCCTTAGGGAATAGTGCTATATATAAATCACGCTTAAGTTTGGTCAACAATGCTAATTTATCGTTATAGTTCAAAACTGGTCATACGCTGTAATATTCCCCTTTATAACTAATCTCGACATAACAGTCACGCTTAAGCCTAGTCAACAATGTTATTTTATCGTTATAATTCAAAGACTTGCAATATGCTTCTATATTCCTGTAACGACCCGGATTTTCGGCGACTTTGGTTATCGACATAAGCTCGATGTCGATAACCAAAACATCGAAAAATCCTGGTAATTAATGAAAGAAATTAGAGGGTGAGGATAGATAAGATAGAAACTTAGAATAGAAGAAGAAGAAGAAGAACACAACATCAGAGTAACACGAACCTCACAGCGGAACAAATAACATATAATATATAACATAACTTTGAAATATAACAGTTATGTATACAATAGCACTTATCAGAGTACAACACTTACAACACAGCGGAAATAAACTACAGCTATATGTTCTAGAAGCCTCTTGCTCCAGCTCTTCAAGTATATCTGTAAATCCCGACTACTTGACTGCCCGTACAAATTTAGGAACCCAAGAGTTTAGAGAAAACAACAAAGTAAACTCTGGGTCAGTCATGAGACTGGTGTGAGTAAAATAGTTTAACATAGTTTAACATATATATGATACCTCATAAGACCACGCCGTGAATACGGAACGGTTTTTTCCCTTATGAGAATCCAACATCTTTGACAAGCAATATCATTCTGGTATTATAATAATGTCTAAGTACAAATATATATCAATCTAGCAGAAACGCTTTCATCTCACGTTCTACATATATAGTTTACAATCAAAATCGCAAGCACGTATTGGATAATGGATTTCCAACTATGACAAGGTATGGAACAACCTTCTGCTAGTGTACCTCTAGAGAGGAATACACTGGGTTCAACAAGAACATCTTGCAACCCGGCCACACATGACCAACCACTCATTTCGCTTGAGTGTATCGAATGTATATCACCAACGGTTAGGATCAGCAACCGTTTCCCGAATGGGACAGCATCAACAATAGATTTTATAGAAGTAAATGAAACTCTAGATCAGGTGATTATACACCCTAATAGGTGCGACCTACATAGCCATGCTGCCTGCCCATTTTCTGTTATTTACCGGTTGATGAGGCTTGAGGTTACGCTTCATCATCACATCAGATTCACTTTGAATGCCACATTGTCAGATCCATCGAAAATCAATAATTGACATCTACAACAGTACATTACGTGTTAGCTAAAGAAGTTTCCTTCTCCGCTTCCACTCATGGTACGGTTGAAGAAATCAATGTACGGGACCTTTCTGGAAATACTCCGTCAGACATTCATCCATACAAGTCATCCTCATTCACTTAGAATGTCACATCGTCATACCCGCCAAATCACAAATTGACTTATCCAAAAATAACACGCGTATACAACTAAGAGAAACGAATTCCTCTGCCACCAAACGTGAATACGTTTGAACAGATCAACTTACGCGATCCATTGGATATACTCTGTCAGACCTTCGTCCATACAAGTTGTCCTGGGACTGGACAAACCGAAGGCACTATTCAGTATATCCATCTTAGTCACTGTTATCTAAGACTTATACAACAACCCTTGCACTTTACTCCGTCTTCAATTATCATTGGCATAAATGATTCGCAATGCTTATGTCAATACAGAGTGGTTCTTTGGATAATAATCCAACCGGTCTCTCCATATTAACAACGTTAAAATGGTCAAAACTCCGATAGTCTGTGATTTAACTATCAAAGAAAAACAAGTGTGCAAACAACGATATTATTTCCAGATGGAAATTATATCGATCAATCATCAACATATATCTATATATATATTCACATTGCCTTATTTTCTATGTTTAGAAAATATATGTTATTAACACTGGAAAACGTTTACATCTGCTTATTTACAAATCACTACTCTTCCCCAACTATCAGTCCCTGACTGTAAACTAGTATGAGAACAATCCCCTAAGTATAAATCCCGAAGGCCGAAACGAACATCAGATAGGCACTTAGAAAAGCATTCAATTTACTAATCTCTAGTCAGTTCTAGTTTTACTTAACTCTATTTGATTAACTCTGATTGATTAACTCTAACTGGTTAATTCTAACCGATCAACTCTAACTGGTCAACCTTAATTAATTAACTCTAACAGGTTTTACTTGGTTTGACTAACTCAATTTATTAACTCGACTGACTAATTCAACTCGATTATCCTAACTTGATTTACTTATCTCGATTAACTGAACTAATCACTTTGATTAACTCGACTAATTCACTTTGGTTAACTTAACCAATTCACTTAACTAATTCACCTAGTTTAACTTAACTAATTCACTTAACTCCTATCGAATAAACTATATTCGATAACTCCTCTAACTCTATTCGAATAAACTATATTCGATTAACTCATTTACTCTATTCGAATAAACTACATTTGATTAACTCCTTTTCTCTATTCGAATAAAATATATTCGATTAACTCCTTTTCTCTATTCGAATACACTATATTCGATTAACTCATTTACTCTATTCGAATAAACTATATTCGATTAACTCCTTTTCTCTATTCGAATAAACTATATTCGATTAACTCCTTTTCTCTATTCGAATAAAATATATTCGATTAACTCCTTTTCTCTATTCGAATAAACTATATTCGATCAACTCATTTGATCTAACTCTAATCGATTAACTCCATCGAATAAACTATATTCGATAACTCCTTCGATTTAACTAATATTCTATAACTCACTTCGATTAACTAATAATCGATAACTCCTTCGAATAAACTATATTCGATAATCTCCTCTCGAATAAATGATATTCGGTAATCTTCCCTTTCGATTTAACAAATCGATAACTCCTTTTGGAATAACTAAATTCGATAACTCCTTTCGATTTAACTAACCGATAACTCCTTTCGATTTAACTAATCGATAACTCCTTTGTGTTTAACTCTATTCGAATAACTAATTCGAATCACTCTTATTTATTAAACTCTATTCGAATAACTAATTCGATTAACTCTAACTGGTTAACTCTAACTGATTAACTCTAACTCTAATCGATTTCTCCTATTCGAATAACTCCTATTTGATAACGTTTATTCATTTATAAAGATTTACTTTTAGTAACGGATCTTCACTTTATAAATGTCCTCTTTAATAATGTTACTTCACTTACACAAGTGTTGGGTACATATTCTATTTAAACTATCGGTGTTGAAACCAATATCTCTCCTCTATATAAGTTCAGACTTATATATTTCATTTATCAAATGATAAATATTTATTTAATTTATAAACTATTATTTAAAAATTAATCCTTTCTATTTATCTGTTAAAGCCAAATTTCCATTTTCTATTCATCTCCTAAATATTCTTCTGATTTAGCTCTATTTATTTATCCAATAAATATCCCTTTTGTTTAGTCCTATTTATTTATCCAATAAATATCCCTTTGATTAAATCCTATTTATTTAACAAATAAATATCTCCTTTAATCTTTATTTATTTCCTAAATAAATAAACCCTTTTACTTTTATTTATTTCCTAAATAAATAAATTCTTTTAACTCTTTATTTATGTTTTAGCAATATATTCCTTTATATTTGCTTTCAAATATATTTCCTTTTAATTTGATTGCAAATATATTCCTTTATATTTGATTTCAAATATATCTCCTTTATATTTCATTTCAAATATATCTCCTTTATATTTGATTAACAAATAAATTCCTTCTATATTTGATTAACAAATAAATTCCTTTATATTTGATTTACAAATAAATTCCTTTATTCAAAATCCTTTTCCTTTAATAATATAAAATCCATTGATTTTATATAAATAAATTATTTTCAAAATATACTTTGAAAATCCTTTTTCCTCCTTCTGGTATTTCTTATGGTTTTTAACACACCATATAACAATGATGAATATCGTCTCAACACACAAAATCATCAGCATATTTTATATAACACCATATATCAAATATATGAATAACAGCAAAATAAAATGTTGAGGAATCCAGTGGGATTCCTCCAACCTGATTCCCTGCATCACAGATGTTACACAGTATAATCAACATCACTTCCAGTTAAATATGAAATATTCTGTTAACAGAATCAATATATAACTATTTAACTGTTTATATATATGTATATATATATATATTTATATATATATATTTATATATATATAAAATATTCACTAACTGACTAGCAGTTCAATCAAACAGTCAACACATAATCAAACAGACAATATTTAACAGTTCTAAGAATACGTTGTAAAAATAGAACTGTACAGAGTTGGTGAGTTTTACTCACATTTGCAGTTCATCGTTAAAGAACGATAAATTGTTATTTGATTTGAATCAAACAATTTATTTCGCCATAAATTCATACGAGCTCGAATCCACTCCCAGTTAGTCTCATTGTGTTGCTCTCGTCCATACGATCCCAACGCAACTTATGGTTCGTTAATCTGATTATGTATGACCGAGATATTGCTTTTCAAGGTTTGAACTAATTTAAATTTAAAATAAACTTAACTATTTATTTACTTTGGGCCTTCACAAAATTACCTTGGCCCATTCGCCCACTACCAGCCCAAACCGAACCATCCTTCTTCCCAATGACCAGGCCGTAACCTGCTCCTCCCTCATTCACCATTTCCCAATGTTTGATCCTCCTTCCTTCCTCCTACACTCCACTGTACCTAGCAAAATGGGATTCAATCTCCTCCTCAACTCGTGCTCTTCACAACCATCCCCTTTGTGTTCAACTCGGTCGCCCCTCCTCCAATGCGACATCAGACAAACCGACGCCCCCTTAACAGACGACCGAACTAAATTGGCATGAAACGCCCCCAAAATTTCACAACAGGAGCTGCTTTTCACCACGAATTCGATTTCGATGCTCAAACCATGGATCGATGCTCCAAACTTCATATACATCGAACCCTAGGTACTCAAAGGCCTTCGCTGGAAATAATGACATCGAACTAAAATTGTTCGAACTCAATAACAGGTATACGAGCTTCAAGAGGATGCTTCAGCGAACTCAACTATATTAGTTTAGAGATTTACAGGATTTTATTTCATTTGATTTCATTTTTCAAAGTCTCGGTTTTCTCTTGAGGGTGGAAAAATACTGACGGCCGAAAGATTTGACCAAGAAAAATGAAATTAGGGTTTAGGATAGGTTTGTAGGGGTATTTATAATATTAGAAAAATATCTAGATATTTTATAGAAGGAATATTCCCGGTATATTCTCATTTCTATATTCATTTTGCTTTCTGAAAATCCGTGTGCTCACACACGATACCTAAAACTCACGAAAATTGACATATAGCTAGAGTTTGACATTACGGTCCCAAGGAAACTGGTTTCGTCGAATTCCGACTCCGTATGCTCACACAGCGTATTTTTAACCTTCAAAATACTGACTGTTTTTCACTCTAAAAATCCGTACGACCACACAGTGACTCTAAAAATCACGAAAACTGACATCTAGCAATAATTTGATGTTGCGGATCCAACAAAATTAGTTTCGTCGAATTCTGAGGTCGTTTGCAAAACTGGCTATTTTTAAAGCTCTGGATGACCCATTTAAATATATAAATATATTTAAATATAATTAAATTTAATATTTAAAAATAAATATTATCGTATATATTCACAACAGAATATCATACAGCTCTAGAATATTCCTCTATGAATTTCTAGCTTGATATTTCCAATCCTGATTAAATCGATATTCGATTTATAATGAAATTCCTTATATAAATATAACTAATTCCTTTATAAATTATAAAGGAATTCTATAGCGACTTTTCTAAAATTTGATTTGGACATAAATCAAAATCTGCACGACGAAATCCTGATTTTTCTCTTCCACTAGAAAGATATACTCCACCAGCTCCACACGTTTCTCGTTTCACAGAAATCCGATTTAAAACGAATCCTGTATATTCAGTTGAAGTTCAAATCGCCAAATAGCGAACTACCGCGCCATTTCGAGCTCTATTTTAATTATATTATAACTATACGTTCAAACTGACGTCGATTGAATATGTTTGTTATTCAAATTCAATTCCAAGCTGAATTATATATCACAGATGGTCTGGTTCACACCATATCATCATTTCAGCTAATTTTGATTATTTCGAAATTAAATATATTATTTAATTTATTATTTTAATTAAATATTCATCATTATTTAATTAACCGACCATTAAATTCTCTAATTCACTATTTAAATAATTAAATAAATTAATTATAATACCTCTGACAATGCGGGTCATTACATTCTTCCCCACTTAAAATAATTTCGTCCTCGAAATTGCTAAGTTAGAGGATGACCCTATCTATTGGAATTCCTAAGATTTGTTTACCCCTTATTTCTGATTTCAACTGAACCAATTAATATCGACTAAAATATTTATTCATTCCGACTAACTAAAATTTTCAAAAGTTCTGAAAATTTTCTAACACTTTAAATTTTCGGAAAATTTCGCCATAACCTCCTTTGTATAGCCCTATCGGTAAAACTCCAACTCGCCTCTCTAAGCCATCTCCAACCCAAAAGAAAATCAAACAGCCAAGCGGCTTGCCAATTCGGCTCATAAATTCCAAACTCATATCAAATATAAACTTGTACCTTTTTGTCGGGCGTTTCATTATCTCATTTCCATCTGCTATCAATTTAGCAGATGCCAATGCCGCCCTAATCAAATTCCAATCAGTTTTAGCACCAACACAACCATTCGCTTATATCCAAGCCAATTATCATTTCAACTAGAGTTTGATTCTCGATTTCAAACTCTTAACTCATCAATACAAGACCATTTCAGATTATTCTCTTATCACCCCAGTTTTACTTAATTTAACAAGTTAAATTTAAATTTTAGAATTTAAATTCCTGGGCTTTTACTTCAAGTATATTTGAAATCATAATACCAATTCAAAACATTTGAATTCTTAAACAACTTGTTTTCGCAAAACAAATTTGAAAAAGAAATCTTGGGTAGTAATCCTTCACTTACAACTCGAAAATCACACTGATGATGTGTACACCATCATCAGAATTATTTTCCAGCGATCAAAGTGAGTTCAATACTATATTCCTTTTCAAAACTCCAACTTAAACACTTCCATCTTGAATCAGTTCAAAATATCCTTATTAAAACAAAATTAAAAACCTCCCAGGATTTTGAAATTCACATATATCCAATCCAGATTCAATTACAGACACTTATCTGAATTTCCAGTTTTAAATTTTCAATTCTGATTTTAATTTCAGATTTATTTCATCTTATTTCATATATTATACTTATATGAATTCTGATCGATTATTTACATAACCATTATATTTATAATCTTACTCGATTATAATGACAACCAATATATCTCATATATTATAAATTCAATATATATCAAATATAATTTGGGTAAAATGTAACAACCCGGAAAATCTGGGCCAGTTTAAAATTTTTATTTTGGCAATTTTAGCGAATTTAGATTATTTAAAATGAATTATTTTAAATAAAAACGACGAGAAATTTATTTTGAATATAAATCGATCGCATATATTATATACGTCGTCGTTAGAATATAAATAATTATATATAATTATAAATAGAATTGAAAATGGCGCGGTAGTTCGATAATTCGATTTCAAACTTCAATTGAATGTACCGGGTGCAAAACAATCCGGATTTTAGTGAAACAAAAAATAATGAAATCTAATAGTGAATATCTTTCCAACGAATCCGAAAAATCAAGATTTCATATCGGGAAGCAAAAGATATGTCCAGTTGAAAATTCTGAATAGTCGCTATGGAATTCAGGCCCTTAAAAATGGACATTTTGCAAACGACCTCGGATTTCGACGAAACCAGTTTTGTTGGGTCCGCAGTGTCAAGTTATTGCTAGGTTTCAAATTTCGTAATTTTTCGAATCAATATGTGAGCGTGGCAAAGGAAAACGCGTTTGACCAGTTTCAGTTGATTTTAATCGACTGGAAATTGGCCATTTTTCTAACGGTCTCAGAATTCGACGAAACTAGTTTTGTTAGGACCGTATCGTCAATACGAAGCTAGAAAATATTTTTCCGGAATTTTTCTAGTTCGCATGTGACCCCGGTAATTTGAAATGTACGTTTAAAATTCAATATAGTGATTTAAATGTAAATTCAATGGAAACTGATTGTAACTATCGAATCAGCTTGCGATACATATCCTATTGTGTTCGGAATGGGGGTAGAACGCTGTGGACGACAGGCGGTGGGCCTCGTTTCGAGATCGTATGTGAAAGTTAACTTTTTTTGCAAAATAAAATAATAAAAAAAAAAAAAAAATATTTAATTTCCCTTCTTAACCTGGCCCCCCCCTTTTTCAATCATTTTCATTTCCAGGTATAAAAAAAAAAAAAAAAAAAAAAAAAAAACAACAAAACCTAAATCGCCAGCCCCCCCCCGCGCACGAACTCCGACGAAGCCCCCCCCTGGAGCGCCGCCGCCCCCCTCAAGACCGCACCACCGATCGAAGACCCAAGCCGCCTCCATCGCTCGAAGCATCGCCTCCCAGTTCGACGCTGAAGCCGCCGCCCTCGAGAAGCCTTGCCGCCGCCGATCTGCGAGAAACCCCCCCCCCCTCGGTACGTTTTCTTTCATTTTATTTTTTTAGTTTATTTTTGTTTTAAATTTTGATTTTAAAACATTTAAGAACTGATTTTGAAAATGATTTTTAAACTGTTTTTATAAAAGAACTTTAAAACTGAATTTTTAAAAGTATTTTAAAACTGAACTGAATTTTCTAAAAGAATAAAACTGCATTTTCTAAAAGAATAAAACTGCATTTTCTAAAAGAATAAAACTGTTTTTGAAATAAAAAAATAGAAAACTGATTTTATAAGCAAATAATAAACTGATTTTAAAAGCATAATAAAAACTGATTTTTATATGAAATTAAAACTGGGTTTTCTTATTAGGGAAAAAAAAGAAAAAAACTGATTTTATTTTGAACTTTAAAATAGGAAAAAGGTTTAATCTTTTAGTAGAAAAAGATTTGAACTTGCACAAATAAAAATCATATTTTTATATGTTGAAAGTCGAAATAAAAATCATATTTTTATATGTTGAAAAATCATATTTTTATATGTTGAAAGCAAAAGTAAAAATCATATTTTTATATATTGAAAGCGAAGTCAAAATCATATTTTTATATATTGAAAGCGAAGTCAAAATCATATTTTTATATATTGAAAGCGAAGTCAAAATTCGATTTTTATATATTGAAAGCGAAGTCAAAATTCGATTTTTATATATTGAATAGCGACGTCAAAATTCAATTTTTATATATTGAATAACATAGTAAAAATTCGATTTTTACGTATGTAGTGAAAGCAGCAACGAAGGTGACAAAGAGGCGAAACGACGAAGACTTCTGCAAATGAAGAGCCGTGGAGCTAGGATAGCTATATGTGAGAATTTCTCACCTTTCAATTTATTTTCTAGTTATATATATATACTAGGATGCAGACGGTGCTTAGTAGCACCCGACACCCGTCCACAGACCATGGACTTGTTTGTTTGGCTGTTTGGTTATTGATTGTGATATTGGTTTGAATGTGGTTTGTGGTGTGGAAAATCGAATCGATAAATTGGTTAGGAGTAGACGTGCGCCGTTATAAGGCGAAGGAGTAAGGCTAGGTTAGACCCTTACTCCAAATTTTGTGGTTTGCAAAATGAAATTGATTTGATTGATGAGTGAATGGCGTGGGCCTTCACTAGACCGGGGATAAGGCTAGGCCTTGTCCCGTTTCTAGTATCGTGCCGTTATGCCGCCGAAATTTTCTAAAATAAGTTAGAAAAATAAAATTAGCATTTTATTTAACGAATGAACTGAATATAAATTCATATGTTAAAATAAAATGTGTTATCGTTAAAAATATAATTTTTAACGTGAATGTGAATAAATAAATATTCATTTACAAACCAGACGGTTTGTTTATGTACACCTATTTGAATGACGTTGATTGGGTCGATAAATTTTACACATCGCCTAACTGCACAAATAAAATATGTGTTTGATTGTTTGAAACCCCACACGGGTGTTAGGATGAAATTTGAAGTTCACTCATCCTGATTTATTAAATATGTCGATCGATTGATTGACAAGCTGCTATAAGCGTTAAATGTCTATATTTGATGCTTATACAGTGTAGTGCACTTTGGTTGATGGTTGATTATTCATCGTTGTTGATATATACATGTGTTGTAGAAAATCCATATAATTAACATTATATGGTAATTGATTGGGCCTCATTCCAGTTTCGAGAAAAATAGAAATATTTGAAATAGAAATATTTGAAATAGAAATATTTGAAATAGAAATATTTGAAATAGAAATATTTGAAATAGAAATATTTGAAATAGAAATATTTGAAATAGAATATTTGAAAATAGAAATATGTGAAGCCGTGAGGATTAGATTGACGCCATTTTGACGTGAACGATATTTATATCGATTTTATTCATTTTAAAATGAATATTGAAACGTGATTTCGAAATCGAATATTTTGAAATGAATTGAATTGAAAACGATTTCGAAATGAATTGAATTGAAAACGATTTCGAAATGAATTGAATTGAAAACGATTTCGAAATGAATTGAATTGAAAACGATTTCGAAATAAATTGAATTGAAAACGATTTCGAAATGAATTGAAAACGAATTCAAATTGAATTGAAAGCGATTTCGAAATAAATTGAATTGAAAACGATTTCGAAATGAATTGAATTGAAAACGATTTCGAAATGAATTGAATTGAAAACGATTTCGAAATGAATTGAATTGAAAACGATTTCGAAATGAATTGAATTTTAAAACGATTTCGAAATGAATTGAATTGAAAACGAATTCAAATGGAATTGAAAGCGAATTGAAATGAATTCAAATTGAATTGAAATTTGAATTGAATAGAAATGAATTTTGAAACGAATTTATAAAGAAGAATTCAATTTTGATTTGAATTGAAAAGGAAGTTGAAATTGCTTTTGAAACGAATTTAAAACCATTTATATAATTCGTTTTAAATAGTAATCGACGAAATATATATTATATATATTATATATATAATATAATGGCCTGAATAGAACGCGCCGCGCTGCGGCAGTTCGCGAATTTCGATCATTTGTTTCAAACGGACATTACGGGAGATCCGACCGTCGGATTCTCCTAAAACCGGAACCGTTGGGTTCGTATCGAAAAGAGCTTTCTAATGAATGTTAGAAATTTGAAATCTAACGGTTGGATTTGGAGACACGTCCAAATCAAATTCGAAAAAGGTCGCTGTAAGTGCAGTTCGATGGCCGTTAATGGAAATCGACCGTACGGGCCTTGATAAAATTATTAAAAATAGTAATAATTTGTGTAAAATCATAAGAAATGATTTGTGAAAGTTTGGGATGAAAAACTCCATATTTGAAAAGATAAAAATAGATTTTTATCGAAATGAACTAGTTTTGAACTAGAATTATAATTCTATTTATTTTTAAATAAATAAATTGAATTTGAAATGGTTTTGAAAATAACCAAAATTTCCAATGATTGCATTGGAGTGGATTTGAATCGAAATTGTCTTCGGAATATTTCGATGTTGGAATTCGTGATTATACAGGTGTTGTTATGGAAATTTGAAAGATATCTATATTTATATCGTTATTTCCAATACGACATTTGTTAGTCGTAGAATTCGATATTGAATATAAGCCGATATATTTTCTATTCAGAGCCTTGTATTGAATATCGAATGTGATTTGGGTTTGTCGTGAATGGTGTCTTCACTAACACTGTTCTTGAACCCAGTTGAGAAAAGATTAAATCTTTTTATTTAGATTTAATGAAGTGTACCAATTAAATGATATTTAATTGGAATTGAATTGGTATTGATTTTTGGGTTTATCGTGAACAGTGTTTTAAATAACACTTGTTCTTTAACCCGATAATTAATCGAATGTGATTTGGGTTTGTCGTGAATGGTGTCTTCACTAACACTGTTCTTGAACCCAGTTGAGAAAAGATTAAATCTTTTTATTTAGATTTAATGAAGTGTACCAATTAAATGATATTTAATTGGAATTGAATTGGTATTGATTTTTGGGTTTATCGTGAACAGTGTTTTTAAATAACACTTGTTCTTTAACCCGATAATTAATGGAATGAGATTTTGGGTTTATCGTGGATCGTGTTTTAAATGACACTGATTCTTTAACCCAGATAATGATTAAAACTAAGTGGAGTTTTAATGAATCTTTAATTAGATTGAAAAGATCGAGAATGGAGTATCACCAGTTTTGCTCCAGGCGATAGTTAAATCTTTAATTAGATTTGAATGTGAAATTTAGAAACTAACTGGCGGTTAGCCAAGCAGAATGGTTTTCTGGATATTGATCTGATGTTGGTTTCGGCCTTCGGGGTTAATATTTGGGGAGTTATTCTCTTGATTAATTTACGGTTAGTGACTAATGAATTGGAATGAGGCGTATGTTGTGTTTGTGTAACACTTACTTAAAATATACGCGAGTTATTCGGAAAGACCGGGTTTATCCCATTCTGAATAACTGATACGACGATAAGTCGAAGATGAAGACGATGGTCGAAGACCGGAAGTCTTCACGTCGTTTGGGTGATAACTGATGATCTTGATTGGGCTGTACACCCAAGAAGATGGAAACAGTTAGTGATCGTCCAGACGTACTTGGAGATCGATGGATATGCGGGGTACTAGGTGCCTCCGGTTTCGTTCAGACCCAGAACGGACTTGTAAATGGACTGTGTGTCTGACATCGGATTTCATTCTGTGTGACTGATATCGGTTGCATAGGATGGTTTGCCTGTGTGGCATGCTAAGATGCAAATGATCAAGGCTTCTGTTGAAAAGCAAAGTCTTGTGGTGATGATCAAAGCACGGCCTTTGTGGCGTAGCTTTGTGTAACGTTTACCTCGCGTGTTTCACACCAGGTATGAACCAAAAACGGGAGACGGACCTCAGGGAGGACTTGCGTTTCTTTCTAGCTAGAAGTGGCGTCAGTGGTTTTACACGCCCTGACGAGTTTGACTTATGTGGTTGTTGCTGTTGCGAGGCGCCTCGGTTATATCGGTTTCGGCCGAATGCATTCTGGTCGGCTGACGGACCAGACTTACACCCCATAGGGTGGGGAGACGTATTGTTCAGGCATAATAATCCACTCCGTGTGGACCGGCCCTGACGATCCAAGGCTTGCCTGCGCGCTTGCCTGAGACATGGGCTAGATTGTCTCGAATCGGTTGAGGACTATCTTTTGCCTCGGTTCATAGATGGAAACCCAATTTCCAAATACGAGACTTTGCGGTTTTGATTGTATATCCTATATATGGCGACATAGTGGGATGGGGCGCTCATGCCGCCTATGATTGATACTTATGATTTGAAGTGTTTTATATACTATGCACTTATAATAGTATCAAATGATTTGTTTTAAACGTATCAAGCATTCTTTGGCTGTTATAAGGGAAAACCCTATCCTCGACTGCGTTGCATTGTGTGATGGGACCTGGGTCTTATAACAGCTTCATTTTTCTTTATTTAGCATTGCGCTGTTGGTTTTATGCACTGGTATTCTTGGGAGGAAACCCGTTCCGTGTTATACGGCGTGGTCCCTTGATTTACCTAATGATTTGAAATAAAGATTAATAACTGTTTTAGTTCTCACACCAGTCACATGACTGACCTGGAGTTTATTGTTTTAACCTAAACTCTGGGTGCCCCTATTTTCGACACGGGCAGCTAGTAGTTTTGGTTTTGCAGATTTATATTCACAGGATCCTGGTTTACAGCTGGAACGATATCCGGAAAGCTTTGTATCCGTATATCTCATTCTAGTTGTGTATTGTATTATTTTCCGCTGCTATGTATTTAAATGTAATTTAAATCTCTGATATTTCTGTGTAATATTCATTTATACTCTGTATATTCTTGTAATCTGATGCATTGTTGTAATATACAATGAAACGTTCTTCTGTATGCGTTCTGCTGTGGTTTGTTCTCGAACTATCCGACGCTTTCCTTTACGGGGAGGTTGCGGGTCGTCACTTTTGGTATCAGAGCTTTGGTTTACAAAGCTCAGAGAACAAGGCACATTAGAACCATACGAAAGAATTCATCAGATATTGGATTAGCAATATCCAATGGAATGACTCGTTAGAGATAGGATCAGTAGTATCCTAGAACGGGTGTGAAGAGTATATTTTTCAAATGAAAACATTTTGTTTTGAAAATTTAAATCAACTATTCGTATTTGATTATTTGTTTATATTGATTTTGGGCAATTCAGTATATAAAGAATTTGCATATACGCCTTGCAAACGTATATTCAAAGTTTTAATATACTGGATAGATATGGAATCACATTCTAGTCGCCCGGAGATGGTACTGATGATTGTCATGACATCATCCGTATTTATATTCGTGTTTCGAATGTGTGATTTTCTATATATTTCCATTGGACTGGTGTGAGAACCAAAATTAGATAGGGCTTATTGTTGTGATTTGGCATCAAAAATCTGATTTTTGTATATGTATCAAAATTATGAATTTGATAATCTAATTCACTAATTGATTGATGTTTGGGTTGTTTGTTTATTTGGTTGCTAAATTTTAACCATTTTGCCTAATTCAACCAAATATTGAATTGTATTGGAATTTGGTCGCATCTACTTGCATATACATGTATATCATTGAACAGGTCATAGCAAGGAGGCTAGAGCCAGAGAATAAAATTTGTTTGCCCGACAAATAGGTACATGTTTACTACATAATTTCCTGTTTTGTTTGGGTGATGATGATTTTGTGAGCCTATTGGCTAGCCGTTTGGCTTTTTCTTTTTCTTTTTGAGATCTGAAGGACCGGGGAAGCTATTTGAAATTCCCCGATGCTCCCGGTGCAGGGGAGGTTATGGCGAAATTTTTCAAAAATTTAGGGTGTTAGCCAAATTTTTGAAATTTTGAAAATTCTCAGAAACTGAAAAGTTGGAGAATGGAAGCCAGATCGAGCGTAGAGTTGAATTATCAAACCACTTTCGACTTTGTTCCTTTTCGGGGACGAAAAGTTTTAAGTGGGGGAGATTGTAACAACCCGGAAAATCTGGGCCAGTTTAAAATTTTTATTTTGGCAATTTTAGCGAATTTAGATTATTTAAAATGAATTATTTTAAATAAAAACGACGAGAAATTTATTTTGAATATAAATCGATCGCATATATTATATACGTCGTCGTTAGAATATAAATAATTATATATAATTATAAATAGAATTGAAAATGGCGCGGTAGTTCGATAATTCGATTTCAAACTTCAATTGAATGTACCGGGTGCAAAACAATCCGGATTTTAGTGAAACAAAAAATAATGAAATCTAATAGTGAATATCTTTCCAACGAATCCGAAAAATCAAGATTTCATATCGGGAAGCAAAAGATATGTCCAGTTGAAAATTCTGAATAGTCGCTATGGAATTCAGGCCCTTAAAAATGGACATTTTGCAAACGACCTCGGATTTCGACGAAACCAGTTTTGTTGGGTCCGCAGTGTCAAGTTATTGCTAGGTTTCAAATTTCGTAATTTTTCGAATCAATATGTGAGCGTGGCAAAGGAAAACGCGTTTGACCAGTTTCAGTTGATTTTAATCGACTGGAAATTGGCCATTTTTCTAACGGTCTCAGAATTCGACGAAACTAGTTTTGTTAGGACCGTATCGTCAATACGAAGCTAGAAAATATTTTTCCGGAATTTTTCTAGTTCGCATGTGACCCCGGTAATTTGAAATGTACGTTTAAAATTCAATATAGTGATTTAAATGAAAATTCAAAAGGAAACCGATTGTAACGATCAAACCAGCTTGCGATACATATCCCATTGTGTTCGGAATGGGGGTTAAACGCTATGGACGACAGGCGGTGGGCCTCGTTTAGGGGTCGTACGTAAAAGGTCAACTCTTTGCTAAATATAATAATTAAATAATAAATAAAAAAAAAAAAAAAAGAAAAGAAACTCTTCCCTTCCCTCCTTATCTCCCGCTTGGCCCCCCCTTTTTTTTTATTTCTATTCAGACAAGAGAAAAGAAAAAAAAAAAAAACAACAAAACCTAAATCGCCAGCCCCCCCCCGCGCACGAACTCCGACGAAGCCCCCCCTGGAGCGCCGCCGCCCCCCTCAAGACCGCACCACCGATCGAAGACCCAAGCCGCCTCCATCGCTCGAAGCATCGCCTCCCAGTTCGACGCTGAAGCCGCCGCCCTCGAGAAGCCTTGCCGCCGCCGATCTGCGAGAAACCCCCCCCCCCTCGGTACGTTTTCTTTCATTTTATTTTTTTAGTTTATTTTTGTTTTAAATTTTGATTTTAAAACATTTAAGAACTGATTTTGAAAATGATTTTTAAACTGTTTTTATAAAAGAACTTTAAAACTGAATTTTTAAAAGTATTTTAAAACTGAACTGAATTTTCTAAAAGAATAAAACTGCATTTTCTAAAAGAATAAAACTGCATTTTCTAAAAGAATAAAACTGTTTTTGAAATAAAAAAATAGAAAACTGATTTTATAAGCAAATAATAAACTGATTTTAAAAGCATAATAAAAACTGATTTTTATATGAAATTAAAACTGGGTTTTCTTATTAGGGAAAAAAAAGAAAAAAACTGATTTTATTTTGAACTTTAAAATAGGAAAAAGGTTTAATCTTTTAGTAGAAAAAGATTTGAACTTGCACAAATAAAAATCATATTTTTATATGTTGAAAGTCGAAATAAAAATCATATTTTTATATGTTGAAAAATCATATTTTTATATGTTGAAAGCAAAAGTAAAAATCATATTTTTATATATTGAAAGCGAAGTCAAAATCATATTTTTATATATTGAAAGCGAAGTCAAAATCATATTTTTATATATTGAAAGCGAAGTCAAAATTCGATTTTTATATATTGAAAGCGAAGTCAAAATTCGATTTTTATATATTGAATAGCGACGTCAAAATTCAATTTTTATATATTGAATAACATAGTAAAAATTCGATTTTTACGTATGTAGTGAAAGCAGCAACGAAGGTGACAAAGAGGCGAAACGACGAAGACTTCTGCAAATGAAGAGCCGTGGAGCTAGGATAGCTATATGTGAGAATTTCTCACCTTTCAATTTATTTTCTAGTTATATATATATACTAGGATGCAGACGGTGCTTAGTAGCACCCGACACCCGTCCACAGACCATGGACTTGTTTGTTTGGCTGTTTGGTTATTGATTGTGATATTGGTTTGAATGTGGTTTGTGGTGTGGAAAATCGAATCGATAAATTGGTTAGGAGTAGACGTGCGCCGTTATAAGGCGAAGGAGTAAGGCTAGGTTAGACCCTTACTCCAAATTTTGTGGTTTGCAAAATGAAATTGATTTGATTGATGAGTGAATGGCGTGGGCCTTCACTAGACCGGGGATAAGGCTAGGCCTTGTCCCGTTTCTAGTATCGTGCCGTTATGCCGCCGAAATTTTCTAAAATAAGTTAGAAAAATAAAATTAGCATTTTATTTAACGAATGAACTGAATATAAATTCATATGTTAAAATAAAATGTGTTATCGTTAAAAATATAATTTTTAACGTGAATGTGAATAAATAAATATTCATTTACAAACCAGACGGTTTGTTTATGTACACCTATTTGAATGACGTTGATTGGGTCGATAAATTTTACACATCGCCTAACTGCACAAATAAAATATGTGTTTGATTGTTTGAAACCCCACACGGGTGTTAGGATGAAATTTGAAGTTCACTCATCCTGATTTATTAAATATGTCGATCGATTGATTGACAAGCTGCTATAAGCGTTAAATGTCTATATTTGATGCTTATACAGTGTAGTGCACTTTGGTTGATGGTTGATTATTCATCGTTGTTGATATATACATGTGTTGTAGAAAATCCATATAATTAACATTATATGGTAATTGATTGGGCCTCATTCCAGTTTCGAGAAAAATAGAAATATTTGAAATAGAAATATTTGAAATAGAAATATTTGAAATAGAAATATTTGAAATAGAAATATTTGAAATAGAAATATTTGAAATAGAAATATTTGAAATAGAAATATTTGAAATAGAATATTTGAAAATAGAAATATGTGAAGCCGTGAGGATTAGATTGACGCCATTTTGACGTGAACGATATTTATATCGATTTTATTCATTTTAAAATGAATATTGAAACGTGATTTCGAAATCGAATATTTTGAAATGAATTGAATTGAAAACGATTTCGAAATGAATTGAATTGAAAACGATTTCGAAATGAATTGAATTGAAAACGATTTCGAAATGAATTGAATTGAAAACGATTTCGAAATAAATTGAATTGAAAACGATTTCGAAATGAATTGAAAACGAATTCAAATTGAATTGAAAGCGATTTCGAAATAAATTGAATTGAAAACGATTTCGAAATGAATTGAATTGAAAACGATTTCGAAATGAATTGAATTGAAAACGATTTCGAAATGAATTGAATTGAAAACGATTTCGAAATGAATTGAATTTTAAAACGATTTCGAAATGAATTGAATTGAAAACGAATTCAAATGGAATTGAAAGCGAATTGAAATGAATTCAAATTGAATTGAAATTTGAATTGAATAGAAATGAATTTTGAAACGAATTTATAAAGAAGAATTCAATTTTGATTTGAATTGAAAAGGAAGTTGAAATTGCTTTTGAAACGAATTTAAAACCATTTATATAATTCGTTTTAAATAGTAATCGACGAAATATATATTATATATATTATATATATAATATAATGGCCTGAATAGAACGCGCCGCGCTGCGGCAGTTCGCGAATTTCGATCATTTGTTTCAAACGGACATTACGGGAGATCCGACCGTCGGATTCTCCTAAAACCGGAACCGTTGGGTTCGTATCGAAAAGAGCTTTCTAATGAATGTTAGAAATTTGAAATCTAACGGTTGGATTTGGAGACACGTCCAAATCAAATTCGAAAAAGGTCGCTGTAAGTGCAGTTCGATGGCCGTTAATGGAAATCGACCGTACGGGCCTTGATAAAATTATTAAAAATAGTAATAATTTGTGTAAAATCATAAGAAATGATTTGTGAAAGTTTGGGATGAAAAACTCCATATTTGAAAAGATAAAAATAGATTTTTATCGAAATGAACTAGTTTTGAACTAGAATTATAATTCTATTTATTTTTAAATAAATAAATTGAATTTGAAATGGTTTTGAAAATAACCAAAATTTCCAATGATTGCATTGGAGTGGATTTGAATCGAAATTGTCTTCGGAATATTTCGATGTTGGAATTCGTGATTATACAGGTGTTGTTATGGAAATTTGAAAGATATCTATATTTATATCGTTATTTCCAATACGACATTTGTTAGTCGTAGAATTCGATATTGAATATAAGCCGATATATTTTCTATTCAGAGCCTTGTATTGAATATCGAATGTGATTTGGGTTTGTCGTGAATGGTGTCTTCACTAACACTGTTCTTGAACCCAGTTGAGAAAAGATTAAATCTTTTTATTTAGATTTAATGAAGTGTACCAATTAAATGATATTTAATTGGAATTGAATTGGTATTGATTTTTGGGTTTATCGTGAACAGTGTTTTAAATAACACTTGTTCTTTAACCCGATAATTAATCGAATGTGATTTGGGTTTGTCGTGAATGGTGTCTTCACTAACACTGTTCTTGAACCCAGTTGAGAAAAGATTAAATCTTTTTATTTAGATTTAATGAAGTGTACCAATTAAATGATATTTAATTGGAATTGAATTGGTATTGATTTTTGGGTTTATCGTGAACAGTGTTTTTAAATAACACTTGTTCTTTAACCCGATAATTAATGGAATGAGATTTTGGGTTTATCGTGGATCGTGTTTTAAATGACACTGATTCTTTAACCCAGATAATGATTAAAACTAAGTGGAGTTTTAATGAATCTTTAATTAGATTGAAAAGATCGAGAATGGAGTATCACCAGTTTTGCTCCAGGCGATAGTTAAATCTTTAATTAGATTTGAATGTGAAATTTAGAAACTAACTGGCGGTTAGCCAAGCAGAATGGTTTTCTGGATATTGATCTGATGTTGGTTTCGGCCTTCGGGGTTAATATTTGGGGAGTTATTCTCTTGATTAATTTACGGTTAGTGACTAATGAATTGGAATGAGGCGTATGTTGTGTTTGTGTAACACTTACTTAAAATATACGCGAGTTATTCGGAAAGACCGGGTTTATCCCATTCTGAATAACTGATACGACGATAAGTCGAAGATGAAGACGATGGTCGAAGACCGGAAGTCTTCACGTCGTTTGGGTGATAACTGATGATCTTGATTGGGCTGTACACCCAAGAAGATGGAAACAGTTAGTGATCGTCCAGACGTACTTGGAGATCGATGGATATGCGGGGTACTAGGTGCCTCCGGTTTCGTTCAGACCCAGAACGGACTTGTAAATGGACTGTGTGTCTGACATCGGATTTCATTCTGTGTGACTGATATCGGTTGCATAGGATGGTTTGCCTGTGTGGCATGCTAAGATGCAAATGATCAAGGCTTCTGTTGAAAAGCAAAGTCTTGTGGTGATGATCAAAGCACGGCCTTTGTGGCGTAGCTTTGTGTAACGTTTACCTCGCGTGTTTCACACCAGGTATGAACCAAAAACGGGAGACGGACCTCAGGGAGGACTTGCGTTTCTTTCTAGCTAGAAGTGGCGTCAGTGGTTTTACACGCCCTGACGAGTTTGACTTATGTGGTTGTTGCTGTTGCGAGGCGCCTCGGTTATATCGGTTTCGGCCGAATGCATTCTGGTCGGCTGACGGACCAGACTTACACCCCATAGGGTGGGGAGACGTATTGTTCAGGCATAATAATCCACTCCGTGTGGACCGGCCCTGACGATCCAAGGCTTGCCTGCGCGCTTGCCTGAGACATGGGCTAGATTGTCTCGAATCGGTTGAGGACTATCTTTTGCCTCGGTTCATAGATGGAAACCCAATTTCCAAATACGAGACTTTGCGGTTTTGATTGTATATCCTATATATGGCGACATAGTGGGATGGGGCGCTCATGCCGCCTATGATTGATACTTATGATTTGAAGTGTTTTATATACTATGCACTTATAATAGTATCAAATGATTTGTTTTAAACGTATCAAGCATTCTTTGGCTGTTATAAGGGAAAACCCTATCCTCGACTGCGTTGCATTGTGTGATGGGACCTGGGTCTTATAACAGCTTCATTTTTCTTTATTTAGCATTGCGCTGTTGGTTTTATGCACTGGTATTCTTGGGAGGAAACCCGTTCCGTGTTATACGGCGTGGTCCCTTGATTTACCTAATGATTTGAAATAAAGATTAATAACTGTTTTAGTTCTCACACCAGTCACATGACTGACCTGGAGTTTATTGTTTTAACCTAAACTCTGGGTGCCCCTATTTTCGACACGGGCAGCTAGTAGTTTTGGTTTTGCAGATTTATATTCACAGGATCCTGGTTTACAGCTGGAACGATATCCGGAAAGCTTTGTATCCGTATATCTCATTCTAGTTGTGTATTGTATTATTTTCCGCTGCTATGTATTTAAATGTAATTTAAATCTCTGATATTTCTGTGTAATATTCATTTATACTCTGTATATTCTTGTAATCTGATGCATTGTTGTAATATACAATGAAACGTTCTTCTGTATGCGTTCTGCTGTGGTTTGTTCTCGAACTATCCGACGCTTTCCTTTACGGGGAGGTTGCGGGTCGTCACATAAAATTATTTCATTTACCCTCTTTTCAAAACATACCATGACGGTTCATCGTATTCGAGTGTTTAGAAACCCCTACAAATACAGTGGATCAAACTGATCGACCAAAACTTATAGACAACTCAACCAATAAATCTCCATAATATAAAACCATTTTTATATCAAACACAAATACGCACTCGTATATATACACTCAAACTCAATCTAGGGTATTACTAACCCTATCTCTTTCGAGTCACGCCACAGAGCCAAGTAATTCTTAACTTAAGCTCTGATACCAACTGTAATGACCCGGATTTTCGGCGACTTTGGTTATCGACATAAGCTCGATGTCGATAACCAAAACATCGAAAAATCCTGGTAATTAATGAAAGAAATTAGAGGGTAAGGATAGATAAGATAGAAACTTATAATAGAAGAAGAAGAAGAACACAACATCAGAGTAACACGAACCTCACAGCGGAACGAATAACATATAATATATAACATAACTTTGAAATATAACAGTTATGTATACAATAGCACTTATCAGAGTACAACACTTACAACACAGCGGAAATAAACTATAGCTATATGATCCAGAAGCCTCCTGCTCCAGCTCTTCAAGTATATTTGTAAATCCCGACTACTTGACTGCCCGTACAAATTTAGGCACCCAAGAGTTTAGGGAAAACAACAAAGTAAACTCCGGGTCAGTCATGGGACTGGTGTGAGTAAAATAGTTTAACACAGTTTAACATATATATGATATCTCATAAGACCACGCCGTGAATACGGAAGATTTTCCCTTATGAGAATCCAACATCTTTGACAAGCAATATCATTCTGGTATTATAATAATGTCTAAGTACAAATATATATCAATCTAGCAGAAATGCTTTCATTTCACGTTCTACATATATAGTTTACAATCAAAATCTCAAGCACGTATTGGATAATGGATTTCCAACTATGACAAGGTATGGAACCACCTTCTGCTAGTGTACCTCCAGAGAGGAATACACTGGTTTCAACAAGAACATCTTGCAACCCGGCCACACATGACCGACCACTCATTTCGCTTGAGTGTATCGAATGTATATCACCAACGGTTGGGATCAGCAACCGCTTCCCGAATGGGACAACATCAACAATAGATTTTATAGAAGTAAATGAAACTCTAGATCAGGTGATTATACACCCTAATAGGTGCGACCTACATAGCCATGCTGCCTGCCCGATTTCTGTCATTTACCGGTTGATGAGGCTTGAGATTACGCTTCATCATCACATCAGATTCACTTTGAATGCCACATTGTTAGATCCATCAAAAATCACTAATTGACATCTACAACAGTACATTACGTGTTGGCTAAAGAAGTTTCCTTCTCTGCTTCCACTCTTGGTACGGTTGAAGAAATCAATGTACGTGACCTTTCTGGAAATACTCCGTCAGACATTCATCCATACAAGTCATCCTCATTCACTTAGAATGTCACATCGTCATACCCGCCAAATCACAAATTGACTTATCCAATAATAACACGGGTATACAGCTAAGAGAAATGAATTCCTCCGCCACCAAACATGAATACGTTTGAACAGATCAACTTACGCGATCCATTGGATATACTCTGTCAGACCTTCGTCCATACAAGTTGTCCTGGGACTGGACAAACCGAAGGCACTATTCAGTATATCCATCTTAGTCACTGTTATCTAAGACTTATACAACAGCCCTTGCACTTTACTCCATCTTCAATTATCTTTGGCATAAATGATTCGCAATGCTTATGTCAATACAGAGTGGTTCTTTGGATAGTAATCCAACCGGTCTCTCCATATTAACAACGTTAAAATGATCAAAACTCCGATAGTCTGTGATTTAACTATCAAAGAAAAACAAGTGTGCAAACAATGATATTATTTCCAGAAAATGTTTCCATCTGCTTATTTACAAATCACTACTCTTCCCCAATTATCAGTCCCTGACTGTAAACTAGTATGAGAACAATCCCCTAAGTATAAATCCCGAAGGCCGAAACCAACATCAGAAAGGCACTTAGAAAACCATTCAATTTACTAATCTCTAGTCAGTTCTAATTTTACTTAACTCTATTTGATTAACTCTGATTGATTAACTCTAACTGGTTAATTCTAACCGATCAACTCTAACTGGCCAACCTTAATTAATTAACTCTAACTGGTTTTACTTGGTTTGACTAACTCAATTTATTAACTCGACTGACTAATTCAACTCGATTAACCTAACTTGATTTACTTATCTCGATTAACTGAACTAATCACTTTGATTAACTCGACTAATTCACTTTGGTTAACTTAACCAATTCACTTAACTAATTCACTTAGTTTAACTTAACTAATTCACTTAACTCCTATCGAATAAACTATATTCAGTAACTCCTCTAACTCTATTCGAATAAACTATATTCGATTAACTCATTTACTCTATTCGAATAAACTATATTCGATTAACTCCTTTTCTCTATTCGAATAAACTATATTCGATTAACTCCTTTTCTCTATTCGAATACACTATATTCGATTAACTCATTTACTCTATTCGAATAAACTATATTCGATTAACTCCTTTTCTCTATTCGAATAAACTATATTCGATTAACTCCTTTTCTCTATTCGAATAAACTATATTCGATTAACTCCTTTTCTCTATTCGAATAAACTATATTCGATCAACTCATTTGATCTAACTCTAATCGATTAACTCCATCGAATTCGATTTAACTAATATTCTATAACTCACTTCGATTAACTAATAATCGATAACTCCTTCGAATAAACTATATTCGATAATCTCCTCTCGAATAAACGATATTCGATAATCTTCCCTTTCGATTTAACAAATCGATAACTCCTTTCCGAATAACTAAATTCGATAACTCCTTTCGATTTAACTAATCGATAACTCCTTTCGATTTAACTAATCGATAACTCCTTTGTGTTTAACTCTATTCGAATCACTCTTATTTATTTAACTCTATTCGAATAACTAATTCGATTAACTCTAACTGGTTAACTCTAACTGATTAACTCTAACTCTAATCGGTTTCTCCTATTCAAATAACTCCTATTTGATAACGTTTATTCATTTATAAAGATTTACTTTTAGTAACGGTTCTTCACTTTATAAATGTCCTCTTTAATAATGTTACTTCACTTACACAAGTGTTGGGTACATATTCTATTTAAACTATCGGTGTTGAAACCAATATCTCTCCTCTATATAAGTTCAGACTTATATATTTCATTTATCAAATGATAAATATTTATTTAATTTATAAACTATTATTTATAAATTAATCCTTTCTATTTATCTGTTAAAAACAGATTTCCATTTTCTATTCATCTTCTAAATATTCTTCTGATTTAGCTCTATTTATTTATCCAATAAATATCCCTTTTGTTTAATCCTATTTATTTATCCAATAAATATCCCTTTGATTAAATCCTATTTATTTAACAAATAAATATCTCCTTTAATCTTTATTTATTTCCTAAATAAATAAACCCTTTTACTTTTATCTATTTCCTAAATAAATACATTCTTTTAACTCTTTATTTATGTTTTACCAATATATTCCTTTATATTTGCTTTCAAATATATTTCCTTTTAATTTGATTTCAAATATATTCCTTTATATTTGATTTCAAATATATCTCCTTTATATTTCATTTCAAATATGTCTCCTTTATATTTGATTAACAAATAAATTCCTTCTACATTTGATTAACAAATAAATTCCTATATATTTGATTTACAAATAAATTCCTTTATTCAAAATCCTTTTCCTTTCATAATATAAAATCCATTGATTTTATATAAATAAATTATTTTCAAAATATAATTTGAAAATCCCTTTTCCTCCTTCTTGTATTTCTTATGGTTTTTAACACACCATATAACAACGATGAATATCGTCTCAACACACAAAATCATCAGCATATTTTATATAACACCATATATCAAATATATGAATAACAACAAAATAAAATGTTGAGGAATCAAGTTGGATTCCTCCAACCTGTTTCCCTGCATCACAGATGTTACACAGTATAATCAACATCACTTCCAGTTAAATTTGAAATATTCTGTTAACAGAATCAATATATAACTATTTAACTGTTTATATATATATATATATATATATATTTGTATATATATAGAATATTCACTAACTGACTAGCAGTTCAATCAAACAGTCAACACACAATCAAACAGACAATATTTAACAGTTCTAAGAATACGTTGTAAAAATAGAACTGTATAGAGTTGGTGAGTTTTACTCACATTTGCAGTTCATCGTTAAAGAACGATAAACTGTTATTTGATTTGAATCAAACAATTTATTTCACCATAAATTCATACGAGCTCGAATCCACTCCTAGTCAGTCTCATTGTTCGTCCATACGATCCCAACGCAACTTACAGTTCGTCAATCTGATTATTTATGACCGAGATATTGCTTTTCAAGGTTTGAACTAATTTAAATTTAAAATAAACTTAACTATTTATTTACTTTGGGCCTTCACAAAATTACCTTGGCCCATTCGCCCACTACCAGCCCAAACCGAACCATCCTTCTTCCCAATGACCAGGACGTAACCTGCTCCTCCCTCATTCACCATTTCCCAATGTTTGATCCTCCTTCCTTCCTCCTACACTCCACCGTACCCAGCAAAACGGGATTCAATCTCCTCCTCAACTCGTGCTCTTCACAACCATCCCCTTTTTGTTCAACTCGGTCGCCCCTCCTCCAATGCGACATCAGACAAACCGACGCCCCCTTAACAGACGACCGAACTAAATTGGCATGAAACGCCCCAAAAATTTCACAACAGGAGCTGCTCTTCACCACGAATTTGACTTCAATGCTCAAACCAAGGATCGATGCTCCAAACTTCATATACATCGAACCCTAGGTACTCTAAGGCCTTCGCTGGAAATAATGACATCAAACTAAAATTGTTAGAACTCAATAACAGGTATACGAGCTTCAAGAGGATTCTTCAGTGAACTCAACTATATTAGTTTAGAGATTTATAGGATTTTATTTCATTTGATTTCATTTTTCAAAGTCTCGGTTTTCTCTTGAGGGTGGAAAAATACCGACGGCCGAAAGATTTGACCAAGAAAAATGAAATTAGGGTTTAGGATATGTTTGTGTGGGTATTTATAATGTTAGAAAAATATCTAGATATTTTATAGAAGGAATATTCCCGGTATATTCTCATTTCTATATACATTTTGCTTTCTGAAAATCCGTGTGCTCACACACGATACCTAAAAAACACGAAAATTGACATGTAGCTAGAGTTTGACATTACGGTCCCAACGAAACTGGTTTCGTCGAATTCCGACTCCGTATGCTCACACAGCGTATTTTAACCTTCAAAATACTGACTGTTTTTCACTCTAAAAATCCGTACAGCCACACAGTGACTCTAAAAATCACGGAAACTGACATCTAGCAATAATTTGATGTTGCGGATCCAACAAAATTAGTTTCGCTGAATTCTGAGGTCGTATGCAAAACTGGCTATTTTTAAAGCTCTGGATGACCCATTTAAATATATAAATATATTTAAATATAATTAAATTTAATATTTAAAAATAAATATTATCGTATATATTCACAACAGAATATCATACAGCTCTAGAATATTCCTCTATGAATTTCTAGCTTGATATTTCCAATCCTGATTAAATCGATATTCGATTTATAATGAAATTCCTTATATAAATATAACTAATTCCTTTATAAATTATAAAGGAATTCTATAGCGACTTTTCTAAAATTTGATTTGGACATAAATCAAAATCTGCACGACGAAATCCCGATTTCTCTCTTCCACTAGAAAGATATACTCCACCAGCTCCACACGTTTCTCGTTTCACAGAAATCCGATTTAAAACGAATCCTGTATATTCAGTTGAAGTTCAAATCGCCAAATAGCCGACTGCCGCGCCATTTCGAGCTCTATTTTAATTATATTATAATTATACGTTCAAACTGACGTCGATTGAATATATTCGTTATTCAAATTCAATTCCAAGCTGAATTATATATCACATATGGTCTGGTTCACACCATATCGTCATTGCAGCTAATTTTGATTATTTCAGAATTAAATATATTATTTAATTTATTATTTTAATTAAATATTCATCATTATTTAATTAACCGACCATTAAATTCTCTAATTCACTATTTAAATAATTAAATAAATTAATTATAATACCTCTGACAATGCGGGTCATTACAATTCCACTTTATAACCAACCCTGACATCTCTTTCCATTACAAACTGATACCGTTCCTCGATAATAGTGAAGTCGTTCAAGTTGGGGTATTTTATTTACCTCTCAGACCTTGATCGACGACGTTCTTACCATAGAATAAGTATAAGTCTGTAATGCTAACTCCTTATTATTTCTAATCTTAATCAAACTGTATTTCCTGTTTCTTTTTACAATATAGTTTTATAACGCCATATTCATACTTCGAAATCTCTATTGTTTATGACCATTTATATTAAACATTGACTCTTCACTTTAACTTCATTCCACAGTTCTATTTATAACTTCTTTACCAAGATCCATTGACGTTCTTTGTCTTCTGATGTTTTACTTTTATTTGAATCATTATACTTAATTCAAGTAACATCTTATTATAAACTCAATATCCTCTTAAATGAAATCCATTTAAGAAACAATTATTTTATAATTAAATAATATTTATTTTATCATTGCTGAAGTAAAACAGTTTACTTCATCTAAAATAACTAATTATATTAGTTCAACAATCCTTCATTAATTAATAATAATTAATAAGAAATCTTATTAATTTTTATCGATTTATTGCTTAGCTATTTTCATTCGATGAATTTAAGGCCAATTAATCTAATAACCAGTTTCTAATAAAACAGTTGATTTAATCAACTTCAAACCATCAGTTAATTCGTTAACTGATTTTATTTTCTTCTTACCATTAGATTAATATAATTAATCTAATAATATTTCTTAACTGTTTGCTTTAAAAATTATTCACTCGCAGGATAATTACAGCCTAATAACTTATTTGAATGTCCAAAAAATCGTTTATATTTACTTTATATGATGAACTATAAAATACCAGTTTATAATAGAAATTCTATTATAATTTAAACTTCGTGTTAATTATAAGAATATAATGTTTATAATTAACTTCGTTGATTTGCCTATCGGTAAATCAATTTCTTAACCAAACGATGGATTTATGGTCGGTTGTTGCCACTTTCTTAATCGATATCGTTTGTTGAATAAATCAAACCAATGTTGAATTTCCATTCAACATCAATATTTACATGGGGTTTTAATGTCATTGGGTTCAAGCAGTGCATATATAAAATAAACAACGTATATAAATATTGAGGAATCCGGTTGGATTCCTCCATCTGGTTTCCTCCGTCCACAGGTATTTGTCAACACAATTAACACTAATTCCATACTAGGAAATATTATAATCGGTGGAATCAGTATCCAACCAACGATGTATACATATGCAACGATATATATATATATATATATATATATATATAAATGTAATGACCCGGATTTTTGAGCAGTTTATTTTAAATAATTAATATCGTCGAAATAGTGAGTTGATAATATAAATGTTATTTTATATGGAGTGATCGATTCAATAATCGAAATACGATTTATTTTTATCAATGAATTTAATGAAAATCGTCAATTTAATATTGATGGTTTGTATAAGGATCGAATTACATTTCAGAACATGTTCAGTTAAGTTTAGAATAACATAATAATCTAATAACATCAGTCATTGGGTTAGGTTAGCGATTCAGGATGGTGCGTTATAGGACCACGAGATATTTTCAACTAATATACCAAAGTAAAATATATTTATACGTTACATCAGCCGACCTCCTTCTGTAATGAGCCACCCTGAAGTTTCAAATCAACACAGACAATCCCTTCCTCGAGCTGAAAACTTTTGTCTCCTTCATACGGTATCAAAGAGACATGATTTTAATGGTGTGTACGCCTTGTTCCTGCATCCCCCTCTATAAATAAGCCTGGCCTTAGTCAATTCGTTCATTCTGAAAACCCAACCAATCTTCTACCTCTCGTTCTTTCTCCGAGATCCAAATCGATCTCCGAAATTAAAGAAAAAAAAGATATATACAAATCAAAATCAAAACGCCAGAAGCAAGAAAGGAAAATACCGAATCAATTCTCGTTCGACTCGGGTACATCAAAAATCGCGATTTGGGGCAGGGTACGATTCTTGGTCTCATCGAAATAGGGTTCCAAATCTGGGGTCTTCAATCGGCAATTGGCTCGAGGTTCTGGCAAGACGACAAGATCGAAGGGTTCGACTAAGGCAAGAGGCGCGCGACATTTGGGGAGGGTTGTTTCTGGGGATGTCGGTAGTCGAGGTCTGAGAGTGGTGCGATCTAGAACTGGCGGTTGAAGATATGATGGCAGCAGACAGGTGGGAAGTCACGGTATTGATGGGTGATCGATGAAGAAGGGGAGGCTCAGTAGTGAGAAATCGAGGCCAAGGGGAAGGACAGTATACAATAATGGTGAATGTTGGATTCGAATTTGCTGTGTATTCAATTCTAGGAAGAAAGTGATTTCAGAGAATTAAGGTAATTAAATTCTTAATTTAAGTTAACTATATTTGTTCAAATAAAGTAGATTATTCACTTTATTTAGTTGTAGTTTGAATAAACGTTCAATTGTTAAATTTAACTATAGGTATAAGGTTATCAAATTTTTTTTAAGTTAAATTATATTGTTAAGGTATGAATTTATTCAAGATATGAAATTAACTTAAGTATTTATGTGAAATAATTTTGGATTTTTATAATTAGAAGCTAGTTTATATAATTGGAAATTTAGTTTTTATAAAAGAAATCTGTTGCTAAAAAGATAATTTTAGATTAATCATATTAAGTAATGTTAAGAGTTAATTTGGAATTACTTTATACATGGAAAATTAGTTAAATTAAATTAGTCTAATTCGATAACTGGAACCTTATTAATTATTGTTTTACATTGGAAAACAGAAATGGGGGAATCGCTGTGCAATTTATATAGTATGCTTCAGTGAATATTCAGCACAGTTAAAAATTACGGTGAGTAAATCTCACTCACCTTTTATTTATAATTATTTTTATTTTGTTAAAAATAATTATTGCTGCTTGTTTGGATTTTTCTACTGGCTTTATATATATATTAGTTATTTAGGCTATATATATATATATATATATATATATTGGGTTGATTGATTGGTTGGATTCCCGCAGTCTCATTAGCGGATGCCCGCAGTTTCATAGCGGATGATTACCCTATACGCCCCACGCTATGATAGTGGATGACCTTCTATACCGCGATATTCTGCCACGAAGCAGAATGGGTATTATTTATGTGCTAACATCTGTGGATGCAGGAAAACAGGTTGGAGGAATCCAACTGGATTCCTCAAAAATATATTATCTGTTTGTTTATTTGTTTGCATATATATTGTTATATATGATGTGTTAGAAAAATAAACAATTGGTTGCTTTGTGTGTTTTATCACTGGGCTTAAGTAATGATATTTAAAAATATCGTAAAAAGGATATTGGAAATTTAAAAAGGGAAATTCTATTTTTAAATAGAATTTGAATTTTAAATGGAATAAAAATATAAAACTTGTTTTTGAAAAATAAAACAAGTAGTTTCTTTATAAATGAAGTTTATAAATAGTTCTTTTATAACGAAGTTATAAAATGAAGTGAAAAGAATTATCAATTGATAAATAGAAATACAAGCGTGAAATTGGAATTTTGAAATGAAATTTCAAAACAGGATGTGAAATGAAATTTTTAAATGTATAACTCAAATGAAATTTGAGTATAACATTTGAATTTTTAAAGGGAGTTTAAATATTTGAATTTTAGAAGGGGATTGAATATTAGAAATTCAAATAAGAAGTTCAAATAGAATTTGAATAGACGAGATTAGAATGAAAAGTAGAATTTGAATTCAAGGAATTAAAATATAATTTGAATTCGAAGGAATTCAAATAAAGAAATTCAAATAGAGATTTGGATATAGAATTCGAATGAAATTCAAATATAGAAATTTGAATATGGAAGTTCAAATGGAATTTTAAATATAGAGTTTGAATAAGAGATTCAAACAGCATTTGAATAAGAGAGTTCAAATGGAATTTGAATAAGAGAATTGAAATAGAATTTGAATAAAGAAATTCAAATAGGGATTTGAAAACAAAATTTCAAATAGAATTTGAAATAAACTTTGAACATAGGATTTCAAAGTAGAATAGGAAATCCAAATGGTTTGAAATGGAAATTTGAATTCAAAGGAATTCAAATGGGTTTGAATAAAGAAATTTCAATGGGATTTAAATATGAGATTTCAAATAGAAATTTAAATGAAGTTTAAATATTTAAATTCAAATATGATTTTCAAATATAACTATTCAATAGGGATTTGATTATAGAATTTAAAGTGGAATTTAATTCAAAGGAATAAATTAAGATATTGGGATTTAAGAAAATTAAATGTGGAGTTTAACTAATGAATTTGAATTTAGAATTCAAATGGTATTTGTAAATGAATTCGAATTTAGAATTCAATGGTGTTTGAAAGAAAATTGGAATATTTTAATTCAAATAGAGTTGGAAATAGATTTGAACATAGAAATTCAAATGGGGTTTGAATATTGGAATTTAAAAAGGGAATTCAAAATGGAGTTGAATATCTAAATTCAAGTATGAATTTCAAATATAGAAATTCAAAAAGGAGTTGAATTAAAATGGGGATCCGAATAGAGGATTTGAAATGGAATCCGAATAGAGGATTTGAAATGGAATCCGAATAGAGGATTTGAAATGGAATCCGAATAGAGGATTTGAAATGGAATTCGAATAAAGGATTTGAAATGGAATTCGAATAAAGGATTTCAAATGGGATTTGAATGCAGGATTTAAAACTATGGAATTTGAAATGTAAAGATTCAAATGGAATTTGGAATATATATATCTATATATATATAGAAGGGAGTTGAATTCATTTAACGAAGTTTAAAAGTTTATATATAAATATAATTAAAACGAACTCGCCGCAGCGCTGCAGTTCGTAAAATAGCGATTCAAACTTCAATTGAATTTATAGAACCCAATTGAAGTCGGAATTCTTCGAAACAAGAAACGTCAGGACCGATTTGATAATAGTTTTCTAATGAAGAAGAAAAATCTGGATTTCGTCGTATAGATTTTGAGATATGTCAAAATCAAATTTTCAGAAAAGCAGCGCTAGAATTGTTTTAAAACCCTAATGGTTTATTCAATGTTATAAAAGGATTTTAAGCAAGTAAAAATCCGAATTTTCTATTTAGAAAATCTCAGAGTTGAGTTGCAAAATATATGTAAATTCAAGTAGTGTAAATGAATATGATCTTTGAAACAGAAACCAGATTTTGATTTATTGAATGGAATTAACCAAATTGAATAAAAATTAGTTAATGAGATTCGAATGAATATTGAGCTTTAAATAAGTAAATTCGATTTGAAAATTTATATTCGAAATAGAAAAGAGAACTGGAATTGAAATTTCGAAATTCAATTTGGTCGTGAGCAAGTTAAACATTTATTTGAACATGTTATGTTCAAACAAAGAAGTGAAATAGGCAAAGTGACTAATTAAAGAATAATTGAGCAAAACTGAATTCAAACGATTCAAAATTTAATTCAAACGAATGGATTGAGTTGAATTGAATTGGAAACAGGTGAACATGTGTTAAACAGATATGGGATGGAGTATATGAAGATTTTTATTTATGTGCCCGGCAAAAAGGTACATGTTTAAATTCGTATATGGGTTTTATGCGCCGTATCGGCTAGCCGCTTGGCTTCTTCTTTTTCTTTTTGATTGAGGAAGATACCGGGAAGCTATTTGAAATTTCCCGATGCTCCCGATACAGGGGAGGTTATGGCGAATTTTTCCGGAAATTTAAGGAGTTAGAATATTTTTAAGAAATTTGACAATTAGAAATCTATATATCGATATATATAGAATTCGATAAGGAAACGAAATCAAAAATAGTGTAAAGGGCCAAGATTGATTATTGAAATATTTGGATAACAAATATTGATAAGGAAATGGAGAAGTGATTTAATTAATGAAATATTAATTAAAGAGCCCAGTGATTTGTTGATATGTTGGATGAACACTTGTTTTTATTCGATAGTTAAATCACAGACTATCGAAGTTTTTGACCATCGTTGTCAATATGGAGAGACCGGTTGGATTATTATCCGAAGAACCACTCCGTATCGGCATAAGCGTTGCGAACCAAGTATGCTGAATATATTGAAGACGGAGTAAAGTTCAAGGGCTTTTCTATTTATAGAAATAGTGCCTTCGGTTTCGTTCAGTCCCAGAACGAACTGAATGGACGAATGTCTGACAGAGTATTTCCAATGATCAAATGGGTTGGTCTGTATGAATGTATATGGTTGCAACGGATTTATTCCCTTAGCATAATATCCAGAATATTTGTGCAAACTCAACTAGTGATTAACGGATCTGACAATGTGGCATTCAAAGTGATTGTGCTATCAATGAATGGTAAGTGTTCGTAGCCTCAGGCCTCAACAACCGGGAAAGGACAAAAATCGGGCAGGCAGCATGGCTATGTGGGTCGCACCCATTAGGATGTATAATCACCTATCTAGAGAAATTACTTTTGTTTCTTAATCTATCGATTCTGCCCATTCGGGAAACGGTGGTTTGAGTCCAACCGTTGGTGATATACATTCGATACACTCAAGCGAAATGAGTGGTCGGTCATGTGTGGGCCGGGTTGCAAGACGTTCTTGTTGAACCCAGGTGTATTTGCCTCTAGAGATACATCATCGGAAGGTGCTCCCATACCTTGTCATGTTGGAAATCCAATCTCCAATACGCGCCATGCGGTTTTTGATTATATAATATATATGTGGAGCGTGAGATGCAAGCGTTCTGCTATTTGGTTATTTACTTGATGTAGACATTATTATAATATCACTAGATTTTCGTATCAAAGTGTTTTAGGTTATAGTAAGGTAAAAACCGTCCGTGTTTATGTGTGGGCTGGTCTTACTATTATCTTTTCTTTCGAAAAGGGTTTTGAAAGTTAAACAAGTGGTTGGAGTTTACTCACACCAGTCCCATGACTGACCCAGAGTTTATTTTGTTTTGTTTTCCCTAAACTCTTGGGTGCCCAAATTTGTACGGGCAGTCAAGTGTTTCAGGCTTTTACAGATACACTTGGAGGAGCTTGAAGCTGGAGGCTTCAACGTTAGTTATTTAGAGTTGCTTCCGCTGAATCAAATGTTATGTGTACTCTGGTGATGGTATGTATATATGTACAAAACAGATTTGTATTTCAAAGCTTATGTTATATAATATATTTTATTCGTTCCGCTGTGAGTTGTGATCTTCGTTTTTCTTCTATTCTAAGTTTTCTATCTTATCTATTCTCACCCTCTATCTTCTTTCTATTAATGGTTCGTATTTCTGTGTTATTTGGGTTGGACGTGTGGTGTTTTTAGTCAACTCAGATAGCTTGGATTTGCGGGTCGTTTCAGTTGGTATCAGAGCTTAGGTTGAGCGAATACCTAGGCTTTGGTGAAATGTGCTCATTAGAGATAGGGTCAGCAGTACCCTAGAATGAGTTGAGTGTATGTATATACGAGAGCGCGTATTTGTTAGTTGATATAAAAGTTGTTTTATATTGTGTTGGCTTGTCTGTTGAGTGGTTTATGAATTCTGGTCAAATCGTGGGACGCCACGAAGTCGATAGGAATTTCTAAACGCTTGAAAAGAAGATTGAACATGATATTGTTTTCAAGTGGGTAGATGAAATAATTTTACCCAAAATTTCTATTTTGATATAGAAAGAATAATTTTCTAGAATTATTATTATATGGATGTGTTGGATGTTGATTTTACAATCAAATGAGATTATAAAATTGGAATGGTTATATATAACCAAAATAAAATTTGTATAGGAATTAAATATACAAATGAGATGAATTAGAATTTAATTCAAACCAGAATTAAGAATTCAGAAATCCTGGGAAGTTGACAAATATTTTTCAAAGTATATTAAAGTAATATAGCTTTGTTTTAGAAGGATTTGAAAGAAAATCATTTTAGATGGATTTTAAAATAATAAAGCACTGAACTCACTTCAGTAGCTGGGAAATTATTCTGATGATGATTGCAACATCATCAGTGTTCATTTCCGAGTTTCCAAGTGATGAATTGCTACCTTAGAAAAAGTTTTTGATGGAAATTTGTTTGAAAGAAAACAAATTGATTTGAAAATTCAAGTGTTTTGAATTTGAGATGGAAATAAATATATGTATATATTTATGGGATTTCAAAAGAATTTGAAAAGAAAAACCCAGGGATTTGAATTCTGGAATTTAAATTTAACTTAAACAAGTTAAATGGGTCGAAGTGAACGAATTGATTAAATCAATTTGAATTGGTTAAATAGAACATAGATTGGATATAAATGGATTGATCGTAGATCATTCGAATTGAATGAAGAAGACCAAAAGTTTTGGTTGAGATTAAAGTCATAGAAATATGAGGAGTTGAGTTTCAACATAAGTGAATTTGTGAAAAGTAATAGATTTGTACCATTTTTCCTACCTTAGCAATTTCGAGGACGAAATTATTTTAAGGGGGGAAGAATGTAACGACCCGGATTTTTGAGCAGTTTATTTTAAATAATTAATATCGTCGAAATAGTGAGTTGATAATATAAATGTTATTTTATATGGAGTGATCGATTCAATAATCGAAATACGATTTATTTTTATCAATGAATTTAATGAAAATCGTCAATTTAATATTGATGGTTTGTATAAGGATCGAATTACATTTCAGAACATGTTCAGTTAAGTTTAGAATAACATAATAATCTAATAACATCAGTCATTGGGTTAGGTTAGCGATTCAGGATGGTGCGTTATAGGACCACGAGATATTTTCAACTAATATACCAAAGTAAAATATATTTATACGTTACATCAGCCGACCTCCTTCTGTAATGAGCCACCCTGAAGTTTCAAATCAACACAGACAATCCCTTCCTCGAGCTGAAAACTTTTGTCTCCTTCATACGGTATCAAAGAGACATGATTTTAATGGTGTGTACGCCTTGTTCCTGCATCCCCCTCTATAAATAAGCCTGGCCTTAGTCAATTCGTTCATTCTGAAAACCCAACCAATCTTCTACCTCTCGTTCTTTCTCCGAGATCCAAATCGATCTCCGAAATTAAAGAAAAAAAAGATATATACAAATCAAAATCAAAACGCCAGAAGCAAGAAAGGAAAATACCGAATCAATTCTCGTTCGACTCGGGTACATCGAAAATCGCGATTTGGGGCAGGGTACGATTCTTGGTCTCATCGAAATAGGGTTCCAAATCTGGGGTCTTCGATCGGCAATTGGCTCGAGGTTCTGGCAAGACGACAAGATCGAAGGGTTCGACTAAGGCAAGAGGCGCGCGACATTTGGGGAGGGTTGTTTCTGGGGATGTCGGTAGTCGAGGTCTGAGAGTGGTGCGATCTAGAACTGGCGGTTGAAGATATGATGGCAGCAGACAGGTGGGAAGTCACGGTATTGATGGGTGATCGATGAAGAAGGGGAGGCTCAGTAGTGAGAAATCGAGGCCAAGGGGAAGGACAGTATACAATAATGGTGAATGTTGGATTCGAATTTGCTGTGTATTCAATTCTAGGAAGAAAGTGATTTCAGAGAATTAAGGTAATTAAATTCTTAATTTAAGTTAACTATATTTGTTCAAATAAAGTAGATTATTCACTTTATTTAGTTGTAGTTTAAATAAACGTTCAATTGTTAAATTTAACTATAGGTATAAGGTTATCAAATTTTTTTTAAGTTAAATTATATTGTTAAGGTATGAATTTATTCAAGATATGAAATTAACTTAAGTATTTATGTGAAATAATTTTGGATTTTTATAATTAGAAGCTAGTTTATATAATTGGAAATTTAGTTTTTATAAAAGAAATCTGTTGCTAAAAAGATAATTTTAGATTAATCATATTAAGTAATGTTAAGAGTTAATTTGGAATTACTTTATACATGGAAAATTAGTTAAATTAAATTAGTCTAATTCGATAACTGGAACCTTATTAATTATTGTTTTACATTGGAAAACAGAAATGGGGGAATCGCTGTGCAATTTATATAGTATGCTTCAGTGAATATTCAGCACAGTTAAAAATTACGGTGAGTAAATCTCACTCACCTTTTATTTATAATTATTTTTATTTCGTTAAAAATAATTATTGCTGCTTGTTTGGATTTTTCTGCTGGCTTTATATATATTAGTTATTTAGGCTATATATATATATATATATATTGGGTTGATTGATTGGTTGGATTCCCGCAGTCTCATTAGCGGATGCCCGCAGTTTCATAGCGGATGATTACCCTATACGCCCCACGCTATGATAGTGGATGACCTTCTATACCGCGATATTCTGCCACGAAGCAGAATGGGTATTATTTATGTGCTAACATCTGTGGATGCAGGAAAACAGGTTGGAGGAATCCAACTGGATTCCTCAAAAATATATTATCTGTTTGTTTATTTGTTTGCATATATATTGTTATATATGATGTGTTAGAAAAATAAACAATTGGTTGCTTTTTGTGTTTTATCACTGGGCTTAAGTAATGATATTTAAAAATATCGTAAAAAGGATATTGGAAATTTAAAAAGGGAAATTCTATTTTTAAATAGAATTTGAATTTTAAATGGAATAAAAATATAAAACTTGTTTTTGAAAAATAAAACAAGTAGTTTCTTTATAAATGAAGTTTATAAATAGTTCTTTTATAACGAAGTTATAAAATGAAGTGAAAAGAATTATCAATTGATAAATAGAAATACAAGCGTGAAATTGGAATTTTGAAATGAAATTTCAAAACAGGATGTGAAATGAAATTTTTAAATGTATAACTCAAATGAAATTTGAGTATAACATTTGAATTTTTAAAGGGAGTTTAAATATTTGAATTTTAGAAGGGGATTGAATATTAGAAATTCAAATAAAAAGTTCAAATAGAATTTGAATAGACGAGATTAGAATGAAAAGTAGAATTTGAATTCAAGGAATTAAAATATAATTTGAATTCGAAGGAATTCAAATAAAGAAATTTAAATAGAGATTTGGATATAGAATTCGAATGAAATTCAAATATAGAAATTTGAATATGGAAGTTCAAATGGAATTTTAAATATAGAGTTTGAATAAGAGATTCAAACAGCATTTGAATAAGAGAGTTCAAATGGAATTTGAATAAGAGAATTGAAATAGAATTTGAATAAAGAAATTCAAATAGGGATTTGAAAACAAAATTTCAAATAGAATTTGAAATAAACTTTGAACATAGGATTTCAAAGTAGAATAGGAAATCCAAATGGTTTGAAATGGAAATTTGAATTCAAAGGAATTCAAATGGGTTTGAATAAAGAAATTTCAATGGGATTTAAATATGAGATTTCAAATAGAAATTTAAATGAAGTTTAAATATTTAAATTCAAATATGATTTTCAAATATAACTATTCAATAGGGATTTGATTATAGAATTTAAAGTGGAATTTAATTCAAAGGAATAAATTAAGATATTGGGATTCAAGAAAATTAAATGTGGAGTTTAACTAATGAATTTGAATTTAGAATTCAAATGGTATTTGTAAATGAATTCGAATTTAGAATTCAATGGTGTTTGAAAGAAAATTGGAATATTTTAATTCAAATAGAGTTGGAAATAGATTTGAACATAGAAATTCAAATGGGGTTTGAATATTGGAATTTAAAAAGGGAATTCAAAATGGAGTTGAATATCTAAATTCAAGTATGAATTTCAAATATAGAAATTCAAAAAGGAGTTGAATTAAAGTGGGGATCCGAATAGAGGATTTGAAATGGAATCCGAATAGAGGATTTGAAATGGAATCCGAATAGAGGATTTGAAATGGAATCCGAATAGAGGATTTGAAATGGAATCCGAATAAAGGATTTGAAATGGAATTCGAATAAAGGATTTGAAATGGAATTCGAATAAAGGATTTCAAATGGGATTTGAATGCAGGATTTAAAACTATGGAATTTGAAATGTAAAGATTCAAATGGAATTTGGAATATATATATCTATATATATATAGAAGGGAGTTGAATTCATTTAACGAAGTTTAAAAGTTTATATATAAATATAATTAAAACGAACTCGCCGCAGCGCTGCAGTTCGTAAAATAGCGATTCAAACTTCAATTGAATTTATAGAACCCAATTGAAGTCGGAATTCTTCGAAACAAGAAACGTCAGGACCGATTTGATAATAGTTTTCTAATGAAGAAGAAAAATCTGGATTTCGTCGTATAGATTTTGAGATATGTCAAAATCAAATTTTCAGAAAAGCAGCGCCAGAATTGTTTAAAAACCCTAATGGTTTATTCAATGTTATAAAAGGATTTTAAGCAAGTAAAAATCCGAATTTTCTATTTAGAAAATCTCAGAGTTGAGTTGCAAAATATATGTAAATTCAAGTAGTGTAAATGAATATGATCTTTGAAACAGAAACCAGATTTTGATTTATTGAATGGAATTAACCAAATTGAATAAAAATTAGTTAATGAGATTCGAATGAATATTGAGCTTTAAATAAGTAAATTCGATTTGAAAATTTATATTCGAAATAGAAAAGAGAACTGGAATTGAAATTTCGAAATTCAATTTGGTCGTGAGCAAGTTAAACATTTATTTGAACATGTTATGTTCAAACAAAGAAGTGAAATAGGCAAAGTGACTAATTAAAGAATAATTGAGCAAAACTGAATTCAAACGATTCAAAATTTAATTCAAACGAATGGATTGAGTTGAATTGAATTGGAAACAGGTGAACAGGTGTTAAACAGATATGGGATGGAGTATATGAAGATTTTTATTTATGTGCCCGGCAAAAAGGTACATGTTTAAATTCGTATATGGGTTTTATGCGCCGTATCGGCTAGCCGCTTGGCTTCTTCTTTTTCTTTTTGATTGAGGAAGATACCGGGAAGCTATTTGAAATTTCCCGATGCTCCCGATACAGGGGAGGTTATGGCGAATTTTTCCGGAAATTTAAGGAGTTAGAATATTTTTAAGAAATTTGACAATTAGAAATCTATATATCGATATATATAGAATTCGATAAGGAAACGAAATCAAAAATAGCGTAAAGGGCCAAGATTGATTATTGAAATATTTGGATAACAAATATTGATAAGGAAATGGAGAAGTGATTTAATTAATGAAATATTAATTAAAGAGCCCAGTGATTTGTTGATATGTTGGATGAACACTTGTTTTTATTCGATAGTTAAATCACAGACTATCGAAGTTTTTGACCATCGTTGTCAATATGGAGAGACCGGTTGGATTATTATCCGAAGAACCACTCCGTATCGGCATAAGCGTTGCGAACCAAGTATGCTGAATATATTGAAGACGGAGTAAAGTGCAAGGGCTTTTCTATTTATAGAAATAGTGCCTTCGGTTTCGTTCAGTCCCAGAACGAACGTGAATGGACGAATGTCTGACAGAGTATTTCCAATGATCAAATGGGTTGGTCTGTATGAATGTATATGGTTGCAACGGATTTATTCCCTTAGCATAATATCCAGAATATTTGTGCAAACTCAACTAGTGATTAACGGATCTGACAATGTGGCATTCAAAGTGATTGTGCTATCAATGAATGGTAAGTGTTCGTAGCCTCAGGCCTCAACAACCGGGAAAGGACAAAAATCGGGCAGGCAGCATGGCTATGTGGGTCGCACCCATTAGGATGTATAATCACCTATCTAGAGAAATTACTTTTGTTTCTTAATCTATCGATTCTGCCCATTCGGGAAACGGTGGTTTGAGTCCAACCGTTGGTGATATACATTCGATACACTCAAGCGAAATGAGTGGTCGGTCATGTGTGGGCCGGGTTGCAAGACGTTCTTGTTGAACCCAGGTGTATTTGCCTCTAGAGATACATCATCGGAAGGTGCTCCCATACCTTGTCATGTTGGAAATCCAATCTCCAATAAGCGCCATGCGGTTTTTGATTATATAATATATATGTGGAGCGTGAGATGCAAGCGTTCTGCTATTTGGTTATTTACTTGATGTAGACATTATTATAATATCACTAGATTTTCGTATCAAAGTGTTTTAGGTTATAGTAAGGTAAAAACCGTCCGTGTTTATGTGTGGGCTGGTCTTACTATTATCTTTTCTTTCGAAAAGGGTTTTGAAAGTTAAACAAGTGGTTGGAGTTTACTCACACCAGTCCCATGACTGACCCAGAGTTTATTTTGTTTTGTTTTCCCTAAACTCTTGGGTGCCCAAATTTGTACGGGCAGTCAAGTGTTTCAGGCTTTTACAGATACACTTGGAGGAGCTTGAAGCTGGAGGCTTCAACGTTAGTTATTTAGAGTTGTTTCCGCTGAATCAAATGTTATGTGTACTCTGGTGATGGTATGTATATATGTACAAAACAGATTTGTATTTCAAAGCTTATGTTATATAATATATTTTATTCGTTCCGCTGTGAGTTGTGATCTTCGTTTTTCTTCTATTCTAAGTTTTCTATCTTATCTATTCTCACCCTCTATCTTCTTTCTATTAATGGTTCGTATTTCTGTGTTATTTGGGTTGGACGTGTGGTGTTTTTAGTCAACTCAGATAGCTCGGATTTGCGGGTCGTTTCATATATATATATATATATATATTTCAACCAATTTTAATTGTAATCTACCTAAATGACCATCATACGACATTTAAAATATAATTATAATATTTTAAAATAGATCAGAGTTAGTGAATTTACTCACCTTGGCGCATTAACCGTTAAATAACGATTTGCGTCAGTAAATCTGATCAGGAGTTTAATTTCACTGTAAATTTCGGTTGTCCCCATCTCTATCCTACTAAATTCCAGAATGCAGTGCTTGTTATGAGGATTCCATCGTCTATGGGTTTGTTCGGTTCTATCATTAACCTTTTTGATTCGGCCCGTCTGTTGTGTTTCTGCGCATGTAAACATAGCTCAAGACTCCCCTCCTTACCACCCATACTTTGCACCAATGCCATCCCATACTCTAGTTCACGTCCCTTCTTCCCTTAAGAAAAACAACTTTTTCTCCTGTAAACCATACCGCCCTTAGCCCCATAACCTTTCTTCGCTTCTTTTTTTTTCTTTTTTTTTATATTAAGTGCTCACGCTTGGCCTATAAAGGCCCACGAAATACTCCCATGTACACACGTCCTTGCTTCCAAATCCCCTCCCTTTCTTGCTTCCATTTTCTCATGCAAATTCCCATCTGTTTCACTCCTCCATACCTCCCCTCTCACGCATGCTAGTATATCCCATTTCATTCTTTAAAAATGAAACTGATGCCATCCAGTTAGCATTTTAGATCAGCAACCCCCCTTCATTCATTTCTTGCGCCCCCATATTTTAGTCTCTTCCCCATCATGAACTTCACCCTCTTCCAGTAACTAAATCCAGTTCGAAGGTACACAAAGCACTCTCCGTTCAACGAAAAATCGCATCTCGTTATCTCACTCCGTAATGACAATCCAAAATCAGCACAGGGGAAGAAAGGCCGAACCCAGTAATACACATACGGGACAGAAGAGATTTTTACAACATTTATATTTTTAGAAGAGTAAATTTCTAAAACTATTTAAAAGTTTCGTAAATTCTGTTTTGCTGAAGAACAATGGCCCGGGTTATTTATAGGAGTTTAAACTTGCGGAGCACTAGATAGGCAAGCTGTAGGGTATGGATTAGGGGTGCAGCTTCATAAATTTGGATTTAACTTAACATGGCATTTCGGGTTAGAAAGTAGGCTGCAGTAATACTTTAGTCGGCACTTTTTAGGTAGTAGCCTGTGTAGTATTTTCATTTCATATCTTTCATATCCTCTTGATGTTGAAAGGGTAGGCTTTGATATTGAATACACATTACTACTTATAGAGGCAGTACATGCTAGGTAGGAAAATAGTCTTCCTTATGAAAAGAAAGAACGTACACAGCTTCTCCAGTTTTAGCATTATTTTTTCACTATATAGATCTGGTATATCATACGGTAATTTGTCTATATGAAAATTAGTTCGCATTTCGTGGATTAATAAGTCCAGTGGATTGTATACAAGTAAAAAGAGTGCTCTTCACAACTAGTGGATGTTTTAAAAATAAACATTGGAAAGTTGTATGTGAAGTAGCATGGTATGAACACAGTAAAAAGCAAACCAAACATATGGTCATAGTCTTGCTAGCCCAAAAATTCTCTATTTCTGTGTTCTATAAATCAGCGTGTATTTTGTTATAAAATTTACAAACTAATCTGAAATAATGACGTTAGTTATCACTGAAATAAGTATGCCATAGCTGTAACAGATTCATGGACTATAACCGAGCCGTTATGGACAAAAATAAAAATACGGTAGTGTCCAACGAGGTGCCACGATCCCAAAAATATAATAATATCGGTAGGTTAACTTATATTGTGAAACCCCAAAATACTGATATAGGGTGCAAAATATTCCAAATAAAAAGTTGCGTATTTAATTAATTAAAAATCACAGTAAAATTCTAAAAATTAAATTATTACTGCATCTTAAAAGAATCTTGTCTAAATTCGAAACCGATATCTAGTTATATCGAATAAACCGTTATAGTCGATAAACGATTCTACAACGACTATTTGAATATTTGATTTGGATATATCTTGCAATATATAATCCAAAAATTTGATTTTTCACTTCCATTGGAATAATATAGTTTAACGGATTCCAACGTTTCTTGTTTTGAAGAATTCCGACTAATAACGGGTCCTGTACACTTAGTTGAAGTTCAAAATGTTAAATTACGAACTGCCGCGATATTACGGGCTCAGTTATATTTAATATATATTTTTATACGTTCAGCTTTGTTTTAATTAGTATATAAATCCACTTATATTACGAATTCAATATTTAAATCGATTTAAATATTAAATACAAACCGATAAAAATGTGGGACGTTACAAATACACACTCGTCATTTCTCAATTTCCAATCGGTAATTGAGTTGCCTTCCCATTGAGTTTGTTTTAATTTCCCCAACAAGCTGATTTAATTATAATATCAACCAGCTTCGTCATTTACCGTTTTTATCACCAACTTGATGACTGCAATCTCCTTTTAAACCCAAGTATGAGAGTGTTTGTTTCAAAATATTTCTCATGTTCGAGATATTTACTCATTAAAATAACTCGTTATACTCAAAAATGCTTTCAACTTTTTCTCTTAAATCTTCCTCAAAACACAATTTTTGCTTAACAACTTATTCATTTGTTTCGAATAACATTAAACCACTAAATGTATAACGATTCTTCTCCTTATATTGGCTGCAAAATTGATGTAGTATCACTATTGCCTCACAAACTATACTACATTTCTCGTCTTATATAGTGGTTTAATACTATTATCTCATAAAATTTCCATTGCATTTTCCCAAAATTCACTTTAATATTTAAAATAATGTGCTCAATTGTCTCGCATAAGTGTTTAAGAAATTATTATCGATATCATTGATCAGACATATCAACCTTTGAAATACCTAACAGACAATTCAATATAAAAGATAATCATAGATTTTTTGTTTGCACATGATTGTTTCTATTATTTGTTATCATAAATACTCTTGTTTATTTCAAGTAAAAACATTCCAACATTAAGTTTCATTAGTTACTCACTTGATTTAAATTCATTACTCAATCAACTCTTAATAAACATTTAATAATCAACATTTACCATCCCCTATTCCCACTTACAGATTGATAAATTTAGCACAGCCAAGGCAATTCACTTGTTTCTGCTACTCAACTCTGATTTATTTCATTTTAGCACTCTTTTACCCTAATATGAATTTCCCTTATTTATTGTGGATTTAATTCATTCATCCATCCTATTTTATTTTATTTAACTTAATAATCAACCAGAAACAAGAGGACAGGGATTAAATTTCTCAAATAATTTAAATCTAAGATTTAAACACAAAAGGACTTAAAAGGATGGAAATTTCTACAAAGATAATCTATAGATAACAAGATACAACTCATGGAATACTACGGAATGAAATACATTCCTACACGTTGTAATGTCCCGCATTTTATCAGTTCGTATTTGAATATTTAAAACTATTTAAATATTGAAATCGTAATATAAATGGATTTATATATTAATTAAAATGAAGTTGAACGTATAAAAATATATATTAAATAAAATCGAGCCCGTAATATCGCGGCAGTTCGTAATTTAACGTTCTAAACTTCAACTGAATGTACATGACTCGTTTTAAATCGGATTTCTTCGAAACAAGAAACGTTGGAATCTGTTGAACTGTATTTTTCTAACAAAAGTGAAAAACCAAGATTTCGTCATATAGACTGCAAGATATGTCCAAATCAAATATTCAGAAAGTCGCTGTAAAATCGTTTATCGAGCATAACGGTTTATTTGAAATAACTAGATATCGGATTCAAATCTGGACAAGGTTCTTTTGGGACGTATTTTAGAATTTTACTGTAATTTTTAAATAATTAAATACGCAACTTTTTATTTGGAGTATTTTGCACCCTACATCGGTATTTCGGGATTTCAAAATATGAGTTAATCTACCGGTATTATTATATTTTCGGGATCATGACACCTCGTTGAGCATGACTGTACTCTTACTTCTGTCCGTACGTAAGTGAAATTTTAGGAACTGAGGTAAACCAATCCTTAAAACAAATAAAAATGCTATGTATTCCCATTTATTGATTCGATCCACAAACTTAACATTTAGTAAACCATACCCTGTCCATTCCAATGTCTTTATCAAATTAAACGTACCCATGCCTGAGAATCAACCTACACACGATTCATGAACTAGACTTTCCTTTCAAAATTTATGTAAAGAATGGGGCGTAGATATCAAGGAGGAAATAGTTGTCAATACTACAAGCTATACAACGCCAACCTATGTGTAGGAACATACAAGACAAATGAGAAAGCTCCACATCTACCTAGTATCTACCCTATATGCTAGCGCGGCCATACCCTAAGTACAAAGAATAGGAATATATATTCCTTAATGACTAAGTTCCAAACCGAATCTTTTACTTAAGGAGTGAGTCTATGTAGCTGTCCTATCCTATCACGTATAGACTTTTCTATTTACTTAAGACTTAAGGTTCTCTACATATAAATACTCTAGCAGTTCAGATCCGCCACAAACAAAACAAAATTTAACAACACTTGAAAGGAGAAAGAGAAAACATTAAAACACAAGCTTCAAAATACTGGCGCTGGTATGTAGGACGTGAGAAGCCTATGGAGTTGCGCAAAACTTGTGGAGTAGTGAAGGCTGGCATTCTCGGGTTAGTAATCTCGTTATCAACGTGAAGGTGATGGTGTTTAATGGGTTTGTAATCTTGTTTGTATGGAGTTGAGCTTTTTGTGAGGAGATGTATATTTGTGTAGTTAGTGTCGGGAAGAAACATAGGGATTGAGGATGAAGGGGGAGGACTTGAAAGTTCCAGCTATGGTATGATAAGGGTACTGGAGCCATGCATTTAAGAAATTAGAGTGGAGAAGCAAGAAAGTGGGAGGCGTGCAGAACTGAGTACGTGAGGGGTGTGGCATATTTTATTGTGTGTTGAAGTTGGAGGAAATGGCATTCAAAGTAACGGTTTGGAGGGGTTCCATGCAAATGCGTACGTTGTGAAGGGATAGAGGGGCTGTGTTTGAACTAGTGGGAGATCCGTGGTGAAAGAATGTGTATGTTTCCTGTGCAGTGCTTCCCATTTGTGTGTGAGCCTTCGATATTGGGTGGTGCTGCTCAAGAGGAGAAGCACGGTAGTAGCTGAACAATGCATGCATTAAGGAGAATGGTGGGGGTGTCCTTCGGTAGTCAGGCAATGGCAGATGTCGTGGAGGAGATCTCGTGGGGTCCGGCTATCTGGCAACGAGGCGAGCTCGGCAACATGATTTTGCACAGTCCGTTGTAGGACGAAGAGGAACATGATGCTCACGTAAAGGAAGGAAGTCAACGCATGAGTTGCAACGCTTGGCAGACGGAGTTGATTGAGGCACACACAGATAAGTTGAAGGGGAGGATGGAACATGAGGTGCAGTCGGGTTACAAGCAAGTAACGTTTGTATGATGTACTGTTGAGGCATGGTGGAAGGCTCACAAGATGTTTAAGGCGCGGACATGAAAATGGTGATATATATACTGAAGAGAATTGGAAGAAGAATGGTGATTGGTTTGGGGGTCTAAAATGAAGTGGTAGTATGTGTATTTTGGGATGGTCCATGAGCAGCACATATTGGTTCCAGCAGGAGCGGTTTGTTGGAAGTATAATGCTAGAAGGTCAACGAGGGGACTGGGTTGCTCAATGCAGTAAAACCATTATTTAAAATAAAGGAGTATTAGTGAAAAGATCGAGGTGGGGGAAAATTGTCGCAAGTGAAGAACAGCAGTGCTCAGTGGAAGTTCATGGTTGTTCGGCGCAAACGAATGGGGGAAGTTCAGATTGGAGTAGCGTGTGTAGATTGTAGACATGTAGATGGGGTCGAGCATGCTGTGCGTGTATGAATGTCAGGAGTTACTGACAAGATGGTAGCGTGACCAGTGGATATGGCAACGACTACGAACTGACGAGTATAAGGAGTTTCACACGTGGGATATTGTACAGGAGGCAGCGAAGTCCTTGGTTCATAGAAGAAGAACGGAACACGACCGGATCCGTTGGAAGCGTAACGATCTGATCTACATTGTGGAACGTATTTCGCGGAGAAACATAGCAAATGGAACTTCGTGATAAAATCGACTGATGCAAATCGTTATTTAACGGTTAACGCGAAAAGGTGAGTAAATTCACTAACTCTGATCTATTTGAAAATATTTTAATATATTTTAATGTTGTTTGAATGTTGTGTGATGGTCGATTAGGTGGTTTAATAATGTATATCGTTGTATATGTACACATCACCGGTTGAAAACTGATTCCGTCGATTATAAATATTCCCTAGTATGGAATCAGTGATAATTGTTTGACTAACATCTGTGGATGCGAAAACCGGTTGGAGGAATCCGACCAGATTCCCCGATATTTATATGTACTGTTTGTTGTGTATGCACTGTTTGAACCCGAGTTACATTTAAAACCCCGTGTGAATAATTAACGTTGAATGAAAATTCAACATTTGCTTTGATAAATAAATAAACGATATCGATTAAGAAGGTGGTAACAGTCGACCGTAAACCCATCGTTTTGTTAAGAAGTTGATTGGCCGTCAGGCAAATCAACAAAGTTAACTATAAATATTATATTTTTATAATTAAAGCGAAGTTTTAAATTGTAATAGAAGTTCTATTATAAACCAGCATTTTAGAGTTCGTTTTTATAAAATAAATAAAAAAGATGGTTGAATTTAAATAAGTTTATAAAGCAGAAATTATCCGACGATTAAATATTTGGATAATTATATTTAAGATAAACAATTTAGAAATATTATTAGATTAATTATATTAATCTAATGTTGAGGGGTAACTAAAATCAGTTAACGAGTTTACTGATGGAATGAGGTTGATTTAATCAAATATTATTTGGGAAAATGATTACTTGATTAATTGGTCTTTAATTAATTTAATGAAACAGTTTAGAAATAAATTAATCAAAATTTATGAGATTTAATTACCTTTTAGTTTAAGAAGTTATAAGTAGAACTGTGGAATGGAAAAGCGAAGAGTTAATGTTTAAAAATAAATAATCATAAACAACCGAGATTTCAAAGTAAGAATATGGTGTTATAAAAACCATAGTCAAAATTAAACAAGAAAATACGGTCTGATAGACATTATAATTAATAAGGAATTAGAGTTACAGACTTATATCTGTTCTAAGGTAAGAACGTTGTCGATCAAGGTCTGAGATGTAAATAAAATATCCCAACTTGAACGGCTTCACTATTATCGAGGAACGATATCAGTTTGTAAGGGGAAAAGAGATGTCAAAATTAGTTACAAAAAGAATATGGCAGCGTATTGCAAGTCTGAAAACTATAGCGATAAAATAAACGCTGTTGACTAGGTTTAAGCACGACTGTTATGTCAAGACTAGTATAAAGGGAATATGGCAGCATATTGCAAGTCTTAGAACTATAGCAATAAAATAAACGCTGTCGATTAGGCTTAAGCGTGACTGTTATGTCAAGATTAGTTATAAAGGAGAATACTACAGCGTATGACAAGTTTTGAACTGTAACGATAAATTAGCGCTGTTAACCAGACTTAAGCATGATTTTTATATATAGCAGCACTTCCTAAGGAATGAAACAATTTGGTTTGAGATCCACTTATTCTGAAATAATAAGTAACGACGTTTGTTCAAAGATAATATAAGAATAAGTTTACAAAGAGAAATGATAAAATCATGGTAGAAAACGATGGCAGTATTTTGATATTCAAAATATAATTAGAATTAAACCATTAGGATTTGGAACTATAATTCGACGAAGTCGAATGTATTAAAGTAAATTATTTTAGGAATTATAATATGATAAGATCGATTCTTAGCTTAAACAAATAAATTATAATAGGATACGTAATCAGTATTTAGTTATAAACTTGATATTGATAAGAAGTTGACTTAGAGAACAGAGTTTATAAGGTGGATTAGGAATATAACATATGAAAGAGATTTCGGTAAATGAGATAATGGCATTGAATACCTAAATAAAGAGTTATTTGATAAAGGTATTCAGATTTCTATAACAGGAATGGTATTCACATTTTTAAGTGAATAATGTTTTAAAAGTAAACGGTTGGCCGACTAAAATATTTATAATGAAATTGGAAATATTTTTCCAATAAAGATAGGGTATATGATCCAATGTAGAAACCAAGAAATGTGAAAAGAATGAAAATGTTTCGAACGTTAATAACGTATATTTTCTGGAAAATGGGAAGTAAGAGTTAAATAACTGGGAATGTTTATTTTAAGAAGTATGAAAAGGCTAAAACGGGATTTGAGAAATATCTGGTAAGATATGGGAATTCGAATAATAAGAACGAATGTTAAATAAAAAGTGCCCTTGGTTGTGTGATGTTTAGTTGTTCGTTTGAATGAATGTTTGTTTTACTTTGATAGTTAAATAACCGACTATCGAAGTTTTTTGACCATCGTTGTCAATACGGAGAGACCGGTTGGATTTATTATTCGAAAACCACTCCGTATAGGCATAAGCGCTGCAAATTAGATGTGCTGAAGATAATTGAAGACGGAGTTAAATGCAAGGGTCGTCCTGTTCCAGAATGATGTTTTCTGTTTGTCCAGTCCCAGGACAACTTGTATGGACGAGTGTCTGACAGAGTATTTCCAAAGGTCACGCCGTTGATTTTTACGAATATACCAAGTTGGTGGGGAGAAGGTAACTTCTCTTTATTCTACACCCAGTGTGCATTTGTGTAATCAATATGTGATTACGGATTTGACGATGTGGCATTCAAAGTGAATAGTGATCAGATATTCTGAAAATAGACGTAGCCTCTAGCCTCACAACCAGAAGTAACAAAAGTTGGGCTAGGCAGCATGGCTAGTTGGGTCATCCCCAAGCAGGGTGTATTGTCACCGATCTAGAGAAAATTCATATTTATACTTCTTTTCAATTCTGTATCTTCGGATGACGGTTGGATGGCCTACAACCGTGGTGGCAATATATTCAATACACTCAAGCTAAATGAGTGGTCGGTCATGTGTGGCCGGGTTGCAAGACGTTCTTGTTGAACCCAGGTGTATCCCCTCTAGAGTACACTGTTCGGAAGATGCTCCCATACCTTGTCTGTTGGAATCCATTCTCCAATAAGCACCCTACGTTTTATGATTTTATAATATATATATGTGGAACGTGAGATGCAAGCATTCTGCTACTTGGATATTTATGTGTTAAGACATTATCATAATATCACTGGTTTTGATATCAAATTATCTTGGATTATAGTAAGGTAAAAACCGTCTATGTTTATGTGTGGGCTGGTCTTACTATTATCTTCTTGTTTGAAAAGGATTTTTAAAGTTAAATAGTATGGTTGGAATTTACTCACCCCAGTCCCATGACTGACCCAGAGTTTATTTTGTTGTTTTCCCTAAACTCTTGGGTGCCCAAATTTGTATGGGCAGTCAAGTGTTTTAGGCTTTTACAGATACAACTTGGAGGAGCTCAAAGCAGAAGGCTTCACCGTTAGTATCTAGAGATTATTTCCGCTGTGATATGATGTATTGTACTTTGATATATGGTATGTATATACAATACAGTTTTGTAATCCAAAGTTATGTTATATAATACATTTTATTCGTTCCGCTGTGAGTTAGTATTTACTCTGATTCTGTTTAGTTGTGATCTTCTTCTTCTATTCTATTAGTTCTATCTTTTCTATCTCACCCTCTAAATTCTTCTATTAATGACCTGAATTTTCGTGTATTTTGAGTTGAATGTGTAGAATATTAGTCAGCTCAAATTGGAATGAATTTTCGGGTCGTTACAGTTGTGATCAGAGCTGAAGGTTAAGTTATCACCTTGGCTCTGTGGCGTAACTCAATAGAGATGGAGTTAGTAATACTCTAGATTTAGTTTGAGTGTATATATATATGAGCGCGCATTTGTGAATTAATATAAAAACTGTTTTATATTGTGTTGACTGGTCAGTCGAGTGGTTTATAAATTCTAGTCGAAATAGTAATGCAAACTGTGTTGATAGGTGTTTCTAAACGCTTGAACAGAGTAATTCGACACAGTTTGTTTTGAAAAGAGGGTAAATGAAATAATTTTACCCAAAATATATTTTGATATAAAAGGGAGTATATATCTTGAGATTATTATAGTATTGATCGTTATTATGATCAAATAAAATTTATAATTGAGTTGGTTATATAAATAACCAATCAAAATATTATACAAGTATAATATACAGAATCAGATAGATAAAATCTGAGCTTAAACCAGAATTTGGAAATAAAACTCTAGAAATTGGAAAAGAGCTGGAAATAATGTTTGGATTAAATATAAGGGAATTTTAAAATCCTAGGAGATTTGAAATTGTTTTCAAATTGCTGTGAAAGATATTTCGAAGTAATTTCGTTTCAAAATAAGTTTTGAAAATAATATAGTATTGAATTCACTTTGATCACTGGAAAATAAATTCTGATGATGACGGCCGCATTATCATTATTCATTTTCGAGTTCCAAGTGACGGATACTACCAAAGATTTTCTTTTGAAATAAATTGTTCGGAAATTCAAATCTTTTGAATTGCTATGTTATAAATATATATTATTTCAAACTAATAAATCCTAGGAATTTGAATTCTGAAATAAAGATTTAACTTACGGAGTTAAGATGGTAAAAGAGGAACTTAAACTGAGATAACATTGAATTTGGAACGATCCAGAATGGAAAGTGTAAATGAGAAATATTGAAGATTTGAATGAATTGATTCTTGGAGAATAAGAATCGAATTTCGAATTTGGTGACGAAGATAACTGATTTGAGAATTAAATCAGTAAATGGAATTGGAGTTGAAATAGAAATTTGGTTGAGTAAAAGTGAATGATTGGATTGGAAAATAAATTGATGAGAGATTAGTTGTAAATGTTTGGATATATGCTGGTTTGATAGTAGATGGTAGAGATGGAGTTGAATGCCCAACTGAGAAGGTATACGTTTATATACGAGTATGAGATTTTTTTTATGAGTCTGTTTGGGCAAGCTGTTTGATTTTCTGTTGAATTGGAGAAAGCCCAGAGAGGCAAGTTGTAGTAGTGCCGAATGAAGCGTGCAGAGGAGACACTGACGAAATTCTCCAAAATTTAAGCTGTTAGGAAATTTTCAGAATTTATGAAAGTATTTATAAATAAGGAGGAATTAATTTTTAATTAAAATTAATCAGTTCAGTTGAAACTGAAATTATGAAGTAAACCAAAAAGATTTTTAACCTGTTTATAACAGTGATTGTAGCATTTTCCCTATCTTAGCAATTTCGAGGACGAAATTATTTTAAGGGGGAAGGAATGTAATGTCCCGCATTTTATCGGTTCGTATTTGAATATTTAAAACTGTTTAAATATTGAAATCGTAATATGAATGGATTTATATATTAATTAAAATGAAGTTGAACGTATAAAAATAAATATTAAATAAAATCGAGCCCATAATATCGCGGCAGTTCGTAATTTAACGTTCTAAACTTCAACTGAATGTACAGGACTCGTTTTAAATTGGATTTCTTCGAAACAAGAAACGTTGGAATCTGTTGAACTGTATTTTTCTAACAGAAGTGAAAAACCAAGATTTCGTCATATAGACCGCAAGATATGTCCAAATCAAATACTCAGAAAGTTGTTGTAAAATCGTTTATCGAGCATAACGATTTATTTGAAATAACTAGATATCGGATTCGAATCTGGATAAGGTTCTTTTGGGACGTAGTGATAATTTAATTTTTAGAATTTTACTGTAATTTTTAAATAATTAAATACACAACTTTTTATTTGGAGTATTTTGCACCCCATATCGGTATTTCGGGATTTCAAAATATGAGTTAATCTACCAGTATTATTATATTTTCAGGATCGTGACACCTCGTTGAGCACGACTGTACTCTAACTTCTGTCCGTACGTAAGTGGAATTTTAGGAACTGAGGTAAACCAATCCTTAAAACAAATAAAAAGGCTGTGTATTCCCATTTATTGATTCAATCCACAAACTTAACATTTAGTAAACCATACCCTGTCCATTCCAATGTCTTTATCAAATTAAATGTACCCATGCCTGAGAATCAACCTACACAAGATTCATGAACTAGACTTTCCTTTCAAAATTTATGTAAAGAATGGGGCGTATATATCAAGAAGGATATAGTGGTCAATACTATAAGCTATACAACGCCAACCTATGTGTAGCAACATACAAGACAAATGAGAAAGCTCCACATCTACCTAGTATCTACCCTATATGCTAGCGCGACCATACCCTAAGTACAAAGAATAGGAATATATATATTCCTTAATGACTAAGTTTCAAACTGAATCTTTTACTTAAGGAGTGAGTCTATGTAGCTGTCCTATCCTATCACGTATAGACTTTTCTATTTACTTAAGACTTAAGGTTCTCTACATATAAATACTCTAGCTGTTCAGATTCGCCACAAACAAAACAAAATTTAACAACACTTAAAAGGAGAAAGAGAAAACATTAAAACACAAGCTTCAAAATACTGGCGCTGGTATGTAGGGCGTGAGAAGCCCATGGAGTTGCACAAAACTTGTGGAGTAGTGAAGGCTGGCATTCTCGGGTTGGTAATCTCGTTATCAACATGAAGGTGATGGTGTTTAATATGTTTGTAATCTTGTTTGTATGGAGTTGAGCTTTTTGTGAGGAGATGTATATTTGTGTAGTTAGTGTCGGGAAGAAGCATAGGGATTGAGGATGAAGGGGGAGGACTTGAAAGTTGCGGCTATGGTATGATAAGTATACTGGAGCCATGCATTTAAGAAGTTAAAGTGGAGAAGCAAGAAAGTGGGAGGCGTGCAGAACTGAGTACGTGAGGGGTGTGGCATATTTTCTTGTGTGTTGAAGTTGGAGGAAATGGCAATTAAAGTAACGGTTTGGAGGGGTTCCATGCAAATGCGTACGTTGTGAAGGGATAGAGGGACTGTGTTTGAACTAGTGGGAGATCCGTGGTGAAAGAATGTGTATGTTTCCTATGCAGTGCTTCACATTTGTGTGTGAGCCTTCGATATTGGGTGGTGCTTCTCAAGGGGAGAAGCACGGTAGTAGCTGAACAGTGCATGCGTTAAGGAGAATAGTGGGAGTGTCCTTCGGTAGTCAGGCAATGGCAGATGTCATGGAGGAGATCTCGTGGGGTCCGGCTATCTGGCAACGAGGTGAGCTCAGCAACATGATTTTGCATAGTCCGTTGTTAGACGAAGAGGAACATGATGCTCACGTAAAGGAAGGAAGTCAACGCATGAGTTGCAACGCTGGGCAGACGGAGTTGATTGAGGCGCATGCAAATAAGTTGAAGGGGAGGATGGAACATGAGGTGCAGTCGGGTTACAAGCAAGTAACGTTTGTATGATGTACTGTTGAGGCATGGTGGAAGGCTCACAAGATGTTTAAGGCGCAGACATGAAAATGGTGATATATATACTGAAGAGAATTGGAAGAAGAATGGTGATTGGTTTGGGGGTCTAAAATGAAGTGGTAGTACGTGTATTTTGTGATGGTCCATGCGCAACACATATTGGTTCCAACAGGAGCGGTTTGTTGGCAGTATAATGCTAGAAGGTCAATGAGGGGACTGGGTTGCTTAATGCAGTAAAACCATTATTTAAAATAAAGGAGTATTAGTGAAAAGATCGAGGTTGGGGAAATTGTCGCAAGTGAAGAACAACAGTGCTCAGTGGAAGTTCATGGCTGTTCGACGCAAACGAATGGGGGAAGTTCAGATTGGAGTAGCGTGTGTAGATTGTAGACATGTAGATGGGGTCGAGCATGCTGTGCGTGTATGAATGTCGGGAGTTAATGACAAGATGGTAGTGTGACCAGTGGATATGGCAACGACTACGAACTGACGAGTATAAGGAGTTTCACACGTGGGATATTGTACAGGAGGCAGCGAAGTCCTTGGTTCATAGAAGAAGAACGGAACCCGACCGAATCCATTAGAAGCGTAACGAACTGATCTACATTGTGGAACGTATTTCGCGGTGAAACATAGCTAATGGAACTTCATGATAAAATCAACTGATGCAAATCGTTATTTAACGGTTAACGCGCAAAGGTGAGTAAATTCACTAACTCTGATCTATTTGAAAATATTTTAATATATTTTAATGTTGTTTGAATGCTGTGTGATGGTCGATTAGGTAGATTACAATTAAATTGGTTAAATATTATATATCGTTGTATATGTACACATCACCAGTTGAATACTGATTCCGTCGATTATAAATATTCCCTAGTATGGAATCAGTGATAATTGTTTGACTAACATCTGTGGATGCGGAAACAGGTTGGAGGAATCCGACCAGATTCCCCGATATTTATATGTACTATTTGTTGTGTATGCATTGTTTGAACCTGAATTACATTTAAAACCCCGTGTGAATAATTAACATTGAATGAAAATTCAACATTTGCTTTGATAAATAAATAAACGATATAGATTAAGAAGGTGGTAATAGTCGACCGTAAACCCATCGTTTTGTTAAGAAGTTGATTGGCCGTCAGGCAAATCAATGAAGTTAATTATAAAAATTATATTTTTATAATTAAAGCGAAGATTTATATTGTAATAGAAGTTCTATTATAAACCAGCATTTTAGAGTTCGTTTTTATAAAATAAATAAAAACGATGGTTGACATTTAAATAAGTTTATAAAGCAGAAATTATCTGACGATTAAATATTTGGATAATTATATTTAAGATAAACAATTTAGAAATATTATTATATTAATTATATTAATCTAATGTCGAGGGGTAATTAAAATCAGTTAACGAGTTTACTGATGGAATGAGGTTGATTTAATCAAATGTTATTTGGGAAAATGATTATTTGATTAATTGGTCTTTAATTAATCTAATGAAACAGTTTAGAAATAAATTTACCAAAATTTATGAGATTTAATTACCTTTTAGTTTAAGAAGTTATAAGTAGAACTGTGGAATGGAAAAGCGAAGAGTTAATATTTAAAAATAAATAATCATAAACAACCGAGATTTCAAAGTAAGAATATGGTGCTATAAAAACCATAGTAAAAATTAAACAAGAAAAAACGGTCTGATAGACATTATAAGTAATAAGGAATTAGAGTTACGGACTTATATCTGTTCTAAGGTAAGAACGTTGTCGATCAAGGTCTGAGAGGTAAATAAAATACCCCAACTTGAATGGCTTCACTATTATCAAGGAACGATATCAGTTTGTAAGGGGAAAAAAGATGTCAAAATTAGTTACAAAAAGAATATGGCAGCGTATTGCAAGTCTGAAAACTATAGCGATAAAATAAACGTTGTTGACTAGGTTTAAGCGCGACTGTTATGTCAAAACTAGTATAAAGGGAATATGGCAGCATATTGCAAGTCCTAGAACTATAGCAATAAAATAAACGTTGTTGATTAGGCTTAAGCGTGACTGTTATGTCAAGATTAGTTACAAAGGAGAATATTACTGCGTATGACAAGTTTTGAACTGTAACGATAAATTAACGCTGTTAACCAGACTTAAGCATGATTTTTATATATAGCAGCACTTCCTAAGGAATGAAACACTTTTGTTTGAGATCCACTTATTCTGAAATAATAAGTAACGACGTTTGTTCAAAGATAATATAAGAATAAGTTTACAAAGAGAAATGAGAGAATCATGGTAGAAAACGATGGCAGTATTTCGATATTCGAAATATAATTAGAATTAAACCATTAGGATTTGGAACTATAATTCTACGAAGTCGAATGTATTAAAGTAAATTATTTTAGGAATTATAATCTGATAAGATCGATTCTTAGCTTAAACAAATAAATTATAATAGGATATGTAATCAGTATTTAGTTATAAACTTGATATTGATAAGAAGTTGACTTAGAGAACAGAGTTTATAAGGTGGATTGGGAATATAAAGTATGAAAGAGATTTCGGTAAACGAGATAATGGTATTGATTACCTAAATAAAGAGTTATTTGATAAAGGTATTCAGATTTCTATAACAGGAATGGTATTCACAATTTTAAGTGAATAATGTTTTAAAAGTAAACGGTTGGCCGACTAAAATATTTATAATGAAATCGGAAATATTTTTCCAATAAAGATAGGGTATATGATCCAAGTGTAGAAACCAAGAAATGTGAAAAGAATGAAAATGTTTCGAACGTTAATAACGTATATTTTCTGGAAAATGGGAAGTAAGAGTTAAATAACTGGGAATGTTTATTTTAGGAAGTATGAAAAGGCTAAAACGGGATTTGAGAAATATTTGGTAAGATATGGGAATTCGAATAATAAGAACGAATGTTAAATAAAAAGTGCTCGTGGTTGTGTGATGTTTAGTTGTTCGTTTGAATGAATGTTTGTTTTACTTCGATAGTTAAATACCCGACTATCGAAGTGTTTTGACCATCGTTGTCAATACGGAGAGACCGGTTGGATTTATTATCCGAAAACCACTCCGTATAGGCATAAGCGCTCCAAATTAGATGTGCTGAAGATAATTGAAGACGGAGTTAAATGCAAGGGTCGTCCTGTTCCAGAATGATGTTTTCTGTTTGTCCAGTCCCAGGACAACTTGCATGGACGAGTGTCTGACAGAGTATTTCCAAAGGTCACGCCGTTGATTTTTACGAATATACCAAGTTGGTGGGGAGAAGGTAACTTCTCTTTATTCTACACCCAATGTGCATTTGTGTAATCAATATGCGATTATGGATTTGACGATGTGGCATTCAAAGTGAATGGTTATCAGATGTTCTGAAAATAGACGTAGCCTCTAGCCTCACAATCAGAAGTAACAAAAGTTGGGCTAGGCAGCATGGCTAGTTGGGTCATCCCCAAGCAGGGTTTATTGTCACCGATCTAGAGAAAATTCATATTTATACTTCTTTTCAATTCTGTATCTTCGGATGACGGTTGGATGGCCTACAACCGTGGTGGCAATATATTCGATACACTCAAACTAAATTAGTGGTCGGTCATGTGTAGCCGGGTTGCAAAACGTTCTTGTTGAACCCAGGTGTATCCCTTCTAGAGTACACTGTTCGGAATGTGCTCCCATACCTTGTCTGTTGGAATCCATTCTCCAATAAGCGCCCTGCGGTTTATGATTTTATACTATATATATGTGGAACGTGAGATGCAAGCATTCTGCTACTTAGATATTTATGTGTTTAGACATTATCATAATATCACTGGTTTTGATATCAAATTATTTTGGATTATAGTAAGGTAAAAACCGTCCATGTTTATGTGTGGGCTGGTCTTACTATTATCTTCTTGTTTGAAACGGATTTTTAAAGTTAAATAGTATGGTTGGAATTTACTCACACCAGTCCCATGACTGACCCAGAGTTTATTTTGTTGTTTTCCCTAAACTCTTGGGTGCCCAAATTTGTATGGGCAGTTAGTGTTTTAGGCTTTTACAAATACAACTTGGAGGAGCTCAAAGCAGAAGGCTTCACCGTTAGTATCTAGAGATTATTTTCGCTGTGATATGATGTATTGTACTCTGATATATGGTATGTGTATACAATACAGTTTTGTAATCCAAAGTTATGTTATATAATACATTTTATTCGTTCCGCTGTGAGTTCGTATTTACTCTGATTCTGTTAAGTTGTGATCTTCTTCTTCTTCTATTCTATTAGTTCTATCTTTTCTATCTCACCCTCTAAATTCTTCTATTAATATCTGAATTTTCATGTATTTTGAGTTGAATGTGTAGAATATTAGTCAGCTCAAATTGGCATGGATTTTCGGGCCGTTACACACGTATTCCTTAAGCTAAGAGTTAGTCTAGACTCAAATGATTTAGGACATGGAGTAAGAATAACAGT